>JAMGYT010000002.1:0-1407575 GCA_024713595.1 Morchella rufobrunnea | reverse complement strand
TCTGCATCTTAGCTCCACTCACCGTCCTCCTAAACTGCTGCAAAAAGTCCGTGCTCTTCCTGGCGCCCGTAATTGCTCGTGGCGTAACAGCACTAACCCGCTGCTTCTCGACAAACTTGGCTATCTTGACGTTCCCGGCGCTCTTTGTAAAGTTGGCTTTGAGCGAGCGCGCGACTTTCTGCACGCCTGTTTCGGCATTGGTATCAGGGAGGTACGCGGGCTGCAGTGATGCTGCTATAGCTTTTTCCAGGTCGGTGTCAATGGCTGATGTTGATGGAACTGAGGAGGTTTGTGGGATTGGCTTTTTAGCCGTGGGAGTCTTTGCCGTTATTGAAGTCACAGAGACGCTTGGTGTTGTCTTTTTAACCGTCGGCGACTCCACTGGGATCACGACCAACGGCCGCCGTGACTGCAGATGCTTCGGCGTAGTAAAGAATGCACTACGCTCCCCGGACACCTTCACATTCACATTCTCGTCCACGATCCTCCTCTTCACCGGCGTCTCCATCCTCACCTCCTCTGCAGCGCGTTTCTTTGGCGGGCAAGACGAAAACGATGAAGAAGACCCCGATGATGAAGAAGACGGCCTGGGCGCAGTGAACGCCTTTCTAATAGCCTGTATATTTGTCGATTTTGATACAAGTGGTGTTCTCGGCGTTGATGTTGAAGTTGAAGCTTTGGGAAAGAATGTGGCAATACTCACAGACTTCGCAATGGGCTGGGGACGGGCCTGTGGGCGGGGCGGGGGTGAGTTAGCACTACGACAGGGTTGAAAGGGTCAGAAATAGACATACAACGCATGAGGGGACGACTCACGGTTATGCATGGCCCCGAGTGCGGGTATGCCTTTGCCACATTTACTGGCGTGACAGGTACTACGGCGGGAGCGGGCGCAAATGGAAGCTTTGTGATCGGGTCGAGGTCGCCTCGGGCAACGCCCTTTGCAATCTCGGGTTCTACGACTCTATCCATCGAGTATTAGAAGTGACGCGGGGATCAGATAAGATTCTACGTACCCGCCAATAAACACAAGCGCCTCACCCGCTAGCGGCTCGTCGGGCTCATTACACATAACCATCAACTGGCTTTTCGGGCACCACACCCGCTGATGCAGAAAAGTCAATTCTGCCTGCCGGAACTTTTCAAGGTAATCTGGCGGCACCGCCATTCGCCCCTCCATCCGTATCGCCCTCACAATACGCTCAACGCTCTTATGCGCGCGGACATAGCCGTGCGCCTTCTTGACGCCGATGCCACGAATACTCGGCAAGTAATCGCATCCGCTCAGTATCGCCATCATGCGGAACTCTGCATCACTCCAACCCGCCAGTGAGATGTCACGGTTGCGCGTAAAGTCCTCGCGGTTCAATTCAACGCAGTCACCGAAGCGATCGAGTTTGGTGATGAGTCTTTTGACGCCAAATACGAGGAGATCAGAGTCTTCGGATATCACTCCGTCAATGACGCCTATCTTCTCGAGATAGTACAGCTGTGCATCGGCCTCATACGGCGCCACCACGCACTCTATTCCCAAGGCTCTACACTGTTCAATCACGGCCCTGGCCATAGCGGGGGTTATATCTACCGCTTTCTGCATCACCTCCATTCCCTCCTTTTTCTTTCCCTCCGCGAGGAGTTCTAGTCCGCGTTTCTTGGACTCGGCCCTCCGTTCCTCTCTTGAGACCTCGGTGTGCCCCTTTGAGGGGAGGTAGTCACCGTCAAAGACGAGGTAGGGGGTCACCCCATTGTGTTGCAGCAGCGCGATGCGCTCGAGGATGAAATCAATGTAGCGGGTTGTAGGCACGTCCATGACGAGATCATAGGCGCAGAGAAAGGCGCCCTTGTGCAGCCAGCTATAAGTGTCGATGCCGAGAGTGAGTGAGTGATAGGTGCGGATGTGGGTGGGGCGCTTGATAGAGTCGAGCCATTTGTAGAGTCCTGCATAATAGAGGTTAGTATTTGCCCTGTATAATGATATGAGGGGTGAGGGGTGCGGGGTGAGGGGTAGATTTTTTACCCGTGATGCCCATAACGCCGTTAATCTATGCTTAGATACCGTGAAAAGAAAGAAGGGAAAGAAGAAAGAAGAAAAAAAAACTCAGGCCAGTAAGGACAATGATAAAATAGTAAATATAGAGTACTTTGGTAGGGCTTTATGGGGGCTATTGGGCACTCTATGGAGGAAAAGAAAACGTCGCGGGAATCAATGTATCAAAGTAGAGGAGGTACATGGGGGCAACGCGTCGAGTTGTTTTCCACTTTAGATAAGACTAGCGTGCCAAGGTCCCCTATCCTCTTGAAAAAAACTCCAATCAGCACTGCTCCAAGGATTTTATGGCTGTTGATTGGCTCTTTATATGTTTTGTGATTTTATGTCTGTCAATCTAGTACAACATGGGAACTTTGGGTTTGTTTGTGTTTGTGTTTCCTAACACTCACAAACGGGCTGGCTGGATAAGCTTTAAGGTTACGTACCCGCGTGATCCGGAAACCTAATAAACAACACCACTAGAAGACAGCCCGTGGATATTCTAAAAGGTCCAAATTTGAAAACTTGGTGACAAATTATAGATTGTGCATAGCAACGGCCCGCCTTTGATATTTGTACTCTAGACCTCCCTGGGGGATGCCTACAGACTATATCCGAATGCCTACAACCCCTTGAAAATATCCACGGGATGTCTTCCACTCTGCTGGCAAATTTATAACCCCACAGTTCCATTTGTCACGGTTGTGTTTGTCTGTGCTTTTTCTTAGAGTCTCGGTAGAGGACGACAAGGTTACGTGTTCACGTGATGGCTTACTCACAAAATATCACTCGGTTCACCAGGTATCACACAGGATACATCTCTCGGTATCTGCAGCAGTTGTATCCCAAGCTATCGCATACGGACATCGTGCTGCACTAACTATCACAATCCACCCAATTCAACACTTATCATCCCTGTGCGTACATGGCCCGTGTTCGATTTTGGATTCCAAAGAACTTAGGACTTCTCCGCTCACGACCCTCATCATGGCCAGCAAGCATAATCTAGACTGCAGGAAAGACCAAGTAATGCAATGCATAAACCCCAAGTCATCTCAAGCTATTTCCAGACAGAAGCTCGTGAACTGAGATCGAACAGGTGTCAGTGGCGAGTCATTCGAGATTCTCCTTCTCTTAGCTCCTAGAAATGCTAGAAACGAGAAACGAGAGGTCGTGAGGGTCCAAAGGCACCGAAAAGGTAACATGAATAGGGCTTGCCATCGATGGGCCGAAAGCTCGGGCCGTCCGGCTCTCATACGCCACGCTTGGCCCAAAGAAGATTTTGTTTATGCTCTGTCATTGATAGAGAGATGGTGTTCGGAGTGGAGTTTGTGGTCGCCTTGCACTTAACCTCGTTGCTTTGTTTGATTCTTATCTATCATAGGTTTCAAGCGCTATCTTTTGTCCTCTAGGCCCCCTTGTTCGGGCCTTGCCATCGAAGCAAGGACACGGGCACCAAAATTGACTGAGATGACGCTTATAACCAACGGTGGTTTTAGAAGCGTGAGATATATTATCCTGCAATTAAGATTATTGGTGTTGTGAGTACATACATGTATCCCTCCTCTATCGCACCGGGAAGGTCCTGCCAAGGATCACAAACCCCCAAAGAGCATCAAAGCTAGGCTCGATCAGGAACAATAAATATAAGCTGCAGATTTTTGCATGCAACAGCATCCTACAATGCCTTTTCCGTAACTATAAGGCTGTGAAAACTGACGGAGTTGAATACTCATCTTCACGCGCACGCCGATCATCAGTCACGATCGAGTGATACTCCATGCCCAGGATCATAAAGCTAAGTCTATTTTTGGTCATATACTACATTACATTACATTAAAATCACATGCGGTGGGAACTATCCTCTTCTATCTTAGCTCTAACTATAGGCAGAACCATGCCTTTGAATGCTTCTCAGTAAAAGATACCCTCATTGGGCGTCTCCAGGACAGCCTTATGCATGTCTTTCCGTGGGTCAATGTTCCGAGTGTAGGGAACCACAACAACAAAAAAAAAAGATAGAAAAGCAATAACCAAGCAAAACTCCCAGGAAAAGATAAAGAAACCAGCGGAACCAAAGGTAGACTACGATAGGTGCCCAGCGTTCGTGGAATAAGTAGAGGGCATAGCAAGAAAAAGACATCGTTATACAAACGCGGAAACGAAAAGGAATAATGAAAGAAGAAACATTTGGGAGAGTTATCCATAGAGAAGGCTGGACAAGGAGTAAGTCTTTGGGGAGGGTGGGAAGAGGTGCAGGAAGGCAATTCGCCTTGTCGGTCCAGCCGCTGGCAGCCTCGTCCGTTAGTTCATCTTTCCAGCCTCCACATCCATCAAGTCATCAAATGAATCCTCCTTCCCTGTGCCCCACCATCCACTCTTCCTCCCAACCACCATTGCAGTGATTGTGAGTGCAGCAGCCCCAAGAAATAATCCATCGAACCATCTATCGACGAAGGCGGGGTCTAGCGGCGCCCCAAGGGCGTCGCTGATGACAAAGCTCATATGCGAAGGAAGATTGCTTCTCAGTAGAAGAGCTGATGCAAGCATATACACAGCACTGATCTGTGATACGAATAGAGCAAAATTAGGGTTGTCCCCTTTGCTCGCATGGCCAATCACCCCAGGAGCGGCACGGCTGAGCATATTAAGAGTTGTCATTACGGATCCAAGGGATCCCATGATGATGACACCGGAGAAAGCGAATCCTATCATGCGAGACCATGCAGCGCGGTCAAGATGTGGATCCCAATGTTGGGCAAGAAGAGCCACCACATTGTTAATAGGGTCGCTTTGGGAAAACGAAGACCTAGATCTATGCAGGAATGGAATATGAGCTAGTGATGTAGCAAATATTCTGTATAGGCAATAAATAGAGAAGCCGTAAGAAATCGCTAATAAAAGTCGACCGAGAGCCGACTTGGACCGCTGCTGCACAGCCAATCGGCGCTGAAACTCTGAAAATTCCGCTGATAATGAGGTCCGCATTGTTTCAAGACCGTTGATCTCGCTGAGCAGTATCGAATATTCTACTATAGATCAGTAAAGCGTTCAATATATCAAAAGTTAGGCTGGGATCAAACCTTGAAGGTCTGCATCTCCGCGGACGGCAGAAAGTACTTTGTTCATAAAGCCTTCTTGAGATGACTGGTCGTCATATTAGAATCTGGAGTTTCCGGTATATCTATAATTCAAGGCAGACAAACCTTCTTGTCTTGGATCTTGACCTCCAAGATCCTTAGCCGTTTCCGTTTTTCGTCCAACATCTCAGTCGCTGCAGTTAAACCAGCCTGCGCTCTAGAAACATCAATATCGGTTACTGGTCTCGGTTTTGTTGTAAAGTTGTGCCATGGTGATGAGACGCAACCAAATCCAGCTATTTCAAACATTAGTTCGATGGAAACTTTCACGAGTACGGGATTCCTCACAAAGTAATGCCATTAACTAGAATGGGTTAGTAAATCTATTTTTAAAGGATACTTGATTGGAGAACTTACGGATACCCCAATAACGCCTACTCTTGCTAAACATTCCTCCATCAGGGTACGTGCTAGCCCACAGGGTTAGTCCCACTTGATTCGCGAGGAATACGACAAGACCACTTACATGTTCCCCAAACATTATGATCAGCTCTCCTTATGGGCAACCTGTCGCCTAGGCTCCAGAATATCCATAACCACCCCGCAAATGCCGCCAGTTCAGCCATAACCGCATACTGTCTCTTCCAACTTCCTATACCGCTCCCCCCAACAATACTGTGCAATTCCAATAGGGGTGTGATCACAACTAAGCAGACTAATAGAAGCCCGACCACGATTGGAAATCCAAAACGACGGCTCGTTACATCGCCCCATTCACTAACTTCACATAGGATCAACTCTGCTAATACGCCAGTGGCTCCAAGAGTTGTTGAGAATGTAAGTGCTGCTATCCTCTTCCGTGTGCGACTTTCGAGGTGGGAGAGGTGCCTTGCGCCTGCTCCGCACAAGACCGGAAAGAGTCGTTGCAGCACTGTAAAAAAGATGAGACAAAAGGTCACGATGAATAGCGACGACGATAGTAGCTGATGTGTGCTAGATTTATGTTGCTCCTTTACCCAAGGCGGGATACAGTCGTCTGTACAGATATCCGCTATTTCAGACAAGACATCGTCGCCGGGTAACATATTGGCAGGCTAATCTTTGCTGCACAAAGCTAGGGGAGATTTCCTTCAAGTGGTAGCAACTTTATTGGACAGCGAGATGCAGGTATATGTTGCTAAATAACGGATGTGTGAATGAATTAATTGATAGAGCTTGTGAAGTTGGTATGCGTGAGTAGGTACATGTATGTAGGTGAATGTTGGTGTAGATGTAACTTAAGGAATAGGAAGTTGGAGGGTGACGACTCCCGGGACCGGGACGATCCTGTGGTTGAGTTTGTCGCCTCATACCTTGCCAATTTCAGAGACTGGACCCTGGTTTCACGCCAGGATTCTCGCGTGTATACACCCTCTTCTAGTCCACCAGAGCTTTGATACCCCTTGAAGATTCGCGTCCTCATTAACGGCTTATCCTCATACCTAAACGAAGAGGCGGTTCAAAAAGCGATAGAGGGAAAGTCTATAAACCTCCGGAAAAGGGAGAATTGCACGGAAGCCACACCTTGCCGCACTGGATTATGGGTTAAAAGCGACGATAAATAGCTTTCTACCCTTCTCTATCGGCCAGAAATCTATCTGGTTTACAAATTCCCCGCTCTTCCGTTTCTTCCATCATAGATTAATAAAGTAAGTACAGTCTGGAGAAATGATGCTTTGCATAAACCTTACTATTCTACTTACCTATTAGATTAAAGTCTACATCCTGCACAAGTACGGATATGTATGTACCTGCACATGTGATTTTTCCCGGAATTTAAGTGAGGGTACTTCTGCCGAATCTACTGCACCACTATCTATCCGAAGATCAATACCTATCTTCCCATCGGGACCGCGTCTACTCTACCGATCGAATTTATATTCACCCCTCAAGACATCGACCAAATAAATATCTGGGCATGTAAAATTTTATTCTTGGATATGCGCTTCATCTACTTTTCATATACAGATCTAATAAAAATTTGCTAAAGATGTAGCCGGAATAAAAAAGAAAAAGGCAGGAGCTCTCCAAAGATGGAATGCCGAAGCAATCAGATTCCGTGATTATTATTGCCAAGGTATACCAAGACACGCCGAGACATGCCAAGGTTGGCCAAGAGCCGCCGAGGAATGCGCCGAGAAATGCGCCGAGGATGCCAAGAAATAATACCTTGTTACTAATTGGTAGCAGAATCGCCACCTCTTTGATCATTGATGCGAAGAGTACTTATGTCGTCTTAGGAATATCCTCCGTTTGGACATAGAGACAACGACGCGTGACTTTCAAAGCTTAATCAAAGACATCATGACACTTGACAGTTATAGTTACAGTGAATAATGACTTTCTACGAACAAAATCGCCAGCCTTCAGGATAAAATGTAGTGGTTTAAATGGGCCAAGAATCCCAAGACATCCAAGACATCAACGCCTATCTTTTTGTCCTAAGCTGCGTTACTGAATTACATGCCAAGGAGCAATAAGCGCAGGTTTTTTGCGTTTTGGTGGGGGTTATTTGCATCATATCTCTTGGTTCGTCTTCCGTTCGTCTTGGTGTTTTCTTGGGTTGCAGAAGTTAGACCCGGATGACCATATGATTGGATTTTATGACTTGATTAATACACTTACGCCTGCCATTTGCGTGGGATATAAGAGTAATTCTTGAGATACCACCTGTACATGTATTTATCCACAAGGCACTCCAAGTCTCGGCGCCGTCACTATCATCGGGGAAGTATTAAAAAAAAAATACGGACCCCACCAGGTTCAAGCTTAAATATGCCGTGATTTTCTGGGCACTGCCGGGAGCCAGTTGAGCCCCAAGGAAGTTTTCGAGTACAAATATGATGCCATTCCTCCCTGCTGCCCTCTTCTTTCCTCTTCCTACTACTCACTCACCAATGTCAACAATCCTTTCTTCCAGCCAACTATAATCATCTTCATCATGGCTGGCAAAGAATTAAGCTCTGTCAGGCCCGCTTTCACTAGACCTGCATACCAGCTCACTCCGGAGCAGGTTGCTCAGGAATTACAGACAAATGTCGACACAGGCTTGTCTCTAGCTCAAGCTGAGCAAGCACTTGCCAAGTACGGCCCAAACGAATTAGACGGAGGCGAAGGGATTCCAATATGGAAGGTCTTTGTTAAGCAAATTAGTAATGCCATGTATGTTACTATCCTACTTCTAACATAATATGTTCATGTTCTAACAATTACTAGGATATTGTAGGTTTTTAAGTTTCCTGGCCACTTGACATTATGTCCGTTTTTATATGTATGTCATACTAACTGGAATTAGGGTCCTCATCCTTGCAATGGCCCTGTCTTACGGTGTTCAGGATTGGATTGAAGGAGGAGTTATCACCGCCGTTATCGCCCTCAATGTAACGATTGGTTTCTTTCAGGAATATAGAGCGTAAGATTATTTATTTTTCAATGAGTCCTAATATTACAGAGCTAACGGAATTTAGTGAAAAGACAATGGACTCACTCCGAAGTCTATCAAGCCCTACAGCAGCCGTACTTAGGGATGGAAATGTAGAACACGTCCCAAGCAAGACTGTGGTCCCTGGCGATATAGTTGAGTTGAAGACGGGAGATGTTGTACCTGCAGACCTCAGGTTATATGATGTCATGAACTTCGAGACAGACGAAGCCTTGCTCACCGGTGAATCTTTACCGGTAATGAAGGACCCTACCTTGGATCTCAATGAGGAGACTGGGGTTGGTGACAGAATCAACATGGCGTTTTCTTCATCGACAGTTACTAAAGGGCGTGCTCGTGGTATCGTCACTGGTACGGGTATGGCTACTGAGATTGGAGAAATTGCGGAATCCCTTGCTGGCAAAGACAAGAAACCAAATCGATCAATGTCTCGAAAGAAGTACGGTACTCTCCAACCTGTTAAGGGTGCTGCTCTTAACACCTGGGATGCAATCGGAAAATTACTTGGGCTCACCGTCGGAACACCCCTTCAGAAGAAGCTGTCTAAGCTAGCATATGTCCTTCTTTTCTGTGCTATACTGCTTGCCATCATTGTATTCGGTGTCAACAAGTTCAATGTTACTCATGAAGTTACGATCTATGCTATCTCGCTCGGTATATCAATTCCTACTCCAAGTAACTTATTTTACTTTCGGTTATAACTAACATCAAACTCAGGCATCGCAATTATCCCCGAGTCCTTGATTGCTGTCTTGACCATCACTATGGCTGTCGGCATGAAAAGAATGGTCAAACGGAAGGTTATTGTACGCAAACTTGACGCTTTGGAAGCTCTTGGAGGTGTAACAAACATTTGCTCTGATAAAACCGGTACATTAACTCAAGGAAAAATGGTTACCCGTAAAGCTTGGATTCCAGATGTTGGGATCTATAGCGTCGACCGCACTGGTGAAGCTACTGATCCGACATCTGGTACTATCCGCCTTGGTCCTGCACCTACTGCCACTTCGGAGGCCGACGCCGAAAAGGAATATCAACGCAAACAGGACGAACGCGATCAAGCCCGTTCAGCGCTTGCATTGAAGTTTGCCGATGAACCTAGACCACGAAAAAAGCCTGAGGTCCCAGAAATGATGCAAGAAGATAACGGAGAAGCATCAGGTGATGATCAAGAACTTCCTGAAGTAGTACCCGGACTGGAAGCCTTTTTGCAGTCCTCTGCACTTTGCAACTTGGCGACTTTGCGGTTTGATCAACAGAAAAGCATGTGGCAAGCTACCGGCGACCCAACAGAGGTAGGAAAAACAACCCAACATCTTATTTTTATTATGCTAATCAATGCAGATTGCGCTGCAAGTTTTTGCGCATCGATTCGAATACGGAAAAAAGAAACTCACCTCGGACGGATGGAAACAATTCGGCGAATATCCTTTTGATAGCGATGTTAAAAGAATGTCTGTCGTTTTCCAGGAACCCAACGATGGAAAATACGTCATCTTCGCCAAAGGGGCTGTTGAGAGGATTCTTGATCTATGCACCCATGTGGGATTTGGAGAGAACACTCAGCCTATGACTGAGGGGCTCAAAGAAGAAGTCACTCGACAAATGTCATTGCTCGCTGATCAAGGACTGCGTGTTTTAGCAATTTCTCGCAGAGTCGTTGAAAGCCCCCCTAAGGACTGGACTGAATTTCCTCGAGACCAGGTTGAACGTGATCTTACACTTATGGGTCTTGCCGGTCTCTATGACCCACCGCGTCTCGAGACTAAAGATGCCGTTAGAGAATGTACTGAGGCCGGAATTCAAGTTCACATGTTGACTGGAGATCACCCTGGAACTGCTCGCGCTATCGCCCGGGAGGTCGGGATCATTCCTAGAGATTTCGGTTCTTTCCCACCCGAAGTCGCCAATAGTATGGTTAAAACGGCTGCCGAGTTTGATGCTCTCACCGATGAGGAAATTGACAACCTTCCGACACTACCATTCGTTATTGCCCGATGTGCTCCTAACACCAAAGTTCGCATGATCGATGCCCTTCACCGAAGGAACAGATATGCAGCCATGACAGGAGATGGAGTCAACGACTCGCCTAGTTTGAAGAGAGCTGATGTTGGTATCGCAATGGGTCTCGGCGGATCGGATGTTGCTAAATCGGCATCCGATATTGTGCTCACTGATGATAACTTTGCAAGTATTGTTAATGCCGTTGAAGAGGGAAGAAGGATGTTTGACAACATTCAAAAGTTTATCCTTCATCTTCTTGTCTCCAATGTTGGAGAAGTTATCCTTTTGATCATTGGACTTGCATTCCAGGACAGGAACAATCTTTCAGTCTTTCCGCTTGCACCTCTCGAGATTCTTTGGATCAACATGCTCACAAGTTCTTTCCCTGCATTTGGATTAGGGTTAGAGGCTGCTTCTTCGGACATTATGAGACGGCCACCACATGACTCTAAGAGGGGTGTCTTCACGAAACAAATTCTCGTTGATATGATGGTGTACGGAATCATTATGGGCTCCTTGTGTCTCTGCACATTTGTAATCATTGTCTTTGGTGTCGGCGACGGAAACCTTGGAGTAAACTGCAACGCTTCTTACACCGACGAATGTGACCTGGTCTTTAGAGCGAGAGGTGCTGTATTCGCGGAACTCACATGGTTAATCCTGGTTTCGGCATGGGAATTTAAGAGCATCCGTCGAAGCATGTTTAGGCTCGACCCCTACCAAACTGAGCACAAATTCCCATTCTTTAGGGATGTAAGTATATAGAATTTTTTTCCCCTTTATAAATAATACGCTAATGAGAAACAAGATCTATGAGAACAAATTCTTGTTTTACTCGGTCTTCATCGGCGCTCTTTCGGTTTTTCCGGTAGTTTACATCCCCACTTTAAACACACAAGTTTTCAAGCACAAAGGAATTACTTGGGAGTGGGCACTATCCATTGGTGCTGTCCCTATTTTCATTCTCGGAGTCGAGCTTTGGAAATTTATCAAGCGCTACACTGGCTGGTTTAACCGTGGCGAGTCTGACAGAGTGAAGAAGGATGCTTCACTCAGTCTACGCCAAGGATTTTTCACAATGGCAAAGACCATCACACAACCGAACTCAATCCGGTCAAGGAGAAACTCCATGAATGGAGTTGGCTCGAGGACCACTACTATGGAGAAGAGACCCGCGGAGCTATCTGGCGATGACCTAGTCTAATTCTCCGTCTTTAATTTTATAGGCGACGGATGCCTCATTCCCTTTTGTTATTTTTTTATTTTCTTTTGCATGAATCACTCCAGCTGCACGATTTTTCACATGAGTTTTATGATGGCTTTTCACGGATCATTTTTTTGCGTTCGCGTTTGGTGGATTAAGGAAGAATAGAAAGAGCTATGTGTAATATAATTTATGAAGAAAAATTTACATGACAAACCTCTCGAGTTCATACAATTAGAGAAGTCTTTCTGATATTCGTTTGTGAGAAGCTTATAGGGCGTCGTCTATGTTAAAAACCCACCATGATAGCAGCTAACTTTAGCGTATATAAGTCAAATATCACTGATCGTGTCAAGCAAAAACGCATAAAAATGGAATGAATTTAGCCGCGGCCTCAACGTTGAGCGCAAACT
This sequence comes from Morchella rufobrunnea, assembly GCA_024713595.1. Lineage (NCBI taxonomy): Eukaryota > Fungi > Ascomycota > Pezizomycetes > Pezizales > Morchellaceae > Morchella > Morchella rufobrunnea. The sequence continues at coordinate 1,395,364 of JAMGYT010000002.1, read as the reverse complement.
TAGAAAACTCAAATATAGCTCGAGTGATTGCCTGTGCCTGAGTAATCGTGGATATGCCCAAGTTCGGTAGGTCATGATCAATACAATGGAGGCGGTGAGAGGGGAAAGGAAATGTGTTTCCATCCTCTATCCTCAGATAGTCCCAATTGCCCTCATTTCATCATGCGCTAAAGAGTAGCTTTGATAAAATAAAATCCCGGATATATAGATAATGCTAGAATTATTATTACTTTCGTCCAAAAAATTCATCTTCTGAGATAAACCGTGCATGTTGTAGGTATATGTGTTTATCCGTGGGATTTCGTGAGTAATGATAATGTAACAACATGTAGCGTGTACCATGTACCGGCATTAATATAACGGGTTGATGTGCTTATTTGAATAGATAACTTTAAGCTACTACAGAGGCTAGATATATTCACCAGGTGCGTACACACATGGGCTCAGATATATCAAAGACCCAAGTTAAAAAAAGACATCGAAATCGAGCCGCCTCAGATCTAACCCCATATTCTGATCCCGACGGAAGGTACAATCACCGAGCCTCACGAACCGATGCGTCTAGGTGGGTTTTGCTCGTGTGTGCGAGGCCAATTACTACATGTAGGTGCGATTCACGGTATCTGTGGGGGGTTTTGAAGGGTTTGCTTAGGCTGCAGTCCTTGGTCACGAGATCCTAGCTCCGGCTGGTCTGTACGTAAATATTCGATATCCGCATGAGCGTACATGATGATTCACATGTCCGAATCATAATGTATCACTCGCTATAATCGGCAATGTATGTTTGCTTTTTTTCAACCGCCTTGGTGCCCCTATTTACCCCACCTTCTCAACAAGCTCGCGAATTGACTTCTCAAGGCCCTCCTCACACAACTTTTGACAATTTTATGGGACATATCTGATCTGACCGGCGAGTTTTACCCAATGGCTTGGAGATATTTCCTAAATTGATCCCTACATAACCCTCGGCAATTTCCGACACCTATTTGAATCCCCCACTTCAGCGATCCCCCTAGATCTCAATAAGAGGCTACCGCAGTAGCACCACACGACTAAATAATTCTAAGATCCGTAGGGACCAGTAGAAACCTGAATGACACTTTCGGTATCACCTTTAGCCTTCCGGAGCGATTGCGACATATAAGTGCCCAACGCGCCCATGTCAGAGGACACCGACAGCATATGAAACCCTTTTTGCGAAAACATGCGGGCTATGAAAAGTGCCAGTTTTCCCGGCGTGGGGAGAAAGGGCAATTAACGTTAGTTAAAAGCACCAATCAATAACGTAAACAGCTGAGCCAAATACGTGGAAACGTAATAAAAACCCAAAGCAATGGCATCGGGATTGGACAAACCTTGATCGCCATCAACACAGTAGATACCGGCCCTCTTTCCGGCCGCGGCCGCCGCATTGTAGACCTTTTCAATGGCGGCATGCAGGTTCGGATGAAACGTGTCGGAGGTTATTGGGTGTCCTATTTCTCGGGATTAGCTGAAGGCCCTACAGGTTTCAGATAGCGTTAGGCTTCCAAATCAAGACGCACCGATTGAGTTTCCCAAGTCGAATGGCCCAACGTAAAGAACATCGATACCGTCAACTGCTGCTATCTCATCCACCTAAGCTCGTTTAGAAAAAACACGTACACGCGATCTGCATTATAAATTTGGGAAGTTGAAGATCATGGGTGGGGGGGTTGAAAATATACGTTTTCCAAAGCTTCCTTGGTCTCGATTTGAACAATGGTAACAAGGCTGTCATTTGCCTGTTCGAGGTAATCAACAGTCGATGAAATTCCAAAAGCCCCCATAGGACTGTACCGGGTCAGCTAATAACAGGAAATAGAGGAGGGTTTCTGAATATGAAAGCTTACAAGGGACTTCCAAAACCTCTCATTCCTCTAGGGGGAAATTTGGAGTATTTCACTGCTGTTCTAGCATCATCTGCAGTGCTAATAAGAGGGACCATAATGCCATGGGCGCCAGCGTCCAAAGCACCTTTAAATCCAAACCGACATGATGTCAATAAGCCGGTCCCACCAGTGAAGTTTCCACAGAATATATGACTCACGTTTGAACATCCATCCTTCGCAGGCAGGAATACGAACAATAGGGCTAACGCTGCAGCCAGCAATGGCTTGCACGGCTTCATGCATAGCGGCGTCGTCGAGGTTACCATGCTCTGTATCTACGAGAACCCAATCGACTCCAGAACGCGCAATTGAACGTGAAAGATGCCTATAGCCATATGAGTAAGCATTTACAATCACACTGGATTTTGAGAACTTGCGTTCCAGGAAGCATCTGCCATGCGCCAAAAGAGAGGCCTCTTCCAGTTTTCAAGGCCGTTCGAAGGCGATTTGCAGATTGCATGTTGTTGGTATGGGATTTATGTTGGTTGTCAAGTTGAAGTCTTGGAATAGTTCGAGATTGTTGGGGGATGAAAATTTGCTTGAGATATGAGTGAGTATTTATATCGATTCTTGAACAAGGAGATATAAACAAATCGCGGGGAAACGGCATCTAGTAACGATGGTGTAGAACAGCCTTACCTCGTCTATTCCCCGGACTTGGCAGATGTTACCAACGCACTGGTCTCTGGATCTTTCGCTTCGGCGGAACTGGAACATCCACCGTGGCATTAGATACACATGGCGGAACCTGAGTTACAGGCCCCCAAAAGAACAAAAAACAGAACCCCATCACAGCTGGTCACTCTATCCCCAATTGACGTCACACCAAACACACTGCAGCCCCCAATGGTTCATGAATAAATTTGTATTTGCTAATAACGAACCCAAGCTGGGTCATGTTGGTAGTCTATATGCACTGGATGCCATCACATAGCATGGAACGCTCTCCGCGAGGGCATCAATGTTTACAATTGATATTTTTATTATCATATAGACAATTTCTTTGCCACCGTACTTGGTGTTGGGCTCCTCCGCCCCATCAATGCGATGTTTGTTCTTATACGCCTGACGAAAATCATCTGCAACCCCTCCTCCTGGGATGCATATGCGGTAGGTACCCCACATCAAGCCTTTTAGTCTGTCTTTCACCCGTGTCCAAGTACCATCGTCACTATTGGTATAGTTCTCAAAGTTTTCCCCTTTTATTCATATGAAAATTATCAATGCATTACGCTTGTACAGTGGGGTACTTATATGTACAGTATGTAAATACTACCGCTTAGATTCGAACCTATAACTGCGTGGACATCCCCGCTATATCTATATAAACTCTTTGTGGTGTTCTTACTTAATTATAGCACAGACCATATTTGCTAGTGTGCATCCCAATACTATATCGTTGTATAAAGCCCAACTGAAGCGGGATTAGTGTGTAATATCTTAGCCTGGAGCCTCACTACCGCCATTACCACCCTGAACATTGACTACTACTCAATTGTTTGTACATTCGTTAGCATATGCCCAAAAGCCAGCTAGAGGATAACAGAGACTTTAATAATTAGCCGATAAGCATTCATGGATTGATCATAGATAAACTTGATTAAGTGCCTAGGTATGTGATGCTTCGGCTCAAATTGATTTTGGGGGTGGGTCATGATCAATCACTCAGCGACTTGTATCATGGCTAAGAAAGAAGTACGGCATGCCATCATCCTAGGCCGATAGTTACTGAGGCTATAGGGCTTGATTCAACTACACGTATATGGTATCTATACCAGCTATATCTTTTGCTACTATGCATATGGGAATCAAACATGCCACATTTCTCATGTTTTTTCTTTCTTTTTACGACAGTTAGACTCAGCTCACTTACGTCAAAATGACAATCCTAGTTTGGTTCGCCACATATACACAAGCATATACATACATGTATATTTGCTTTAAAAAAATGTTAGCGGTTCGCCATCGATATCCCAGCTGGCGCCAAAAAAAAAAAAAAACAAGTACAATCGTCTTCCGTTCATTTGGCACGGTAATCTCGTCCAATGAATTTCCTTCCAATTGTTGGCAGGATGAGTTTGTTTCCGAGCAACAGCATTTCCAGAGCAGGAAGTAGGAGCGCAGAGATGTGGTTATTTCCTTGCTTGTTGAGGAGCTGGACAAGCAGAGACACAACTTTACCTATACAGTATGTCCACTATGAATATCCCTCGGGAGGCAAAAAAAAAAAAAAAAAACTACATACAGTGTATGATATGTATGCAAGACACCCACAGCTGTTGTTGATTCTGGCGAGATTCTATTGGAGACGGACGACGACTGAACCAGATAATCTCATTGAACCGGCAACTGGACATGGCAAGTGTAGCAAATTATAGTTTTCGTTTTTCTCCCCAAAAGAAAGCGCTAGAGCTAAAGGCTCAACCAAGTATGTACGTATTTCACCATCCATTGGTGGAATATCAGCTTGGAACATCATTTTTCTCTATGCTGAAAGGAGTGGATAATAATGACAGTATAGGTAGCTCGGAGTTCCCAACGGTCAAATTAACGGTCGGAACACTTAGTTGTGCGTGCGTACCTGTGAAAAAAGCAAAAACACAGAGATGTGACATCGCAAATCTAGAATCGGACCATGCATGAGCGGGTGCCATTCAAATGCCACCCCTTAATAAATAAGATAAAGGATGTTTGGATGACTTCATTGGGCCGGAGATAAACCTACATAGAAAATCTTCAAAGGGAGCAAGATAAATTAAATTTGGAGCAAAATATCCAAGTCTGCAACTCATTACTCGCCCCAGTTAATACAAGACGGTTCCGTAAAGGTATCTTTGAAATCTAATTGGCACGGCTTTGTGCGAAAAAAAAAAAGAGAAAAGAAAAAGAAAAAGAAATTCCAACAGGTTTGATGCATGGCGTGTGTGTTATGTGTTGTGTCGGAGCTGCATAAAGCTCCTACTCTTGGGCTCTGCAAGGGCCGGTGCGAAGTCCAAGTGCTGGGGCAGCATGTGCTGTTTGGATTTTTGCTTCCAACTACGCGTGTACGGCACTCGAGCCTTAAGGTACAAAAACAATATTCTCTTACTTCCACGTACTAGTTAGCTTGGCAGTTATCCGAAAAAAAAAAAAAAAAAAAAACCAAGATCATGGGCTCTACAACAATCCTCTAGAGCGAGTGAGATGCCGTAGTTGGTAGGGTATACGTAGCTAGTAAAATAGGCTATATGCGCTCTCTTGGTGATCATGAAAGTGCGGGTTAATTGGAAGTTACATAATTCGAAGAAGCTAAAAAAGAGGGGGTATTAAAAAAGAAACTAAATGCTGGCTTTTTTTGATGTGATAGCCGAAGGTGATCATTTTACTCAGAGAAAAGATAAGCTGAGATGTTTAATCTACGTAAATGCTGCACTTCGTGTTGAGGTTGTCTTTGGAGAAAGAATTGCGCATGTCGGGTGCGGTCTAGGATGGAAGTATGATTCTCGGTGCATGGAAGTGAGACGCAGGGACTAGCTGATCCCTAGGATCTTTGAGTGGATGATATTCAGTAGAGCTCGATATCATATGCAGCCCTGCTAGTGTTACGCATTAACCAGAGTAAGTATATCTATTTGGGAATGAGGGGGACGCGCATAAAACTAAGACTCGACAAGTTACTTGGATGAGTATTCTTCCTGTACTTCTGCAAGTGGATACTTCCGGCATCTCCGGGACATATATGTCAAAGAAAATTAAAACTTCATGATACTGGTGACTGGAGGATCGACTACCTACACTTCGTAAGTACATGCCTATAAAGTCTTACTTTTTTCAAAAACAGAAAAGATATGTACGTACATAGTTTTAATTGAAATCTAAGCCTTCCCCAACATTCATACCTATCGGCACTATCTGTCTGGTTTCGCGCCATGGACAATCCTGAGGTGAAATAAATAAAAACGTGGGGAGTCGCATAGTCAGTCGATCATAAACTGAGTTGGTAGTGTTTTGCCAAGTCATTAAAAGTCCACATGATCCGCCATGAACTGATAAACTCGAGTGATAACCTGTGATGTATCATTCGAACGACGTAATTCGATACAATTCCAAATTAAGTAATGGAGATGTAGAAGAATGGCAGTGAGGGGCTAGGGAAGGGAAGAGGATATGATTAAAAGAGGAGTGGTATCGTCGAAAATTGAGAGGAAGAGAGAAATACGGGTATCTATTTGATGCGGCGGGCAATGATACATTAGAGCCAAGTGTTGTGTTGCAGACTGTAACGTGTGATTACATGATGTAGTGGCAGCCCACGGATTCATGTAACTACATGTAAGTACATGTAGTATGAGCAAGAGCTTTATGTTGCCAAAGGCATACTTGGAGTTGAACAATCAAATGGTTTACTACATGTAACCGATACTGCGTTCCGCAACGTGGGCATTCATCTGGATTGGTTACATTTACATATGTAGTTTACCACTGTTTATTGTGGCTCTAGATACATGTCGTGAGAATATACATGTATTGATCTATAGAAATCGTACACGGGACTACATGTAGCTCTTAATACGGTCCTCCACAGTGATCCCCGGATTCAAGGTAAATTTAGTTCCATCTACACCCACATACTTGTGAAGTTTCTGATATCATGGGTACATGTATGTTTAATGAATACTAATCAACTGACTGTACCTACATCCGTGTCTATATATTTCGGATTTCAATTGATTGTCCATTGGGCAGGCCGGAGATCCCTGTTCTCTACATGTTCCCCACTACTGTTCCGGCGCTAGTCAACAAAGCCTGCATTACACATGGAGTTGTATCTCACCAATGAATGCACACCTTCTTACCAAATAGACATAGCACTTGCAGTCCAGTTAGCCTACTTGGGGTAATGGGTTGAGGCACCCGGTACATGGATTCGTTGTCTGGAATCTGGGCTGAGTCGAATGATCATTGGATATCTATTATATCATGCAATCATGTATCCGGTAGCTTCTTGGTTCTTCTTGCTACCTCTGGAGTTGATAGGTTTGAATCTTATAACTACAGCTGGAGCGAGTGGTACCGGGAATATTGAGCAAGCAACAAAGGAAAAAAACTATCTCAACTCGACCGCGAAAAGAGGAACGCCTTTATCGAGTAGCCCCACCCAACAGACCCCACAATACTTGGCAGGCTGGTGTTTTTGTTAATTCTATTAGTAACTTATTACTACCTTCTAAAAGAAATTATACCCTCAAGCTAACATAGGTCTTCCCATGATATTTATACAACACGGTTTTCTCGTGAGAAAACTACCTCAAAGCTGGCCCACCGACGGTAGGCGCTACTGAGCTACCGCCTGCGGCCAAACCGGTCATCTCAAACACAAGTGATACGTGGCTGAATTCCGAATTAGCATCTTCACCGACTGCACACCAAATGGGAGAAGAGGGGAAGCCTACTCATCGCCAGCAGTCACTACTCTGTCCTTCGTCTGCACGAAACCCAAGATACCACCTTCACCCTCACTCTGGTTGCCTCCTAAATGGCCCTTCCAACAACCCAGCTCAGTTCCAGCTCTAACATCCCATCTTCGTAGAATTCCGTCAACACCACATGAGGTGAGGATCCATCCTTCGGTTTTTACAAACTCAACCTTCACAACGGCTTCTTTATGTCCATCCTCCAAAGTTCTCCTCACTGGGAATCCTCTTGCTGCATCGTAGACCACAATCTTGCCGTCGACACCGGCAGAGGCAAGAAGTGGTTGGGTAGGGTGGAAACATAGTGACTCAACGGACTCTGAATGAGTGTGTAATGATGCTATGATCTGTCCGGCCTGACCACCACCAGTGGAACCTCCTCCGCCAGCTTGAGGTCGTCCAGCGCCCCGTCTTTGCGCCCCAGATGCTACCTGTGTAGATGAAGGGAGGCCAATAACGCGCATTTCACCGGTTGCACCGCCAACAACCGCGACTGCGCCTGAAGGGGAGACAGTGACAGAGTAGAGACCACCTTCGACGGCAAAGCGCTGGTCAGCACTCGTGAGTGCGACCGCCGCACGTCCAGAGTTAACGTCCCATGCGTAAAAAGATCCATCTTCTGAGACAGTGCAGAGTAGTTTCCCGTCAGAGGTCCAAGCCCCCGCAGAACATGATGCAGTGTGTGAGTATAGGGCTTGCTTGATCTCCAAAGACCCGGTCTCTAGGGAATAAATCCATACGCTTCCATCATTTGCCCCAAGGGCAAACAAAGGTGCTGTAGGGTGCGATTGGATCCAGTTTATTTCTTCTACCTCTTGCGCCTCTGCTGTTTTCTTCCAGTTCTCAGCTTGCGCGTAGACCTGGATTTTTCCATCAAGTCCACCGGTAACGGCGTATGCGCCATCAGGATTAATAAATGCTGCGGCCGATATGGAATCCTTGTGACCTGACAAGCGCACGATTGTCTTTGATTCACGGGGAGTGATGTTTGCATCTTCTGCGTTTGCAGGAATATCGGGAGTCCAGATGTAGGCGACATCGTCACCACCTCCAGTCAAAAATATGGATGGGTCGGAAGGATGTGCAGCGATTGAAAAGATACTGTCTGAGTGTTTATCGAAATATGCCTTTGAATCGTTCGTTATCTCCAGCTCCTCGGCCTCTGCGTCATATTCTGGGCTCTCATCGTCTGAGTCCATAGGGACGTCGCCGTCTGCATCTTCGGGGATCTCTTCGGCTGTTTCATCGGGGTTGAGCATTTGAGGCTCATCATCGAGGTGGTCGGGTGTGGAGTCTGTAGCTGAAACGGCCATTGTATTAGGTAGCTAAGTGAGTATTTGGGGTGTGTCGCGGTGGTTTTGGTTTTAGTTGGTTGTAGGTGGGTGGGTTTGGATGGCGGGGTTGAGGCTCTCTTGTATGTACTTTTTTTTTTTTTTTTTTTTGGCGGGGGGAAGGTAATTCTTGGCCAAGACAGCTTAGAAATGCTTTCGGATGTTCTAGTAACAATTATAGTGATTATTAAAGATATCTGCAAGCTTTCGGGTTATCGGTTGTAAGTTGTGAGTATTTCTTTGAGTTTTAATCAGCGGAATATCTCTGCCGACATATAGGTTATAGTGGTGTTTATAATCACAGCTGAGCACTCGAAGAGCCTATCAGATGCAGGCCTGAACCACGGAAAGGTGCCCACCAAGCTGGTAAATTCATTATATATACATACATGTAGTAAAAACTAATAAATAAATAAAGAAAAGGAGGAACTAATTAGTCGGTGATATATATATATAAAATTTAAAAATAACTCCATATAGACCGAATATTCTCGGAAAAGGCTAAAGATTATCATAAGGTGTAAAATTGATAAATTTCTTTCATCAGTAAATAGCTGCTGTGTTTTCTTTGATTCGTGTTCAATAAAACTGTCCGTCCTAGCTTCGAGAAACATCATGCATTACAGCTTCTGATAGCACGTTGTGGCATACGAGGATTCTCGAGGCGGGGGCTAGGTGTATCTTTAGTTTTAGGCTACTCGTCCTCTTCTATGTCTGTCCTTATCTACCTTCGAGACCCTCAAAGTAGGGCATCATAGTGCCCGTATTAACCTGACTGACTGAATTGTGGGGCTGGTTTTGGTCCAACTACGCCTCGAGGCAAGCACAGGAATTAATCCTGAGCTCGAGCTTTCGGCATTATTCTTGCACCTAGCTGTCTCCCGTTGTCCTCGAGCAGGAAAGGATATAATAAATCTCGTTCTTATGGGCTATATTAGATAGGAGTATGCGCCGTATTTACTAGAGTTGAATGAGGTTGATGGATTCATCTTTGACCGTTGTAAATATATCACCTCGTTCACATTCGGAGGGTAAAGTAGCTGATTGGTTTCGATAGGCCCATTTAGCTAGTTATATATCCGTAATGGAGGTACCCCCGCGCGGCTTCCCATTGTTTTTGAACTTCTTTTGAGCTAGCAAGATCCTTCAAGTAGGTTTCTAGACGTGGTTTCTTGCGGCGCTATGAATTCGAATTCCAGATCGTTTTTGGTTATGTTATGTAGTATACATATATAGGACATATACTGTACATGGGCGACTGTATTAGGCTCTCTAACCAGCCTTTGGACATAGCATGATATATTAATGTAACTATATTAAATTTCCTGCGCTGATGTTTCAATAGATGTTTCAATATTTACCAGGAGGCGTAAAAAATGTTTTTTTCCCCACAGCTTGGTAATCAAAATTTGGTCTGGGAGATTCTAACCACGTCCACACAGAAAGCTCCTATGAGGCAGGCGCAGAACCAGGCGTCACTAGAAGTACTGTAAGAATCAATTTTATACGCGTTTGGGTGGAGAGGTACAGCGCTTGTATTTTGCGTAGCAGGGATAATTGGTTACTCGCCATGAAGGGTGCTTTATTTCTGCCGTGGCTGGCGCTTGTATGTAACCAAATAGCCCCACGTACCAGGATCCCATTGTAAATACATTTCTATTGCCTCTCTACCAATCATAATCGACTGTACTGGTGTCCTGTCTTGTCTCGTCCTGCATATGGGATCAGCCTCGTGCCGGAGAGCAGTGCAATAACTACCAGGAGGAAGTAATGAGACATGATTGGCGCCGCGGGTTGGGAGTCAGTGTTCAAAGAATTGCACTGGATTGTGGGTCAAAAGCACATACTTGAAGCGTATTGTGGTCCAATAATGATTAGATAGGATCCTAAATAGACGATCGCACGGGGCTACGGTCAAAAACATACCACAGGCAACTACATATATAATTAAAAACCTATTCGTGATTGGTCAACTTCCCCCATGGCCAGTTTTCCACAATCTGAATGGGCGAATATCAAGTCGATGCCAAACGTGAGCACCTTCAATAATTATCTATAATTAGAATTGAGAATGTATATTATAGATAGGGGGATTTCTAAAGCCTTCAAATGGAATATAAATGACCGTAGTCCAGTGTTGGCCGTAGTAGCCCAGTGAAATCGTTCATTTAAATTTTTGGACTAGTTGGGCTCAGGCCCAATATACGTCATGAAGCAGCAGTAAGAAGCGTTGATTAAGCTGCAAAAAAATAAATTGACTCACAATGTTCACTCGATCGACTCATCGCGGGGCGTTGCTGTAGCCCTGCGCCGCTGCTTCACCACCACCCAACATTTCGCACATGTATCTCATGTATCTCGAGCCTTAAAGTAACGAATAAGTGCTATATGTCGCCCATCACCTTTGGCTTTCGATACCTTGGGAAGCACGTACCCGCATTTTACTCGCGACTAGCACACCCATCCTCACGCCAGAGCTCTCTGGTCTCTCCTTTCTCCCACCCCGCTTACTGCTACTCGACCACATCAAAGAAGTCAAAATCACCAACCACCAAAAGCATGGCCCCTCCCTACATCCCTCAAGACACCGTCGCCGTCACAAAAATCATCAACAACCTCCGTGAGGCCTCTAAAAAAGCTGCTAAATCATCCATCTATTCTTGCAAACAATCCACATTCCCCATCGCCGGCTCCGACCTCTCCGTTGACTCATGGAAGTTCCAAGACTGGGACTATAAGAAGAGGGATCTGCCTACATACGCGCGTGGCCTCTTCACATACCACGACACCGATACAGATACCGATGAGATCATCATCCGGGGCTACGACAAATTCTTCAACATTGATGAGGTCCACCGCACAAAGTGGTCGTGGATCGAGGATAATACAAAGGCACCTTATGAGGTCACAGTAAAGGAGAATGGGTGCATTATCTTCATCAGTGGACTCCCGGATGGAAATTTGCTAGTTTGTAGTAAGCATTCGACGGGGGCGAGGGATGATGTGGATCTCTCACATGCCATGGCCGGTGAAAAATGGGTGGATAAGCATCTGGCAAGTGTGGGAAAAACGAGGAAAGATCTGGCAAAAGCGCTGAGGGATGCGAACGCTACAGCTGTGGCAGAACTGTGCGATGACAGTTTCGAAGAGCATATTCTGGCCTACGAGGGCGAAAGCGCAGGACTTTATCTACACGGGATCAATCTGAATCTGCCCGACTTCGCAACTTATCCAGTGGCGGAGGTCAAGGCATTTGCGGACAAGTGGGGATTCAAAGTGGTAGACTTCTTTACAAAGCAAGACCCGGGAAGCCTCAAGAAGTTCCTAGAAGACGCCGCCGAAACAGGGACGTGGAATGGCAAGGACGTGGAGGGCTTTGTAATTCGTTGCAAAGCCCGTGATGGCCCGAACAGCGATAAATGGTCAGACTGGTTCTTCAAATACAAATTTGATGAGCCGTACCTCATGTACCGCCAATGGCGTGAGTGTACAAAACAGATGATCCGAGGCAAAACCCCAAAAATCAAGAATCATGAGAAGATCACGAAACAGTATCTTGCCTTTGCGGCAAACTACTTCAAGCAGAACCCTAATGCGCAGACTAAGTACGCGGATAACCATGGCATCATTAGCCTTCGTGATGCATTCCTCGCGCACCAAGGAATCAAGGGAAGCGACATCATTAAGGGGGAGGCACAGGCACAAAAGCTCGAACGAGAAAATATCACGGCAAACCTTTGTCTCGTGCCCATCGCCACCATCGGTTGTGGGAAAACTACCCTAGCCCTGGCCCTTACAAAGCTGTTTGGATGGGGTCATATTCAGAATGATAACATATCCGGTAAGGGAGGCCGTGGGTCCAGGTTCGCATCTGCAATTTCAATGGAGTTCCTTAAGAAGCCGGTTGTCATCGCCGATAGAAACAACCATCAAAAAAGAGAGAGGGATCAGATCTTTAATGACGTTACTGGCGCTACTCCGGCCGCCCGTTATGTTGCCCTACACTACGTCCACGACCGTCCGGAGATTGACCCTAGGGATCTCAAGAAAAGCATTATGGCTACAACGGCCAATCGTGTTCTTAACCGAGGAGATAACCATCAGACAATCAATGCAAACTCGCTTTCGAGGCAAGAACTGGGTGGTATCATGCAAGGCTTCCTCAATCGATTTGAGCCCCTTGACGTCCAGTCTCCCCCAGATGACCAATTTGATTCTCATATTGACCTTGATCCCCAAGTTGAGTCCAGAACCAATCTGGAGATCGTTGTCGAGTTCTTGAAAAAAACCTACCCAAAAATCATTGATAAGCTTCCCACGCCCGAAGAATACGACGAGGCTATTCAGGCCGCAATGAGGGACTACTCCGTTGAGCACCGCTCCAAGCCACAACCCCAGAAAACGGGTGAAATCAAAAAGCAGAATCAAGGAGGAGAGCAGGGATCCCAGAAGAAGAAAGGAAAGCCTATCGAGTACTTTTCCATCAGTGTCCCTGCCGGTCAAATCAATAGTATCGTCGAAAACGCTTTCGCATCAATACCGGCAGGCGATGCTAATTTCTACAATGTTCTGCGCACTAGGGGCCGTATCCAGCCCGCATTCCATATCACCTTGGCTCATTGCGCAAACTCAAGCATATACCCGGAAATCTGGGAGTCTTACCAGAAGAAACTCTCGGAATCATCAGACGGCGGTAAAATGGGCGTGACCCAGGTGATTCTCGAGAAGATTGTTTGGAACGGTAAATCAATGGCTATCACAGTCAGCATTCCGGACCCGTCGATCCAGACTATGAACCCCATTAATCATATCACTCTGGGAACCTCCTCGCCTGCTGTCAAGCCGAAGGAGTCAAATGACATGTTGAAGTCCTGGAAGGATGGTGGTCAGGCGCATGAACTGACCTTGCCCGAAGGAACAGTGGTGGAAGGGGTCATAAAGCCTGTTGAGGCGAGGCATTAGATTGGTGTAGTGTTTTGAGATTTAGGGTTGGGGAGTTTGGGGGGGGATTACTGTTTACCATTTTATCCTAGAGATTCGCTTCAAAAAGGCGTTTCGGAAATGATAAGCAATGGCTTACTTCATTCCAGCTTTGTTGTTTTCTCTTTACTTGGACATTGCCCTGTTACTGTAAAAATCCTTCTCCCCCCATCAAATGTAGTTGCATGTAACTGTACTTGCAGCACGAGTGATACCCAAAATAGGAAAACCTATTAAATATCTCAAGAATAAACCCCTGTAAAAAGGGAACAAGTTGATTATTGGATCAGCCGGTAATAGAACCAGCCTGGCTGGCGGATGATTCGATCATAATTTATCACTCGGATAATGTTTGTATTTCCCTCGTTTTAGGAGGGATTTAGCTCCCATGATATTTGTAATCTCAGTAGTAAGTTTCACGATGATATACATACATCTACATGTAGCCATTTGGCTCTAAACTTGCTCTTGCAATTTATTATGTAGTTAATTTTGATGGAAGCTATGATCATCCCATTTTGAGTTTTACCATCCATGATAACTTAAAATAAGCGGTTAGAAAAGCCGTAAAAGTCCATCACTCTCTACTTTTGACTTTCTTGAAAAGCGATCATTTACCCTCCCCCGCATCCCAGTCCGCCAAGACCAGCCTAGGGCACTAATATTATTTACCACAGAGCCTCACCCGCCCCAGGAAAGTTTTTTTTCGTACTCCAAATACTCACTCACCAAACCACTGTCTATGAGCAGGGCCACCACCAACAGACCTCCTACACCGTCAAGTGACCCAATTCAATCCATCTGCAAAGTAGAAAAAAAAATCATCATGGAGCTCACCGTCTCCGACACCTATTTACTCTCTACCGCTTCGGCCCTCCTTCCACTAGACACAATCGCGCTGCTCAGCTCACCAACAACCAGCACACACCTTTATCTTAGTACACTTTCACGCCTCTCATTACGTCCTGACCTGACTGCGCTTATTTTTGCGGCCTACGAACCATTGTTCCCTGACATCTGCGCAAGATGGCGCGGCGCTGCGACGGCCCAAAAGATTGCAAGTGCTTTTGCGAAGGTGCTCCCTGTGGCACCGTATTTGGCGGGTGTAGCAGAGGAGCTTTTGGGCGAGGGATTGACACTAGAGGGTAATCCAGAAAGTCTACTGGCACTATGGAGATTATTGGTATTTAAGAGGGAGAGTTTTGTGGGTTTGGTCCCAATGGAAACTGTGGCATCGTTCCTGAGGAGTGAGGTGCGCGCAGTGAGATATCTGGCAGTCAGGATTATGTGTATATTCCTAAAGGCCTCAGATGCGGCAAGAGAGAAGATGTTTGAGCAGTATGGGGTGAGTAATGAATCGGAGGAGAAGGTAATTGGAACCTGGGAGGGAACAGAGGTGGATTATGGGTTTTTAGTGTAAGTTCTTCTTCAACTTTGCTCTACAATGGCTAACGAGTGGATTATTGAAGTCTTCTGGAGAGCAAACGCCTCGAAAAACTAGCCAAAGAGGTCCAGAGCGCAAAACTTCAGACTTCCCTAACAAACACAGAGAACAGAGTAATCCCTACAGATGCACTCTCACCTTTCACCGCAGATCTTTGCGGCACACTTACACCTCGTCTTCGCGGACCCCCCTCATCACCCTCAAAAATAATAGATACCCCTACCACCCGTTACAACATCCATGCAACGGCCGTCTCCCTCCGTTCCTCCTCTCCAACCCTCATCACCGGCCCTGCTGGCTCCGGAAAAACATTCCTCGTTCACCAGATCGCACACACACTCAACACCCTAGATACCTTAATCTCGATTCATCTTGGTGACCAGACCGATGCAAAGCTCCTTGTGGGAGCTTATACTATTGCAGATACTCCAGGCTCTTTTGAATGGCGTCCAGGCGTTTTGACGACTGCGGTCAAAGAGGGCAGATGGGTACTGGTTGAAGATATCGATAAAGCGCCGACAGAGGTTTTATCAGTTCTACTGCCACTTATAGAGCGTGGTGAACTCGTCATCCCAAGTCGTGGGGAGACGATAGTTGCTGCTCGGGGGTTCCGTCTTATAGCGACTATGAGGACCACCAGTAATAATAACGCAAAACAAGATTCCGTCAACATTATTGGTAGCCGTCTCTGGGATCGTGTAGATTATAAGCAGCCGGACGAGAGCGAACTTCTTACAATTATCACCGCGCGCTTCCCAGTGCTGAGGGCTGTAGCGCCATCATTACTAAGAGTATATAACACTATCCAGCAACTATACCGCGAGCCATCATTCTTCGCACTCAGTAAGACTTCCTTAGGGCGTCAGATCTCTCCACGGGATCTTATAAAATGGGCCACAAGAATCGATGCACTTTTCACATCCGCCGGATCCAACGGTGAAGCCATTCCCGACGGGCTATACGATGAGATCTTCATGGAGGCAGTCGATTGCTTTGCTGGTTCCCTGCAGACACTCGATGCACGCCATCTCGTAATACGAAAAATTGCAGATGAGATGATGATTCCTCCGCAGCGAGTAGACTTATTTATCAACGGCCATATCCCTGGATACAATGCCGCCGAAAAAACCCTCGCCATTGGCCGAGCGAAACTGAAAAAGCGGAAACGTAGTAAGCGAGCTCAAATACAGAAAAGACCGTTCGCCACAACAAATCATGCGCTTCGCCTTTTGGAACAAGTGGGTGTTGCAGTTCGTGGGGGTGAGCCGGTTCTGTTAGTCGGAGAAACAGGAACGGGGAAGACGACCGTTGTACAGCAGATGGCGGACCTACTGGGATATAACCTCACGGTTATGAACCTGTCGCAGCAGACGGAGAGCGGTGATTTACTGGGCGGATACAAACCTGTGGATGTGCGCACGCTTGCCGTCCCATTGAAGGAGGTTTTCGAGGAGTTGTTTGAAAAGACATTCTCCCTGAAGCGAAATAAACGATTCCTGGAGGTTCTAGGCAAGTGCTGGAGTAAGCAGCAGTGGAATAGAGTTATCACTCTGTGGGGAGAGGCCGTGAAAATGGCAGATCAGTTCTTTGCCGCGCCAATGCCAGAGGCCCAGGAGAGCGAGGACCAGCCCAAAAAGAAGAGAAAGCTAGACTCAATGGATAAGCCTGCTCTGCAAGCCCAGTGGACCCGGTTCGGGAGTGATGTTGCAACACTGGAGCGTCAGAGCTCACAGATCAGTAAGAGCTTTGCATTCAGCTTCGTAGAAGGAAGTCTAGTCAAAGCCGCCAGAAATGGTGACTGGGTACTTCTTGACGAAATCAACTTGGCAGCGCCGGACACATTGGAGAGCATTGCGGATTTACTCAAGGATGGAAAAGATGGCGATGTTAGGAGTATCCTGCTTTCGGAGAAAGGAGATGTGGAACGAGTGAAGGCACACCCGGACTTCCGCATATTTGCCTGTATGAACCCTGCCACAGATGTCGGTAAACGCGATCTTCCAAGCGGGCTACGGAGCAGATTTACGGAGTTATATGTCGTCTCTCCGGACCAAGATCTCGGAAATCTGTTAGCAATCGTGCGGGAATACCTTGGGCCACTTGTCGCCGGGGATGAGAGGGCCATGGCAGACGTTGCGGGGCTCTATCTAGAGGCAAAGAAACTATCGGAAGGACAGAGACTTGTAGATGGAGCGAACCAGAGACCGCACTTCAGCATGAGGACACTCACAAGGACGCTCAGCTACGTGGTTGAGATTGCGGGAGTCTACGGGTTGCGTAGAAGTCTGTATGAGGGCTTTTGTATGAGTTTCCTAACCTTGCTCGACCGCACCTCTGAGGGCGTGCTACTTCCGGTGATTGAGAAATTTATTCTTGGGAGCCAGAGAAACATGCGGAGTCTTGTCTCGCAGATCCCCAGGAGACCTGTCGGTGCAAATGGTGAGGAGTACGTGCAATTCAAACATTACTGGATGGTACGTGGAACACAAGAGGTTCAGGAGCAGCCACATTATATCATAACGCCCTTTGTCGAGCGGAACATGCTCAACCTTGTGCGTGCTACTGCTACTCGTCGTTTCCCGGTTCTCATTCAAGGGCCCACGTCTAGCGGAAAGACAAGTATGATTGAGTATCTTGCGAAGCGTACCGGCCACAAGTTCGTCAGGATAAATAATCACGAACATACGGATTTGCAGGAATACCTTGGAAGCTATGTCTCAGACAATACTGGCACCCTACGCTTTCAGGAGGGGATCTTGGTGGAGGCATTACGGAAGGGATACTGGATCGTCCTCGACGAGCTCAATTTGGCACCTACCGATGTTTTGGAAGCCCTCAACAGACTGCTTGATGATAACAGAGAATTGATGATCCCCGAAACACAGGAGGTCGTAAGGCCGCATAAAGAGTTTATGCTCTTTGCGACACAGAACCCGCCTGGTTTGTATGGAGGGCGAAAGGTACTCAGCAGAGCGTTCAGGAATCGGTTCTTGGAGCTGCATTTTGACGACATACCTGAGGAGGAGCTGGAAACGATCCTGCGGGAGAGATGCGGCATCGCGCCAAGCTATTGTGCCAAGATCGTGAAAGTCTATAAGGTGAGTGATATTCTGTGACGCGGGCGTTGCGCCGCTGACTTCCCCTGTAGGAGCTTTCTGTGTTGCGACAATCAACTAGACTCTTTGAACAAAAGAACAGTTTTGCAACACTACGTGATTTGTTTAGATGGGCAAACCGTGAAGCTGTAGGATATCAACAGCTTGCCGATAATGGATACATGCTTCTTGCGGAGCGTGTACGGAAAGAGGATGAAAAACTAGCAGTCAAAAAGGTCCTTGAGGAGGTGATGAGGGTCAAGATTGACGAAGATGCTCTTTACTCGCCAGAGTCAACACCGGAATACCAACTTGTTATAAAGCTTGAGAGCGATATAGTGTGGACCAAGGCGATGCGCAGGCTCTACTCGCTAGTTGCACATTCACTCAGAAACAATGAACCGGTCCTGCTGGTTGGTGAGACTGGGTGTGGTAAAACGACAGTCGTCCAGTTACTTGCTGAGGCCTTTGGAAAAACGTTGAATATTGTCAATGCGCACCAGAACACAGAAACAGGCGATATTATCGGTGCTCAAAGGCCAATCCGTAACCGGACTGCCTACATAGCACAGTTAACAGAGGATCTTTTGGCTGTTGTTCGGGATCACTCGGCAATAGAAGAAAGTAATTCTGAAGTAGATTTGCAAATGCTACTCCAGGCATACTCAGCATTGGACAAGGAGATTCTGAAAAATATTCCCAAGGACCTTATATCACGAGTCGAGCTTAACCGGGTACGAGTGAAAGCATTGTTTGAGTGGAATGATGGCAGTCTTATCCAAGCGATGAAGGAAGGCCAGTTTTTCCTGCTTGACGAAATTTCACTCGCAGATGATTCTGTCCTTGAGCGGCTCAATAGCGTTCTGGAACCCCAACGTGCGATTCTGCTCGCCGAGAAAGGGCCCAAAGGGTCCGCCGTCACAGCCGCCGATGGGTTCCAATTCCTAGCGACGATGAATCCCGGCGGTGACTATGGCAAGAAAGAGCTCTCACCAGCCCTGCGGAACCGTTTCACCGAGATTTGGGCCCCCTCCATGTCCGACTTTGAGGATGTACTACAGATTGTTCGTGCGAAATTAGCACCATTTGCGCTGCAGCATGCAGAGACTATCGTTAAGTTTGCACAGTGGTTCTCAGAGACGTATCATTTTTTCTCCTCGACCATCTCAATCCGTGATGTTTTGGCGTGGGCAAGGTTTGTCAATATGTGTGACCCGCAGAATGCGGCTTTCGGGCTGTTGCATGGTGCGGCTCTAGTGTTTATTGATGGACTTGGCGCCAATCCATCGGCAGTTTCGATGTCTACTGCGGCCGAGGATCTGCTCGAAGAGAAGCGCAAGTGCATCTTGAGATTGTCAGAGTTGAGTGGCCATGATTTAGCTTCCATCTATGGTCAGCCTTTTAGTATGGCACTTGATGATGCCACTTTACGTCTCGGGGGCTTTTCTCTCCCAAGAAAGATAGACTCTGTAGCAGACCTCTCATTCAACCTTGAAGCCCCAACCACGGGTGTCAATGCTATGCGTGTTGTTAGGGCGATGCAGCTGCGGAAGCCTATCTTGCTGGAGGGTAGTCCTGGTGTCGGAAAAACCAGTCTCATCTCAGCTCTTGCAGTGGCGTCCGGAAACCCACTTACCCGTATCAACTTGTCGGAGCAGACCGATTTGATGGACCTATTTGGTTCTGATGTTCCCGTTGAAGGCGGACAGAGCGGAGAATTCGCATGGAGAGATGCACCTTTCCTGCAAGCCATGCAACGAGGGCATTGGGTACTTCTTGATGAAATGAATCTTGCATCCCAGTCAGTCCTCGAGGGGTTGAACGCATGTTTGGATCATCGTGGAGAGGCCTATATTTCTGAGTTGGACCGCACATTCAAGTGTCATCCGGAATTTTGCGTCTTTGCGGCGCAGAACCCACACCATCAAGGTGGAGGTAGAAAAGGTCTTCCAGCATCGTTTGTCAACCGTTTTACCGTGGTTTATGTTGATACCCTTAATCTGGAGGACTTGCAGTTGATTGCGACTCGGCTATACCCTAATATTCCGCAGGATGATGTGTCAAAGGTCATCGCATTCATAGTTCTTCTCGACCGCGAGGTCTCACAGAAACGTAGCTTTGGGACCCTGGGAGGGCCCTGGGAGTTTAACTTGAGAGATACGCTGCGTTGGCTTGGGCTTTTGTCTACGACGGAAGGGCTCCTTGCTTTTAGAGACCCCTCAGAATTTGTGGATATTGTCATCAAGCAGAGGTTCCGGACTGCCGAGGATAAAGCCAGAGTCGATGGCCTATTTACTCAAGTGTTTGGTTCTGCGCCTGCAAAGAGGCATCTTTATCACCAGTTATCAAAAGATTATTTCCAAGTTGGCCATGCCATCATGAACAGGAGCAGTGATGCACAGCCGGTTCCCACCCAAAAGATCACGCTTTTGAAGCGCAATTTACAATCTTTGGAGACAATAATGACCGCAATCCAGCAACGAACACCTGTCATTCTAGTGGGCCCTTCCGGAGCTGGGAAGAGCAGCATTATAAAGTTACTGGCAAGCGTGGCTGGAGCCGAACTGGACGAGATTGCGCTCAATAGCGACATTGATACGACTGATATAGTTGGAGGATTTGAACAGGTTGATATCTCACGGAGCATCTCCGGCTTGTTCTCGGACCTACAGCGATTTATGGGCGAATCAACCATTCAGGCTCTTCGCGGTGGGTTTATCCCCGCAAGCTCGATCTTAGGGCTCTTTGATACCGGAGCTTCTGAGGCCACATTCGATGTGGAAAGGCTCCACCGCCTACACGCAACCCTCAAGGCCATCGCAGCAGAGTCAGAATCGGACATATTTGGCCGTTTCATTCAAAAATGCGAGCTCTTGATCTCACAGGCGCACCATGCCTCGATCGCCCGATTCGAGTGGATTGACGGCATGCTCATCCATGCAATCGAAGAGGGTAAGTGGCTTGTCCTTGATAATGCTAACCTGTGCAGCCCCTCCGTGCTTGACCGACTCAACTCTCTGTTGGAAATCAATGGCTACCTTATCGTCAATGAACACAACGATAAGAATGGGGATCCAAAGCTGGTACGGCCTCATCCTAACTTTAGATTGTTCCTGACTATGGACCCCCGCCACGGGGAGCTCTCACGGGCCATGCGGAACCGTGGAATGGAGGTATATATGGAATTGGGGGCACTAGACCCCGTAGTTGCCGCAGATGATACTGTGCGAGTGAAGGCGGCACAGCATACGGCGTCGGCCACTGAGTCTGCCATGGCCTTGTATAGTGACATTGACAGACTTCTAGCAAGCGCCATTAACAAAACAGATGATTCGTCTGCTGTGTATGCTTATATTGTCCGCATCATCTTTGACCATCTCCCTCGTGATCAGATGGTGAGTTTGGGTAGATGGAAGAGCTATATGAGGAGTGCGGGCGACTTGGTCGGCCCTGTTGCGGACATAGTTGGTAGCATAGGGCGCCTACGCTCCCATGCGCGCATCGGAGCGCTCGTAAAGGGTTTCTTGGACTTCCTTGGGCATCGCTTGGCGCTTGGAGAGACCTTTAGTAATGCACAGGTCAGTGGCCGGTGCCGTGCGTTTTGTTTTTATAAAAGCCTTTTTCTTTTGGCCCCAGAAAGCCACATCGATATAGGCAAGATAGTGGCAATTTATTTACTGATAGACCTTTCTGCAAATAAATATAATATAGCCAATGAATCCTGTCCGTAACACTGCTCTGCTGTTATCATCTGCCACTGCCACTGTCACTACTGCGGCGCTGCAAGACAAGCACGAGACTATTGTCGCCGCTGCGACCGCCCTTAACGGTATATACAACTGCGCACGCGATATTCTGCTTATCAAGGTCATCGAGGAGGAGATTCTGCAGCGCTCGGCGACAACGAAGATGCGGGAGATGACATTCCTGGAGAAGTCTGCAATATCAAAGAAGGCGGTATCGGCCTCGTCGTCTGCTGGTAGCGTTGGACTCCCGCTATTTGGGTTCCTAGCGGCTGTTAGGCGCGCATTGGAGAAATGGCTGGACGAGGAAGTTACAAACAACACGGATGCCGTAAATTACCCTTTTTCTCCCTTTATTCTTCCTGGCTTAGGTATTGAAATAGTACTAATGGAATAATGTAAAAAGAATGCACTCGCCTGCATCTCCGAGATGCTCAATCTATGGCGTGACATGGTTTCCCTAGGCGGCACCTCCAATCTCAATGAAAGTGTTTTCCCCGTCTATCTTTCTCTCCTCGAAGATTGGCTTCACTCATCTACCAACGCTCTCCCCGGCACGCTCATCGCATCGATTGAGAGCGCACTGGGAGCCTTTCGCGCGCCCCTACGCCTCACCACCGGCTTTTCTATGGAGCGGTTATGGAACGCATTATGTCCATCAGTGCCGTCTTCTCTGGCCGCATGGGATGCGTATAACAAGCTCCAAACTATTGCGGATAGGTTTGACGCTGTCGCTGCCCGATTTGAAGGTAAGTGTGGTACAGTCATGGAATATCACTCGGCGCGGTTGCTGACCAGGACTGGGGTATAGGTTCATTCGAGACGATTGCGACGTTAAAAAGCTCGCTGATGGAGGCTCTCACGGCGGTCCTGACAATGGGCGTGGAGGTGGAAGAATTAGTTGCAGGATTAGATGAAGCGATTGGGCGAATGGAGGCGGCTGGAAAGAATAAGCTCGAGGTGCCAGAGTCGCTCTTAAGACTGGCATTTGATTATTTGCTGAAGCTAAAAGCTTTGGGTGGTTACGAATCGGTAGGGATTTTTTATCATATTATATGTGGGTTAGGGTTAGGGCTAATTTTGGGCGCTGTAGTTCAATGACACCCTAACACTTGGTCATTTTGCGGGGCGAACCACGGCGAGTTTGGTGGGATATCAGGGGCCAGCGACAGCACTTCGTATGTTGATCTGACTGCCTTTATTAAGGATCTTTAGATACTGATGGTGAGACACAGGCACCGCATACAAGCAAGTTTTAGAGGATATCTACGAATATGATTTCACCTCGACAGGCCCTCAAGGTCTACTACAGGGCCGGTTTGCACTAGAAATGCTGCGCACTGGACACTCTGCAAGAAACTCCTGCATTGGGCAGCTCAGTAAACTTAACACCGAGCTTGGAGCGCTATCAAGGCAATTTACGCATTTGACACAGAAGGTTACGGGGGATCAGTTATTACGCTTAAATTTATTATTACTAGCAGATACCAAAGCTGTGAGTGCTTCGCGGATATGGACAAGGCTTTCGGGGCGTACTAATATTAACGGCTCTAGATCTTCGATCTCCATTCAGAATCGTACAGCGAGGATAATTATGCGGTATTAGTTTCGGCACTTGGTGACATAGAGTTTTCGCTCAATGGGGCATCGACTATTACTGGAGACCTAAATCTTGCTGCTGAAACCTCAGATACAGCCTTCAAAGCTGTTATCGATGAGCACCTTGCCCTCGTTCTCTATTCCCTTTCTGGAATTTCCCATGCAACTTCATACGCACACGCCCTAGAACTGTCTGGCCAAGCCTGGACCCACTACGCCCTTGCCTGCCTTAAGCTCTATGTTCCTAACGTTGCCTTGGACCCCGCGATGAAGCGTCTTGTCCAGCGAGACCGCTATATCAAGCGCAAGGCCGATCTCCACAACCAGATCACCGCCGAGCAGACCTTTGAGCTGCACTTTACCGGCCAGCCCTTTAATGCCCACATTAAGCTCCTTGAAGACCGCCTTGGGGCCCTCGGCGAAGAACCAACAAACTCCGGCATCGTCCGCCCTACAGAATCAGAGATGAACGCGCTACAAGGAGACATGATCAACCTTCTACAGGTCGTTGTCAACACTAGGCCGCATGAACGTCTACTTCCTGGGATTGCTTCCCGCAGTGCAGAGGAAGCAATATTCCAGAAGAACTTGTCGCAGATCATTGAGAGGCTAAGGAGGGGTTATCCGTTATATAAGGATCTGATTGACCCGATATTGGGCTTCTTGTATTCGTTAAAGATGGGGCTGTCCCTTGCAGCGATGCAGGCGGAAGAGTCCGAGACGGCAATATCGCTCATTGAGCCAAGTGCGCCCGAGGTATTTAACCAGCCAGTTATAGACGACCGGGAGGATATCAAGTTGTTGCGATTGTGGCAGATTGCCGCTCACCAGAATATCGAAGGCTATAAGAACATCAGAGAGGCCTCTGATAAGACGGCCCATGGCCTTTTGCAGGGATTCTTCGAGGCATGGAAAATAAAGACGCAGAAAGAGCAGGAAGAGGCGGCTGCAAATGCAAGTTTGTATCGATACACTGGTGAGGAGGAAAATGCAGAGGAAACGGAACTCGCTGCTATGTTCCCCGCCTATGAAGAAGACGAGGATAAGGAAAAACAGAAGGAGAAGGAGAAGCCAGCCGGTTATCAGCACAAGGAACTTGCTTGCCAGATCGCTCTATGCCATTCTGCAATCCACATTGGCTCAGAGACGGACTCTACAACCCTCTCATCCTTGATTCAACGCGGTGTCTCCGCTCTAGCCAAGTCCACCGATAATGAGAGTACCTTCTGCATCTCCTCTAGCAAGGCCGAAGTCTTCCTTCCCGCTATCATTCTCTCCCTGAAGTCGACCTCCCACTGGCTTAACAGCGCAGTAACATCCCAAACCTACGACTTCTACACAGATGAGAATCTCGAACAGTCCCGTAAGCTTGTAGTTATTGTCGAGAAGGCCCATGTACGCTTATCCGTCCTCGCCGAAACATGGCCGGAGCATGTCACACTGCAAGACGCCATAGATGTCTGCAAGGAAATATTGGCCCTCCCCAACTCCACCCCTATCGCACAGTCCCTCGTCAAGATTGAGAAACTGCATGAACACTTGAATGAATGGCAAAGCGTTGCAAGCACAGAGTTCTCCGCGGCGGAGCATTTTGACGCCGTCACGAAGTTGACCATTAGCTGGCGCCGCATCGAGCTCTCAGCGTGGCCACGCCTCTTTGATATCGAGGATGAAAAGTGCCGCGAAGAGGCGAACTCATGGTGGTTCTACATGTATGAAAGCGCCATTGCGAACCCGCTTCAATTGCTAGCCGAGAATCAGAGCCTGAAGGAGCATGTCGAGCAGCTCCTCACAACATTAGTAGGGTTTGTGGAGTCTTCTTCGGTCGCCCAGTTCCCTCACAGACTGCAGCTTTTGAGGGCATTCGAACAGCATGCTCTTCGTTTGTCCGATGAGTTCCCGGCTATGAGTCTGATACACAAGGGGCTCCACAACCTAATTGCATACTTCTCACAATATATACCAGAGGCCAAAGAAGCAGCGTTAAAATCCCGAAAGAAGTATCAGAAGTCGATGAGCGATGTCGTCTTACTTGCCAGCTGGAAAGACACAAACATTCTTGCGCTCCGTGATAGTGCCAAACGATCGCATAAGAAGCTATTCAGAGTCGTCAAAGGATATCGCCAGGCAATCAATCAGCCAATGGCCCCTCTTATCCTTGCCGGCATGCCTGAAGGCTCTGCCATAGTCTCTGCAACAAATGAAGAAACCCCGGAGTCTAAAAATCACTTATCTATCGATTTTGAGCTACTCAAAGGTATCTATGAGAAGTCTGTTAAGAAATGGGATGAGCGGCCAGCACGTCTTCAGGATCTCCAAGCAGCAGTCCAGATGATGAAACGAGTTGCAAAGATCCCCGAGGACCGGATTGAGACGATCAACTTCATTGATGACTTTTCATCTTCAATAATTTCCACGATCAAGCAGCTCCAATCCGAAAATCCTGGTACCCTGAACGAAGAAACAAAGGATGTTGCAAAGCATCTCAAGACCCGGAAACGAAAAGCCTTTGCAGATGCACTGAAGGAGCTCAAGAACATGGGCCTTAAGTCCAATTTGAGCGCTTCTCTGCTAGGCAAACAAGCAACGCTCGAGCGTCTCCTAGCTTTTGCAGACCTTCTCGAGAACACCCAGGCCAGCTCACAGGGCCATTCCGAGAACCACTACTTCCTCCGCATTGCAGAAATCCTGCCTAAGATCAGGAAGGCTGTTGTAGAGCACTCCCCAGACTTGACCAGCGCTGAGGTGGCAAGGAGTGTAGGATTAATTGAACACTTATTTTCCCTCTCACTTGATCAGCGTTCCTCAGTTTCATCCTCTATGAAAGCGCTCGATTTTGCGCAGTCTTCAATGGCTAGATATAATACGCTCTCCAACCTAGCCGTCGAGAACGCTAGTTTATATGGAACAAAGGCTCTCCATGCCTTTTCCGACCTCCAAAGACGATTCCATTGGATTCCAAGGGTACTGGAGCTAGCAGCTGATCTATTGAAGGTCCACCGCGAGTTCAGCGGAAATGAGTTTAGAGTGGCGGATGAGCTCATCGCTAGTGCCCAAAAATCCGCAACCAGGGTCAATGATCGGTTTGCCGCTCAACAGAAAACTCTTATTCACGGCGGAATTTGGGAAGAGTCTGCTAAGCTACTTCTTGATGAAGCTCAATCGACACTTGGCCTTATCGAGGGCAGCATGAAGACCATCCGGAACGACTTCCCAGAGATCGCATATACCACAATTCAGGTATTGCCGTGGGTTTCTCTGAACTCGATGGATATCCAGGCACAGGCCAATGACACAGTTTCCGAGCCTACGACACTCCAGGATCTGGATTTGGCGCTCAAGACACTCTCAGACTCAATCTTTGTTGCCCTTCAGCAGCTCAAGGAGGCCCAGGCAGCCTACCCTCCCTCAATCCAAGAACCCGGATGGCTCCTCCAACTTCAATCTGCCAGCGCGGCCAGCCTAAAGGCCCTCCACACCAGCGCTATTACACACAGAATCGATGAGGCCATCGCTCTTACTTCTCGACTACAGCAGTTTGATTCCTCGAATTCTCAAGCCGTTCGCGCACTTTTCGCAGCGTACCAGCCAATCATCCAAGAATATACTGATATTTCTTACAGAACCGTGCAGCAGGCGCTCTCGCAGTACCGGTCCACCTGCAAGACCACTTATATCCTATGCACCTCTGCGTCGACGCTGATCTCAAAGGGCTTCTGTATGCCGCAAGAAAAGGGCGGTCCCGAAGGCGGAAATACAGATAATGTCGAAGGTGGTACCGGTCTCGGGGAGGGTGAAGGTCAAGACGATATCAGCAAGGACATCAAAGCTGATGAAGATCTTTCTGAGCTAGCTCAGGAGAAGGACAAAGAGAAGAAAGATCAAGAAATTGAGGATGAGAAGGATGCAGTTGATATCGAGGACGAGATGGAAGGTGAAATGGGAGATATGGCTGACAGAGAGGACGACGAGAAGGGGTCAGATGATGAGAAGGAGAACGATGAGATGGATGAAGAAACAGGTGAAGTAGACGATCTAGACCCCGATGCAGTTGACGAAAAGCTCTGGGATGGAGAGGCAGATGATGATGCCCGTGAAAAGGATGGGGAGGGCATGAAAGACCAGCAGAAACAAAGTGATGAAATGGAGGCAAAGAAAGAGAATGGAAAGGAGAAACAGGGAGAAGATATGGAAAGTAAAGAAGACGATGAGGCAGAAGAAAGTGAAGGCGAGGGTGCGGACCAAGAGGATGACGTCCGGCAACAGGACGACAATGAAAAAACAGATTCCCATGTTCCAGAGGTAGACACGCTTGATCTCCCGGAGGATATGGAGCTCGATGGTGACGAAAAAAGTGGAGGAGAGGAAGAAGACGATGAATTGAAGATGGATGAGATCTCCGACGTTGACGAAGGGGAGGAGGAAGCGAAAAAAGATGACAAAGGCGACAAGCAAGATAGCTTCCCTGACCTAGACGATCCTGAGAAACAAGAAGAGCAAGAGGGAGAACCGGAGACTGAGAATCCAGAGGAAGGGCAGGAGGACCAAGGAGATGATAGTGGCGAAGGCCAAACAAACGAAGAAGAGGATATAGAAGAAAACAAAGAGGAGGATGCCGACGAACCAGAACCAGACAGCCTCTTGACAACGCGCAACGAGCAAAACGCGCAAGAGACCGAAGATACCGTCCCCAGTGATCTACAAGGCGTTGAAGGGGGTAATGACGAACAAAATGCCAGCGAACAAACCTCAGCACAAAGGGAAAGTGGTGAGGATTCAAAGGCCGGCGAAACCAATGGCAAAGGAACAGAGGAAGCCCAGGCTCAGGAGCAGGCTACCGGACAGGCTTCAGCACAGGAGTCTAAGCGCCCTGAAGAAAAGAGCAGTAACAAAGATGAGCAGACTGAAACAGAATTGTCATTCCGTAAGGTTGGTGATATGCTCGAAAAATGGCATCAGCAGCGCCGCCAGATTCTCAATGCCAAAGAAGAGGAAGAGCGTCCCAAGATTGAGAGTATGGTAAGATATCCGGCCCACTCAGCTCTTTGATGTCTGATTCTAATTAAGGAATAGGAAATTGATGGTCCCGAATTTGAACACCTGCCAAATGAACAGACTGAAGCGGATACACAAGCCCTTGGTGCTGCGACAGAGGAGCAGGCTCGCTCGTTAGATGATTCTATGGCTATTGATTCTGGCACCCAAGAACCCCAGGAGGCCTTTGAAGACATGGAGCCAGAACAAGAGGATAAGGATGCAAAGGAAGGTAAAGCAAACGACGCCCTTTCCGAAGCCCAGCAGCCAGCAAGTGATGAACAAGAGGCCCAAGCTGGCGCAATGATTGGTGAAACCAGGGAGAAGAGGGCCCAGCGCCAGAAGGGACCTGAAGACACCATGGATCTCGATGAAGAAATAGAAGAAATCTCCGAAATCGCTCCTATCAATGACATCAACAAAGAATTGGCCCTTACTGAATTCGGCTCAACCCGTTCACGAGAAGAAGCGCGTCAACTATGGCAGGAGTACGAGCAGTCAACTAAGGACCTCTCTATGGGTCTTTGCGAGCAACTTCGTCTCATCCTTGAGCCGACTCTTGCAACCAAGATGCGTGGCGATTTCAGAACCGGGAAGCGTCTCAATATGAAGCGTATCATCCCTTATATTGCAAGTCAGTACAAGAAGGACAAGATCTGGATGCGTAGGACAAAACCAAGCAAACGCCAGTACCAAGTCATGATCGCTGTGGATGACTCAAAATCAATGGCGGAATCAGAATCAGTGGCACTCGCATTCGAGACTGTGGCCCTGGTTGCAAAAGCGCTGAGCCAGCTGGAGGTTGGGCAGATATCGATTGTCTCTTTCGGAGAAACAACTCGTCTTATCCACCCCTTCAACCAGCCGTTTACTTCTGATGCCGGTGTGAAGGTCTTTGAGCGCTTTCAATTCGACCAGCTCAAGACAAACGTCAGAACCCTCCTTGACACCTCCATGAGCATCTTTGAGACCGCCAAAGTAAATTCCAGCGCGGACCTGTGGCAGCTAGAGATCATCATCTCCGATGGTGTTTGCGAGGACCATGAGGCGCTGAAACGTCTAGTCAGGAGAGCGCAGGAGGAGAAAATCATGATTGTGTTTGTGATCTTAGATTCAGTCAGGGATAAGAGTATTCTGCACATGAAGCAAGTTCGGTTCGAGACAAGCGCAGACGGTACGCAGGAATTGAAGATGGAGAGATACTTGGATACCTTCCCGTTCGGGTTTTATCTAGTTGTGAACGACATCAGAGAGTTGCCGGGAGTTCTTGCGTTGGCGTTGAGGCAGTGGTTCGCGGAGGTTGCAGATGCGGGAATGTAAAGAGGATTGGTTTGCTAGATTTCTTTTCTTGAATAACTTTAGAGCGTCATTTCTTTTGTTTTCATTAGCTTTCATTCCTAAAAGTTTTTCTTTATGGCGCTTCAACATACTATGTCATCTTTAACTAAGTTTTCTATGTCGAATAAATTTAAAGGCCCGAAATTCTTATAAATTTTACCCCACTATCGCCCCTCCCCGCCAAAGTTTGACAAAATTAGGCAGGAATCGGTCAGCCCGAATAGTGCCGTTTGAGCGGACTTCTAGCACAACTCTACAAACTCAAACACTTAAATCTAGTCACCCCTACATATTCATTCAAGTTATGGGACTCTACTACTGACTGGTCTGGCTTGCTCTATGCAGCTATTTGAATCACGCTTTGCCGGTGGGAGATGACTGATAGTTCGAAGCTATCATGTCACTCTGAAGTGCTTTTCGGCCACTTGAAAGCATTTCTGCCTATCTAAATATATTATAGGCTGGTGGTATAAGCTGGTTTATCCGTAAAGTGTTCGCCCTGTCTACC
This sequence comes from Morchella rufobrunnea, assembly GCA_024713595.1. Taxonomy (NCBI): domain Eukaryota; kingdom Fungi; phylum Ascomycota; class Pezizomycetes; order Pezizales; family Morchellaceae; genus Morchella; species Morchella rufobrunnea. The sequence goes on along the minus strand of JAMGYT010000002.1, from coordinate 1,364,929 downwards.
CAAAGAAAGCAGATAGACTTCAGCTGATAAGAATAGCATGAGGCATCACTCGATTTGACTAACTGCTGGTTGATATACCGGAGGAGACATACAATCCTCACTCAGACAAAGAATACGTGATTTTTGAATCACATAAAAATTGGGAACAAGTCATTTTCACAAATCTTTACCGGCATTGCTATGCACCATATGGTGACTGGATCACAGAAGGGTTCAGATCGCAGATTATACTTTATGGCGGATAAAACGCTATATTACACCCCAGTTTGCAGTACGAATAAAGTCTGCACCTCTTGGTGCTTGGATATAAGGGTCGCTTGTTAAACCAATATCCAGTTAATCCCCCTGGAAGTGGTACTGTATTTTAGGCAGATCTCCGTACATGAGTGAGTGGATCAAGTTATCATAGTGGGGCTCGGCGCTAGAACCCAGTGCCCTGGATCCCTCCTTACTGGGCCCTAGATACAAAAGTTTATCCTCAGCAAAACCAATTTTATATCCCAGATTGTTTGCCTGTGTAACAGCCAACCCCTTTGGCTTCTGCGGGGTTTTAATGAACGAATCAAAGGCTCATCTTACACCACGGCTTATATCGCCATTTATTTGATTTCCACGTGACTCATATTCTTTTTTGTTGCACTGCTAGTAAATAGGGAGCCCCGCTGCAACCCCGCCAAACTTTTTCATCTTTTAGGTGCTACTTCTCTTCGGCCAGTCAACCTCTCGCCGCGACAACTTTCTTTGAACCACCTCCAGCCAATCAGGAACTCTCACCTTCACAACAGCCTGCATCTCAGTCAACTCATACATAATGGCTGCTCCCACTGCATCACAGACCTACCTGAGCACCAGAGGTGGCTCCACCGGGGTATGTCTCGAGTTTTCTAGCTCAAATCCCGCTCAATTCAATCGCAATTGAAACTAATAGGTAGATGTTCAACGTTCCAGTTCTCCTTCGAGGCCGCCGTTTTGAAGGGTCTTGCCAGTGACAATGGTCTGTTCATCCCCGAGGCGATCCCCTCTCTCCCCAGCGACTGGCAGACTAGCTGGTCCAAACTCTCGTTCCAGGAGCTTGCCTATCAGATCCTCTCACTCTACATCTCCCCGTCTGAGATACCCGCCGAGGACCTCAAGACCCTCATCAACAAGTCATACTCCACGTTCCGCCACCCAGATATCACACCCCTCAAGACCCTCATCCCCGAGGACAACCTACACATCTTGGAGCTCTTCCACGGGCCTACCTTTGCGTTCAAGGATGTCGCGCTGCAGTTTGTCGGAAACCTTTTCGAGTACTTTTTGGTGAGGAAGAACGCTGGCCTTAAGGAGGGCGAGAAGAGACACACTTTGACCGTCATTGGCGCCACTTCGGGAGACACTGGAAGTGCGGCCATCTATGGTCTGAGAGGAAAGAAGGATGTTAGCGTTTTCATCCTGCACCCCAAGGGCAGAGTCAGTCCCATCCAGGAGGCGCAAATGACCACTGTCCTGGACTCGAACGTCCACAACCTTGCTGTCGGCGGTACCTTTGACGATTGCCAGGTAATTTCCTCAATCTCTCCTCCGCCTCAATCCCTAACAAGCTTTTTAGGATGCCGTCAAGTCCCTCTTCTCCCACCCCGTCCTCTCCAAGACCCACAACCTCGGTGCCGTAAACTCCATCAACTGGGCCCGCATCCTCGCCCAGATTGTCTACTACTTCCACTCCTACTTTGCGCTCCTCGCGACGCTCCCCGCCGGCGCCACCCCCAAAATCCGGTACGTCGTCCCCACCGGTAACTTCGGTGACATCCTCGCCGGCTACTTTGCAAAGCGCATGGGCCTGCCCATCGACCGTCTCGTCATCTCGACAAACAGCAACGACATCCTCGACCGCTTCCTCAAGACCGGGCGCTACGAGAAAAAGCCAGTCCCTCCCGCGGAAGAGGCCCAGGGCGGCCTTCCGGAGGACGGCTCAAAGGCGCATGAGGCTGGCGTCAAGGAGACACTCTCTCCAGCAATGGATATCCTCGTCTCCTCCAACTTCGAGCGTCTCCTCTGGTACCTCGCTCTCGAGTGCGAGGCTGAAGGAACCGACCATGCTAAGGCTGGTGCTGTTGTCAAGTCTTGGATGGACGCCCTCAAGACTTCCGGCACCACCGTGGTCTCGCCCGAGGTCCTGGCCGCCGCAAGGCGCTGTTTTGGATCCGAGCGTGTCAGTGATGAAGATACTACTGCGACTATCAGGAAAATCTACACTGAGGCCCCATCAGCCCCATATGTTCTCGACCCACACACTGCTGTCGGTATCACCGCCTCATTAAGACTCATCCAGAGCACGAAGGCTGCCGGTGAACAGGACGTCCACTACATCTCGCTCAGCACGGCGCATCCCGCCAAGTTTAACCATGCTGTGGACCTCGCGCTGAGTGAAACAAGCACGTACGATTTTGAGAGGGATGTGAGGCCGGTGGAGTTCCAGGGATTGGAGAGCCGTGAGAAGAGGGTGAGGTATGTGGAGAGGGCGGACCCGGAGGTGGTTATGAAGGTCGTTTTGGAGGGCCTGGAGAGCGAGGGTAAAGAGTAGATGTGTTTAAATAGAGTAGATAGGAAATGATAGGGCGCATTTTGGCAAGAATTGTAGGTTATATTTTTGCAGGCTGGCTGTACAAGTATGATAGGGTAGGGATAAATAGTTTAGCGTCTGTTGGAATAAAAAAAATGGGATTCTTCAATTGTTTTACTAGAGTATGATACAAATAGTAATATTCGGTATAGTGGTACAGCAGAGTTTCGATAGTAGACATGGTCATGTTAGCGAATAACATGCCAGTATCAAAAATACGCTGGATTTTCCCATACCAACCAAGCTGTCTAGGGATGGCGTGCCGGTGCTGATTGTGTTTGCCGGTCCCAATGCTTTAGGGTGCGGAATTGGTATTGATATCTAGAACTTATATGGTGCTCTTTTACCGAGTGACCTCGCAAGGTCATGTAGTGTATTCCAGTGGAAAACTGGGTAACGTATTATTGGCAAGGCTAAAGATAACCTAGTTATGTGGAATACATCTATAGAGTGTAATAAACTGTGTGTAGGAGCAAATAATCACATTGAGAACCTAAACCTGAATCTCGTGGATTTATGATACTACCCTGGTCCAGGCTTCACAACACAAGATCGCACTGTCCTATACATCCCTTCTACACTGTGGAGTGTATTTTGTTGCGAGGGAATCAATTCAATTCTGGCGCTACGGAGTTTCATTATCCGTATGAGCATGTGATGTGCATATACACAAAACCAGCCAACTCATCACTGACACCCGAGTGAGATTCCATGACGGACTCTCACCCATTCCAACCCACACAAAACTCTTCACATAAAACGACCTACAGTCACTCGTAAAACAAAAAAAAAAGAAAAAGAAACACATCTCTTCACATACATTCCCACCTACCTACTTGACCAACAAAAAAGAGCTACTAAAAGATATAATACCCCACCGTCAATGGCAACTTATCTGCCGGCTCCGCCGTGCATTTGATACCATCGGCCTCAACCACATACGTCTCCGGATCAACCCTCATAGCTGGCATAGCGTCATTGTACTTCATGTGCTTCTTTCCGATGTTCCTGCATCCACGCACGGCTTCAACGCGGTGCTTGAGGCCGTAGCTTTGTACCAGTCCTGACTCGAGCGATGCCCCAGAAACCCATGTAATGGATGTCTTTGGGACAAGAGGTGAAAACATTGGGCGGCCGAGAATAGGCTGCACACTGGGGATCGACCCGTTGGCGTCGCCGACGTGGCAGTATGCCGTCAGACCCGACTTCAAGACGAGTGACGGCTTGGCACCGAAAGAGGCGGGGTCCCAAAGGACTAGATCTGCAATCTTTCCAACCTCAACTACACCACCGCCATTATCAGTATCACACCAAACATAACATAACCATCACTCAGATAATACGTACCGGAACCAATCAAATGTCCCATCCCCTGCGCAATTGCCGGATTAACCGTATACTTTGCCACATACCTCTTGACCCTAAAATTATCCGCACCGGTTCCTTCATCCTCCTTGAGGCATCCCCTCTGCACCTTGTTCTTACTCGCCGTCTTCCACGTGCGCAGCACCACCTCTCCAACCCGTCCCATTGCCTGCGAGTCACTGCTCATCATACTGATCGCACCCATGTCATGCAACACGTCCTCGGCCGCAATCGTCTCGGCCCTAATCCGGGACTCGGCGAATGCGACATCTTCGGGGATGTTCTTGGATAGGTGGTGGCACACCATGAGCATGTCGAGATGCTCGTCGAGCGTGTTTCTCGTGTATGGTCTTGTTGGGTTGGTTGATGATGGAAGCACGTTGCGGTGTTGGACGACGGAAATGATGTCGGGAGCGTGGCCGCCGCCAGCACCCTCGGTGTGATAGGTGTGGATGGTGCGTCCCTTAAAGGCGCCAATGGTCTGCTCGACAAAGCCAGATTCATTGAGTGTGTCGGTATGGATGAGGCACTGGACGTCGTACTTTTCGCAGACGGAGAGACAGGTGTCTATTGCAGCCGGGGTACTTCCCCAATCCTCGTGCAACTTGAGGCCGACCGCACCCGCAGCACATTGCTCTGCTAGTCCCTGTGGATGGCTGTCGTTTCCTTTGCCCGTGACACCAAAGTTGAGTGGGAGAGAATCAAGAGCCTGCAACATCTCGCGGATATAGTTTGCACCAGGGGTGCAAGTCGTAGCGTTTGTTCCTGTACTCGGCCCCGTTCCGCCACCAAGCATGGACGTGACACCAGAGGACAGTGCTTCGGCCGCCTGTTGCGGGCAGATGTAGTGGATGTGCGTGTCGAAGCCTCCATACGTGATAATCTTGCCCTCTGCGGCCAGGACATCCGTGTTGCTCCCGACAACGAGGTTTTGGTCAACATTATCCATAATGTCTGGGTTGCCAGCCTTGCCAATGCCGACGATGCTTCCATTCTTGACGCCAATGTCGGCCTTGTAGATACCAGTGTAGTCGATAATCAGCGCATTGGTAATGACAAGATCGAGCGTCACTCTGTCCGAGCGGCCAGACGCCTGTCCCATTCCCTCTCTCAGTGTCTTTCCACCACCAAACTTGCACTCATCCCCATACGCTGTGTAGTCATTCTCGACCCTTATAATCAGCTCCGTGTCACCCAAGCGGACAAAGTCACCAGTCGTCGGCCCAAACATGGCTGCATATGCCTCGCGCTCCATATACGTTGGCAGCGCCGCACGGCGAATCTCGGGAGCCTCGATGTGTGCGAACCCCATCTTCATGAGGTTGTTGACTATCTCGGTAATGTTGACACGGCCACGGTCTACCACGCCATTGGCGATACGGTTACCACCCTGGATGACCATGTTGCCGCCAATCTCGACGATGGTGACGGTCTTGCAGTCACCGGGCTCGAAGCGCACTGCCGTTCCGGCCGCAATATCTAGGCGGTAGCCGTAGGCTTGGATGCGGTCAAATTCAAGGAGGGGGTTGGCCTCGATCAGGTGGTAGTGGGAGCCGATCTGGACAGGGCGATCACCCTTGTTGACGATTCTCAGCAGGCGCCTTCGGCGATTCTGGTTGAGCTCGATCTTGGGCTCTTTGGCCACTACTACTGCACCGGGTTGCCTGGCGGCCTCATATTCGGCTGTGCTCGTAATCTGCGGGAATACACTTTCATCTGGAATTGGTAGGAACGAGCCATATAAAGCCTGTTCTATATTCCCATCGTCGGAGGAAATCGGATTATGAATAGTGACAAGATAGGTGCCGTCGGGAAAGGTGCCCTCGACCTGGATCTCGGTGAGCTGGGAGACAACCGCGGGGAGGACGTGGCGCCGACCAAGCATCTGCTTGCCGATATTCATAAGGGCCGATACGGTGTGCGTGCCATCCCGGATGAGCTCGTGAATGACGGAGGCGATCAACGCGGTGGCTTCAGGCTGATTGAGACGGACGCCGCGGGCGAGGCGGCGCTGGGCGAGGTGCCCGACTTGGGAGATGACAAGCTTGTCGAGCTGGGAGGATATCAGCTTCAATCCGATATTATCCAATAGATGTAGATGGGGGGTGACGTTGACTTGACATACCTCACGAGGAACTAGATGCATGGTGGCTGATTTCAATTGGTATCGATCCCAAGGTCAATCGATATATCCCTTCTCCCTCAATCTTACTTATATCTCTGTCGTTCTTAAACCCAAAAGCCCAAAGAAAAAACCCCAATTGAAGAACAGAGGTCGTTGCACTCAGAAAGGCGGGGAAAGCTGCAGCTGTCCGATAAGAGGAACAGAACCCGATAAGATAAGCACACCCAAGCAACCTGTCAAAATTATGATTGATGATCTGCAGGGATTAGATTAGAGAAATTTTGCCTCAATTGCAACGGCATGCTGATGAGGATGAGCATTTTTAGAATAGAAGAGTATTCTGTGAATGGTTGATTTTGGGGTGAAGTTTTGGCGATTTGTGGGGTGACGTTGAGTAGCCGGAGAAAGCGGGGCCAATGATTGCCGTTCCCCGCTAGGGCAGTAGTGCAAGTAACCGAGTGACCTTTCGTGACGCTTGTATAGCTGAGACATGCACTCCTTCCGCCCACGTCCACCACACCTACCCGTCGCACCGCCACAATCCCGGTAAATCGCCATCTAGCAAAGAACCTCAGCGTCAATGATGTCAAAGCTACATGTATTTCTTCCCAGCTCACCATGATACATACTTTACTACTCACTTTGTGCACAGTATAAAGAAGTGTCTCTAGTTTGAAACATCCGACATTCCCTCCCTTATCCCCCTATTCTCAAGGTTTTGAGCTGCATATCAATTTGGCCGTGATTGCTGCTAATTACTCGCTATGCAGATATTCACCATCCGTGGTGTAAACCACGACGTGGTAGATGTATTTCTCAAAGGAGTCGTACCCATTACGAAGACAGGGTCCAAAGTATGATCATAATACCAGGAGAGATGAAGATTATGAGGGCAATGAATATGGAGAGGAAAGGGAAGGGAAGAGAGGGATATAGGTCGATAAAGGACAAGAAGCAGCAGGTACTTGGCCAATGGCGGGAGTAGGTGTATTACGTGGTCAAATGTAATCAGACAAGACCTATCTTTATTGAGTACTACATATAGTTATATAGTTAACCAACTCTGTTCTTCTTAATAAAACTACATCTTACTAGTTTATCAATATATAGGTGGAAAAAAAAAAAAAACGATAAAATACGGCCTCCACCCTTGCTTCGCGATGTGTGGCTGTAGTGTTGAAAATAGACCTCTCTCCCTGTTTGGCGTCGAGTGCTATGGCCCCGTTATCTCTCTCATCTCAATCAACCACTCAAAAACCGCCCATCGAAGTATCCCTTGGGCGGATGAATCTTACTAATTCTCTGCTTGAACCGTGCACACACCTTAGTAAGGAGATACGGTATTGTATTTAAAGTCTATTGCCACCTATAGCCCTATTTCGCTCAAAGAGAGAAGTAGCGAACCGAAAAAAACCCGTCTGCCCAGAGGGTGCAGGATATTCCATTATGAGAAAACGGTTCGTGTAGTGTTACGCTGAAAAGTGAGGAAGCCCCTCTATCCAAAAGAAAAATAAAATGATGACGCTTCATCGGGGGCTTGAAGCCCTATCCTCCTTCCCCTCACTGCTGGTAAACCTACAGACTGACCTTTCAAAGGAAGGCGTGTGTCGACTACACTACCAGAGCTTGCTGTGGGTTGACACCTAAAATTTTATAAACCCAGAGTGCCAAGCTTGTCAAGGAGGGGCTCTATCGAGTGATTGGTTGTGATGCAGCCATAGATAGACAGCCATAGATAGACAGCCTCCCAATCTATACGACACAAGTGGTCACCTGGGGGCGATACGAGGATGGGGGGTGATATCATTTCTAATTGTACTACAGTGTTGGGATATACAGGGCGTCCTGGCACCGATCTTTGATAAAAGGTCAGTTGTCGAAACAAAGTGTGGACAGCAGGGTGGAAAACCCGCGATGAGCAAGAAACATGAGGGGTGTGTTACTTTGGGATCCTCAATTGCCATCTTTCTACCAGTACCATCACTATACGCATCATCATCACCGCAGGGATGTCAAACACAACCCGCCCCATTCATCTATTGGCATTTGATCTGTGCATAGCTCTGTGCATAGCATTCTAGAATTGATGTATGACATGCACGCATATACCTACAATCCACAATCCACAATCCACAAATCACAAACCAAAAATGACAAATCACTTGATAAACACAATTACAACAAAAAGAAAGGCTGCCTTTATTCCCAGTACTCTATGAAAAAGACGTCTCTAGTTCCAGCTCTCGAGACCCTTCAACTCACATCCCTCGCTCGTCCTCTTCACCACTCTTCCGACGACCGCAACAGTCTCGCCCTCAGCCCTGAGCACACCAAGGACCTCGTCTACATTCTCCTTGGCCACAACCGCGACAAGTCCCAAACCGGTGTTCCATGTCCTAGCAAACTCAAGATCAGCCACGTTACCAGCCCTCTTGAGCCACTTGAACAGCGGCGACAACTGGTATGATGAGACGTCGACCTCAGCAGCAAGGTGGTTGGGAAGCATGCGGGGGATGTTCTCAGTGAGACCTCCACCGGTAATGTGGGAGAGACCCTTGATCAGGCCCTTGTTAGAGACCTTCAAGATTTGCTTAACGTAGATGCGGGTAGGGGTCAGGAACTCCTCTCCAATGGTGGTTGCGGCATTCCATGGTGCCGGGGCGGTCCAGTCGAGGCCGGCGTGGTCCACAATCTTGCGGATGAGTGAGTATCCGTTGCTGTGGACGCCGTTTGAGGCAAGACCAACAAGGACATCACCCTCAACCATAGAATCAAGCTTGGGTAGGACCTGGTCACGATTTACTGCACCAATGGCACAGCCGGCAGCGTCGTAGTCGCCAACAGCATACATGCCAGGCATCTCGGCGGTCTCACCACCGATAAGTGCACATCCGGCCTGTTTGCAGCCCTCCGCAACGCCCTCAACGAACTCGGCGGCCTCTTCAATGTTGAGCTTGGAGGTTGAGTAGTAGTCGAGGAAGAAGAGGGATCCGGCACCCTGTGCGAGGAGGTCGTTGACGCTCATGGCGACAAGGTCGATACCGACGGATCTGTGCTTCCCGAGGGCACATGCAATCTTGAGCTTGGTGCCGACACCATCAATACCGGCGACGAGGAGAGGGTTGTTCCAGCCTGCGGCCTGTAGGTCGAAGATTCCACCAAAGCCACCGAGCTCGGCGTCAGCGCCTGGAACGCGAGTTGACTTGACAGCGGCCTTGATACGGTTGACAAGGGCATTGCCGGCATCGACGTCGACGCCGGAGTCAGCGTAGGTCATGGCTACGTCGGCGGGCTTCTGCTTAAAGGCTCTTGGAGAAGGTTAGCAGGGGCCAGGTAAAGTACCGAGGTAGGAGGTTTGACCTATGAGCAATGTCCTTGCGGTAGAACATGGCCTCGAACGAGATGGTGTTCACGCCCTCGTAGGCCTTCTTTACGGCCTCTTCGAGAGTATCAGCAGTGGCAGTGGCAGCAATAACCCTGCCGCCAGCAGTGAGAATCTTTCCGTTAACCAATGAGGTTCCGGCATGGAAAATGGCAGTATCTATCATTACCCCATTGTTAATGTTTCGAAACAGGAACGTGTGATGTTTCATGACGCAAACTTACCAGGTCCAACAGGGCTCAATGTGATCTCCTTGCCCTTCTCATATGAACCTGGGTATCCTCCAGCAGCTACAACTACGGTGGCCGCAAACTTCTTGGTGACTTCAACCTTGACTGAGTCGAGATATCCCATAGCGCAGGCCATGAGGACCTCTGCAAGATCAGTGTCATTGCTCAGCAGTGTCATGACGGTCTGTGTCTCTGGGTCGCCGAAACGGACGTTGTACTCCAGCACCTTAGGGCCGTTCTTGGTCATCATTAAACCTGTGAAGAGCATACCCCTAAATGGGTATCCTTCACGACGCATTCCGTCGACCGTCGGCTGTAGAATCGTTCTGTTGACCTCCTCTAGCACCGCCGGGGACGCAATCCTCGTCGGCGCATAGCATCCCATACCACCAGTGTTCGGGCCCTGGTCACCGTCAAAGATGCGCTTGTGGTCCTGCGCAGGTGGCAGCGACACAATGTGGTATCCATCACTAAATGTGAGAATGCTGAGCTCGTCACCTTCTAAGAACTCTTCAATTACAACCTCGTCACCGGCGGCGCCAAACTCGCGGTCGACCATGATCTCGCGGAGACCGGCGTGGGCCTCCTCCTTGGTGGCAGGAATGAGCACACCCTTTCCGGCGGCGATACCAGAGGCCTTGATGACGACATTGTGGGAAACACTGTCGAGGTATTGACGTGCAGACTCGTAATCGGAGAAGTTGCGGTACTCGGCGGTGGGAATGTTGTGACGCTGCATAAAGTCCTTGGAGAAGGTCTTGGAACCCTCCATGCGGGCGGCATCCTGTGAGGGGCCGAAGACTGGGATTCCGACTATAAGGTTGCGCCTATATCAGAAATACTGTACTTCTGAGTCTGGATCTGATATTATAAAGGCATACCCTTGCGGAAGTGGCCCTCAATTCCGTCAACGAGAGGGGCCTCGGGGCCAGGGAGAACAAGGTCTATCTCGTTTTTGACAGCAAACTCGACGAGTTCCTTGAATGCTCCAACGCCAATGTTGACGTTCGAGACGTTCTTGAAGCCACTGGCAGTTCCACCATTGCCTAAAGAAGCATCAGTATTCATACCCAGTCACACATATTTAACAAACAGCCCCCCAAGAAAATGAGACTCACCAGGCGCAACATAAATGTGCTCGACCTTTGGCGACTGAGCGAGCTTCCACACTAGAGCGTGCTCCCGACCACCATTACCAACCACAAGAAGCTTCATCTTTATATTTTCTGTTGTATAGTCTGTTGCCGTTGTTTTGGAGGAGGTTCAACGTTACTTTAGGGTATGATAGCGTGGATGTGGAGTTACTTAGTGGGGCCGGTAGGGGAAGATCAGGGCAGAGTTCAATTCAACACCCCACCTGCAAAGAAAGGAAGACCCAGGATTTTTTTTTCTTGCTCAGTCACGAGGTCTTGAATTTCCTTTTTTTCTGAACCTGGATGAACGATTTTTTTTTCCCTTGTATCACCCCGCCGTGGGGTTGGCGACATTTGCATCTTATCGCTATCTTATCAGTGGGATGACCTCGCTATCGTTATCACGATCATCGAGATAAGACCGACACCCACCACACAAACAGCTGACATAGCCAACGCATCTAGGCGTATGAATCCCCACCCCACCAAATCTATCAGCTCCTACCACCTACCTTTCCCATCTTAATCTTATACCCTAGGCAGCTTTATCATGGCCTCCAAGAACGTCGAAAAGACTCGAGCCCGCCTTGAGAAACGGTAGTGCCCCTCAGTCTCGTGCCCCAAGTGTTCTCACAAGCTAACTCATCCACGACGACCAGCATTGAGGAAGGCGCATACTACGAAGCACACCAGCAGCTCCGTGTCGTCTCGCAACGATACGTTAAGGCAAAGGACTACAATGCTGCTATCGAGATCCTCTCATCGGGTGCACAAGCACTGCTGAAGGCCGGTCAGGGTAGCAGTGGCTGTGACCTGTACTTACTCATGATTGAGGTGTTCAAGACGTCGAACTCTGCCCCAACGGCCGCCCTAAGGGGTGAGTGATTGGTTAATATACTGGGGAAAGAAGCTGAATACAAGATGCTGATGGCAAATTGTGCTACAGCGCAGGTAATGCAACTGATCACTCTGATCAGTCCTGAGGAGCCGGGGCGGAAGAGAGTTATCAATGAGACGATAGCGTATATGCCCCCCCCCCCCATATATCAGTACCTTATTTCCTATGAATTGATCATTGATCCCTCACACAGATGGTCCTCAAAGCACGGCGAGTTTCCCGCCGGGGATCCAGAGCTCCACCACTTTGTCGGCCACCTCTTCGCCAAAGGTACTCCCTTTCTCCCCAATACTTCCATCCTCACTAACCCCAAATTCACAGAGGACAACGTTTATGACGCCGAAAAGCACCTTATCGTCGGTACGCGGGATAGCGCCCAAGTCCTCAGTGAGCTTCTCTATTCTTGGTACACCGAAGACGAGCCACATACGGCACCCACCTACATCGCCCGCGCCATCTTTCCCTACCTACTCATCGGCAACCTTCGTGACGCCTCGCGCTGCCTTCAAATGTTTACCGCCGAGCTTATCAAGAACAACAGCGCGCTGGTTGTGCAGGAGGTGCAGTCGGCGACGGCGGACTTCAAGGTTTTTCCGAGTCTGCCGTTAGTCAACTTTTTGGGGATGCTGCTGCTGGCGATCCAGACCGGAGGTGCGGATGTGTTTAAGGGGCTCAAGAGCCATTACGCAACTCCGCTGAAGGAGATCGGAATGTGGGATGATGTTAGTATCCCACTTTAAGTTTCGGGAGTGCCGTGACTAATAAGATATGTGCGATGTAGATTCTGGATCAGATTGGGGAGATATATTTTAACATCCCCATCAAACGGTCAAATAACCTTTTTGACATGATGGGCAGCCTCTTTGGCGGAAACCCCGCGGCAGTTGCACCATCAAGGCAGATAGGACCTGGGGCCGGGAATGCAGCCCCGGCAGACCTTGATTGAATTAAGAGCACCCACATAATAACGTAACATAGAGAACCCTCCCTCACCCCATTTACCTCTCTGCCTGCCAGTCTGAATCCCCTACATGCAAAATATTAATTTAAAGAAACGAAATATTAAATCTGCCAGCACCAATTTGTGATCAATTATTCTATCCTATCTGTAGCATTCGTAAACATTAAAGGCTCCCTCCTACACTAGCGGCTGGAGGGAGAGAAAGGCAATGAAAAGGAAGAAGAAAAAGGGGGGGGAGGGGAAGGATAAACAAGAAAGAAACTTTTACACCACCCGCACACGTCAAAGAAGACAATTTGCCTCGACCCAGTACAAATCCAACGCCCAACAGCCAAGTCAATCCAAGTGCTGTTATAGGTCCAGCTAACAGCCTCAGTATTCCTCGTCCGGCTCAAACATCCAGGCATCTTGTGCCAGCGAAAGTACTTGTAGTCTCAGTAGCTCTGTAGAATCTCCACATGCCATTAGTCCATGACCCCCGAATCCCACGGAATGGTGCTACCACCGCTCCTAATCCCATGATGTTCTCAGATGTCGCTCCGGCACACCTGCCAACAGCTTTATTGAGAGCATCATGGAACCACGAGTAGTAGCCGTACAGTAGTAGCTGTAGTTAAACCTCAATGTAGACTGACTATACTGACCTGGAAGCCGCTTAGAATATGTATCCACCTGGTGCCTTTTCACGAGCTCCGCCGCCAGACGTTGCTGCTCTGCCACTATTCCCTACATTAGCATCCGCCCTCTTATCCCCCCATTAAAACCCACATCCCACTCCCGAAAGGTGCAACCTACATTCCCGCCCAATCCCATCCAGAAGCTGCGCATGCTGACTTGTAGTCAACGGCACCTCCATATCCATGCTTCCATCCTTCCTGCGAACCACGATGCCCTCGGGCGCGTCCACGGTAGCCACGGTCGGATCTGACACCGGAAGGCTGCTGGCGAGGTTGGTAGTTGTGGCAGCGCCTGAGCGGGAGAGGGTGCGAAAGAGGGTGCGGCGAACGTCAGTGGCCGATTTCGCACGGGGGGGAGGGGGTGCTTTGGACATGATGTAAGGGGATGGTGGTTGGTTCCTATGAAGAATTACAGAAGGGAGTTGAGGCTCTGGTCTCTCTCGGAGGAGGAGGGATCGACGTGGAGAGACGGGGAGAGACAGAAGACAAAAAAGTCTTATTACAGAGTAGAGTGACAGCTAAGACAACGGCGCCGCGCAGGGTGCTGCAAAGGTCTACTCTAGGCGCTTGGCGGTCGGGATGGTTATTGCATTGGTTGTTGGACTGACAGGTAGATTGGGAATTCTTGTCTTTCACAGTCTATTGTGCCTTCTCTTTCTCTGCCTCTCTGCCTCTCCTTCTCTTTCTATCTATCCTAAGATCAAGACTACAGCTTCTCTCTTCCCTACGAGCTCTTCTCTCCTCCTTCTCCTCCTCCTCCTCTTCCCCATAAGCTTCTCCCATATAAACCACAAATTAGCTAGAGCTGGATCATTTACACAGCATATACGAGTACTCACCTTCATCTCAGTCATCCCCACTAAGCATTCCCCATGACCACCTACCCAATCCACCCCGTTCCTCACCTCAACGCGCCCGTCCGTCGCCCACAGGTATGCACCCCCCCCCCCCCTCTCTCCCTCCAACGCGCTTTAACACCCTCCTAGGAGATTGCCCATTTCTCCTACAACGAGTCCCACAAGCTGGTACACTCCTACGTCTCCCTCAAGTCCTACTACCCTCCGGAACTTCCCGTGCAGCTCTCAAACGGCTTCTCGTCCTTCATCAAACATGACGACACCATTGACGAGCACCTAGATGGTCTTCTCGCTGCGCTAGAGCGTCTTGAGCGTCGCACAGGGGAACGTACCCGTACGGATGTCGTCACATGGAGGGGCATGATGACAAAGTTCATGACGGCACCGTATGAGAAGAGGGAGGGGTGGGAGATGAATGTGGTGGTTCTGCAGGTACGCTCTACCGATCCTCTGGTCTGAGGTGATCACAATGGGTAAGGAAGCTGATAGCGCACGGGTATAGGGTACACTGTATGTTTTTTTTACCTGCCTAGACGTTAGTATGAGAACGCGAGATGGGGAGGCTGACGGGGCGGGGTGTGCATAGATTCATCGAGGAGAACCACGCCTACAAGCAGCAGTCGCGCGGAAAGATGGACATGCGCGGCGAGGAGATGAGCTACTGGGGCTACAAGTTCGAGACACTCTCAACCATCCCGGGCAACTGGGGTGAGTGTCCGCGTGAGGTCATTGAGAACCGTGATCAGGAGATTGTCTCGAACGAAGCGCAGTTCTGCTCTATTGTCAAGACAGGTTTTGGGGACACTCGGATTGTGATTGGCGGTGAGGTTGATTGTGGTATGTTATCCCGCCATAGTGTTTAAAGCCAGCATTGAAGAGGAGGATGCTGATCCACGCAGTTTGGAACTCAAACCCGCCAATGGACAACAACCCCCCAATTTACGTCGAGCTCAAGACGTCAAAAACCGTTGACCCCTACAATAGTCGCGACGGCATTAACTATGAAACCAAACTCATGCGCTTCTGGGCCCAGTCCTTCCTTCTGGGAATCGCGAAGATTGTTGTCGGCTTCCGTGACAATAGCGGCGTATTACGCTCACTCAAGACGTACGAGACACATGAGCTTCCTACTATCGCTCGGCGCTCCAGGAAAGAGCTCTGGGATGCCAAGGTGTGTATCGACTTCACCGCGGCGTTCCTGGTGTGGCTGCGGGAGACTGTCGCTGCGGAGGAGGACGGTGTCGTCTGGAGAATTCGCTTCAAGGCCGGCGAACATATTACAGCCCAGAGGACTGGTAATAAGACCTTTTTGACAGATAGCTTTGTCAAATGGAGACAGGAACTGGCCAAGAGGAGTGAAGAATCCCAGGAGGAGGTGTTATAATTTCTGGATTAGTCATGATCTTGTACTTTTATGTGCTGTATTATTAGTAGGATTCTTTTCTTTTCCTTTCTATTTTTTTTTTTTTTTTTTTTTAGTTAGCAACAGTATAGGACGTATTACGGAATTAAGGACATCATTCCTCACCCGGCCACTTTCAGGGCAATTGATCATTTCCTCTTCACGAGCCATCACTCGTGGGTCTTAGCTCCTGGATCGGCGGCTCGGGAATCTTGGGCCCTAGCAAGAAGAGGCATGTGGCTTGGCATTCTTGATTTATAAACGTCAATCATCAACGTCATGAACAGACTAATCAAACACTGAACTGACAGATCGACATTGAGAGTTAACCTTGTTCTTAAGTGAGTTCTTAAGCCCTCAATTCCTTCATCTTCTCTCCTTTCAGTTCCCCAATTCCCCCCCCCCCCCCCAACTCACCTTTCCTAATTACCCCTCTATACGTTCTCCCCACTTATACCATCTCCAAAAGAAAAACAAAAATGTTTTCCCGCGCTGTCCCCGCCCTTCGCACCACCCTCCGTGGCCCTCCTAAGCAGGCCCTTCGTCGCAGCTATGCTACTGCTTCAAAACCTGCCTCTACAGGCACTCCCCTTGCCCTTGCGGCTATCCTCGGGGTCGCCGCTGGCGGCTACTATTACTACAATGCCACCTCTACTCCAGCGGCCAAGCCCCTCCCACCCGCAATCCCTACCTTGACCGGTGACGGCGCTTGGGTTGACCTCCCTCTCATCTCTACTGAGTATCACTCTCACGACACTAAGCTCTTGCGCTTCGGTCTTCCCTCTCCCGACCATGTCTCTGGCCTCCACGTAGCCAGCGCAATTCTCACAAAGTACAAGGGGCCCAATGACGCTAAGGTTATTATCCGTCCCTACACTCCGATCAACGATGAGGATGTTCGTGGACACATGGACCTGTTGGTGAAGAAGTATGAGGGTGGCCCCATGAGCACACACTTGCATGATATGGCTGTGGACCAGCGCTTGGCCATCAAGGGACCCATCCCCAAGTATGAGTGGAGCCCCAATAAGCATGATCATATTACCATGATCGCCGGTGGAACAGGAATCACCCCCATGTGGCAGCTTATTAGGGCCATCTTCAAAAACCCAGAGGACAAGACGAAAGTTACCTTGGTCTTCGGGAACAGGACTGAACAGGACATTCTCTTGAAGAAGGAGCTCGCGGAGCTCGAGAATACTTACCCACAGCGGTTTAAGGCGTTCTACCTCTTGGACAAGAAACCTAAGGAGTCGGTATGGGCTAAGGAGGGGTATGTTGACAAGGAGCTTTTGAAGACTGTCCTTCCTGAGCCGGGCAGTGGAAACAACAAGATCTTCGTAAGTCTACCTTCGGTGGTGTGCCAAAGCTGTGACGAAGGGGGCTGTTGACTAACGGTGCTCAATCTGTAGGTCTGTGGCCCTCCGGGATTGTACAAGGCTGTTTCTGGAGGAAAGAAGTCGCCTAGTGACCAGGGTGAGCTTACCGGAATCCTGAAGGACCTTGGATACACTAAGGAAGATGTCTACAAGTTCTAGATGACGTTCGATTTGTGGATTTCTTTTCTTTTCTTTTGTGAACTTTTTTCTTTGCTGCTAGATGCGTAGATGCGCAGATACCAATCTAGCTTGGGATTTTAAGCGGGAACAGGAATAAATAAATGATTCCATATCAATATGGTGTGTGCGAAACGTAACTTTTATTGATATTTGTGACAAGCTCTGTCTATATCGATTAGCCAGTTGTTTTATTCCCTAGATATAAACACCATACCTACAGTGACGATATCACAAGACGATCAAATAACTCAAGCTCCCCACCACCGGCTAGGCAGCCCCTCCAGTCGGTATCATCGTACTGTCCTACTTTCAAAGACTAGGTGATGCTCTATAACCCAAACTCACTACAGTTCCAGTGCCCCAGAATATTCCAGGTATTAAGCTCCCGAAAAACCAGCAGCGTTCATCTCTTTGTTTGGACGATGCACGGACCCAGCTTTCTTTATTACAGGTCCCCAAAGAAAATCATTTAGACGGCTAGTCGTTTATCTTTTGGAAGCGCCCGGTCTTAGTCGGCCGTGCATGAGGTTAGGCAGCATTAAGAAAGATGGTTTCATCAACGCGAGAGAGATGGATTGAGTTAGGCCTATAATATTGGAGCAACTACACGTAGTCACTTGAGTTATAACCCTAATGATAAATTCGAGGGCCTCATAGTACTAGTAGTCGACCTAGTACGATAAATACTTCCTCACACCTCTATGCTTTGTTTCATAAGATGTTGAGGTCTGTTAGAAAAGGCGGCTCCAGCTCTGGTGAGAGATTAGATGGTGGGTTGTAGATAATGGTCTTGTTGCGCCCCTGGTTGTAAAGTAAGCTTTCATCTCCCATGTCCATCACTCTTAGCGTCTAACCCGTGCCATACCCTACGCCCAACCCAAGATTGAACAGGCCGGGACTGCCTGTACACCATCAATGTACCTACACATGTATCTTCAGGGTCTCATACACGCAGTATATATCAGTACCGTCCTCGAGATCCTTCTCCACACAGGGGTACCCCATCATGTGCAGGACCGTCATAAAACAGCCCTCCAGTCACTATCACGCCCAAGAAGCTACGAAGGCTTGAAAACAGATAGAAACCCCCATAGCCCTAGTCTCGTGCCCATCCCCTATTTTGGTCATAGCCCGTCAGATTCTAAAGTATAAGTGGCCTTAAACAAAGGCTACAGGGGTCTTCCGCCCTGTGTGCCGCCGTCAGCCACGGGACAATTGAGTCACACAATATCACTCGTGCCATTTCCTGCCTACTAGCACTTTCTACAGGCGTCTAGCCAGCCCACGTAGAGAAGATAGAGGCGGAAGAACGGTATCAGATCATCAGACTCCACCTAAACCTTAACACTGCCCAACCCTGCCCTAGAAAATACAGTCCCAGATCTCTTCCAGCTATCCCTTCCTCTAAGTTTAGTCATTCCCACACACACACATAAACACAAACCAGCTCTCACTATCCCGCCATCCTATTCTTCCTCCTCAACTTCGTCTCTCAACTTCCCCGTCACATAGCATTCCACCTCTCACACCAACAAAAAAAAAAAAAAAAGAAGAAAACTCACCATCAAACCTTTTTTTTACCAACCCAACTTTTAAACCTTCAAATGTCTTCCAACTCTACCGCTAAGATGCTTGACATCAAGGTTTCTCCAGCAAAGGAGGTTATCATACCTGAATTTGCATCTAAAGTCTGCACCTTGTCCGAGCAGGGAAAATGTGACAATGCCACTGAGGACTGCTGCAAGCCTGCCACTCTCCAGGAAGACACTGTCACTTCTACTGAGGATCTCTGCGCCAAGTCTGCCCAGCTCTGTCTTGAAGACCCCAACAACTGTTGCAAGAAGACTGAAGTTGAGACTGAAGTTCTCTGCACCAAGGCCTCTACTGAAATTGAGGTCGTCGAAACTATTCAAGTTGTCTGCACCAAGGCCATTGAAGAAACCTGTGACAAAGATCCTCAGGATTGTTGCAAACGCGATGGATCTCTTCCAACTGACGAGACCGAAGCCAAAGAAAAAGGTACCGAATCATCTTATCAAAAATCTAGTAATAGTCTCGTCCCCGCCAGCGTGGCCTGGTGGAAAAAACGAGACTCGATCGTGGACTTCGCTGCTAATTATGGGAACAAAGTTGTTGACATGGTCAACGGTGTTGTCCTTTCTGAAGAGGGGGATGCTCTTGCCTCCACTCTCATTGAGGCCGTGGATGTTTCCCAGGCTGAGAATACGGATGGTTCTGGAATTCATGTCACTTCTTCCCTCAGTGAGGAACAGTCCAAGTTGATTCATGACGCCATGATTAATTCTGTGGCTACTACTGAAGACGGTAAGCATACAAGTTCTTTGTGAGAGTGATGCAGAGGGGTGTTATGTGAAGATTACCACTGAATTGTCACCACATTCACTAACGCGGATTCATCGTGCCTTTTAAAGCTACTGAGAAAGTTACTGAAATCACCGGTGGCTCTCCAGTCGAGGTCGAGAAGACTAAGGTAATATTACCCGTTTAATTCCCTCGCAGAATCTCATATCGACACCCAATCCTAACAAAATTATTAGTCTGCTGAAAACGGCGGGTGCTGCGGCCCATGCCACTAAATGGCTATACAAAGCATACAGTCCTTCACCTAATGAATTCATGGTAAGAATGTTCAACTGTTAGTCTTTGAAATATAAACTAATCGTTTACAGATATTACGAAAATTCTTATGGGTTTACGAAGTAATGGGCGTTACCATGGGTCAATTTTCCCTTCTTTCTTAGCCAATCCTTTCAAAGTTGTAATTAATTACGTCTTCGAATTACTAGTCTAGATTTGACTAGTATAGCCAGCTTTATTCTATCCTACTTCAACAGCTCTTATGTGGTTTTCTGGGTTGCCATTACTTACGACGGAGTAGCGGGTAGCTACACGTAGAGAGAATTATTACTACGTTGATGCTGATATAGCCACACACATATCCTACTAACCTTGAACTCAATCAATCAAGCTGAATCGAAACAACTCTTTCATTTAAGACCAGCCAAACTACCAGCCATTCTTTAAGTCCACCTTTCTTTGACTTTCAAGCTCTTCTAACCCGGACAAGACATTAAACGCAACGATTCAGGGGTACAGCCGGGTTACACGCTCCCCTCTACGGGTACCCACCCCTCACCTGACTTTTTTCCCCCTTCCTTCCCAGCCCCTACATTCCATCCCCGTCACGATTTCTGGCCCTGCTTCTAGATTAAAGGGCTGATGGAGGTGAACGTGGAGCTGAGCACGAGATATATAATTTCCGAGAGTCCCGGGCTCCAGGTGTCTGGCCCCTCCCGGAGAGCGGGATTAATATTGTTTTTGTTCGAAGGAAGCTCGTACAGGCACGGGACAATATAGCATTTATAGTCCTAGTGGGCGTTTAAAGCTTGATTTCAGCCGTTGCTTATTAGGGTGACTAATATCACCCGGTTTTGGGGATTGCCAGCTCGTTGCTTCCCATTCATCTGTACCGGATCTCTGCGGAGGAGGTAAACCAGCAGGGGATAAGAGTAGACAACCCCACGGGGGTGCGGTCAACCCGGGGGTATGGTCAATTCCAAGGTTTTGAGGAATACCCAAAGCAGCTATTGATTGACCACTTGCGTATCATATATCACTTTGCGTATATTCGAGATTGACCACACCCCGGGGTTGACCATACCCCCGTGAGGTTTTCCTGGTGGAGGTAAAAGCTATTCATTATGGATGTGGTGATGTGGATTTAGAGCTGAGGATGGATTAGAGTTCTGCCATTGTGGCCTTCTGGGCGATAATGATGTGATCGCGAGAAGGACAAGACAGGGAAACCCGGTGGTATTAAATTTCCGTGGAGATGCAGGACCGGGCTGAGGGAAGGGGCCGGCTTATATGGTCATGCTTGATAGAACCAATACTTACGCTCCCGTGGATTATTTAACGGTTTAGGCCTAGGATATTATACTATATGTCACCTCCCTGTCTTTACATTCGAGAGTGTACCTAGATCCTCGTGTCCAATTTTTATATGTAAGACTATACATACAAATACGAAGTGTATTACCCTCCCGGTTCTCCAAAACCGCTAGCAGAATTGGATGAATGGAGATCGGGTGGGTACTGATAGGGGACGGAACGATTCAGCAGTAAAATGACCGGACAAAATCTAAATCGACAAAATTAAAATGCAATAATGGATGGTTGAGCAAGCTTAATAAAAGGATGACCAATGGTGGGCCCCAGATCCTAAAAACAAGTAGTATTACCTGTGATGTATGTATGTAAGGTATTATCAATGGTTTATGAAATGAAGTGAAAAAAAAAAAAAAAAGAGGGAAAGAGAAAAAAAAGCAAGAAACCCCTTCTGCGCGATAAATGGAGGTGAGATCTTCATATATCCAGTAAAAGCCCAAACACAAAATAGGGAGGGGAAAAAAAAAAAAAAGTATGACCAAATCTACCTTACTCAGTCATGAGGGATTTTGATCACTTACATTTTATTGCATGCACATAATGAAAAAACCACTTGCGCTCAAGCTGGTGTCCCTCTATCTGGATATCATACCCCCACCCTTGCCCATGCATGTCTTGCATACATAGATAAATGGAGAAAACACTTCAGGATTTAAAACAAAGACAAGAACTCTTACTCAGGCAAATTTCCATGGCTCTTTAGATTGTGCGACAGATATACCCATATACCCCGGATTCAAAACCGCCTTTCTTGTGCCATCCCTACTTTACTTTCGAACCTTGTATTACGGGCCGTTACCAAAGTTGCAACCTAGTACCTTGGTAAGTAAAATACACTTATTCAGCATAGCCTGAGATCTATGTGACCCTAATTAGCTGATATATGATATTGGGGGTGTCTAATTTTATCTCGAGCGAGACCCGGTAACCGAGCCACAATATATCCAGCCTTTGATACAATAGAGACTTTACGCAAATGGAGCCAGCTCTATATTCTGATTATCTGATTGGCTGGCGATGTGATCGGCACCAATCAGGTTTTTGGAAAATGGAGCTGGCTCCATTTGCGCAAAGTCTCTAATATGCATAAATGAAGTGTGAGCTTATCGCATACATACGTACGCATACCTGCAGCGGCCTCACTAGTACATGTAGTTACATAAACATATTTTATTATCCAATCCTTCTGATGTTATAATTCTTGGATCGTTATGTTATGTCTTAATGGATATACTGATTGAGAAATGTTTACTAGCCTGAGAAGAGCGCCTGCGATTATTAATCATGCTGATTGGTCAATGATTGTTATAGCACCTTTTGTGGTAGCAAGAAATATCCATGAGACTTTATTTAGATGCAGTTAAAGCACGAAAAATACAAATCACAGGTTTTGTTTTATTATTTTAGTGCTTTTCGGGCATCCATAAAATTATATAGGCCTTTGCACACGAAATTCCCGACTTTTGGCTCCTTGAAACCCTAACCGCCCAATTCCAGTTCCACATGTAATATTATTAGGACCAGTTAAAATCTAATAGTTTCGCTTGCAAGTACTTCAAAGTTACCCCTGAGTCGTCCACTAGACCCGCCAAGGACAGGGCAAGATCGGAAAATCTCCTTGCACTAGATATATCAGTTGCGCTATTTTCGTGTAAGCCTTCAAAACCTGATAATTTCATATACATAAAATCACTACATATATTGTATCCATACGTACCAATGAAAGTCAATAGATCGATTCCAAATAGTTGCTATCCAGATACACTATCAATCACTACTCAACGGCATTTCCAGAGATATATACAAACCTGTAAGCCACTGGATCTCCTCGTTTGGGTATTTTTGCCCGTCGCCTCTGTTTTTTGTTACATCAATAACTTCGACCAGTAAAGCCTCTGTAACCTTTGGATCTTTGTCAATTGATAGCTGCACCAACGCCCTAATCCATCTTGAAAGCTTCGTGATATCTGCCACCGGAGACGGAACTGTATAGTTCAATATGACCTGCATGGTTATCAGCTTGACCCTGCTAGGCGCTTCGCAACTAATTAAAATATCTGTGATTCCCTCGAAAATGGATATGCCTTTGTCAGTGCATAATACCGCCTCTTCCACGATATTTCGAAGAGCATTCCAGTCCTTCAGCTTTGCTGCCGCTTCAAAATCATAGGCTAAAAGAACCCCGAACTTTTGACTTAGGCCTTCGGCCTCCCCTTCGATACTACGCTGGACGGAGTCCTTTTTGCCACGAAAATCTTGTATATGCCGCCGAGAGATTAAATAATGCTGTAACTGGGTCTCGGCGCAGTCCTCAATACGAGCGAGATCGATGCTAATACAAGCGCAAAGATAGTTGCAAAGTAACCTCCGATATGAAACTTCAACTGTTGTTGGCTTGTCGATATCATCTGGATACAATTCCAAGAAGTGGATGCAGACTACAGTTATTCTATAGCTCCTAGATGGAGACCATTCGGCGATGCTCCGAAGAGCGATATTATAAGCGTTTCGAGAGAACCAATCTAATTCCTTGATTGTGAAAATAACTTCCCGGTCTTGACCAGAAGATCTGGGTTTTTGCCTTGACCGTTTTGCCTGTTCTGCGGCTTCCATATTGTAAGTGAGGTTCATACGCATGGAAGACACAATATCTCACCCTTCTCTAAGAGTAAGCATAGCGATTCAATTGTTATCTCGGCATCTCTAGACCCTTCAATTTCTGCCATTGTCAACCGAATAGCACACCGCAATATTGTAGGTATGTGGCCAACGTTAGGTTCTACGAGCCCGATCTGGTCGAGCACCAATTTGAGTGCCATCAAAGCAAGTTCACGGTTTCCTGTCTCCTGTGCATCTAAAGCACAACCGTAGAGAAGACACCGATCGGGATCAATGCTTTCGCCGAGATTCTGGAGACACTTTACAGCTATTTTAAATTAGAAGAAAACAACTCCGAAATCACCCAACTCATACATACCTAGGTCCTTGTCCGAAGTTCTCACTGATACCTTAAACATCAGGAAATTGGTAAACGGTTCGTTGCGCGCTGCTTCAGGCATCTCGTGGAATGCCTCCATGGCCATCCCAAAATCTTTACTTTCAAGAGCGCAAAGTATTATTTTCCTAACATTGTTAATGATACGAATTCTATCGTTGCCTATGACTAGGCTTACCGAAATATTTTCGCCAGGTTTAATCCTCCAGACGTGTCAAAGATTGAGTGTTGTGCAACTCTACACCAAGAACCTGCAACTCGATACTTTCCCTGTGAAAAAAATGCTTCTGTGATTTTCCACAGCAAAATCTGCGCAGCATGTGTAGCCTTTGGACTAAGGGCCTTGGGGAGTTTCTTTACCATGGAATCCAAGATATTTCGTAGGGAAGGTAGGATGGCATCGTCATCCGCAGCTCGATCTTGTATAGTAACCCAAAGACGTGTAACAAATGTTCTTTCTATCCAATCATCTCGCTCTAGAAGAAGAATACGTTTGATAAGAAGCTCATCTAGGCATTTGCACGCGAGACGAATATCTTTCTTTGAAACAAGCACATGAATCCTCCCCATAATAATGTTGAAAGCGTTTTCTGTAAGTTGGACAACCGACAACATCCTGGAAAGGACCTCACTGTAGTTCTGCATGTTATCGGGGCCTTCGGCAATGACCAAATCTAATTTCAGCAAGTAGACACTAATGCGAGTTGGCCAGTCTTCACTCATCATATCGATAACGCTACGAGCTTTATCCAAACTCCCCTCGGCGGCATGCGCAAGATATGCTCTGGCTTTTTAGCTTTAGAAAGTTGGCCATTCATATGAACTATGACCGCCGCGGGACCAACTTACCAAGACTATGCATAACAGCCAAACGAAGTTCCGCACCATCCTCCGAAAGAGATATGGGATCCATCTCACTAATCACATCAAAGGATCTCTGTAGCCACTTTGTAGCTGCGTCAAAAACACTCTGCTGTAGTAACTCATTTCCAATCCTATATAGTGCATCAATCAAGTTCTCGGACATCCGCGGATCAAGGAGAGACTTCTGTTGTTCCTTTGCCTTACTGTACATGTAATCTGCCATTGAGAGATTCGACTGCCTCCATGCCAACACAGTCCGGAGGGTAAAATAGTCGCAGGATAGCTTGCCGCGCGTCTGCTGATCTTCCGGTTTGAATTCAGAGGAATCACACGCCTTTTTGAAATCTTCCTGGTACTTTGCAGCCTTTTCCATAGTTTTTAATGCCCATTTGAGATCTTGTTGATCTAGCCCGACACCTCGTTAAATTCCAAAAAGCTCCGATCCAAAGATAAAGCCAACTAACCTAGGCATGTTTTTCCTGCTTTAACAGCCACCTTGAACAATCGAATTGTGTTTTGAAGCTTCCGAGCGGTGGATGGGTGTGAGCAATCCAGCATGAAAAGAGCCAAGAGCCGGACTGACAAGATCAGTTCCTGTTGATCAGTTTCTAGAGAACAAGAGCATACCGTGGAGAACGATCTTCCTATTAGACGAAAGGGCACAACTCCCATTCTCATTATCTCTAGTAAGTGTAGTTGATAAATTCCACAACCTAGTAGCTTGGATATCCAACTCCTCAAATTCTTCGTCCAGTTTTATGCTTTCACGAGTAGATGCACATTTCTCAGCAAGCTTCATAGCCGCCTCGATTCGGACATCTAGTGATGCTTCATCCGAGTTAGATGATAAATCACGGTATATCTCAGCAGATGAAGCTATAAAAAGAATCAGTATACACCCTTCTCAGAGTGGAGATTGCAAGCGAAACATAAAACACAGGTGTTTGACCGGACAGCGACATGATCCTTTTCTGCAGCGTGGCAATGGCTGTAGCATTTGGGCCGTCGAGGGGAGGCATTGCTAATTCTACTTGGCGGAAACTCTCTCTTAGAACCGGAAACCGGTCTGAGACTAGAGCTAAAAACAGTGTAACTTATGAGAAACCTTTGGGTGCAACCCTAAGAAACCCCCTAACCTCATCTGGTGGGCCACTTACTGGCCATGGCACAGGATCGACTACAGAGCGAAGGTGTAAAGAACGGTAGCGGCTGGTTGACAGTTTTTGACTGTAAAGTGCCGGTATGGCCAACCTCATACACGGGCACTCGCATTGAAGGAGCGGAACAAAGCACGGGTCTTCGGCTGCCTGCAACTTCAACCCTCATGTGGCTGCACAGAGCACGAATAGGGGAATGAGAACCTACTCACACGTAAACTGACCTCCTTTTTACTCGAATAAGGTCATAAACAGTACACAGTGTTCTCCTTCCTCCCCCGGCCAGTTTAATTCCCACTACCCCACCCACGTTATCACTGCTCTGCACCAGCACCAGCCTCGCGACTACCCTCTTTATAAAAAATATAGCCCATAAACAAAACATGTAAAAAAAGCAAGCATTCAACTCCAAACTAGTCTGCACTCAACGCCGTGAGAAATATGCAAATACACTTTGTAGCTTTGCGATACGCCCTTATCCTCAGCCTAGTATCTCGTTCTTGACGTACATGTACAGGAGTAATCCGACAGACATCAGTGATCCCCCAAACTACCAAAAAATCGAACCATAGGGTATCAGCAGAAGGCCTTTGATTTAGATGGAAAAACGACATAGAAAATTAGAAATTAGAGAAAGAGGAAGGAAAATAGAGTATTTTTTTGAGGGCGATCAGTTAGCCCGCCGGTCATTCGATCCGTTGCTCATAACTTTTTGGGATTGATTGGCATGAAATTTCCTATTATCAAGGCCGGTCTAATATATTCAGTCAGTTACAAAGTTTCGTTCTTACTCCTAAAACCGAAACTAAACTCACATATCGTACATGTCTCTCCGGATGGTGAATGAAAAGCAGCAGTGGATAAGCTTCTGCTCTGCGTTTGGATCAGGGTTTCGCAGATGACAGCTTGTCAACATCGCCTTTTGACTCGTGTCAAAAGCAATTTTACCAAACTTTTCCCAGTAGCTAACTGCAGAATCCTCCACTACAAGCTCATAAATTGCCAATTTTCCCTGATTGTAAGAAACATATAAAATTAGCTACTGTCGGGATTGACAATGTCTCGGAACCTCAAATCCGCCAAATCGGAACAGACAAAAAAAAATCATGGGAATATACATCTCGCATTTGTTCAATCGGAACATTGATTAATTCCGCAAACTCTTTGTTTCCTCTGAATATTTCTCCAGTTCTCCGCCAGAGACATGCCGGAACAGCCATTGACGCAAAAACTCGATCATACTCGAGTAATGATTTTTCAAACCATTCTTCCACGTGAACCAAGTCTAAATCTGTAAGTTGGTGGGTCCTTTCGCGAAACTTCGGTCTGAATTGGTTTAATTGACCCAAGATACGTTTTCGAGATGTCGGCAACATTTCCCTATCCATATACTGTGATAACCTTGCGTACCCCTTACCATAGTTGAATGGTTTGAGAAGTCCAGCCTCCAGTTTTGCTTTAAGTACTTGCTTCATGCGTTCCTCGGGGTTGTTTTGGGACGGATCTGCAGCGGTGAGGTAGTAATTTTCTCGAGCTCTCTCCGTTGAGGGCTTCTGGCTTGCAGAACGAGGCACGGTTGTCATAGTATTGGATGAGGGCGGTTGAAGCCGTTGAGATTGGAACGTGGTGCCACCGTTACTTGCATCAGGTTCCCTTGAGTTATGCTGATTGTTTTGAGGTGGTTCTGAAAACAAGCTTGGACTCTGGTCGTTGTTAAAGATATCCTCGGAGTAGAGGTTGCCGAGAAAATCGCTCAGCAAATTGAATTCACTGGAAACTTCTGGTGTTGAAAACATCCACTGCTGATGATATGGGTTTGTATAGCTCGACTGCTGTTGAGGAGGAGGATGGTCCCAGTCGGTGAAGCCCAAAACTACCAACTCGTGTCAGTCAAAAGAGAGTTTCGGCTTGGGGCTGCAACCACGTATTTATATATTAGGGACTCAACATACAGGCTTGTGAATTTCCATTCAGATTGGATCTGGGTGTCACAGAAACCGGCGATGGTGCAACAATAGAGGCCCCTGCGTTACTCCTTGAAGGTGGTATGGGGGGAGGCGGGAGCGAAACAGTGGAAGATCCTATTCTCGCTTCCTTCTTGTCAAGGGAGTTTGACATGCCGTCGACCGGAGGCGCTAGCAATACCCTGGGAGGGGACGTGTGCGAGTCCTCCTGATCGTTATCCAAAGTGTTGGCAGCTTCGATTTTAGGTTTCTTAGGTTCGCGAGGCTCGTCGTGACAGAGATGACCTATATTCCTTTTCACGCAGCGCATACATGGCCGGTCTGGCAATAGATTAATCGCATGTACCACATCAGCAATTGCATGTATAAGTTCGCCAGGCCGCCATTTTTGGGAGAAAATAGGAAATTGGGCAGGCAAAATGCGCGTTCCTTTCTGACGTACCATCATCGCATGTCATGTGTGATCTTCGGCAGTACACACAAGCTATCACGCGACCATAAGATCAGTCTACAAGCCCTAGAGTGTCTTCGGGATAGGTCTATTTGGAGCATATTCCAAATGTCCATACCATGATTAACCTTGCGCCGTTTCTTGGGACTACGTCCCGAAGAACTTTGCCCTGGAGTTGAGGTTGTTGGCGACTGGGAACCTGAGTTCGCAGGACCCCCAGAGCCCGCAGTAACAGTAACAGTGCTTGATCCACCCCCAAACCCACCAGCAAGAGAGTTTTTCTCAGCTGTGGATGAATGGGGAGTGATCACTGCAGCTCCATTACTACTGGTGGGGTGTTGAGCTTCAGTCATATGGGAAGAAAGGATTGGTTGGAGGAGAATTAGTTTCAATCGATATTGAGTGTTCTGTCTTGCCGCATTCAACTGAGCGTCCTGTCCTAGAGGGACGGGTCACACTAAGCAGGATGATGCGGTGATTGCTCGATCTTTGTTGCTGCAATCACTGAACGTCGAGTGTATATCGTGTAATTTTTAGAAAAATTTTCCACCCTCCTCCTCTTTTCTTTATTTTTTTTTATCAAACCCCTTTCGTTCTTGCCACGCAGATAATTGTGGAAACCGACAGCGTGGTTGTATGTACGCGTGCTGTCGGTGGTGGAGGCTCTGGCTGTAAAGGTGTCGCACGACCAAAAAAAAAAAAACCAAAGGTGCAGTAGCAGTGTCTTTCAGTGGGTGGACAACAGGCTAGAAAGTACCGACGAGCAGAGGCCAAGAATGGTCTTTTGGCCTGACCAGGGAAACGGGTCACGGAGTGACTTCTAACAGCGTGAATCCAGAGAGCGGAATAAAGAGAGCTGAATAAAATCGGAGAAGGAGAAAGATACGAAGCTGCGGGGGAGTCTACAGCCAGCTTTGTCTGAATGAAGAAAGTACCACTAGGTCCTCTACGGTACGAAGCGTGCAATTGACTAACGTAGCGAAAATGTATTATGTGATGCAGCCGATGATGTACCTGCACTCATCGACGGCGCAGAAAAAAGAGAGCTCTATCAGCCTATTCCTCATTCCTCTAAGTCTACAATCGTCGTCGCATGGCCCTTTCTGCAGTCGGACCCTGGTGAACCTCATTGGATCGACAAGTGCGGCTTTTTTGAGACTTTGGAGATGTTTCCTTTTTCCTGTTCGACAGCACTGTAGCAACGGTTGTTTTCCAGAGATTATAATTTGTCAATCATGCGGCCTTATGACGTGGGCGAGGATGTTTCTATCTTGGCTATGTATGTTAAGGTTTTTTCTGCGTGCTTCATGATACTTGTTCATCATATAGCTACAAACTGATAGGCCAGCTACCTACTACAGCTTAATTGACAACGAAATACCGAAACCATATAAATTTATTCGCGCTTGTTTTTTTAAACTCTTAGCCGCTACAGCCTCGGCTTCGGCCCGAAGGCCCCCGTCATCCACCCATCCGTAGAACTCCGAAACGCCTCCCGCAAAATTATCGTTACAATCCTATTATTTTATCATACACTTTTTCTCCTGCGCGTTGGAAAATAACTTCGTCAACTGCCGCTTTACTCCTAAGAATACATTCACTGACTTCCTCCAAAGGCCCGCTGTTGCCTTGCATACTGGAAAGATGTTGTTGTAACTGTTTTGTGAGCGGGAGGATCTGCCGGTCTGAACTGACATCGTATGAGGATGCAACAGCGGGAATCTTGGAGGATGAGAGGTTGATATCACTGATACCATCTTTTACGCCTACGTCAGTTTCAGCTACCTTCCGTAAAAGTGGATGCATCTAAGACATGAGTCATTAGCATTAGTATTGGAAATGATCAAAATGGTTGAAACAGAGCGCATGTCGCTTACCGATCGAGCCTTCTCCTTCCGGATTTTTTGCTGGGTGACAGCGTTGTTCTTCAAATTCCTGAGAGAGACCACATCCTGATCCATGAACTTTTGTTCTCGCTCAATTTCCGCCTCAAGATCGGCAATCTGACCGAGCTCCGGCTCTAATATTGCTTCTAGATCTCGCTTGAAGAGGCTCAGCATTGATCCGAGTGAGTGTGAGTGAAGCGATATAACAAGCCCATAATAGATGGCAACTCACATTCTTAGCAAGCAATTTCTCATAATTGAAAGAAATGTCTTTCCCCAAAGGTGGCACGGGTATTTTAGGTAGAGCCGATTTTAACCTGTAATATCGGATCAGTCAATTAGGTTATAACAAGGTTTAGATACGTTCCATACTTCCTCACTGCCCCATCTAGAACCTTTTGCGCTTCTGTTTTCTTTTTTTCATTCCCAAAGGTCATAAGAACCGGCCTTTCTGCCGCCTTCATAACTTCCAGAAACTCTTCTTTCGCCTTCTCCGACAATGGTCCCCATTTATTTTCTACGACTTCCTGGGGAATATTGCGCACCCTTGGTGTTAACATGGGCATCTTCACATGTTCAGGACCTAGATGCAGAATATTAGATACCTTAACTATGACACAATCGCAGGGAGAATGAGGTGAAGGGGAAAGAGAAAGAGGGAGAGGGAGAGGGGAGAGGAGAGGGGGGAAGAGAGAGAGAGAGAGAGAGAGAGAGAGAGAGAGAGAACCATTATCTCCTTCAACTTTTCGTTTGTTCCTCCTCTTTACAGGTTCTTCAGAGTCCTCCTGAGAAGCCCCCGTTATCTTTCTGATCCGTTTCTGGGCCGCCCCTGAGCTCTCGCCATTTACCAAGACTGTATTTTGGTACGAAGACGAAGTCGCCGCTGATTTTGTGGGCGGTTGCTTGTGCATCCTGCTGCCATTTTGCTGAGACTTTGAGCTTGTTTGTGATTTATTTCGCACAGTCGCCTAATAATTATAGTGACTATTATTTGACCAAATTCGATATAATATAAGTAGAGGATAGTCGAAAACTCACCATTCTGCAAGGTACTACTAACCTTGGGAGACGCGTCGAGGCAACGACAAAGGAACTCTGACTCTGAAGCCGGGAAGACGTGATTGTTTTAACGCGTGACGTGGGGAGTGCAGATACCGAAAGTTACTTATCATGAATAATGTGGCTGAAATGTGGCGCTTTCTCGAGGCTCAAAAACAATCCCACCGGATTGTATCGTACCGCTACTTTGCGATCATTAGAATTTCTACTGCTTCCATCATCACTCTAACCCCACCTAAGAACCCAGCACTCTCAAATTTCGACTTTCCCTTCCCCCACCAGTCTCACACGCCGAACCCAAAAATGGTAGCCATTGCAACCCGGATGCAAGCCCTCCGAGGGGTAAGCCACTTCACCTATTATTATGGATAAAGAATTTTAGGTTTTCTAACTTGCAAAATAAGAAACTTGCGACAATTCGCTGCGGAAAAGGCGCTGCCATCATGGCTCCTGGAGTCAAACGCCTAGCCCTGGAATTCCCATACAAAAATCAGAACGGTGCCATGGGGCCAAGGTATAACCTATTTCCGCAATATGTCTATATTCACTTACGAAGGATAACATCTAATAGATGTTACTAGAAAGTTTTGGAAACTTTATATGCCATCCTTGAAATACCACAATCCTAATGTACAAATGGATGTCCACCGGACCAAAGATACAATGGCCCCGTCAACGCTCACAATTGAATTCGGTACGTATTGATCCCTAAAGCAATCACATAAAGCTAAAGTTAATCCTTTAAATATACAGAGGGCGACCGAAAGGAGGTCCTTAATATACAAAGTAAAGATAAAACCGACATCTGCACCACCGTGCTGGAGCTCACAAAAGCTACACCAGTTCCAACATCTGAAGAAGACGCTGCAATTATTCGAGAGTATGAACAGTTCAAGAAGCGCGCGGAACAAAAAGAGAAGAACAGGGAATCGAGGATAGCAGCGGAGAAAGAGGCACAACGAACGGGTGCAGGGAAATCACCGCTGATGTCATAATCTTTGAATTTGTATAGATATTGTACTAGTATTACTCTTCATCAATAATCATTTGCTTCATAAGGCAGGGCGTTGATGTACATAAAACGCTCGTAGCCGCCAAGTGGAAAGAAATATGGCGCGGAATAAAGAAACCTAAGTATTCCACCACGAGAAGAACCCAAGACAAAAAAGAAGAACACCAGCATCAGCAATAATATTTGTCCAAATAACACTGTATCGGGCTATAGTCGTCAAATATGTTCCGAATGGAGGTGGCAGGAATCCGCCAATTGTGCTGAGCCATGAACCTGGGGGCGGGCGGCCCTAATGTAAAGAATCAAGGTTAGCAGATTTTCCACAATGCCGGCCCAGATATACATGTAGTGAACCATACCTTTTCTAGGAAGAACCTAGAGGATTGAAGAACAAGCTCCATTGTTGTAAAATACCAGAATAACTTCTATAAATCCAATCAATATTGTACGCTCAAAATGTGTGATGAATAGTCACATACCGGTTTCTCATCCATGTCAAAATTCGCCGACTCCGCCCGTTGTAATGCACTCCCCGAGAAAGTCCACTCTGTAGCCTTTACAGCCCATATACCCAGAATGATAGCGCACAGCGAATGCAAAATTCTCCACCAACTTTCCCAGTTATTACTCTGTTGCTGAGGCATTCCCATGGCGCCCATCATACCTTCCATACCTGGAGGCATTTTCATCCCCGGGCCGCCCATACTTGGCGTACCACCAGTAGCCATCATTTGTTGCAGCATCGCCATCATTGGATCTTCTCCACCAGGACCGCCCATACCCATGCCTGGCATGTTCACACCTGGTGGTGGACCTTTATTCATGCTCATAAGCATTTGTCGCAGGTCTGCATCAGAGGGCTGCTCAGAGCTACGGCCTGGCATCGGAGAATTAATCATACTCGCAAATATATTCTCGGTTTGAAGACGATCCTGCTGGCGGGCTTTAGGCTCGTAATGATGGGCGGAAATATCAATCTCCGGGGGGTCAGGCGTAGGCTCATCCCGAGCTGCTGTCGGCTCTGGCACGGGGGTTTCTTCTGCATCAACGGCCGTTAACAAAAGCTAAAGTCTAGAATCGTACAAATATTTTTCTCCACGTACCTTCTTGACGAAATGTTTGACCTTGTGTTGATGTGATACGGTTCAATCGTGCGCCAGCACTAGACTTGACCTTCGCCTGGCGACGCTCGCGACGTATCCGGGCCTGTTCTGCAGGACTCAAAGGTGATGGGGGTACTTCATAGTCCATCATCCTTTTGTGTGCTATGTGATTTGTGGGTACTGCGGGGAATATCGTCTGAATGAGAGAGTATTTAAACTTTTCTTACCGTCGACGTGGCGGGGGAGTAGTAGAGCTACCAATAGCTGCCGGCAAGAGTGGCGGTGTGTTGTATTTACTGATGTTCAAAGATACCAAGTAATTAGATTTTTGGAAGAAACCGAAACACCGCTGTAAAAATATAGATGCTTGCGCCTCGAAAGTAATAAGATAGAATTTGAATGTCACTAGCGGTCCTAGGAACCTTTATTGGTCTAAAAAATCATTTGGACACATTTTTGTTGCTATATCAATCTAATCAGATTCGGCAAGTCTCTTGGCGGGTGCTTATTAATACCTTCTTACCTTGGCATTTTGCCCATACAAAAACAGAGTTCGAATAACTTTTTTAACCAGACAAGACAGATAAGATATCAAAAATGCAATTCTTATCAGGGGCTTCAATTTGCCATGGATTGCATTTTTTATATCTTGCCTGATTCAAAAGTTATTCGAACCCAAACACCCCCCCCCCGCCCGTTGTCACCACACTTGTCAGAAAACCTTTATCCCACTTAAAAATCAAAGAAATATCTATGTATGTACAGATCCCATTTGACCCAACTTTCACCCAGATAAGGTTTTGGGCCCCTATTGAAGGTTATTGTAATTAATGTGTAGAAGTTAAGGTCAGTTAGTGGCAAATTGAGGGTTCGCAGGTTGTGTAAGGAGAGAGGACCATTAAGAGGCTTCAACTCAGTTCTTGACTTATCATCATATATAATTTCTCCTTCATGATATCCACCAGTCCCCACCATACGAGTGAGATTTCGAATATGCACCCAGGTTTGTTGTTAAACAAAAGAGGGCCCAGTAGATAGCGACGATCGTGTATAATATTATTGGCGGTGCTTGTTAGAAACAACATGAATGATAGGCTGTGATTTCACCTGGGCCACTGAACACCGCCAAGTATTATTATTATTATTAACATAGTGGTCAGTTGTCCTGAACAGTTCTGTGGGTGGGAGGAAAAGGCTGGAAAGCTGGTAATTAACCTCGAGCGGGTGCCAAGAGATTAGGATTAGGGCGTAGCAGAGCAACCAACCAAGCCCAACAGACCCTGAGCCCTATATCCAGCGCGCTTCAAACTTACTTTGGCTACTGGATAGGCCAGCCCCTTCTTTTCGCGTCAACCTACCTCGCCCATCGCTGCGCATCGCTTTAGAGAATCGTTGAAGACACAACAACATCTCTTATTCCTCTGTCGTCAGCAATCGCCACCCTTGTTGGGCCAAAGTACGTTTTTTTCCACGATTATCCTTCCACGAATTCTTCACGACATACGGACATCCTTTGTGATATCTACTTAGTTGCCCATCGCTTCCAAGGCGCGCTGAGTCCCACAGCCGATCTATAGTACTAAATAACTCATCCTTAAGATAAGATGTCTGATTACATGGCTTCCACAACCGGTGCCGACGATATGAAGCCCGAATTTGCCGAATACGAGAAGGCAAACCGCGCTGCCATGGAGGATCCTGATGATTTCGACGCATGGGAAAAGCTTGTGCGCGCGGCTGAGCATCTCGAAGGTGGTTTGAACAGAAATAGTTCACCGCAGGCGATTTCTGCGACGAGGAGTGTATTCGATCGGTTTCTAGCAAGGTTCCCATTGCTTTTTGGATACTGGAAGAAGTATGCAGATTTAGAGTTCACCATTGCTGGGACTGAAGCTGCTGAAATGGTATGTGCTTATACCAGATATAATTGTCGATCAAGAGTCGTTGATTTTATGATCCCAGGTCTACGAGAGAGGGGTTGCTAGCATTACCAACTCAGTCGACCTTTGGACAAATTACTGCGGTTTCAAGGTCGAAACCAGCCACGATCCGGATGTCATAAGAGAGTAAGTTGGGATTATTATGTTCCGCAAAGAGCATGATCAGGATTCGCTGTTTCTATTTTGCCTATACTTCCCCTCGCCCCATCCTGCCTTAACCTCAGATGCCGGCCAATCCGAGCTGCATACATACATTGGGGGCCTATCGGTGAGCTGTTGCAAGACTAGCCACCTTCTCTTGACTTGAGATCTCACACATAAATTCCCAGACAATCGCGTTTCTCCCTTCATGTTTGCATTTTACGTCTCGGTGGTTAGAATGAAGAGATGGACATCAAAGAACTACTGATATTTTGCCGTATTTGCTCATCCCATCCTTGTTCCTTCGCTACACCCTCTCCCTAGGCTCCACCAATACATAACTAACATCTTTTTCGCAGACTTTTTGAACGTGGTGCGAATAGCGTTGGTTTAGACTTCTTGGCCCATCCTTTTTGGGACAAATATATTGAGTTTGAGGAGCGCCTTGAGTGCGAAGATAAAATCGTCGCTATTCTCGACCGTGTTATTCACATTCCCATGCACCAATATGCTCGTTACTTCGAACGCTTCAGGCAGCTCGCACAGAGCCGCCCTTTGGAGGAGCTTCTTCCCTCTGATACCTTGGCTCAATTTAGACAAGAAGTCATCGCAGAACCCCCTGCGGCTGTCCAAGCTGGGCAGCAACAGATGAAGATCGAGAGAGGGGAGCTAGAAATAGAAAGGGAAATTAGGGTTAGGATTGATAATTTCCATCTGGAAATTTTTTCAAGAACTCAAACAGAGACTACCAAAAGGTGGACATATGAATCGGAGATCAAGCGTCCCTATTTCCATGTTAATGAACTGGATGAACCCCAGCTCGTTAATTGGCGGAAATACTTGGATTTTGAGGAAGTCGAGGGTGATTTTACAAGGATCCAATTCTTGTATGAGCGCTGTCTGGTGACATGTGCCTTTTATGACGAATTCTGGTACCGATATGCCAGGTGGATGTCTGCCCAAGAAGGGAAGGAGGAGGAAGTCAGGAATATTTACCAAAGAGCTAGCATGACATTTGTCCCCATCACGTAAGCGCACCTATCTCTCTAAGAGTAGCTTTAACATGCTAATACCCAGTAGACGAATTGGCATTCGTCTTCAGTACGCCCACTTTGAAGAGGCACAAGGAAGGGTGGACATGTCCAGGGCTATCCATGAAGCTGTTCTTGAACAACGTGAGCTGTGCCATGTATTCTGGCGTCGTCCCTACTAACATTGGTACTAGTTCCCGGTCATATTGAAACGATTATCTCGTGGGCCAATCTCGAGCGCAGACAAGGCGGTCTTGATGCCGCAATTGCCATCTACAGGGCTCAAATCGAAAGCGACAAGTGCGATATCTATGCCAAGGGTGCTCTTACCGCCGAGTGGGCTCGCCTTTTGTGGAAAATCAAGGGTAATGTCGAAGAAGCTCGTCAGGTGTACCAGAAAAACCACCACTGGTACCTCGATAGCCGGTACTTCTGGATCAATTATCTACAATTCGAGATGGAACAACCAACCAGTGCGGAGACGGAAGCAGGCAATGCCGCTAGGATCCGGCAGGTTGTTGATGACATTCGCAAGAAGAGTCATCTTCCGCCCACGACTATTCGTGATTTAACTCATTTCTACATGGTCTATCTTCTTGAGCGCGGCGGAAAGGACGCTACTAAGGAGTATCTGTTACTGGATCGTGAGGTCAATGGGCAAGTACTGATTTCTCTATCATCCCCTAGTATCCTTTTGCTTGATATATTCCTCCCCAGCTCCCCCTCACATTCCAGGTTCCGTCTTTTACAATCCATTACAACAGTTTCTTAAACACGTCAAGTAAATCAGCAAGGGCCAATTATTTAGCCGACTTCCCTACCTTGGGCTTGTGATCTATCTGATACTGCGATTCGTCACCCCTCTCTATCCCCTCCCTTGTTTTCATTCCCGCCCCCCCCCCCCTTTCTCTCTCCCCGAGCTTACCTATTGCCCTTATAATACTTATTAGTACGCCCACCAGACCCAACGATCCAATCCCCGTATAATTAGAGGCCTTAAGCTAACTTTAGCCATTGAACAAGACCGTTTTCTGTGCAGTCCGTAAACAAAGCTAAGCTGGCCGAAGATGGTAAAGAGTCTACAACTGACAGACGTCTGATGATGGAAAACGGCCATCCCGGCGTCGAGATTGACGAAGCTGCCATTGTAAGGGGGGAAAACCCTTATACAAAATATTTCCAACAGCAAGGTGAACAACCGGTTCCCGCCAATACTCAGGTGAGTTCAAATAATTTTGACGATGAGACTCTGCTTTATGGGGATTAGGATTTTGTTGACCTTTGGACTGGGGCTTAGCAACCCACCCCCATTAGGTATCAGTAAAATAGTCCAACATAAACGTAATTCTTCGCACTTCTGAGTAATATACATGTTACTTCTACTCAGAACATCCTCATGTTCTAGCCTCTATTTAGTCCTTTTTTTTCTTTTTAAAAAAAAAGGGATTAACTAGGTTCAACCTCCACCCACCCCGCCCCTTCCGTTCTTATTATCATGTGTGCGTTTTCTGTTTCTCCCTTTTCTGGTAGGGAGATGGCTGTGGTGTAACAAAAACGAAATGGAATTTATGGAGATTTTTTATCCCATTTTGTACTAGTATCATTGTGTTCCTACTACTTTGCATTATTGTAGTTATACTCTTTGCCTTTTTTCTTGAGAGGAAAGGCAATGGATTACAGGGGATATTAGGACCTAAAATAATATAAAAAATGAGCTTTCGGTAGTTGGTTTCAAACTAGACACACAGCTTTGTACTGCCCCCCCCCCCCCCAATTCCGCTCACCCCTACAAAGAAATTAAGAGTAATCACAACAAGTCACTCGTTTAAACCAATTTTTTTTTTCTTTTTCTTTCATTAGATATCGTTGCAACCAAACACATACTAAAAATTCCAACTTTTTAATTAACGACTGAGTATTTTTATTTTTATTCATGTTTATACCTCGTTAGTGGGACAGGAAAAAATGTTCTACCAGCTTCAAGACACACGTAGCTCAATATGGTAAATGAGGGTTGATGATTATCGTGTGGATATATACAATACCTAATACATATAGTAATTGGCTGTCTAACACAAGTGAAAACCTATGTCCCAAGATGCACACTGCCATGAGAATTGAATAGAGTGCATTTTTGTGGAGGTGTCTACCCAGCAGGTCTCAGATAAATAAAATGCACTTATATAGTTAAAACAAAAAAGAATCTTCGCGAATTCATGCCCTCCCGGAACTTTCCCTTTTACTTTTTGATGATAGAATACATATCAAACTTTTTAGTTTACAGTATAAAATATAAACCTAGATATCCACTTTATTGATACTTCGATTTTTTCATCTGATGCCTTCATACTCCCGTCTTAACGCTGGCCCTTCTCCCTTCGAGCTCTAACCTCCCTCAATGCCCTACTCCCACTAAACAATGCGATAGGCGCGACAACAAGTGACGCCCCAAGAGTCTGAAAGAGGTTCCATTTGATATAGTATAGAAAAAATATACCCTCAAGTGCCACCAAAGATCCAAAAAACAATGGATGGGAGACTGGTGCTGCCCCAAGAGCTTTCGGGAGGTGCGATAAGTTTGCACCAAGAATTGGGAACCACTAGCGATTAACGTTAATTTTGTGTTTCGTAGAAAACTCTTGGCTGACTTACGACTGCAAAAAGCCCAAAAAGTGAGGCGATAACACTTGCCAAGAAAATCAGAGTAACTATTTTTGGAGGATTCTGGGGGTCAGCTCTGAAGATATGGCTGATCTCTTTCTTGGCTTTGTAAACAATAGCACCCTCGCCAAGATCTTTCATCTTCTGCTTTTCGATGAGGCCGTGGGCCGCTGCATCAAGAGCGGGTACAACACTTCCGATATGTACAATAGAGCCGGGTGTAGAACCAAATGAGCCCAATGCAATTGAAAGCAAGAGCTTCGGCGAGGCGAGGAGGTGTGCAGGAAGATCTTTATGGGTCTAATAGGTGGCATATGGAATCAGCAAAGGCGAATTTCTATAAAAAAAAAAGGGCCTATTCGTACCAGATCAATCTTCGCTTTGCCGGATTCCCCTTTGAGAGATAACGGGTAAAATGTCTCAAGGCCACCGACCTCTTCTGAAACAAGAAGGAAAGCCTGGTGAGGGCGAGCAGCTTTGCCGCCCTCCTTCAGTGAAAGTGCAAGCTTCAAGGTTTCACGCGGTGCTAGAGTGAGCGATTCGGGGATCGGTTCTGTAGGAGAGAAGCTATAGTTGCTGTCAGCTGGCCGTAATCGCAAGCAGGAATAAGAACAAAACTGCAAGATTTGAGAAATCGAGAAGCTTGAGGGGGAATGACACTAAAAAAAAAAACCCCTTCCCAAAAACGTAAACCGAAAAACCCTCACCTTTGGGACGCTCCGGCGACACCTTTACCAGAAATGGTAGCTCTACCATCCTCAAACGTCCATTTCCCAGCAGCAGCAGCCAGTGTTGAAAGAGACAAAACTAAAAATGTTTTAAGAGACATACCAGCGGAATTTATTGAGCGCATATTAATTGCAAATTGAGTTCGTGAAGTTTAGGTTGTTATAAATTTGGTTCTCGTCTTCCGCCCTTTGCACCTTCCAAAGGAAACGTGTTGTCGGACAAGGTGTACCTTCAGTTTACGCGGCTACAACGGCCAGTGTTACCCGGCTTCGTTACGAAATCACAGACACTCACTCGGTTGCGGGTCATGGCGAAAAGTTCCCAGGTTTTTTTTTTGCTTTTATTCATTACATCAGCTCCCAGGGTCTCAAGGCTAGATTACGTATTGAACATCGTGAAGAAAACCTGAACAGATTCAGGTACGGCCTCTTGTCAATCAAATGAGAAATTAGCATGAGCATATTATGAATATGAGTCATATCTGTTTAACTTACATAGCTACTTAATAGTCATTACTACAATTGATCCTAACGACCCAAGAGACACAAAGTATTCAGAATATGTTCTGAATGTCTACGTATCTTCAAATGTATTGTTTGCACCTAAACTAAAGTAGTTATAGTATTCCGAGCCACATATTTTCACGACAAACGTTAAACTGTTAGATGCTATAGAGCTAGGAGCGTGTCCAATTTGATACAAACGTAAATGTATGACTTCGGATAAATTATCTAGAATAAGAGGTATATATTATATAATTGGAGTGTATGTATATACATATTTGATAGCCGTCAATTATGGCAATTGGGAATCTGGGGGCTTATGGTGATAAATTTGACACCTCCCACCAATGGCCAAGCACGTAGAGTGGTCTCTTAGTCGATATGTGTCGCGGGTTTGCAGTAACTCTAATCTTTAAACTTAACACTCCCTGGTGCTGTAGGCCCCGGTGAAATGTTGTCGAGATTGGCGGTTTTTAAATATAAGTCGATCGCGTCACTAGCTATTTTTTCTTTCTTTTATTCATTACGTACATGCGTCACTAGCTATTAATTGATGTGATTTCGATTTTAGCTTGACCATGCTGTATGCATCTCCAACATAGATCCATACCATTTTGACTCCAGACTCCACTCTATCTACAGTCTCCTCTCGTTATAGTGATGGGGCCCGGACCGAAAAATGACATCCTTATATCGAGATTATCACTATATAGAATGAAGCTTAAGTTTTTTTTTAAATCGGGGCCGAGAAAAAACAACAGTCAAGACGCACAGCTGTTCTAAGCTACAGACAAGTGACTATTAAAGGTCAGTCCTTTTTATCCATTTGTAGGTTGTTTGCCACACACAAATCCACTCTCCTAGTAAGAATACCCATTTAAATCTTCACTATAAACTACTTAGGGTCCGTTCGGGTGCACCCAAATATCATGATTTGACCTAAAACGGAATATTCGTTACCACATATGTTAGGATCATCTCCCTATTAGGTCACAAATCATGATATTTTGGCGCACCTGAACGGGCCCTTAGAGATATCCTTATATAGAAATGTCACTAAAGATCTTAATAAAAAGTTGGGATCGCAGATGTCACCCTTATAACAAGAATAATGAAACTAAATGATCATGATCCTGTGGTATGGTAATTTTTATATGAATCAAAATGACATAGATAAGTATCTACCGCCCCGAGATATCTCATTATGTTGAGTCACGTTTGTTACCCCCTAGCTTCGTATTTAATTATTACCAACAACTACCCATAGAATGTAACATGATTGGGTTTAACGAAGACTACGTACGCGCTCAGAATTAAGTGCTGGTGTTTCCCAGTGACTGGGAAGATATCGAAGTCTGCCAGCCTATATTAACCAGAGTATAATATATATAGCCTTCCTCACCAGAGACTTTATCCTACCTGTTGCTTTAATAAATTAAAGCTGGCGTGCGATTGAAGTTC
This sequence comes from Morchella rufobrunnea, assembly GCA_024713595.1. Taxonomy (NCBI): domain Eukaryota; kingdom Fungi; phylum Ascomycota; class Pezizomycetes; order Pezizales; family Morchellaceae; genus Morchella; species Morchella rufobrunnea. The sequence continues at coordinate 1,322,809 of JAMGYT010000002.1, read as the reverse complement.
TCCACCGAACAGGATTTAGAAACATTCAAGAACACTATGTTCAATTCATGTCTTTTGTATCTGGACCCCCAGTTTTAGCACTGAGGACCATCCAATAAAAATTCCATTTCGGGATCTCGCACGACCCGACACTAGCCTCATAAATATCTCCCCCAAGATCTGCAGGAGAAGCAGGGAAATTCATGGGGGAGATATCATTTATATATTGAGAGGAATTAGGAAATCTTTTCTTTAAACTATGTTTGCATCCCTACATGTATGTTACATGAATTAATGCTGCCAACATGAGACATTTAACACTAGCTGGCGAGTTTCGCACGACAGCCACAGAATGAGAGCATGAGATACTAGCGTACAGGGGGTGAAGTTGGAACAGCCAGGGTATCAGTTGGCGTGAGTTTACACCTTAACTGCTGTGGCTGAGCGTCTTGGGCGTTCCAACTTCATCCCCCGTACCCTAGTACATTCATCTTATTCATTGCGACAATCTTTATTGGTCCCGGACTTAAAACCATCATTGCCGCAACAAGACACATAAAAATGTGCTGATTCAAATCCATATATATATGTATGACCAACTATAGCATAACTTTCTATCCCTAAAGTTTGATGAATTTTGGAGCAGGATTCAAAGCCTAGGCAACTGTCGATTTTGGCTAGAATTATCGCATGGTAGGATAAAATGGTCAAATTCGAAAAAACGTTATATTCCGTTTTGGGTAATAATGTAGGGGAATTGCCGGTTTCAGCAAAAGAAGCACGGACGGGCCAGGTCGCGAATTTGACCATGTTATCCTACCAAGGGATACATACCATGAAGAACATTTATATTTTATGAAAGTAGTAAAAAAACGCCATCTTAGCCCAGAACAGGGGCCGGAACGCCGCATGCATACATGTAGCTATAGGAATACTTTTGTTTCTTATCCTTATGAATGCGATGGGGTTGTTGATTATGCTAATGCCCTTCTAGTCCCATATTAGGACCAGATTATAATTGCCGGATGATTTTTTCTTTTTCATACTTTAATCATTAATTAATTAAGACTATTATATTTTCCGGCCTTGCTCATGATGAAAGTTTTATCTATCGTCCTAGCATCCTTACCTCGTTTGTCCTAAATTCTCCGGTTCATAAATGTTTATCTCTGTAATGGAAGACATCCCGTGGATATTGTCAAGGATTTGTAGGCGTTCAGATATTGTCAGTAGGCAACCCCCCCCCCCCCCCCAATTAAGTTGCTATGCACAATCAAATTTGGACCCTTCAGAATACAGTATCCACGGTATGTCTTCCAATGGCTACATGTCCAAGTTGAATTCAGCCAATACATATCGTATACTCCACTAATATGTTAAAAGCATTCAACACAGGATAAAATATAAATGAAGTAGCCAATGCCTGAGAAACCGTGTTGAGTGTGAGCTTAATACGAGGTGCACTGGCCTAGCCAATCGGGACCACTGTCTTCAGCGCATAGCGCTTCACTGTATTTCAAGACTACTGTTCGCTGCTCGGCTCTTATACGCCGATGCGATAATTTCAGTATCGGCTGAGATTGGTTGCGATACTGATAATTCGATAAGGGTGGGGTGTCGAGGTGGTACTAATGGGTGCAGTCAGGACATTGTATTCTCGGCCCAATACATGTAGTTACACATGGTTGGTACAGTAGCCATACCATTTCACATGTAGGTACATACGGCTTTTACTTGACTACATATATGTAGGGTAGTAGAGTATATACAGACGTACCTTAACCTCGGGAGTCGAGTTTGCTACAGTTTCACGTTATAGGCGGTGCTAGCTGGTGGGTACATCTGCCTAAGTGCATGTGCCTACATGTAGGTACATGTACGGAACTGTAGTTACTCTATTCTACCTAATATACATGTACCTAAAGTAAGTATTGCAGGGATGAGGTAATTTTTATGGTTATCAAGACAGCAACACCTGAAAATCGAGGGGCAGTCAAGCTTTTTATGTAGGCACGCTTAGTTCCAGATCTTCCGGATCAGATGAGACATAACGAGCGGGTTGGCTACCCCACTTAGAAAGGATCAATGTAGGTACTTGTCTACCCAGTTGCTCAGGGCAGGGATAACTAACTTGTATGAGAGATCAGCGCCACTCCATACAAATTGAGTCACTGCATTTTCTGGTTCTAATTGTGGTAGACAAGCAATATGGTCATAGCAGGATGAAACATGCGGAGGTGGTAGCTTGGTGTTTATCCTCACTCCTCAGAATGTGGAGCACATGCGAGTGAATGCGGTATGTACTGTATTAGAATGTACCATTCATTAACATTGACTCAATTAGCATCAAAATGTTTATCGTAGCGCATATTATTGCAACAAACAAATTAAGAGCTAGGCAGAGACAGCAAAAACATCTTGTCTCGGAGACATGATGAGAACCAAAAAAAAAAAAAAAAAAAAAAAAGTATATATGAAAGGAAAAAAAACTAAAAACGGGGGAGGATCGGGATACGCGTAAAAGAGGGGGGGGGGGAAAAAAAAACTCCAGAAAATGTTGATTCCACTCCCCCGATGCGGATACAGATGTCACGATACAACGTCCAGCCCATAACAAAAGAAAGGATTCATAACCATTAACTCCGGCCTCCCATAAAGAATTTTTGCCACCCTCTACTATCCCCTTCCAAAATTCAACCGCAAGATGTACGGACTCCCAGCTTACCAAAATATAAATAGAAAAAGAAGGAAAAAAGCAGAGAAAGTATTGAGATATCAATATGCTCTCCCTTCCATTTTTTGAAGCTGGTGCAAGTAATTTCTTAGCCGCTCATTCCCTTTCTTGAGCTCTTCCAAGTAATTCGCGGCGTGTATAAGGACCGCGCTTTTGCTATATCCTCCAGTATTCAACTCTGGGACCATCGAGCATAGCTCTTCGAAGCCTTGGCGAATAAGATTTCTTCGTTTTTGCTCGCTGTGAATGTGGTTTTCTCTCTTTTGCGCCTCTGTCAAATTATCTCTTTTAGCCCCACTAGTCTTCTTCTTAGCTGCCCTCGCAACCGCATCGGACTTTCGGGGTCGCGCCTTGCGGGACTTTGATGATATGTAATCGTCCATTCCATTCATGCGCCTTTTTATGGTACCGCCGGCGCTCATGATAGAGGGCGATGTACTATTGTTGTCATCATCGCGATAATAGGGCGCATTTTCGTCATCAGTGTCCTCCCCATTTCGCTCATATTTGACTTCGGCCGGAGAATTTACAGCAGTAGTTACCGCTGAATCGTTTTTTGGGAAAGCGGTATAGATTTTGGATCTGATTTCTATATCCTTGTCGAGCTGCACAGCAGGTGGCGGCGGATGGTAGCCTGTAGGCGCAAAGTTTGTGTCGGTACCAAAGTTAAGGAGATTGTGGGTGTTTAGCTGCGACGGAGAGTGTTCATGCTGCCGTTGATGAAGATCATGGGCGCTATTGAACGGGTTAATGTCAACCTGTGGTGGAGCCATCGGTGGCGCAGAAGACACAGAATTGTTTCCAAGGTACCCATCAATATTGGTGTTCATATACCCGTGATGGGAAGACAAGTCTGTTGCTTGATAGCTACTTGGGGGAATGTCAGGCCAATACGAAGACTCGCCAGTGATTTCCCCCGAGTATATATGCGAAGGATCTACAGAAGAGGTATTGGCATTGAAGCCGTCGATCCAGTTGTCAAATTCTGACTTCTCTTGCGTGTCCAGCAGCGGCTGTCCAACCGGGGCGGGAGGGGGGGATGGCACACTGAACGCTGCAGCAAAACCATCTGGGGAAGCAACGTCAGCACAGGTGTCACGGCTAAATGTTAGAGAAAACGACACGGTAGTAATACTTACAGAAATCGTTGTTGCTGCTGTATGGTTGGTGATGAGAGGAAGAAGCCATAGTGTCGCAATACTTGCTTTTGAGCTTTACTGGGTCGTGATTGTGTTGCGGACTGTTGAGCATCTGAGAGGATTTGTAGGTGGAGAGTAAACGAAGATGAGGCAAGCGCGTTGGTGTACTAGCGGGCAATAGATGTGGGAAATATCCACAATGTGGGGAGAAAGGGTGGGGTGGATCGGTGTGAGTGTGCGTGTGTGAGTGTGCTGCGGAGTTGAGACAGCCACACACAGACTCGTAGGAACTTGGGAGCTTCGTCCGTAATAGCTATGGATATAACTATGTATGATCTCGGCCGCCGGCTTGCGAGTTAAATATTGTTACTCATTCACTAGTCGCGTCTTGATACAAGGCATATAGGATCTTGGTCTCGCCAAGTGTGTCGAAACTCAAACAGGATATGATCCTTCTAATCTCCTTCACTGTAGATTTTCTCTGTAGAGTTCCTTTCTATTTCTCTCTGTTTATGGGGACCTTCTCAGTCTTTACTGTTGATCTCGTGAACAATGACGTCCGTTGTGCTCTCAAGGTGGAACTGCATCTGTCGAAATGACAAGTCGAAGACCCGGACAGATGGATAGCTGCAGTAATGTTTATGGTTGATGAGTGGCTGGATGGTCTGCTGATGGGCAAAATCTGTTGAATCGGTATTATTGTCATTCTGATTGACGGAGCTCGAGCCTGGACGTATCTACGCTGTATGTACCAGGAGTTCCTTTCTTTTCATCTACTCAAAGTTTTTTACTCCCCACTTCATCTGGGGGGCAAGCATTCATCTTGTTCTGTTCTTTACATGGAAATGCGTTCTTGTGCCTGACACTGGGAGAGGGCTTGAATGGGGCCAGAGGACAAAGCACCGTTCCTGTTTGTGGAGTTCGCGGCCGTTTTGGTGTTTCCTAAAGCTGGTGCTGGCAGGTGCTCATCCTTGTCTTCGAGACGGACCTTCACGTGCTTTGTGTAACAACACATCTATTATCGCTCCTGGGTTCGTTCCTCGGGTCCCTCACAGGAGTGAGTACCTCTGGGATGAGGGGATGTAATCAGAACTAGGCCGGATTGGTCGACTGAATAGTTTGATATGAATGGGTAGAATTCGGCTAAGAAGCGCACTAGCCACAGCCGCTGAGCTCTGTGGGGTGTCTGGGCGCCGTACATTAATTACATGTACTCTAGTTTAAGGTTTGAAGCTCAAGGTTTTGAGTTCAAGATTTATGGGCCCGAACCTTTTCCATCTATTTATTTACCTCAGAAATTACTTCCTATTTCCAGAAACAATTACCAGCTCACTAGAATATCTTGAAACACTTACTTACATAATAAGAGTGAAGAAAATTATATGGTCATAATGCTATAAGTTTCTAATGTTTTTTTCATAGCTTAATTTTATGCCAGTGTTACGGGAAGATAGTCTTGAGTTTGAATTATTTATTTTACGGAGCAGGACAATGACAGCAAGAAACAGAAATAGAAGTTTAAGGTACATAGTGTTCGACACATGGGTCCTCTAAATTCTTTTTAACATGCATGTTAATTAAAAATAAAGATATAAATGATATAGTTATCAAGTCAAATCGTCCATGTATGAGTAGGGCTAAAAAAATAATTTCAAACTCAATATCATATAGGAAATATACCTGGTTGGCCTGATAGAGCGATGGAAGGTTAGCTGAGATCCTGCCCCTTGTTTGGGGTACTATATATACCTGAGGATTTCTTTGAAAAATCATGGAAATCCATGCCTGACAGAGTGGCTACTGTCATTGTAGCAGAGGGATGGCAAACTAGATATTAATATATCTTATTTCATCTATTTAATATAATTTTTGTGGTGTTCGTAGGCATGAAACTGTGTGTTCGTGAACCTCAAAGGTGCTCGTGGTGGTTGACATTCGTTGCTGCCGAGCCAGGATCCAAAATCACGGACATTTGGGTCGGTGCTGTCCAGTGTTTTTGGCTTCTTCGATGTACATAGGTTATTAATTTTATCCTTAATTTAGCTTAGCTAGCTAGGCCCAGGCCTACGAACAGCTAACTACATACATACATACACTTCCAGTGGCTCGCTGGAAGCTGTCACCTACTATATAACCCTAAGGGATCAACGATAACCCTATTTCGACGTCTTCAGATTGCAGGGACCCCTGTTTTGCCATGAAGTAGTGGCGCTAGTTGCTACATGTAGTTACCCACAACAGCACAGCAAGCTTGCATCCCCTTCCTTCCCTACAAAACTTTCTTACGCTTGTTGTGGCAAGCTCACATGTAGCTACCTGCTCTAGTTTTTCCTTGTTAAATACTCATTGTGCTCTTTATCATTAATCATTGCGTGCCGAGTTTGAGGGTCCTCTGCCTATCAATATCAAGATCACGAGCTACCGCGGCGGCTCAACAGCTAGACAACGGAAAACTCAGATAAATGTTCTTTTGAAGAGTTCCAAGCCATTCACAACAACAATGGGTACACTCATACGCAAACAGGAATTGAAGCATCTGCACCATAGCATCCTACGCCCGTTAGTTTATACCTCTAACTACGCCTTTCTCCACTAACCGGACGGCTGAATTCAGTTACTTATCTTGCCGGTGTTTCCCTAGGTTTCTACGAGCATACGGACTTGGGTTTCTATCCTATTTAAGTCCTCGGCTTCTCGGTCTCCTGGTATCTAAAGCAAAAAGGAGACATAGCAACAGACAGAGCCGCGCCCTTGCGCCTGCAGTCAGTAGAAATACCCCATACAATTGCCCCCCTTTCCTCTATTACAATCTATGTGACAAAAGGCTGCCGCCGAGCAATGGACGTTCTAATCATGACCTCTTATAAGGGCTCTAGGTTCTGGAAATTCTCCAGAATTCTCTCGAGTTACATCGATTCCCTGCGTTCTGCGGCGTCACAATTGGTGGATGGCATATTTTACAACCACTTTTTGATAAATTATTAGGGCGTACTCCTGAATCTTCGGGTGTGGGGCGATACATCAGTCAACATCGAAGCAGGATTGCAACTTTTTTGGCATCCTCTACATCCGCTGCAGGAGCTATACAGCTGCTGAACAGTTGTGGGAAGCTAGATGATGCAGGAAGGACATTAGACCTTACTTTTTTTGCTATCGTCAAAGCTCTTGATGTAATAGTTGGGGAGCTATGGGCTAGAAGAAAGGCTCGCAGGGTCAGCTCGGGGAAATTTACAAAATTTGAAGCAAAACTAGGGAACGCTACTGACGCTATTGTATTTGCTGCAAGTGCCGCAGCTATCACATTTGCATGGTTCTATCTACCGGATAGGCTCCCAGCGTAAGTTGTGACATCGGCGGATAATGAGTTAAGATAGATTTTGTGCTAATTACTTGTTTATCATTGAAGGTCTTATAACAAATGGATTACCGATATTGCAGGTGCAGATAGCCGTTTATTAGAAACTTTACGGCGCATAAGAGCCGGGGATTTCGTCTACGGGAAAGACACGGGGCAAGCACCATTGCTACAATCTATGTGCGAAGATCTAGGGCTACCCAGAGCGTGGGGGGACCCAGCACTGACGAAGCCGATACCTTGCGATGTAAGCCAATTTTCTTTCTCAAAAAGGAGAAAACTCCAACTACTCATCCACTCAGAGCCTGGGGTTTAACAAACAGTGCCACTACAGATAGTTCACGGGGGTTATTCTCCAAGCTGTGAGGCACATGCTATCTACAGATTTTGGAACGCATGGAAGTCAGGGTTTTTAATGTACCTGGGGTTAAATCTCCTTGTCGGGATACGAAATCCCAGTGTCAAAGCATTGCTGAGGGCCCTTGAAGATTCCGCTAAGTCTGCTGCGTTTCTCGGAACATTTGTTGGTAGCTTTTGGTACGCTATTTGCCTAACGCGGACCAGACTGGGACCTTATATTCTCCCGCGGGTTGATCAAATACACCTTGATAACTACTGCGTGAAGGTTGGAAGTTTAGCCTGTGGCTGGAGTATCCTAATAGAATCTGTTCATCGTCGAACGGAGGTTGCCTTTTTTATGGCGCCAAAAGCCCTTGCGACTTTGCTACCTCGCAAATATAGTAGAGAGGTAAGCCCTCAAGAACTCATTTCCCCGGGTTTCTTTTGTTAATTTCTGTTCTGTAGCATCTTTGGGTAGAAACATTGGTCTTCGCATTGAGTAGCGGGGTGGTTTACACAACTTTGAAAGAAAACCCAGATAGAGTGAGAGGTGTCTTTGGAAAGTTATTGAGGAGAGTGGTGGCATAGAATAGGACTGTAGATAATTGACGATCATTGAGCGCATATATATCTTTTGAATAAGTTTCTTAATATAAGCTTTTGCACTTAGGTCTTCTCATAAGCATTCGCCCGGCTTACTCTAAATAGCAACACTAGCCACATCATCACATCTGTCAATGCGTGGCGCAACCTTGTCTTAGCTCATTCGTGTCCCACAACCTGTCCTCAGTGAGTCGCTGCTCGAAAAAGAGAACACCTAGACATCCCACCACCACCATCACCTCTGGAACTTCGCCAGGAACCCCTTCTTCGCAACTCTATCAATATCATTTTCCGTTAACCTCAACACAATTCTTTAAACGCCATATCATTAACAATACACTGGAAATTCAACAGAACACTAAAAGTTCAATCTACGAATCCAAGAATCATTGAGAAAGGGGGCGCATCTAAAGAAAGATGGCCAGAATACGAGATATCCAAAGAACGGCTGCATTTGCCTGGTCTCCCGGAGCTGCACCTTTCATTGCTACTGGTACACAGGCCGGAGCTGTCTCCGCTGATTTTTCCGACAACACGGTTTTAGAGCTGTGGGATCTCGATTTGGAGAATGCCCAGAGTGGGGGAGAATTTTCACCAATAGCGTCAATCAACACCGATAGCAAGTATGAATCCGTTTTGAAACCTTTAACAAAATTCTCAAGCATGGGATTTTCTAGGAACGCTGAACTAACCCGGGATTCCAGGTTCTACGATATTGCCTGGGGGAGAGTATCAGCCGAAAGACCAAGAGGAATTATCGCCGGAGCTTTAGAGAATGGGTCTTTAGATTTATGGAGCGCCGATGCTCTGCTAAATCATGATGAGTATGCTAAATAATTATTTGCTAAAAGAAAAAAGGAAGAAGAATTGTGAGCTAATGATGGTGGTTAGTGATCCTTTAATCTCCCGAACAACCAAGCACAGCGGGGCCATCAAGGCCCTTCAATTCAACCCTTTCAAATCAGAGCTTCTTGCTACCGCTGGCGCGAAGGGGGAGGTATATGCCCTCTATTATCCCCTTGAGAACGAGCCACTAATGCAACATAGCTCTTTGTCTGGGATCTTAACAACACCGAGAATCCTTTCATGCTTGGAAATAGAGCTGCTAGGGCCGATGACTTTGATTGCTTGGATTGGAACAAGAAAGTCCCTCATATTCTTGTCACTGGAGGAGGCGGAGGATTCCTTACTGTGTGGGATGTAAAAACGAAGAAAGAGTCGCTCACTTTAAACAAATTTAATCGAAAAGCAGTTAGCTCAGTTGTATGGCACCCTGAGACGCAAACAAAGTTGATGACAGCTATTTTGGACGATACAAACCCTGTTATACAACTATGGGACCTAAGAAATTCAAATGCTCCAGAAAGGGTTTGTAGAAACCTCATGGCTCACAGTGCAGGTGCTAATAAAGTGATTCTAGACTCTTATAGGCCACCAAGCTGGCGTTTTATCACTTGCATGGTGTAAGCAAGATGCAGACTTACTTCTGTCGTGTGGCAAAGACAATAGAACGATTTGCTGGAACCCGCAGACAGGGGAAATGCTTGGCGAATTCCCCACCGTTACCAACTGGACCTTTAAGACGCAATGGAATCCTCGGAATCCAGGACTTTCTGCAACTGCTTCTTACGACGGGAAAATTGTTATTCAAACCCTCCAAAATACAAACCCGAGTGCTTCCCCGGAAATGCCAGGATCCGCCGGTGATCCTGATGATTTCTTCAGCAGAGCAAGCAATGCCCAAACATCATCGTTTACTCTCAAACAAACGCCCAATTGGCTTCGAGTGCCCGTGGGTGCCTCTTTTGGGTTCGGTGGTAAGCTAATCAGCTTCAGTACTCCGGAGGGACAATCGGGACAGACCCCTCGTTCGGTTGTGAAAATCTCAAAGTTTGCGGTTGATTCCGGTGTCAATACTGAAACAGAGAGCTTTGAAAATGCATTGAAGGAGGGTAATCTCGAAAAAATATGTGACCAGAAAGTAGAAAATTCCAAGGCGGATCATGAGAGGGCAGATTGGGATATCTTGAATTTGCTCTTCAAAGAGAATCCTAGGGCAAAATTTATTGAGTACCTCGGCTTTAACGGGGATGAGGTGGAATTTGAAAGTGAGATAGCAGCTAAAGGCAATAATGGCAAAGAGGCAGATGACGAGGTCTCTGAAACTGCGGAAGCCAAAGATAAACGACTATCTTCATTCTTTGCTGATACTGGAGCCGGGTCGGAAAACTTCCTCGCCGATCTTTCCTCAATTCAATCAACCCATGGTGCCAAAACAAACAATCCTTTCCAAATTTTCACTGGCGAGGAATCTGAAGCAGACAAAAGGGTCACTCGTGCAGTTGTTCTTGGACAGTTTGACAAAGCTGTGGATATTTGCCTGGCTGAAAATCGTATTTCAGATGCCTTCATGCTTGCTATATGTGGAGGCGAAAATTGCATTGAGAAAGTAAAAACAGCATACTTCAAGGTCAAGGGACCAAACTATCTCCGGGTTTTAGCAGCTATTGTTGGTAAAAATCTATGGGATGTGGTTCACAACGCAGATCTGGCCAACTGGAAAGAAGTTATGGTTTCAATTTGCACTTTTGCTGAAGATAAGGATTACGCAGATCTCTGCGAAGCCTTGGGTGATCGACTTGAGGATGAGTTAAGGCAGGGGCAGGGCGACAAGGAGGCTAGAAAACATGCCGCCTTTTGTTATCTCGCAGGCTCTAAACTTGAAAAGGTTGTTGGTATTTGGATCGAAGAATATCAAGAAAATGAAAGGTCTAGCCTGCAGGAAAACGACGGGGACTCCACATTCTCAGTGCACGCTCGCTCCCTCCAGAGCTTTATAGAGAAGGTCACTGTCTTTAGAGAAGCGGTGAAGTTTGTCGACGAGGAAAAGAGTCTTTCCGCAAACTGGAAACTGCAAGCACTCTACGAGAAGTACTGTGAGTATGCGGATATTGTTGCCTCTCAAGGGCAGTTGGAGATTGCAGCTCGATATCTCGACCTTCTTCCAATCGATTACCCCGCTGCCACGGTAGCAAGGAATCGTGTGAAGGAAGCCTCTGGAAGGGCCCCAGCCGTAACTGCTACTCTACCAATTACAGGAGGGAAGCCTGTCACTAGCTCGTTTGGTCAACAACGTACAGCAACCAAATCTCCATACCCGCCTACGCAGCCGATGCAATCAACTTCTACATCGAGTGCATACCAACCCCAAGCCCCCACTCAAATATCCAATATTTATACTCCTGCCATTACGGCCCCATACAATCCGTACACCCCTAATGCACCCTCCACTATCCAAAACTATAACCCCCAGGCGTCTACCACTTCAAATTATATACCTCAGGCCACAACGCAAACCTATAATAAACCGAATATGTATCAACCAACTCAAATGAACCAGCCTCCCGGTCCTTATGGCGGTGTCGGTGGCGGCGGGTACCAACAATACGGCCAACCTCAAGCGTTTCAACCCCCTACACAAAGAACTGTTCCCTCTTCGATTCCTCCTCCATCTAGGGCTACCAAAGAGATAGGTAATTGGAACGACACCCCTGAGGTTGTCAAGATTCCTCCTCGCCGTGCGGCATCCACAACGCCAGGCCCGGTAACTTCTACTTTCCCTAACATACCCGGCGCGCAACCTTCGCCGCCTATTTCGGGTAGTTTTGGTGGGCCTCCAACCCGTACACCTACAGCCCCTCCTTCAAAGGGTGCACTACCACCACAACGTATCTCATCACCTGCCCAGCACTCTAGATCTCAATCGCCGGCTCTACAGCAACCACAATCTGGACCGTACGGCCCGCTAGCCAACCAAAGTCTCCCTCCTAATGCCGGGTATAATTCCTCTGCGCCACCGCCTTCAAGCGGAAGGTATGCCCCTACTCCTGCAGCACCAATGTCTGTTCCGCCGGGTCGTCAGAACGCAGGCCTTCCTCCTCCGCCCCAAGGAGCTGCTCTCAGCAGAGTTGGCGGCCTTTCATCAGGACCACAATATGCACCTCCACCGACTAGCTTCGCCCAGCCACCTACATCATCTCAATACGCATCTACATCCCAGCAGGCTCCGAATATGTATGGGCCCCCTCATAGTGGTCAGCAAATTAGTCAATACGCCCCCCCTCTTGGTGGTCAGCAGCCCAACCAATATGGGCCTCCTGCTGGAGGCCAGTATGGCCCTCCCGGAAATTCTCAGCCTTCGCCTCAGTCTCATCCGCCTTCACTCACACAACCAACACCGCCTCCAAAATCACAAACACCAGTGCCACAGCCATCCAAATATCGTGTGTTAAATTCCCATCCTTTCATTATTTTATATGCTAATTTTCACAACAGCCACTGGTGATCGATCGCATATCCCCTCACAATACGCACCCATCTATGAACTTTTGGCCGCCGATTTAGAGAGAGTGAAACAACGAGCGCCTCCAGCTTTTGCTAAGCAAGTTAAAGATACAGAAAAACGCCTGAACATCCTGTTTGATCATATTAATAACGAAGAATTACTTGGCCCTGAAGCTTTGGAGTCCATGTTGACACTCTCAAGAGGTATGTTTTTAGATTATTATTTTCTTGATTAATTAAGGCTAACTCTTTGTGTAGCTCTCTTGGGTAGGGATTATGCGACTGCTCACTCTATTCAGGTTGATCTTGTCACAAACCGGACTGCGGAATGTAATGTATGGATGACAGGTGTAAAGAGGTTGATAGAGATGAGTAAGGTTACTCCTGAGTAGGCCTTTTGTGCACAGAGTACCTAAAGGTTATTTTTTATTTGTGATCAATAGAGAAATTTATATCAAATTACCGGGGAGGAAGGTTTTTTTTGTTTTTGTTTTCGTGTAGCTTTCCTTTATTTTAAAAGTGAGAGGCATTGATCGGTTTTCTTTCTTTCTCCTCCCCTTTTCCTTTTCTGTATTTCGTGCCTTCGCCCTTTTCGGTGTAGTTATGTTACTTCGGCTGCTATATGTATTTAGGACCTTGGAAATATGGAACAAACCCTTTCAAGAAGCCAACAAATTTAGAACCCATTCGGTTGATATTGAATTGATTTCAATCTATGGATTTGATCTAAGAAACACCTCCGGAGGCAATTTATTTTAGGGCCTGTTCGGCTTACAAGAGAATCTACGTATTGCAACTAATCCATAGATTCTCGTGTCAACCGAACGTGCCCTTATTGTTGCGAGAATGCTGACCCTTCGCCTGAGTGCCGTAGTAAATTTGATATGTGATAGCTATAGCTTTGTTGATGGCCCGTGAAATATCAAACTTCAAGTTGCCAGATATCTCATAGCTTAAACGACCGCCACTACAGTATATACAGTCAATAATTTTGGATTCAGAATTTGAAGAGGTTGAAGCAGTGGAAGATAGCGAGTCAGAATGTGAGGGTGTATTATTGCGGTTGGATGCCGGCAGTAAAGGCTAAAAGGATCTTGACTACTCTGGTGGAAGTGCTAATAATGAAGAGGAGGGCCCGATGGAAGAGGAATCTAACGAATTCGAGCCTTTGGGAACTAGGGGGATGAACCCTTATCTAGTCGGGGTCCTCATGAAGCTGAAGTTCGTATACTAGAGAGAATTAATCGTATCAGCCCCTGACATTCTTCAAGCTCTTCGTGCTCTTGCAGTCCTAAAAATCCTCACTACAAATACAGATTCCTATGTAGAATCCAAGGGAGCAACACCCAGGTCAGAAGTTAGGAGTACTCGGAAACAGCTTCCCGGGAACCCAAGAACTGTCAAAAAAACGCCTATAGAGGCCTACTACCGCGTAGGAGTTGATGGTATGATTTGGTCTTTTGATATTCAGGGGTTTGATAAAGTCCTCTACTGTTTATTAATATTGGAATAATAGCGGGCAGTACAAGGTTCATAGGTGAGGATTCGTTCACTCACTAAATGCCAGAACCTTGTACTCATTCATGGCTATATGAACTATACTCCTAGTTCGGTTTCGGCGGCTAGGGAATATTTCCACCTTTCTCCTAATACAGACGAAAAAAAGGCACTTCAGTTCCAGCTTGGAGAAACTGTACCAACCCTACTTACCTGTAGTTAATGGTATGATAAAGTCGAGCCATTTGGGATTACACTCCAATACCTACCACTGAACGCATCAATGTGATGATGTAATTAGGAGCTGAATTAGGTGCTGAGTCGAATAAAGTGCTGATTAGGCTTCGAATTGGGTAGTGAATTAGGTGTTGATTTGGGTGCTTTTTGCGGAGTGGGGCAGCGACAGCGACGTAGAGTTTCGGCAGCGATCTTTGTTACCGCTGAGGCAGGACGGGGATAGGGACTTTAGACACTTGGATTTGCTATAGGAGTTTTCCTCGATATGTCATGCTAAGGGACTGAAGACGGAGTAATAGAATATAATTTAACTTGGTTCAGAGAAGAGGAGCTTGGAAGGAAAGAAAGGAACAAGAAAGAGATACACAACTCGAATATATATCCATCTATAACTCTAATTCACTGACTCACACCCTTATAAGAATAAAACAAGATAGAAATCCAACAGTTGTTACCAATCGTTTATCAAGTATACATTGTATTGTTTTAAAAGAAGTGGGCGTACCTACATGTATGTGTACCTGCCTGTAGGCCTTGTTGTCGCGTGCACTGCACGTTCCGCATACTGAACCGAGAAGCAGGGAATCTATGGTAACCTAAAATATATTGAGGCTACATTTACTTTCCCTTATTGCACCGTTGGAAAAAAAAACACCAACCAAGGCCCCTTTCCAACTGTTGGTCGACTAAACAAAACTGTACGACCCTACCCTTAGTAACAGCCCTAAATAACACGCCATCCCCTACGTCACTCTTTCGCCCAACTTCATCCTTCAGCGCGGTTTCTAGTATGGCCTCTCCGTTGACCCTCGATCCGCGTCCGAGCTTTGAACCGAAAATCGTATCACTTTACAAAGGCTTGTTTAAGGTACGGGTAATCTCGAAGAAAAAAACTCACGTTGTTAAAGGCAGCTTCAAGATTGGGTTAACCAGCGGAGATCTTCTAGGAAGACGATGAGGAATACGATGAGGTGAAGTCGGAGGGTTTTTGGACGGAGTTCTTCTTACTCAAATGCCACGCTCCAGGCCTAAGAGCTGTGCTTGAACCTTTGTCACCAGATGACCTGCTGCATCTACAAGTACGAAAGATTAAAAGAAATTCTAGACGGAGAGCTTGTGTGGAATGGGGGACTGACGGATGTTAGCCGCAAACAAGACAACTCTTTTGTCGCGCCGTCAATTGCGTCAAAGCTGGCGCGAGTCCTTCGGATGAGATAGCACTTGGCGTAAGGACACCAATAATTTTATCCACATCATTTCATTTTTAGTTCACATTCGAGTTATCTTTGATGTTTCAGATGGCTGATAACGATACCACAGACGTTGAACATATTCCTGCGAGAGGTGCTCTCAAAAAAATACACGAACCTCAGCTCAGACATTATCTCTTTGTTGACCGGGTTAGACAATGTTGATTCAATATTCACCGATTTTGTTGCATCCTTGGATGCATGTATCAGGAACGGGCGTAGTGGTACGACGATTCAAGCCGTTTGGAGCTAGAGAATAAGGTCATCTAATAAAATGGGGCTACAGTCGAGACACGGCAGAAAGCTATACAAGTAGCTGTTTGTATAGCTTGCGGGGCTTTCCAAACTGGATTATTGTCGTATTTTACACACCGGGATCTATTCCCGGCGCTTATGAAGGTATGTATGTATGTATAGACTTTAGTGAGGGAATACCAGGGCTTATTGTTGTAGTATATAAACGATCCGGAAACAGCTGGGCTTTCCTATGAGCCATTTGTCCTGCTTAGCGTTCTTGCTAATTGTCGGTCCAAATATGTTGCTGATACAAAGAAAACAAAGGTGTGGCGATTAAGCTAATTATTTGGTAGACAATAAATTCGAATTTCAGAACCCTTATCAGTTACGATTCGACGACTTTGTCAATGAGCCTACAATAAAAAGGATTGTGGCAGAGATAGGAATTACTTGCATAAGAACAAGAGCAGACTATATCTCTATTCATGACGACCTACCGGAGGGCTGGTCACTAAACAACGTACTGACATTCGTTGGTCTCACAATATTGTCCGGGGCTGGCCCTAAGAGCCGATCAACATCACCTGTACCAGCAACAAACCCTGATGCACAAAAATTATCGTTCAACACACTGTATGTCTTGGGTATTCTCGTATGTTTTGCATTCTAATTTGCGATTATAGACCAGGGCCCAGGGCTGCGCTTTTGCTAGCAACATACGACTTTGTTAATGCAAATAAGTTGTTTGCTTCCAACTTTGTAAACTATCAGAACCCCGACCCAAAATGTAAGTATTCTGTTTTGTTCTGTGTTGATTTGGAGCCTTTTTAATGCAGGAGGACTATAGGCGAATCACCAATATGTTCATACATATCTCTTACCTCATACCTCCTTCATCATGCGCATCGTTCTCCCCGATCTTCGCTTTACGCCCGACTGAACCTCCTTGTTATCCGTCTATTGCTAGAAGACCAGACACTATGCAAACGGTTGGCCAGTGATGACACAAAAGCATTGGTGCGTCTATGCCGCCAAAAACAGCCTCACCTGCCTGTGATACGCGCGAAGCGGCCATTATTGACAGCTATTATCGACGCGGTTGTGGATGGAATCAATCACAATATGAGGAAAAAACTCGATGTTAATATGTATAGTTCCTGTGTTGGAGTATTGGTACGGTCCATATCATTTCTTATCAGAAGTAGAACTCGTTTATGTAGGTCACTCGAAATACCCCCTGACAGGTACCGGTATATTGACCGTTTCTCTAGCATATCACTGGTCTGAGCTTTGGCGATGTATTCTTTCTTTAATCCGTTTTTTCTCATCATACGCATCGGATCTGAAAGATATACCCGGTATCCTGAAATTCATCGACGATCTTGTAAACCTCATTGCCTTGGCCCTTTCCGCAGGTGATGCTTTCCTCCCAGGGGCTGCTGAGTATGATGACTTGTTTTACAAGCTTGTTGAGGCTGGTGATGTCCTCGTCAAGTTCCGAGATGAATGTAAGTTACGATTTCTTTCCCCAACAAATTAAAGAATGTAAGGCTAACAATGGCCCTCCCCCTATCCTTAGACGGTCTTGGAAATCGTACTTCCAACTCCATATCTACCCTCATCTCGGTATCCGAGCATTACTACCAGCTGATTTCAGAGAATCAGATAAAGACGAAATCAAAGAACCTTTCCCCCCAGCAAGTTAGTGAGGTTATTAAATCTGGGTATGAAACGCTTGCAATTACGAGTAAAGATGGACTGGATAGCTGGGAGCGGTACCGTGAAGCGGATGAGCGCCCATTCTTGAAGAAAGCTGCCAGAGTGGCCGTAGGGGACGTTAGGGAACTCATGGGGACCGAATTGGAAACTTGTGTTTAATCAACACACCAAATTGTATTGAGGAAGGTAATGATTTGGCTGTTTCTTGGAGTGAATGATGTGGATTTTATTAGATAATGACAGCGTAGACTTAAGAATTACAATGAGAAACAAGTTCCTTTTAAATTGTTCATAACCCATTCATATAAAATGTACATAACAATAGCGGACACAGGGGCCTCGCCCCTTTAACCATAAAACAAAAAAATAACGAGAAGCGCCAAATCCGTACGAGAGCGAGAATTTCTAGAGCCCCAAAAACATAATTTAAATATAATCAATCATAATCGGAACATATTTACAGGAGGGTATCAAGTCATTGTCAGTGATTCTGCTCCATTGTGGGCCAATGATTGCACTATCACATCTTACACTTTACAGTCTCGGGGTCTTGAGATCCACGTCTGCATACCCCGGCGAGAACGGCTTTGCCCCACCTCCTTCTGGACTCCCTAACGGTGTAGTTCTCGAGCTCACAAATGTCATTGGCTTTGGCGGGATCTCTCTTGATCTTGCCCTCTGCTCTAGCATACCACTAGGTGACGAGCCCCTCCTTTGACCAGCATTGTTTGAATCTGATCTAAAGGAGATGTATTCCTCGTCTTTTTTCCCGTACGGTACTTTGCCTCTAAACTCTGCCCATAAACGACGTATCTGTCGCCGAGACTCGCGGGTGGTGCCAAACACAATGAACATTAGGTATCCTGTGGATGCACTGGCAAGATAAAATGCCCAATCTGCCAGCTGCTCGGAGGCTGTCCAACCTAGGTGGGGTCGTTGTGCCATAGGCTCCTTAAGGGCCTCTACGGCTTGGGCATAGGTTAGTTGTGAGAGAAAGTAGGATGTTTGAAGGCCGCCAATAATCGCAAATCCGGCTAGGAAGCGGAGGAGAATATAGCGATCCTCACCATCGGTGGCTGAGGCATTAGAGATCGTGCGTCGAATGCCAGTCTGGTGACCAGGCTGGTTTTTGCCGTGGCCGTTGTCGTAGCCGCGCCAGGCACGGACTTTGTGTGTCCAGTTGGAGGTCCACATGACAAGGAGACAGCGTGCTAGAATCAGAGCCATAAATATGCAACCGGAGGTAAGCGTTATAGCCACTGACTTTTATGTTAAAAATCTGGCCTTGGTTGTCGATGGTATGGATGGATTACTTACTAGTACAATTCCCAAATATCAAATGAAGAGTTGGAACTTTTGTCACAGGCTCCAAATTTGTAAGGACCAGCTGGAACACAGGAAGAATGAAGCAAAAGTATTTTGTCCCTGCCACAAACTTTTCGGACTTAAGTACGCTGGATTCGATCTCCCAGACGGAAATGAATAACATCAGGCTCCAAAAAAAGAATAAGAGACTTTCGACGTTGAAGAAGTATGTCCCTATATTACATGTAAGCCCCCCCCATTTTACTCTTTTAGATATTTTTCATACTCATTTCAAAGATGATTTTAATGGCGACATTGGGCGAAGTCTGATAAACTATAGATGCCTGTGGATTTCGCCATTGCTCTAAGTTGACTTCATATGTTTCAATCTGAAGCAACGGCCAGAGTGCTATTGAGAAGGATTCTTGTGCTACAGTGAGTATATTCTGTAGAAATATAGATAATGACATCAAGGAAACATCTTCATATACAGAATTAGCAGTGTTAGTCTTCTTTGGAATAGGTAGAACTCACAGACAACTTGTTTTCCATTTAATCGAAAGAGGAGATGAGTGAACCCAGCTGCAGCCACACTACCGCAGGTATATATGATTATAAATGTTGCGAATACAATGACCTCTGAGTAGAGCTCTACAGAAGGTACTTCGTTGTCTGACATTATCTGTACACGATAAAGACAATAAAATAGGGATCAAAGGAATGACTTGCGCAATACTCTTCCCCGAAGAGTATGCACTGAAGGAAGATAACCGACTAGCAAAGAATGAATGTATCTAGTAAAGAAAGGAAAATCGGCCTGCCGAGCTGTAGGAAAAAGAGTGACTTGGTTAGTTGGTTGATAGGTTGCGCATCAATCAAGATGGCAGGCAAGCAGGTAGGTGGTTGATAGTTTAGAAGATGCAAAGGGCGTGGAAGCTATGGTGGGGAATTCCGTTCCATTTTATTCAAAATTTCAACGTGTATTGTTGGAACATATCACCGGTTCACTAGCTTGCCGAGAAATGAGTGTAGTTTTGAACATGGGGAAGCCCTGCATGTAGTTAACTTCTTAGGCGTCTGTCTTCCGGTACATATAGGCATATATGTTGATGCTGATAAGTAAGACTTTGATGGTTATTCCGGCGAACCTTCGCCCCCCGATACTGGTACCGGAGGTGATTGTGGTCAAAAAGAAAAGAAAAGGTCGGAGGTACCTACAAGAACGTCCCAATATGTAAGCGACAATAATCATAACTAATTTTGCCAACTCCAGCCTTTTATTATTACGAGGATCTTGGTAAAACTGCCGAGCCTCTCTCTGATATATATATAGTGGCTGGAATCCTAACATTTGTTTGATCTTGGGTATCATCAACTTTAGGGTATTGTCTCATTTCCAGTCTCACATCTGCAGAGATGTGAGATGCAGGTACCACTAATCCTTACCCGGTAAACAGAACTTCTCAGCCACCTTCTCCGGCCGAGCTTTGAAAGCCCGAAAAGTCAAAAGGGATATTTCTTCCCGCAGTGCCCATGACTTCTTGGTTAGATTTGGTGAACTATCGCTACGAGAAGATAAATATGCCTGCCCCGAATCGAACTCGAAACCCCACAATGCTACAGAACTAGATAGTATGTAGAACTTTTATTATTAAATGCGATGTAATACTCATGAGGAGAATATAACCAACTTTCAATACGAAGGGGTCTTTCTCAACCCAAACCTTAAAACTCTTGACGCGGTCCGGTGAACCTCGGCGATAACGTGGCTTAGTCATTGTGCCACACACACACAAACTTATGCCCCCTGTTAAAAACCCACTGGGCTTGATCAAAGTCCATCATCCATCACATACTTTCTATCACAATCGACTTTCATGAAAACGACATGAAGCAACACTATGTTGGTACATACTTAGGTATATGTAACTAAACTATTACTCAGATCATTCGATTATAGGTCAAAAGCCGAATCGATTGTAATCGTGCCTCACACTAGGAGTTTGTGCCCTAGAAGCCCCGAAAGTCCCCGCCCTTATACACGGTAATTATCTTTATAGGATATACACCTACAAGAAGAGTCGATTGTACCTGAATATAGTTTGTCATCACACAATATCACTCGGACCGAGGTCTATATTGAGCTAATTTTTCGAATCCAATAACTCCCGTTAAAAACCTAATGGTACAACTAAAGCAAAAACACGAAAACCAGCCTCACTTTTACCAATAATTCCGCCGTTTGATAGTGAATGTAGGAGAGCGAACTGCCGTGTTTCTTGCGCATTAAAAAAAAGTTGTAAAATTCAAGGAAATGTGTGCCCAAGAAAACCAATTTATATCGCTCAGTGTAATACCCAAATCAAAGAGAAAAAGGTCGCATACTCTTCATTACCATCTACCATTCGCGCCATAAGGGGTTGTTCCGCCAAAGCCACCGGCATATGGTGTTCTCGAGTCTTGGCCGCCGCCAGCGCCATAAGGTGTCTCGTATCCTCCGCCGCCCATACCGCCCATTGAATAATCTTGTCCAGGGCTTCTAATACCATCGCCGAAACCATCTCCGCCTTCATTCTTGTTTCCTAGTGTATCGATGACGGATGCTAGCTTTTCTTGGAGATATTTGATCCCTTGCTGCATAATCTCATCGGGGGGGAGAGAACCAACAGATTCAACATCAAGGTAGAATCGGGACGGTAAGGCATCGTAGTTGAAAGGTTCGCCTTCTACGGGCGGCTCTTCCCAGTCTGCATATTTGGATTTAGGCCTATCATGATAAGTATAAATAATCTATTATTTATTCGAAGATGATCTTACCATTCATCCTCTGCACTCTCTTCATACCAGTAGTCGATATGTCTGAGTTTGTTCCACGGATCGTACTCGAAGCCCATAGCCGACACAGGTGACCACTTTGCGTGCTCCTTCGCAATTCCCTTCTTCGCAATGCACTTCATCTTAAGCTCTTGCCCTTTTCTCAACTTGCAAATGATAGCTCCCTGACCCTCTTTGTCTACCACCCATTTTGAAATCAGCGCCGGTATTTACGTAAAGACACCAATCTCCCCAACATACCAGTGATGACCGGAGATCCTAACTGTGCCCCTTCTGCGACCACCAAGTCTCTCGCGTAAACCGTGACATTACTCTCACCAGTGCAACGCGCGTGGAGTGTCAGAATGACTGAACACTTCTCGCAATACATTTCACACATGCAATCGCGTGAATAAATGAGTTTATCATCGATGTTGGTTGAATCCAACGGTATCATGCCCAATCGGTGAGACAAGAACTCATCAGGAATAACAGAAGTGTTTGCCTCAATCTCCACGGTGTCGATAGCTAAAACCCCATTTAGCTGTCAGCAAACCAGCCGAAAGAGGCCGCACGGGCAAGGTGCGGATAACCAACCAACCGTCGGGACCTCAGCTAACATAATCCTTCGGAGCGAGTTCGCAAAGCTGCAGAGATATATGTTAATAATGATAGGTGATTAGCGAGGAAGGCCTCACGTACGCCAGATCGCAGTTGGACAATACAATCTGAGCATGCTTGTTGTCGGCCTCTTTGATGGTGATTTGAGCTATGAACGCTAGTCAGCACCACCCATAAGTTCCCTATAGCTAGAGATAAACACATACGCCCGCGATCAGAGCCACCATAAAGCTGGTCATAGTCATCCATTGCTGGGTTGTTGTATAAGTTGTTGAGAGTTATGCGAGATGCGGGTATAAGGGCGCAAACACCAGAGGTTTGTCAGCGCAGAGCTGCAGGATTTGGGACAAGCATTTACCCGGCCGGGGTAGCAATATTGCACTCCATGAGAGGGCTCGGTAGCTTAAAGGGCAACAGATTACTTGGCATCTTTAGTTTTCATTTCTCTACTTAATGCCGGCTTAGTCCATATAGCCTTGTTCTTTTATTCGCCATACATGCCCTGCTTCACCTCTTACTTGGGACTTAAGTGCGCGGGCATTGAGGAGTCCCTCACGCTATCCGACCAGTACCGGGGGTTAAGGGTAAGTACTAAGAACCCCGTTTTAGGTAGTTTTTAGGGACCTGTTCAACTGCCACAGTTTCAGTTCTGGAATTGATGGTCTCTGGGAGGCTCAGAAAGATAATCTGACAAAAAATTTCCCCAGAGGTGTTTTTGGGCTACCAATAATAGACCACATACGATTTCCAAATCCCAAGCTCAAATTCTTCTTGGCAGTGGAAAAAAGGCCCGCCTGTGCCCATCAAAACACTATCCCTGTTAGAATATCAAGGACAATATGGCCTCAGTTAGAGAAAGAACACTGGAGGCGTTCCTTTGAGCATAGGGGTGGGGCTTTCCACACTGCCAAGAACTCATAATATGACCTTTGAATTTGAAAAACTGTCGGTGGCCAACACGATCTATTGTGGGAATTGAAAATACTTTCTTGGCTGCAATTTGATTCAAAGGAAGCGACCCAAATAATCATAAAATTGAGACTCTAAATTTGTTTCCACTAAAATTACGTTTTTGTCTGCCCTGCAAAACCCACCTCAACTCATCCTCCGGGGTGATCTAAGCGGGGACCCTTATATATGATTGGGAAGGCGATATAGCAATATTAACTAAATATACTCTCGAGAATACGCGTACTGAATCGAGAATGGTGACCCATATATATATGTACACTATTATCCTCCAGGATGTCAAAGCTACTAACTCTACCAAGTAGCCGGTTAATTACATAACTTGAGTACGAAAATTGTCTTGAGCTATTTACCATGCCTTATTAGCAGCAATTAGGAACAGCCTAAGGGGTAGTATTGATACTTGCTAGTTATAAGATCGCTTGAAATTTATAGGGCAATCTCTCTGTAAGGGTAACGCTTCTGTTTTCTTTCCCTAGCTAGGCAGCAATAGTAACCCCCTCCTGCTGTACGTTAGAGCAATCTCTATATAAGAATAGCAATTTGCTGTTTCAATTATACCCTTGTGAAAGCTTTTCGTCGAGGATATGTCACTAGCGAATATGCTACCACCGAGGCGTCGCTGTAACTCAGTGAAACCGACATGGCATACGATTTTTGCAAGCTACAGCAATATTCAGAGCAAATCCGGCACATTTAAACTGTTTGAAAAATTTGAATTGCGGTTTCTTAGTGTCAGAGAACCAATCCTCGCGTTAATGATGCTACGAGATCGATCCGGTGGCCCAGTGGCGGACTCCACCATTCATGGATGGCGGGAACCCTTCTCCGTCACGTCATGGACGTTCTGGTACAACGGTGCGTCCGTCAGTAGACTGGTTCGCGATTAAACGAATGTCTATCTCGAGCCCAATTGATTGTCATTCTGAGATTTGGGCTCGTTTCTATTTATTGGCAGTTAAATACAACCTCGAGAGAGAAGATTCGCCGATGATACATTAACTACTACTACAGAATACATTGACGAGCGTTTGACTCATTACAGGAGGGTCAATTCGAAACGAGGTTTCGTTGTGAAGACAGGAGATTATATACTAATTTCATACGGCCCATAATGTCGAGAAGACACTAACTGCCACCAAACCACTTAAACCAGTGATAAAACTATTGCACGTGTAGCACCTCTCTGGGGGATTAGAGGGTGCCGGTGGGCCACCACGAGTAATTTGTTGAGGCAAAGCTCCGGGTAATACTGTTTTGTATTCTCATAAATTACACCCAGTTAGTTGTCAGTAATGGATACGGCATCCAAACCTCACTATTCGCTACAGTACAAACTTTTCAACCTCACCACATATCACTCGACTGTCTAACGAGTGATAGTATATGATAGCACGAGCCAAATCCGTCTAACTTTATAAGGTTTAGCTAGAATACCACCATTATTTGAATCTAATTCTTGTCTTCATGCTGTTTGTCTCAGTCTAGAGTGGTTATAGATACCTAAGGCTTAGAACAGATTGTTTATTTGTTTTTGTGCGCTGGACTACTGTCTCCTTCGCCAATCGCTAGATACGCTGTCCAAATCAAGCGCTCCCAAAGAATAAAAAAACCAAGAATGCATCCCCAAACGCCGTGGCTACTAATATTTAGTGAATCGTGGGGGTGAGGCAAGGATAAGGATAAAAAAGCGGCTAAGTAACAGCCAAAGTAGCAGAGCCTAGTAGGAAAGAGCATAATTGTACGAAATGTCCCGTATGCAGAGTACTGACAATGAAGGTTAGACCTCCCTAAAATAAAACTCAATCATGAACGCTTGCCCCCAAAATACAACAAGATAGTGAATATGCCGTGATTCAGCGAGCATAAGGGAAAACAAATAAACAACCCAAACATTTCCCAAATAATTTCAAATGATAACTAAAAACGCCATAAATCCGGAAAGCAGGCCAAAAAAAAAAAAAAAAAAACTACCAAACCTTCCAGTTAGGCTATGTAACTCAAACAAGGGAATCATAATGATGACGAAATACCTTCGCTCACTTTTTAAAATATCGGGTATCTTTTAACCTGTTCCGTAACACGATTCATGGCCAAAACCTTCCCCTATTCCTCTCTCTGGCTCCCCTGTTTTCGAGCTGAACACTCCTTTCATAAAGTCCCTTAGAGAGTGTGTGTTAGTTCTTGAACTCCACAACCTCCGATTGGAGTTGAGATGTGGGCTGGGAAACATACCTCATCGTTCATACTTGATACAGCTTCCCTGATCAGCCTCTCTATCAACTGATTCCTGGCTAGGTCCTGATAAGGAGTTGCTTGGCTCTTATCGATAATCATCAGGACATCTCCCATAACCTGAAATTTATTCCAGTTGATCTTCTCCCCGTCCTGGAGAAATGTCCTATTGCCCTCCTCAGCAGAAACTAAGTCCCTTCTATGCAATGGAAGGAATGGAACGCGCTGCGTCGTAGTATTTTCCCACGCCAAACGATATTTAGCGTGACTCATATGTGTTCCCATCAATAGCTCTAGGCGCATAAAACGCTTATGCGCATTCCGGTCTACGAGATCCCTTGTGATGCTTAATCGGTGAACCGCAGTGCCGTTTATGCCAGCTATGACAGCCCCAAGTGCATGATAGTTATTCATATGCCTAAGTGACTACGGTGAAATCAGTTCTCTGCACCCCAACAGGCAATAAGTGGTTTGCTTACCCAAGCGACGGACATAAACTTCTCAAGGGCTTTGGCTCTGTGCTTTGGTTTTGGCTTTTCAAGTATCACACTCGCCACCCAGTACGCAACGTGATTGAAGTGGCTAATCAGCTGGTTTACGTGCTTCAAACTTGGATACTTGTCTTTCTGATCTGCCGGGATGCTAACATGACGCACTAGATCTCTTGGCTTGATCTTCGAGAACTCTAGCCAGTCCATCCTTGTCAATTCATATGCGATATCTTCGTCTGGTATTCCCATAAATAAATCATATTGTGAGTTCCAGGGCGTTATTGATGAGATAAACCCTTCTCGCAGCAATGATTGTGACGAAGCTGTGTTGGCTGTTGACATTGTGGGAACTTCAGATGCTCTCCTTTGGTTGAAATCTGCTTCACTAGGGATATTGAGCGCTCCATCTGAAGCAGCACGGATCCCTATGTACCCATCTGCTGCTGTCACACTATCTTGCGATAATGAATGGGTTGTTAGGAAACTTCTCAGACTATCTCGTCTCTCAGTGTCTGAGTCTGAAATTGCCCACACGCTATCATCATCCTCATGGCCTTGCGCCAACGTCTTTCTCATCTCAGTCGCTAATAACGCCAGGCTTCTATTTCCCGAAATCACATTCAAAAAACCCATTAGCCTCTGCTTCGTTTTCGGGTGAGCAAAATCTCCTGGATGTGACGTGACCCATTGACATAGGATAGTGCAGTAGCGCAGTTGGGCCGAGATGCGATGCAAAGCTATTTGGTCGGAATTGGCCTGATCGAACCGATCCAATATCGAATTAAGAAGTTCTCTCGGAGGTGCGAATTTTCGGAAGAAGCATAAAAAAATCTTGGCGAAGTCCTGGTCGCCCCGAGACATTGTCTGCCGGAGTAGCCTATCAACCAATTCATCCCATGTGTAACCCCTGCTCTGAGCCGGTTTGTCCCCATCTTCAAACTCATCCACCCCACCCTCACGATCGAGTAGCGGTATATCATCTGGGTCCTTGATGGTATCCTCGTCGTCCATGTCTAGAAATGAGGAACCTCGAACTCGGTCTGAGTCTTGATAAGATATAGAGTTGGAACGCAGGCTTGCTGACCCAAGACTCTGTTGCGTCATGCTAAACGGACTATCCGATACAACCTCTAAAAATGGCGCGCCAGTTGAAGTCAGAGTTATCTGCGGCGTCGATCCGCTTATGCTCCTCTGAGGCCTAGTATCAAATAACTGTCCACCAGATTGAAAAGATGCTTGTGAAGATGAACTGTTGAGTGCTAGCGTCCCCAACGCAGGATTAATTGGTGACCTCGTTAATCTTGAATGACCATGTGATGAGCTCTCTGAGCT
The DNA here is from genome assembly GCA_024713595.1 of Morchella rufobrunnea. Taxonomy (NCBI): domain Eukaryota; kingdom Fungi; phylum Ascomycota; class Pezizomycetes; order Pezizales; family Morchellaceae; genus Morchella; species Morchella rufobrunnea. The sequence continues at coordinate 1,295,609 of JAMGYT010000002.1, read as the reverse complement.
GTCCTTCAGGTATGTTGTCGAGAATTCGGAGCTTGCGCGACTATGCCCGCTCCGACCGGTGGATGGCCTCGGAGAAGTCGTTCGGCTGTTGTTCGTCGCAGACGAATTCGCACGTCGCCGACCATTCAAATGCCGTGCACTCTTCTCTGGAGCCGCAGACCAAATAATTAGCATTTGGCAGATAACAAGAGTCACTCAATATATATACGCTGTTAAAGTCAAATAGTGATAAGGGTGAAAGGATGGATGGATGGATGGAAATCATGAAGTTTGTGAAAGATCATAAACAACTATCCATGTTCTTTGATCTTTGACAATCTACGAATCCTGAAGACAAGAGGGTGTGCTGACACTGTGAATGGAATGAAAAGAATGCAAAGTTGCGGCTGTCAAACACAAAGGACAAAATCATCACCCAATCAAGCGACATGAGGGGGTGATTGATGGTCCCCAGCGCGGTACTCTATCCAGGACCCTTTTTCCCATACTTGCATTCTGGCAGGAGCAAGGTAACGGAAAATAGATGCAGTAAAGCATCTGATAGGGAAAGTAGTACTCGCAACCGAAACAACATAAACACATTCCTGCAGACGCCGATTATCCTTATCGGGGTTTGTGTGGGGGGGGGATCGATATCCAATTTTACCGTAACCATAAAAGGGCAACAGTAAAGACCGGCGAAAACAAAGCAACAAAGCAACAAGGTAATATATCCTGATAGAGAGCCAAAAAAAAAAAAAAAAAAAAAAAAATGATAGAAAGAATCGCACAAACCATTTTTCCTAATAATCATATTCAAGATTACATTAAGACATTTCTTTTGGGACTCAGGCGAAGTGATCGATGTTTGCATTGTCTCATACCCACCAACTACTCCCAAGTTCTCGATGCTGCTGGGGTTAAGCTGGCGCTGCGGTGCATCGCATTTGCACGAAACCACCAGGGCCGGGAGGGGAGCCCTTGCAAGAGCATCTAATTTATGCCAAACCATGATCAGCGAGGAAACAACACCTACGATAGAAATTGAAAAAGGGAAATGAAGAAGAGATCCGCAAGAGTAAGAAAGAGCAGGACGTGCGGATGACAGCTCATGGAGGTCTCCACTCACCGAGAGATTCGGACAGTTTCGAAATACTCTCCTGGTTGGTCACATCGTATAGAATAAGTACTCCGTCAACGAATGGTAGTCTTTGGCCATCTGCCGCCATCTAGCTTTACCATCAGCGAAACAGAACCTCCCAATGATTATGTGATTCGGCCCCATAGGGCAGTCTGCAGAAATTTAGAAAAAAACCCACCCGCGGCCAAACCAGCGGCTGAGACCCGAAATCGAGTTTCGCCCAATCTAGCTCCACCAGTGTGACATTACATGGCGACCGCTCAACGGTCATAATCTTGGAAAATACCATATCTTTGCTAGATGGAGATTTCAGATCATAGGCTTTTTGGATAAAGGTACTCTTTCCTACGCCCCGTGCCCCTACAACGGCTATACAGATGTCGCGTATGGAATTGTTTGAAGACATCTACATGGCACGGGAAAGAATGCAAAAAAATAGGAGAATGTCAGCTTTCCGGTGATCAATGCATTAACGATGATATGGGACCTTGGACACATAAATATAGACATGCTGACGTCAACGATAGAAGAAGAAAAAGCACGCACATTTTCAAAATCCTTTAGACCTGTATAATGCTCACCATATTGCGCTTGTGAGTTTATAGAATAGCCAGAGAGATGACCGCCTGTGTAATTTGCAAAGGGGCCGATTCCTAGCCCGGTCGGTGAGGTACCGGGAGATATAAACGAGAGGCTGTTCTGCGAAGAAGCTGGGGGGCTACTCGGTCTCGGCCGCTGGAGCTTTCGGGCAGTCTTACGGGGAGGTGGGTTCTGGAGTTGTGTAATAAATACTGTGGAGTCTTCGGAAGATCGACCTCCGGCCTTGGTGGTGCTTGTAGTGCTTGTTGTGCTAGTGGTATCCGCACTATAGAATGACTTTGGCGAGGGGGGTTCGGGTTCGTGATCCTGATCCTGATCTTCGATAGCCTGCGCAAGTGGGCGTAACCCAAAGATTTCCTCCTCCTCCAGAAAGCTCCCCGAATTGCTTGATTCCTCGTAGATAGGCAGATGGTGGTGGGGGACTGGAGCGATGGGCTCGGAAGAGGGCGGCGACTGAGAGCTTCCGGTGGATGAGAACAGGAAAGATTGGAAACTGGGAGTTGTACCGAGGGTGTTGGGGGATGCTGCTTCTTGTGGATGTGGAGGAGAGGAGGGAGATCGAATTCGAGATTGCTGGCTATTGGACCGAGAACCTGGGGCGGAACTCACGGCGGTGTTTCGGGGAGACCTAGGCGTTTTTGGCTGCAGTCTCTTTGGAGGAACGGCGATGAAGGAAGCACCGGCACCTGCGGCCGTAATCATCTTGCGGATATTGTTTTTCGACTGCTTAGGTTGCTAACTAAGTGCTGTCGCAAATAACAGCCCAATTCCGTTTTTGATGGAGGACGGGTAGGAGCCAGGGGTGGACCCTTGGAGAATCACGGAGGCTTAGTGGGCACTGGCGGGGAAGCGGACTGATAAAGTAGTAGATAGTACGACTACTCCACTATTATAAGTCCAAAAAGTACGTATGTAGTCTTTTGATGTGTGTGAATAATAATTGATCGGGAGATCTGGCGGCCGTAATAAGAGAGTGTGTGTGGGGTGGTGGTGGTGGTGATAGAGTAGGTAGGTAGTATGTATGTAGTTAGGTAGGGGGATTTTTTTTTTTTTTGGGGGAGATGCCTTTTGGTGCCCCAGATGATCCGAACCTCGTAGGTATGGTATGTATAATAATGTATTATGTACGTATTCTAGCAAGTCTCCGGCAGTGAAAGTTTACTGAGGACCGTGATGCAAGGCGGTCGCTTGATCAACAACCTCAGCTGCTCCTGGTGCTGTTGCTGCTCAGATAGATTAAATAATTAAAAAGAGGGGAGAGATGGGCGTCCACTCGTAATCTTTAGCGTCGTATAAATGTGTATATAATAATGTATGTATATATACCTTTTTTTCCCCTCCCTTTTTTTTTTTTTTACCCTGAAATATATTTTTTATATATATCAGCTCCCACTTTCTCCCCCTAACGTCCCCAAGACGCAGAAACCTTTTTTCTCCTCTCGGTCAATCGCGTTAATCAGTACAGCGATACGTGATATCTGTCACAGCGGGTGGTCTACCAAGAGGTTGCCGTGTATTGATCCAGGGGAGTTTAGGTGCTCAGTTTTTTTGTTCAGTTTGTCCACCTCTGTTCTGTCCACAACTTCTGCTCAATCTCTCTTTGCGTCCCGTGGATACACAGTCTCTTTTCCTGCCCCTTCCCTCGGTCCCACTCTGATCTTCTTTGCTCTTTCTCTGTCTGGCCTATTGTCTGCAGGAGGGGCCTTGAATTTTGATGGCTGTCACTTGTGTAGCTGTCTGTCTGAATGAATGGATAAACGAATGTATGTACGAATGTATGTATGAGGTATGTATGTAATGATGTATGTATGTATGATGAAGCCCCCCCACTCGAGGAAGAGGGAGGGAGGGAGGGAGAGGGAGAAGGAGAAGGAGAAATAAGAAACAGGTTTTTTTTTTTTTTTTTTTTTCTCTCTTTCGTTGCTCCAAGCTTCCGGGGAGGGGAAGCCGAAACTATGAATGAACGAGACAATAGGTGTGATGACAAACTGAACACAAGGCCAAAAATTATTTTTTTTTTTATTTTTTATTTTTTTTTACTTGCAGTTACCCAGTTGCTTGGCTCTAGTCTTCCCCGAATATTTATTATTCCCTAGCGAATTTGGTGGAAAGTTGGTTGTTAGAGAATGGCCGGCGGAATGGAGTACCAAGAAAGGAGGAATATAAGCAAACTCCAGCTCTCGCGCGTGCTGGAGTAAACAGGTGCTAGAAAGCAGGTGCTAGAAAGCAGGTGCTAGAGAGCAGAGCAGAGCAGAGCAGCAGAGGCAGAGGCAGCAGGCAGCATCAGCAGAGGCAGTAGGCAGCAGGCAGGCAGGCAGGCAGGCAGGCAGAGTGAGTGCAAGGAAACCCGCCCGAGGAGGATTAAGACGATGAAGTGAGAAAGAGAGGTGGAGCAGTAATATGGTCACGGCAGTTATCATCTCACATACATGTAGCTGTGACGGGAGCGCGGACGTGGCAGGCAAAGCAAGTAAGTGTGAGATTGAGCAAAGGCAGCGCATAACGGACCGCGGGTCTGGTCGGATATTACGGTAATCGCTTTGCTCATCCATTCACGAATAGTCAAGTTCAAAGGAAACCGCGTGAAACCTCAAATGAGAGGTTTCACAGGAGGCTTGGGATTTCGTTCGTCCCCTTTCCCTCCTCCCCTTTAAATGCCATACCGAACCGAAATTCCTCGCAGATATAATCATCATCTTCTTCTTCTAGTTGCCTACAACAGCCAATTGATCGGCTGGACCAATCCGCGAGTCCTATTCACTTATATATATCCCTTTTATTTCGAGACTAGGACTCAATTCTAGCTACCAAGTACCTACATACACACTGCAGGCACTTCCCTAAAGCCAGCCACAAACCATAATAAGTAGGGCCCATGAATGTATCCTGGCTTGGCAACGGCGTTCTTTTTTTTCTTTTTTTTTTTATTCTTAATGCCGAATTCCTCAATCAGACCCACGATGATAACTCTATTCCTCTATTCTCCACTCATCTATATATTCCACATGGCAACCTTACTAAACTGCCCCTAAGACACTAAATCACAGCCCAGATATATGTAGATAGTAAACAGGCATGATGACGCCGGCAGCAACGCGGACCATTAGAGTCCTTCATCCCCGCAATAGATACACACACACCCTGACCCTCCGGCCAATCCCGCTTTTCCGGCTCTACGGTTATCAAACGGCCCGAATCTATGGCGATGAAAGAGGTCTAGATTCCTGGATAATGGCAGGTCTGGAACAATCAATTTCGCTTCAAAAAGGTGATCTTGAAATATACATGTATACATCCCGAGTTATTGATCCATCCAGCACCATACCTCGGAACCGGTTGTGCTCTAACTGCTGGGTTTCGAGCATGCCTTCTCACTCGCGGTAATGATATCCAGCACTAAAGCGAAACAGAAAAATCACGCGTATCATTGTTTATGTTCAGAGCTGGGGGACTCCGCGGAAGACAAAAGAATAAACCACATATTCCTCTATGGAGACTTTGAGAGGTTCATTGTGGCCAGGACGGAGCATGAAAAACATGTGCTAGATCATAGTATGTCACTCGATATAACCCGTTGCCAGATACCTAGGCCTCGGCATTCCCGGCGTGCTGCAGTTAGGGGCGCCATGCAATGGGCACGCCGATAACTCCGGCGACCACGCCCCTTTCTTTGAACACTTTGCTCGGTTTGCTACATGCGTTGAAACTCTGATCAATTGCTTTTATATACATGTAGTTTAATGTACCTCTAGAGTACATAATGGCTCACAGATGCATACATAAATACGATAGCGTGACATACATGGCCGAGATACCGATATCCTCGACGCCTTGTATATGCCCCAGGTATAGTGATAGTAAATACATACCTATACTGTGGCAGTAGAGGAGACGCCGAGGCAAAATACCTACATTCATACTGTACCTACCGTCCTCTACCTAGCATTGTACGACAGGGTCCGCCCATTTTATCAATACGCCATTCGAGATCTGCAGACTAAGCGAGGGGCCCAGTTTCAATTCTTGTATATTTATGGCTACACAGGGACACTTCCCGGTCACTGTTTTCTTTTAGCTGTCCCCAAGTATCGGGGTTCTCTCTCTGATGAAGAGGTCATTTTTACTCGATGCCTTGCTTTGTACCGCGCTGCAAAGCTATGCATTTGGAATAATTATAACTAAAGGTATTACAGCTTAAGCTTGTGATATTACGGCAAGCTAGAGTAAGTTTTGGTCTAGTCGAGCCCGAAGGAGATTGGGGGGGGGGGGGGTTATTGTTGCATTATTGTTGCATTATTGTCTGTGTGCAAGTACATGAAACGTGACTCTGGGGAGGAGACTGAGAGAGAGATGAAGGATGGATCGATGAGGCTCTTGAGTTTTTGACAGGTGACCATACCTTCTTAGGTCATGAGGTTTGTGCGTGATATCTAATGATTCGTTGTGGTCCACTGGTCCCCCTATCCCCTCCCTAATACTATCCCCTCAAAATGACTGGTGAAGACATCCGGGTGAAAATTTACGCGTGGATGCATCAGGTCCGGCGTGATACCGCGTCTCGTCTAGCAACTTTAGACAGGTGCTGCCGGCAGTTGCATAGGGCAGAGCAAGACACGAGGCAGGATAGTTACTTTCATTGCCTTGCAAGCCAAAGTACCTAAGTCAAGTTATAATGGTCCGGGCCCTTCCCGGTGTTGCTTGTTTGTTTAATAAGCTAAGTTAAGGATCGAGGAGTTGAATTCGCTTCTTCCCTCGGGTCGAGAGGTATATGTAGAGGGTAGTTGATCTAAAGGGGGAACAGTCTGTCTCCCCGACGGGGAAGGAAGGGGTCTTTGCGCTGAATACCCATCCCTTAGACGGATGAATCTTGTCAATTCGCTGCTTGGGCCGTGCACATACCTTAGTAAGGAAGTAGGTACGGTACTGTATTCAGGCGATCGTTGTCAAACAGTCAAAGTCCATTGCCACATTCAGCTATAATTCGAATTCAAAGATTCATCCGCACAAGGGATAGACCAAGGCATTAGGAGTAACAATTTGTCCGATTACCATGATTTGGCATTTGTAATGATACAAATTGGTAAGGTTAGATTAGATACTAGTCGTCCAGGACTTTCCAGAAAAGATAATTCATTGCATATAAGTATTTATGTAGTAGAATATTCTAGCTAGACGTTGAGTTAATATATAAAGCCAAGAGAAGAGAGAGGAATCGGGGAATGAAGGAAGGGAAACCTCTCGAGTGAGAAGGTTAGTATGATAAATGCCGATCAAGGTCGGCCAGAGAAGCGAGTGGCCCCGATAGATGGATGATAGATGGAATGCGGAAGTGGTTATCAGATTCCCAGTTGTAAGGGGTGCTCAAGACAGCACGACAATCAAGGGTGACATGGTGATTTGAGGGCCTAGACCGCCTCTCGATGCATGGTCTGGGCTATAACCTTAATTGGCTGGAATGACGTTCCCCTTGGTGGTGTTTTGAGAGAAAGCCACGATCCAAAGTTTGCCTGGATCGGTGGGTGACTGGCTGACACATGAGGTAGAATCATCATGGATGTGTAGGTATCTGGCTGTTGTGGTTAATCAGGGACGTGGGGAGAAACTCTTGCTTATCGACACATACTCTAGGCGATATTACGTTACTACTGTCATTTTTTCAACATGTAATATTCGGCCATCGACTGGCTCTTAGTATCTTGGCTCAGCTGTGTTTGCATTATTGAGCGTGTTGCCTGTACCTACACATAATACACGCGGAGAAACGATGATTGACTTGGTAGTAACGTGGCCCCATTTCTATCCTCTCAACGTTGTTTCATGATTGGTATGCACAGAACGAAGCGCTTTGTTTGTGATTGTGTATGTAAGTTACATGTACCTACATGTAGTACCAATGTACTTGGGGCATCGGCATACATACGGTATTGGATACTAAAATGCAATACTTATCCAGCACAACACAAACACAATAGTAAGATTACATGTATCGTGTGAGTATATCAAAGAAGTACCATAGCTAGGCTTCACACGCCCTTACCTATTCTACATCATTTACTCGAATACCTAATCTACCATAGACACCCAAAGCAGTACACTGTCAGCCAGCCAAGAAAAGAGAAATCCGTTCCACTGGGAACGAAACGTGGCTGGTAAGCTTGTCCTGTCCCAACAAAGCAAAGAGAGAGAGAGGAAGGGGGGGGGAGTGTGCTCTTTGACGGCCCGAGATCCTCGTGCGGAATAAAAAGCAACGATAGGATGGAAAAAAATTCCCCATCGTATTCTGTTGATCTTCGCTTAACCTAGATCAAATGGCGTTTATCGCGATAACAAAGTGGAATACCGTTGAAGAGAAGGCTACAAGGAATTCTAACTGGGTGGGATTGCGCTCCAGACTTGGGCCCAGGCTTTCAAACCCCTCCTTCTGGGGTATGGTGGATGCGATTCTTGCGGGGAGGTTTGTCTCACGATGCGGACTGACAGTGGTGGTGCAGTATGTGTAACAATCCTCAAAGGAAAAAAAAAGTCCCCCTCCTCGGACCGATCTAGAGCCCTACCCATCACCGGCTACGAAGGGGCTGGATCCCTGGATATAGCCGTTTTCAAATCATTTCTCCGCAAACTGATCTAGTTGCCAAATTGGGTATGTATTATTTCAACCTGTCCATACAGATGTCACAAATAACCCCCCCCCCGAATATTACTCTTGTAATGCAAGGTCAAAAAGAAAATACCCTTTAGCATATGAAAATTTCAATAATCTCCAGATTCTGCTGACGTTCGCTTCCAGGCTCTCGTTTATTTTTCCCCTCCGATTTTTCCCATGTTAATGCAAATCTTTCCCCACGAACACTAGGGAGAGCCAGGCTTTTTGCTTCTCGACCCTTGGGCCTGGGCCCTCTGGAGCGTTGTAGGCTGTAGCGGTCGTTGCGTTCTACTCAGACTTCTCCCCCCCCCAAAGTCAGAGAGAAGGAGGCCCAGTGGTTCAGGATGCAAAACATTTCCTTACCAGTACCCTGGAGGCTGGAAAGTTCCAATCTTTGCCCCTGTCAGGCTCACACGCAACTGATCAACGTCACCCCAAGTAAAAATTCGACCTGATACAAGTCGCTCTCCTATTTTGGGAGCTATGGGTGCACATACAAAGCTGAGGATGGAGGTGGATTGCCCGGTCACCTCTCCCCTGGCCCGAGCGTCTTCTCCCCCTCGGCTCTCATCGCCGTAGGTTTGCTCTGGATCATCTCTGGAGCAGCCGTATCTCAGTTGACGCCACATACCACATACCTTAGGTGGTTTGCATATGTCTACCTATTTTATCCTAATTCTGCATTGTGACGCTCATGATACATTCACATACATCTAACTTTTTTTTTTTTTTTTTTCCCTCTCACCTTCACAAAGGAACTAGGCATTCGAGACCTTAGCCCCTCACTGCCCCCCTCCCCCCCGCTCTCACAGGCAGGATGCTTATAAACTTTGCAGTAGTACCCGGTAGAGTGTTTGCTCATTCCTTACATCTGTTGTCATCAAGTCGCTCTCTAAATAACTTTATATTGTGGTCAATACCACATCAAATCCCATCCGTCGATATCTCTTTTCCAAAATACCATCACATAGCATTTGTATCGGCCACCCAAATCAAATAGCATCCTATTATTCTACTCTGCTCTATCTCTCCTTTTACAAGCAAGCAAAAATCTGCGTGTGCCTAGGCCGAAGCCAAGCTACTTTACATTTAATAAAATCGGATATCTAAGTTTGATATCTAAACGTCACTCAAAGTATCGCAATCAACTAAAATGGCTGCTACTATCACAACAACATATACAACTACCATAACAACTACAACAGAGACCCAGATCGAGAAAAGAAAGGCGAGGGGCTCAAAATCAGTACCTATGCACCCCTCACGAGTATTCTATTTCGCGGACGGCGACACGATCATCAGTTGTCGTGATAGATCTTATCGCGTACACTCTCACCTGTTGTCCCAGTATAGTGTTGTGATGCAAAAGGCGCTCTCCAAAGGGCGATTGTCGACGTTATGGAAATATCTTGGGACAGCAAAGAAGGGTTGTGAACCGAGTCCGAAGTCAAAATCGAAACCGGTACAAAATATTCTCTATCTAGTATCGCTCGACGATAGGGTTAAGACTGTGGAGCTTCTCTTTTATTGCATTTATTCGTGCAGGTATGACCTTCAATATGCAGTTGCTCCAAATGTCAAGACTACATTTATTAACAATCACACAGAAACCCACCTCGCCTCTCTCCTCGAAATCTTGCGGCCTTCCTCCACCTGGCCACAGCCTACAACGTCCCCTCACTGCTTACCCACTGCAAATCTTACTTGCACACCCTGTCCCTCTTCCACCCTCTACAAGCGCTCACAGTCCCAACTACCCCATCAACCCGTTCCATTTACTCCGAGGCCCTCACAACTATTCTACATGACCTTCCCCGATACCAATCAAACCCTGAATACGAGCGCCTTCTCCCAGCCGCCGTCCGCCATGCTTTCGCAAGCTGCTGGAGCGCCTACGTAGAGCGTGTAAAGGCGCTTCGGTCTGGTGAATGCCTATTTGGAACGTTCAAGTACCCACACTCCAGTGCGTGCGAAGACGCAGCAAATTGCGAGACCGAGACTATCCATAGGCTGTTAGAGGGCTGGAATGCGATGTGGGAGAGGTGCAGGGATCAAGTGCCGAGACCGTGCGAGATATCAAAGTTTTTCATGACTGTGGAAGAGAAGGGGCATTGCAGTGCGCAAGTTGTAGATTTACTGAGGCATATGCTAGAAGATATGGGTGGAGCGGACGCTGCGTGGGATCTGAGGGTTGGAGAGACGGCAGCAGATGGGATTTGTGGGGAGGAGGAGCAAGAGGAAGGTGAAGATGTTGAAATGGAGATGTCATGACCGTTTTGCATTGTGCCCCTACGGCTTTTCTTTCTTTTCTTTTCTTTTCTTTTCTTTTCATCCATTCATTCATTCTTTTTGGTCTCCTTTGTGATGCATTTTTTATATAATCCCCACTGTATATACTATCATTCCTTCCCATCGTTTGCGGAAAGTACTTTACCTGGCGTAATTAGGTTATTCGGATATTTCCTATGTTGAGCAGAATCATATCTTTATAGCATTAGTTATCATTATTTCTATCAGACAGTGAATATCGGGAAATCCAAAGGCGTGCATATCTGTTCGCAACGAGCAATGCCTCATTTCCAAACTTGAATTCCAAGCTAGCCCGGCTAGGCCAAGAAAGTGCAAATAAAGGCCGGCTCCACGTGCAACAAAGACGTTGAGGAGTTGCCCCCCACACCCGCGCGCTAGCCACTCACATTTCCCCACCTGTCATTAGTTCGCCCAAGGCCTAGACTGAGCCGATAAGAGGAGTAAACATGCGCGCACAAATAAACAACTATATGTAGCTCTCGCTTTTTTGTTGTTTGCTGGCAGGCCAAGCCGAGCCTTGTCCTTGAGGACGCAAGAGAATGGGCCATGGGATCTAGGCCCCCCCTTTGTCTCAGTGACAGCTAGCCAAGTACATAGCTACTCGCCTCTTGAGGTTTGAGAGCCCGAAACTATTTATGATAAACAAATAGGTAACTACATGTACAGCCCTATGTATAATGACTGATTCGGCTATTGATCACTGATGCTTGGTGGTCTAGCCGCTACATATTCCTTCATTGCCTTGCCTTGCCCCGAACTTGCCCTGCCTTGCTTATTACCGGCACACCGAGGTGTGGACGATTGGGTTGTTTAATGAGTCGAGGACCTTGGGTACGAGGAGGACCTTGCGTCCAGGAAATGGTTATCCTATGTATGAACAGGCACGACAGGATGTCATCGCACTATCCCGAAGGTTTCTTTCACATAATCTCACTCGTGCCGTCGGCTCACGCAGCCATCCGTTGTTAATTCTCAATGCGGAAATTAAATTTTGATCCTAGCTGTACCTCTCCTCGCCAAACGCCAAAACACTCAACCCCCCCCCCCCCAACGGCCACTGCGCGCCTAGTTAAAAAGACAGGCCGCGCGCGGTAGGCTTGTCATAATGTTGTAGGTGAGGAAAGAGATTGACAAAGATCATGGGCTATCACTCGTTTTGTTGCATGGCTGCCACCGGGGAGAAATAAATTTGTGGATTTAGATAGGGGCTAATGTCTAGTATATACTTGGGATTCGTTACTCTCTAGGAGAGGTCCACATGAATCTAGCGCCCTCTTTGAGCTGACCCCCTAGTTTGTAACACTATTAGTAAACAACAAATTCATCTTTGGTGCCTTACTTTCCTGTTAGTTATATATATTATATATATTTATACGTCATCAGCGTGTGATCTTGGGCCGGCACCAAAGCTTAATTCTAGAAAATACCCAACTTAGGTGCGGCAAAGTTCCAACATTAAAAGTTGGTTTCTAGAACCCTCAACGACTAAGACTGGTGTCCGAGCGCTCTAGATCTGAAACATCCGGTAGATTCTACCGATCTTCAACATGAGAAGTTTTGCCAGAAAGAAAATTACCCGGACTCTCATTTAGGTGTGGCAATATCTGCCAAGACGTCATGTAGTTAATATAAGCGCGCTGTTTGTACCCGCGGCCTAACCAGAAATTGCGGATGCTCGCAAGAGCTAGACTACATATATGTAGCTACTGGCTGGACACAAAGCGTCAAGAGCTCGGTTCTTTACTCGAGACTCATGGTGAGATTAAGCGCACTGCACGGCCCTTTTTATTAATCTTTTCCTTCTTGCTCGTTTTGTAAGTGGACTATTCTCCGTTCGGTCCCCAGTGTCGAATAGGTGCCACATCTGGGTATGGCAGAGTATGCACCCCCACTTTATCGGCCCTGCTCTTTCCATAAAATTTTTGCCTGTTGCATTCGCTACAAACAATCAGAACAGAGAAACCCACAGACGGAGTACTATGAGGTGAGCTGGAAGCCGAGTGATTTTCTATGAACTGACCCCCCCCCCCCAAAAAAAAAAAAGCCCCTGAATCGCCCTTCTCCCCAAATCAACATGTACAAATTCAAGCTAGCTATAAGCGTGGACTTACCCAAACATTTTTAGATAATTGTTAAGCGGTTGGCTTTTTTTGTGAGCCTATTTAACTGGGCATGAAATCTGGTTTAAGTCTGGATAATAGGTGTCGTACGTCCAGGAATTGACAAATTGTCCAGATACCAGTACTCAATAATTTAAGTTAGTTTCTTGTTAAAAATCCTGTTTTGTGCGATTGTTTCATGCTCATCATGATATCAGGGACATAATATAACGGGCTGGTGCTCAAGGCGGGATTCATGAAGGCATCAATAGAAAAAATACCAAATACTTCACTCAGTTTTCTCGTATCGTATATATTCCCTCGAGTACATCAACTGGACCACTATGTCACAAAAATCATACAGCCCCCAACCTAGTTGGTTTATAGAAGAATCGGCCTAGTGGGGCCCGGGGGGGGGGGGTTCAGCTTTCTTGCGTTTATTTTTACCTACGCGTCTGACTACCGGAAAACGACCAGAAAGCGGCCGAATCATTAAACTGGGCAACTTAAGAGAGACATTGCCCCTTTGTTTGATTTACGATCACTCGTTTGGCTCAGCTATTTCGATCTTCTTTCTCTCTCCATAGACATGCATATTGGGCTAGGGCGAGAGGCCCCTACCGCGAGACTTCCTTGTCTGCTTTATTGGGGTATTGGGGAGCTAGTTTAGGGTTAGCAGACAAAGGTACGTACTAGACTACGCAAAATCTCCAAAAGTGGTGCGAGCGAGTTCAGAGGCCGGTATTTACACCATTCATCTCAAATTATTATCGTGGGAGTTGGCCAATCCTTAATTCATATTGGTTGAATGTTTAATAATATATATATTACTTTCGTGCCATATACTTGCTATTCTTCCGACACCCTCTAAGGTTGTGGATCGAGAGATATATCATGCATACTCTAATACATACCACTTGATGCTGGGCCGTAACGGCCGTAGGAACCAGTGTGATAATTATAAGGGTATATTTATATAGAAATCATATGCATTCGAGTATTAATATATATATCTCACAAGCACATGTGTAAAAATGTCTTCACCCACGGCCATATCCTCCGGCCGAGCCTAAAACCCACAAATACCGGTGCAACTATGTACTCGAGAAGCGCTATAAGCTTTTACTGGCGCTCGGCCGTGCCAAAATACGCTTTTTAAATGATTATATAGTAGCCTAGTGTATGTATATTTGAGGATTTAAACTAGCTGGTTTGTGCTGGGTTTCGGATGATTATACGGATGTTTCCCGGCTAGAGGAATAGGTTCATGCAATATATGGCTCCTATAGGTGATTTGATATATTCATGTATATACCTCCGCTCATGTATAAACTGGAGTAGTTGTATATGTATTCTTCAATTATCTAGACTAAGGAGGATAAAAGTACTGTATGAAAAACGGGATGATATCATGCACTGCCACATATACACATACATACACGGCCACTCTGCAAAAATGTTCGTGATTCGTATTTAGTTTTTTTTTTTTTTTTTTTTTTTTGGAAGATAATCGATTTAATCATAATAGCTTAATAGGTCGTTCGATCACTATAAAGTTGTTAAAGAAAACATTTTTCCGGGCAACACAACACCTGAAAATCGGGAAGTTATATCGTTAGTTTAATCGATTGATGGTCGCCTAATCAGGATTTTTCAATCAGTCATGATTAATATTGAAGGAAGGGTCTCAAAAAATAATATCTGAATCAATTAAAGGAGCAAAAATGGAATTTATTATGATTTTGCAGTCTCCTACTGACATCAAACACTACAGTGTCAGGGGGTGACTACATGTATATGTTCACCCTAATGTAGCTCTCAGAGCTCAGCAGTGACCACCTCTCTTCTTTGTGCCAAGGATTTTGCTCTTCAATCTACTCTAGATTTTTTCTTTACTTCCTTTCAACCCTTCTCTCTCATCAATGACCCTGGACCTTTAATTGAGTCGAATCATAGCAGTAACTCTGCTCATCAATGATTCAAGATGATCTATCATTAAATTAACACTAGAAAAGATATAAGGGCTATAGGCCGATGGTAGCAGGTATGCACTCCCGATTCTGGACCAATGTGATACAAGAGACTCCTCAAGGAAACTTCAGCAGGTTTTTTCGAGGCTGCTCGGCTTTGGTAGGTAGGTATCGGGGCTCTGACTTGTTAGCCTCGAGGTATCTCGGAACCCCCAAGCTGAGGATAGGGATTTGGATTATATGGATAGATGGTTTGATGGGCGCAAAGGATGAATGATAAAGAACATCGTTTATTAAATCTCTCTATAAGTAAGTCTTTTTTACTAGAAGCCTCGAAAAACCTTTGGTTTTAAGTCCTTGGTCTTGTCTGACCTCGTGGTTAATACTGTTAACTTACGGGTTACAATTAGTGCATGAGGGCAAAATAATAGACGGCTTCAAGGGTCATCAAGACACCCCCTGACCAGGAAAGTCGACTAGGATTAGTGGAGAGCAGGCGGCATAGAAACTAGCTACTATGGAGACCCCTAGTTAGCTGCCCTGGTGGGCGTTATGTCAACTGTTTATGGTCTCAAAGCCCCGAAAATTTGGGAAACGTATAAGATTAATCGAGCTAGGGATTTCAATTTAAATCATGGCCATAGCAAAGCTGGCTTGTGATGCAACGCTGCAGAGGATATAAAACAATTCATGAAGGTATACGGTATATATATATATCTAATTTCCCTCTCTCGTTTTCTTGGTTAGAAATTAAGACTGGGCTAAGATACTTTCACTTATTCGGGAAACTTACGGACTGTATATCTAAATAGTATATACCGCCTGGCAAGCCGAAACATGCTCAGAATCTGGTGCACTGCATATTATACAAACCCGGCTCCTTACCTGCTATATAGGGTAATGGTAGAATTAAGATTACAACAGCAATTCCCCTAAACAGTATTTCTTTGGCGCAAAGTTGCCAAGGCTGTAGTGCACCGGATTCTGCGCATGTTTTGGCCTGCAAGGCGTTATATAAGCTTCCGGTCCTCGTTTTAATCATGAAGCAAAATGGACAAAGAAACACTCCCGGGGACGCAAGGGAGCCAACAGACATAGATATAGACAATCCCACAAAAAGCTACAGGTATCAATAATATGACCCTTTGTTAAACCTTTGCCCCTAAAGATCACACTTAAATAGACATTGCATTAACAGACATTGTGCTTACATACATTCAGCAACTTTCTAAGTCTCAACAGGCAGCCAATGACGTTTATGATAATTTACTACCATATCGCATAGCGGCGGCCGGAGGCCGCATTACACCCACACACACATATATATATAAGGGTATGTACTGGACATGAAATCTACATATATTCACTATGATTGCAAAGAGTCTATCAAACTAGGTTCCGGCTACTAAATTATCGTTCCAAGACATCTATGTCTGCAAAGTTTGAGAAGAAGGCTCCTATTCCCTCACCCCTCCTCCTCTCTTGCTCCCCTTCTCACCTCGGAGATATAAGTGAAGATTTTTCCCTTCAAGTTTATAATTTTGGATATTTATTGATTGACTAACTACGCTTGCATTTTATATGGAGGTCGTTCAATTCATCATAGAATGGGTTCGATCGATGAATGCATCAATCAGTCCGGTTTCAACAACGCAATCTTCGAAGAGTGATATCCTGTGACGCAAACCATATAAACTGAACAATAGGATTTATTCATTAATTTATATTAACACCTAGAGATCTGTATACAGCGCCCAGGTCATCATCTGAACTCTGATATCCTCTGATATAACCTAGCATGGATAGCACTAACTACATGTCTCGGATGCACCCCACACACAGATAACCTACAAGGCAGCCATGCGACAGACACCATCAAATCTCTATTTCTCATTTACTCGCACTTCTCCAAACACCAATATGCCGAAGATAATGTTTCTGAAATATCATTATCACGTCCCTGCTGGCTAAATGGCAATATTTAACCCTACCCTCGACAGTTCAGTCGGTATTCGAATCCAAATTATGCGGGAAATATAGCCCACGCGAGGCACACATTATGCTACATATTTATCTTCGGATAACATAGCTAAACGGGCTTTTCTCATATCTTTTCTTACCGTGGCTAACTAATATACAACTGAATTCCATATCCTGTCGGTATCTCTACTAGAACCGAGTATATGCACATCTATATGCCTTTTTTGCCTAGCTAGGTATCTGGCTAGTTAAAGTACTTATATGTGGGAAGTATTCAATTAGAGTACCTATATATTGCAGGAGAGAAATTCAACAATCCTTGACATGACTGATCTTATGCATGCCATGCCTAGACTGCAGCCTCCGCCCCAGAAATAGGGGCGATCACAACCATTCCCGCAGTGTAAGCCGGTATCCAATTATACAAACAGGAACCTGCAGAACTGCACCTTCAGCCTGAGGATGAGTGGTGGTGGGTGTTTAGCCTCCGCCTCCACAACTAACATCGACGCCACCACGCACTATCTACTCAGAAAATGCAGTTCTCAATTTGTATGGGGTGACGCTGATCTCTCGTACAAATTATCCCTGCCCTGAGCAACTGGTTCTTTTCGTGGTTAACGAATACTTACCCATGAAAGATGGTCTCCAGACCAAGAACCATGTCAGATCATTTCACGTGAAGTGATTTTGTGGAAAGGCCGTTTTGTTTGCCTAGCCTACTGGAGCTGCTGGGACGGAAATTGAGGTCCGGCCCAGTCATGATATATATTGCCTATTCAATCCCCGACTTTATAAGTTACAGAATCCCCGTCACAAAGTCGTGCATAATGCTGTGTGTGATAAGTGTGTACAGTCTTTTATCGTCACTTGACGAATACCATCTGTTCAAGGACAGGGGAGGTAGGGAATCTGGGTACTTCGCAGCCTCTTGCTTTCTTCGCCATACTTATAATCCTTGTTCGTCAATGGAGGGTACATCGAGTGACAGTAAACGATTGTACTTACATAGTGCAGTATGTATATTTGGATATACATGTCGGCGAGAAACAGCAACAGCGACTAACATAATTTTTCCGGGCCGAGACCGGGGAGAATGCTATACTTCGATATTATCTCACTTATCTCTACATGCACAACCTGTCTTCCCTCCGCGGGAAACCACTTTTCTCCCGATAAAAGTAAAACGATACAACGAGCTCACAAGGAAGTTAACGTTTTTGCCTGGTAACATCTAGGCCTCTGTCTGCCTGCCAAGGTGCCCTCGTACAAGGGTCTGGGATTGAGTGAGTGAACGGATCCTCACCTGTCAACACCCTATTTAGTTCACTCACTCAATGGCAGAGCCTTGTACTGTAAAGGGAGGGGCTTTTTATAAACATGAATTTGATTTCCGGACAGATTTTTGTTCCCTCTTGTTAACTTCTAGCTCTGGCCGGCTGCAGATAAGAAGTTACATGTAAGCTTGCTTGCGTGCATGATTAACCGTCGCACACACCGCATAACTACTTGCATACACACACAGGAGTGGAATAGAGTAGATAAGTGGGCATGGTAAATCTGCTCCTCGACATGTGCATGTAGAACAGGAGGCGGGAATTGAGTATGAGCTTATGGGTAGAAGAAGGGTGGGGAAACATGCAATGTAAAGCTGAACGCACTAATATAATTCGATTTCTTTTTGTAGGAGCACAGCTTAGGAAAGCTGTTTTCCTTGCTTATCTTAACAGGAACGGTTCTCGTTTGGTTTGTTCATCCATTCATTCATTTCTTCGTGAACACCCGAACGCTTGGTAGAAATAATTACTGATACAATATAACGAAGCAGAGGGAAACGACCCTAGAACATCAATAAAATTTATAATGAGCCAAAGACTGAAAATCCTAGCAAAAGGCGTAATCAAGACTGATAAGAAAAAACGCATGAGAAGTAGAAGAAATATTGTCAATATTAATCACAACGTATCAGGGCCATGCCCTTATCCAGTATCATGGCTCATGGCTTAGTTTGTAGACAAAAAGTAAAGGAGAGAGTAAGTCTCCTGATAGGGGGTAAGAAAAAAAAAGAAAAGTGTTGGTACAATAGAGATAAAGCTAAAAGAAAGGGAGGAAAAAAAAAAAAAATCAACCATCCCTAAAGAAAAAAATATTTGTTCCAGCAAAGGTCCCTAAGACGACTAGCGTAGAAGAAAGAAAAAGTAAAGCGAGATAGAAATTGTTTGGGGGTAAAGGTTGCTAATCCTCCTCTTCAACGATGCAGTTCATTTGCGGGCTTGTACTTTCATCCTGTGATCCATGGCGTCTAGGGCTCACCGATGGAGGTCGCCTCATGTGGTTATCCTCCAGCTCGATATTCTCCTCTAACCAGCCAACCATGCAGCAAAACTCACTCCATAACTTGGTGTCGCTATTACCACCGCAAGATTTTGTTGTGAGCAGATCCTTCGACTTCTTCAGCCATGCGATATCAGGTAACTTGTCCCGACTCGTCTCTGTCCAGAGAGGCAGGATTTTGTTCTTGTATTTGTCGATACCGACAGAATTTTTGACCTGTCCAAGCCAGATCTTATTTCTGTTATTGTTGAGAAGATCTTGCATATCAGCAGGTCGGTCGATAAGCGGAACAAGCATGAGAGGCGCCATGGGCGCCATAGGGATTGAGGTTTCAATCTCCCCCTCGAGGTGATCCATGCTGTGGAACGATCCGGCATCATCATCATCGCTCTTGTCGCATTTGATAGATACGATGGAGCCAGAACGTTGTCGATGATGATGATTTGCACAATGAGCCTCATCACAATGTGGGATATCATCAAAAGTTGCCGGAAACATCATGTCATCGGCCATACCCTCGAGCAATGGAGGGGAATCGTCGAGAGAACCAGTCCTTCTCCTACGATGATGACGGCGGCCCGGTTCCTCGTCAAGGTTAAGGCCCTCACTCTCCTTTGACAATGAGGCGCCGCTGGGGGCCCGACGGATGGTTAATGAGGGCTGACGGTCCGATGTGGCGGATGCACGCCAGATACTTGGTACAGAGGAGCTTGGTGTTTGTCCTGGTGAGACACCATTCCCTACAGATGACTTGTCGATCCTCATGCTGAGGGTGTGGGCCGACTCCCTTAACGCATTGAAAGAGATAGGCATAGCAGTAGGAGCGACTACGGGCTCTTCGTGAACTGTGCTATGGCTGTAAGATGACGATTTGGGTGATGCCGATCCGTTGGATGAGAGATTCCCTTGAGCAGGATGAGAGGAAAGTTCGAAGGGTGAATGAAAAGCATCCACATGAAAACGGGGTGTACGAGGGTCACGGCTTCCGGCCTTGCTCGGCATGGCCGAGGGGATGGATGAATGGTTTAAGGTAGCAGTATCCATCATTGTGAATTCAGGTTTTTGTTTCAAGTGACGAGTTTAGGGTTATTGATTGCTAGGGTATATTGTCCTCAAAGGAGCCAGGAATGGTGATGATGGACTTGAATAAGGTTGGATTAGGAGGAGAGAATGCAAGATGATGAATGAAGAAGTTGTATTTGTGGATGGGTATATCGAGTGATTTTTGGAGGACCGCAATCGGAATATGGTTTTGGGTTTGGTGGTCGTGTTGCTCGTGGATGAGATTGGGTTTGGGTTTGAGTTAAAATAAATGGGTCTTGTGGGAACACCTAATGGGTTTTATATTCTACAGGATGGGAAATTCTTCATGGGGAAGAATCTCTCGGTCTTATGTAGGGAAAGGAAAGAAACGGAGAAGTCAAAGACTCTCGGTGTGAGGCGGAAGTGACAGGCGTAACTCAGAGTAGAGTAAGATATGGGCAGAGGGATGAAGACAGCCATAACCTAACCCCTGCTGTGTCCATACATGTGAACCCCTACCTCCGACAACGGCTGGATCTCATGCGAGTCAAGACTCTGCCAGGAGTATCACCTATCGACTAGGTTGAGTACGGTACCATACATTACTGCAGTGCTGCTGGTGGTGGCCCCACTACGTAGGTAGCTAAAGCTGGGTATCACTCGAAGCTTGGTGATGTGAACAGGTTCGCATCTAACCCACAGCTGATATCATCGACACGCAAATGCCAAGAACTGCATCTGCAATTCTGGATCCGCTATGGCCTCTTACTCTTTTACTTCCTAACCCTTACCGTAAACGCTTCTCTAGAGTATCTACGTCTATTCGATTTGGCCTCAACCTTCACGTTGCATGACACCTTGGTTTGTAGCACACTAAAGGAACCAACTTACATAACCCTCTTCTCCGCAAAATACTCGCCCATCCTCTGCCCTTTCGTTCTAACTTTGCATATCTCCTCCGCAGTCCATCTCGGCTCCCTTATTCTAACAGTGGTGATTGCAGAAGGGCCAATCAGGAACAGTAGTGGTAACCGTGTTGACAAGGGGGTTGGATGTTGCCTCCCGATTGGCGTTGTTGCTAAAAGGGGGCGTTTTACGGAAAGTTACTGTAGACAAAAAAAAAAAACTTCAAGATACTTTCTTGAGCCCAGTACGCCTACACCATACAGAACCCAGATACCCACGCACCCACACACCCTCACCCTTACCCAGACACAGCAGCAAGCAGGCAGGCGAGTTAAGTAGAGGGTCGAGAAAAGGACGGCCCCCGGGGGGTCCGGCGTGACCATATTTTGCAGTATTCGCGTCAGTAGTACGGGTTGTGAGAATCGAGATACTACCTCTGGATCAGTTTGGGGGGGGGGGGGGCTTGTGAGATTGTGTAAAGATCTTGCCAGCACAAAACCCCCGCAAAAAAAAAAAAAATAAGGCATCGAAAAGCTACATCCCCAATTGCTACGGTACTGTGGCTTTCCGTCTTTTCTTTGAGAGACAGGCCTTCTGGTGCACAGGAACGTCGCACATACCGGTCTGTGCCCAGAGATGTGAGAAGTTTATTGAGGTGTACTGGGCATGTAACTTACATGTATGTAGTTACGTAGGTATCGTTGAGTGAGGGTGTGTGGGCTCTCTGATGCGGTTGAAAATAAGTACCTATCCCAGCACGTACTGAATTTCAAGGTCGGTTTTGATGTGTTTTGTTTGCACCGGTTTAAGGTTGCCGTGAAACTCTAGATATGTGGATCGGGGAAAGAGGGCTGCGACCGATAGCCACAACAAAGAAGGGAAGGTCAATCCTGGACACCTATAACTGGCATCCTGGAATTTGATTTTTCATAGGAAGGCAGATTTCTAACTTATGCCTCGTGTCAGCCAGGGTTGTTTGTTGTATGGTAAAGCAGAATTATTCGTTTCTTGCGCAATAGTAGAGGAAACGACGTCAGGATGAGATCACCCACTAGTACGAAAAGAAGAAAAAGGCTACGCCATTGTGATGTGTGGCTGAAGTGTGGCCATGTAAATTGGATAAGAGCGACAGCTTATGCTGTTCTGGGCAGGACCTCTTGATCCCTGCGGAGCATCAATGTCGGTGGACGGAGCGGCCGTTTGGTTCGAAGCTTCGTTGTTTGTTAAGTTTGGTGGGGTAAAGCACATGTATGTAGCACTGGCTGGGGGGGGGGGTTGCTTTCTCATAATCATCCACGAGTGTGAGGTTTTGGGGGGGGGGGCACTCAACCCTCAACAATTATCTGAAATTAGCGACTTTGCGCAAATGGAGCCAGCTCTATATTCTGATTATCTGATTGGCTGGTGATGTGATCGGCACCAATCAGGTTTTCGGAAAATGGAGCTGGCTCCATTTGCGCAAAGTCTCTATTTTAGAGAAACCTGCGTTTTGAAGGGCCACGTTCTGAGGGGTCTCTTCTGCAGGTTGAAATTAGAGAACACCTTCCAGGGATATGTCAGGCATAAGAGAAGGTTTGCATCCACTCCACTCTACCTCCAAGAGGCTTTTAGGTGCCATGCACTGTAAGTTATGGCCTTTCAATTGTCTCACATAGGTTATAGCATTAGTATAAGTACTCCATAGGAAATGCACACAGGCTAAGTCATATGCGGGCATGGCTCTCTATCTTAATCGATTATCCAGGCACGGACCTACCTACCCGTTAAGCACCACGTAACGGAGCGGAGAAGAGAAGAAAACGGACAGCTTAGAGAGAAAACGGGTCCGAAAATTTCCCCAGGGTTGCTGCGGCTGCCATAGTTCGCCGGCGGCCTTCGCTGGATAGGCAGGTTGCTACTGAGCTAAGCATCTCGGCTTGACTGCCTGCCAAACCCACTTGACGTTTTGATCATCATGTGGGCCGCGCGGTTCTGGACCTTAGTGTGTGGGGGAAGAGGTGGCGAGTGAGGGATGGTGCCTGCCGAAACCACGCCGTTACTAGCTTTACCCTTTCACATACCGTTAAGTCTCGAAATAAGAGCCTAGGTTTAGTGTAAAGGAATAGGACAATAGGTGGTGGCAAGGTGCAAAGCAGCCAATCAGACGGCCTAGATTTGATCTTGAACCCGGGCTGTTCTTTTGAGAACTGACGGTACATAGTATTTGGTTGTGTAAATCCATTAAACAGTAGATCTGATTTATCTAGAATACAACTCCAGTCGTATTGGGGGCTTCAATATCTCCAATATCCGGCAAGAAAAAAGAACAGTACTTACATATCTCCTGTCCCACAGTCCCACCAAATGAACGACCTACTGGTACTAGAGAGATGTCACACTTGTGGTTTGAGAGGCAGTCGTGTTCTGTATCTTGCTCTACTCTACTCTCCTGAGTACATACCTACTTGCAGTTCTAGTAACTCCCAGCTGATCACTCGGCCAAAATATCTACAGAACAGAGGCAAAAAAAAAAAAAGGACAACTCATTCACAGCAGCGCAAAGACTGGCCCTTTTAAGGAACTCGACAAAGCCAGTTAGCTACTAAGTCTGCTAGTTTCGACGTAGGGTTCAGTTTTAGAGGCAAAAGCAAAAAGAAGAGAAAAAAGAAAACAAAAAAACCCCTGCGCACTCTCGATCCAGGTAAAATTCAACTACCAGCTTGGTACCTGAGCTTCGCCGCTACTTGGGCGATGCTATACATGATAAGTGGGGCGGCAATGGGGTGGTAAGTAACCTAGAGTATTCTCTCGGTACTGTACCTATCTATATAAATATAGATAGGTAATGAGAAGTCCTACCCGCCGGCGGCCCCACGAGAAAGCGGTTAAGGACGAAAAGCTGACGAGAACGCCGATGATCGATGTTTCTGTTTCTCTTTCCTCACGGAGCAAAAAACCCTATTAGGCACATTGTTGATATGGCGCTGAATCATACGAGATGGGACCACGTTCATCATGAAACTCAGGAAGAACCTTCCCCCCACAACCACTTCCGTTTATGGCCACGAGGGTATGAGTCGATTTGCGCTGATGGATCCGGATTCTTTTATGACAAGGCATTAAATGCCAAGAACAGAAACCTCCAGCTCCAAGCTTGACTCCGGAAGAGGGGTCTAATGGCCTCATTTGGCCCCCACCACTCCTAACCTGTATAAAATCATCAAATGAAGGTGTTTTTTGATGAAGATTGCTGCATATGAAATTTCAGAAGCAAATGCACCTCCTTTTGAAATCTCAAGTATTTAGCAATGAGGATGCCAGAATAAATCATTGTTCTTGGCAGTTGATTTTGCCTCTTTCCTAATTGAGGGTAATGCTGGCCAGTTTCTACAGTCTTTTACCGCCTCTTGACGAATACTGCCACTTGACGAAACAAGGGTTGTAATTGTGGCAGCCAAACTACTCGAGCGGCCGGAATATTTTCAGGTCACGTGGGGCCTCAATGTCCTCACAGAGCACAGGCCCGATGTCATGTGACCTGAAAAGATTCTGGCCGCTCAAACAAAAGGGTAATTGATCTGAACACTGCAAAATAGTGAACTATTACTGGCTGCTACACCACTCGCCACACTTCCTTTGGCAGCTTCAAACTGGCCGCGGGAGTATGAGACTTACGGGTTTTTAAATTCTATTGGCCCAAAGTCCTTGTTCGCCAACTGGCAGTATTCGTCAAGCGACGGTAAAAGACTGTACTGGACAAATCCTAGCTAAGAAAGGAAGCCAGAAAAAGACTCGCTATGATGATTCGAAAAATTGGTAATGCATATGAGATCAAAACTACTATTAGCAGGCCTGATCTACATCTTCAACCAATCGTTAAGAAGATAATCAATCCCAGCTAATTTTTTGAGTTCTTGCGGTAAGACTGCTGAATCCTGTGATAAATGAGATTCGTGCTGGAGAGAATCGCAGATGGGAAAAGGACCGCCAATAAGATCTTGATCGGCGAGGTGAATTCGAAGCCCGTTCTCCGAACCCATGGTAGATACACTCGAGACTTTGCGCAAAGTCCCTAGTATAACGGAGCGGGGGAGCAGGAAAAGCAACAAAGACTACTCTAATCAACTCGAGTCAGTAAGTCGTGTAATAAGTTCCAGCACCGTAGTTAACCTGTGGTTCTTTTGTTGAAGAGGGAGTGAGTCTGTTGCCGCGTGATAGCGGCCTGGCGAGAAAATATTTAATAAGTCACTCCACCAGTAATCGTATTTACTTGACCTACTGCACGGGGCGCTGAGACTTGAACTATCCGTCGTGTAAAGACGCAAGATCTCGAGTTATTCGGGGGGGGGAGGTTCCAAAGCCACCTGCTAAACTACATTTAGTTTAGGTCCTGTAAAAGAGGGCTTTTTCCCTTGGCACCCCCGGGAATAACTTGAGATATAGCAGTATTTACTTATGTATGTATGTCCACAAATACGAACCACTCCGGGGGGCATCTGCGGGCAATACAGCAGTGCCTATTCGACACAACTTAGAATAGGTGCCTTAGTTGAACAACTAAAAATGACCAGGACTAATAACTTGGTTTATAAGAAGACGGACCAATTGAAGAAATCCCTTGGTGGTAAATTTGGGTTGGTTGTGCCTAAAACCAAATATTGACTTGTAGGTACGGTAGATAATGGTACCTACCTTGCCTATATTAATACTCGTTTGTGAATTTATGAATACGTTCGGAGCACTCTACTCGAGCAAGAAGAATCTGAACATCGTTTTTCTGGTAACAACCACTTTGACCCCTGCTAGGTAGCGCGTTATTATGTTCAGATTCATTTGCCTATCCGTGTAGGAGACTCTACACGCTCTGAATGGTGGGACACCCTCTTGAGAGGTCTCAAGTGTTTTAGATATCCAAAGATTAGCGATTATGTGTGGGTGTGTCGGCTTGAGTGGCAATAAATTTTGGAGGGAGAGCCTCAAGTTAAAACCCTAAACCATCCTTTTTGCAAGCTAAAAGTCAGTTTCTGCCAATGAGAATTCAAGTTGTCACACTCACCCCCCCTAAGGCGGATTGAGCTATATGCACTGAAGAAGTACGCGGGGGGATAGGCCCTTTGCGCTGGAGTCTTTTCTGGCTTCATTTATGGGCTATTATAGGATCTGCAGTAGTCCAAGATGGAGCCAGAAATTAACTGTTGCCACTGATCAGCATTACTCTCAATTGTAAGAGAGACAAATTCAACCACCTAGAACAATGATTTATTCTGGAATCATCTTCCTTGCCAAATTATTAAGATTTCAAAGGGGGGTATATTTTGCTTCTGAACTTTCATATACAGAAATTTTCATCAAAGAATACCTTCCTTTGATGACTTTATAAAGGCTAGAAGTAGTGGGGCTCAAATGAGGCCATTAGGCCCCTCTACGAGAGTCAAACTTGGAGCTCAAGGCTACGATTCTTGGCATCTTAATGCCAAGTCTGTCAAAAAGATCAGCGCAAAGGGTCTAATATCACCGCAATCACTTTGTACTACCATACAATTGCCGGGATTGTGGATCTGGTGCATGATCCGTACCAAAAACTCCCAAAGCCTGGAGTTACAATACGGTCTGGAGTAGAGTATCGTGGTTTGGATAACGACCATCATCTAGCCCCGGAAAACTGGTCTGGAAATCCCCCGTTTTTTTCTCGTCGACAAAGTCGAACACCAAACTGTGATTGATCACAAGAGAAACGTAATAGATAATAAAAGCGCGCATGCATAACAAAAGTCTAACCCTAAATTTAAAGTGCTTAGATAAAGTAAATGCGTGCCATTTATGTACCACATACTGTATGCAGTGCATACATCTGAAAGAGGCACCTGATCTACTCTACCTATGTACTACTACATGTAGGCGTTCACAAATAGTCAAAAAGTCTAAAGAACTCGATCGGCCAATTTTGCTGTAAAACAGGAGTATTTATCTTATCAGATTCTTCAGACTTCTGGCAACCCCCCCCCCCCCCCCCCCGGGCCGGTACTCGTAGATGAGTATGATGCAAGACACTTCTCCCCATGGTTGTCTTTTAACAAATGGCCTCAGCTACTATGTAACTGTTTGATAGACCAAAAACAGGTGTTCCTGAGGGTTGACAACCATGGGTTCTTAAGCCATACTTACTTCCCCTCAGCGGATGAGACGTGCATCACTCTACTAGTAGGTAAGTTGAATGTCAACAACGCTGATCTTTATGAGTAGATTTATAAATGTATGTAATGTATGTAGCCTTGTATTTCGCCTTGAAATAAATGCAAGAACGGTTGCACGCCCTTAGAGAGTCATCTTGGAGGGCAGAAAAGAGTGTCTTGCCGGCTTAGTTAATGATCATCCTCTTAGTTTCGATGAGTGTTATGTAATCATCCAGGATTGATAATTCAATGTAGGTACTACGGGGTGAGAGTAAGTCTGGCAACACCTAAGCCCCAGCATCACCAACAGGTGTCGCCAGACTTGCCCTCACCCCCCGTAGTACATACAATACATACAGTGTTGAATTTGGAGCAATGACCGAGGATGAGCGAGCGAGTATGAACCCTGATTCTTGCTCGTTCTTCTTTAACCAGCCTAGATATCCTGTCCATTGGTGGTCAGATAGCCACCGGGTCAATGCCAATGGTAGATAAGTATTTATATCCTTGAAAGGCTCAGTTGCTTTGATACGCGGCGCTTTTCTAATTATTTCATGATAAAGATAATTGATCAACTCGACTTGCACTTGATTTCAAATATGACCGTGGAGATGGGGAAGATTTCCGATAAGCCCGAACAGATCAGAATCAGATATTGCCGGCACGCCGTTTGAGATTGTCACCGGTGGGGAGCCTCACATTAACGTTTCAAAACGGACCTGTGGTGCATATTTTTGCGTATTTATATAGGGCACGGACTCCCTCATCGAGTACTGATGCCGGTATGAACACGAGCTAGCGCATTTATTTATTCTTCGTCCATACATTCACACTTAGGTTACTACATGTACCAACATATATAGGTCTATTAGATGCGAAAGCTGTTGTAAGCACCCACTCAAAAGGGAGTGGTATGCAGTAAAGAATAGCTCCGTTATGCTGAAACATTTAAGCACAGCTTTAATGGAATTTCACCCTAGATACGTATACTGAGGCATTATAACGGAAAATCGGCGCAATATCCTTGGGTACATCCTCTTGATGCGTTGCTTACTGACATTGTACCCTAGAATACTGTATAAAGTAAATGCATATCGTATTGGTACAACTGCTTTGTTCTCATTCTTTATTGGATAACTAGCGTCGGCCATGCCAGTCTTAGATTCAGTCCGTGATTCAAAGACAGTACTAGAAACTTCGCACAAAATGAAGTCGGTTCTATATTCTGGTTATCTGATTGACAGGTGGTGGGATCAGCACCAATCATGGAACCGGAAAATGAAGTTGGCTTCATTTACGCAAAGTCTCTAATAATTTCCTTTTCGTTTCTTTAACACGCGTTCAGACATACGTAGCCATGTCACAAACGAACCAATAGAGGCGTGGGGATGATCACTTAGAGCGTTATGCCGAACGAGACAGCCTGCAGCTGACATTTGGTGATATGCTTTCTTAGTGGGTGGTGGGTGTCTTATGGTTTGAGTATGGGGTGGTGTTGAGAGAGATGGTCGGAGAAGCCTTGCGGGGACAAAGGCGATCAACGGTCTGTAGCCTTTTTCAGTGAAGCAAGGCTTAATTTGCGTGAATTCATCACGTGGAGAATTCGTTGACCGTAAGCTGTCATATAATTGAGGATTGTGATTAGGTGCGACAGAATTGATCATACTTCTATGCTACTGCATTGCATAGGGCACTTAGCATATCTGGGGCAATTCTAGGGGTTGGAGTGCTCTATCATGTTGAAACCACGTGTTTAGAGAAAACCTTTCTTGATACGTGCCTCATAAGCTGGGACTGAGACAAAAAATAAAGGTGGTTGTTCCGATACTTCGGAAGAGGAGGATTATCACGCAACCAAACTATCATTTTTCAGCCGATCACTGTTAATCCTCTTGCATGGTATGGCGCACGAGAAGTTACTAGAGCATCTGTCAATAACTGCCAGTTAGGACCTCTTGATTGGATCATCCATCATTCATTTGAATATTTTGATGCTCATATGTTTGTTTGGGAGGCGACAAATAACCGAGGTTATGCCATAGCTTTCCACTGCATGCGACAAGTTGTATCTAGAAAACACGATTGATATGATTTTTTTTTTTTTTTTTTAAAAAAAAAAGACAAATAACTGAGGTGACTTCATAGAAAATACCTTGCGATCGAAACACTTAACATATTTCCTTTTTCCTTTACCTTAAGAGTGCCAGTACAGACACGCTCTATTCCAACGTCTTGCTTGATTTTTGACTCGCTTGAAATCTTTGTACCCAGCGCCGATGATGTGTTTGGGGGGGATGCGGCGTCCATGAAAGGAAATGATTAAAATCCCATGAAAACCCGCGCAATACCCAATTAATAGATTACATGGATTCTTACAATATTAAGCCTTGAAACACCCATACCATATCTAGAATCATTTGAAATTTGTGATAATACGTTTCAGGACCAATATATTTAATTTTAGAATTTTGAATATAGTTGGATTCAGTGATGGTTTCATGAAAAGAACTCAGCCCTAAAATGCCATGTAGTAAATGTGAAATTATCAATATCATCATTAGCGGATTTAATTTGGATATAATAAGGGGACCGTCAATCTTACAGATGCCGTTATCGATATTTATATTTTTTGTAAAGCGGATAATAGAAAGTTTGGATTCCTAATATGGTATCAACTCTGGCTAGTCGTATATACATATATACATATTCCTCAATGATAGGCTAAGGGGAGAAGGGTACACATCCGATGGATTTTTGAGGCTTTTGATCGGCTCTTCACTTCCTATATACTTCTATTCTGTATGGGTATCAAACGATCTCGCACACACTATTCTATACTATTATACGTGGTATAATACGTACATGCTTGAGGTTGGTGGAATATGCTAACTATCAGACGATGTCAATGATAGATTGCTCTTCGTGGCAGCGTAGTTATGGTTGGGGCCACAGCGTCGAGTGGCTGAGTGGACAAGGGGCTGTGCATGGGTTTTGAGACGGGGAATAATAGAATAATAGTTAGGGCCTGTTCGGATGCGCGCGCTGTAAAACATCATCTGTTTGGCTTCATGGCATTTTTAATTAGAGACCTTCAAAATCCAAGTATGTACTTGTTTCCACAGTTACAGCACACTGCATAGTAAGTGATAATGTAGATAAACCACTTTATTGACTCATTCTTTACTAGACTTCATTCTGAGGACAAGTTCATGCGATAATGGAATTAGGACACCTTCAAAATAAAGATTACCTGTGGCGTTTTAGGAATTTCCTGTAATGCTCTGAACCCTGATGTAGAACGTACAATTTCTATACTTGGGATATGAAAGGTCTCTATCCCAAGCAACTCAGCAAGGGGTTTGGACTTTTGGTGTGATATCTGAAGGTATTTTTACAGAGATGTATGATCCACGGTATCCTCCAAAATCATGGTATTTGTGCCCGTCCGAACGGGCCATTAATAGGCACAAGGTACTGTATTATATTGGTTATCCCACCCTATTTCTCTTTGTTTGATATCCGCGAACTGTGATCGAGTTTCAGTCGCAGATCGACTTTATCGCAGAAAATAGAACTATTGTCAAATTGGTCTTTTTTTTTGGTGGGGGGGGATGGGGTTCAGCTTTTTTGACATATGTAGCTACAGATTGCGTCCATCCACAACTCCCGAGGAGATTCTTCTGATAGCATTACTCTAAGGTAGGCTATTCTCGACTTCGAACATTGTGGAGACGGAAATAGAGAAACGGGAAGTGTCGGCAGTACCCGTTTCCGTGCATGTAACCCCGCATTTCGGCAAGTCGAATGAAGTTCGCGTTTTCCAAGGCGCCAACCTTGATCTGTTTTGGAATGGTTATCCTTTGAGCTTATTAACTTTTAAGTAACTACATAAGACACCTATGTACCCGCTAAGTAAATATTAGGCTCGCAGTTGTCGAGTTTCCTTAGATCTCGTTTGTTTTACATAATTTTTTAAACTTATTGTATGTAAGTGTCAAGGTCCGCGGCGTAGAGTATGTAGTGCTGTGTCTTCCATGTCCTTTGGAATAAGTATCGCAGAACTGCATTGCATGCCTGGCTCCGAGGTCAAACCCTCTTCACGATCACTAGAAATCAATACACTAGTAGGTGTGAAATGGCGAAGTCATTTCCCACCTGGTGGAAGTTGTCTGCTGCTTAGCCAAGCATTTTCACTGCTATGCTAGATTTATACTAGTAGTATTGTGGGGTTGTTGCGCAGGTTGAGAGAATAGGTACTGGCCGCCTGACCTTCAACATCCATGCCTGTCTGGTTTAACAGTGCACTTCTCGCAGCGAGGGAAGAAAGGTTCCCTGTCCAAGACTAACCCATCTGTGAAGGACGCTTTTATTTGTTATCCTGCAGCCGTCCCCAGAGTTCCCTTCGCCTGGGATTTTTCTGGTGTTGTCGAAACTGCGCAACCTCATGTGGGAAAAAGTAAACCTAAGGCTGCATGTGCCTTGGGACTGAAGCTGCCATGGTGCTTTTCTTTCTTACATGGGATTCTTACGGATAATGAGACATAAACGGAACCAAAGAATTCAAGGCAGAAAGCTCCTGTAGAAACGGGTTTTTATAATATATGTAAGAAGCAAGATCCCGCCGTTAACAATCGGCAAGTGGTGAGAAGATTGAGGGAATGGTAGAGCTAAACACCGGGTGGTAAAGGTAAGTGCAATCCAAACTCATTGCGTCATGCCGGTCACTGGCAGCTGCGTGAGAGAGCATATGAACCTCATATCGCGATAGTCAAAAATGAGCTTCTACCGGTAGACGCTGTACAAAGTTCCTTAGGGAGGTGGGGGGAGTTGGCTATTAACATACGTCGATCAGTGAGGTATCGCACAGCATTGAGCTTCGCGGGAGGATTATTATTTTGCATTGATAAGCTTGGAGAGATGGAAATGGAAACAGAAGGGGAAGCTAGATGAAGCGGGAGAAAAGAATAAGAAGGGTAGAGGTATGAGTAAGAGAAGGAATAGGAAGAGGGAGAGGAGGAAGAGGAGGAAGAAGAGAGGAAAGAAGTACTTGCATGTATGTAGTTAAGGTATCAAGGGGAGGAGCAAAGGATACGATATTTTGGAAGCTCACGATAGTCCTATGATGCATGTAGGTAGCTATGATAGCAACCTGTCCTCCCCCCACCACCAATCGCACCACCCAGAGACTGCCTCCACATTTTTTTGGCCACACCCTTGTTCCTAGTCTGACCCTCGATTTGATCACCCAATACGGTTCCATTGCTGCTGCCAAAAAGCTTTCCCCTCCCCCTCCCACTCATCGCTCTGCCCTTTCCCAAGCTATTCTACGCCGCTTCCCCTGCCTCCTCCTCATCAGCACAATAATCATCATCATCGCTGCTGTTAGTATTATAAGAGCCACCATCATCTTTCACTTTGCCTTGCCTTTGACCTCCTAGTTGTCCCATTGCCACTACTACTGCTGCTGCTGCTTCTATCAGCCAGCTTTGTAACCATTGCCTTCTCAACCGTCAGCGTTACTTATATACCCATCTGCCACATTTCCCAAAACCGCCACTTCCGTAATTTTTCGATTCACTACAATATTGACCTCTTCAACACGTGCATTCGGACTTAAAAGAAATCATCACATATTTTCATTTTTTTGATATCCATTACTTTCTCAATCACAAAGTTGCTCCAGCCTTTCCCCCATTTCATTGAAAACCATCCCCCTACTAGGCGTTGGCTGGCGCCTTATGATGGCTACCGATTAGCGAACCAACAAACGAGAAGTCACCTCCAAGAAGCTCTTCACAGTCCCAATTATTCCCTCAATATAAAAAAATTTAAAGAAAGAGAATAGATAAAGGTAGGGCCAGAAGCTAAACGGCGGATCCCCCCCGTTTCTCATTGGATCCGTTCCTGAATCTCTGACGTCCCAAGCGTCATTAGTCTCTT
Source organism: Morchella rufobrunnea (assembly GCA_024713595.1). Classification (NCBI taxonomy): domain Eukaryota; kingdom Fungi; phylum Ascomycota; class Pezizomycetes; order Pezizales; family Morchellaceae; genus Morchella; species Morchella rufobrunnea. Next base: position 1,262,532 of record JAMGYT010000002.1, on the reverse strand, counting down.
CACAACCTGTGTAATTCTATTTTTCTCTTTACGTACTTACATCCTAACTGCCTTTAATATCACCCTTCCACTTCGCTTATAAGACACGTCTATCGTTTAAGCGGAACCCCGGACAGGTGAGCCTTATCCAGGGCCCTCCTCCAAATCCCCCTTCTTCCTCTTCCTATTGTTCTTTGCAGAGGCCCACTGCGTTCCCCAAGCTTCTACTGATGCCTACGATGGCTTGACAGCTCACTACCTTCCTTCAGAATACACACACATCGCTAGAATTCACACGGGGTGCCTGTAAACGAGTCCGACCATACTTTTGGCTTTTTTTCTGTTGCCCGTTTTAACTTGGTATGGGCATTGAGGCAGCTAGGCGCGCCTTTTTCCATCTCGGTGCACCTCAGCTGACTCGGCTGCCCCAGAAAGTTTATCTCGTTCGATAGCCAAGAGCGATAAAAGCGACAAGACAGACCGCTTTTCACAATCGTCCCCTTTCCTGTTTTGTTTAATCTACATTTGCGTGCAGCCAGTTCGTTTATAATCCTAGTTCTTCTCCTCTCATCGTGCTTCTGTGGCGATCTCCTCGAATTTGCCTCGTTTCACCATCAGCAGGGCCGCATGCAGAAAGTAAGTCCCATCTGTTCTTGCTTGTCTTGAATACGTTTCAGGTTTCAACTCACGCGTGTTTTGCCCTCTGTTTTATAGAATCGTCCGCTTTTCCATTTAGAGGACCAGATTGGTTACAGCACCCCACCTTTCATTCGTTCTCTCCAAGAATCCACCGAAGATCACATTACAACCGGCATATCGAGCCCTATTCCGAAGGATCCCTCCTTCGACTGCTATTTTACAAATAGTACTGCGACGTACCATTCAAGTTCCAGAAACGGTGACTTTGATATTCAACAAGCTCGCGACGATATGTCTGACGTGCCTTCGACCAATACTCCACGTTTGAGTGATATCTCCTCGCTTGATTCCCCACGGGCTTCTCTTGATCATACATCAGCTGCTGGGATGAGTGGTGGCCAACCAATAACTTCCGGACCGAACTTCAACCCTTTGGGGGGCTCAGGGTCGCTAATGGCACTTGATGAATCTCGATTGCGTCGTGCATCTCCTGATTCGGACGCGTTGGTTTCTTCTGACGAGGAGGCCGAACACCAACATTCTTACTTTTCACAGCATAAAAACAGCGCCATCTCCGCCCTTTCTTCAAGACGCCCATCATATGCCGCCGAATTTCAGAACAGGCATAGGACTCTGTCCGTTGCTGGTGGCGGTCCCTTGTCTCCTACAAGTTCCCATCCTTCGGCACCAGCTGGGGACACCGCTGCTTGGGCTGCTGGACTTCAAGGAGCTAACCAATCATTAGCGCCCATCTGGAACTCAATCTGGAATTCGGAGCCGTCTAGAAAGAGCCCACCGGGGCCACTTGATGTCAGACGCTCCTCCGTTGCTGCGCTATCATCTCACAGTCCTTTGTTCGTTGGTAGTGAGGCTTTACCAAGTCCTACGAGTATGGTACCACCAAGCTCTGGGGATTTTCCTATCCCAATTCCGCTACAGCCTCAACTTAGAAACTACAGGTCAATGTCATTTTCTGTTGGACAACAGCCACGAGAGTTAGATGAGCGTTCGAGACTATCTCCCCCAGTAGGCGGCCCCAGGCCACACGCAGCCCCTGGTCTTCACCACAGGCCATCGAGGCCTAGTTTACTCTCTGGAGAGCAATTCCCCGGGGAATCTACGCCTCTTCGCAGCGTATTTGAGACCCCAGACGACGACGAAAATGACCCTGGTCGCCCGGATGGATCATCGAATGGGACAGGCGGTTACATGCAACACTCCAATGGCCTCAATGCGACCCAACAGGCGTTTCAAATGAGGGCAAGGTACGAGTCAATGAGGCTCAGAAACCGCTCAGCCTCAACTGCCAACATCTCATTAGCTGCAGGGTTTGGTGGTGGTATGTCATCAGGTTTAGGTGGTAACAGGGATGAAAAAGGGCTTACTCATGAGGAAATTGATTCAGCCCTTGCAGATGACGACGAGCTAGATTACCATCACTACTCCGAACAGCGACGTTTTAGTGAAGCGCCTCCGAGATCACTAAGTATATACGAGAACCAACGGCTCGAGAGCCTCAGGAGACATCATTGGCAGAGTCCCAGTGGACCTTTCGGGGGCCCGGAATCTGGGAGCCAAAGTAGACGACATTCATTTGCCGGCCGGCTTCCGATGGGTGATGGGTTGGAGTTTGGTATGACAAGTGATCTACTTGGGAAAAGAGCAAATAGCCCACCGAGGTATGGGGAGAATGGCATGCTTGGTGTGAACAACCGAAATGGCGGTTATCTCGCGTTGACTGATGCACCAATTGATACCCCCGGGAAAGAATTTTACCTGAATGAGGAAAATCGTCTTCGTCAACGCCAAAATTTTCCAAAGGTGGGGGGGATGGGTCCCTCGCCGGCAACACCTCCCAATCAGCATCTCTTACAACATATGCAGGCGTACCAAGCTCCGGCGCGGCTTCCTTCTCCGACTTCCACAGGTCCCCATCGTGGAATAATGGCTATGCCTCCCCACCATGCTCAACAGCCAAGAAGTCAGCAGCTGTTATACTTCGTGACTTTCAAGGCACAGCGTGGGGATGTTTTTTACGTCCAAGAGGGAACCGGACTGCGTGTTCGGAATGGAGATTTAGTAATAGTCGAGGCTGACAGAGGCACTGACCTTGGTACTGTGGTTGCAGAGAATATCACCTGGCAACAAGCTAAAGATATGAAAGAGCACCATGCAAAGGAGCAGTATAATTGGCTTATGATGTTTGCAACAAGAAGGCCAACGGCCCCTGGAGTCCCGCCAAACGGGGTGGGAAATATGCACAACAGTGTTAATGGGGGAGCTGCTCCATTTGCTAACAGTGGGAGCGCTGGTGTTATGCCTGGTACCCACGGTCCAATACAAGGTCAAGAGGGCACCCCTACGGAACTAAAGCCCAAGATGATCAAGCGTCTAGCTCAAGTGCATGAGATTCAAACATTAAGAGATAAAGAAGCCAACGAGGCAAAGGCAAAGAGAGTTTGTCAGCAGAAAGTTTTGGAACACAGATTACCTATGGAGATTTTGGATGCAGAATTTCAAATGTGCCTTCCCCGCTCCACCCCCCCCCCCCCCAAATTTCCTTACTAACCGCATGAACTCATTTAGGGATTGGAAGAAACTCACATTTTATTACTTTGCCGATTCATATATCAATTTCAATTCCTTGGTCACAGATCTTTTCAAGGTTTACAAAACGCGCATCTGGATGTCAGCGATGAATCCCGCCTCATTCGCGCATCCTACTGGCCTACATCCACCGGGTTCTGGACTTGGCGCTCCTACTCTTATCGACCCTTCGGAACAGCCACAGCAGATGATCCATCCTTCGCAGTTTTCGGGACACAACCAAGGTTATCCTGGATATGGTCCACAAGCAGGGACCAACGGAACAATGATGGGAGTCCATTCTCGCGGACATCAGCAGGCTTTACTCCAGCAGAGCAGTCAAAATCCTATGATGCAAATCACCGCACCAGTGTTCCCGCCTCGTCATTCTCCACATGGTGCAGTCGCGGCGCATCAGGATTTTAGCCATCTTCCGCAACAGCAACTCAACGGCTATAATCATAGCCAACCCTTCTTGAATGGCAGTGGAAACCATCACAGCCAAACCCATTTAGGAGGAAATGTTGATAACCATGCTCCAAATGGAAACTCTGACAATTCATGGATGAATCTGCAAGGACTCTCTCTTAATTCTCACTAAGGGTCCTGTGACCTCTGAGCCTATATTTCTTACTACTCAGGTATTTATTTTCTATATCCATTCGTTTTGCAGGGAGTTGATTCCGTTTTCCCTTCGATTTTGGACCTTCTAAATATTTTTTCCCTCATTTTTCACTATTATTTGGAGTATCTCGTGCCATCATCTGGACTTTGGGAGTTTTTCTAGTTTGTCATCGTTCTCCGCACCCGCAAGATTTCTTGATATAATCGGGTTTGGGCGAGACTTTGTTCATGAGGGAAGATATAAAGATCAGGAATACGAGAATTGGCGTTCTTTTATTGTTCTTGCTTGAAAAATAAACGGGGTGGGATTCTGGCGGGAAACTGGATTTGGAATTTTTTAAACTCTCCTTTATACTAAGTCTACACTATTTTACTTCCATTTTTCTTAAAGTCATCGTTGATAAAGCAAAAGTTCGTGGTTTCTTTTTTGCCCCTTTTATTTGTGGCCGTTTGCTGTGCACGCGCCAGGTGAGGAAAGAGAGCACTCGTTATATCAGTGGGTGTAGATCGGGGTGGGGTAGTTTGGGGGAGGGGGGGGATTTTTTAAATGGAAACATAACACGGAAAGAGAAAAAAGACTGGGTTTCGATCAGTTAGAAAGGCTCGGTGTTGGGGATTTTTTTGCTGGGTGAGGTTGTGGCTTTTGGCTGCTAATCACAATTAGTGTTTATCTTGTTGCTTGTCTTTGTTTCCTTGAGTCGCTCGCTTGCAAGATTGGGAAAAGGGGATGGGAGGCCGGGGGTATAGCGCGCATACATAAAGTCACAGAAGTCAGGGGGGGGCTGTTCCTGCATATGGGGGGAAATAGTACCTGCGGGTATGTTTGATCAAATATCTGAAATTCGGCGCTCACAGGATGTTGACATTGATAGATGCGGTAGAAGCAGAAGGCCTAGTTAGGGTGGAAGGGGTAATTTTCGTAATGTAGCCTATTGTTAGGCACGGGTTTCGGTGCCGGAATAGCTTTTCGGTCTTGCTTTTCTATCTTGTCGTATTACTGCTTGTCTTGTTCTCAGCTTATAATTGTACGTTTTTTCCCAAAAGGTCCCGCTTAATAGGAGAATATCGATATCCCGATATTTGGGGTTGCCTACATATTATGTGCAAATGCATAGGTATCCCCTAGACGCCAGTTGGGTATTGACCTCGTCAAATCGACTTGATCTCAATATTTTAACCTTATGGTGCAAGAGGCGGGGGGGGGGGGGGGCGACGTTGTCAACCCTGTACACACCACTTTAGTCAATCTTTTCAATGGCTCTGGGGAAGCAAACATTGAAGAGCCTCAACTTTATGGCTGTAAGGGAATAGGGATTACAAGGTCGCCCCTTCTTTCTTTCTCCTTCTTTCTTTTTTTATTGTGTGTAACCTCACGGTTTGGTACTACCTTATGACATCTCAAAAAGTCACTCCACACACTACCCCCGGTGCCCAAGAGATGATCTTATGCGGAGAAAAAAAAGGAGTATCACTCAGACGGATGAAATTTGTCAAATTCGCGATCTGGTCCGTGCCCCTACTGAAGTTGGTAACTTTCTATGATTTATGGACAATAAGAGCTTTACAACCAGTCACCAGCCGCCAGTTATTTCCTAAGGTGGTTATGAAATGACAACTCAGGTAGGTCGCGAATTTGACAAGTTTCATCCGTCTGAGTGATAAAATGATGTGCTGTGTTTACGATATGCGAAAGCGATACTAGGCGATGATGGTCCAGGGAATAATTAAATGTATGGCATGTATGTAGTCCATAAATTCACTCAAGAGAGGGAGCTCGAGCTTGAGCCTAAGGGTCAATGATGGAACAGGCCTGCATTGGCAGATCTCTGTTCTAGTAATAGATGATCCGTCGCTTATTGTCGCATTACACCGGCATACTGTAAATGAAAACATTTCATCAGATAGTCTCAGATACTGGAGATAGTGTTGTGGGGTAATTATAACCCCTTCGAGATGTTGTAGGGTTTTAAAGTGTTGTGGTTTAGCGGGGTTAATGTAGGGGATATTCGTTATATTCCACCGGCCTTGAGAGGGGGGGGGGGGGTTGCGGCTGTTGTGTGTGTATTGTGAGGTGCTGATCTCTTTGGATGGGGTGTGGTGGTGGGCGCTTGGTATTAGGGTAATTGGGGGCGGTGCTTGGGGCTTGGTCCGCGGGAATTGGGTAATGGGTTGTGTATTTTATGTGTTGTTCTCAGATATGGAGCTTGGGGTTGGGAGGTAGAACTTGGCTCATGGATCGATAGTTTGGATTGATGAGTGCTGCCAGACAAGTCCCTTGACGGACGTTACTGGCTAGGGTTTGGATGGCCGGTTAATTATAATACATGTAAATGCGTATTCTGTACCACTACCTAAGCCATCCCGTCGTTCTAGAAATACAGGACGAGGTCAATACCGGCGGTACTTGCAAGAAGGGCGGCTGGTATGGAAGAACACCGTTCCCGGTGCCTAGGACTAGATATATGTTCGAGCCTCAAATTTTAGCCTGTCCGTGGATCGAAGCACCGCTACCGTCGCCGGCCGATATTCATAGTATTATTATCTTTGGTAAAATTAAATACGAACTAATATACCTATACTGTAATCCAGAGAATGTCTGAGTAAGTACTTAGTTAAGCTCTTCGATCATATCATTAGCACGCTCGGCTGGGGCCTTAATACCCAAGGTTGCTTTTAGAATGTTTCCGACCCGCCCTTAACTTTCAAGAATGCAGTTTGGGTAGTGAGGAATAGAATTAAAGTGCCCATAGCAGACCGGCCATGATTGACCTCACTTCACCAGGTATCACTCGTTATACCGAGTGATTTCACATGACGCCCTCCCCTATCAGCCAAGGCCCCTGACTTAGATCTCACCAATAGCACATCACGCTATGCTACAGAAGACAGAAATAAACAAACAGATCATGAGCTATCTACAGCATTATAATACAAAGCGTACATGTTGGGAAATAGGATATCTATATGTCGTTACTCATCCTCCTCATCACTACTATCCCCGCCCATGACGATCTCGGGTATCACCATGTCATCGTCGCTCTCGGCGGCTTCGGTGAAGTCTCGCGGCTGGGCAACAGTTGCGGTTTTCGTTATTGTAGCGGTTGAGATGACGGACGAGGATGAAACAGCCGCGACTGGTGGTGGTGGTGGTGCTGGGGTCTCGGCGAAAACAGAGGATCGGGCCTGCGCCAGTAGCATGTCGTCCAGTAGTGATGGTTTTCGTGCAGCGATGGTTTCCTGAGCGGCGGAGAATGTCTTTTGGCGCTTGTATGGGGATGAGGAGTCTGTGGTCTCGATTTCTTCAGAGTCGGGATGTGGCTTTTTGGCAGAGGGGGCAGAGGGGGCAGAGACAGAGGCAACTCTCTCGGCGCTCTCCTTTGCCTGCTCTACATCATCCTCGCTGTCCTCACTCTCCTCCTCATCCTCTTCCTCCCCCGCAGTTCCCACCTCGTCACCCTCCCGCTGTCCCGTCCAGATAACCGGAAGCCTCGGCCTGACCACACCCTCGACAAAAAGTCCACTCCTACCCCTCCCTCCCACCGATCCCACGAGATGCGGGAGTATAGCGCCACCCCGTCTAGCACCCACCGGGGGGAATAGAACACTGGCAAGCATCGCCTCAGTATTATTCGTCAACACCGCCGTGCGGTCCAGTTTCGTCCGCAGCTCGGATTTTATGTGTGCTGTTGGTAGATGCGCCAGCGCTGTTGCGAGTAGTGTGCTTGCAGAGGACATGAGGCCGGGGTATGGAAGTTTGTTGGCGGGGGTGGTGGTTAGGAGGGAGTCTGCATGGATGGTTTGGCCGTTTTTCTGCTTTCCAGTGTTGTTTTTTGTAGGTGCTGTTGGAGCCATGGTGATAGGTGGGAGCAAATCATCGCAGGTGGCAGAGAGGATACTGTGGATTGCGTGGACTGTGGTCTTGGGCAGTCCGGCGCCAAAATTCTCGAGGAGGCCGTTGAGGAGATTGTACACCGCACACCGGACCTCGCTGTTCCATCCATACTCATCAAACACACCCGCAACCTGCTCAACCAGCATCAGTGCACATGGAATCAACGCACCACCGAGCCGACCCAGCGCACTGGCCAGCAGGTCCAGTGCATCTTTCTGCAGAGCCGGTAGGCAGGCATAAACAAACTCGCGCTCTGTGCGCTCGATGGCCTGGTTAATCTGTGCGCGCGACGGTGCGACGGCGAGAATTCGAGTAGTGAGCACTAAAAGCTGCCCAAGGGGAATGGAAACCTGTGTGCTACTCGAGAGAGCAAAAAAGGTGCCTAACAGGCGCAGGAGAAGGCTGCAGCGATGTACGCCAGAGGCGGCGTCGGTGGTGGAGGGGAGGTTGAGGGTGTTGTCTGTTTGGCTGGTTGAGGAGTGGTCTTCATGGATACAGCGGAGGAGTGTATTTAGCGTTAGGTTTGCTTCCTCGACAACGGCCTTGAAGCCGCGTGTCCATTCGTCTGCTACGGCGGTGGCTTTATTCACACTTGAGGAGCTTGAGGCGTCAGTGTTGCGTGAGGAGGACCCGGACGCACACAGGTGGAGTGCAGCAAAGATCTCTCTTGCCAGCCTCTCATGATCTGGATTAGCAGCAGAGGAAGCAGAAAGTATATTGAGAACGAGGGTGTATGTGCGTGTGGCAAACGGCCGGAACGTCACTGGGTGATTGTGGAGTATATCTCTCAGCGCTTCTAGCACCGCTGCAAGAAGCCCGCTCTCCTCGGTGGAAGACAGAGAGAGAAGATGCCCAATGGTTGTGGGTAGATTTGGGGACACGAGCTCACGGATTATGGCTGGCTTGGAGTCAGTGAGGACGGTAAAGACGCGAGTGAGAGTTGCGATGGTGAGGTGGTGGGTGGTTGGTGGTTCTGGTCTCTACAGTTCACGATTGGGGACGTCAGTAATTATTAGATACCCCTAGACGATGGAGAGGAAGACTGACGACAAGCAAGGGAACTAATAGTCGCATCCACACTCCCCCATTACCTGCCAGACACTCAAAACTGCTCTCGACACTGGCCTTGACTAGCGCGGCACCGCACCAGCGGGCTTGCGCAATCTTGCTCTGGAGTAGTGATGAGATTCGAGTTTTGTATTTGTGTAGTAGCACGCCTGCATCCTCCGAGCCTTTCTTCTTCTGCTGGGAAAGCGAATGGCAGGACTCGAGAACTGAAGAGGAGTAGAGGAGAGAGATGATTGTGGGGATGTGGGTGGGGAGGAGGGTGGGGTCCGGGGTGCTGAGGAGAGTGGTGATAGTGCGGAGAGCGCTGATACTGTTTGAGCTTGAGCCTTTGGGGTCCCGGTCCCGTTTGGCGGATGTTTGGAGCATTATTGTGAGTTTACTTGAGGAATTGATGTTAGGGCGTGGGAGCTTTTTTTCACTCCATGGCCCTTTAGAGTTTTTTTGGAGCCGCATGAGTGACTGGGGTATGCGATACGGCACTAATGCATGGGTAGAAACCCTAACCTCTAGATTAGCGCATCTTAAATACATAGGATTGGGAAACGATATCTATGGATTAGAAGTACCCATCTTTTCGGCTGATAAGTCCGTATTCGAAAAACAAAGAGTTCGTGAGTTTTGGGGAACTAGGAATTTAGCTAGGCTCCCTAGATCATCCGCTGCGATTACATCAACTTTATCCTAAAATGATAATCTTTAGAGGAGATAATACACATACAGGTCACTATCGAGAAATAGATCTTAACGGACCATATATGGGCCGCGGATAGCAAGTATGTATATACCTAAAATGGGTCCAGAAACAGTTATATGATTCTTCTGGAAAACACAGCACCATCCTCCACGATATCATTTTGCTGTCATAACAACTTGTTATCGCAAGTGGACATGAAGTAGTGTTCTTTTTTTTTTTTTTTTTTAATTCATATCTATTCATGTTTCTAGATACAGAAAATTCACATGCAGTATAAACTATGGCGTAAAGAGACCTATCCCCAACGAAAACTAACGTGCACCCCCTTAAAGTACAAAACATAAAGCAAACAAATTGAAATATACACAAAACTAAAGCAAACAAAAGAGATGGTTGAGAGAGCGCCGAAGGCCCGATTGCCTGCTATGGAACTTTTCACTGGGTATGGTGGGAGTTGAATGGTGCTACTGCAGAACTACCAGTCGAGGTGGTGGATACTGAATTCAGGGAGGATGACACTGCTGAACCTGTCTGAAGGGGGAGGGGACTTCTTTTATAGGGAAGTTGATTTTAACGGAGGAGATGGTAATGCTGAGGGCCCATGTGAGGGGGTGGTCATTTCAGATTTCGTCCAGTGACTTTATTTGGTTTAGAAGTCGGTAGCAGTGATGGGCAGTGGCTGGGCAGTTGAACACAGTGTGCTGAGGAATTTTGTCTTCCTCTCTGCATTTTTGGCAAAGGGAGGGGAGGTGTGCATTTATACAGCTCTTCTGGGCGTGAAGGTAGTTTTTGTTGACTATCACGTCGTTGCATGACATGGTATGCAGGCTTGAAGGAAAAGAGTTTGGTTGGGTTTTCATTTGTTATTAAAAGTCCTAAGGGTTTCCGTTCGGTTCTGGGATTACAGGAATTAATGAGTCACTCGCTTTGTAATGCATCTCCTATGTCTTTCTATTGGGTTCTACGGATGAGTAAGCGAAGGAATCACTAGGATATATATAGAGGCCCTGCCTCCCACCTGTATTAGTTTCTCTTCCTTTCCTTTTCTCTTCACGCAACCTTCTTTGTCTTGAGGAAATATTATTGTTTCGGTACTTATGTATCATGGACCATCACCGGCAAAGGCCTAGGCCCGTTCCATTACCAAGCAGGTGGTTGTGAAGCAGGGTTGTATGAGTAAATGTATCCTCGGGATTTCCTAGTTGGGTTTCGGTTGCACTAGTCGTTATCACAAGATTTTCTTCCTCAGATATTTTTCTCTTCTCAGAATTCTCTTCGATGTGGTGTGGTATGACAAACCCGTAGGGTTTCTATGGGTTTCTTGCTGGTTGCGTGGACCTTCAAGATATATATAATCGTATTTCGCTTTTTTCCTATTTCTTCTTCACGCAACGCCTTCTTTTCGCTAGTTAGTTAGAAGTTTGAATATACTGACGCTTTGGTTTTCTCCTTGTCGGTAGTCACCGACCTCTAGTCCCTAGTATTCGAACCTCCGACGGTACTGGCCCGTCACTGTCACCAAGTCCCACGGCGTCTCAGCCGCTTCCTTATCACAAGCGAAGGCACTGGCGTGAAGGAAAAGGGTTTAGTTGGGTTTCTTTTGTCAAGAAAGTTACATGGGTTTCCGTTCGGTTCGGGACATGCGATTAATGAGTACTCGATCAGAACGTGATTCTTATGTTCTTCTATCGGATTCTATGGATGAGTAAGCGAAGGAAATCTTGGGATATATATAGAGCCTCGCCTCCCACCAGTATTAGTTTCTCTTCCTTTCCTTTTCTTCACGCAACCTTCTTTGTCATTTAGCAATACTACTGTTTCGCATTTCCACGAACTCCGAACTACTTGGCGTGAACTCAGCCACATAGTCCTCGAATACTAAAGGTATCGAACTCGTCCCTCGGTTCGTACCCGTGAACTACTGGCCCGATGCGTGTGCCGGCTTTCGCCTCGTAACACCGTGAAGATACTACAGAAGCCTTAGATCCATCCGCGATTTCTACCGTCTAGTCACGATGTCCCGTTAGATTACGTTATGCGATTTACATCGACTCAGACGCCGAGATCACGACTACTTCTGCGGTGGTGGGCCAGACACTTCGAAGATTTTCAACAACAGACGCTAAGACCCTACTGTTTACCCATCTAGCAACCACTATTGGAAACATCCGTAATCAGAGAGAGCTCGCAGCAGCCTAACGCTGAGAATGTCGGCAGCCATCCCCGAATTAAAACTCGAGGTAATGGAGTTGCTCCAAGTTCTTGAACAACGCGACTCATCCGCTTCCTCTGAACCAATCAGTGCTCCTCCTCCTCCAACCCTCCGACGCCCACAGGCGATCGTCTAATCCCTACCTCCGGTAGCCTGCTCGTAGAAAGTTCCAGACTTCAACATGACGGCCTGCATCCGTCCCTTCATTACCCAACTTCAAGATGGTAACCGCGACCGCTTCCTCGCTTCCCCAAAGAACAACTCAAGATATGCTATCAACCTCCTATCTGGCAGAGCTCTAGACCAAGTCATGCCCCTGGTGCGAGGAGAGCAGATCGAGCTCGCCAACCTAGAAGCCATTGTCACTATCCTGGAGGTCGCGTTTGGAGATCCCGACCGGGTAGCCACTGCCTATAACGGCGTGCCAAGACTTCGCGTTATGTTACTAGGTTTACCGCTGCACGGGAAGGTGTCAGCGACTCGATTAAGCATTCTCGGATTTTCATTTGGAATCAGGTTTCCTTTGGGTTCTATGGGTTTCCGTCACACGGGTTAGTAATCGGTTCTCGGCGATAGATATATATATGGGCCTGTCCTCTCCTTGTCTCCCTTTCCTTTCTTCTTTACGCAACCTTCCTGTTCTTTAGGGTGTTATATTGTTTGTCTTTAGTTCTCTACGGTTATTATAATTATATTATTAGTTTGGAATATATATCGCTTAAGCATTATAGTTCCCACGCCTCGAACCCATAGTCGTTAACTTATACTCGTAGTTCCTCACGCTCCATGATCCCGAACTCCGGTTGCCTGCCTTGCCCTTCGTCCATGATCATAACCCACGACCGCAGAAATGCTTCTCTTGCAGATCTTCGAGTACCACTACTTACGTGACGCGAAATCATCTATCTCCTCGCTCCTAGAACTATAGAGAGCTTTTCCCCGCCTTTTAAAGAACGCCAAGACCAGAATAACACGTAGAAGGCTTGATACAGTGTGCTCGAATACTAGAAATAGAGTACGAATGACTACCGAAGGAGAAGGGCTGAAAGTATCAAGTATATTCAAAATAAAACTAACTAGCGAAAAGAAGACGTTGCGTGAAGAAGAAAGGAAAGAGAGAAATAAGAGACGCCGACGACTATATATACAGAAGGATCTTCACGCAACCGAACCCCGAGGAAACCCATAGAAACCCCACCGATTTATCATCACACCACACCGAAGAGAAATTCTGAGAAGAGAAAAATATACTGGAAGAAACCGCCGCAAGAATACTTCACGCAACCGGCACTCCAAGAGAAATTCCAACGATACATCACTAACCCTCGCTTAACCATAGAATCAATGGAACTACGCAGCTTTTGTCGTGCCATGGTCCATAATAAAAGTTAGAGGGGTAAAAAAATAATAAATGAGATTCTTTATATTTATAAGTCTTGAGAAGGTTTTAGAATTATTGGGTGAGTAGCTTGTCCTAGTATTAATAGCTCCAAAATGCCAATCCGACATCTGATGCACAACTTACAATTTCTCAGCAATGCAAAGTGATTATCTTGAGTTCTTAATTTCTATATAAAGATTATAACCTACTATACCCTGGATAAAATGATTATGTTTATTCAATAAGTCAAGGTTTAAATATCTATCCATTCATGTCAAATCTACTGTATTTCTTTGACCATGTGTAATAAAATCAATTTTGAAGTCCAGATTTTATGGGTATATATATTCAATCTCTACATAACTAGAACCAGTATTTATTTTGTTTTAATTGATTTCATGGTTGTTGAGTAAGAGATATTTTATTTTTTTGTTGTGGTGTATGTCGCAGGACTTGTTGAACACGGCTGTATAGATGCCAGTGGAATCCATGTATGGATGCACTATTTACAGTAAATATGCTTGCTTATAAGTTAAGTTATGGTACCTACACTCAGTTGTACCTACTTTTAACTGTTGAGCTCTCACTAAGCTGGACGCAACACCACGACCATGTTTGATATAACACAAATCTGGTTCTGGTCAAAGAGTGCTGCCTCAAGATGCATTTTCGAACTTTAATTCCAGGTTATCGCCCCTAGTTCTCCATGTTGTTACTCCATCTACTCACTCACTCTACCAAAACTAAAATACCACTTATTTGGCGCTTTACAAATATTTTCAATCTAGAACCATGAGTATATTAGAGACCACAGGTAAATCATCAACCCTGAACAAAAATGATGGTTGTAGGTATATATTGCGGTGTGGCTAACTAAAATGATCCTGATCTTGGCGACCGTTTCATGATAGTTGGACAGTCTTACCCCCATGTCCGCGCAGCAACGGTTGCTAGGGACCACTCATTGTGCGCCGAATGGCAGCTTGAAACAAAGGCCCTTCCACATTCTTTTTTAACCACAATTGCAATTGACAACGGCAAGACGCCGAAAGAGATATCACTAATGGCTAAACTATATACTATGAACTAAAACACAATCCGAAATAAACTGCAATTGGACGCCTTTCCTCAAGAATAAAAAATAAAAATGAATACGATAGAAGATTTTAAAGATAGCTCTTTCACATAGGGAAGAAAGTGGAACACAGGAAAGATACAAAGCTAGAGAATTCCATTGGCTTCCTTCTTCCTGTTTAGTTTCCCCTTGCTTGAGGTGAGAGCCCAGGATGGAATGGCAACCCTAATGCATCTCGATGTCCTTGTCGTCGGCCTCCTCCGGCGCGACAAAGTCCTCGTCATCTTCCTCGTCATCGTCGCCGGCGGGCTGCTCTTTCGCGGCGGCGGCGACAAAGTCAATCTGCTTTCCGCGGGTGCGGCGACCGTTCTGGATGATGTTGCTGCTGTCAATCTCGGCAAGCTCGTCTTCTTCTGTGGGGTCGGGAATGGTTAACATGGTTTTTCTTTAGCTCGGAGAAGCAATTGGGACTGTACCAGCATCCTAAAACATGTGTTTGAATCAGCATTGAGAATAAATAGTTAATGGACTAGTGAGGAGAGGATTCAGAGAGGAAAGGCGGAGCAAGGTGAACAAACCTCGTCCATCTCCTCGTCTTCAGAGGTCTCGGCTTCAGTTTCCTCGGGCTGCTGGATAGCCTTGCCTTTTCCCTTGTCGATAATCTCGTTGTCCTGAGCGGCAGCAGACTGGTCAGTGATGTTGCTGGACATTTTCGTTTTGATGATAGAGCTTGGTGAGGTAGAATAGGTATGAATTGGAGGCTTCGGCGGGAGAATTTGAGGTTGAGTTTTGGTTGTTCTGGAGCTCAGCGGCGATAGGAACGAAGGAGAGGTATTGGTGAGGATGGAGGAAGGAGAAACGAAGTGGTGCGAGAGGAACGAATAGAAAACGTGGGGTTGGCCAATGGGGTTGCAGCTTGAGGCTACGTGCCAAGACTGCATGTGGAGATCTTTTACATCTCAACATCTCAACAGAGAGAGCCCTTACTTTTCGCTTTAGTGGCCCAAAACACTCTACACTGTAGCTTGTAGTGGGGAGGTACATGTATGTTTTGGACAGTGTAAACATTGCAATTGTGTAGCTGAGTAAATCCGTCGTGAGGGCCCACGCACATGAGATAGATATACTCGTATTTTCCTGACGTTTGGAAAAAATGACCGCTATTGAATGCCATACAAATACGCGCCAAGTCCAAAATTTAGCATGGTATGCAATAGTGGTCCCTTTTACAAACGTCAGGAAAATACGAGTATACAATTTTTCCCATCATTGGCTTGAATCTGCATTCTACATGTACAGTACATGTATGTAGATACATATATGTATGCATAGGGGGTACTCTACTCTTGGAATCGACTTAGCTTTCTCCAATCACAGAGCAACACCCCTTGTCCGCAGCTGGCTGCCCCTCTCAAACGCCACCGGATCCGACCACCGGGCCCTCGCCATGACCCTGCACCTCCCATCATCAGACCTATCCCCAACCACCCTCCCCAACTGGAAGCTCACAAACTGGCTATCCCTTGAGGAAGACCTCCGCAACTGGTCCACCCCAGCCTGCCCCCTCCCAGCAATGATAGATGACTGGTTCGAAAAGTCACTGGAGACCCTCACAAACCTCCTAAGAACACACACACCAACCAAAACCACCACCAAATTGGTTTAAACCCCTGCTGAACCCCAACTCGACCTAGCCAAGATCATCTTCCACTACCCACAGAGACTTCAGAAAGACAGAAATTTCTTTATTCGAAGCAAAAGCTGCGAAGAACGCCTACTTCAACGTGATCAAATAAGCAAACAAGAACACTGAAACTCCTTAATCGCAAACGCAAAACCCAGCGACGTATGGAGGATCAAGAAAATGGCCAACAAAACGGAGGACAGAATCCCCACCCTCCCCAACTTCTCCACCCCATCCCTCCTCAACGACAACCTCATCAAAGCCTTCTTCCCCCCTAGGCCGGAAGTGCCTTCCCCCCCCTCTAACGGACGACGTCGTGACTAGACAGGGGGAGCGATTCAGAGTATGCTTTGTGGGACTTGGTGGGTACGGGGACGGGCTTGATACTGTCAGAGGTTCAGGATACTAGGGACTAGAAGGTCGGGCTGACTACCGACGAGGAAAAAACCAAAGTGTCAAGTATATTCAAATTTCTAACTAACTAGCGAAAAGAAGACGTTGCGTGAAGAAGAAAAGGAGAGAGAGAGAGAGAGAGAGAGAGAGACGACACCAGCGACTATATATACAGAAGAGTCTTCACGCAACCGAACCCCGAAGAACCCATGGAAACCCCACCGATTTATTATCACACCACCCCGGCGAGAAATTCTGAGGAAGAGAAAATATCTGAGGAAGAAACCGCCGCAACAACACTCAAGAATCAAACCCAACTAGGAAATCACGAGGATCATTACACAACCCGCTCCAAGAACTGCTGATAATGGAGCGATAGGCACAGGTTGTCGTGACGGTCCGCGATAATTCTATCCACTTCAAAGACGTCCCCCATCACTCGGAAGAAGTCCAACAGGCCCTCTCACATCCAACCTCTCGGTAGACACCATCCCCTACTCAACTTGGAAAGAAGTTCGCCCAAGAACCCATCCATCATCCCACGGTTGGCGTTCTTGGCCGGAGAGAGCCTCTATAGTTCTAACGAGGAGATAGATGATTTCACAGCTGAAGTAGTGGACCGAAGATACCAAGATACAGACTTCATTTCTGCGGTCGTGGGTTATGATCTATGGACGAAGGGCAAAGACAACCGGAGTTGGGATACATGAACGTGAGGAACTACGAAAGTATAAGTTCCGAACGACTATGGGTTCGAGGCGTAGGAAGGAACTATAGTATGAGCGATATATATTCCAAACTAATAATATAATTATAATAACCGTAGAACTAAAGACAAACAATATAAAACGAGAAGGTTGCGTGGGAAGAAAGGAAAGAGAGAGAAGGAGAGGACAGGCCCATATATATATCCATCGCCGAGAACCGATTACTAACCCGTGTGACGGAAACCCATAGAACACAAAGGAAACCTGATTACAGATGAAAACCCGAGAATGCTTAACCGAATCGCTCACACCTTCCCGTGCAGCGGCAAACCTAGTAACGTAACGCGAAGTCTTGGCACGCCGTTATACCATCCCTCTTCAACCCGCTAATCTCTTTCGGCTATCACCCCCTTTCCCTCAAGAAAGCCAACGGTGTGATTCTCGCCAAACCCAACAAACCCGATTACTCCTCTCCATCAGCCTACAGGATAATTGTCCTCCTCCAAACCTTCTCCAAGATCCTGGAGAAAATCATCACCCTCCGACTAGCAAAGGTCGCTAAAGCCACCGGTCTCATCAACCCCCTTCAATGTAGTTCCGTCACGGGTTTGTCCACCGCAGACGCAGCCACCACCCTCCTCCACGAAATACGAGCGATGCAACTTGCAAAACTCAAATGCTCCACTATGTTTCTGAATGTCAAAGGCGGCTTCGACCACGTCCTAAAACAATCCCTCGCACCAATACTCGCGCAGAAACAGGTCCCAAAATACCTAACTAACTGGGTCTGCTGATTCCTATCTGATAGGTACATCACCCTATTGTTTAAAGGTTCCTCCAAAACCCCCACAGCCGTCCAAGTTGGCGTCTCCCAAGGGTCCCCCATCTCCCCCCTCCTCTTCATCATATACGTGAACTTCCTCCAGTCTTTGGAACATAATCTTCTTATGACGTCACGCTACTAGGTTTACTCAAAGGTGTCCTTCGGTTAAGCATTCTCGGGTTTTCATTTGTAATCGAGTTTCCATGAGTTTCGGGTTAGTAATCGGTTCTCGGCGATGGGTATATATCTGTCTCCTGTCTCTCTTTCTTTTCTTCTACAACCTTATTCTTTTTGTTTGTCTTTAGTCTCTACGGTTATCGTAGTTATAATACTAGTTTGGAATATATATCGTTAGCGTTACTATAGTTCCTTGCGTCCTTGAATGGAGCTTATATTAAGCGCTTCGTTAGACACCGGTTGTCTAGTCCTTCGTCCATGATCATCGAATCTCTTTTATCGCCAAACGCAAGATCATCTGTCTATAGAGATCTACGCTTACTAAGACCAACGTCTTGCTACGGCTATAGTTCTAACGAGAGATGATCTCGCTACGTGGTGACTCGAAGATACCAAGAGAGACTTCGCTACATGATTATGATCAGCCATGAAAGACAACCGGCGTCAATCCATGAACGGAAGCGAATAACGCTAAGATGAGCTCCTAACGACTATGGGTCAAGTGACGAGGATGAACTATAGTAATGCTAATCTATATATATTCCAACTAGCCGACACAACTATAATAACCATAAAGAACTAAAGACAAACAATATAACACCCTAAAGAATGCGAAGGCCATGGTAGAGAAGAAAGCGAAAAGAGACAAGGAGATGACAGACTCCATATATATATCCATCGCCGAGAACCGACATTAACCCGTGACGGAAACCCATAACCCAAAAGCGAAACTCGACATAACTGAAAACCCGGTAACGCTAATCGAAGGCCGACGCTTTTCCCAAGAGCTGTAAACCTAGTAACGTAACGCGAAGTCTTGGCACGCTGTTATAGACAGGTTCTCGCCTTAGCCTCGCCAGCCAGGCTATGAACGGTCGCGCGTCTCGACCAATTGCAAAGATGCAAGCTCGTGTGCTGCCAAGAGGCCGTCAGTCGCAGATCAACCAGTATTGTATTGTCCTCGTAGCCATAGCCCAGGATTACGCCGACCTCCCACTCCTGTTCACCTCCGACTTCGACCGGACGTATGAGCTGACGACGCTGGCGCAAGAGACAGCAGTGAACGCGAAGATGCAGATTTCATCGCATGAGGTCCAACTCATAAACAGAGCTAACCATTCGCTGATCCTCAGATGGGCCGACACGCTTCAATCCAGCTGATTATTGTTTTGGCTCGATGTTTTGGCCGACAACCATACTCATTATCGACAGAATGCGGAGGGTCGGGTTTATGCTTGCTGCCTTTTCGGATCTTCATCGAACATCTCGTCACAGAGAACTCATATACTTTTACCATATCTCGCCATCCCGCTTGCTTGATCCTCGCTCGCGCCTTACCACGAGCCCAGTGACCGGGCGTCACGCGCGCCGTCCCATATTAGCCCTGAACGGGCGACAGCTTGGTGGTTTCCGAGACATTGCTATTCGTCATAACTCGCCATCGCAGAGAATCCTCATTCACCATCCTGTTGGTACGAGACGAGGCACGGATGATTGTTCCACGACGGTATTGATCCTTTCCATCTAGCCATCCGCTCGCGAAGGCTGCGAAAACCGGAGGCAATCTCAAGGCGTCCGATAGTGACTTCCAGAACTCTGCGAACTGAAAGACCACGGTCAGAGACTATGGTTTTAGTCCCTGAGTTTCCAGACGTTGTCGGCGATACATGGTTGCCACATCACGGACGGCGCTTCTTCGGTCGGGATAAAGCGCAGATCTTGGCTACCATCCACTACAACCAGGATTACAAGATACCCATTGCTTTCCTGAGGCCGACAAAATCCATTGATATATCGGACTGCGACCTTTTGCAGACAGTGAGGTCAGAGGACACTTGCAGGCAAGATTGCGCGAGCTTGACCGAGCAGCAGTTCAAGACGACGGCCCACGCATTTCCTCATTTTTGGCCAAGAAGATGTACGGCTGAGAGTTCCAAGCTTGCTCTTCCTGACTCCGTCAAGGCTTGTCACCAGATTCCTGTAGGAGGAATAACAGCTGGAGTTCGGGTGACATGACGGTGTTTCGACAGGAGCAATCCTGGCGCGCACTCGGCCAAGAAGATTTTCTTCGAGTGCTTACGCCATTGCTAAGATCGCAGTGATCTCTGAGGGGAAACTATCTGCCTCAGAAGTTCTTCTTGAATAGCCCTATCAGCTGACATTCCTTCACGGCTCATTTGCGAAAGAACCCGTCAACAAACTTAACTTATCCTTCGACAGACATTCTCCCGCTTCAGGACCACCTGAGCTTGGTGCAGTAGTCGCTCATCCCTTCCCAGGGAGATCTCTAGATCTTCGGCCATTAACGCCTGGGTTTCTCCTTGTTTGCCGGCACCAAGACAATTCTATAGTCAAACCTAATAAAAATTCGGACCAGCGGACTTGTCGTCGATCTGCGATCTTTTTGACATGAAGTACTCCAGGTTGCGGTAGTCGATAGACTTTGATCGGGAACTGTGCTGGCTGCGTAGTGACGCCATTCTTCAAAGCGCCGAACGACCGCCAACAATTCCTTGTCATAGATCTCAGAAGCATTTAGCCGAGTGTGCTTTGAGAAGACATCACGACGGGTGCAGGATTCGGTCGTCATCCGCCGGACAAGACGGCAGCAGACATAATCGGAGGCGTCGGTTTCAATCCATGATTTCTATCGCCAAAGTGAGGACGGAAATGAGATGAAGGCGCTGTTTGAGGTTTTCAAAGCCTGATTTGCTGACCATTTCCACCGACGCTTCTTGGTTAACGCCGCGAGAGGGAGACAATCCTTGAGACCTCAGATTTAAACGACGGTAAAAGTTCGCAAGTTCTGGATGCCCTCGACGTCCTGAGGGGTTTCCCATTCCTGACGACCTGAACCTTCTTGGGGTCCATCTTGACGCCTTCTGGGCCCAGGATCATTCCGAGATACTTGGTTTCCTGGACGTAGAATTCGCACTTCAGGTTTCAGCGGACGACGTTCTTCTGCAAGATTCCCAAGACCTTTTGGACACGTTCCTTGTTGTTCCATGTTATCGGAGTAGATCAAGATGTCGCGGCGAGGTTGTGGCAAAGTCGCCGGGTATGAGGCCGGGCGACGTTGTTGATCCATCTTTGAAACGCGGAGCATTGGTGAGACCGAAGGGCATGACCTGGTATTCATAGTGTCCCTGCGGGTTCGGAAGGCTGTTTTCCATTCATCACCTTCCTTGACTCGATCTGGTGGTAACCCCACCCAGCCCAGCTTCTTATAGTATTTAGCCTTACCTACCTGATTCAGGGTTTCTGGGAAACAGGAAGTGGTGGTTTATCCTGACCGCGATCTCGCTCAACTTATGGGTAGTCGATTATTGCAGACGAGTGAGCCATCGGACTTTTTGACAAACAGGATGACCGGCGTGACTTGGAAATGACGAATAAAACTTTTCAGGTTCTCCGAGATGTATTCATGAGTGCCTGTAATTTGCCCTCATGTACAGCCAGGCCAAAAGGAGGTTCCTTATCTTCCCGGTTTTGACGCTGCGTCATCGTGACGGCGTGCCGGTAACGTACATTTGATTCCGGTAACACGGGCAGGAAGCGCGGAGGTCGGCCGACTATTGCACTTGGGTCGAGGACTTTGTCTTGTCCAACACATCATCTATCGTGCGCAGAACAACCGAGCCACAGTAGCGGGCCAATCTTGATGGCTGCCCCGATAGTCGCGATGCGATAATCTATTGTCTTACGTGCGATCGAGATTCCTCACAAGCAGTGACCGGGTTCAGGATGGGAGACAGTGGCGGAGGCAGACGGAGTCAAAGACCACATGATTTCTCCCTGGAGTGACATCACGATGGCATCCGCGGATTCCCATAACGACGGATATTGTGCTTCCTCGCGATGCGGATGCTTCCTGAAGATACCAACCTACCATCGACGACTTCAAGCGCGTTGTTTCTTCAGGGAACCGTGCGCGATGTTGTGCCGCCAAGCAGAAGTCTTGTCGATTTAACGATAACCTGACGCCTCAGATCAACGAGGCCCAGGCTGACGAAGGAGGCTGGGTTTTGGGAGACGGAGCAGGTGGTAGCTGATCTTCGGACATCTTGTCCTCAGACATGGAGACAATGGAGACGGACAGTAAGGCGCTAGCCCTTTGGTTTGCCAGTGTTACAAAGAAGCATGGCTTTTAAAGCCGCTGGGAGTTCAGACTTTATTCAACTTATTTCTCCAGCTTGTCCTACAAGGCGGTAATTTTAACGCAGAAGGGTAATGGCCGGACCAAAGAATGGGAGACAGAGCGACAGGGGCAGAGCGTGACAGAGTTGAGGCAAGCGATGAGGTCAAGAATGCGCATTGCTCATGACGACCTGCTGGATTTCCTCGGCTACGGAGGTCCCGATCGAGAACGCTTAATTGCTCTCGATGTAGCCTGCGAGAATGCTGAGGTCCTCCTCGGCGCTTCGATCTGTTGGTGCGCTCAACGACCCTTAGTCTCGCTGTTTGCCTCCGACATTCTTTTGCCGAGGTCTTGCTTCACCACACAAGCTTGAAGCTAGAGTTGAGGTCTTCAACGACCTCCTGGTTGCACATCAGGTGCCGGGGACTGGCTTTTTCTGACGGAGGAGGTTAGGACCTCCAAGATTCAGCGATGAAAGGCGAACCTCGGTGATTTCGCGACCGACATCTTCGCTAGTCGAGGGCCGTAAGCCAGGGATTCTGAGAGCGCTTGAGCAGAACATGACTGGGTCGGTCATGGTTATGCATCGAAGAAGACAGAGCTAAGCAGGTTATGACATGTGACGAACCTTAGTTACATAGATGTCTTTGCTGTAAGAAGAGCGAAGCTCCTATAGTTCGAACGAGGAGATAGATGATCTCACAGAAGTAGTGACTCAAGATACCAAGAGAAAGACTCACTCGCGATACGGACTACGATCTATGACGAAGTGAACCAAGCGAAAGACAACCGGCGTCGAACTATGAACGAAGGAATCTAGTATGAGTTCCGAACGACTATGGGTTCGAGTGACGAGGATTAACTATAGTAATGCAAACGATATATATTCCAAACTAGTAACACAACTATAATAACCGTAGGTAACTAAAGACAAACAATATAACACCCTAAAGAATGCGAAGGTAGAAGAAAGAAAGAGAGACAAGCGAGAGACAGCCTATATATATATCCATCGCCGGTAACCGATTACATTAACCCGCGCGATGGAAACCCATAACCCAAAGCGAAACTCGACATAACTGAAAACCCGGTAACGCTTAACCGAAGCCGCCGACGCTTCCTGCGCAGCCGTAAACCTAGTAACGAACGCGAAGTCTTGCACGCCGTTATACAAGACCGTAATATTGCTTCTCGCCAAGACCCCACAACATATATTTTCACGACAAACTGAGCCACGACGGCTTCCCTGCGACGCTAGCGCCCTCTGCACCACCCTCATCAAACTCAACGGCCAAACCTTCAATCCTAGTAATCAAGTACGATGGATAGGCTTCTGGCTCTCCCCAAACCTCAACCCAGACAAATACTTCCAAAGGAGACTAGCAGCCGCGAAGTCTGCCTTTGGCATCATCTCCCGCTTCTCCTCACAAGAAAGGCCTGTCTCAATAACTGCATGAGAATAGCCTCCTAATTTATACTAACGCCAGAACGGAAAGATCTACCCTTACACCCAAAACATCTCTCAGGAACATGAACACCCTCTGGAATTCAGTCCTCCGCTGGGCCACCGGATGCTTCAGAACCACAAACAAACGAGTCCTCTGGGCAGAAGCCAATGCCCCCCCCCTCGACCTATACTGCCGCCACCTAAAGTGTAAACAATGGATACGCATCCTCCAAGCCTCCCCTCTCAACAACCCAATAACAGGAAGAACCAGCAACACCTTCCCAACCATCACCCCAGAAAGAACCTACTCCCACGCCTCTAAAGCAAGAGACCCAACCCACCCAAAACGGAATTCCAACGCCTGCTTCCCCACCTCCCATCAACACTGCCACTCATCCGCCTCATCGACGGCGGCCCCTCCAAACAAAATGGCAAGGCAAGGCAAGCAGCAGCTCCTCGCAAACTGGCAAGTGTCATACCCCCCTCCAGACTACTACAATCACCCCCTCACGCTTAAGTGCTTCCCCTTCACAAATCTCCACAAATTCGTTGCAACCTGAATCCACCAGATGAGGGCCAACAAAAGCTACCTACGCGCCCAAAAATCGTGGATCAACGTACATCTCACCTCCCTCTACCAAAAATGCGGAAAGGAAGACGAAACACCCCAACATGCAGTATTCAACTGCGATGCCACCGCCAAACACCGCCACCCACTGCTAAACCAAGTCACGTCCCTAGAAGAAGTCTGGCACGACTACACCTTCACATGGGCCCTCAACATCACCATCACCTCCGCCAAAATCAACTTCCCCATAAGAGAAGTCTCATCCCCCCTCCAAACAGGTTCAGCAGAATCATCCTCCCTGAGTTCTATCTCCACCATCTCAACCGGGGCCCTATAACGGATCCCGCCACCTCCCTTCGCAATCTTTGAAAAGCCCCATAGACGGCAATCGGGCCTTCGGCCCTCTTTCAACTATTTCCTTTGTCCGCTTAAAGTTCTTGTAAATCTTCTCTGTGGTTTTCTTTTATTTTGCTGGGGATAGGCCTCTTTACGCCATAGTTTATACTGCATGCGAACTTTCTGTACCTAGAAACATGAATAGATATGATTTAAAAAAAAAAAAAAAAACTCTACTCTTGGAATTATGGATACATGTAGATAACCGGATTCTACTGCATGCAGCAAAGCATCCTCTCGGTTCCAGAATACGCATCCGGATAAATTTCGCAAGGCTGTGTAGAGAGCACTTCGATGAGATGTAATTTCTCATCACAGATCTGATGAGGGCGTTGGAAATGTTTTTGCGTGTTAAAAGTTGATATCTCCCCGATATCTTTCCACGGGCGCTACTGCTTGGATGAGAGGAAATCTTGTACATAATGAGATACTGTAATATAAACACTCCGATAATCAGGCATTTGAGAAATATGGGTTCTCTCTTGAGATGCCGGTACGTTCCTGCTTACGATTGAGTCATGGATGTGTTAAGAGTTGTAACCACCATTGGAACCATCATCTTGAGCTGGTCCTAAGACTACAATTGATGGGTATAATCAGGGTATAAATCTCTCGATTGATAAAATAATCCAGTACCACGGCACTGCTTGAAACGGTCGTGGCGGCTCAAAGAAGAGGTTTTTAAACTTTGAACCAGAAACCAAAAAAGTGCATAAAAGAAAATCCCTGTGCCTACAAAGTTCGATGGAAACCGTTCGAACGTTATAGGCTTACACGGGCCAAAGCGAGGTACCGTATTCATGACGACACAAGAAACTAGCTGAGAGTGGTCAAGGGTGGGGCACGGCGGTCACTTAACAAAAGTGAGCGTAGACACATCCCCGCCATGCTTTGCAGTTGATTTGTTTCTTTCCACGCCGCTTGCTCCCTCCTCCTACCCAACCTCTCATCAAAGTGCAACATGGCTGCCTGTTCGCCCCTCCGTTCCTATTTTACCCCTCTTCTTCGCCCCGCTTCCTCCCTCTCCTCCTCCATCCTCCGAACACAAACAACACCATCATCAAAGTTCCTCATCAACTCTTCCCTCCTTAAATCCACCAGATCGTTTTCATCAACAAATAAAATGGGTTTATCAGTTTACTTCGACATTGCGTATACTTCCCCCTCGGGTCAGAGTATGTATTGCCCCATTGAATTGTTTGGCCCCATCGTTTCGCCCATCAACGCCATCTATCTCATCCACCTCGCCCCTCTTTGTATCACCAACATCACAAGGTTCATTCACTGACTGCTGTAATAGACGAGAACTGGGGTCGTGTCAACTTCAACCTCTACGATGATGTTGTTCCACGCACCGCTGAGAATTTCCGCGCTCTCTGCACTAATGAGAAGGGATACGGCTACGCTGGATCCAAGTTCCATCGTGTGATCAGCAACTTCATGGCCCAGGGTGGTGACTTCACCCGCGGTAACGTAAGTAATCCAAAATTTTGTTTGTGGTCTACCTACCTTACCTTAACAAAATATACTGATATTTTCCTTTCTTTCTGTGAATAGGGTACTGGTGGAAAGTCCATCTACGGTGAAAAGTTCGCCGATGAGAACTTCATCAAGAAGCACGACAGGCCTTACCTTCTTTCCATGGCCAATGCTGGACCCAACACCAATGGTATTTTTTTTTTTTACCAAAAATATTAAGGTTCTATATGGCTAACATGTAATAGGCTCCCAGTTCTTCATCACATTCGTAAAGACCCCCCACCTTGACGGAAAGCACTGTGTCTTCGGCGAGGTTGCCGACGAGACATCCAAGGAGATTGTCAGGAAGATGGAGTCAAAGTCCCTTGATAACTCTGGCCGTACCAGTGGTACCATCAGCATCGCTGCCAGCGGCCAGCACTAAATCTTTCCGCTAGGCATTTATGGCAATTAGGTAGAACCAGAAGAATAGAAAGGCTGGCAATGTGAATTTTTCGCTGTTTTTTTTTTTTTTTCCTCCCTTATTTCTTCTATGCGGCCCGTCAACACACTAGACGGATCAAAGGTTTGGTTCACTGGACCAATCAGCCTTGTGAATGTTGAATACCAGAATCTAGTATGTTTAGTTTAAACCTTTCTTGAGGTGCATAGCGAGCCAAATTTAATCCTACTGTGGTTAGGTTTAGTAGACAAAATGCAGGTTCTAGGGGCGTTTGACCTCGCAACTCGCAACAAGCCGTGATATGTAGATGAGAATGATTATGGTACATACTAACTTGCCATTCGCTCTCCGCATATTTGATTGAATGACACCGTCTCGCCAAGACCCATAGCCCCACTAAAAATGCTGCCCACCTAAAATTGGAAGAGCTTTGTCATCAATTAATTGATTCCACACCAAAATTCTAACCCTCTATTATAGGGTGGGCATCATCATACGAAGGGATACGCTAGCATAATATCTAGCTATTGTATCAAAAGATGGTCTATAGATTGCGGGGGAAAGGCAAGGATAATTCCAGTCAGCTATTTGACTTTTTGTATTGCAAGTTTCTTGGGAAGAATTAGCCCAGACAAGATCTCGGGAAGTCCCTCTTTTATATAAACAATCTGAAGATGAGTATAAGGATTTGTCATGTGTAGATGACGGTTTTGACCGGGAACCTTGTCAGGCCACATAGCAACCAACACCAAGGCTAAGCAAGACCGCTTAAAAACCGATCTGAATTATATGAACTGATGAGTACATGTACTCATATGGGGTTGCTTATATGTGGGATTCTGTTTTCTGAAAGCCCTGGGGGGATTATCTTATGGGGTTTTGAGGTCTTGTTGGGCTGGAGTAATCTCCGTGTGGATTTGTATGGAGGTGACCCATTTCCCAGTCTGATATGGTTCCCGGGTCGAAAACGTTACATCTAACATGGATTGAATCAAGTATGCTCGCTCCAACACGTATTTGCCAAGAATAGCTCATTACTAGCATCAATGCGTGCGAGTTTGGGAGGCCGGCCTTATGTGTACTTTTATGTGGATTAAGGATATGGAATACACTCCTATCACCATACATACACGCAGTCTAGCGCCAGAGAGGTTTG
This sequence comes from Morchella rufobrunnea, assembly GCA_024713595.1. NCBI lineage: Eukaryota > Fungi > Ascomycota > Pezizomycetes > Pezizales > Morchellaceae > Morchella > Morchella rufobrunnea. Next base: position 1,234,972 of record JAMGYT010000002.1, on the reverse strand, counting down.
TCCTGGTAAAAATGCCCATTGTCTATTACTACACGGTGAATGGAAAGATGTCGGTGGGTTTTGGGGGGCTGAGGTGTGGAGGTGTGAAGATTGCTGGTTTTGGAGAGAATTGAGGGAGGACCCTGGCCGCTGAGCAATTGTCAAGATGGTTTCCTGGGTATGTGGGTACTGACGTGAAGGACTGGGGTTGGGGTCTGGGGGTTTGGGGGTTTGGGCATGCGTGTGGACGTTTATGTAAATATACATGTAGTATCTGGAGACTTTGGGTCGTATTTGCATGGGTTGTGTTTTTATCTCTTGATATATGTTCATGTTTGGAATTTCGTGCAGTAGTTATAGTAAGGATATGTAGTAAGGTCAAGTATTTGAAAGTCCTCAATTCTTCTGCTTAGACCGCCAGTATTTTATTCGATGAGGAGGAGTTAATCCCAGAAGCCAAATATATTATACTTATCCAACCAAGTATACATAACTATAATCCTAAGAGTCAACAATCATATCATCCCTCTCCCATACCCACCCCTCAATATAAATTTTATAAAACAACCTACAACCTACACCTTTCTCCTAGTCCCTCCTCCTCCCGCTCCTAGCGGCCGCCGCAGCCTCTCCCTCCCCCCACTCCAAGCCCCTCACAAAGTCCTCAAGATCCTCCGCCATGCTGCCCACTGGGTTTCTCCCAAATATATCAGCCAACTCGCTCAACTCACTCACTCACCTTCCCGTGGTCTCACCGCACGTTATCTTACCGGGTGCAACTTACGTTCCACCTGCGTATAGCCGTTCAGGAAGTCCTCTGCAGCGGCATATAGCAGCACTAACGCGCCGGCGTTCCATTGCACGTCTGTGGACGCTACGAGATCCAATAGTAGCTCGTGCGCCATGCCTGATGGTTCGGTGTCGGGCGGTGGCGTGGGCGCGCGTGGCGGTGGGGTTGTGTGGGGTGGGGGTTTTGGGGGCGGGGGGCGGACGATGAGGGATGTGGTGGGGTTGGTGGGGTTGGAGACGGTGGGGGGAGAGGGGGGGGAGGTGGGCATTGGGTTGGGTGCTTTGAAAAATGGGGGTTGTGTGTTGAGGGTTTAGTTTAGGGTGGTATATAGCTAGTAGCAGCTATTGATACTGTAGGCAGTAGCTCGACGGCCGGCGGGGAGGCTGGATAGATAGATATATGTACTTTGATCCTCTAGAAATCAGTCTGGCAGAGGTGAAGAGATGTTAGATGTTGGTGTTCGAGTGATCCAACATCATATTCCAAGATATCATCCAGATCCGTATGATGAGATCAAGTTGTCATCTGAATCATAGATGGTCACTCGCATTGCATTCAGCGTGATCCATATATTAAGCTTTGATTGCTTCTACTCTAACATACATGTACCCGATATCGGATTCCGTTGCCAGTGTAGAGGTACATGTAGATGCAGGTTTTGTTGGATGACGTATGTACAATATATGTAGTATAGCCAGAACCGTGCGCAGCACAAACATTTGTGGGGAATATGTACATAGATCCACCAACAAACAGCGTTAATGCTAGGCACTGGCCCCGTTGGGTCAAACTCAAAATCTGGCTAGGTATGTACCAGATAGGCGTTATTGGTTGTTCTGGCTGGTATCAGATCTTGGATATCGTTGTAACTAGCTTGGCTTGGTGGGTGGGTGTATTGTGTAGGTGCTGGTCAACGATTCATGTTAGGTCAACGATTGTTTTGGTATTTTTATTTTTATTTTTATTTTTCGATGTTTGCTGGTTGTCTATCTATCAATCTATATCAACAGAATAAGGCCAGGGGTGGAAGGAAGTAAGGGGGCGGGTGAGTGCATGTATGCCTAGTTATATGCGTACCATTAATTCTCTATCCCCGTATTTTGTATGTTCCAGTGTTTCGTGCAGATACACACTTCTTCTTCTTCTTCTTCTTCTTCTGGCACGGAAGTAAGATTTAGTGAGGCGGAGATGGTGGATTTCTCGAGCAGTACGTCCATGTAGTATGCATAAGCTCGAGACTCTGATGCTGTGAATCGAGCTGGCCAACGACTTGTCTTACCAGCAGCGGGGTAATACTGGAATCACGTTTGATTTTTTTTTCCTAAAGGGCCGCATATATCTGTACTCTATCTGAGGCAACCAAGAGGGATCCTTCATATCGATACACACATCATGGTTGTGCGTAGACGAGAGGTTTGGCCGAATTAGGCTTCCAGTATCCTGGGTTTGCCTTCTCTTTGTAGGGGGCGGTTGTAGTATTGTATGAGGTTATGCTTATGCCCATATATTCTCAGCATGGCGTTGCGTTTGGGTGGATTCTTTGTGCAGGGGATTGTGGGGAGGGAAGGCTCATGGCTTGTTGAATAGGAGGGTGCTTTGCTTTGCCAAGCCCAGGTGTCAATGATTGACAGCGGTAAGCGTCCAAGGTGCTCTAAATTCTAGACCGCACAACTTCCAGATCTTGAACCGAGTCTCGATGTTTATTTTATCATAGAGTGCATGATAGAAGGGCAGAAAAGAACCTCTGGCTAGAAAGCCTCTTGTGCGGCGGGTAACTGATGGGATAAAGGAGTTTCCAACTATCGAGACTTACACCAGCTATGGGGCATGAGTTTCATGCAGGGGAGAATATCAAGTCTCGTTTCTCTGTGAACCATCGATATATATAAAGCCAGAACCTGTTTAATGGAGATAAGTGTAGCTCCGCCCGCCCGCTGTGGGTATGGGTGCGCAGCTACAGGTACACTCTCGATATTTCTTCTTGTCACGGCCATGTTCATCTCATATTCCAATATATGCTTTGTGGAGGAATCTTGCATCGACCGGTATAAAGCCGAATTACATTGTCGCTCTTCACTTACATGTGGATCATGGGTGGGCCAAGAACTGGCGCTAGTTTTTCAGGGAAAATGCATGAAAGGAAGTAGAGGAGAGAGGGTAAAGACCGTTAGAGGTGCAGATAATAACGGTGCATGCTGCTAGTATTGGTCCGCGGTATTACATGTACCGGGTGTTCACCATAAATACCGAGAATCTGATAGGATAAACGCCCTATTTTACAGCAAGATTCTCTTATCAGATTCTTCGTACTTTCCCTCAACCCCCGGTACATGTAATATTGGGTCGGTAAGTACCCCCAAGTATCCGGATTGATACATGTTGGATCGGAACCATCTACTCGTTTACCGAGTACATACATGCATGCATACATACATACACTGTGCTCTAGATACACGTAAAAGTGCACTCATCCACCCAAGTTCGGGCCTAACTACAGCCTGTCCTTGGTATGTAGCACCTTGTGCTGGGGAAAGGAATATTGCTTCGAGTAGAATACTCCTGGGCTCTGCGGGGGAGGGAATAAGCGTATGTATGTAGCCCAAGTGCATGGGGGGGGGTGGAGAATGTTCACCCCGCATCTATGTAGCTGGATCGAATATTGGGTTGGGTTGGGTACATACGAGACAGACAGACAGATCACAAAATACAATCCGTAGAGATATGCACTCTGTACGTGCATAGAGTGATTATTGCGATCAGGGGGGGTGGGGGAGAGAGGTATGTGATGAGAGGGGGGGGAAGAGAAGAGTGAGGCAGCTGACTTGTAATGAAATGTATCGCCATCAGGATTTCAATGTGATATAACATCCTTAGTAAGCACACATTGATCGTCCTCCCTTGCATGCATTTGCTCTGCTTCCTCATCTCAACTCATCCGTCCGTCCAAAGGAGGTCACTCACACTCAAACGAACAAACGACCCTTTTTTTTTTTTTTTTCTTCTTCTTCTTTCCTTTCAAGCAACACCGTAAACTAACTCCAACTACCCATACAGTACTAGTACATACAAACCAACCGCCACCACTATAACCACTACAACCTTCACAACCTTCACAACCTCCCACAACGATATTGAAGTATCACCGTTACCAGCACAGCATAGCATAGCTAAATATCTAAATACATAACAGAAGGAATACTCGGAAACACAGGAACAACAATGGTTTACCACCAGCGTCCCCAAGATGAGGACCCCTACTACACCAACAACGCCAGCAGCAGCAACACCCACCGCGACCGCGACAGAGACCGTGATCGCGACAGAGACCGTGACCGTGACCGTGACCGTGACTACCACCGTTCCCGCCGTCCCTCCTACTCCCCAACCCGTGGCCGCTCACCCCCCCGCGACGCCCCCAAGGGCCCGCGCTCCTACCACCACTCGTCGTACCGTTCCCGCTCGGACTCGGACGGCGGCGGGGGCTACTACGACCGCGACGCGCCGCGGTCCCGTAGCAGGGACAGGGAACGAGACAGGGATAGGGAGTGGTATGGTGGGCCGGCGAGTCGTGATGTGATTGTAGAGGGATTGGGAGCTGAGGTGGATGAGGATTACGTTGTTAACCCTCCCCCGAATTGACTTGTTGCTAGAAATATAAAGATTCTTGCCTGTGCCTGTTTCTTTTTTTTCTTCTTTTTTTTTCTTTTTATTTCTTCTTGTTTGATATTCTTTTTTTTTTTTTTTATTTACCCATATACACGCTTTCAAGATCTTTTTTTTTTTTGGGACTTTTGCTGAAAGTTTGGCCATGGGGTGGCTGGCACGGCTGTAGATTATGAGGGCGCTTCAAGATGGGTTGCAAGTTGAGAACGTGGAGAAGGTCACCATCATTCGGGATCGAAAAACCGGTAAGCACTTTTGTCTCTCTCTCTTCCTTCCCCCCCTTGGTAAAGTCATAGAGGGACATATCTAAGTGTAGCTGGCGATCTGCTATGTCTTTTGGGGTGATCTATAGGAAACTCGAGGCAGTTTGCCTTTGTCCATTTCTACTCGGTGCAGGATGCCAGGGCATTTCTGCAAATGTACTATCCCAACAAGCTGAATCTCGGGCCGAGCGCGGACCGGTGCAAGGTTGCGTTTTCAAAGGAGAGGGAGAATGAGGATAGGAGAGGCCGACGGAGGGACGAGGGTGAGGAGGAGTGGAAGTGTAGAGTTGTGAGTATTATACGTTACTATTATTTTTATATATCACTCCACAGACATGGTCCTTTTTCTTCTTCTTGAATATCGAACATTGATGGATTCTGTGTGATTATTATCATAATTATTAACAACTATATCCACAATATCAGTGCCTACTCCTCAACTTTCCACGCCGCCAGGAATGCTTCCGCTGCCAGACCCCACGCTCAGGTTTGTTACTTGCGTCCAGATAACCAACCATCCCACCCATCTCTACATTCAAGACAGGACTCTAAAACTGGAGCCAGAAGTTACATTGACAGGCACCCTGACGCACCCCACGCCCACACACTTTACCAACGACGGTGAACGGGACATGGCCACCTCCCCACCATCCCAATTCCTCCTATTCCGCGGCCTCGAGCCCACCGTCAGCGAGGAGCTCCTAGCCAAGGGCGCCCTTAAGCTCACTGTGCCTCCTGGGAGCACCCCCGAGCCCTCAAAGACCGGCCCAATCGGTGCCCTCGAGGCCTCGATCAAACGGGTGCTCCTAGTCCGTGATCGAAAGACGGACGAGAGCTGGAGATACGGATTTGTCGAGTTTTCGACAGCCCAGGACGCGCAGGCGGCCCTCGCAGCGTATAATAAGATGGAAAAGTTCACAATCAGTAGTCGCCCAGTCACGGCGTCGTATATCCACCCGGGGGTCTTTGTCCCCGTGTACAATGCGTCCAGGGGAGTAGAGCGCTTCACATTCTTGCCCATGACGGCGAATGTTGGCGGTGGACTGCGGCTAGCGTATTGGGATGACGATGGCTACGTCTCGGAGTACATTGTTGCAAAGCCGGAACAGCCTCAGCAGAACGACGAGGCTGCGGCGCCAAAGTCGGTCAAGGCCAAAGAACCAGCAGATGAAAAGGAAAGGGACAAGTCCAAGATCAAGAAACGCAAGGCCGACAAAGACTCTGCGGCCTCCACGTCAGCATCCGGGATCTCGGCCGCTTCGACATCAAAGAAGGCCACCCCCGCCCACCTCCAGTTCTGGCAGAACCGCCACTCGGAGCTCCATGGGATCAAGACAGAGTCCAATGCCAACAAGGCAGACAGCACCACGGGCTCCACCTCTGGAGATGAGGACAAGACCCCCTCTATCGGTGGTTCTGCCCCAAAAAAGAGACGCACGGACCAGCAGGGCGAGGAGCCGGCAAGAGAGTCCTTTGCAGACATGAACAAGCTCGCCTGTCTCCTCTGCTCACGCATGTTCAAGACCCCCGAGAAGGTGCACGAGCATGAACGTGTGAGCAGTCTTCACGTCTCGAACCTTCGGGACCCTGCACTGCGCGAGGCCGCGCTCAAGAAGCTTGCCAAGGCCGGTATCACGCCTGCTCAGGCTACGGCGGCACCAGAGTATCGGGATCGTGCCAAGGAGCGCAGGCAGGTGTTTGGGAAGAGCACGAACAGTGCTGCAAAGAAGGAGAGGGGGAGGGAGAGTTCGCCGCCGACAGAGAGCGAGGTCGTGCAGAGTAAGGGCGCGGCGTTGCTGGGGAAGATGGGGTGGACGAGTGGGCAGGGGCTTGGCGCGAGTGGTGAGGGCCGCACGGAGCATGTCGTGGCGGAGATGTATACGCAGGGGGTGGGGCTGGGGATGAAGGGGGCGAGGTTGGGGGATGTGGAGGAGGCGGCGAAGGGAGGGGGAACTTATAGTGAATTTGTAAAGAAGACGAAGGAGAAGGCGTTGGAGAGGTATAAGGGGATGGATTAGGGGGGTTTTTTTTGTGTGTGTGTATAGTAGTTAGGCCCACGATAGTGTTGATATTCCTGTATTGTTCTTTTGTTGGTTCTTGACTGTGCGGTTTTAAATATTATGTGCTCGTTTTTTTCTTTCCGCAAGTTGGCAGTCTGGTGAAGTTCTCGGTGCAGACTTTTCTGAGTGGTGAAGTGGTGACCCGTTAAAGTTGTCTGGTTCCCATTCTAGAAATCTGGTTGGGGGACGTTTACTGCCAGGCAATCATTGACACTGGGCTTGGCACACCCAACTACCCCGCTACAAAAACATTATTTTGAGCCATGAATAATTATCATTAGGGGTTTACTATAGTGGGCTTGAGGGTTTTTATTAAAGGCCCGTGGAAAAGCTAGGGCTGTGTTTTTTTATATGTAGAGGGTTGCTGGTGCTAGATATGTAGCCTCAACCCTTTGGCAAAAGTAGTCCTGGCCGAAACACACCAAAAGATGGACTTTTTGCGAGACTCCCCAGGCATCAATCACCCTCCTGCAGGTGGGTGGTTGGATTGTACTGTACTCTGTTGTACTACGAGAAAGTATTGTGCTGGTTGGATAATGCTGGTGGTCTGGCCTACGCACCTGGCCTGAAGAAGAAGAAGTACTTGGGCTACTTGCACTGTGTGGTTAGTTACATAGTATGAAGTTCAACTCCTGCTTGGTGTGTGGTGTGTGGTGGGGGGATTAGTCTATCAACAGTTGCTAGCCCGTATTCAACAGGATTGCAGTAACGCTCTCTCATTCTCCGGTCGTGTTTTCTGCTCCTCTGGCAGCTGATGTATGTGTGCATGTATGGCCGGCCGGCCGGCCGACCCGGAGCTATGCACCATGCACTCTGCGAGCCTTTCCTCTGCCGTGTATTTCTTTTAGGAGAGGATTGCATTCTAGTAAGGTACAGTCCATGAGCCCTCCACTAGGATGTTATAGACGTAATCATGAAGAGCTGATAGTGTGTTAGGGCTTAGAATTTGAATTTGATCGTTGAGCCTGGTAGGTCAGATCCAGTAACTGGTTCACAAGTTATCACTCACATTCAAATACTAGTTAATTCTTGGCAGACAAACACCCAATTACAACAAAATATATTTTAAGTCCCCAGAGAAAAGCCTATAACAAAAAGAAGAAGAAAAACAGGCCTAGAAGAAATCAACTATTTATAACCCCCCCCCCCCCCCCCCCGGAACACACCAAACTCCCAAGAAAGCTAAACTGTCAGCGCCTGTTCCAGCTTCTTACACAAACCGGCAAGCACCCACTCGGCCTCACTCAACCCGCTCATGAGCGGCCCCTCCTCGCCCAACCAGCTCCACCCCTCGTCCTTCTCCAGCAGCTCCAGAAAACTAGCCCACTCGTCAAAGGAGTACCTCTTCGGCGGCTCGTGCCCCACATGGCTCGAGATCTCTCTAATCTGTGCAGCAATGTTGCGCTGCACCATCTCCGGGGTTCCTTTGAGTGTCTCGTGCGCCTCTTCGATGATGCGGTCGGTTTCCTCGTGCTTCTCGACGCGGGTGGTGGGGAGGACGGTCTTGTACCCGATCCAGAGGGTCCCCTCGCGGACGCCCCGCACAACGGTGTCCCCCATATTTGAGATGAGGATGGTCATGGTGGGGATGGCGATGATGGACCAGACGACGAAGAAGGGCTTGCCAGAATTGGACTGCGGGTAGTAGTCGCCGTAGCCGATGGTGAGGAGGGAGGTGTAGGAGAAGTAGAGGGAGTCAAAGTATGTCCAGTTCTGGGCGCGCTGTAGGTTTTTGGTCAGTAAATCCCAGTTATAAAGTTGGAGAGAGCGTAGTGTAATGATATATAGGACCCAATACCTCGGAGAAGGTGAAAACCATGGCGCCCCCAAGCCACACAAGAAGAAAGGCCATCGAGGATGTCGCAAGCGCCATCCACCTACTGCGTCGCTCCGCCGTTCCCTGGATCCTTCTCATAATCTCAAATTCTTCTTTGATAATCTCGTTGGCAGTGCGGGTATCATTTTCATTATCCCTCTTGGCCGCCTCCAGGACCGCCACCCACTTTAATCTCTCCTTCTCAATTGCCCGCCGGCCCATCTTGATTTTTCCACGCTCGAGGACCATCCCCCTGACGCTGCTGACCACTAGACCAAGCACAATGATACCACAGACAGCATACGGTATCAGTATGATCTTGGACGCTGTGTGCTGCAAGGGATAGTCAGAGCCTAGTCCCACCGTGAGGAGTGTGTAGTCGGCCCAGTAGATGGTATCGACGTACTCCCAGCCCTCGATATTTGAAAACAAGATGGCGCCAACGCCCAGGTAGAACATGAGTGAGGTTGTCTGCAGCATTAGAGTCCGCTGTGGGGCGGTGAGGACGCCGAAGGTGGCGGGATAAAGGTGCCGCACGGTGCTGCCAATGTAGTTTGTGAGGAGGAGGGTCGCGATGAGGAAGTAGAGAACGGCTGCGAGGATGCCATAGTAATAGGATTGCGAGAAGGCGAGAGGTTTGTCAGAGTGTGGCTTGAGGAGCTGTGTGGCGGAGATGAGGAGGCCAATGAGGAGGATTGAGGAGAGATACCTAGAGAGGTGAGTATCAAATTCGATATATTAGATACTGATATTTATTTGGATTCAATGACAGTAGAATTCGATAATGTGACTTACCAGAGCGTTATGGTGATGGGCAATGATACACGATACCCTGTTCGCCGTGCAAAGGTCATGAGAATCCAGATATTTGCAATCACGGCCATAGCCAGTGATACTGCATTTATTCCAATGAGCCTTCACCAAAATATCAAGCTCATTAGCGGCCATCCATATTAAACTCTGAATATAATACAATCTTAGTGTGGTGCACCACTAACCACGCCGGATCCGCAACTCGTTGCCCATGTATCTCCGACCCACCAGGTGGTACATACACCCTCCACGACTGTACCAGCGCACAAATGGACGCCAAATTCGCCAACGGCCCAAACGCACCTGATATCAACGGGAAAGCCGTCGACGTGATCCACCACAGACTAACACAAAACACAATCACTGGTCAAACCAACCCACAATATCACATGGGTTGTATATAAACCAACTCACTTTGGCTGGATAAATCCCTTCCCAACATTCTCATCCACCTCCTCCGCGAGCCCCGGGTACTTTTCAAGCTTCCTGCGGCGGCGCTGCTGCTCGTCCGCCCCATGAAGGTGTTGAGCGACGTGCCGGACATTCCTCTGGATCTGGTGGTCGAGGCCGGGGTCGTTCATGGTGTACAATAAAGAAGGATATGGTGTTGTATGATTGATCGATATCTTGGATTGATATATATGTATTACCTGCTTTCCCAGGTAGAGAGATATCCGCAACACCGACCGATAAGGTCGATGGAACCACCCCAAAATACAATAATAGGGTATAGACGAAAGGGCCCTAGGGCGATAGTACTGTAAGTTAGGCAGCCAAACGAACTATGGGTCGACCGCTCATCCGTTCTCGTGCTGAGAAAGTTGTGCATTTACGATTACCTGCACTTTTTTTTTTGCACTTCATTTTAGAAATGGGCCAGTCATGCGACGCCAACGCTCGCCAACCGATGTCATGAGAACCCCCCCATAGGATGGAGAGCAGGCGGTCACCGGCAAAAAGGATTTCTAACAAAGAGCTGTTGACAGGTCCAGGGTAAGAAAGCTTGGTTTGCCCTGCCTTTGTTAGCCGCTGGTTGGTTTGGGGTGACGTCAACGATCTGCGGCTAGCTGAATAGAGCCGCATTTATTTAGATGAGGTCCGACGGCGAGACCCTAGCAGTTTATTACCCCGGCCTTGCGATGGCGGAGAATTTTTTGATTTGAGTATATGCAAATGGTAGAAAGTAGGCGAAAGATAAGGAGGCTGCTTGAGTGTTTAGGCGAGTACATGTAGTGAACTTTTGTTTACCAGCAATGACAAAATTACAGAAAACTAACAAGCTTTTGGGCACTTAATACGGAATACGGGGTTTATTGTATGGGGCGGTGTGTGTTTGAATTTAACGTTAGTGGTAGTAAAAAAAAAAAAAAAAAAAAAAGCTCAAGGTGGAGGAGTGACATATGGTGATGTGAGCTAAGATGAGTGATTATCTGTGATCCGAAACTTCAAAGCTCTTTTAGAGTCTTGGCTGGACTACTAATGGCGGTGATGAATTGGGTAACCGGATATTTCTATTGGCTGTCATAATTGCGATAGACAGATACCAGACTCTTAGTTTCGTAGAATACCAAAAAAAAAAAAAAAAAAAATGAGCCACTATAAGTGGCTCATGAACTACAACCACATTCTCATCCTAAGATTGGTCACTGCTCAGCATATGCGGATTCTAAGAACAATCATAATCTTTATTGCCAGGGTTTACTTTACAATTAATTGAGATTCAAACAGGTTCGCCCATTTCATATTTTCTGTGAACTTGATCCATCTTCAAATCTGCATAGAAAATTCTCACTAAAGTGGAAGTGCAGAAACAAGCTTTTATATCCAGACAGGGCCTGCATACGTGTGCGTGTATATTATTTCCCATAGGCTGAATTAAACTACATGCCTCTTGATCCCTACCTAACCCACCACCGCATCCACCTCCACCTCCACCCTCATCTCCTCACTCACAAACCCCACGCCCACAATCATCGTCGCTGCCCATGTGCACTCCCCGGTACCAAACACATCCCTCATAGCCCTCCCTACTTCTCCGCACTCCTCGTTCCTTGCGACGTACATCCGTACCCTCACAACGTCCTCCTTCGCCCCCCCGAGCCCCTCGACGGCCTTGAGTGCCTCGAAGAACGCAGCGATGGTCTGCCGGTACGCATCGCCGGGGTAGAGAACTACCTCAGTGGAGGTGGGACTGAGGGATGTGGTGCCGGAGACGAAGATGAAGGGGCCTTTGCGTACGGCCCGGGAGTAGCCAAAGCGGGTTTCGTAGGGGTTGGGGGTTTTGTATGAGGTTTTGACCATGGGGCTGAGGGCGCTCATGATGGGTGCTTGGGGGTATTTCTATTTGTCAATGGGCAGATGTAATGTTGTTGGTATCAAACCTTCGCTATTTCTGATACACTGAGAGAATAAGTCAATCGCAGTTGCCAGACCCAAGAAATCAAGCTCAGGCATCAACTTGTAGGAGGGTAACACATGTTTTCCGGGATGAGGAAGGTGCCAGAGGAATCCTGGTAAATGGCGTTGGATTCTTTGGGATTTAGCTAGTACCTGGATATACCGGAAGGCGGGCAGGGGGTTTGACTATGTTCTTTGGATAAAGAATAGATCTTTCGAGGGCAAACTGCTACCTACATGGCGTGTTGTACCTCCATACTAGGTTGGGCTTATCTAGAGGAGCTTAAGATCCCGCCTTTCTATATTCTCATGTTTGGATAAAGAAAAGGCTTGCAAGGGTAAACTAATTAGACGGAAATATGGGACGAAATGACCCATATAGCCATTGTAGTCAATCAATCAATCAACAAAACTCATAAGCAATGATATACACGGATTCAGCCACGATGTTTGAGGAATCACTACAAGCCAAAGGAAATAACAGTGAGAAATGGCGGCTTACGCCAATTTAAAGGGCAACTGGGAAAGCCCGCTCTCTATCTCCCCAAATTTCTTGGAGCATTGATAATAGACTAGCGCAGCTTGTACAACGTAAAATTTGTGGGCCGAGAAGCCATCTCATCCATCGTTGAGGGAAATCTTGCAGGTTTAGAATAGATGCCGAGTCTTCGGTTTAATACCGTGGAAATCATTAGGTTATGCTTTTCAGACATAATTTACAGTCTCCGGATCTTGGTTAGATCTAACACTCACATGAAGACTTTTTTTTTTTTTTTTTTTTTTTAATCATATCTATTCATGTTTCTAGGTACAGAAAGTTCGCATGCAGTATAAACTATGGCGTAAAGAGACCTATCCCCATCAAAATATCTAGCGCGCATCCCCTAAAATCAAACAATAAAGCAAACACAAGAGAAAAGAAAAAAAATTTTTTTTTACAAGAAAGTTTAAACGCAGACAAAAGAAAGCAAGATAACGCGAGGGCCGAAGCGTCTGAAGTCGTCTGTCGCTTTTCATTGGTTGTGGAGGGTTCTTGCGCATGGTCCCTGGGTCGCGAGTAGTGGAGAGCTCAGGAGGATGATTCTTGAGCTGTTTGGAGGGATGTGATTTCCTTCTTGGGAAGTTGACTTTAAGCGGAGGTGATGGTGATGCTGAGGTGAGGGTGAAGTCGTCATATTTCTTCCGCGATGAGACTTGGTTTAGTAGTGGGTGGCGTTGTTTGGCAGTGGCGGTGCGAAGAGTATTGCGTGATGAGGTGTTTCCTCTTCCTTTTCGCATTTTTGCGTAGGGAGGAGTGGTGTTTGATCCACGACTTTTGGATCGGTAGCTTTGTTGGCCTCATCTGGATTCGTATTCAGAGGTTTGTGAAGAGTCGTTTGAGTGTGAGGGTGTTTGTAGTAGTCTGGGGGTATGATGCCTGCCAAACTGCGAGGAAGTTGTTGTTTGGCTGCCATTGCCATTTTCTGCGGTGGGATCGCCGTCGATGAGGCGTATGGTGAGCAGAGGAGTTCGATGGGGAGGTGGGGACTCCTTTGGACGCGTTGGAGTTCCATTTTTGGGTGGGTTGGGTTTTCTTTTAGGAGGGCAGCGTGGGAGTATCTTTCTTTCGGGGAGGTGGTCGGGAAGGAGGGTTGGTTCTTGGGTTATTGGGTTGTTGAGGGGAGGCTTTGAGGATGCGTATTCCTTGTTTTCCTTCAGGAAGAGGCAGTAGAGGTCGAGGGGGCGTTGGCTTCTCTGAATTTCTCTTATTTGTTCTCAAGCCGGTGGTCAGTGGGAGGCGAGTTAGAAAGGTGTTCATGTTCTTGAGTGATGTTTTGGGGGTGAGGTGGATGCATCGTATGTGGCGATAGGCGTATATGGAGGGCTATTCTCATACAGTTGGTGAGACAGGCCTTTGCCTGCTGATGAAAGCGGAGATGATCAAAGGCAGACTGCTCTGATGTCTTCTTTGGAAGTGTTTATGCAGGTTGAGGTTGGGGGAGGAAGCCTATCACGGACTATATTCTGGGGTGGAAGGTTTGGCCGTTAGGCGGATGGGCGTGGTGTAGGGGTTGGTGTTCCTGCGCAGGTCGTGAGTTCAGTTTGTCGGACTGAAAGTGTATGTTGAGGGGCTCTTGGGCAGTTATTTTTTTCGTAGTGTTCTTTTAGGGTTGTGATGTTGTGGGAGTAGGAGGGTGTGTGACGGTGATTGCAAAATCGTCGGCGTATGATATCGTGATCTTGGGTGGGGAATTCGTGTTTGTGTAGAAAGTTTACGTATATGTGAAGAGGAGTGGGGAGATGGGGGATCCTTGGGGGCCTACTTGTACTCTTCTTGTTGGGGTTTTAGGGAGGCGCTGAGCAGGAGGTTGATGTACCTGTCAGATAGGAAAGAGCAGACCCAGTTTGTCAGGTATCTTGGGGACGTGTTTCTGCGCGAGGATCGGTGCCAGGGACTGTTTGAGGACGTGGTCGAACCCGGCTTTAACGTCTAGGAACATGGTGGAGTATTTGAGCTTAGCGAGTTGCATTGCTCGTATTTCGTGGTGGAGGGTGGTGGCAGCGTCGGCTGTGGATAAGCCTGAGACGGAGCCGCATTGAAGGGGGTCGATAAGACCGTTGGCTTTGGCGACTTTCGCAAGTCGGAGGGTGATGATTTTTTCCAGAATCTTGGAGAAGGTCTGGAGGAGGACAATGATTCTGTACGCTGATGGGGAGGAGTAGTCCGGCTTATTGGGTTTGGCGAGTATCACACCGTTGGCTTTCTTGAGGGAAAGGGGGTGATAGCCGAGGGAGATCAGCGGGTTGAGGAGCGAGGGGATGATAGATGGGTTGCACCTGTGGACCCCTTTCCATGTTGAGTAGGGGATGGTGTCGGGCCCGGGGCTGGAGAGGTTGGATGTGGGGGAGAGGGCCTGTTGGACTTCCTCTGGAGTGATGGGGGGGACGTCTTTGAAATGGATGGGAGGGGGGGAGCGTTCTTCTGGTCTGCTGGGAAAGAAGGCTTTGATAAGGTTGTCGTTGAGGAGGGACGGAGTGGGGGAGTTGGGTAGGGTGGGGATTCTGTCTTCAGTTTTTGAGGTCATTTTCTTGATCCTCCATACGTCGCTGGGTTTTGCGTCTGCTATGAAAGAGTTCCAGTGGTCCTGTTTTGCTTGTTTGATTGCGTTGAAGTAAGTATTCTTCGCAGCTCTGGCTTCGAAAGGGGGGGCTCTGCCTTTTCTGAAGTCCCTATGGACTGAGTGGAAGATGGTGCGGAGTTGGGACAGGTTGGGGTTCCACCAGGGTTTGGACCACTTTATGATTGTTTTGGAAGATGTGTATTTTGAGGAGTGACGAGCGAGTCTAACGACTTCAACCAGTCGCCTATCATCTGGGAGGGCAGGCCGGGGTGAACCAGTTATGAGTTCTTTTTCCGCGATAGCCAGTTTGTGAGCTTCCAATTGGGGAGGTGGTTGAGATAGGTCTGAAGATGGGAGGTGTAGAGGTCATGGCTAACGCCGGTGGTGAGCCAGTGGCGTTCGAGAGTGAGCCATTTGCGGATTAGGGGTGTGGCTCTGTGGTTGGAGAAAGGCAAGGTCGATGACGCTTGACCTTTTTCTTTTGGTCTGTGATAGCCCAGAGATTCCGTGTTGACTAGGAGAAGCCAGTGTTTGTCGCGCCTCAAGTATTGCGCGAGAGCGGAGTCATTGCTGGAGAAGGTTCTGGTGGGGTCAGCTGAGGGGGAGTGTATGTTAAAGTCTCCTAACACGATTGCCGGGTTTTCGATTCATCTGAAGACTAGGGGGGGGTTGAGGGATCTTGTTGTGTTGCTGACCTGTCTGTTATAGACGGATGAAGAATCTGTGAGTGTTTAGCCTGAGTTAACACGCGACTGCGATGATGTCGCCGCGCGGTGTGAGGACGGTGGTGAAGGAGTTTTTGTCTAGGAGGTTTGTGGAGATGTACAGGCATGCGGAAATTTTATCGTCGCAGATGGGGCGTTATGAGGAGGTGAAAGAGGACGTGTGGTTTGCCTTTGTGGAGAGGGGGTTCTTGTATGGCAATGATGTGTGTTTTCTGTACCATTGGTATTGAGAATAGTGAGAGGAGGACAATGTTGCTGTTCGCGCAATTGTGTTGGATGACGCGGAGGAAATGTTTTCTGTAGGTTGTGGTGCCACGATTAAACGAGGTTGGAGATGGGTTGAGCGTTGTTCTGGTGCGGTTTATTTCGCCCGGGGGTGGTTTCATCGTTTCGTCTTATGCGGGCGGCAATCTTGACGCAAGATTTAACGTCAGAAAGGCGCCGTTGCAGTTTACACATCTGAGATGGAGCCACAGCGCGGATGGAGCTGAGCTTTACAGGTTGGGCTGGCTCAGATGGCTTTTTAGCGCAAGAAATGGGGCAGGTGAGGAAGTTTGCATCCTTGGGTGGCATACCGAATTTGCAGCATTTCTTGCATTGGGTGGAGGGAGGTGACATTTACGACGATCGGCGGGCCTGGAAAGAGACGGACTGTGTCCCCGAGCTGGCGCTTGTCATGGAGACCGCGACACGATAGAGGAGGTGGGTTTGGCGTTTCTGGTGGTGTCGTCCTTATTGAGGAACCTGGTGGCAATGGGGGTGATTCCTGTGGCGAGATTGAAGACTTCGGGGAAGTTTGTGTCGAGTTTTTCCTTATTTTCAAAATCGTATAGTGGTACTGCGTGGATGGCGATGTCTACCTTGTTTGGTGCTGGGCGGAAGAGATGGATGGGATTTTCGGGTGTGTTGATCTTGTTGTTGACCAGGGCGGTCATTGCTTCAAACCAAGGGGAGTAGATGTCGACGTGGACAGTTGGGGCCAAAAGAGGAGGATCGACGGTGCGCTTTGGAACTGGAGACTGAGAGGAGGTGGCGGGTGCGACGAGGATTCTTTGGCGATGAGAACGGATTCCACTGAGAGGTCTGCGGCCACGCGTGCTCTGAAGCTTCGATGGGGCAGGGGTGGGTTCTGTTCACAAGAACCTTTCCGCAAGAATGGGATTGCTTTGGGGTGTTCGATGGTGAGGGGGTCTTGGGGAGGTCTTTTCTTATTTTTGACCTCCTTCCATTGGGAGTTGAAGTCATGGTTTGGTAGAGACTTGGGCTTTGGAAGGCCACTTTCTTCGACGGCGACGGCGTCATCACCTACTGAGCCACTCACTTTGCTATTGCCGCGATGTCGATGAGGGGGATTAGGCGTTGTTTCTGTTTTTGTTGGAGGGAGAGGAGGAGGAGGCCTGTGATGCCTTCTGCCCGTTCTATCCTGTTGTTAGTGATGGTCGCGGACTTCAGGTCCTCGATGCCATCTTTCAATGATGTTGAGGCTGTGTGTTCCTCTGCTGTGCCAGCGAGGATGGCCAGGTTGCGGTTAATGTTGAGGAGGAGGAGGAGGGAGAGTTTTGCGTCGTCTTGACTGCCTTCGTGATTGAAGATGCTTTCGGCGAGGTTGGCGATGGGTAGGGAGTCATCATGTCTTCCGTTTGTGAAGTCGCTGTCGAGGTGGCCGGCACCAAGGCAATCCCAGGCTCTGGTGAGGAAATTGGGGGGGGGAGGCATTCTGACAGGGGTGGTGGTGATGAGTGAAGCTTTTGAAGTAAAGACTTTTTGGTGTGTGTAACCTGGTTGCAACGCAGTTTCTGGAGTTTTATTTCAAAAATCGAATATTTAGCGGACGAGAGGGATGTCACATGAAGACTTTTACTTGCTACACAACTATATACTCTACACGTCCTTCCATGACGGATCCGACCACTGTTGTAGAAAGGGGGGGGGGGGGAGTCTCACGTAAATTTTGGTATATGCAATATTAGTCGTGTTCGGAAATGTCATGGAGGGACGTGTATATGATTGCTCAAGCCATAATATCCCACTTACGTGAGAATTAAATCACAAAAAATCACTCGTTAGGGTGAGAGTTGGTCGGTATGCTGTGCACCGTAGAAGGTCCGCTACATACCCCGCCCACACTCGCAGGCGCCAGTGCGGCATCCTTATCCGTAGAATCAGACGATGTGCCATTTGACACGCCTTATTCGGGTGAACGGCCACGGCTGGACTTAATATCATCCCCATTAGGAAGAAAAAGTCATCGTACGTGCTTTGAGACGAAAAGGTCCGGGATACATTCACTTAAATGGTGAGTTTACCGAGTTTTTCCCTAAACACATATCACCAACACCAGAGACAGACGAACACCTTGGACTGAACACAACAGCAAGGCCTATCATCTCTAAGAGGTAATAATATTCAGGTGAATTAGGTGGCGGGGTGCATTGTAGATCAGATAGCCACCAATGCTCGACTTGCGTACATACATAGATACTTGCTTGAGAAGACGCCTCTGAAAAGCGGTGGCCGATAACGGGTTCGATTATCGGAGCACAGCTTAATTGAGCGGGAGCGATGCGGCCGATCGGCGTCGTGGAGTGTCCTCGGGATCAAAAATAAACCATTGGGGGAAAATAGCACCACGAGCGGAGAAAAACAAACAGCTTTGTAACCTGCATGCGCTATTATTATAACTAGAATTAGTGACAGCTGTGGCCCCAGCGGAGTTGGTGCGGACAATTATTAAACCACAACACAACCGGCCTTCTTCAATCAATCATACTCTGCTTTCCGTAATTCTCGAGCTTAGGCTACATGAACTCAGGAGGCAGCCACCGGGCGTTCCTAGCGATGATCCCAATTGCTGATGGGCTGGAATGGACAAGCATTATAAGCGGTCAGATAGAAGTATTGATGCATCAGACGGGGAAACAGAGACCATGTATGTACTAGCACTGAAGTCAATTGGGTCTTTCCAAGGGATCAAATTTGAGAGGTTGGATTTCCTTACCTATGTGCATAAAACGTGGTACAGGCAATTTTCTGTACTCATGCCAAATTTGAGACAGTCCCCTCCCTATCTTTCCTATCGACAGATGATTGTGGCATAACTGTAAGTTAGCCCACGCATGCCAGTCTGCATTGAAGCGATCCATTTCTAGGTCCATAACATCAGACAGAACCCTTGTGTAGGTACGTGTAGTGATCGTGATACCGGGTACGTGTAAGTCTAAAACGTCAATTCCCGAAAGAAAGAAAAAATCAGAAAATGAAATTTTCCATTGAGACTGTCTGACATCCTCGATTTTTGTATCGGTGATCCCGGCATGTATGCAGAGCAGAAGAGAGCAGGTGATCAGATCTCTATGAGGTTTTGCAGCACATGAATAATATGTGGGGGGGCTTAACAATCTTGATGGTGGCGCTAGTTGAGATTTGGGGAATTATTAGCGCCTCGTATTATCAACAGCAAAAAGGGGCACCAGAAGATACAGGGGAGCATTCGCTTGGCAAGTTCCTCCAGGATCTTTCCCGAGCCTCACAATTTAAAGCCCAAAAGAATCAGTCTTACGCGCAGGGATAAGCTCTGCGGGAATGATGCGATAGGGGATTGGTTGCGGATGCCAGGTGACAAAAGCACAGAGGTTTGTTTACACATACCTGCATGAGTGTGGGAAAGCCACCATCGTTGGGCACTGTTCCTGAATCAGGCGTGGTTGACCTGGGATTGATTTTTTCTTTCACTCAAGACATCGAGGCTGTTGCCAAGGGAATGGTTTCTTTTGGTTGATTGATTCGACGTCATTTAGCGGTGGTCGTTAGAGCTTATGGTCCCTGCGGCCGAGCGATGCAAAGTGGCTCAAGATAGAGTATATAGGTGCTCTCTATAATGTCTCTGAGCGCGTATATAGGTATTTATAGTTAGGACGCACAGGGAGTACTCTAGAGTATTAGAAGGTCTGCGCATGTATGGAAGTTTAAAGCGTTGCGGAAGAAAGGGCGCCAGGAAAGCAGCAATCAGTGAGTGAGGTAGTTCGTGTCATGTTAACTAGGAATGGCGGAACGTGGTATATCACAAAGTATCACTCGTTAACTTTCTCATTTGTAATATACTAAACATGACCGTTTATATATGTAAAGCAAGTGTTTTATATGAGAACCTTTATTCTATAGTTGATTTGGACCCCCTATATCCCTCGAGTTTTCTCAAGATATATCGTTTGGGGTTTTTAAAAACTACATGGAAGCCATCAAATATGTACGGTATGGAGAAAGGAGCAGTAGTTTACTATAAAGAAATTAACACTGATGTGGTTCGTTTAGGCGATACTCTCAGAGAGGGGATAATAACTGTACAGAAAGATTGCTAAATTTTATCTCGCTTTTTATTGTACGCCTTGGAAGCCGTTAGGACTTGTCCCTATCGCCAGTCTTCTGTCTCTGGAGCATTTCTTGATGCTTCCGGATGACAGCGGGGACTATCAAGCTTTCAATCTCAACCTCTTCTGCGCCCTGGCTTGGTTCTGGTATACGAATCCATTCCATACCCTCTCGATCTACGAAGATAACTTCGCGTTTTCGTGTAGAAAGAAGATTCCCAATAACTAGATGGTGAGAATAACGCTCAAGACTTTGTCGACATTTCGAAAGGAGCATTTCAGGATCGGTTTCCAACTTTTGTTCACCCATGAATAAGCATTTCAAATGTTAAACCTTCCTCATTTTCCGTGGGGTTATACCTTGAAAGAGACGATCATTGCTTGTGGGGCCCATTGTTCCACTAATCTTTTCAGAAACTTTGGCACAGGATCCAGGTCAACAATTAATTTCTTTCCACCAGCCCCAATACCTGATGATGATAGGATATCTCCACTTTGTATTTTATGTTCAGCCATTCTGCTGGGAGGTACGAAAAAGTCTGATACGGCAGCTGCGAGGTAGAATAACGCCTCATTTCCCAAGCATTGCATCTCACATGCCAGCGCCTTCAATGTAAAGAGATAACTCGTCACAGTTGTGAATGGCAGTAGAAGAAGTAGGTTCTTTTTTTTGGCCTCCTGGTATTTTCTTAGTACCGATAGCATTTCCTGTCGGTACTTGGCCTTTACGACTACATCTGGGGTTGCTGCTTGCTCTGCTTTCCCCCCGTCCTCTTCATCCTCGCCGATGCGCCCCCATTCAGATAGAAAATCGAGAAAGCAGTTTGTCGAATGGGAATAATGCCTGGAGAACGGTAAAAGCGAGAATTGTCGGTGAAGGAAGATGACAGCGTATCCATGAGAGAGAAAATATTCGGCCGAGGTAGCTCCCCGTGTTCCGGCCGAAAAGTTGTCGATAAAGCGTACCGTCTGGTTTTCAAGCGGCACTGTAGTCCCTCCTGAGGTGAGGAGAACCACAGGTCTTTTTGCCTCATGATGCTGCCTGACAAAGGCGTTTGCAAGTGCGGTGTGTTCGGCTAGTGTACTCGGTGGCAGGTTGGACTCGAAATAGTGAGATTCTGAGAGTTCGGGGGTTATCTCCATCTTAGCGGATGATTTGATGAACGATAAAATAGGGCTGACGATAACAGATTAAGCGATACAATGGAGCTAATGCCAATGACTAGGCAGCACCCAGATCGTATTTGAACACGAGTTGAATTCAAGAATAATTGTACCTGGTTCACAAACTAATAGGAGGACAATTGCACAAGGTGTCGTTATTTTGAGTTTTTCCCAAGGGTTCTAGAAAGGAGAGCATGCGGGGTTGGGACCAACGCGAGATTCCCCACTACGGAACGTGACTTGAGCCTCGGCACATGGTAACATTAACGATGTAGCTAAAGCAGAGACATTCGGCCAATACCAACTAGATACGTAACAATTACTTTGTCTACGAATAGCAGGCCTCTGATAAATAAAGTTAGCTATAAATTTATATATATCGATCGATGAGATCAATATCAAGGGCCTATGAGTTAAACATTTAATATAACTGTCGCGTTTAACCATATATGCATACGCGTTGTAGATATATATATCCGCAGGGGTGCGTCTACATACATGTAGGTACAATACCCTTATGGTACTCGGCGCTCCAAATTGGGATTTCAAACTGAGGAAAAGTGCTGGCAGGTTGCTCCTTAGGACTAAATCCTTCCTTATACGGGCATCGCCTAATTGTGACTATACTATGACGTTGCACGTTGGTTCAAGTCCTCCAGTCTGTTCCCGCAGAGTACTGCGGGCAAGGCGTGGCACAAAGTGGAAATACCCTGGGACGTAGGTGCATTACATCCAGGACTGGCTCAGAATACGAGGTTGGGGTGGGAAATTCGTCAATCAATCTCAGGTTGTGATCGCAGTAACGTAAAGTAATGGCCGACAAATTCAATACATTGAGTGCCGTACCCGGATGGATAGTCATAACCCTGCCAGATTGATACATAGTTTAAAAATGGATCAAACGAATTTCAGGAACGAAAAAAAAAAAAAGGCTCACGACTTTTTAGCGTTACACAACTAGCTATCTTCCGACCCCCCACAGTTGAATATACTAGGGGCAAACCGTGGAATTCGGAAGCGATCTTGTTTCAGCACTTACAGGAGCTCTCTTCTTTACCCCTTTTGATTTGTTCACATGTGCTCCGGCAACTATTCTACATGTACCTATGTATATAGAGTGCGAGTAATACCATTGGGGACATAGACAGGCTTGACAGCGGCGCAAAGGTGGGGTGGGTTCCCAAGTACCAAGAGATGGCGGGATATGTAGAGTACCTGGGTATTGGCATCGGGATAACCAGCGTTGGGAGAGCAGTTTGTAGATGAAAGCGTATGAGCACATCGTTCATGTGGAAATATGATCTTGGCCACAGCCGAGAGAAGGATAGAGATGGACTACATGTAGAGTAGATACTTAGATGTATGTACCTACACTAC
The DNA here is from genome assembly GCA_024713595.1 of Morchella rufobrunnea. Classification (NCBI taxonomy): domain Eukaryota; kingdom Fungi; phylum Ascomycota; class Pezizomycetes; order Pezizales; family Morchellaceae; genus Morchella; species Morchella rufobrunnea. The sequence continues at coordinate 1,212,457 of JAMGYT010000002.1, read as the reverse complement.
AGTAAATTAGATATCGCTTTAATTCACTTAACCAGGTCATTATTACATAGAGTGCGCTGTGTATGACGATAACAAGTGCAAGCCGTGCCGGCTGCACGGTACCTTACGTGACGAGGAGCCAACAATAAACGTTCCAGGGATGACCAAAAAGGGTAAGCAGGGGTTTCAGCTTAGCACAACCGAAGGACTCAAAGCTTAGCCCACGCCACGACCAGCGGTGAGATGCCCGAAAAAACCTAGTCATTGCCCTCTTCGGTCGGCTTGGGTGAAGGCTGGCTGAAAGAAAACTCTGCAGGGTCGAGAAAGAAGAAGAAGAAGGGTCCGAGGAAAATTCCGGTACAGCCGTTCGTTATCCAGGCTTCGATTCTAAGTTGCAAGCATGCACTTGAATACTCAACCACAAACATGCCTACATGTAGCACTTGAAAGAGATCATACAGCCCCATCCATGATCACACAGGAAGTTTCTTTTCGATGCCCAGACGTAACAGACGCTGCCTTACTGCCCACCATCATGGTAACGGCTCGGGATAGGCGGCAAGGTTTTGTGGCGGTTCTCTGTCTGATATCCCATTCCCCTTTCCCTTTTCACTAGAATCTGTGGGGTTAGAATTGATTAAACCCCTGACAAGACGAAGACAAAAATTGTGATTGGCTGTGAGACAGGGCGTAATTGGCAGGGTCAGGGGTTCTGTCCAATCAGACAGCAAAGATGAACCCTAAATAAAGATTCACTTTTCACTGGCGCTGTTTTCGCGAGACAGATTTCTTCTTTTACAAGTTCCTCGTCTTTTGTAGTCCTCTGGCTCTCCTGCCGGGTCCCCCCCCCCCCTCCCCCCCTGCCCCTCTAGCATCATTTACAGTTAGTTGTATTCCGCAGTTACCCAGTCACTTAGAGTTACAGCTTACACTGCCCGTTTTGTAGTGAGCTTAATTGCAATTGTTTGACAAGGACCTTCCACTGGCAGCAGTCGCAGGTGTCCTGTGTTGCCTTGTGACGCTCCAGTTGACTTCTTAGTTTCTTGGTCTCTTGGTTTGTTGCCGCTCCACCCTTTATTACGGAAAGCCTACTTGTCTGCATTAATCTAATTCTCTTATAACCCCTTCCTTCTTCCTCCTCTTCTTCTCTTTTCCTACCACCACCATCCTCCCATTCTCTAATCATCATCTCGAACTTCTATCTAACGAAGGAGTTCTTGATATTCACTCGCTTTCAGTTTGTCTATCACACTCACTCGTTTCATCGATAATTTTCTTTTCCAAGTTCCCGCTGTCTAAGGTAGGAGATCTTCCCATTTTGATGTCTCTCTTCGGAGCAACATGACTCTTCCTTCTACATTGCATGGCGCTTGAACATGGTATATGCATATGATCAGCATTGTCTCAATTCGTGGTGAAACTGCATCGCTGGATGACTTTCGATGCCAGCACTGCCTGCTATTTATTCCTTCATTTCACTTCACGCTCCCTCCTATCCCCTTAAGTTTTCTTTAGAAGGCTACTAACTCTACCCCGCTGCTCAGACTTTATTTCTTGAGCACCCTAATTCACCATGAAGAATTTCCTCATCCTCTCTGGCCTTTTGGCCCAGGGAGTTCTTGGAAATATCCATTTCAATAGACCACCTACAGAGTGCAAAGACGTGTGCCCTGGCGATGAGTTTTGCGCTGAAGGAGAGGAATTGTAAGTCGTTTTTTTTTTTTGTTTCATTCCAATTCACCTAAATTACTCCTTCACAATCTAAATATTATATGAGTGTTTCAATCGATCACTTTACTATATTTTTTTTGGTCGTGGAATTTAAGTTAATGTACAATTTAACATTTGCTAACAAGAAATGTTGCAGCTGTTCACGTGATCCAGCGCGCTTCCTCTTTGCTCGTATGCCAATGCCGGCTCCTGGCGATTTTTCTACCACTGGCCAGTGTGGACCTGCCAATGGTGGTCTGATCTGCAACCCGGCTGCTACTACCTACACAGGAGCATGCTGCTCTGTAAGATTCTTCTTTTATTCTATCGAGAGTTATAAACTTACATGGTTTGATATTAGGAATATGGATGGTGTGGAAACACTCCTGCTCACTGTGGAACTGGTTGCACATCTGGTTGCACTGGAACTGGCACTACTACCACTCCACCAGCCTCTACGCCTGCTACAACGGGACCAAGAGCCGATGGAAGGTGTGGAACAGAGTTCGGTGGTGCGACTTGCGCAGGATCTGCCTTTGGAACCTGCTGTAGTCAATACGGGTAAGTTTTTATATCTAAGTGCATTATTAACCACATTAAACTAATAAAACCAAGATACTGTGGTGCCTCTGATGGTCACTGCTTGCCAGCCAATGGATGCCAGTCTGGATGCACTGGAGGCACTCCCCCAGTCTCTTCGACCCCCCCGGCCACTTCATCTGCACCTGCCACTGCTCCCAGAGCCGATGGTCGTTGCGGGACAGAGTTTGCTGGCGCAACTTGCGCAGGATCAGCCTTTGGAACTTGCTGCAGTGCTTATGGGTATGTCTATATATCGAGAGAATCTCATAAATATCAACTAACAATGAGTTAGATACTGTGGTACCACTGATGGTCACTGCTTGCCCGCCAATGGATGCCAGTCTGGTTGCACTGGGACTACCCCCGTTGATCCCCCAGCCAGCAGCACCACTGGAGAACCCGTCCTCGGATCTCCTACCCCGTCTGTTGTTCCTGTCGGGCCTCCTAGCATTGATGGTACTTGCGGTCACAGCAACACTCCCGCGTATACCTGTACAGGTTTCAGCTTGGGAGAATGCTGTTCCATGTACGGTTTCTGTGGTAACACTGATGCTCACTGCGGTGACGGATGCCAGTCAGACTCCTCCATTGGAACAGATGGAACTCAGAAATGCAAGAACGGAGGGTCACAGCCTGCCCCTGGCCCGGCTCCCGCTCCTATCACAGGCGGTGGTAGCTTCGCCATTGTTGGAGATTCTGGGGTCCCTGTTATGCACGCTGGTCTCATGCCTAATGGTCGTGTTGTCTTCTTGGACAAAGTTGAGGACTATACCAAGCTGAAGTTGCCAAACGGCCAATATGCGTACTCCTCTGAGTATGATCCTAATACCAACGCTGTCGTACCTTTGGCTTACACAACCAATGCCTTCTGCGCTGGCGGTATTTTCCTTGCTAACGGGGATTTCGTTTCCCTTGGTGGTAACGGTCCTTTGGACTTCATTGACCCTACTGTCACCGATGGATTTGATGCCATTCGTTACATCTCCCGTTCCTCCTCCGATGCTAGTCTCAATGGCCAGAGCTGGAGGGAACCCGGCAACAAGTTGGCTAGCAAGCGTTGGTACGCCTCTGCTCAGATTTTGGCCGATGGCAGAATCTTTGTCGCCTCTGGAAGTTTGAATGGACTCGACCCCACTGTCCCAGCAAACAACAACCCTACTTACGAGATCCTCAGCCCTTCTGGTATCTCCTCAGGGCAGAATGTTGAAATGGAGATCTTGGTCAAGAACCAGCCTTACTACATGTATCCTTTCATGCATCTCCTCAAGAATGGTGAGCTTTTCGTCTTCACCGCTAAGTCTTCCGAGATTTTCAACATTGGCACCAACACAGTCACCAAGGTTATGCCTGACCTTGCTGGCGACTACCGTACTTACCCCAACACTGGTGGTAGTGTTCTATTGCCTCTCTCAAGCGCCAACGGCTGGAATTCGAAGGTCATGATCTGTGGTGGTGGACCTTACCAAGACATCACTGCTCCTACTGACGCCAGTTGCGGTATCATCGCTCCTGAGGATGCCAACCCTACATGGGAAATGGATGCCATGCCAGTCGGTCGTGTCATGGTAGAGGGTGTTCTCCTTCCTGACGGAACTGTCCTTTGGCTCAATGGTGCCAACCGTGGTGCCCAGGGATTCGAGCTTGCTGCTGTTCCAACTCTTCCTGCTCTCCTTTACGACCCTACCAAGGCTCTTGGCGCTAGATGGACTCAGCTCGCTTCTTCTACTATTCCAAGATTGTACCACTCCGTTGCCCTTTTATTACTTGACGGAACTGTTATGGTTACTGGAAGCAACCCTCATGAGATGCCGGTCTTGACTGCGTCGACAGCCTCCCCATACATCTCTGGTAAGTTTCTTAATTCACATTCTACAATCGAACTTTACTAACGTTTATTTACAGATTTCCGTGTTGAGAAGTTCACTCCTCCTTACCTCCAAGGCGCAAACGCAGGTCTCCGTCCTACTGCGATGGTGCTTAGCTCCAAATCTCTCCCTGCAAACGGATCAACCTTTACTATCAAGTTCAACGTTCCAGTTACTGCCAAGGCCGTCAAGGTCTCTCTTTACTATGGCGGTTTTGTCACACACAGCGTCCACATGGGCCACCGCATGTTGTTCCTTGACAACACAGGCTTTGTTGCCGGAACTGCTGCGCAAACTATCACCGTCACCATGCCACCAAACAAGAACACTTGCCCACCGGGTCCTTATGTTGTTTACGTGGTTGCTGATGGTATTCCATCTGTTGGCCAGTTCGTCCAGGTTGTCTAAAAACATAATTATCCATAGTGTACTTTAAATACTAATTCCTTTTTTTTGTTGCATCTGGCCGGGTTTTCCTTTTCTGTCATGAACTTTCTTATCATTACCTTACGTTTGTATGCCTGTCAAACTCTGTTCTGTGCGCTGTCGGTTCGCCATATTATGTTCTTTTTTCTGCAACACCGCGTGCTGTTTTTACAAAATGTATCGCGGTGGTTAATGGGCATTATGTCGTCTCTGGGATCTTAGTGTAGACGGCTTGATAGATTTCGTAGACTAAGGATTAATAGGAATCAATTGGCTTTCAGGAAAATTAGATTGGCTTCCCTTTTTTTTTTTTTTTTTTCACTTGATGATTTGCATGTTAATCATTAAAATTACAACAAAAGCAATCATTCATTGTGGGTCTCAGTATTGATGAATTCTTAAAATATGCCTGTGCACAAATGAGTAGATGTGCAATTGGCGCCTATCAGGGCGCTTATTGTGCTGCCAGGGTTAGGGTACCTACAAACCATATGCACTTTAACCAACATCAAGTAGCTGACCGAGGTCCAGGAGGACATCTGCCGAGTGACATCCAAACCGCTTCCGACAAATCGCCTTCACAACACCCATATCCGTAATATCCAGAGCAGCGCATCTTGCATCCAGCTTCCTGCAAGTGAGCAAGGGAGGGTCCACAAAAGGAGTGGTGTGGGGTTTCTTATACCAATTAGGTTTAAATGTCTTGAAACACAAGCTCACACTGGGCACTTTGATGCGCCTATGGGGGATTACCTAGTTCTAAACTTCCCCAGTCGGCGAGATTCTTTCCTCAGAGTAGAGGGGTGGGGGTTGGAGGCTGATGTGATGGTTGAGGGCAATATCTAGGTTAGACTCAGTAGGTATGTAGGTACATACTCTACATGTAGTCACCAGACCTGTCTGGCCAAGAACATTAATACGAGCTGCGATCTAAGTTCGGAAATGCGAAAGAGGTACATACTACATACATACATAAGGGTACCTACCACACATGCCCAGTAGGTACTTTACCTTCAATCATGCTTTCCGTTTTATTTGCTTTTTCCGCAGCAACATCACATTCACTGCCTGAGTGCATAAGTACCTACATCACCTATGTAGGGTAGGTACAATATTAGACTAGACGCCAGCGGGTGGGGTGGAGATAAAGTTCAAGGCCCTGACTGGGCTTCTTTCTTTTGTCCAAACATCACCCTCCTTTTCTTTCGCTTAGATTACGATCAGTGATCTAACTGCAGTGCACTTCTCCTGTCAGCATTACCCGTGCAGCGCTCGGATATAGGTAATTTATGTGCAAATCTGGTTTGGGCGGTTGCTACCAAGAGCCTTGGAATGTAAAGTCCCCACCCAAAAGTTTTCGTGAAAGGGCCAATTACCACCCAAACTAGGTGGAACCGGGTTCCAAGTGTAGAGCCACAACACAACACAATTAATTATAATGATGAACACAGGTAAATCTTTTTAGCCCTTGGGAGAAGCCTTTGGCACATTTTTGAATTGGTGAAAAGGAGTGGTTAAGGTGAAATAAAATATTGTAGTGGAGAACCCCGTTGCCAGGTAGATTTTGTATGGGGTTTCACCACTCAACTACTTACGGGCTTTCACGAAAACTTTTGGGTAAAGGCTTTACCTAACTCTATAACGAAACTACGGGACGATAGTTTGGACCGGACCCCAATCTTGGCAAAATGCTGTCGAGTGATTGATTATGAGTTTATTGATGCGATGCACACTTTCCGCTTTCGGATCCCGACTGTCTTACCGCTCTGCGCCTTGTCAATTTGTTCTTTCCGACGGCACTTTTCATCATCAGTCTAGACTATTCCACCCGAGTTCTTCAACAAAGCCAAAGGAATGATCCGTGAAAGGGGATGAGGCCAAGGTCGACCTTATTTCCCCCTGCTCACCCGGGAAACCAAGGCAAGACATTTCGGGTTTTGATGTGCATCCGATTCAAAACGACGTGGAGGACCGGAAAAGCCGTAAGTGCTGATCCGATTTGCATAGTAAATACTAAAGCACCCCTATGGCTCGGCGTCATCTAGGGAGAATTGAAATGGAGCGGCAGTGAATAAGACATGTAACCTCTCGCCACGCCCCCGTGATGCTGCTTCTGCTGCAAAGTTACATCAATTGACCCGCGTGGTTTATCGGATCATACGTGTAGATGTGTCAAATGGCCTAGGCTGTTTTAGTGTACGCGTCAGCCTGCCTCCAGATCATGTTTGTGAGAGCTCTTACTAATGTCTCCAGTATTGTCCCCTCTTCTTTCTTTCTTTCTTTTTTCTGTTTTGGCATTGTTGATCGATATAATAGAGTTTAAATTAGTATGTGGAAATGTCCATGTAGGATTGTCTTTCTGTAGGACCACTTACTAGATTTGCTCGTTGGTTATCGGTGATCAAGAACACGTAGTGCAGCTGATGAGATTTTTGTTTCCATATCAAAGTTTCTTTTTTTCCCTTAATTTCTTCCATTCGATTTTCGGAATCTCAAACAGTGGCGTTCTTTCTAACCTCTTTCTTCCTTCCTGAGTGCGCGCCACGCCAGGCTAGCGCAATCCGTCAAAGAGGCGTCGAACGAGATGGAAAAAGGAATGTGCCCAAAGATTTCCCTTTGTTTTAGCTTTGCTCTGATGGAGAAAAAAAAAAAAAAAGGGTCAGGGAGGGAACGAAACGTTTTACCCAATCGGTAGTGAGGTGGGTCATTTATCTCTCAGCCACATTTCTTGGGTGACACGGGACCTCAACATTTACTCCACTAGATCAACGCCCAGGAACTCAATTTGGCCTCTCTTGTGAAACCTGCGGAAACTTTTTTTCTTGGTCGCAATTATGTATCTTTCTCTTGCGTAATCTTTGGGTGGTGCGTTCTCTCCCCTCCAACGCTCCAAGCCAACGCCAACGTTTAATTCCAACGCCTCCTCTCCAGTTGATGTGTCTTTTCCCATCCGCGGTAAATTAGCTGTCAGGCTATAATTGCCTTAATCGATAAAGAGATAAGAGTTCTTACCCTTGGATGAATGGCATAAGTTACCCCCTTATTTCCCATTCACTTCCCATTCACTTCCCATAAGTTATGACCGGGGAAACAAGGCAAAAATTTAATATTGTGCGTTATTGCATGCACTCCCTATGCAGGAGCGTGTTCCTGCATTTATTGAAGCATAGCATATAGGCCTCACCTGCAAGGGACGTTCCCAGAAAGTATGGGAAGGGAGGTACCCCCCCGTCTTATTCCACTGGAGGAGACCGGTCTCTTCTGATGGATGCAGAGAAAATTACGGCGTGAGCCACTCAAATGAACGACAGCTTGATTCTATGGCTTACCGTGAAGCGAGTGGAATAAGACGGTAGGAGGCAGCAAGTTGGGGGATATCGAGTGATGCTACATGACAAAAGACCCTAACCCTAATTGGGGCGGTTTCCAACTCAAAAAACCTTGTCAAAACTTTATTTTGACCTCCACGATGATGTGAATACCGGCCTCAGGACCTGCGACGTGCTCACTCTCGTGTGTCTCTCTGATCGGTACGGGGGCAGATATCGGGAGCAGGAACCGACGGCGAAGTTCTTTTCTTTTAACTTGGTAATTCTTTCAGCCGGCTAGTTGATTCGGTAGTTTGTTTATTGGAGAATTTCCCTTCGGGAGAGCTTTACTAGACGTGGTTAATGCTGGGGTGGGGGAGGTGTTTTCTTGAGGTCGAGATCAAGACGAAACAACTACTCGATCTACTTACCCATCTATTTGACCGATAACTCGTCCTCCCCGTAGCTTGGTTCGGCGGGCATTTTCTTTTGGGCCGAATCAATGTGTCTTTATCGATAAGTAAGAAAATTCTCACTTAGCTATTGCCAATGCTTATGCTATAACGAATATATGGTTCGGATATCAACATGTCAGAACTGCGGGTTCCAAGCCTAGCAAGTACCCGAAAATCGAATAGATGAATATAAAAGATGCTCATATAATAAAAGATTCTACCTGCTAGGGCACATGGCCATCTGGAGCAAGATACTCGCCGTCGTATGTGCTGTATTAAGCCATTTTCGTCTGATATTCTTGCTTTTCACCAGAAGAGGGTGCGGTATACATTAAGTATATTGCACGTATAAAAATTATTCTGCATCGATAGAAAGGAACTGCTTCCCGTTTTTATGCATGCCGAGAAGTGGGGGGAATTATTATTATATGTCTGAGGTGATAAGCTTGAGGCGAGAATTAGCTGTGTATTTGAGGTTTGTTGAGAGGACACAGGAAACTTTAGGCCGCAATTTTGGACTTTGAGTGAAAAAGGTATCTGATAGTGATGGGAGATATCCCATCCTCATCCATACAAGTACACATATATGGTACAATAAGCCGTATGTGGCTCCTTCGGCGTTACTTCGGCTAGCCTAAAGTGTCATAGGATATAATTTGTCGTGATGCTGTCACGGCGTAAACTACCAGTGCTGCCCTCTCCAACTCCATCCGATTACCACGGAGGCATGTGTTAAATGCCCCATTTACTGGTATTGCAAAGGAGGTCCCACTCTCTCCTTCTCACTCAATAGCTCGCCCCCTCCCACGATACTCCTTCTTCCCTATCGACTCCCTGGGAGAGAAATCGCCACAACAGTCACCGATATCATCCCCACGGAATGAAATTTGGATGGAAATAGCACAGTACCACTAAAGATCAATAGTGCAAACACGGAGAATAGCACCAAATTGTGGAAAGGGGTAAGAAAAAAATGCACAGATGAATCGGTTTATATTATTTGTAAGAAGCCCCCGGGGAATCATGAGGTATCACTCGTGCTATCAGACCATGGTCCGTGTTTTTTTTTATATATTATTATTCATTATGTACCATGTTACGTATACTATATGTTGAGGTGTTTACTTCATTTTATAGACGCGGGGCCTGAGATGTCTCCATGATTTAAAAAAAAATTGTAATAGTCGACTTCACTTCTGCACTGATTAGGGAGCGTCACGGTTCTCCGCTTACCTACGCGGACATGTGCCAGCCAATACCTGCCCCATAGGAGTCTGGAATCGGCCTGCCGCTCATATGTAGTCATCGCCAGCTATTTCAGCGTCCAGAAGTATATGTACGGAAGGAACTGGGCTCTTGGAGCCTATATAAGCCCTATCATGGAATGTCAGTGAAATAAGTTTGGTGTCAGCAAGCTCCCCCTCCTCACCCAGCCATATAAACCAACACCTCTCGCACACCCTTCTTTTTTGCTCTAGACATACCTAGCCTGGCTTTCTTCTGGTATATTTAATGACGATATAGTTTTAGCCTTGGCTTCGACTTGGTGTGCTCTGCGCAAGTATTATGTGGTGGGTATCGCACGACCCATCACTACTTCCTCCCATTTCTACCATCTATATGCAATCCACTACTCTCCATACCAAATGCTCCTTCGAATGAAGTTCTCTGTAAGCCGGCTACGAACACAGTTGCGATTGGGGACCGAGGTAAATCATCATCAACGATCACGACGGAACACATTAAAATGGGAAGGGACGAACAATATCGTATACATACATATGCGGCACTCCTAGGCCTGGGAACCATTTACTATTAAGAATAAGGAAATCAAGAATTATCATTCGGATACCATCGATGGAGGGCACTGAGGGCCGGGTTGTGGGTGGATATTTCCTAGTCAGTGTTGCTCAGCGTCAGCTTCAGTCAATCCAGACTATTGCTTGGATTCCACATCAAATAGTATATACATTTACGTCACCGAGATATTGTAACTAAACACACAAATGTACGTTTTACAAGACCAATACATATATACAGTAAAAGGTGCAACGCTTACGATCCCAAGCCTTTCAATGGAAGCTGGTTTAGATCTAGGAACCCGAAATCCACCCCATGGCAGTCATTCTTTGGTATTTCTATACGCTGAGAGGTTTAGTAGATTAGGGCCTTTCGGCGGTTTCGATTGAATGTGACCTGAAGAATATAAAGCGCAGGGTCTAAACAATCCCGAGGAAAGTAAAGAAAACAAAACACCCAATAAAATGAATGCACTTTGAAAACCCGAGTGCAAAGGTCATAAAGAAAAAAGAAAAGAAATCCAAAACGCCTATCTAGGATGCATGCTCGAAGGAAATTGGTGCAAATAACGACAGAATAAAAAATTCTCTGAATTACTTCATAACTCTTTGACAAAGGCCCAAAGAATTATGGCCCCAAAAAGCCACCAAGTCGGTACTAGACGATTGGCTCTAAAGTCTTCCCAGGGCGTCCGCCCACTACCGCTAGTTTCATCAGCAGCTCCGGAAGTAGTTGGGGGAGAGATGGTGTTGGTATTATTGACTCCGGTAACGCTCCTATTAGTTGTATTAATTTCGATGTCTTCGCCGGACCCAACACCTACTGGCCCACAATCGCCCTCTGGAGGGGCTCGGTTGGTGTTCGGAGAATATGTGACGTCCCTTCCTGGGGACGGGAAATCTACGTCTTTATTTGGCACAGTACTGCATCCATTACCGATATTTGCCGCAAATAGCGGCGGTATAGTGGTACGTCGAGAGTATATGGATCCACTCGGTGATCTTTTTTTGCTGTGACTGCCAACGATTTTAACAGCAGCGCAATTCATATACATCTCGCGGTTACCTACATTGTTAAACCAGGTCCTGTGGGAAACACCAATCAGTAAAGATTATAGTGAGGCATACACCATATATCACCAGGCTTATATACCATGATAGGAGCGCATCACCAACTGGAGTATCATCAGGTACCGTGAAACTGAACTCCTGGGGGTTACCAGACGTATCGTTTCTGACACAGTCGCCAATGTAAGATTTGATGACACCGAAGGAGCCGCCTTTATCGTGACTTAACGCAATCTGGCATGAACCCCCTCCATGTGGTGTGGTCCCTATTAAGCTATTTAGGTAGTAAGCAATTGCAATTATAGATGCATGTATATATAGGCTGGTTCATCAATTAACAGATATTAGTATGATTGTGGATTTACCTTATATTGTAAATTCCTTCAACCACATATTCCACTACAGGATGGCCTCCAGGAGTTCCCATGTCTATATGATACCCTTTGCAAGGAAAGTTTTTGCCTTCTGAGGCAAGGGGTGACGAGTATTCCCAGTCTATTTTGCCAGTCGATTTTGCGTAGGGATTTTTTGGATAGCGGAGCGGTGGTGGGCTGACCATGCTCATATGCCCTATCGCAGTGTTTACGGCGAGGAGTAGACATAGAAGGATATATGAGGGGTTCATATTTTTTTTTTCAATTGTCGATCAAGAACCGCCTATATGGCTATTCTTTATTATTTATACAATTCCTAGGACTCCTATATCCAGAGGCTGAGGGCTGAAAATATACCGTTTTCACCTCTCTAACAGCCATTGGTCCAAACCATATCCCCACGTACTGCGGGTTGGTCCACAGATCACTTTTTTTTTTTTTTTTTTTTTTTTTATTCATTCCGTGCATGCTCCACAAATCACTTATGTGCCTTTAGAGTTGCTCAAATTGACTAAGGCGTTGCAACTATAGATAGTACACGAATAAAGTGCGAGAAATTACCAGTCAACGGAATAAAACTTCTCAAGTGTGTCGATGTATGCATGTATTGTGTGTTGGCATTGGAATATTCGGAATTGTATCCGGTACTAATGGTAGTGGCGTATGTAGCTGAGAGGTGCAAGGTACCTTGATAGACAATTGAAGGTCAAACATATACCGAATCTGTTATCGAATTTTCTGGGCTTTCCCAAAGAAGAACCATTATATAGATTTATGATGCGTGCAAGTACCTATACACACACAGGGATAGCTGAGTACTTAGTTTTTTAGGTATTCAGATAATCACCGTTGGTTTGGACAAGCGAATATGTACCAAGTCTCGGCCGTCTTGCATGTGTCTTCCCATAGTTGGAAGCACTAGTGCGGTGATGTCAACAACCGCTATGCATTTAAGACATCGTTTTGGTCTGATCTAGCTTATTGGCTATCATCGCCTTCACTCGCCTCCTATTGTTAATATTTCAACGTCTATTATTAATGAAATATTGTGAATTAGTAGCATTCCGATCTCTCAAATTGAATTTTGCCGTGTTAGTAAAGATTTATGAAAGGCTCATACCGTTGAATGTTGGAACCCGAGAGAGGAGGCTGAGTATGTCTTGGTCGTTAAGATCGGTGGATTCTGCTGTGGGTTGATCAATCCTTTTTTTTCTTCTCTTTTTTTCCTTTTGTGAGCGGCATCTTCCTCTTAGTCAAGACATTTTCTTGGGTGAAAGAAACATGTTCCAGACTATGAAAGCTGGAGCGCCATAACCATATGTATGAAGGGGCAGTACATTGAATATAAAAGACCTCCTACAGGTCGGTTTAACTTAGTAAATATCTAGAGTATGTCGCCGGCCATATTTAGGTAGTTTGTGAATCGTGATTGGCGTTGAAGGCTTCAGCTGGCAAAGTAAGCTGCATGCATGTTTGAGGTTGCCTTTAAAAATACGATATCGTAATATCGCAATTGGCAGAGAATGAATAGGAAAAAGAAGTTTAGGGGCTTGGAGGTTGAAACCCTATCAATTCTACCATGCTCCAGAATTAAAATGTCGCTGATCACCATCGGTCAGGCATGATTTGGGGAATATTAGTCAAGTGTTAAGTAAGCAGAATTTGAGATATTTGAAAGCTGCTGAGGATGGACCACCGTATTATGTGTAGACGAAGGTGGAATAATGAGGCCTCCAGCTCTTTTGAAATGAATGTCGATCATAGAGTGATTAGCTTTTTGAAGTCTTTGATAATCATAGTGCCCTCATTCTCTGGCGTCCCACTTCGGAGTTGTATACGTACTCACTCACCTCTATTTATCGTCACTTTGTGTAAAGTAATAGAGCAGTGGAGGGTTGGGCGAGAGGGAGGGTATGGCGGGGCTTGGCTCACGAAACTAAAAGATCTGCATCAATTTGGTACCAAGCCCCGCCATACCCTCCCTCTCGCCCAACCCTCCACTGCTCTATATAGTCGACGAATTTTTTATATAGGCAATAGAGATATATGTAAGAGGCCCGGAACTAGAAATCTTGCGGTGTTTTAGTCCGTTTGCAACTGCGTACCGTACCAGATCATACCAAACATACAACAGGTATTGGATGTCATAATAGAGCGTTTTAGCTACAAAAAGTCGGACAGCTTGGACACAAAGTCTAGCTGTTTTAGGAAGAGACTTGCAGTCGCCCAACCAATAACATGTGCAGGACTTTTGTCGGAGTGGTCGACTTTCTGTCCAACTCTTGTAGCTAAAACGCTCTAATACTAACTCTGTTTCACGCATTGTATTCTAAGATTCTTTGATATGCCTACTTATATCTGCCGGTATAATTGATCCACATGTAAATACATCAATTTGCATGTACGCACTAACTAATACTTGGATTGGTGAGCGCTGCTACCGTATTATCTGAGAAAATTCGTTACGCTGCAGCAAGGATTACTTACACCAAAAGTTGCAGATTGACGTCTAAAGGTGGTCTCTGGTTGGCCTATACCCCTGCTGTCTCGCAACAATTCTTTTTTCAGATAATACGGTAGCTGTTATGTTCTGTACATGCATTGATGATTACGGAGTACATCTATGTAGGTACATAGGGTGTGGGGGTTGATGCACGTTCGTCAAATCTTCAACCACCAGAGGGCCGCTGGACAAATGGGGTTAAGAATAGCACTGAATTTAATATTATACATCTTCTTACCTATATATGGCCGCATTTACAAACTTACAAACTCCTAGAGAACAGAAAGGGATCTAGAGGTCACTACATCATTTAGAATACTTTAGATAACGAGGTGCTTTAAAATACATGTAGTCCTTTATGTAAAACATCCAATTTACCTCAATCAAAAACTCGATTTCCGACATACTGACTGACCAGGCCTAGCTCTCCACCATCCAACTACCGACTTCAACGCCACCCGCTGTTCCCATCTTAAACCTGGAAAGTCACCTCTACTGAGTCTACCTCTGATTTACTCATATTACAGGTTCAAGACAAGTGTAAAGTGGCGTTCGAGTCCAAACAACTCTGCGGCCGGTCGGCTTTGTGGCCGGTCGACATGGCACAACTACATACATGTACTATGGAACATACATATACCAAAAAGGATAATGAATTCCATGGATCAAACTCTTGTCTCAATTATTACCACGAATAAGCTATGGATAATTCATAGAGGTGTAAACAGAAGGCACGATATTGTATATCGAAGGGGAGGACTTAGGATTATGTAACGTACCGGTACATAAATCTGAGTGTGGGGGCCACATATGAGGGCCTGGCTACAGAGTGTTCGAGACCCCCACTTCCCAAACTTATGCACCCGAAAACATCACGATATCGATCAGTAGGACCGTACATACCTATAGTGGTCGCATTTCAACCGATCCCTTGCATGTCGGTTGGCCGCCATGTATAGTTGACCAGCGCTCGAGATTCATCTTTAAATCCCCTCTGCGACAAACACTATTAAAACAAAGAAAACACTACTCTTTGTACTATATATAGAGTCAAATATGTCGATGGAGTAACAAAAACAGCCCTGACTTTATTTTTTTTGCTGCCTATGCTCTTCAGTAGAGTATTTATTTATTTGTCTCCACTTGGACATTATCTTTGTGGCTATTGCGCAATCCACAAAAGTTTGCGGCTTATATTTGCTTGTTTGGCAGCGGGTAGTCCGGGCTGAACGCTAGGCGGTCCGATTGTTTTCAAATATAGAAATCGAGAAATTATGTGAGATCTTATGAAGCAAATGCAGGAAGCGACTCAAGAGGATTAGCATTGTAGATCGACTAGGATTCGGGGCAGTTGATCGTAGAAGATGCTGATATCTATTGATAGGGAATATCCGAAATTGGTTCTAGATGCCTACCTAGGAATCGCAATAACATCAATATCATGAAGGCGAGTACTTCACAAATGGGTAAATAGCCTTGCCTGGGAAGACTTAACTTTAGGGGCGATTCTCGCTCAACGACAAACCCTTTTGTAGTGCTGCGAGCCGATATGATCATATGAGGAACATGGAATCCCACAAGCCATAAGATGTTTCGTTTATTCTGGACAATAATTAGTGGCCCAATGAGCGAAATATTTATTTGACGAGTCATGTATGTAGGTACTGACTCTACATACTAACCGCTTCGGACATCCACAATTGGGGATGGGATAAGCGAACGATCTGCGTCAGGCGCAAACCCAGGCGTCTTGTTCAAAAAATTTCATTTTCAGTGCACCCCGCAAAGAAAACTCTCCGGAAGGTCTCGAATCGACAAAATGACAGGCGGACGACTTGATCTAGTTCCGATATGTCGCCGTCTAGAGTCGAATATTTCGCTTCTTGGAACTCCTTGTGTCGATTCTTAGGGTACATTCAAAATCGGGGAAACATAGGTTGGCGTTTGACCCTGAACCTCAACATACTGTTTACGCTTCGGCATGTATCCGGTACCTGATGCCCATTCCTTCCTGGGAACTACCCCACACATCCAGCATATGCAAGAGCATATCGGAATAGAGTGCATAGACTTGCGATGAACCATGGCCATAGTCGCAGAAGCCAATATCATTAAAGAGGCCCACCCACACATTCGCCCGCGCAGATTCATCCCCCACCAACGAATCTTACTCCTAAGGATAGGATTAGCAGGGAGAGCTGCATGCCAAATGGATCGGAGATCCTTGCATACTCCGGGGAGATAAACAAGATGGATGTGAGATGTGAGAAAGGTAGACACCGCAAAAAGCTATAAACCCTCACCTTTCTCTCGACGAAAATATCTGCAACTCACACTCCTCAGAAGCAAAGCACCCCGCGCAGATACCAATCTCATTGAATCTTTGAAATGGCTGAATACCAACAATACCCAAACCTCCCCAGAGATTTTGAGAATGATCTGGACACCCTTTCTGCATCGATATACGACGATGATCTGATACCAATCCTTGACAGAGAGGATGATAGCGATCTTTCCCACTATGAATCAAGCAGATGCAGCTCCTTTTCAAGCCCATCATCAGAATGGACATGCCCCTTGAGAGATAACCCCCCATCGTGCAACCGTCTATTGGGCGGTGCTGCCTACCAGATCCCTCGCGCTCCTCCACCAACCCCTCTCGTGTCATCGCCTTGTGTTTTACCTATGTTATATAGCGAGGAAGAAATTCCAACATTCGAGCTTAGTACTAGCCTCAAAGAGCTTGGTGTGTGTGCTGCCATGGGAACTCCCAAAACGTGGTGGAGTCTGGCAAACGAAGATATACCCAAAGTTAGCATCCTTCGTTACTCTTTATTTTTTATTTTTATTTTTATAAATATAATCAGAATCTAACCTAAAGATTTAGAGCGTTCCTGAGTTGAGGTCGCCTGCATGCACGTTTTGCGAACCTACATGTAGCTACCTACACCTAGAACCAAGCACCCCGAGCGATAAGACTGTCGAAACCCAGCTGTACCAGTTTCCCCCACTTAATTCCTATGGTCATTCGCCTTGCCCTCCCCAAACACCTCCTCCTTCAGTATGCTCCAACAGAACCTCATTCGATAATGACCAAGAGGAAATTACACTATACTCGTTCTTGCGACAGCCTTACTCAATGGTGGAGATAGATTATCAGCTGCAGTTATTATCGATAAAACAGCAAGCTGAAGACATTGGCCAGCAAATGTCTGATTGTATGCCATGTTCAACAAAACGGGGAAGCCGGTTGAGAAAAGCATCTCTTAGCTCTATCGAGAAAGCTGGAACTCTGAAACAAAAGCTATCAGATGTCTTTAAGAGGTCTATCAGTCGCTAGGCCATTGTTTTTTCTATTTTTCATTTCTTCAGCGGATTTTTGGGGCTTTCCTTTGTTGGGTTATTTTGGTTAATTTTGGTGGGCGATAATGTGTTTGATATGATATGAGGCTTCGTTGTTTTCTCTTTGTCCTTACGAGCCTGGAGCTCATGCGGTTTCAATTTCGGTTTCCTCTGCTTTGAGCATACCTCTTCAGATTTGAGCCTAGAGAGGTTTTGGTTATGTCTTTCTGATCTTGCCTATTGAGGTATAGATCATATTTATTGTCTTACCTTTCGGTAGTAGTAGGAAGGCGCTGAGCTCGCTACCAAATAATGATAATAAGCTTATTTTTTCCGGGGTCCCCAAGCTGAAACATTTACCTCCACAGTGTAAGAGTGGGGTGGTGGGGGTGGGGGTGGGGGCGGCTCGTGCATTTAGGTTGTTTAAGTTGGCGGTGGCCAGGCATACATACATGTATGTAGGTACATGTACATATGTAGCAAACTTGAATCTTGGGCATTGTTGATCGATTAATTTGAGGGAGTTCCGATTGAAAGGTGGTCGGTCTAGATCTGTAAGGGCAAATACCTATCATTCCGATGATTTCGAACGTCAACAGTAAACAGTACTTGCACAATTATTGGATCAATCTAGACCCAACTTCAGAGTTAAGTAGGCTCGTTCTTCAGCATACATACATGTGTATACCCCTTGCTCGGAGATTTTCTTCAAAGCAAAATCGTTCTCGGATAAGGGTCCGGAGAATTTGACAAAACCGTACCTATGTAGCATGATTTCACATGTGGTGGGCAGATTAAAAAATTTCTTTATGCATTATCTTTTCGATCATGGGTTGAATGTTGATTTTAAAACTGGCTTGTGGGTACCGACATTTCTGGCGGACGAGTCCATAGATATCATGTGGGTTAGAATATCTAGAGGGCGTGTGCAGCCATATATCTTGACTCAGTGAGTATGTGCTGGTATCCGCTCCCGAGCAATGCGGTACATCCGGGCGATAGCCTGTAAATCAGTACATGTAATTCTTGAATAAACCCCTACATCTAGTCAGCAGTGATTAATTCTTCCTTTGGCTAAATTATTTAAATACGAATTGTTAGTTTTTGTGCCTATATTAGGAAGCTGCGGAGATGATAGCCTTATTTTATTCTTAATACACTAGTTTAGATCGCGAGATACGTACGAAAACATCAAGTACCCTCTGTTAAGCAGATACCCGTGGCTTGAAGTATATACCAGACATATCTTCAACGTACATACATCAGCCTATCTTCAGGTGATAGGTAAAACGCATCTCCGGATACATGTGGAAACAGGAGGCGAGGGGCTGATAAGAGTATAGACAGGCTATATAAAGGCCTTGAGGCTTCCTTCAATCAAGTCCTCGACCTGGCTGGCTTTAAACAAAACCAATATTGCTAGGCCACACGCTCTCTTTCTGTTTGTTTTTTGAGTATACGCGGCAAATAACCACATATTCCAGCCATAATCCAAACAGATAAATCGCTTCGCCAAACACTAGAAACGATGTGTTACTTCACACTTTCCATATATACCTGCGGCGATTCCTACATAAACAAGTCGACTGCCTGTATAAATGGTCACAAATGTACGGTATTAGAAGTCGTATCTCATCAGCGGTGTCAGTATGATTGTTTCGCATGCCGACGATCGCCGAAAAGAAGAAAGCTACCCGCAATGGCCAGAGGAATATTTGCACCAAGCTGAAGAGTGCTGTTGGGGTTATGACGGCGTATTAAGGACTGGCTCGATGTTCAGGAAACAGTTTTGGATCTGATTTTATTTATATTATCACCATATTTGTGTAGTTTCGTGATCCTTTTCTCTTGAATAATTTGAGGGCTGCCGCCTGTGTTGTTTCTACTATTGGGCAGGGGAGTAGCTTGTTGTGATTCCGAATGGTGTGGTTTCCTGCAAAACCATGTTTTATAACAAGGTTTGAAGTAGGCGTTAAGAACCAGAAAGAACTATATGTTTAAATGTGGAATATGGTTTGTCATTATTATCAAACAGCCCTAAAGTGTTCATTCATGAAAACACATACCATTTTAATAGAAGCATATCTTTCCGATACCCCCCAAAACCGTTAAGAAGCTGGGAATTACATTATTAATACCTAGTGCCGCAAACTCTCTGGGGAACTTGCGCTTCAAATTAATGATGCGCCTTACTTTAGAAACCTTTGCACATAATAAATGTTAGTTAGGAATTAACTGAAATTTTGTGAAACCATTTTTATAAATTGAACCTCGAGAGAAATCCCTAGTTCCAGTCTTCATTCAGGCTGTTTATAGCAACTATGATAGTACATTCTAATACTTTAGGTCACTATTTCTGACCGATGTGAATTCTGATGGGTACGTACTTACTGACAGCCGCATTTCTATGTGCCTATGTGTCTCCAGCCAGACAAACCCATATATATACTCAGTCTTTCAGTAAAAGGTCGTGAAAATTGGCGTTGCAATCACGACCTTTTACTAAACGCCTAAGTAAGTAGTATACACAATTAAAGCCAAGCGGCCTGCGGCAGTTCTTTCGGGCCAGCTTAAACCACAGAATAGGGTTTTTAGGGATTGAAATTAAAAGAATCTTGTTTCTTTTCTTTGGGTGCAGAGAGGTGATCTTTCAATAATGAATCCAATTATCTGGTGCTCGGGCCATCTATGACTTGCAGCACGGTGACACAACAGGCTGAGATGGTAGTGATGCCAAGAATATCCGATGGCTTGGCCTATCTAACTGACTTGCAGCCGACATTTGAATTAGTCCAACGACGTCAGAACCTTACCAACTCAGTGTTATCCCCATCGCGGTGTCCTCAACAACCAACAAAGATAAATGTCGGTCATGCCTTCAATCCGCCCCGTACAGTCTGCATTTATAGGATCTGGGGGAATCTTTGCTCCCCGAAGACTTATGCCACTGCAATGCCTCTCACCACCTAGATTAAGAGCCGTAACTCGCAAACCAGCATCATCGGCAGGATTTCATAGTTCACCTATCAGAAGCTTTAAAACAGTTGAAGAGGCTAAATCTCGTTATCGCAGCGGGGTAGATCACCGTTCTTATTCTCAATTCTATCCAAAATTTCGTCGCCGCAGGAACAACTGACTAATTACCACTCTGCATAGCCCTTCTCATGGAAAGCCGGTCTTCTTTTTCTCCTTTCTGGTGTCGGTTTAACCTTTTATTTCCGCACAGAGAAGGAGAGAATGGAACGCAAGAGAATAGCGGAAATGTCAAAAGGAGTTGGAAAGCCAAAAGTAGGAGGGCCGTTAAATTTGATTGATCACGAAGGAAAGGAAAGGACCGATGAAGACTGGAGAGGAAAGTTTATGTTGGTGAGTCTTAGCCAAATATAGATAGTCGCATTGTGCGGGCTTTAAATGGGAAATTGGCTAACACAGTAGCTCACAGGTCTACTTTGGCTTTACTCGCTGCCCAGATATTTGCCCAGAGGAATTGGACAAGATGGCAGAGATAATTGATTGTAAGCTGGGTTTTCATCATAAACCAAGCCCCCCATTGATCTTGCTGACATTTTGTTGACTGTCGGCAGTGGTAAAAAAGAGTAAAGGGGATGTTATGACGCCAATTTTTATTACCTGCGATCCTGCTCGGGATACTCCCCCAGTAGTGAGTATATCTTCTATATTTAGGAATCCGTCCTTGGCCCTATGCTTGGGGGTCATGGCATCCAGAATGATATTCCGCTATTGTAATAAATCACTAAAGCCTCCAATAGATGAAGGAATATTTGGCGGAATTCCACCCTGATATCGTTGGATTGACAGGTAATTGTTATTCGTCAATCTAACTGGTTAATCCTTGAGGTTTGCCGCTTGATTGCGGGAGTCCCAGGGGAGCGTTTTCGCCGGGTCTAACCGCAGCAAAAACTGGGAACAGGAACATACGACCAAATTAAGCAAACCTGCAAGTCATATCGTGTGTATTTCTCTACACCACCCGATATCAAACCGGGACAAGACTACCTTGTCGACCACTCCATCTACTTTTATCTTATGGGTACGTTTTTAGTCCGACTTTAGCAATTTCCTCCTCCCCTTTCTTTACACTGCAATACGTACACCCAACACGGGATATCCTATTCACCGTTATATCCGAGCATTGAACATTGCGAAGTGATTATCATGATAAATCAACCTTAATGCCATCAACCCTAACAATCCTCGGCGGTTATCACGGGGAGTTTTAATGGAGCGCTTCATAGCCTGGCCACTATGCCGAGGCAGAAAAACCACGCTAGTAATCATGCATCCATGGACCTTGCACTAGCTTTTTTCTTATCTTTAATCCGATCGCTTCTTTAGCTTTTCGCTTAATATCGAGGTGAGAGAGAGAACGCTGACGTTACGGGTGAATTTCTCTTTCCCCCCTCCTCTGGCGGGGTGGATCTGAGCGAACCTATTATTATCTAGATCCCGAAGGAGATTTCGTCGAGGCGCTAGGAAGACAGCACACACCCGAGCAAGCCGCGAAGCTTATCTCCAAGCACATTGGGGACTGGGAAGGCCCGTTGAAAAAGTAGGGACCGATGTCGGAGGCCTCCGAAGCATCGTACCCTGCATGTCCGATGGATGGAAGGTGTGACATACATAGTATATATTCTAGGTATAGATCATAGCCGAGTGCGAGGGGGGACTTGCATACCCACTTGCCTATATAACTTGATTGTGGGGTACATGTAGATATCATGTGTGAAGAGGCGTTTTGGCCCGGGATTGTATCATTAGAATTTTCCGGGCATATATAAAAAATCATTAGATGTAAATACATATTTGATGGCGATTAAATTATTTTTGTCTGAATGAACACACTACAATTTCCATTATGCAGTTTTCTCTGGCCCCATGGATCTCACCGATCTTATATTTGTTATTTAGGATTGCGATATCGTATTTATTTTACTCTTAATGGATGACTTCCCGTAGGGATTTAGAAGAAATTTAGGAGCTAGATTTTCAATCTGGATTGGAGCGTCTTCCGTAGTAACCTGCGGTTTTTGTTGTTGCAACTCTAAGCTACAGCTTACAACCAATCATATTGATCTCTTCTAGGTTTTTGTTGTTTAGAAATCCGAATGCACCCCTCCCCCCCCCTCGGTTTAGATTTTTAGAATCTGAAAATCTGAAAGGTTGCTTTCTAAATTTCATTGCTCCAAATTCCATCCAAACCACTTCTCAACGCCTACGGGAAGTCTTCCATTATATGTAGTAAAAGACTGAACACAGTCAGTATCCTCTAGCTGTGAACGTAGTTAATTCCCCTTTATACACCATCCCCGATTGCGCATTCGCGCCCTAGTAGCTAGCAAAAGGCGGGAAACTACACTACTCGCGTGTTGAGTAACATGCGATGCACTTGCCACTGGCACTACATACTTTACACACCGCAATATCGTCTCTGGAGGTTATCCAACGGCATCTCTCTACTGGTCCTTCTTCCCCCCTTTTTTTTTGGTTTCGTATGGCAGGTAATAATAGCGGGTGGATGGAAACGTAGGTAGGTACAGTAAGTAGCAAGATCGAAATGCCTAATAATACCACTGGGCCCAATCACAAGTTGCCCCCCCCCCCCCAAGTAGAAGGTGGGCTGTTACTGCTTCCGGAATAGCCTTGCCTCACCTCACCTCACCTCCACCTCACGGGAAGGGCAGGTCCTAATCTAATCAACAATCGGCATTCAAGTTCGAATTTCAGCTAGGACTTTGTGGGAAGCTCGAATGAGAGTGGCCAAACGCCCACATCTCACTTAACTTTTTGCAGCAGGCACGGCACTCGGCCTTGATGGAAGTTGGGTAGGTTACATACTAGTAAGATGCTTGAATAGAGGTCACCAGTGCAATGATAACGAGCATCTCTGCTGTCGGGTAATTTGAGAAATCTTTACATACGATACCCTACAATCCTTCCACTCGACTAGTACTGTAGGTAGGTACATACTCTACAGTATGGATGGGCCACCCTACAAGACAAGATGATTTCGGAGCTTCCTAATAGCGGAGCTGCCACATACACTACATGCCTAAAGGGGAAGACCTCCGAGGTGATTGAAACGTCCATTCTCGTATGTACTCTGCCTAAACCCAATTCCATTGGCCGGTTCAAGTTGGGTAGGAGCCACAGGATTGCGGAGGCGAATGGCGTAGGATGGATTGGATGCTGTGAATTGGTTCACTTGCAGCTCTGTACTCTAACAGGTGGTTATCCAGAATACAAACAAACCAATGCGGAGGGGCAGGATGGAGGGATGTAAGGGGCCAAGTTCACTACTGCTACTATCCGCGTTTCAGCACTTTTCTCCTTTGCTTGGGTGGAGTAGAGATGTAGGATAGGCATTGCTTGTCTACGGCTTGCAAGGGTTACCTGTGAAGTGATACTGGGCGGATTCAGCTAAGGGCCTGTTCGGAGCTCCTCAACCTCTGTGTGGGGAAGGACGTTATCTTGATTAATGAATTAATTGATATAGTGTTAAATTAGAACCACTGGTATGATATGGCGGAACCAATTGACTACCCTACATGTACTGATAACACATGGTTCTATACCCACCGTAACACGCATTAACTCTGCTTCTCCAAGCACACATCGTAACGGATATCCACGAGGCAAATAATGCCTATACCCCTCCGCGGCTAGCAGTACATATATTGATATAAGAATCCCCCATCTCCCCTTCTTGTCCCTCGCTCGATATCTCGTCCCTTGATTCGATTCGAGATCCCCTAGTAACCCTAATGGCGACCACCAGCACCGTCCCTGAGATAACGCCGGGGGCGCAGCCCTCGAACCAGAACCCGTACGAGGAAAAGGTAGACATCAAAGAAGATAGCTCCAGCGTTCTTGGCGATGAAGCCGTTGAGACAGACCCCTTCGTCCCGTTCCCGGTAGACCCGAATGCGCCGGTCGAACCGCACAACAGGATCTTGACCGTGCGAGCGGTTGTAGTCGGGTGCATTCTCGGCGGGTTGGTCAATGCGTCGAATGTGTATCTTGGTGAGTTGCCACTAGAGTAGCACTAAATATCATATCTATAAATAGATCATATATATAAAAAATGGCGACTAGTACTGACACTGAGAAGGATTGAAGACAGGATGGACCTTTGGAGCCAACCTATTTGGTGCTATCTTTGGCTTCGCGATATTGACGTTCTTTAGTAAGACATTTGGAGAGAACTTTCCGATCCTGGGTGGGAGCTTTGGTCCGAAGGAGAACTCGATTGTGCAGACGGCGGCCACGGCGGCCGGTGGGCTAGGCGGAATATTCATATCGGCTATTCCAGCGCTGTATCAGCTTGATCTACTGCATGATCCTGTTAAAGACTTCCCCAGGCTGTTGACATTCACCATTGTCTCGGCGTATTATGGATTGTTCTTTGCTACGCCTCGTAAGCTATCCTCAAAGTCAGTATTTGATATTAGTTGTTCTAGATTCTAACACTTGGCCCAAATAGTCCGTAAATTCTTCATCATCTACGTCGCCCGTGAGCTCAAGCTCATCTTCCCAACAGCCACTGCAACAGCCATGACCATCGCCTCAATGCACAGCATCACTGGGCAGGGTGGTGTCGCTGCAAAAGCCAAAACCCGAGCCCTCGCAATCACCTTTGGCGTCTGCATCTGCTTCCGTGTCGCCGCCGCCTACATCCCTGGCATCCTGTGGGACTGGCACTTCTTCAGCTGGTTCCATGTTTGGTCTGGCTACAACTCCGTCGCCCTCGCTGTCGAGAATTGGGGCTGGCTGTATGAGTTTACACCGGCGTTTATTGGCAGTGGCATGCTGGTGGGACTAAACCCAGCGATTTCGTTCTTCGCGGGGTCGGTGCTGGCGTGGGGTATGTTTTGATAATTTATGTTTGGGGAGTGAGGGTGCTGATTTGTTGCAATAGGTATCATTGGCCCTGGCCTCGTCCATAACGGCCTTGCATCTGGCGTCGCCTGGTATGGCCCAGATGATCCGCAATATAATAAATGGCACGACCTTGTCAGCTTCTACTCGTTCAACCTCAAAGACCCAGTCCACAACCCGTCGCCGCGTTATTGGCTCCTCTGGCCTGGCGTCCTCGTCATGATCGCTAGCTCCTTTGCGGAGCTCGGAGTCCAGTATAAGCTTATCTGGTTCGCGCTTAAGTCTGCTTGGAAGGGCATCGCCATGGCTCTCAACAGCAGCGTAAACAAGATGGGTAAGAAGTCTGCCTTCCTCGAGAAGCAGAGCCACATTAAGGCAGAACACCTCATCAAGGACTCTGCGCCAGAAGAGGACCAGGTCCAGCTCTGGCAGTGGGGACCAGGCCTCATCCTTGTTGTCGTCGCAACATGCATAATTCTCGGGCTCCAGTACCATCTTGATATCGGAATGTCGATTCTGGCGGTGCTCCTCGGGTTTATCTTTGCATTCCTGGCAATCCAGTGCACGGGTGTCACTGACACCACGCCGCTGACGACGGCCGCGAAGGCAACGCAATTAATTCTTGGCGGCGCGACGTCTGGAGCTGGCCTCCCCACGGAAACGGCGCAGAGAATGAATCTGATTGGAGGCGCTATTGCGTCTGGCGCGGCATCGCAATCGACGGATTTGGTGGTCGACTTTAGGGTTGGATTCCTTCTGGGGACGCCCCCAAGACTCCAGTGGTATGCGCAGGCGATTGGGAGCATCGTGGCTATGTTTATGTCCCCGGGGATGTTCATACTCTTCATGAAGGCGTACCCGTGTGTGCTCGACCTCAACGCAGAGCACTGCTCGTTCAGTGCGCCAAGTGTGTCTGCGTGGCGTGCGGTGGCCGTTGCCGTAACAGACCCGCAATTGCCTATCCCACTATCATCGGGGATCTTCTCTGTCCTTTTTGCAGTGCTGTCGGTGATAGTTGTTCTGCTACGGCACAACTACCTGGTCGGCCACCGCGAGCAGTATAGGGTGTATGTACCCAACTTCATGGCCATGGGACTGGCTTTCGTCTTGCCAGCGACACAGTACTCGACTGCCATGCTGACGGGAGCACTCATTGCGTATGTGTGGGCGAAGCGGAATGCGGTGAGCTTTGATCTGCTGTGTTATGCGATTGCGGCGGGGATGATTGCTGGAGAGGGCTTGGGAGGGGTGATTAATGCGGTGACGGAGATTGCTGGCGTGGGACCATCGGTGTATGGGTTGTCTGTTGGGTGTCCGGGAGATTCATTCTGCGGGTAGTTGTATTTTTTTTTTTGTATGTCTGTTTATGTGTAATGAGTAGGAGGTATATGTAGTCGATGATGATGATGCGATTTTGTAGATGAGTATTAATGATATTGGAAATGATAATTGAGACGGTGAGGAAATGATAATTGAGACGGTGAGGAAATGATTGTGATGCAGGAAATTGGGGGGGGGTGTGGTGTGGGGGCGGGATACATGGTTATGTAAGAGGTACATGTATGTACTTGGCCCCCACTGGGGATGGTGGGCAAGAAACTCAACGTTCTCTCTATGGCCGTGAGAGAAAATGGTGATGTGAAGAAGGCCGCAAATATGATTGCAGAATTGAGCAGCGGATAGTGTCGTGATGATGATGATGATGATGATGATGATGGATTTAGGAGGTCTTCCCTCTTGGTGTCTGTTTGTGACGAGGAACGATATGTGTTCTGGGCTTAACTGGCCGTTAGATATAGGTGGATGCTGTGGTATCACCCACCTATGGCCGGCGGCTGGGAACGATATTGTCACGGCGTAGATCTATAGACTACACATGACGAACCACCTGCTCTAGTGCGTAAAGTACAATAGGCTCTAATACCACATCGGTCCCCAAAGAGCTATGTATGTAGTACATGTAGTACATGGGGGCGGGCAGGTACCACTTTACACGTGATATTAGTAGATCTTGATATGGTCGGCGGGCATAACTACTCTCTAGGGAATCTCCGTGATCACCATACTATGTACTCGTTAGACGACCAGATACCCGCGTCAACTGGCAAGAGCGAGAACTGCACTTTGAGGTTGAAATAGAAAGTGGCAAAAAGCTGCTTGTCATGGTAGCGAGAGTGGCGGAAACTACTATTCTCAGTAACATATTTTTGCCACACACTTTCATATAAGTACTCGATACTGAGCATATGGATGAGAAAGAAAAACTTGTGTGGTGACCGTTGTAGCGAATTTTCTCGTTCATATGCTCAGAATCGAGTATATGGGGACGTCTATGTTCAATTCTCATAGGTACCATTACTAGAGCAAAAACACCGAGCAGATATCATACAGCCTCTGGTAGAATTATTATGGAAACAGGGATTACCGATCAAGGGCTTCTGGCCAATGATATCGCTCAAATAGGGAGAGAGATATTGCACGCCACTTTTCCACGATAATTCTACCAGAAGCTGTAGATGGATATCATTATCATCGCCTGAGGCAGCCCCAGTATTGCACCCCATACCGTCTTATTCCACTGGAAGAGACTGGTCTCTTCTGATGGATGCAGAGAAAATTACGGCGTGAGCCACTCAAGTGAACGCTAGATTCTGTGGCTTACGCCGTGAAGGGAGTGGTCTCCTCCAGTGGAATAAGACGGTATTGCACCCCATATTCATTGGCCATGGCCTAGCCTGGCGCCAATTATCACGGCGCCAATATCAAAGGGCATATCACTTGATCCCCGCAAGACTGAAATTGCGATCAGCATATTCACATGTCCAATATTCACAACTGCTACATGATTTGCGAAATAATGCCAATCATAAATAGAACAGCTTAGCCACCATATCATTCCCCGGCCGTGTTGGCGTGAACAACGATAGGGATCCAGGCAGTCAGAGTGCCCGGGTGCAGGCGAGTAGATGATATGGAGCTTCCTTTCTGGATGGGTCCATAGGGAGGAGTTTGTGGGGGGGGGGGGTGAGGGGAAGTGGGGAAGGAGAGTGGATTGTTGTTGGTGTTTTAGATGGGATGAGAATCCTCGCTTGGTTGGGCGGATCCTGGCCAATGATTACATATACCTGTTTTAAAGCTTATCGATAAGCGAGATGACGAGAGCAGACATAACGACAATCAAGGAAATCAAACCATCAATCACAGCCACAGCCACAGTCACAGTCACAGTCACGGGCAAGGGGCAATCATATCACGCGATCAAACCGAGTCCACCTAAGTAAGACTACTGGTACTAATCAATCAAACCTCATCTAGGTAGGCAAAAACCTCGAGGCGTATCCATGATGCTGCTCTTCCGAGGCCGCCCTCCACCGCCGGCTTCACATCTCTGCCGGCATTTTGGTACGGCCAGAGGTCCTCGAATTACATCAGGGTTTGCTCCCCCGACCCCCGAGTCACTGGGTAAACCTCGAGTCCCCCGCCAGACTCCCCGCTTCTCCCCACGACTAAGAAAGTATGCCCGCCGCCTCGCATACACCACCGCCCTGGGGGGCACCCTCTACCTCGCTGACCGCTTCCTCAACTACTCCACCTTCACCCGCAACTTCCGCACCCTTGGAGTCTGCATGGTGATCGCCGCCGACTACAAACTCAACTTTGTCCCCTCAAAGTCCTCACGTCAGCTCTCCCGACTGCACGAGCGCACCGCGGACCGGCTCCTAAACCTCTGTCTGACCAACGGCGGCCTCTACCAGAAAATCGGGCAGGCAATCGCCATGCAGAGCGCCGTCTTGCCGCCAATATTCCAGGAGAAGTTCTCGCAGTTCTTTGATGAGACGCCGCAGGCGGGGTGGAAGGATGTGGAGAGGGTGTTGTGGGAGGAGTGGGGGCATTTGCCTGAGGTACGGGCGGGGAAGGGGGATATTGTTGATAGGGTGTTTGTGCCGGGGAGCTGGGAGAGGAGAGCAGTGGGGAGTGCGAGTGTGGCGCAGGTGCATAGAGCGAGGTTGAGGACGGGTGAATGGGTGGCGGTGAAGGTGCAGAAGCCGTGGATTGAGAGACAGGTGGGGTGGGATTTGTGGATGTTTGAGTAAGTAGGAGTGCTTTTTTTTTTTTTTTTTGGAATGTTTTCTGTGTAGTTTGTCAGCTGTGGATATAGCTCTCTGAAGCCTTTTAGGAGTCTTCATAGCTCTCTGAAGCTCTCTGTAGCTCTTTGGAGCTTCCTATAGCTCTCTATAGCTCCATATACGCCCTCCCTTTCCTACCAATATACCCTTCCCCAGAGCTCTCTTTAGATAGCTCTATACCCTTCTCGAGAGCCATCTATAGAAAGCCACATTCCCTACTCCAGAGCTCCCTTGATATGTAAAAATTGGGATTGGAATTAACACTCACCTACCCAGACAAGTAACCCACTTCTTCTCCGAAAAGCTCTTTGCCCTCCCCCTTTCCTACTTTACGCCCTACATCTCTGCCCGCCTCCTCCAAGAAACCGACTTTCTCAACGAAGCCACCAACGCCATGCTCATGCGTGACTTTGTCCTCTCGGAGCCATCCCTGCGCGACAGCGTCCACATCCCACTCGTCCACCAGTCTCTCACCACGCGGCGCATCCTCGTCGCCGAGTGGATTGACGGTATCTCTGTCTCCTCTCGTCCGCTCCTCGCCGGCCCGTACCGCGGCCCTCAGTGGATTGGACACACGCCAGACACACCACACAAAACGGCACTCGCCGAGGGGCCTATAAAGAAGTACAGGGGCGGTGAAAAGGTATATGGCCTCGGACTGAAGGAGCGCGACATCATGAAAGTCATGGTAGACCTCTTTTGCGCGCAGATGTTCATGTTCGGATACCTGCACTGCGACCCGCACCCGGGGAATATCTTGATCCGGCGCAAGGCAAACGGAAAGCCTGAACTGGTCCTGCTCGACCATGGGCTGTACATTAGCACCACGCCAGAGTTTAGGAGACAGTATGCGGAGTTCTGGAGGGCGTTGATGACGTTTGATAATGAGACGATCCACCGCGTTGCGAAGGAGTGGGGCATTGGGAATGAGGACTTGTTTGCGAGTGCGACGCTGTTGCGGCCGTATACCGGGGGAAGAAACGAGGTGGCTGGGATAGTGGGCGGTGAGGGGCAGGAGAAGGGCGGGAGGAGTGCGTATATGGCGCATGTGAAGATGAGGGAGAAGATGGGGGAGTTTTTGGAGGACCAGGAGAAGATGCCGAAGGAGCTCATCTTTATTGGGAGGAATATGAGGATTGTGCAGGCGAATAATCAGTGTGTTCCCTCCCCGTGTTTCCCCCAACTCTTTTATAAACTTGCATCTCTCTGAAGTGAGAGTACTGATTGATGGACTAATAGGGCACTCGGCTCCCCGGTAAACCGCATAAAGATAATCGCCCTCTGGGCCTCCCGCTCTCTCACACGCTTTCCGGCGAGTACGGGAGGCGACGGATTTGTAAAGGGGTGGATCAGACATGTTGTGTTCAAGTGTGTGGTCTTTGGCCTAGACGTGCTGTTTTGGTGGGGGAGGGTCACGCAGGCCATCACGGGTGGTGCGGGCTTTGAGGAGCGGCTGGAGGAACGTATGAAGAAGGTTGCGATGGAGGAGCTAGGGGTGGAGCTGAATCATGGGGTCTTTGAGGGTTGAGGTAGGTGGGTTGTTCTTGTTCCCCGTAGGCGTAGGTAGGTAGGTAGATTCGTGATTGCGGTTGTAGATGCACCAGCTTGTATTGGTGCTTGTAGATGATACATGCAGTTGGTTAGATAAATCTCTTCTTCCTCTTTTCAGTTTTCTATTTTCTATTTTCTGGTATGTCAGTAGTGTTAGTATCCTTGCTGAAGAAATAGAGGGATGGGTATGATTGTAGAGAGATGGTGGAGGAGGGGGTTGTATTGTAGATCATACACTAGCTAAAAGGTCCGGACATCAAATATAAAAAACGAATTGGGCCGGAATTGCCCATTTGCAATTTTGCCTGATGATACAGAACAGCGAATACTGCCGCAAAAGCGCTGCTTAATAGTAATTACTATATATTGCCCATTCTTCACCCATGGGTGCAAAATCACGCAAGTTTGTCTTTCCTGTTGGCTGGGTACACAGAAGATCACTCGGTCTTTCAAACTAAACCTGAGGGGTGACGCTTTTTTTTTTCCTCTCTTTTTCCTTATTCGTTACGCCTGGAATGATATTAGTCCGACTGATTGCTTTGATGTATTGTATTGGCACTGCTTGGCCGCCATGGACGATACCGAACCTGGCAAACAAAATATATCTTATTAACGGGTGCATGCCTATGTTCTGCCCGATTCGCCAGTTAGAGAGAGCTGGATGCCCAAGTCAGTTGGATTCCCAAGAAGGTTGCCCTGTTTAGAAGGTGTATGCTGTCTTTAGATGAATATATGGGTTGTCCTGCATGCTCGGGAACTGACATGTAATATTACCCAGACTTGCGAGAAAAAAGTAAATAAAACAAATACCACGTCCTTTACTTGGTGCATGGTACATTCAGACCGTAGAACAACAGTACATGTAGCTATATGTGCCCGAGAAGAAAATATAAGCTTTTAAGTAAGCGACCAGAAAGAAAAGCAAAGAAAACAGGTCGGAACTTATGAGACAGAGTTGGCGCCAATTATGATACGTTTCTGTGTCTTCATTCGCAGAGGTTTTTGGTACAATATCTCAGGGTAAATCTGATACAGCTAGAAAGGGGTAAAAATCTTTTATATATAGATTCTTTCAACCATACAAAAGTAGTTAACCAAGGCGGATCAGTCAATATGTAGTTGTGACTCCACCCTACATAACGGCGTCGAAGCTTTGTAAAATGATCCCACGCCACATAGAAGCAAACATGCGAATAGGTCATCAAAGACATCTCATTCGACCCTTGATAAGTTAAATTTCCCCAAGATACTCATTCTTCGTTTCGCTAAGCGCCTTTCATTGTACCTGGCATAATGAACCTTTCATGAAAAAACCTTTGAGATACTGGTTCGATATATATGACTGTGGCCAAGTCGTGGTAAAAGAGACCCACAATTTTCAGAGTATATAGCTTATTGAAACCGCTGATTCGATGTGGCTGAGCAGAGAATCGTATGTAGGTACTAGCTGTTATAGATAAGTCCATGATCCAAATACTCCAATGTGGAAGGTCCGCGGTGTTTTTATACTTACTACATACATACCTGCCTAGTCTCGTGCCACCAGTTCCGTTGGTGGGCTGTGGCCTTAATCCTAGCCTCTCGGCACTGCAGATGTTAGCGAGTGATAGGTTGTGAAGGCTAGTACTCTTCGTGCCAAGATAGCATGCATGGATGGCGCCCAAGTATCAGGTCTTGGACAACAAGGACGAACAATAAAAAGTCAAGTAAGTACATGTAGGTACATGTCAACTAGCCCGTTTTCCTGCTCGCGATCGATCGATCACGGGTGATTACATTAATACAAAGGACACTTCCAAATAAGTTCCCACCAAAGTGAAGTTCCCAACAAAGTTCCCTGCAGCGAAGTTTTCTAGCAATTTTTTTTTTAATCAACGAAGCCCTTCCCACTATTATTAAAACCCCCCAGTGAATCTTCCCTGAATATCCATCTTACCTTTGATAGCTAGCTGCTGTCCTGACCTCCGTGCTTCTGCCACCATGTAGCCGTGGAGTTCAGTTTTGGTGGTATGTACTATCCAGGGTTAGGGTTTAGCTCTCTACCAATCAGCATGCAAGAACCATCAAAAGACAGTCGATCTCGTCGTATATAGCAGCAGACTGGGGGGAACCACCTCGCGCCGCGAGTTGTGCTTTACAGACTACGGGTATCAATAAAGTGCGGAAGACCTTCGATAGAGCGTTTTGGCCACACCCAAATTTTGAGCTCAAATTTTGGGCCAATAATCCACGCCAAAAAAAAAAAACCAGCCGCCAAGAACTAAATATTCAAAAAGTTAATTGCCAATTGTAAATCGCTCTGATGAAAAGGGGCCTTCGATCCCCTTGTGCTCTCTCGAAACAAATATCCCTCCACAATTATGGGGCCTTCGGGCTTTACGTCCGTCGCCTAGAACTCGTAGTTGATGTGAAGCGCCTACTAAAATACCCCTGTCACTCTCGACCAATCAATCGAGAAAATCATTAATAGTAGGTCTGCATTATTGTCTGATGTATGCCAGATTGATCTGATTGGCTGAAGAGTGAGAGACCCACCCAAAACCTATGACAGCCACGGAAGTTCTACAGTGCATATAATAAAAATTGTAATAATGAATTTAATTGAACAAGACGACTTTCCTCTCCATCGGAACACCCCCCCCCCCTCAGTGGAACGTCTAAACCCAAGAAGGTAGATACTGTCATTGTACTCGCCTACAGGATATACTTGTCTACCACGATTAGAACCAGAAAATGCAGTGACTAAATTTGTATGGAGTGGCGCTGATCTCTCATACAAATAATCCCTGCTTCCGTCACTTGCATTTTCTGGTTCTTTTGCTGGTAAGCAAGTAGAACCAGAAAATGCAAGTAAGAGAGCAGGGATTATTTGTATGGAGTAGTGATCTGCCATACAAAATCTCCCTTTGAATTTTCTGGTTCTATTTCCTGTTGGCAAGTAACTGATGGTTTTCCTCACCAAACATTAACGAATCAGCATCTGTTCCAGTGAGGGGGGTGTTCCGGTGGAGGGGGCGCTGGGAGCTGGAGGGGCCTAGAGATGCGGAAGGTGGTGTATGTAGGAGGAGGTGGGCAAGGAGGACAAGATGGAGGGTAGAAGGCCAATATTGTTACTTGAGTTATAATTACTCAGATCATACCCGCATGTAAATTAAGTCCTGAGAATTTTTGGTTGCAACGGCCCTATAAAAATCTCTCAGCACTTAATTAACACGCGGGTATTCAACCCTTTTTAATACTCTGTCTTCGTCTATTTTTTTTTTTTTTTTCAAGACTTTGCAAATCCACCTCAAGTAGACCTCAACCTAATCTCGTCACGCTTGTCACCTTTCTTCGGCAGAAATTTTCCTACTTGGGGCAGATTTGTTCTTTATTAGCAGTGTTACAGCCCCAACAACAGCTATCCTATTGAATATCTCCACGCTAAAAAGTCGTGAAAGACCGGCAATAAATGAGACATAGGGGCCGGCCAATAAACATGTACATAGGCCAATAGTATCTCGAAGAACGTAAATTGCGATTTGTGATTTGTGTCATCAACCATTTGTATCACTACTCCTGATATCGATATCGTATGTATACATGCATGTAATATTATCGCGCACACCTCTGTATTCCATCAAAGTCCATTATGCAACGTCCTAGTCAGCTCTCTTCTCTGTATTTGAATTTGCACGGGTGAGATGCATCCCGATTTATATATGAAGTTAAATGCAGCCACCAAGTAATGCATCTAATGGTATTGGATATAGATATGGAAGTATTGAATGCATACCCATGTGGAAATTCTTTTGAAATACACACCGTGGATATCAGCTAGGATTTGCTTGACCTTGGAGCTGGTTCCCTTCTTTGATGATTGTTTGGGAACAACTTCCACGGCGAGATACTGCACAGGTGAGATATTATACATGTTACGCCTTCCAAAGTCGGCGGCGTCTTCAACCTTCGGTTTGTTTTACCCGCTGGGGCCACTTTATCTTAGGAGTTATTCTTTAAAACATGAACACCAATCCAAGTTCCCGCAATATAAAGACTTAGAATATACATACCCAGAACTTAAATATTGAACTCAATTGAATGGGAGGATCATGCATATGAACATTGACAGCAACACTAAACGGTTTTGAAGATCTTGTATAGTGAGGATGGCCAAACTCTTGGCTAAATGCGCAAAGATATTTCTCTACATTCCGCGGTTCCGAACGGTAACACTGTTGAACGAGAGGTCATATGCCAACTTACCACATGATCATATACACTCGCAGTGCTCACAACCTCTGAAGGCGGTGGGAAGGTATAAAAGATTTGCATCCGTCCATACCCAAACCATGTGGACCCCAGTCAGCCAACCTCCAGTTTTTATTTCGTTATCACAATTAATGCCTAAGCTAGGAAGGATTGGAGTTTAATATCAAAATGCACCACGAACTAGAACTAGGGGGGAAAAAAAAGGGGGGGGGGGGGCGGGGGTAGTGTCCATGATCGAAAATGGTAGCTGTTACGATAGTACCCGCCGTAACTCCATACCTTACCTCCCCCAACCGACTCGATACATGGTTTTATGCTTTTCTCTCTATAGTATTCAATTCCCCTGTTGCTCTATTTTTGATATTTTATTCGTCTCTCGAACAACCGATTGAGCGTCGTTGGTAGCTGTGGGCATTTTATATGGGTCTTTCTTTCTTAGATTGACAGCCAGTATCTCAGCCTATAGGATTTGGCTTCACCCTTGAGAAATATACTCAGCCCCTTCTAGGCAAAAATAAGTAATTAGTAGATTATTCACCAACAATTGAGGGTCGAGTTTACTATTCCCAGGAGTTACACAATAGCTATAGGGGTATTATTAGAACTGGTCGGTCAGTCCCTTGCTTTGTAACCTCACTTCATGATATCCTGGCATTAGGTCGGTGGTTGTGTGCCTTTCTAATCCTTTTTTTTTTTTTTTTTTTTTTTTTTTGGCGGTTTAGGGCCCAGCGATCGCTCAATCAATCATCCAGATAATTCATATACTGAGAAGGGCAGACAAAGTGATTTGGTACGTGGGTTCGCAAAAACCAGTCTTTTCTGGGCCCGCAATAAGAAAACTATGCAATTCGTAGAAGAATATGGGCCGGGAGAAAGCTTTCGCCGCGAAAGGTATAGGTATGTAACGGCATAAAACCATATCAGTACTGCACTCCTAACTCGAAGCGCTAATTTCTGTTTGAACCTCAGCTTTAGAAGGCTATGCCCCTCGAATCGTCAAATACTCTGATCAGCTCATGCATTAATAACATCTCCAGGACCGAAGCAACACCCACGAATGCTATCAACCCCTCCACGTTCTTCAGCTTTGACCTCATGGGAGATCTGGTGTATGGGGAACCATTTGATATTCTTGGTTCAAATGGAGAAAATGGATCAGACCGCTCCATAGAAATAATGCATGGGTATATGAGAGTCATAGCTAGTGTCGGGTTTGTCCCTTGGTTCGCAATGGCTATGTATACCAGGTTTGGCTGGCCAGCATGGTAATTCGAGAGCTGGTGCGGGGATATGGATAGGAAAAGAAGCGAGACAGATAAAAGTAGCTGCGTGATTCTGTTGTTAGCGTATATGTTGGCGGTGGTATACGTGTTAGGTGTATCTAATGCGGTCAAACCATTTTAACGGCTTAGTTGTGCAGTTCATGCCAACAGATCCCGACATCCTCCACTTTTTTCTGAGAGCATCGCATCGATATAATTACCGATGCGCAACTAGCTTGATCGGCGGCTAAGAGGTAAAGTCTCGTTCTCTTAGTACTTTGATTTGGATGTGTATATGTGTATACACGTACTAATTAGGGTAAAAACATACTTATAGCGATACCACGGCCGCCACTTGTATTAACATCTTTGCCCAACTTGCCGATAATCCACACATTCTTCGGGGGCTTCGGCGTGAGACTGATGTTATATACAGTGCTTACCGTGATACAAAGCAAATATCAGTTGTTCCAGAGGTGATCTTAAGTAGAAACACAACTGCAACAAAATACTTGAACTCGGTGATCAACCAAGGCGCCCGCCTAAACTCTTCGGCCCCCAAGGGTACACAAAGAACCATCTCAGAAGGAGGAATCATGGTGGGCGGTATTTATGTCCCAGGCGGAGTACATCATCGATGTCCGATATATATTTCTCAATCAGGCATGCAATGAACATTAACGGCCCTAATTATGCGACAGGATACATAACGAACTATTTCTTTTCAAAACGAAGATGAGAGGTATTTTCCCAGAGCCCCTCAGATCGATGCCGGAAAGGTGGCATGCTGGGTGGGGGGATTATTATTGATAGGCAAAAGACAGTTTTCACACCGTTTTCGGTTGCAAGTAATACATACAAATGTCATGGTGATAACCGCCACAAAAGGGACATTCATTGGCTATTTTGGAGCCCAGAACCTCCACGGCGAAAATCGTACATAAATTCAGTGCTAGATTTGCCGAAGGGAACAGCCTTAGAACAGTACAAAACCTACCCGCACCTT
The DNA here is from genome assembly GCA_024713595.1 of Morchella rufobrunnea. NCBI lineage: Eukaryota > Fungi > Ascomycota > Pezizomycetes > Pezizales > Morchellaceae > Morchella > Morchella rufobrunnea. Next base: position 1,174,953 of record JAMGYT010000002.1, on the reverse strand, counting down.
GCATAAGGGTCAGCTGATGATCTTAATAGGTTTATAATAATTCGTTCGATACATTGACACTAGTGATGGGTGATACTGAGTTGATATTCACCAATAGGTGTCGAGGCACAACATCAGATATTGATGTTTTAAAACTATGATACCGACAAGAAACTCCGCCTCATTTCAACAATATGATTCCTACAAATGTAAACTGAATACCCTTGGCGGTCCCCATACACATATACCCTGACATTTTCCAGGAAAGGCTCTAAGCTCCCTTTTGCTAGCATATCAACCAACAGCTCTATACGAGATGAGTACCTTCCTAATATGAGTCTATAGATCGTTCAGCATGTATTTTCAAAGACATAGGTACTTTGCCTATTGCTACTCTCTTTAGACCCATGAGTGGATCCTCATCGTACGTGACTCCCAGGCCACGAGCGATCCGGTGTACCCTGTAAGATCGTGAACATCGGCCAATCAAAACTCCCCCATTGATTTGAAATGATCTAAGCACTCATAATGTAGGCAAGACAGATATTTCGCCTGTGTCCTATTCATGCAAGGTAATTTTTTTAAACTCTCTCTATGGACTCGTATCAACGCCATGCCGCCTGTTCGGGACACCACTAATCAAACTAGGTATATTTACTAGAGCCACCGATGCTTTGTATAGTACAGTTCCTCCTCAGATCGTCCCAGGGCCCTTGGGTGGCAAGCGAGTCCTAAAATCTCATATCCCTGCAACAAAGCCACCGGCCCGCCAGGAAGGCTTAAGCCTATATCCATTGATTAATACCAATACTACATGTACTCTACTTTACATGTTACCAGTTTACCACGGTAAGAACCAGAAAATACAGGTGACGGAAACAGGGATGGTTTGTATGAAAGATCATTGCTACATAGAAATTATCCCTGACCTGAACAACTGCATTTTCTGGTTCTTTTTGTGATAAACGGGTATATAATAACCCTTGGCTTATTACGAGGTCTCTGGTTTTTACAATATCATAGGTTGTGGAGTTTCACGAATTTAGCAGCGGCTGTTCTCTTGATTTATACCGATGACTCACAATTCTTACCAATTACCAGCGGACATGATATCTACTCTAGTTGATATTGTATGCATCTAGGCTATCTGTGGAGTTCCAGGGGCCGGGAATTTCAAACCAAAATTGCCACCACACAGTGAACCCACCAAATGATCTTTACATGTGGTTTCTGGTCGACGTTCGCGTAATTTCGCCGAGTGAGAAATTGTGCGTGTCAATACTCTCCTCTACTAGAATACTATCCACAAAGCACATATACGTACATGTAGTACTACTAGGGGTGGGCCAACTCGCCGCGGAGAGGTGCAAGTTGGAATAAGTTAATAAAGACTACTTTCTTCAATTGATGGGGGCCTTCTTCTAGTTAAATCTACTGCCCATCATTCGAGTCTGATCGAGCATAGGGCCACCTGCAAAGTTACATGTACTCGCCTACAGGATATAGAACCAGAAAATCCGCGTAAAGGAGCAGAAATTATTTGTATGGAGTAGCGTTGATCTGCCATACAAAATCTCCCTTTAAATTTTCTGGTTCTATCTCCGGTAGGCGAGTAGTAGAGAAGCTACAGCTAATACCTGCTACACTTGGTAAAGTCACTAAACAACATGATATTGCACCAAGTCAGGTGGTGGGTAATTGAAAGAAAGCCACTCCGACACTATTTGATTTTACTTTTCTTATGAAGTATTTTACATGCTCGGCATACCATGCAAGAGGAGTTGCGCACCATACATGTACTCGTAGCTTCCTGACGATTTTGAACGCGACTGATATTGCATACCATACAAAAATACGCCAAGCTCCTGATTTTGGGTGTATGCAATAGTGGCCCAGTTCAAAAACGCCAGGAAGCTACGAGTACTCGGGTGTAGCAGAAAGAACCAGAAAATGCGAGTGACAGCAGGGATTATTTGTATAAAGTGGCGCTGATCTACCATACAAAATCACCCTTTGCATTTTCTGGTTCTATCTACTACACCCGAGTACAAGAGGATCAATACTGATTGGTTACGACTGTCCCCTCTTGCACGGTACTGGTGTGCCCTATCGACAGCCCGTCGAGCGGTCGGTGATGCACTAGGTATTTTGACGGCAAACAAGCATTCGTCTACAGATGGCGTAGGTAAAGTGGCTAGTGAGCCCTTTTCTGGCCGGTGCCACTGGAGACGTTGGGACCCAAGCGATTCAAAAAGGTCCATCACGGGCCAGGGTCCACTCCTGCATCGTCAGGGCCCTTTTCTCTTACAATAAAGTATTTTACTACCTATCATAAGCAATTTGCCCACTCGCGATCATCGACAGCACGGCTGAAGCCAGGTGACGTCATTTTAAGCAAGCTCCAATACCAAAACTGGCAAAGAGCGACGGGCAAGATTGTCCCTGTCCATCCTGTCCCCCACCAGCCACAGTAACAGGGTGCGCGATCAAACCTGAAGCCAGGATCGGAGAAGATTCTACGGGAACTTGGAAAGACCCAGACATTTCTTGGATATTCAGGCCTGTCAAGGCCTTGACCCGGCGGCCTAGAAGGGAAAGGGAGGAAAGCCCCACTGACTCCTCCCCTCCTAGATATGAGACTGGAACCGCTGGATGGTTTAAAGCTGGCCATCCGACGAAATTCCCCTCCTGCTGCTCTGGAAAGTGTTTTTCGTCATTATGAGGTTTCCTCTTAGACCTTGTACCAAGCTTGTCATTATCCTTCAATAATACGCTTTACACACAGTACTGTACACCTTCAAGCGCAACGAAGGGAGAGTTGCCTTCCCCCTCTTGTCCCGAATTGATTGTTCGGTTTTACCCCAATTCGTAAACCCAACAATCCTGTCCCATCTTTCGACGGATCCTCCCACACACCTCAATTCCCATCCGATCTGAGATCGTACTCATCATCCTTGTACCCCATCCGAAACCCATAGAACTTACATACCCGTTCTACACCCCGCACAGTTCAACCAATGGTGGATCCCCGTGCCGGTACATCTGCTACTGGTGGTGCAACTCGAAAGAGTTCATCAGCCTCAGCGGCGGAATTTTCACAGTCTCCTCAACAACAACAAGGGAAGGTCCCCATTCCACGCTTACGAGCAAGCGCAACTAGAGACGACGGTAGCCCCGGCTCAGCGGGTGGTAGCGTTGGGGACAGGCACAGAGTTCCACACGCATGCGAGCCTTGCAGACAGAGAAAAACAAAGGTGTGTGCCGAGAAACCTTATTTTATCCCGCCCCCACAAATGGAATAACGTAGTATTGGTATCCATGCTAATTGCTTGCCTACGGAATTCGTGCGCATTGAGTTGAATAGTGTAGTGGTGAAAGGTGTGGGAAATCTTTTAGTGACTGCCTGTTTTCGTGGTGGGTTTCGGGTCCCATTTTTCGGATGTTTTCAACCTCAAGAGATTTTGGGACGATCGAGGGTAATGAGGCTTAGGTGGCTATGGGGTGTCCTGGCTGTGTTCAAATGAGCTCTCGGCGGTTGAAAACAGTCGAAGGATGGGACTCTGAACCAGAAAACCCCCCGGATCACTTTCTCCCTATTGTATTCAAAGCCGACAGTACTGATTGACCCAACGTTTAAACAGACCTATATGCAAACACTGCCAGGATTTCAAACTCGGCTGTTATTATGCTGACGGAAAGCGCGATAAAGCTAAAAAGTACTATCTATATGAACGACTAGACTAGATGGCTGACCTAAATCTAGTGAGATGATCTCTCTGAAAGCGAAAGTTGAACTATACGAGTCAGTGCTTGAGCAATTAAAGTGTCATGTTGATAGCGCTGGTCAATTGGCTATACAAAAGGCTTTGCAAGGGGTCAGTCAAGTCGACTTTTCTGGGCGTATCCTATTGCCTGCACAGAACTCACCACCTCTGCCCTTACAGCCGCGTGGAATTGACCTCGAAAATCATCCATCTCATCAAAAAAACCGAGACGGCGAATCGCTTGTCACAGCAGAGGTCGGTTCAACTGGCTCTGTCGACCATATTCGAGAAGAACCCAATCGCAGCGACAGCGCATACCCCACGGGGTACATGGGCAAAAATAGTGAAGTTGCCTGGATTCAAAGAGTAGCCCAACAATTGGCGCGTGAAGCTTCGGAAGAACCGCCACGTATGGCTCCCGCAGGAACTGGCTCTCAGAAATCACATTCAGAGGCATCGACTAAGAGTTACACCATAGAATCTATTGCTCTCGCAACCAGAAACGATGACGAATACCAATTTGAAACTCCTACTTATCACTTGGACGACTTATCTGTTTCTATAGCTGGGGGGACAATCAATCCGTTTCATCTTCCTTCCAAGGAAACAGCTGACGAGCTTTTAAATGCATTCTTTTCCACAGTTTATCCCACATATCCAATCGTGCTAAAGAAGCTTTTTATGGCGCAGTACGATGCATTTTTTCAGTCTTACTTTCCTCCAGCAAGCTCAAAACGATGGTTGGCAATGCTTAATTTAATGTTTGCGATTGGTTCATTATACGGACGCCTGACCAATGCTGATTGGGGGGGGGAATCTGAGATTGAGCACCTTAAATATTTCTCAAGGAGTAGAGTTTTGAGTCTTGATGAAGGAAGCATTCTTGAAGTGCCTGATTTGCAGCAAGTTCAAGTTATGGGGTTAGCTGGCATTTATCTTATTGCTAGTAATCAGACTAATCGGTATCCTACCTCCTTGCCTTTTTTTTGAGTTACCAAGTAGTACCATATATGTTTTCTGTGTGCGCAGCTCTTGATTTGTCTTGGATACATATCCTAAAAGCCTTTGAATTTAACATATACCTTAACCATGTGCTATCCCCTCTAGTTCACTAGCTTGTCGCTAATTGTTTTATCGCAATTTCCAGTGCATGGAACGTTATCGGGCTTGCTATTCGCTACTCGCAGACTCTCGGCCTCAATCTTCGCAACGACGTGCCTGAGCTTGATGAGGCAGAGAAGGAGATGCGTGTGCGAATGTGGTACTCGCTGTATGCTCTAGAGTATCTACTTTGTATTATGACCGGTCGACCATCTTGTATCCACGAGCGGGATTGCAGTGTACCTATGCCTCGCCCTATTGATGAAGAACAATATCCTATGGAAGATGGGTTCGATATAGCCTTGAGAAAGTACTCCGAAACAGCTAGTCCCAACTCACAGTCGCAGCCTTCAATGCCCCCTTCCGTCTCTAGCCCTTTCGTTTTTCGCAATTCACCCCCCACATCTCAACCCCAGGGAACGTCTGTTCCTGCCTCCAACATTTCCTCTGCGCCGTCCCCTTCTTCAACAACTTCTAAACAGAATACGCCAAGTTCACGTACTTCAGGCACTATGAATTTTGTTAACTCTGGCACTTACCCCTCAACTTATTTTGTTGAGCATACGAAACTCAATAAGATAACTTCTGAAGTATTATCGAACCTTTACAGCCCTGCTACCAGAAGTCGAAGCTGGAGTGACATCCAAGGAAGAATCTCAGCTATGGAGTTAAAGGTTATGAAGTGGCGTTCTGACCTTCCAAATTTATTGGATTTTGGCAAAAAACAACGAGATCAACATCACTACAGACAGGTACCGCTTGTTACGTATTCTGGTGCTATGCAAACCCCACTAACATCGGTGATAGAGGATGAACCTAGCTTTCCAGTATCATTACATACGGATCCTCATTAATCGCCCATGCCTATGCCGATTAAACTACTATCGCATACCAAACGAGTCTAATCGTTCACGAGGATTTAACCGGTCTGCGGCAGCAACCTGCATTGAAGCTGCTCGTGAGATGGTGGCGCTCCTCCCAGATGAGCCAAATCCTGTTGGTTTGATAAGTAGCTCACCTTGGTGGTCTCTGCTCCATTATCTTGTCTCTGCAGGGACAATTCTTATGGTGGAAATGGCTATGAGGGCTGAGCATAATCCGCAGCAAGCTGATGGATTATTAAAGGATGCCAAAAAAGTATTGAAGTGGTTAAGGGCAATGGCAGAAGATAGTTTAGGTGCTGAGAGATCTTGTAAAGTTCTCACAAAGCTGTTGGTAATTTCTGCTTCGAAGATTGGAGGTGACATCTCCGACGTGCCAACAGTTTTTCCCGATAACCGGGATGTTCCTGGTGGATTAAAGGCCGGCAGTGTCGGCAGCAACACCAACAGCAGTAGTAACGGTGGAAATTCCAGCTCGGAGTACTCACAGCAACAAGACCAACCATTACATACCCATAATGTAAATCATGCCGAAGAGGGCCGGTCAGAAAGCCACGCTGATGAAATTCCCGACATTTTCCGTGTATTTGCCGATCCCTTTTCATTTTCAAATATTCCCGTCCATACCCACTACGATGATACAATGGCTATGCAAGATGTCCCTCATTTTGCTGATTCGCCGGCCGACGGTCAACAAAATTTCTCGCAGAATCAAGACCATCCCGCAAATCAAGATCTTCTTTCAAATCCCCTCCAGCCTCTCCAGGCACCTTCAGGGATGTTGTTTACCAGTTCTGGACAAATGGAAGGCATAAATGTGAGAAATCAGCCCGACCCTACCGAGATCTTACAGGAGAAGCGCCAACGTAGGAGAGAGTCGCAGGGAGTCGGACAAATATCGCTACCGCCCACCTTCACGGACCATTGGGCCTCAGCCTCAACAGGTGATGTTAGATATCCCATAACACCATCATTCCGTGGATCTGGAGGCTCCGGTTATGAGGTCTTGCCACCACTATCTAAGCAGGCGAGAGACGGGGGTGCAGAATTTGAGCAACGGAGGAATTGATACACCTTGGAGTTGGTTTTTTATTTTTAGACTTCGCTCTCGCCCTGCTCTGTGTATATGCAGGGTAGGCAATAACTGGTATACTCATTGGCTTTTTTTTTTTCCTTTCTGCTTTTTTTTTTTGGATTACTACGAAGTTCTGGAGGAAGGGGAGGGGGGTGTGACAATGACCAGCAGTGTATTAACACTTGGGTACATACCGTTATTTTCTATCAATTCCTAACTTTTTGTTAACACCCCCTTTCCCCTCTTTCGTCTGCCCAATACTACTATAGAAAACCCAAGAAAAATATCATCCACCACTCAATATTTGATGTTTGGTTGTCAGAATACTTGGGAAAATTACACGCTTCATCATCTTGGGGCCAGGGAGAGTGGTTGTGTTCACATAAGTTTATATTCCAAACCACAGCAGTACTCTGAAATATTATAATACGTAGTAATTTCTAAACATATCCACAGTAAATGTGTTATTAGGCCCTTTGCGCAGAGACTCCAGAGCCATTTTTTTTGGTAACCTAATTGATGCCAATCACCCTATCAACCAACCATATAAGTAGGAAAAGACTTTGGAGTCTTTTTCGCAAAGGCCTAAATATCAAAAAATTGATATCCTCATTTACTCTTAACATTAAACGCACGTCTGGGGGTATGTTAACAGATGGGCTCTATCGCATACCGTAAAAAAACTCCTCAACGATTGGTTGAAGGGCGTAGATCATGTCTACTAACAGTAATTTTGATCTCATATGTATAGCCAATTCTTCGATAAAATGTTATATCATATCCATTCTAGGCAATAATTGACAACATATGATCAGCTTCTCGGCTCTCAACCATATGAAAGTTGCCAGTTTCGGTAGAAGCACGGACCAGGAGGTCGCGAATCTGACCATTCTAAGGGATAGGAATAGTGCTCACACCTCTCACTTTTGGCCTACCAAACAGAATAAAGGTCTGTTGCTATTACGAAAAGGGTGGTTTATGCACGGTTGACAAGCTACCCATACAGAGCTTCTTCCACCATACTCGGATATCTATGATGAATTTTTTTTTTTTTTTAATTGTCAGGATTCGGTAAGATCATCATTTTGTTAAACTTGGCCCCCAAATCTATGAGGAGTTAATTGGTCATAACCCCGGGTTAACCAGGAATACCTACAAATCAAAAATCAAAAGTCAGGGCGGAAACGCGAGGTATTAGGAACTTACTATGACATAACCACAATAGTAAAAATGAATACTAAATAATTATGTACCAATCACGTACTTCTACCATTTACCCCGCCCTGACTTTTGGCTTTTAACAGCACGTCTAGTTGGGGTTTAGGCCTGTAGAGTACTGCGGGTATTAGGATCGCGAAATGCCAAATGTGGGGGCGGGCCGCCTCTAGCGATGTGCAAGGTTGAAGGGTTGATCTAGAGTTCTAATTATAGATCGGAGGCTGGTGAAGTCCAACATACAGCTTGCGGTAAGAGGGATAGTTTGTATGAGAGATCAGCGTCACTCTATACAAATTTAGTCACTGCATTTTCTGATTCTAATCGTGGTACAGCAAGAGGTTAGATTATTGTAGAAACAGGGGATAAAAACAGGGTTTTGTATGACTGGTTAAGCCCATAGGGCTCCTCCCATCCTTCTACAATAATCTTACCTCTCACTGTAGATAAGTAGAAATATGGGAGGTGTCCTATTGGCCTATCCAGCCATACAAACCTTGTTTTTGGACCCTGTTCCTACAACTCTCGCTGTACGGTTACATAACCCTCCGGGGTCCTTCGGGCACCCCCGCTTCACCCAAACAGATGTGTAGTTACCCCGTAAAATTCACAAAATGTTGTTTTGGTGGTTTTTTTGTGTTTGTATGCAATGGCGGTTGTGTTGATAAACGCTGTGAAATTGCGAGTAAACCAGGACTTACACTACATCTTTCGATAATGATCACCAATCCTTCAACAGAGCGAGGCGTTTGAACAGTCCGAGAAGGCGTTCACGGTAGTTTGCGAAGGCCAATATTGACGTCCCCAATCCACTTTACCTACCGAACCACTTTTTCCCTCTCTGTTCCAAAGGTCTTGCTATAACGTCATGATCCACAACCTAAACCTGAAATCCTGCGTTCAAATTCTGGGCTATGGAGCTAGACCGGCGCCAAAAGGGGCAAAAATCTGGTCGCTAGACGCCGCAGATGGCCGTCAACTAATTGCGCAACCACCACCACCAGCCACGCAAACATGATCTAAAATTGGAGATTTTTAAATCCCGGTTTTTAATCGCGACTTTCATGTCATGTCAAACCGAACGCTCGGTAAAATCCGTTTGTGATGACCTCAGTTAAGCCATTCCTGTCTTGTGTTGTTTGTTGGTTATGTCGTTGGACGGAAATCAAGGTAGGAGGAATGACGTCATGGGACATTTGACCCGGACAGCGGTCACAGGTGAAGATGTGACCGAGAAGGAACGTCTGGGAGGAAAAGGGTATGCATGCACGGGGTACGCCAATGCATGTCTATGATTTCTCATATGATTTCTCATATTAAGATATTAGAGACAACCAAAATGAGAGTAAACCGTAGGTACACACTGTAGAGTAGTAGAGGGTTGTTGTGGCTGTTAACACTCATAGATTGCCAATTCCCAATCGTCAATTGCGCATAATGGATGGTTGTCAAACCCGTTCTGACTACAGCGTGTTCTGAAGAGGGAATGATATGGCAAATGGATCATGTTGAACCTTTATAGCTGCAATTCCTCTGTAGCTTCAAATGAAGCAATGGGGTTGACTGTTTGTCCTCTACAACAACAACAAATACATGTATAAGTACAACGGGGCTAGGGGTTAGTTACTCTGGCAGCATCTAAGCCTCAACTCACGACTACACATAGAAAACTAGAGTGTGTAGTTCATGCAACACACTCATTTGGGTGGGGCAGAGCGGATACTTTTTATTCCTCGCAGCCCCTGAATTTCCAGCGGGGGTTTCCCGAGTATGTACTACATGTATGTATGTAGATTGTAATCTCTTACTTGGCCTCGGAGAAGTGCTCTCCTCAACACAAGCCACGGCCGTCAAAAATACCTACAGGACCGCTGGTTTAACTCGGAACAATAAATGCCAGGTCTATAGTAGGTAGCTCGAGGCGTAAGGTGTAGGTGAAAAGGGAATACTCAGATGAGACAGAGCTCGTAGATATCCGAACGACTTCATACTCTTTGACCTAGTGAACTGGAGAGGAAAGAGAGTTATGGTATCAGATTAAAGCCCGATCGGAATAATCATCGGGTCTCACTCGCATGGCCGGAGATCTTTATCAAATCACACGGGCTTTGGTACATGTAGGGGGGGTACCTATGTGGGCATCACTCGGTTACCCTAGCCTTACTCTTGCCAAGCGCGGGACATGCCGAATAGTGAAAAAAAAAAAAAAAAAAAGCACCCACTTTAGAGCGCTCTCGACTTTATTTCAACGACCCGAGCGCACAATCGGCCATGGAGAGGCGATGATAAGAAGGGGCACATAAGGTGGATTTCGTAAGTACTCTAAGGAGAGTAACTCTCTAATGTTCTAGACGTGGAGGCCTGGGAAATGCGGTACGGCTGGTCCTCCATTGTTTCTCACGACCCACCAAGGTCTACGTCTAGTCCACTCACAACAACTATTTTCTTAATATTTAAAGTAATGGGTAAGTAAGGTCTATGAATGCCTCGAGGAAATTCTAATAGCACTGTAGAGCATGCAATGGGTGCCTAACTCTACATAGACGTAAGCGATCCTTAGTTCGCGTAGAATTAGGGGCGTTTTGGCAGTTAGGAGGGCTCCCCTCCACAGTCCGTATGGGGGAGAGGAGAGACCAATTCAGCCGTACCTGCATAATCTTAAATATCACTTTGAAGAACCATGCTCACACAAAACGCTAGACAAACAGTTCCTTCCTGGTTGGATCCTGAACCAACATGTAGCCTGTTTCAGGGAGCACAATTCGCTTTAAATACGTCCACGCGAACCCAGAAAACAAAACCAAAGTCCAACCAAACCGAAATAAACACAAGGCAAGACTCTTAAGGCTTAAGATCCGACTCGACAATACTATATAATTCCGTAGTTCATCACCATACCATGTTCTTGAACTGTGTGGGTCCTTCCATGTGCATACTCTAAATATATGTAGGTAAATAATAGGCGTGCCAATAATGTAGGTAGGTAGATAATACGCCGGATTAGCTCTGTGTTTTTCCCGTTCTGCCTATTGCGTCCGAAATCGAAATTGGGCAAAGCACTCCATGCATGTGGGGGGGGACTCCAGGTGATTGTGGAATGGGGGACAGACGATTGGGTCGCTTAACGTACGCACAGTGGAAAGTGCTTTACTCGCGACTATCAGGGTACATAAGGGTAAAAAAGGTTTGGGCGTTGAGTTGAGTGGATGCAGAAAAACTACATATATATGTAACAGTTTCTCCTGTCTCGAACTCTGTGGATGTAAGCGCTGGGCGGCTATACCATGGGAATATCTTGTCAACATGGAAGGACAATGTCAGTGATCAGAGAGAGAGGCAGAGAGAGGTAGAGTGTAGACACAAACGCCATGAAAGGATTGCTGGTATCGGGATTAGCTACACACTTTCTTCGTTTTCCGAAACACAGACACATCATTATTACTACATGTATCCTTCTATTAGCTAGGTATCTCCATGTAAAGTTGGAAGGTGAGATATGTAGCCAGGCCAGTGTGTAGGAGGATCAGGAGCCAAAATACAGCCTATCCCCACTACCACCACGTACCACCATCGGACATCATTTCCATATGTATGTATGTAGGCACTTATCCGGACATAAGCTCTCATTCAACATATTACCATTTTCAACTAAGACAAGCTTCTGGAAAGCACATCTACTTACTCAGTGTCGCGGCCGCCGCCCCCCCCCCCCCTTCCCTTTTGATACTTGGCTGCCGTTGAAAATATACACACACCCAGAGTGACATCTGCGCGTCCTCGTCCCATCACGAACGCTTTGAGGGCACGGCAGCTCGCCACTCCTCACTCCCTTCACTCCCTTACACTCTCTCTATCTTTTACGCCCATTGGCCCGAATTAGTTGGTTGAGCAACCTGCTGATTGAAACCCTTCCACCTGCGGTTTACTGAACCTCAAAGGCTGCTAAATTCTTGTCACATCCAGCTTCCACTCATTTGGTGCCATTACGATTGCATTTCAGGTCAACAACAGTCCTTGTCAAGTTCAACCACACTCTCTTTGGTCCTACAGAAACGCCCATCTCTCTCTCTCTCTCTCTCTCTCTCTTTTTTTTTCTTTATTCTACTTCAATTTACTCAGCCACATTTGGCCTGGCTGATCCTGTTTCTCTATCTGTGCCTGTGTGTTTAGAGGTACTTGCTCTAGCTTACTATACTACCCCCAAGGGCCCTTCCCACACCTCCACAGACACAAACACACCAGCTCCCATCCCTTCCCTCCTTCCAACACTTATTTTGTATTTTCACGTTCCCTCCTTCTCTGGCTTCCCCTTAATCCCTTCCAGAACCCCCCCCCCCCCCCCGCCTTCCACTCCCGAAGGCTCGGTTCTTCGATAACCAACCGTCAATATGCGGATGCGACCCGCAACCCCGCTCAGCATCATTTTGCTGGCCGCATTTGCTCTCTTGCTGCTGAGCGTTCTGAGTACTCCGATCATACCTGGTATCCGCCTAGCCGCCTATAACGACGTCACATTTGGAGTCTTTGGCTTCTGCACTTCGGGGCAATGTAGTGGTTACGCAATTGGTTACAACACAGGTATGTCTTTTTTGCTATTAATTGTAAAATCTCAAAAAGAATGGGGCAAGTCGAGATATCGCGAGAGGATAGATGAGGCTGCGATGTCGGCTGCTTCGGTGTTATTGCGACCGCTGCTAGTGTTGCATCATGCGGACGCGCTGTCAATTGGCGTGTCTTGCAGCTCGTCTCTTCCCTCCCCCCGCCCATGCATCATCATCATCATCATCATCATCATCAGTAATCCTACTCTCTTGAAATAATTGCTAACCCTTAGTTTGCAGCATCTGGCCAACTCTCGAACGCCGACTTTTCCCTTCAGTCTAATGCCCGCAACTCATTAACGCATTTGCTGATTGTGCACCCCATTGCGGCATTATTTACGCTAATTTTATTCATCCTTTCTCTCCTGTCACATCTCAATGGTCCTGCGCATTCGCCACGATACTTACTTGCTATTTTGATACTCTCTCTACCCACATTCGTACTCTCACTTCTTGCTTTCTTAGTTGATATCTTGATCTTCCTGCCTCATGTTCAATGGGGTGGATGGGTCGTCCTTGGGGCGACAGTTCTCAACGCTATAGCAGGAATCATAACCTGTGGAATGCGCAGGACGCTTGTACAGAAGGTCGCCCGCCGTAAGAGAATTGCAGAAACCTCAGACGTCAGCGGTACCGAATTTTACCCAAATCAGCAGCAGGTCGCAGCAGTTCCTCCGATCCCGGAGAGTAGTAATACGGGTGATAAGATGCCGGAATTTGCTACCTTTGAGGTCGATAAATCTGTACATGGGGAGCCAGAGGGGGAGCGTATCCCATTGAACCCTAGATCGCGGGCTATGTCACCACCAGTGCCAGAAGAAAGAATAATGGGTGGCGCGAGCTCATTCAATCAACCTTCATTGCATCGTGCGCCTAGTGATAGGAGTGATGGATATGGACCGCCGCCGAGGGGCGCGGGTCCACTCTCAAGGCCTATGCCACCAGGGCAGGTGAGGGGCCAGTATCCAAACCAAGCATTGCAATCGGCGAACAATGGTAATTCGGGCCCCTATGGGGCGCCCCCACCAAGAGGCTATGGCAGCCCAGCACCTGGACATGGAGGGGATGGTTATAATGGCCCCCCTCGAGGCGGACATAGGGGCCCACCACCTCTAAATGGCCCAGGATCTTTCGGTCCAGGTGCAGGGCTAGGACCTCCCCCGAGAAGAGGTCCCGGGCCGAACCAGTTTGGGCCCCGAGGGCCACCGCCGCCCAATGGCGGGGCATATGGGGGTGGCGGGCAGTATGGAATGGGACCGGGACCGGGGATGGGACATCATAATGGTATGGGGCCACAAGGCGGGATGGGGCCAAACGGCATGATGATGGGTGGGCAAGGGCAGAGGAGACCAATGCACCAACAAGCGCCACCACAACAGCAGCCACAAAGAGAAAGCCGAGAATATGATTTTCCTGCTGAGCAACCACACGTAGACGAAAGACAGGAGTTTGAGCAGACGCTCCCTGTGGCAGCAGGGGGGACGGCAATCGGGATTGCAGCACCAACGCCAGCTATCAACCAGGAATATCGTGATGACGGTAAACGCGTGCAACCTGCTGAGCTGGACGCAGACGCGCAGCGGGAGCCTACACCACCCAAGCTGTCTGTTGTGAATGACGCTCAACAGGTTGGATCGTACAGCAATGAGTAAATACCCTACTCCATATTCTGAAACAGTTTTCTCCCGCATTTCCAGATTTGTATTAACAATACCTAGATATGTACCTCCACGTGCAGTATGGAATGGGCAAACGTCTGGTACTCCGCCTCCCCAATCGCGGACACCACCGCCAGCTGAACTCCCTACTTCCATGGACGCCTCCCCCAACCACCGTGGAAACAATACCGCCCCTCGTCCATCTGAAAGCTACTATGAGGATGTGGCACCAGTATTTGATGCTAGCCACGCCCCGCACTCTCAGCCTCCACACCAGCGTGCCAACATGCCCGGTGGCATGCCCGGTGGTATGCCTGGACCCGTACCATATAGAATACAGATACCTCAGCAGCAACAGCAGCAGCAACAACAAATGCCTTTACGTACGCTAGAAGACCTTCAGGATGGCCAAAGAAGTCCTGCAATGAGTACAACCAGCAACTTTACAAGTATCAGTCAGAGGCCTCCAAATCCTAACTGGGCACCAGGACCGGGTCAGCAACCACCAATGCCAGGAGGAATGAATCAAGGGCGACGCGGACCAACCTCTAGCCAATTGTTGGGTGGAAATCCTGACTTTGAGCTGCCGAGTGGTCGAGGCGGAAGGTTTCGTGGTGGGGCAGGTATGGGGAGATGATCCTAATATCTGATTTAGTACATATCGAAGCGAGAGGGGTCGGTTGGTATCTCTTGTTCGGGTTCTTATTATCTACTCCCTGAAATTTATCCAGGTTGAGAGAATTGATGAGTATTGATGTCGAAATTAGGCAGACAGGAGAGGATGGGCTGGTACCGTGCATGTTGTTTCTTTATTTTCTGTCTACTTTAAGTTCTTGCTGTTCTTTTGGTAAGGCGTATCTTATGTCCTTTTTACGTTCTTTTTATGGTCTGCGTATATCATTTCTGCTTAAATGTTAGTTTAGGGTTAATACTCCTGCCTACCAACGCTTACTCCCTGTTATTAGTTGTGATTCGGGTAATGTCAGGTCAAACCGTTCACCTCTTTTTTGCTACGATACTTTTTTCTTTGTGTGATATGTCCTTTTCTCTTTTATTTTCTTCAACGACAACTATAATGGCTTTGGGGTTTATGGAATTCCGATTTTCTTTCTTTTTCTTGGCGATTTCCCCCCTGTGGCCATGCGAGGTGCTGTTTATGGAAGGGATGATAAACTAAGGGACTCTGGGTTCAGACATGCTATTGCAATGCCTTATTACACCATGTTGGATTATGGCTGTTGACTTCTACAAATTCTATATACATGTAATACGTCTTTAAGCTTCTATAAATAACGTTTTTTGCGGCTTTCTTGGTGGTGAATCGGGGGGCTTTTTTTTTTTTTTTCCTCTTTCTCCTTGTTTTCGGCGGTTGATATTTATCCTTTTTAGTGCCCTTTATTTATGTATGCTTTCCCACGCTCATGACCATGGGCGATATCATGTTCTATCATATCATATCTTGTTTTTTAATCCTGCATTTCTAGCATAAATGACGTTCTCGCTATCTTAATTCCGTTTTATCCAGGGTTTGGAGTGGATAATACAATATCGATTATATCCGAGATGAGACAACGAGGAGCCTAGTAACTGTAAACTGGATACTTAATATATGTAAATTACGCGGTGTTCCTGACCAGGAATCCCTGTCATATATTCCTAGAGTGTGAGATGCGAAGCCCCGAGCTTTTTTTTTTTTCTTTTGTCCATGGCCGCTTACGGTGTAACAGATTCACTAGTACTTACGTGTAGTTGGTACAGTGAGAATACGACTGTAAAGGTGCTCTCGTTGATTGTAAGTACTTTGGCAAAACAAGACAGCAGGACGTAATTTGGTGAGAGCGGGATTGGGTCTTCGTGTATACACTCTCCCTTAAGTGCAGCTGGGGTTTTTTTTTGCTACCTAGTTGTATGTACATGCTATATTCGCAATCTATCTATAATGCTTTTATAATAATTGCTAATTAAGGATACCTGCCTTGGTTCCATAGTAGTCAGTCAATCTAGGACAGTCACGCAGTGAACACTAATTAACACTTGGGCAAACGCTAGGTCTTTAATAACCCTCCAACGACGGTAGGTATTAAGAATTCGTCTATACAAAGTCTGGATACTGCTGTAGAGGGGATTTTGTATATGTAGACGTCCCGCTGGCAATAGATTGCAAGTAGAATCAGTCACGTTACCTGATTTTGGTAGTACTCTTACAGACGAGAGAGTAGAATTAGAAACCTTTCCTTGGTATGAATAATATAGACTTATACTAGTATTGGGGGGGGGGGGGTTCAATTTGATCATAATAACTATCTATGCCTGGAATCTTGGTAGGAAGTTTTGTTTTATAAAAGATCGCTTTCAATTGCCGGTACAATATTTGGTTGCTTCCGGTTCGGTTCCGTTGTGAGTTTATGGCGGCGTTATTAGAGAGTATTTATTAAGTGTTAAATCCAACAGTTGACACTTTAAAAATGACTGTTGCGGGAGGCAAAATTGACAGTTCCCCTCAGTAACCTAATTAACCACACCAGGAAGGTATGATAGAGGAAACTCAGTAGATAAACAACTCTTCATGCTTACTGTGAAATACACAGGCAGGATATAAACTACACGCGTTATAGTAAACATCCCTAGGCGTATCCTACATCCCCCACCTTGGGAAATTGGTCAGTTTCGGCAACCACTTTTTAATGTGGCGAAGTGTGAATTGTTGGTTTTGACACTTGGTAAATACTCTCTATTTGTAAAGACTTTTAAAAACCAAAAAGTCCCTTCGACCAGAGTCGAACTGGTGACCAACCGGTAAGCATTCAATTACAGCCGGGTGTGATACCAACTACACCACAAAGGGATATCAGTTTGTGATTTTTTGTAATAATTATGTTACACATTAAATCACGTGAACCGTCCGAAATAAGGAGTAAATACATTTGACACCGTAGTACATGGTACATACATACATGTAGTATCGCTATATTCCTTATAGACGACCTCCCTAGCCACTCGGACACCCCCCTCACTCGGACAGTCAATCATGATTGGTTGAAAAGAGGTACTGAAGCCACTTAAAATGATGATCTTTTCTTTTCTACGTTAACTGTCCGAGTGAGGGGGGTGTCCGAATGGCCCGGGAAGGCGTCTACATACAAGCGTAGTTCAACCGGAGTCATATAACCCTTACATATATAAAAGCCAAGTCAAATAATTTTTATTGTTCGAGCCCTGGAATGAGTTATCAGGTATGCGGTTTGATTAAATATACCCACTCAAAGCCTGTTTCTTCAAAACAGTCGTAAAATGCCTTTTCAGACTCCTCGTAGATGTTTTACTTATTCCACCTGTAGCGTTCAATTCTTTCAGAATAGCCGTCCAATTCGCGCTTTCTACCACCATATCAAAAACCAATTCTGCCTCTTCTCTGGTCATAAACGCGCTAGAGGCCTTCTTATATATAGCCGGGACACCCTTATTTTTCGTGCTAAGGGTAATAGTTGTTAATTCCTAAGTTCCTTTTAGTCTCGATAAATTATTATAGACCCGGCTTGATATTTACCTCATCATCTGCAGCAGCAGTTTTCTGCCTTTTCCCCTTCCCGGGTGTGTCGTGATTTTCCTTTATAGAAAAGTATTATATGAGCCTCCGTTCAAATATCTACTTCACAGTGTAAAGGAAGTATACAAGAGATAACACAATTTCAATATCGTCAGTTTCGACGCTCCCGCTCTCAACACGTTCATCGTTGTAGGTATAGGCTCGCTTTTCGCCCGTAGGAACGTCACTCTCAACTTTCTTTATAGTCGTCATAGTAGGTCAGGGGCGGTAGGGGTGCCGCTACTGATGTCAGCTCAACCCTTGGCCATGGGGCATAGTATCTCTTTATCATACTTCCCTCATACTTCCCTCCCCTACCCTAGCTTGATCAAGCGATGATGTAAGACTGATATTCGTTGGTATGTTTGTTAGTACAAACTATATTGAACATTTGTTGGAGTCATCCTGTGCCTGGAATGACGCCAGGTATGAATGAATATCGTAGCTGTATGTTGCACGCGTATACGCTTTGGCGCAAACTTATTCATGTTGGTTCCTATGCATCAATTGATCAATCGACCATCTCTAAGACTCATAAAACTAACATATTAACGTCAGCGACTTAAGACGAGAATCATAATGAATTTGAAAAGAAATCCGATAATCATAGAATCTCACTCTGACTTGAATGATCCCGCCCCTGTAGCAGTATATATAATTAATACGATATGGTAAGATTATGTTGATTGGTTGGTGCATGTTATGTATTAAAGTTATATACTCTGCAGGTGAGATAGATCTGAATCTCTATTTGGCTGAACTCGCAGACCCGTTCCACATACAGTTAGTACTGTAATTGAGAGGTCGTTTCAATATGGTGGGACCACCGCATAACACGTACTATACCTACATTCCTCCATGTAATTATTTGGCGGACTGGTAATTACCAGTCAGGTTGTGGCCATCCATGAAATGGTTGGCTCGCGAAAACATCAGCCATCTGGGGTATACATTATGCACACATGCACAACCGCTCAGCATTCATTCCTTCTTTGCCGAATCCTATGATTTGTATTTGCGCAAGGCGTTCACAGACCACCATATGAGATGAGGCATGGCAAGGCGTACTACATTGCCGTCCTTCCGGTGCCAAAGGATATCGCACCATAGCCAGAAACCTCATGATGGATGTTTTCACCCAGTAATTTTGCTCAGGCTTCGCTCTACCTGAAGGGTCTCGTGAATATATCTGCTCTGGGCGAAGGGGGGGGGGGGTGAGTGGAGTTTTCAGCCGCATAACATAAATTAGGTACACATCTTTGTTCATAGGGCAGACGGGACCTACGCTACGTTTTAGGTGCAGGTGAGTATGTAGATCTGTGGCACAGTTTTTTGGAATTGCGAGGGGATCTTGTTTGCTTTGCGTCACTTCAGCCCTATGGAGGTATACTATATTATCGATTAATTAAATTGGGTTCCTTATGGCTTCAAGCCTCACTATGTATTAGGAAACTAGGAGTTGAAAGGTACTAGCGATAGTGGTGGTGAGTTTATTATTCACTATTGGTAGGACAAGATCGTGGTGGGACCAAAGTTGAGTCACAACTATATTGAGGTAGATGGCGAAATCATATGGCTAGTCGTCCAGGATGATATCCCAAGAATGCACTTACTTTCTGGGGGACTGCGCAGAATTGTATTTCAAAGCATCAGGATAAGCAGGACATCAACGTCTTATACGTGTATACATATACGATACGCTCTACACTCAAATTGATGACCGCGCTGCCTAGAGTAGATGCCAACCTGGAACTACACACATGCAGGTACAACCTGCATGCCTACACATGTAGCTACGATTGGTACTCGAGATTGACGCAATGATTGGTTACGAAGAGTATCTGACATGCGAGCCCGGGAAGATCTAAGAAGTTCGTCTTGAATATGAGGCTCTCGGGATTAGGATATGTCAGGACCCCCCCCCCCCCCCGTGCATGGAATCAGTAGATATCAGGCCGCTGGCCGGCCTAGCCCTTAAGGTTTCTAGATGTCAGATTCTATTTGTGCTAACATGTCTCGCTGTATGTACCTGCTTCATACGCACAAGCACGTACGGGACTTACATATACATGTATCTACGAGTATGTTGGTTGGCACTTCCCCAGAGTGGTTACATGTATTCACTCACACCATGGGCGTAATAATAAGCCTTGTATTATGGAACCCCCCCCCCCTTTCGTGTGTAAACAAATATCCACGGTTGAAAAAATTAGCTTTTATATTCGCCCTGGCGCTTTAGCTGACATATAGTACAGTGTTATTTTCCGCGGTTGACGAATGATATGATCTAAAACCCTAAACGAGGCGCAATAAAATATTCAAATTCGATCTCCTAGGGCAACCAGATGACACCACGTCCCAGCCGCTATCACATATTCATAGCATCTCGGTATTGCTAGATGTAGCTATGTACAATCATACAAGGTACATGTAATATATAATACAGCACCCCCAGATGTCTTCGTGATTTGTTACCGCCAAGATTCCGCCAAAATCACGGACATCTTGGAGGTGCTGTATGCAGGTACTTATGTGAGCTTACACATAGATGCATAAGGGTCGAACACTACCACGGGGTGCACGGGCCATGCGGACAAACCTTCAGCCGGGCTCGGCAATATGTTTAATGATTTGCTCACTACATACTTTACATGTAATTGGAATCTTTAAATCGGAGCGAAATGTCCCCGAGAGCCTCCTACCTTACCTCGGCTCAAGTAACTATCTTTATGACTGCTTGCAAGCTATAGCTAAGAGTGTTGATTACTTAAAATTCATATTGCCTTCCTGGAATTAGATGGCCTTGATCCAACCATCCTAAATTTTTCCTAAATTTTTAGGTTCAAGTACGTGAAGGAAAGGAAAAGAAGGCTGTGGTGGATAAGATACCACGGGAGAAGGAAGGGTTAGTTTACCAGGTTGTGCTTGTTGTTACTATAAAAAGATAACGCCAAATTCCATCGCTGTAGAAGCAACTCAAAGCAAGTACAATTTGAGCTGTCGCCGGTACATCCGTTACACTGGTCTGCATCACTTTAACGGTGCTAGCCAATTCTCTCGGGACGGGACAGCCGAAGTGCAGCTCCGTAACTAACTACTCTAGGGAATTCCCGTTGGTGGAGGAACGTTAAGGGCCCATAAAGTGCACAAACGTTTTGGTGAGAATAGCATCTAGAGGACGTTATGCCTACTCCATATTTTGGTGGCTTGCAGTGTGTCTCGCGAGGCTTATTAGCTAGATGCTGGTCTGCCTTCAAGATATGGTGCACCATATGCCTGAGCGTTGGCTAGCAGGATGCAGTAGCCACTTAAACGACGTTCTATCCCTTCGGTTAACTAGCGCCACCCCGGATATTAGGGAAATCTCTAAAGTCATCACGCCGGTCTGAAAATACTCTCAATTACTTAATTACCATCGCCTACATAATTACCCTCAAATAGGCTTTAACATCCATTGAACTTAGTGCTTCGAGAACTGGACTGCTGGGAGACTTACTACATGTGCATACCTTACTCCAGCCACCTCAATAAGCCCTTAGTCTGTCAATGCTGACCCCCCTATAATAGAGGAATTAAATTTATATGGGAGATCTATTATTTGATAAGGGAGATAATAGGATCTGTTAGTAAAGCCACACAAAATTTGCTTCTTCTAGGGGTCAGCATTTTACTGACAGACTAAGGGATAGAGAAGTTGTATGTGAGATATCGCTTCATACGGCCACCTTTGAGAATCGGGAGTATACCTACATGTACTTATCTTGATTGTAGCTAGAGTACCTATAGTACATACATACTTTGCACATGTCTCGTTAATCATCCAAGGCCATAATTCTCTAGATTAGTGATCTAACAATCGTTGGGTCAAGCCTGCCTATCTTGAAGATATTTTTGTCCCCAGAGTACTGAGGGTTAATCGAGGCAGAAAGTAGGCTATTTCTGTTAGCTTGACCGAATTTGTGGGGGAGCTGCAGAGGAGTATTGGTAGATGTGTTTGTATCGCGTGGTATGGGGGTAGGGGTAAGTCTGGCGACATCTGGTGGTGGGTTGAGGCTTAGATGTCGCCAGACTAACACCTACCCCCCGTAGTAGGTACCTACATACTGGCTTCGGTGGACAATCTGAAACGTCCAACCCCGTATGTACCTACAGTTTGAACCAATCGATAAAGCTAGATATTCACTCATGCGGTTCAGTAATGCAGCGAAGAGAGAAAGAAGGAATAGAGAAGGATTTTCAAGAGCGGACCAGTTCCGGGGTACCTTCGGCTATTACAGCAAGGCAATTTTTGTGCCATCTCCATCCCATCCAACAGGGTATCTAAGTTAAGTAAGTAAGTTCAGTCCCATACTGGTTGGGCTGGTTTATTGATGTGCCGTAACCATGCAGGTGAAAAAGATATTTTCGTCGTGGCGGAGGGTTGATGAGGGCTGGGAAGCTAAACTCACTAAAGTATCCCTGCACTACCTTCCATCTTGCGGAAGGAACGTTCATTTGAAAAAGGAAGGAAGTTTTTGAAACACTGACATATTCATTTTATATCAAATCGCTTCGATTAAACCTGGGGAAACACGATGGATATATCCGCACCGCACGCAATGGACTATAATTTAGCACTGGGCGGGTGCAATAGGTTGATCGCTGCCAGTCAGTCAACCTGTAAGTGTTTCTTTGAAACTGTGTACCCGTCCCCTTTTTGCGCTGCCACGAAGCTCATGGGAATATTCTAAAAATGAGGATATCTGCCTAGATAACATGTAATCAACCTTGGTAGTGTTAAGTCACAAAAACCTAAGCTCGTACATACATGTAGAGTATATTTGATACGTACATACATAATCGATAGATGTGCATTGTGTCATTAGGCGGGAACCCTACATGTATGCCTCGAGATCTTCGTATCTCCGCTGCTATCATGATCACCGCCGTGCTATCAATATACATAGTCTAGGATATATTCGAAATCCAAGATATGTGGGACCTGGAGCTACCAATGAGCTAAATAAGGTTGTCCCGATCTCTGGAGAGTGCTTACTTTCAAGCCTTTCTCATCCATTCTCAAACACCATCCACCCCCTTAAACTAATCCGTTTATGTCTCATAGGCTGCAGAACATGCATATGACGTCCTGCATATCATCAAATTGAGTACCTATTCAGTCTATTTATGCCGGCGAAATGCGGGAAGCAAAGCAAATGAATCAGACTTTCCCAGCTGTCACGGGTTAGACGGCGCAGATCGTACTGATTGAGATTCTCGCTAGAGGTACAGTACCAAGCTCTTTGGGACATCTTGTGCACACATCCTAGTCATCATTCCGTTTGTGCCATGTGGGTACCATGCCGGGGGGCCCGCGATCTTGAAGGTATCTATTTTTTGAAATTTTCGGATGAATAATGCTTCGCCGGGAGGCACAAGCAAGCGGAACTAGGATTCATTGGAACGTATGGAGAGAATGCGATTTTCAAGTCTGACCCAGGAGAAAGTACAGTATCCTACGCACAACAAATCGATATCGATAAAGACGATAACATCTTGCCGGTCTGTATGTATACTTCACTAACCGAGGAGGAGCTTTCGGTGTGTATTGGGCCGCTTCAACACCGGTCCGGTCGTGCTGATACTAGTACTAGATATCGGGATATCCCACTCGCCCCAGGCGTAGAATGATCTGTGCCGCTGAATTTCTATATCTTGGTTCCAGTCGCCGCGAGGCTTAGTTCTGGTCTACTATTACTACCCCACACTGGGAAATACGGATATTTGTTTAGCATGAATGAACTTCGCCATATGGAAATCTTATGACATACTTACTAGGCCATAGGGTAATTTGTACCTATTCCTTGAATTTCAAAAGTTTAAAATACAACAGAATGGACTTAGGCCCTATAGAGAAGTTCCATACGCACGAGGAGGAATGATCATGGCTGAGCATATGATTGGATCCAGCTCTGATAAAAGATACCGTCAAAGATATTTGATTCCAAATCGTGATCTTTCTTGTGTTTACCCCCAGGGATTTAATTAAAGAGAATATCTTCCGGGCCATAGCCTCTCCACATTGATGCAGAACGCATAGAATAAAGTATGTATTGTAGGTATGAAGGTTGAATTAAACGAGAAAAGAAGATGTCCAAACTTTGATCTATCTGAAGGCCTGGTATTCTGGGCGATCCATCGATACTAAATCAATATCGCTTCTAGGTATAAGACGTGTAGCTAGGTCACATTCGTCACAAATGTTCTAAGAATGATAGGTTTTGGGGGAGCTGTATACTTACCTGTATATACACATGTAGGTAGACACTTCTTAGGTATGCATGCATGTACTCATCAGGCACCAACGAGAATACGCTGCAAAAGATGCATAGAATGGTGTACCTAGTATAGGGGGGGTTAGTCAACTCACCAAGGGGGACGGCGTAGCGTGGCGTCAGCCTTATACTCTGGGATTCTCCTGGGCATGCAGCTTCTGAAAAGAAACAGAGGTGGGTAAAATGGTTGATCAGTCTGGGACGGAGTGACCGGAAACTAATACTGTTATGGTGTTTATGGTGTTGTGCTGTGGTACTTGATGCACCATTGACCCAGTCATCAAGACATGGGGGTATATGCTTACTGTTAGGGTCGGCAGTACACTTGACCTTTGGACCTACACCTGTGGGCCCGCCCCCATTTGGGGCCCTAGCAGGCGTTTCATTATTTTATTCTTAGTGATACATGCTCTCCCAACGCGCTTTATTGATTGCGCCACGTGAGCGGCGGGGGACCCACGCTTGCCCTCGAGAAACACAACCCAGTGCACTGTTTTGGGAGACATGCTTGTTTGAAGAGCGGGCTCTGCATTAAAAAGCAATTCATCCAGAGAAATATAAAGATGGGCCTGTCTTCTTCGGTCAGTATCAAAAAAAAAAATCATCAACATTCACACAACAACTCTACATTCAGAATACAGAAACCATATGTTGCACTCACAAATCAACGATAAATTTCAACAATCATCTACAATGGACAATAATTGGGCTATTCGATCATCAAAAATGAATGGGGATCGCCATAGTTCGCCATTCACATTATCCTCTTCTCGATCTTCCTCATACGAAAGCGTTGGGGAGGATATTGACGCTCTTGAGATTGTTACCCCAAGAACTTACTCACACTCACCATCCCCCATTCCTCAGCAACCCACTGATGCCGAGCTTAATCCATGGCTTTTCCAGCTTTTCCCCGAGACTTATGCAGATGGAAATAACTACTCCGCACATCCAGCAGAGATTCAATACATCGCAGGAAGTGATGCAAGCTCTCTATACTCAGGATCAAATCCAACCTCAATGATCGGACAGCCAATGATGGGTAGCATAGGATCTGACGAGAACATTTTCTCAACTGCTGGTAATTGATGTGTTTTTTAATTTGGTTTGAACCACGAACAAAATCTAACAAAGAAATTAAAGGCATAAATCGGTCAGAAGAAGCTTTTTTCCAGAGTTATGACGACACTCAAGACTATGAGAGGCCAATGAGGGTACGGTTCTCACCTTTCTCTGAATATGACTCAAGCTCTTCCGAGTACGATCGTGGAAGCACGCCCGCTCTCTCAGACTACTCGCCCCAATTCACATCTCGATCGCGCGCAAACTCAACAAGATCTAGCCCAGCACCTGGCTTCTCGCCTGAGCTTGGATCTGGTGCTGCGAGTGCACCTACAAGCAATCCGTCATCCTACTCTCACCTGGTAGCTACATTCGCTGCCCCAAAGAGGAGGAAGAGCAGGAGAAAGCTCGGACCTGATGAAAGGCGTGAAGTCCATCAATTGAGGAAGATGGGTGCCTGCACACGTTGTTGGGGATTAAAGATGAAGTGCGGAGAGGGAAACCCGTGCCCCAGATGTGAGAAGCTTGGAGCCGGTGCACTTTGTGTGCGAGTACACTTTGTCGATTTGGATGTCTTCTCAAAATGTATGGAATTCTTAGCTATATTATGACGTAAAACTTATCTGACAACTACTTTTAGGGCTTATTGATGCATACTCCCGAACCATGATGCACCACGTGCTTCGCTGGTCTAACTCACCTGCCCGGACTGCTACAGTATCCCATGAGAAGTCTCTTGGAGTGACGCTCAATCTTAGTGTTTACGAATTCATTCCGGCTTATCCTGGTCAGCTCATCTATTGGTACAAAGACGATGTCACCGGTTGGCAGTCAGTGGAGACCACCTCATATGCAATGAAAAGAGGCATCAATACCGACATCTTAGAGAAATACATTGACGACCACACATGGTATTACGTTGAGAACTCATTCCAGGGAAACCCCATTCTAGCTGAGATTTTTCAATCTGCTTTGAAATACTCGAAGAGTGAAGAGAACTTTCTCCTTAGAGATGCTT
Organism: Morchella rufobrunnea; assembly: GCA_024713595.1. Classification (NCBI taxonomy): domain Eukaryota; kingdom Fungi; phylum Ascomycota; class Pezizomycetes; order Pezizales; family Morchellaceae; genus Morchella; species Morchella rufobrunnea. The sequence continues at coordinate 1,148,699 of JAMGYT010000002.1, read as the reverse complement.
TACAACTATGGACTGCAACTCAGCTACTCATTCAAGGAGCTACTTTGCACCCATCATCCGACTCGCTTGGAATCTCGCCAATTTCCTCACTCACTACCCCATTGGCAGGTCAAACACCTATGCCAAGGGTCCTTGCAAACCAACTTGATCACCTTATCGAGCGCCGAATTTGGCAATTGGAGAAGCAAATTCTGTGCGAGCTCCAAAAGCGCATCTTTGGAAGAAAGAGAGAAGATTGGCTTAGGATCTTTTTGACCCTGGTGGTACTGATGAATGCTCTTGAGCGCGACTCATGGAGACTCTACTACTGGGTCTTTCACATGGATGATGGTTATTCCTGGCGTCACCCTTCGTCCCCTCAGCGATTGATTGAAAAGAATAACATCCTCGCTGAATCCCTGGCTGCTCACTTTTCTGCCATTAGCAAGGGTCTGACTCCCTTTTCTTTGGACTGGAGCCGCGAGCAGACAGTTGCATTGATCGGGGACTGTGAAGACCGTCAATCAATGTTGGAATCGATGGAAAGAATCGGACGAGGCTTGAGAAGCCCGGATCACTCCTTACGTGTTGAGAACGTACTCTCTCACTACCGAGAAAGCGATGAAAGGAGTCTTGACTTCCTTTACACCTCAAAGGTTATGGTTATTTGAGGTCTTCTGGCGGTGTGCAATAAGAGAAAGGAGTTTGCATCAGGCGCAAAACTTTCATCCATAACGAACGCAATGATAACATATCAGGAATGAGGGGATGGTGGGACGATAGAAAAATCATACGGACGAGCGCACCAGCTCGGTATTAGATATTTCCTTTGTATTACACAGTAACTGGTTGCTTTTTATTGTTTATTTTCTTTTATTTCTTTTATCATATGGGGTTGCATATAAAGGATCCGGGTAGGACTCATTTGGGGTGTTTTGGTTTTTATTTATTCCTTTTGTTTATAAAGGCACGGCAGGCTTAAAACTCTTAGAATCCGGTACAGGGCTTGGTTTCATTCGTTCGTTGTATTAAGCATTTGAGGCGTGTGAAATTCATTATTTTTTCTGATCATACTATGTAGTGCTTGTTTCTGTAGAGGTCAGAATCTTATGGAGGACTTTGAGGGAGGTACATAAAAAGCCGGTATTGTACCCAGTGGTTGAACTTAGTTATGTCACATATGCACCTCTCACCGGAGGGCGGTTAAGCTAAGGTTGGTGTGACAATTGAGCCGGCCGTCCATTGAGGCTTAGAAGATCGGCTGCAGCATCGTAGATTCATGCAAACTGAATCAACTTGGAGAGTAACGGGAATATAAACGCGAAGATTCCCCGCATCTCATTTAGATACAATCCCCTTCGGATTTGATAAGACTCCTGGATCCGGTGACTAAGCAACTATGTGTGGAACATTCCCCTGGTCAACGATGATGATATGATATGGGCGAGTTACAGAATTGGTAAAAATTGGCGACATACATACCTACATGATTAATAAATACATTTATGGTGGATGCAGCCTACAACGGACACCACAGTGAAAGACTTCCAACACTGAATTTCGCTAATTACTCTGCAAGAAATGTTTTTTTCTTGCGGGAGCTAACCATAAAAATGTGCGCTGATTCAAGCTCTACCTCACTATTGGTCACTGATCTTTTCATTATCTTGAGGTTAGACATGAATTAGCCATCCGCATCAATCATACAGTGTGTTCCCTAGCGTAATCACGAATCACATGCACATGTTTATATAAGCAGCGCTGTAGTGCTAGGGGCACAGCTAGGCCCATTGGTCTGAGACTATAGCACATTCCTCTACATAGAGTATGTGGAGTGGTTACATGTAATTATCTGGTCCTTGTACTTAAATTAAATCTGCTACCAACATTAGCGCCAGACCGGATATTTCTATAACGCTTAATAAAAGTCCTAGAGCTTGTCAATGCATGATTAAAGCCTTATGTCTAGATTGACCCTTAATTTTACCTGTTTTGATGATATTCCTTATATTTGGCACCCAATTCATGCCGGTTAAGGCTCAATTAAGGGTTTTTTGGATAAAAACATGTATGGATAAATAATATTAACAAAAATCGTAAGAGATTCTGGTGTATCAACCTAAAACGCAGTAGGAAGGAAGGTTCGAAAGGCAGTAGGAAGGCTCAGAAATTACTTTTATTGGTATTGGATATGCGCATCTAGAGTATCATGTAGAATGGTGTTTACAACGTCGAATTAGTCCTGTTCTTCTACCCCTTCCTGCTCTTCTACCCCCTTCTTCTCTTCTACCTCTTCCTCCTCCTCGTCTTCCTCTTCAATAAACCTACGGCGGCGCTGATTGGATGTAGAAGATAAAGCAATGCTCCGAGCATGTTTGCTACCACTTCCACGAAGAGTCGGGATTCAGCGCTTCTAAGACGTAAGGTGGTGGTGGATACAGAGAGGGTGGATCTCCAGCGAAGAGGCAGCGGGCAGGTGTAGAGATAGAGATCCTGCACCATATCTTCGATCTTCATCATCTGGGCCTACTAGAGATCTCAGAGAGTCTCGAGATCAATCGGTAAACCTCCTATCATCGATTTTTCGTAATTGCGCCATATCCGTCTTCGCTTTTTTTGCCTTAACCTGGCAGACGTAGAATGAAGTCTTCGTACTTACTTCTTCCACTGATTTAATCGATCCTAGAAAAGACCGCACGATTCCATTCAGATTGTTCTTTCGCTTCTTCATGAAACTGCTAAGCAGAGATTGACGAAACATCTAGCACACCTGCTAGTATCGTGAGTGATGCAGATATGACGAACGACATCACGAGGGAATTTCTGACCTCAAAAGACTTTTCCGCGCCAATCTAGCTTTATCGAACAAGAGAAGTTTCCCCAGAGATTCTCCACGCATAAATCAAGTATTCCCTATCAGCTTCTTTCATCCCCGCTAGTTTTGATTACCTCCCTTTCATACTGCAGACTTCACGCAAGATAGTTCTTCGATCAGATATGCTTGATTTGAGACAGTCCGCTCGTATGCTTTCCGAATCTCGACGGTTTTGTATTTTTCTTCTTTCAGATTCTGCTTTCCAAAGACTTCGCAATTGTGCAGATCCTGAGACTCCACCGTAGAAAGACTGAATTGGGGATGAATCCGTGACGCTATGGGCGTCGTTGATAAGTCATTATTCTTCCTCGCATAATATAAATTTCCTTGAGTCCTTCACGCTTTGCGCTTTCATCTTCAAAAGACGCTTTAATCACCCTCTCAATCGATCATTATTCTCCATGATTTTGCAGAGGCCCCTTGTTACGTGCCTTATATTTTACGGTGCTTTAAGCTCCCTATAGTTCGTAACGGAGATAGATGATCTCGCAGACGTAAGAATGGACTCAAGATACCAAGAGAAAGACTCGCTCATGGCCACGCCATGATCTATGGACGGCGAAACCATGAAAGACAACCGGCGTGACTACGAACGAAGCGAACTACTAGTATGAGCCCGAACGACTACGGATTCGGCGAACGTATGGAGGAATCCATATAGTAACGCCGAACTATATATATTCCAAACTAAGAACACAACTATAATAACCGTATAACTAAAAGACAAACAATATAACACCCTAAAGTTAATGCGAAGGCTAGGTAAGAAAGCGAAAGAGACATGCGAGAGAATGCGCCATATATATATCCATCGCCGGTAACCGACATTAACTCGCGACGGAAACCCATAACCCAAAGCGAAACTCGACATAAATAAAAACTCTAGAACGCGAATCAATCGCCGACACCTTCCCGCAGCCTGAAACCTAAGAACGTGAACGCCAAGCTTGCACGTTATACCGCGATAGGCGCCACATTTCGATCAAAGAATGATATTCGCCACGGACGCCATTTAATCTGCTTTTGCTTTCGGATCATGGAGAAGCGATATCGCTGCTTCGCATTTTCTTGATTATCGCTTGCTTAGTTTCTTTCAAGTTCTCGCGACTATTTTCTTCCTCGTAATTTTCTCATCGCTTCATGAAGCTCGCTGCCAATTACTAATCGCTCTGCTCTCGGCTGCCACTTGTATATATATACTTACCTTCCTTTCTTCCTTTCCTTTCCTTTCTTCCTCACGCAATCTTCCCGTCAGACGAGCTTCTTCGCTTGGTGCTTTATTTCTACTTGATTATTTCTTCGCTCGAAAGATTAAAATATATTACGTTAAAGCCTTTCAAACATCGCTCGCTTACAGTAACGGCCTGAGTTCGCCTCGATGCTCAGATTCTACCTAGGTTTAATCTACGCTCAAGAGTCAATATCTATAGTTCACTGATTTATCTCGCCGACGTTTGATAGGAAGACTTCGCCTCCACATGATTGGCGATCGCGAAAGACAAGCTCGACTATTAACGGCGAACTACTAAGATTAGCGAACGACATGGCTCGATGACGAGGAAGGAACTATAAGAACGCCAACGATATATATTCCAAAACTAAGAATAACACAACTATAATAACCGTAGGTAACTAAAGACAAACAATATAACACCCTGTAATGCGGTATGAAAGCGAAAGAGAGATGCGAGAGTGACAGCCCATATATATATCCATCGCCGAGAACCGATTACTAACCCGCGCGACGGAAACTCATAGAACCCAAAGCGAAACTCGACATAAATAAAAACCCTTAACGCGAATCAGCCGACACCTTTCCGCAGCTGTAAATCTAAGAACGTAACGCAAAGTCTTTAAGACGCCATTATACATGACTTTAGATGATGATGAGGTTAGGATGTAGAGCTTATCGTAGCCACAATTCTAACAATCAAGAGGACGCCATATGCTTCAGCGCGCTAATAAGAATTGCTAACCAAAATGGTATTCTGCTAAATTTATTTGAACTAAAAGCCATGTAAACGATCCTACTGATTGTTAGAATTGTAGCTACGATAGAGTCTCATCGCCACAACCTCTACCAAAACGCTGCACCTCTTCATCAACTTTACCCCACCTCCCCAACTCCCTACGAAATTTCACGCGATATCAACACCTGATTATCTCACGCTTTAAAAAGATCATTTATAACGGCCAAGATTTTATACAGACAAGACTATCATCAGACGCGTGTCACGACTTAAGTAAGATTCTTGATTTTCATTTGTAATTTCCTTTCGTGTTCTACGCTTTCCGTCACACTCGGTTAGTAATCGGTTCTCATGGATGACATACATACGCCTGTCCTCTCCTCGTCTCTTTCCTTTCTTCTCACGCAACTTTCCTGCTCCTTGCGTTTCTATCATTGTCTCCTTCTACTGCTATCATATATATCGTTAGTTTAATATATATCGCTCACAAGCATTATAGTTCCTTCCTCCGCCCCTCGAACTCCATAGTCGCTCGGAACTTACACCGTAGCCTTCACGCTCCATAAATCCTAACCCTGGCGCTTTGCCCTTCGTCCATGATCCTAAATTTCACGACCGCAGAAATGAAGCCATTTACCCAGATCTTCAGCTTCATTACTCAGACGCGAGACATTCTATCTCCTCGCTCCTCGAACTATAGAGAGCTTTTCCCGCCTTCGCCAAGTAACACCAAGACTTCGTGAACAGCCTCCCCAAAGAATAAGCCGAGCCCATGTTCAGCGGCGAAGAATTGAAGCTCAACGGCAGGCATCGAATCTCCCCGAAGCATCCTACCCCCCTACAGCCCGTGAAGAGGTTGAAGAGGTTGAAGAGGTTGAAGAAGCTGTTTACACCCCCGCAGATGTCGGAACTGAGCTTGAATTAACACCTGAATTAGCACCTGAATCAGAGCCTGAATGTGAGCCTGAATCGGAGCCTGAATCGGAGCCCTACGTTGGAAATATAGCACCGCTAGAAGGTGGAGATATATGGACGCCTCAATTTGACGACCAAAACCAGGATTTAGCGGCGGCAGCAGCTCAGATCTGTAGATTCGGCTCGATAACGCCATGAGGCCTTACACTCCAAGACCCAATCAGCTTCCTACTTGCTTATTGCTTATGATAGGATTAACGCCTCCCACAGACTATACCACTTTCTATGAGATAGTATAGCTCTCACGAAATAATATCGAAATACGAAGTTTCAAGAAGTTCGACACCGTGATCATATATATCAATCGCACCTACCTGCACCTCCTATATATAAAAAAAATATTAACCTACGCCCAGATTAGAACTTACCTACCAATCTGCCGAAAAGTTTCTATTTTTTCAATCAATTAAACCGACAGAGACTATCCTCGCCGATTTACGACAAGATATGCACTGAATGGCGGAGTTGGTTGACCAATCCCGTGAACTCTGGGAGAGATGCATGGAATCCATACGGACCTGCGGTAATTCGCTTCAGATCCTCACGGTCAACCCCTATTTTACTAAATATGCAAATATATTGATTGAGCCTTGACAGGTAAACCTGCCTTTTTCCTTCGGATATCACGCTTATAGGATGCCAGAGACGGGTGGCTTCCACATAGAGCCGTTTAGAAGGTTTACCGATTCGCGCTTAGCTACCGACAGTATATATGCATTAACTCAGACGATTCGCCATTAGCCACTGAATTTCAAGCGCTTAATCAACGACATTATTATCTCCGAACGTTTTCTTCTGGAAGCGGCACTCCAGGCCGATATCAGCCAATCAAATCGCTCTCGCTACCAAAATCTAACGCTTGATACAGACAGGCGACCATGAAGTCACCGAGAAGAAATGAAGACCTGGTGACGCCGCTTAGAGCTCGGTTTATAACGGCACGCCAAGACTTCACGTTATTAGGTTTACCGCTGCACGGGAAGGTGTCCACAAGAATTTGCTAAGATTCTGCCATTTGTAATCGTGCTTCTTTCGGTTTCATGCTTCCGCCACACGGGTTAGTAATCGGTTCTCGGCGATGGATATATATACTTCCTGTCCTCTCCTTGTCTCTCTTTTCCTTTCTTCTCACGCAACCTTCCTGTTCCTTGCGTGTTATATTGTTTGTCTTTGGCTTCTACTATTATTATAGTTAAGCATTTGGAATATATATCGTCAGACATTATAGTTCCATCCCACGCCCTCGAACCCATAGTCGTCGAACTCAGTAGTCGGCCCCCATGGCATTCCCTTTGCTCCTAAACTTCCCATATCATAACCATCGCATCAAGAAAGAAGGTTTCGACCGATCTTCATTCATTATATCAGACGCGAGATCATCTATCTCCTCGCCCCTAACTATAGATTTTCCCGCCTTTTCGCCAAGAACGCCAAGACCAGAACACTAAGGCAAACACCAACCAAAGACAACACCTGCTCCTGTCCCGCTCCGCAAACTACGACCGACTCCACTTCATACGCTTCGTCAAATTCTACCACTTACTCCCTACCGACGAAGATGTCGGTCACGAATCGCCAAGGCTCACAAAGATCATCATCAAACGCCGAGGCCCTAACCTCCTCTCCGATCCGAAGTTCTCCCCCAAGATCTACAAGAACTACGAGGAGGTCGCTATCAAGACCTCAACTCCCAACTCGTTCGCCATTTGAGAACCAAGACCTTCTTATAACGGCGTGCCAAGACGTGCATTAGGTTTATCGCTGCACAAATAAGCTAAGATTCTTGCATTTTCATTTGTAATCGTGCTTCCTTTGGGTTCCATGGGTTTCACACACGGGTTAGTAATCGGTTCTCGGCGATGGATATATATATACCTGTCCTCTCCTTGTCTCTCTTTCCTTTCTTCTCTCCGCAACCTTCCCGTTTCTAGGGTGTTCTATTGTTTGTCTACAGTTCTACGCTATCATAGTTATATCGTTAGTTTGGAATATATATCGCTCATAGCATTATAGTTCCTTCCTCCGTCCTCGAACCCATAGTCGGAACTTACACTCGTAGTTCCTCACGCTCCATGTATCCCGAACCCTTGCGCTTCCTGGGCCCTTTCGTCATGATCCCAATTCACGATCACAGAAATGTATTTACCCACATTCTTCGAGCCATTTCTTCAGACGAGATTATCTATCTCCTCGTTCCTCGAACTATAGAGCTTCCCCGCCGCCAAGTAACGCCAAGACCAGAACATAAGAAAGAATGCCGGAGAAACGACGAGACTACCCGGCCATTGAGACGGACCATCAGATCGAGCGCCGAGAGGACCTCACCCAAGCATAATTCTCCATTCTACATCGAGAGCAATTAGCGTTCTCGATCAGGACCTCCACTGCGAAATTGGAAATCCAAAGAAACATCGCATGAAGAACGCCCACATTCTTGACCACCACTACCGCCTCAACTCTGTCCCCGCTCTACCCCTGCTGCCCTGTCTCCTCAAGACCGCGCCCAGTCCAGTCTGCCACTCGCTGCTCCTACGACCACCGCGACCAAGGACAACTGGAGAAACTAGTTAATAAGTCCCAGACCGAAATGGCTTTAAAAGCCACGCCTTTGGTGAACACTCAAGAACCAAAGGGCTTAGCGCCACACCCACACCAAGTCTCACCGCTCCGCTGTCTCCGTGTCGAGGACAAGATGTCCAAGATCAATTGGTTACCACCTGCTCTGTCTCCCAGAACCCGGCCTCCTTCGCCAGCAGCCTCATCGATCTGAGGGCATACATGATTCATCGACCAAGACTTCTGCACCCGGCACAACATCACCACGGTTCCTGAAGAAGCAACGCCTGCTTGAAGTCATTGATGGTAGGTTGGTATCTTCAGGAAGCATCACGCACATACCAAGCTCTGCCTGACATCCACGACATCGCGAGAAGACCTTCTTTGTTACTGGTGAGCCCACTCTCCGATCGTTATGGGAATTCCCTGGATGCGCCACCATGATGTCACGCTCCGGCCCAAGAGAAATCATGTGGTCTTTGACTCCGTACACTGCCTCCGTCACTGCCTCCCCTCCCTGAACCCGGTCACGGCGCAAGGAATCTCAATCACCCCGCCAGACAGCCCGATTACTCATATCGCGGCTATCGGGGCGGCCCCCTTCAGAAGGTTGACCCGCTACCATGGCTCCCGGCTGTTCTGTGCATCCCTCCAGGCTATAGACGATGTGTTGGACAAGACAAAGGCTCTCGACCCAAGTGCCATAGTCCCCGCTGACCTCCACCGGTTCCTGCCCATGTTCTCCGAGTCAAATGCTTCTGTCCTTGGCCCCCACCGTCCTGACGACCTTGATATCAAGCTTCAGGAAGGTAAGGAACCTCCTTGGCCCCTGTACAATATGACCTGAGGTGAACTACAGGCACTCCGCGAATACATTTCGGAGAACCTGACCAAAGGTTTTATTCGTCACTCCAAGTCCCGCCGGTGCCCCAGTCCTGTTTGTCAAGAATCGACGGTTCTTTACGCTGCCGACTACCGCAAGTTGAACGAGATCACGGTCAAGGATAGACACCCTCCCCTGTTCCCCGAAACCCCGAACCAGGTAGGTAAGCGCTAAGATTATACGAAGCTGGACCCAAGTTACCATCAGATCAGAGTCAAGGAAGGTGACGAATGGAAAACGGCCTTCAGAACCCGCCTAGGACACTACGAATACCAGGTCATGCCCTTCGGTCTTACCAATGCCCCCGCCACGTTTCAGAGATGGATCAACAACATCCTTCGACCCTACCTCGACGACTTTGCCACAGCCTACCTTGATGACATCCTTATCTACACTGACAGCATGGAAAAAGATATGAACATGTCCGTAGGTCCCCGAGAATCCTGCAAAAGAACGGCCCACTTGAAACCCGAGAAGCGCGAGTTCTACGCCCAGGAAACCAAGTATCTCGGAATGATCCTAGCCCAGAAGGCATCAAGATGGACCCTAAGAAGGTTCAGGTCGCCTAGGAATGGAACCCTCAGGACGCCGCGACATCCAGACCTTCCTTGCAGCCATGAACTTTTACCGCCGCTTTCATACGAGGGTACTCCAAGGTTATTTCCTCTCACAAGATTAACCAAGCATACAGACAGTAGAAATGGTCCACCTGCAAGAATCGCGCTTTTGAAAATCTCAAAACAGCCTTCATTTCATTTCCCCATCCTCAGGCACTTTGACCACGATAGGGAAATCATAGTCGCAACCGACGCCCGACATGCCTCCTGCCGCCTTTTGTCCCAACGGATGACGACCGATCTCGACCCCGTCAGATTCTTCTCCAAGAAACACACCCCGGCCGAATGCAACTATGAGATCTACGACAAGGAATTGTTGGCGTCATTCGAGCCTTTGAAGAATGGCGCCACTACCTGAGTCAGCACAGTTCCCGATCAAAGTCCCATCCGACCACCGCAACCTGGAGTACTTTATGTCAAAGAAGATCCTGAACCAACGATCAAGTCCGCTGGTCCGAATTTTTATCCCGGTTTGATTATAGGATTGTCTTCAGACCCGTAAACAGCGAAAGTCGATGCGTTGACTCAAGATCTGGAGATCTCCCGGGCGAGGGGATGAACGACTACTGCACCAAGCTCAGTGGTCCTGAAGCGAGAATGTGCAATCAAAGCGATAAGTTGTTTGTTGACGGGTTCTTTCGCAAACGAACCCGCTGAAGGAATGTCCGTTGATAGGTTATTCAAGAAGCGCTACAGCGCAGATAGTTTCTCCGGTGTCCTGACGATGCTTAGCAACGGCACCAAGCACTCGAAGAAAATCTCCGAAATACAAGACAAGAGCACCCAAGGATTGCTCCTGTAATCAAACACCATCTACGCCCCCAACCACCCCGAACTCCAGCTGTTCCTCCTACAGGAATACCACGACAAGCCCTCAGGTCACCCAGGAAGAGCCAAGACCTTGAACTCCTCAGCCGTACATACTACTGGCCAAAAATGAGGAAGTACGCGACCAACACGCCTTTGAACTGCAACACCTGCTCCCGGTCCGCGCCTCACGCACGCCTCGCAAGGTGTCCCACGACCCTCCCTGTACTAAAAGGTCCCTGGTCCGATGTGTCAATGGATTTTGTCACTGGCCTCCCAGAAAGCAATGGGTATAACGCAATCCTAGTTGTAGAAGCGATAGATCGACCAAGATGCGCACTTTATCCCGACCAATCGAAGCTTCTACCGCGATGCAAGAACCATGCACTCGACAACGCTCTGAAACCCACGACTACCTGAAACCATAGTCTCGACCGCTTCACCACAAGAGAGTTTTGAAGTCACTACGGACGCCTTGAGATTGCCCCCGGTTTTCCACAGCCTTCCACCCACGCATTTACCAGACGGAAAGCGATCAACGCCACATTAACAATACCTCCGCCACGCCTCGTACCAACAGGATGACGACGACCGGTGCTCCTACCAATTACAGAGTTTATGCATTTAATAACCACGTTCTCGAAACCACTAAGCTGTCGCCATTCCAAGTTTAACTATGGACGACACCCATCAAGATTTAATTTGGCCCCTACCAGAAGACTACCTAACGGCGACTAAGAAACGGACGTCTTGATACGCCATGATATGAGCCCTACGCGACGAGATGTTCTCCCAGAAGATCCAAGAAGACGCAACGAAACCGCACCCCGGCCCCCGCATGCAGCTTGATTTATACGATATTATCAACCAAGAACATCGGTACTGCCGACCATCCAAGAACTGGATTAAGTCAAGATCGCCCTTACAGAATCAAGCGAATGGTTACCCCACGCTTATGAAGTTAGACCTCCCCGCCACGATGCAGACACCCTGCCTTCCACGCTTTCCTCGCTCTTGCCTCGTAAAACCCCGTCCCCTGTCAGAACAACCTCCTCCTCCTGGCCGAAGTCGGAGCGAATGGTGAGCGGAGGCCGACGCGATCCTGACTCAGGTTACTTATGACAGCTACAATACTTTTATTTCGAGACATTGCGCTACGACGACTCTTGCCGACAGATTCTCGAAGACGCTCGAATTGGTCGTGACTTCTACGCATCTACTCCACGAGTTCTCAAGAGAGCTAGCGAGGAGGACCTAATCTATAACGGCGCCAAGACTTCACAGTTATGTTTACCGCTGCACGGAAGCGCCACAACACAAGATTCTTGCCATTTGTAATCGCGCTTCTTCAGCTTCATGCTTCACACACGGTTAGTAATCGGTTCTCGGCTATGACATATATATATTACCGTCCTCTCCTCGCTCTCTTTCCTTTCTTCTCACGCAACCTTCCTGTTCTCTGCTGTTATATTGTTTGTCTTTGGGCTTCTACTATTATTATACAAGCATTAGTTTAATATATATCGCTCAAGCATTATAGTTCCTTCCACGTCCAATCGAACCCATAGTCGCTCGAACTCATACTAGTAGTTCCTTACGCTCCATAGTCCCGAACCCTGCTATGCCCCTTTGCCCTTCGTCCATAGATCATAAATTTCACGACCGCAGAAATGAAATATTTACCCAGACCTTTCGCTCACTACTTCAGACGCGAGATCATCTATCTCCTCGCCCTCGAACTATAGAGAAATTTCCCGCCTTCGCCAAGAACGCCAAGACTCCGTAACAGAAGTTTCTCTCCGCTGATATACGCAGGTTTTCCCTGCCGACCCCCTCCCACGCCGAGATGGCAGGAATTGGGCGCCTACTCCAAGATTTGCTTATTCAAAACCTACTACCCTCTGACCGAGACTTCTATGGAAATGCATTTCGGATCATGAGCCTACCCCTACGTACAGATCCAGAACCCGATACGCCACGCCTACGATTTTAGCGAACAGACCTGCTCACAGATTGACACCGGTTTTATCGCGGTTTTATTGTCTAATCACGTTGCACCCTAACTTAAGACAATCTATCAAATCAGGTTTTAGTACTGATCTTCAAGCAAATCCTCGCCGGAAAGGCTGACATATTACTGGCAAGATTCAAAGAACATACGCAGAAATTATTATATGATGACTAAGCCGATATGAGCCCAGAAATGTTGGAGGAGGCGGTCAACTTAGCGATTCAAAGACGCAGAAGCTTCCGTGTTTGTAAGATGCGCAACGCTGCCGCCGGAGTAAGCGCAGTAGTGAGCGCCAATCGCGTCATTAATTATGAAGGATGTCAGCGCTTGTCATCGATGTCAGTGCCACACGCCGCGATATATCTGCCGGCGAAGACTTTGTTCAATATGAAGGCGCTACAGAGAGAAATTTTGAAAAGCCAATCACCCAAATATCCACGAGGCTGATTACGGTGAGTACCGCAAGAGTACTCTACACTTTGGAACGCTAACATCCTAATCGGAAAGAATATCACCGCTATTTAAACATCGCAGAGTGAATACTAATCACAAAGATGATGATGACCCCATGCATCACGGGCGACGAAAAGCGCCTACGATTCGCTCTAGAAGGTGCTTTCGGTGCCTCTAACCCGGAGATATCGCGCACTCTCAATAATCTACAGACAACATGCCCTACCTTGCTCGAATACTTGCTTCCCGCCTCTTCGCAGCGATTTCTGGAGCCTTCGGAGACTGGATTAGGGCTACGGTCTACAACCAATCACGTTAATCCTAGGGTCCTAAATAGGTTACCGGCGTACTATATTAGTGATAGAATCAAACTTTCGACGAAACCACATGCTCCAGGACACGAGGCTTTCGATGATATGCTTCTAGAAGCATATAGAAGAGATTACAAACGGGCTAACCTCCTAGATTTGGGTGCCAAAAACTACGTATATTACCAGCGATTCACCTCCGTCGACGTGGAAGCGCAAAAGCAGATAGGGTATACTACGGGCACTTATATACACCTAAAGCGAGATTCGGAGCCTTGGATTGGCCAGATTGAGTATATTTTCACGCATAGACTCTACCAAAACGAGCGTGTATTCGTGTACGTGCAGATATACGATAGTACTGACGTCAACGACTATATCCTAGGCGTACCCCTCCTGTGAGCCACTCCCAATAGGTTGATATACGGACTCCCAGTGATATCATCAAATAGGCTCCACATCTTACCCTCTGAAGGCTCTAATTCACAGTTTATTTAGTGTATATGGGCCGAAGCGAGATTCTGCTAGTCCGGGGGGGGTTATCGGCTTCCGAATCAAAAAAAAAGGTCAGTTGAACTCCAAAAGCATATCGTTTTTCGAGACTAACGTTAATTAACGGCTAAATTTACCGAAAGATTTTTGTTAAAAAATAGCGCCTTATCGCTAAACGATGATTCCCTCACCCTAACTTAAGGTTGTGAGAAAAAGCTGGCAAAAGAAAAAGTCGCTTTTACGATATATGTTTCAAATCTAAAAAAATCCTAAACGCGATATACGATATCAGATATATAGAATTTAGCATTAATAAAGCATTTAATTTGTATAACCTATCAATATCGAAAGAGGCGTAATATAGCTATCCATGCATAAAGATCTTTCACCCAATAAACCATTATTAAATATTTTTTTTCTAAAATACCTACAAAAACATTACAATGTAATCTAAAACTTTTACGAATATAAGATTAATCAAAACATAGGTCAATAAGGACCTTAAAAAAAAAAGATATTAAAAACAAAAAAAAAGCTTACATAATCTATGATTATGCCATTTTTAATGATTATAGAAATATCCGTTCCGGCGCTAAAGAATGTCGCTACATGTATATACATAGGGCACTCATTTGTTTCAAGGAAGAAATTGTGGTATCAATACATGTACTACATAAATACCATGCCACCGCGACGTCTTGTGCCTTGTGGTTCACCTTGTTATCAAAAAAATTTGTTTCGGGCTTCTTTAGCACTTAGACGATTGTATGTATTATTAGCATTGCCGATTGGAGCTCAATTATATACATAATATATGTTCATTTTGACGGGGCTGTGCTTAGCAGGTCCATGTACATACATGTACATGTATACATGTACTTATAATTATCTGTGCTTGATATAAAACGTACAAACCTGATGTATTATGGATTATCGATTTTGCTTAGTCAAAGATAACGTTGCTGCTGATGCACGGGGATACATATATCTCAGCATATAGCTATAGTTATAGCCTGAATACATGTATGAGCCCATACACGCTTGATACATGGAGATGGGACCTCGTTAGATTGATAGATATTCTATATATGTATATGTATATATATATATATATATAATTACATGTATATTCTTTTGAGGGTGAAAGGCCCGCGGCCTGTATATATATACATGCGTATGCAAGATGTCGTGTTAGCTAGAGCTAGCTGGGTGAAGTATAATTGCGTGAACACTAGTACAACCAGCGAATACTCAATCACAGCCTTTAGTCACCCGTGACCTAGGCAACTGTGCAGCTAGCTGTCTTGTGCCATTATCCGTTTGTAAATATAATTATCGGGTATACATATAAGGTTCGAGTGCTTTTTTAAACACATATATATATACTACATGCGCTTAAATGAATACGCGTACGACAGATCACCATGCATGTCACGTACTAATCGGTAATTGTGATCGAAAGAATAACGTTTATATTTGATTTTTGGTAGTTAGTCACGAGTCTGATGCCTGGCCCCCATCAGGGCTGTCAAGTGAATTAATGAACTTTCAAGAAATTTAATTATACTGAACCTATGCGTATCTGCAGACAGGGCGCTATCTCCATTTGAATATCTCGAGCTTTCGCGAATCAGCAACATATTTTCATGTCTGTAGATAAAGGTAGCTATATATATATATATATAGATATAATGACATAAAATACAATACGATTGCATGTCTAATATTTCAGATTAAGACCAAAGCTCCTAAAACACGTTGAGAACATAGTTGGAAACGTAAAATATAATGATATTAAATACAACACCCTACTTTCGTATTATCTGAAGCTCAAGTAAATATACATATTTATATAGCACGACTTTCTCTAGTTTATGAAAAGCAAATTAACACCAAAATTATATATTGATACGGCATCTATTAGACTTCTAATACTGATTTAATTAATGGTCCGATATATATCAGCATATTCTGAGCAGCCAGATATATACCATAGTTCTTTCCTTATCTTTCTTATTTACTATTGTAAATAAATATTATAGTAGCTATTGTACGATATTGATCTTACCCCCCATTTTCTCGTACTGTAGTTAATTGGAATTTCATTATATGAATTTAAACACAGGGAGGTGCGTGTGTATTTGAAGCTAGTACTATGTATGCGCTTCTAACTCGCAAATGACAGATGCTAATTCTTCCGAATGATTTATATCTACCACGGATTATTCAGCTGTTGAGTGATCCGATATAGGAAACTTTGGAGCTATCCAAATTGGTCACATACATAAATACATGACATGTCTCTCTCGCGTGGTAATACAGTGACTAGCGCTGTGGCTCTCACCAATGAGCGTTATTTGGCTGAAGCCTAGCTATGATTGAAACGATAAGCTTAGCGGCATGATGACGCGGGTTTGTTGGAACATATTCTCTTTCTAGATCAATCCTTAAAATAAGAATATCGATTGATATCGACTGCAGCTCATGATGCAGTGGCTTTCGTAATATGTATCTGACGGTTTAATTAAATGGGGAACTGACTAGTCCTCTGGGGCTGTGGTTTCATCCTCGGCGGTTACACCACTTTTTAAACAGAGTCTCTAGCGGTTTAAGCCATCTTAATAAAAGATACATGTCTACATGTTGCTTTGACATTGCACACTTTCATCAATATATAGTGTCAATAGATTTAGATACAAGTATAGATTGTCAAGGCTGATTGATATATCTAATCACAATTCGACAGGTATCATATTGGATAACGCCTCAAAAGGCCCTAGGTGAGGAACTAAGGGTTGGTACGGAGCTGCAGTACCGTCACATATGCGGGGTATGTCACTCTTCTATAAGCATTCAACAGGGAGATTGTTCATTCGCTGAGTTTGTGATAAAGCAAGCATTATAAACCCAACTCGGTGTGAAGCGGATCGAGATCACAAGGGGTATCTCGATGTAATCAAGTTATTAACAGTTTCACACGGGTAGATATGTATACGTAGCTATATCTTTGTTTTTTGTTTTTTGTTTTTTTTGTAATATAAATATATCCTGCAATATGCAGAACAACCAAAGAATGACGGGCAGATTGGAATGACGCGAAAGAAAGCAAGGTGCAGGATAGCTGAAACAACCCGAAATCGGCCAGAGATAATGTGCAGGTCACGCATATGTGTATACATGTATGTATTCCATGAATTATACTTGCTAACGGTAGTCCCCTAGAATGTGAACGTACGTAGTGGTGTGAAGAGTTTTAAATCAAGTTGGGGACCGGAAGTAACTAGGGGGGGGTGGTTAAGATGAGGACTGGGGTTTCAGTAAGGTAGCACTCATTGGCCATCGTAAGCAAGCAATTGATATGAGCGCAATATACCTTTTTTTTTCACGCACTGACCTGATAAATCCCTCAGAAATCACATGAATTTTCCCCTTATGTGGTGCATCTATCGTCGAGGGGCAAAACTAGAGAATTCCTGCTAGGGCTTATACATATGAATACGTAAGCCATAAGGATATAAGGCCAGACCGTCGAGCTTTTGCTCCACGGCCTTATGACCTGCATACAAATGTGGTTGTTTCAGCTTTATTAACTCTCCTAATTAAATTTATATATTCAGTAGGTCTCTATCTAATATATATCAAATAAGATTACAAATGAGTACCTTGAGATGTGCTTTATTCTTTCATATCTCTTGCTTTGTTGGTTCGCTCAAACTAAAACGATTGGTTTGAGCGAGTGATCACTTGTGATTCAATTGAGTAGCAACTTTTCATACCATTGTATCCTACACTACCGAAACATACTAAGATTACCAGAGTTCTGTGAAATCATATGTCGTCTTAAGATATTCACCGCCCGTCTTGGCCCTATCTTGTCTCGCCGACAGATGATGTGGTGGCTTTAGGATGCAGAAGCCCCTCCACACCTATATAATATTACTAATTGACCAATGCATAATAGCGTTATATACATGTATGTATTTTATTTGAGCTTTAGATCTCATCCCAATTTTAGATAATATGAGGCTGCGCAATCATAGATATATTACTCAGTTTGCCTGTTATCTTGATCAACCTTCCCGAACCAAGATTATCGTCTTACATCTTGCAAAGTGCAGCCGACTGCCAAATATACATATACGTGCAGAACTAGACTCAGGGTCTAATCTAAGGGATATCTGCACGCATTGCGCATATGAACTCGC
Organism: Morchella rufobrunnea; assembly: GCA_024713595.1. Taxonomy (NCBI): domain Eukaryota; kingdom Fungi; phylum Ascomycota; class Pezizomycetes; order Pezizales; family Morchellaceae; genus Morchella; species Morchella rufobrunnea. The sequence continues at coordinate 1,130,568 of JAMGYT010000002.1, read as the reverse complement.
TCAACTGCACTGGCAGCCTAAAGGATATCGAATTAGGCAGACCTATCCATTCCCTGCATATTATGGTCCTAAGCTCGGTCTGCTCCGAGTAAAGCTCTTCCTTATGATCAAGCATTGGGTAGGAAAGCAATCAAGATACATGCACTTGGTAGTCTCGTCTGGATGGATGTGGCGTGAGTATAATTTGCGTGTGGCTTAGATATCCTTGGCATTCCTACTCGCCTTTTCTGGCCGAACCACCTGTATGTATCCCATATGGACATTAGAGCTGCATAGAATGCACGGGCGCTACTATATATTTTTTGTCTGTGGCCGTATCATAATCGTTTGGGATTTTAGATGAGGCGCAGTTTATCCTCTAGTTTAGTGGACTGCGTTAGTTGCTGTATATAATAATTACTAAAAATAGACGCGGATGACCAATCAACATTATGAGCGACGAGCTAGCTTTCTCATGCATCAACCAGTCCATGTAACAAAAATTATATTGGTGTACGTAGACATGTATGCATGATTTGCTACCGCGGGCCTGTATCTAATTTACATAAGGGCGTTTCTGTATTCTATAAACTCATCTCCTATTCTGTTCACCGATGATCCTAGCTCCGAGTGATACTTTGTGATTACTATGGCTTGCAACAAACGACTAGGTTTTTTTCTTCTTTAATTCATTGGAAGTCTTCCCGTAGGTGTTTAGAAGCGGTTTGGATGGAATTTAAAGCGGTGAAATTTGGAAAGCAACCTTTCAGATTTTCAGATCCTGAAAATCTAAACCTCAGGGGGGGGGGTGCATTCAGATTTCTAAACACCAAAAACCTGGAAGAGATTATATGATTGGTTGTAGCTTAGGGTTAGTTGCAACAACAAAAACCGCAGGTTACTACGGGAAGGCGTTCCAATCCAGATTGAAAATCTAGCTCCTAAATCTCTTCTAAATCCCTACGGGAAGTCATCCATTATGTAAACTACCAGAGTTCTAGCTCGCCAATAAGCATAAAAGTAGCTGCTCCCACATACTTTTGAAAACTCTGTTACTATCGCCAGGATCTGCCTAACATGTGGCTCAAAATTTACACAACAGAGCCTACATGTAGTTTCTCCTAGCTTAACTTGATCCGTTTCGACTAATTTCCAAACGGGCCCTTGCAAATGCCCACCCAATACTAATAATATATAATACAGCGCGTCAATAAACAGAAGGACATGTACTTCCTAGCCACTGTAGACAAGACTATACTATTTAGAGATGTAACACTGTAACCAAAAAAGGGTATGGATTCGCTACCATGTTCCCTGAAATACGCTAGAAATGCGGTAGGAATACGGTATCAATACGGTATTCAACTTATAGTATTAGTTTAGCTTAGTATTCTGGGCCAATTCCGCAGTACTATGATGGTGAATGCAGCCCGTTTTTTTGTACTGTATATAAGCCCCCCCCTTGGATTGATTGAAGCTTCTTCATTCTTCCCGGCCTACCCCCTTCAGAACATGAGCTGTTGACAAGAACCTCATATAAACCCAAATTCTCTAGCTCTGCTGATCATAAGGCAACTCTCAACCTAATCAGGACCCCATTAGGGCCTGGTTAAATATTGCTTATCAAACCGTTTATCAGGTGAATAGATCCCGTAGACTATTTGAGGAAGTATTGGTTTTTTCTGAGCATCCATCCGGCCGTCGATATTTCCTGCGCTTGCGCGAGATGTTAACTCCGGTTCTCTTCCGGTTTCGTACATACCAACTAGTCCCCATATATAAAAAAGCTACCTCGCCAGAATAGTATTTCTATGAGAAATAGCGTCGAGCTATTCTTTCTAGTCCGGACAAGAAATGTCTTACTGTGTCTTGGTATTACGAGAAAACAAACTACAGCACAAAAAAAGGGGGCTGTAATCGCTACCATAGCTGTACTCGCCAAAAAAATAAAGTCTGGCGGTTTTTTATGTAGTTCACGGTTGCGTTGCGTCGTGAGGTACATAAAAAACCGCCAGACTTTATTTCTTTGGCGAGTATTATGGCACTCAGCACAGAAAACCAGATTGAACCACCGTTATGAGTCGAATACCGCACTGATACCGTATCCCGTGCGTATTTCAGGGAATATGGTAGTGAATTCATACCCCCCCTTTTTTTTTTTTTGATACTGACGTAGTATATTGGATATACAGCAAAACCCATCATAACTCCACCTTCTCGAAAGTCCACCCCTACAAAACTTCCAGCGGTTGGAGGGAACAATACCTGTAGATTTGCTAGCAAATACCTCTCTCTAACTTCCATCCCTACGATAATTCCAGCAAAACTCGGCCACCACGGGGGTGGAATTATGATAGGTTTTGCTGTAGAAGGGTCGCCGAGGCACGCACACCAACTAACACCCTTAAACAAACCTAAGCATATATCAGCACCATTCTAGCTATCCCCATTTTATTTGCAGCCGCTCTGCTCTGTAGGTTCCTTCGTGTTCGAGCTGAGTACATATGCGAATACATGTAGGCCACCCATCAACGCATCATTCACCGCATTCACGGATCTAATCTATGCACCACTCAAGAGTATACTATGTATATACCTAGAGTATTAAAAAGCAACACATTTAGCTCCCCAACGCGCGCCCAACCCCACCAGAAACCAATATTCAGCACACCAAAAACACCCCAAAGCCCCCTGACTTCGAGTTAGGATCCCTTCTGCTACTCCTAGATGAATTCGGCGTTATTCTTAGCCCCCATTTGCCCAGCGGTCCTCTGGCATGGTGGCTAAAGATTTGACGAACGTGCACCACTCTCCGACACCCTGGGTACATGCAGTTACCCATTCTTATTATTATCATTCATTATGTGCATTGTAGTTACCTATAAGTCCGGTAGATTGTGTTCTCATGATGGGTGACTGCATCCTGATGCGTATATTTTACTATTTTACATGTACATGTAGTTTCTGTTAATTTAATGGGGTTTCGGCATTTTCCGGTTGCGGGATGACGAGTGATAATTTGTGGTTGAAATACCCATGAAACAATGGATGTGCTTGTAGTCATGACAGGAGCCCATAAACCACATGCAAACTCTCAGCACCAATCCCCTTGATATATAAAAAGCTAAAAGCTCACATATGGCGAATTTTAATTGGCTTACGTCAAATTCCAGAAAAGATATCAATCAATTCTCTGGGATCCAAAATGCATCTCTACTCTACTCTACTTATTATGCAGGTAACAGTGTAGACCCCCCCCCCTCCCCGAGCACGACAACAGAACGAAAAAAACGCCTTCATGACACATGCAATTCCGGTAAAAAAAAAAAAAAAAAAAAAGTACAGTAATTAAAGTCTAACAGCATAAACATCACACATAACGGGCGTGGTTTATCATAAAAACCAAAGTCTCAACCATTATACCCACCGCACTTCAAGTCCATCTCTCCATCAACTTAGCCCGGGTGGTCCACATTCTCAGCCGCTTACCATAAATGTATAGCGGGATAGTGGACAGGAGGCAGGCCATATGAATTCCGCCAAGTGCAATGAAGACGTTTTTTGAGCCGTCGGCCTCGAGCCAGCGGTTGAAGAAGAGGGAGAAGACAAGACCGTGGAAAACGTCTATTCAATTACTTTTAGTAAACCTGTACGTTCTTCGTCAGATGAGTGGGAGAGATATGCTTACTCTTGGAGAAATTAAGCGTCACAAGTGCTTCACCGGCGTATTGACGGTAGGAGTCGACGCAGAAGGTGATGGCGGTTGTGGACCCAAGAGAGCACCCAAATGAGATCAAACCAAAAAAGAAAGTTGGGACCATCCAGTTATCACGCTCCTGTGCGGACCAACCGAATCTAAGCAGGCCGTTAGTATATTTCGACATAACAAGTTACCAGGAGGAGCACACACCCCATAAGTCCCATCGCAGTAGCAATCGCGACAGGAATTCCCATTACTAGCCTAAACTCTGGCTCATAAACTCCTCCATTTGCCCTACTCATAGCTCTAACAATGATATCAGATACCTTTCCAGCAACTGCGGTTCCGATAATACCGCCGATAAATGGCGATAAATACACTAAGCCCGTCGCGAAACGAGAAAAGTTATACGGATGCTCCTGGTAGATGTGTGCGACGGTTTCCGAGAGCACAATCAACCAACCCACAGAGAGCGAGTAAACGACAGTCGACCAGAGCACCGCAGGGTACGCGAAGAGAATGATGGGTCGCATAAACACCTTCAGCCAATTCTCGTGACGCAGAATACCGCTGTAAACCGTCAATGATTGAGTAAATGTTTTGGGGGTAATTGGCTCTGCAGCTTCGATATTCTTTGGGGGCAGCGGTTCTGTGGCAGCCTTTCGGACATATTCGTCGAGCGATGTGCGCGAGGTCTTTCCGGTGTCCATCTTGTAGACCTCCTTCATAGGCGAAATTTCGGCAGCTTCTATCTCATCTTTGGGCTTCTCCGGTGTAACGAAATGGGCATGCTTCATTTCGGCCTTTTGTTCTTGCTCGATTCCTTCGATTGCACCCCTGGAGGCCGGCGCCTTAGCGATGCCACCTGGAGGTGGAGCATCTACTGAGGTCCGTCGGGACCGAGATCTCTCTTTCTTCTTACTTGAACTGGAATGCGAAAATATGCTAGACGATGCCCGTCTCAGGAACGAGGGTGATTTTCCTCGAGGTGTACGCACCCAAAAAGTCTCCGGGACGAAGAGGAATACAAGGGCCAAGTTGAAGCCGACAATAATAGAAACAATCCTTTGAGACCAGACTTAGCTTTTTTGCCCTACCTCTAGCCACCCAGAAGAACAAAAACTCACCAGAAAACCCATCTCCACGACATTGTCTCGATGATCGCGGCACTGACCAACGGGACCAAATTCTTTCCCCCAAGCAAAAGCAGCGTGTAGATACCGATTCGGTATGCTCTCTCGTGCAAGAAGAAAATCTCGGCAATCGTAGCACTAGGAAGCGACTCGCATGGGGAAACACCAATGCCCATTAAGATTCTTCCCGCGACCAACGATCCATAAGATTTCGCCGCAGCGCACCATATTGAAGATACCAGGAAAATAACAACTCCGAGCAGATATACCGGGCGTTTGCCGAAAATGATAGCCGTTGGTGAAGATATCAAGGCACCAATACCCAACCCCATCATGAAAAGACCTAGAGGTAACATTAGCTTGGCTGCTATATAATCTGTGTATTACCCCAACCCATATGAACCGGGATTGGCCCTGCAACACCTCATCTCGTGCAACCTCCTAAACAACGGACTTCTGCGGCGTAGAGCCACGAAACCGTGATGTCGCGGCAGCGAACCTCAACTCTCCAAATACTGGTTTATTTGGGAAAGGGAAAAGAGAACGAATTAAGCTCACCAGTCGTTAACGCGACATCCGGAATGGAAACGCCGAACGTATGCGCAACATCATTAAACCCTGCTGCCAGAACCGGGGTCTGACCACCGCCAACAAGACAGTGCCAACCTAAGCACAGTAGCGCGACATCTCTCCGCCAGCTGGCCCAATTTAGCGGATCATCTGGATGATCATCTGGCTGGGGATTCAGAATGATAGTCCCATCTGGAGTTCTCTTCTGCTCTTCGCGGGGGAGCTCATCGAGACCAAGGGGCTCCTGTGTTGTAGACGTGAGCAGCAGAACAGTACCTACAAAATTAGTAAAGCTGCATTAGCAAAGTGTCCATTCATCGTCAATATCCACAACCACCCCCACTGGTACCGAGTGATGAGAGGAGGATCTCAAACGTACCTGGAACCTCCGTTGTCTCCGGATCCTCCAAGATACCCAACGACCAATTCTTCACCATCTTGGGAAAAATCTCGGTAGAGAGATAGATTCGGGGGGGGGGGGGGGTATGGGAGCTAAAGGAAAAGAGAGGTAGGTGGAAGAATACCCGGGGACCTCTTTCCTGGAATATTGGGGGGGGTAGACAAGAATGAACAGGCGGGCAACAGCAGGAAGCAGGGCCTGTTATATACTTTATGTAGGGAGAGTATGGTACCAACGTATTAAAGAGCGCCTCTAGGTATAATAAAAGAAAATATCATATAGAGCAGGTATCTATCGCGTGCCCACCCTGTGAATCCATGATCTAGGGTAATATGATGATAGTATGCGGACCTAGATCAAAGAGGGGAGAAGAAGGGAAGGGTTCATTCCCCCTCCCTCGGGCAAGGGTATCATTTGAGGGGTTCTGCTCCTTGGACCGTTGGAGCTAGTGTGATTTTCATATTTTTTGATGTCCAGATAAGAATGAACAGTGATGTCATGCCGAATCCCCGATAGTTGTTTTAGTTTTTTCTTCTTCTTCTTCTTCTTCTTCTCTTTTTTGCCTGCAACCGCTCCAATCTAGTCAGCACGTGTGGCTTAAGGGGTCCTCTTCTGGGTACATACATAGCACTGGAAGCTGGGGCACATATGATTATGATCTGAGGGAATCTCCTTTCTTCCTTCCCCCATTCGCCCCCTCCCCCCCCCCCTACCTCACTCTTTGGCCCTTGCAGGCCGCATCGTATGTAGAGGTGGTTGAGAATAGGGCTGCCTTAAACTTTAGTTTGGAGGACCAGTTAATTACACACAGATATTTGTAACTCTACTATATAACCAACTCAAGTTATTGACAATTTCAGAGAGGAAGCTTTTACGGAACAGCCCGTGCACATGAACAAGTAAATACGCGGTAAGTAAGTGGGATTCCTCCTCGATCTCACGGTCCACTCACACCCACCTCCGAGATTCTTGGCTAAATGCCTATTCGAGATCATCTCTACATAACCTACAGCAGGAACTGTATCCATCAAAAAAAGAGCGCGGACAACCTCGTACTCTACTACTACTACTACTCTGGCTTAGAGCAGGCAGACCAAGAATAAAGTATTGAGAGTATGCATCCTGCAAAACATCGAGAAAGAAGGGAAGCAGCTAGCCAGGAGAACTAACAGACAGATTAACCAACCCTCGTTTTTTTTATCCGGCGGTCAACTATTTTAGCAGTAATGGACAAGTATCTCTCCTCTCCTCCTCCTCCTCCTCCTCCTCCTCCTCCTCTAGAGCACTCCACTGCCAGTAGAGCAAGTAACGGAAGAGGAGAAAGATACAAAAGCGGGTGGGCATGCAACTGCTACATTAACAAAGAAGTACAGTACTGTAGGTAGTAGTAGTTCCCTATTCAAGACCAGGATACCGGTCGAGTGGCGGCAGCTGCTTCTGCACGGCTTCCGTACCCTTTGCGATGAGCGGAGCATCTAGCGCGCCACCTCCACTCTTTCTCAAGAGTGACAACGCGTTTTGCAGATCATATCGGAATTTCATAGTCCAACGTGACACGCCTCTCCTCCGGCGGCTGTGCGAGGAGTTATAGAACGGCAGGTAGGGTAGGGAATCAGGGATGAGGGGGGGGGAGGGGGGCTAAAATATTATATCCGATCACTCATATCGTCTAGATGTCGAACCTTATCAGATTTTTGCTTCTTGCCCAGGATTTGGGAACAAAGTCTGCCTTGAAGTTTAATTAAGCAGAGGATGAAACGGGTATTAGGTGGTTGGGAATACCGCAGTTGGGGGGGGTTTTTTTTTAAGCTATCATGAAGCTCCCCGTCCTGGTGCTAGTGATCGGAGATCGGATATTTACATACCTGTCCACTAACTATTCCTACCAAATTTGCAGTTTTCGAAATGTGGTGTTGAGGTTTAAGATTCCTCAATTTTTTTTTCCCCCCCTAACACTGCAGGTGATCCACCGCCTGCTTTACGATACCACCAGAAACGGATAAAATATTCTTGGCTGTCTATTCCCTACATAACTTTTCTTCCATGTATGTGTGGATCGAACGGGTGATATAGATCAACAGAACCGCATGTGCACTTTAGAGGAGAGCTATATAGTAGCTGGTAGAGCTATCGTCATGGGGCGAGTAAGTAAGGAACCCCCGCATCCTTCCGGATTGGCGGTTTGGGGGGGGGGGCACATGGACAGAAAAATAAATACCACGGCACCTCCGCGTTCTTAGCTTATGCTCCAAGACTTTTTTTATTTTTTTATTATTTATTTATTTTTCTTTTCTCTCCTTGACTTTTTTTTTTTTTTTTTTTTTTCCTTTTCTGTGTGTATTGACTCGGTCCAATTTTTATTTTCCCTTGAGAAGCAACTTCAACGTACGATGGATATGCATGGGTGGGGTGGGGGGGGGGACTCCTTCACCTTCTATTTTCTACTATTGCACCACGGGTTGGATCTATTTGGTGGTAATGATTCCTGATCCCCTATATCGAGTGCAAACCCATGACGTGTGTGATACACAGTGTAGGTGCAAAAAACGCCCCTTCTATTCAGACACACCCCTCCAGCTTACTTGCTTATATGATTATTCCACTCGGCGTTATTTGTCCTTACATCAGCTGTAAATAATACCCCAGCAGCGATACGCGCAATAGGAGAGCCTTTCCCGCACCAAATCACATCAAATCACATCACATCATCCATATCTGTTAACTGACCCGGATAAAGGACGACGCACTTTTTTCACCCTCCTCCGGACGGCAAGATTCGATCCACCATCAAAACGGTAAACCCCCTTCGCTGCAAACTCCTACATGATACCTACTCTACACCTCTCTTCTCGGCGGAGGGGAGGTACGGATCGGAGGTGTTGTTTTGATTTAATTCGAGATTCCCTGACAACTTGTTCGTTATGAATCCCATGGGTTAGGTTTATTTCGCAAACCAAAGCAAGCAATTACAACCGGGTTTTTTTCTTTCCTTTCCTTTTCTTTCCCCAACCCCACCACCCCTCTAGCGAGCGAGCGAGCGAGTGTGCAAGCCCTGCATGACGATGAGTCCACAAGACCCTGTCCCTATGTAGATAGATTATCACAGACGCGAGTAAGCGAGCACGGCGCAAAAAGATGTCTCTCTAACGCACGACCCTTTGTTCTTGCTTCGATAAAGTGCGGTGTGCGCGACACTCGCGAAAGTGAACTGAACCCTGTTTGACCCTGGCTGCGGAAGGGAACTTTGAACCCCGGGATTTTCGTCCCATCCCACAAATTCTTGATAGAGGGTGTGAGTTGTGTATGTGTGTGTGTGTGTGTGTGTGTTGACGAGTTCTGATTGGTGGGAATCGACGTTCGCTCAGCTAGTTTAGGGCCTTGACTTGGGGCTCTTTCTTTCTTTCATGCCTGCTGCCCTTTTATCGAGTACATAGGTAGGAGATGAAATTGGTGGCTGGCTTTCTACGTCGTTGCAGAGAAAGTTGGTCTTGTATGCGGCTTGTTTATTCCATCGGCGCTGATTTAAAGTACAGAAAGAAGTAGGAGTACTAACTGTAGGTATTCTAATTTGGTAGAGTCGAATAATACTACTCTATCTAGAGGACAAAGATTTCTAGCCTGCAGTGAATACATGCTGGAAAAAGTAACTGGCCAGCATGGAACAATCAGAGTATCTAGAGTACATACATTGCAGCCATACATACATACTCTACGTGCAATATAACCACCAGTATGCTCTACCCACTGCACTCTCGCAGAATACTGAGTAGAAGAAAGGCGGTGGCGCCCTCGTTTCACGCAATCCAGCATAAGTAAGTGTATTACCGTCGTAGAGTCAAATCAATCAGCCGTAGAGTCTCATCCCCCCCCCCCCCCCGGTTGCCTCCCTCAGTGCTTTTGATTGCTACATGTAATATTGGATACAGCATTTTGGGGTGTTGGCTTAGAACTCAATCTTGGCGCAAAAGAGGGCGAATAAACCTTGGCTAGGTCGGATTCTGAACTCGTGGGGGTGGTCAGTGGTGGGCTGGAGGCTGGCGGGACCTGCGCATGGTGGAAAGCTTAGGTTGGGGGGGGGGCTTCCTTCATTGAGCCTACATATGGTTATGTATGAAATAACGGCTCGTGGGAGCGGATTTTCAGTGAGCTTTTCTTGACCATATTCATTCTTGGCTATTGTGGGGGTTTCGTTCGTTCTTGGGGGCGAGAAGGGAGAATCGCGCGGAGAAGCAAGAGTTATAGAAGGATAGGGTGGAGATGTCAAGACGGGACAGGCCTTGAAGAAAAAGAGAAGAGAGGAGGTTGGGGGTAAAATTAAGTTGCCAACTTTAAAGCCCAAGGCTTGGAGGTAGTGGTGATATATGCCTCGGGCCTGTGATAATCTGCCCGCGGTGATACTTTACTGGCAACTGCCTGGTCAATTAATTTAGCCTTTGAAATTTGCCGTGGTGATTGCTGAGTTGTGTATGTGTCTTTGTCTATCGGTACCTTAAGGAACTCAATTTGAGTATCACTCGTAGAGCAGTTTACTTGATCATAGATTACCTGCTTTCACTCTTTATATACCTACCTCATACAGTACCGGTATGTACCGACATGTGTATACTTATATGAATGGCTTCCCGAATACTCTATCAATGACTCGGTCTCCATCTCCGCGGAAAACCGGAGATTCAGAATACAGAGCCAAAATTCATACTTACACCCCGCCGACGGCCACTTTCCTTTCCATTTCCCCTTCCTTCACACATCTCCATCAACAGCCAACCTACCTATCTACCGGTACATACCTCACACACGAACGATGTCCCTCGCTGAAAATAAGCTTTCATCAATCCTCGTCCCGTCCACACGAAGCGGCTGGCTGACTGGGTGGCAGTGCCAATGTACCTATGTACCTTGTTGGACTGAGGTCTGATAGGTCTGATTGGATTGCCTTGGAGGGCGCCGCACCCGAAGGCCAAGTGTGGGGGAACGCTCGAGCAAATTGACTGAGCACAGCAGCTAGAGGAACTTGGAACTCTAGCTAAGGCAATGTCGCTTGGTGCTTGGCCGACCGAGTGGACGCGGAGCCAAGTTGGTTATCGACCGATTTGCGAATGGATTTTCCTGGCCTGATGATAGTAGACGGCGGGAAGTGCGGGGTTACAGAGGACCTCCTGGAACAGCGCCATACGCCACCAAACAGGTCTTATTATTATTTTTTTTTTTCGGTGACTACATATGGGAAACGACGCGGACAGCCCGTGCAAAGGCTCTCCGTCTCTCTGGGCATGGAAGAGCTTAATTATACATATTATTCAAAATTTGAAGCGGGGGAGGGATCCGTGGGCCTTTTGGAAATGTGTTTTGGAAGTGGGACAGGTTTGACTCGGCGGGAAGAACAGTTAGAGTAAACTGTATGCAGTCAAGAATTCCCCAGTCTCCTCCCCCCTGATACTGATGTGATATAATTGCCTGTAGAACCATCAAACCGGATCCTGCGTTCCCATCAAATCAAGGTGTGCCAAGTGACCCCACCGTCGCTAGTAAGAGCTTCGTATCTGCGGTTTTACTCTATCAAATCTCGAAAAGAACTCTCGGCGCTGCTTGTGAGTGAGTGGGCGAAGATGTGTGGTTTTGGCTGTCGCTCTCAAGCGCCGGAAGTCCCCGAGAGAGTGAGGTGAAAGGACTTCTGTGGGTAGGGGGTTCGGTGTACTTTAGGCTCGGCATTTTATAGTAGTCGCACATATTATGGATTGGCATTCGGACCGGCGCGGCAGTCCGCCGTGGCTACTCTTACCTCTCGTCTCGGCTAGGAGATCATGCGGGGAAAGCAGTGAAAGGGGACCTTAAAGCACATGCGGTTGGGCACGGAACTATCATAGTTTTGTGGGGTTGCAAGGCTAATTACAGTTGCATCTCGCTATGTCGTTAGCGCATTCGGGAGCTCAAACCCGTACGGGGTAGCAAATATATTCTGGTGGAAAAAGAAGAAGAAGGAAGAATTTGTCTTGCAAATCTGTACGAGACAGCAAGATATTCGACATATCAAGATACGGCATAGCGAGGTGCGACTGTACTTTGTACGTACTGGCTGGTCGATGAAAGAATCACGGCTGGATGGGTCTATCCCGGGTGCCGCGACCATACATTGGCCGTACGTAATCAGCAACACGAGAGATATTATCTGTCCGCTTCATCACATGGAAATTATATGCTCAGAAGATGCGAGGTTAGAGTGTCTTGGGGCTTCTTGGACGTGGTTGTTTTTGATTTTCGAACCAAGGGAATGATTAAGTGGGCGGCAGTGCAAATATGCCTTGAACCATTATCAACCAATTCAATTTTCTAGGCAGTGGGGTGTGTATTTTGGAAAGCCCACGCTCGAGACCCTCCTCAGCGTTGCTGCAAAGGCTAGGGTTATATTGGCTGGTAAACTACTCAAAGTCACTAAGTATCACTCATTTCTGTAGAAACCTAGAGAATAGAAACTCTTGCTTTGAAATAGCTCTATTTAATTCAGTGAACTTGGAGACAATATTGCTGCCCAACATACAGTGATGAGTGGGTATGTTACTGGTTAACAACAAAAACTAAGCAGTCGGCGATTTACGGCCCACACATTGATATATATATATATTCAAAATGAACTACACCGTCCCCTACACGGGAGAAAGCGCCGTATGCATCACTAAATCCATCCGCAAAATCATATTCACGCCTGGAAAAGCATCGATATATGCATCAGTAGAAGTATAAAAGCCTGGGCCACGGTTTTACCGACAGACACATCTACTATGTTTAGGAAACCAGGGCCAGTAAAAATTCATCAGTAAAGGTGCCAATACGCAAATGCCTATCATTTTGACAAGTCTCAGACCTTGCCGGGAAAGCTATTGATCTGGATGTTACCACATTAGCCTTACATGTGCTATAAAGGCATAGCTGAATTTAGTTAACACTAGCTAGCATAAGAGGAGGTGAAATAAATTCTCGGTCCAAAAATTATTAAGGATGAAGAGATTGATGGCTGGAGTAAGAAGCTCATCTCTTGTATCAGTACACATTTACAGGCGGTCTTAACCATTTTTGATACATGTTGACATATTTCCTAGCTGTCTGACAAGTTCTATTTGGTTTATTGGTGGCTTTTACCGGTGATAGATGTATGTATGCAGGCTTGGCTTGACTGGGTCGAGTTGAGTTGAGGCTAGTCATGATCATGGGATATCACTCGGTGGGATGGAGGATTGGTTTTTTTTTTTTTTTTTTTTTTTTTTTTTGGTTTGTTGTGGGGTGGGACTAGTCGTCGGATGCTAAGTATATAATTATCTAGCTAGACAAAGATGACATTGAAGTTTGGGCTCTTTATCTAGGCGGGCACAACTCGGTCTGTTTGCGTTTCGGGGTGGGGAATGTGTGTGCTCGTTAATTTGTTGAAAAAACATGGAGGGCATAGATATTCTAGCTAGCTGGTATTTGATTATTGGAGATCATGGAAGTAAACTACGATAAGAAAAGAAAAGTGGTGAACTTTACAATCCTGGGCTGTTGGGTAGTTGTGTAGGAAAGGTTGTTGCTCTGCGCTTGGGAGCATGCAGTCGTGGTAGGATGTGAGGTGATTGTCGGATAAGAGGAGAACGAGTGTGATGGCTCGTGGCGAGCGTGAGCAGAAAAAGGTCGAAAACCAAGTGTATAGTTTACAGGATGACCCTTCTTCTTCTTTCTGTGGGTGCTTATAATCTCTCGATAGGTTACGTGGATAAGCGGTTACACTTTGTCACTTGCGACCTGTCACTATTGATGTACCGCTCATTACAACGGGTGTATGTAGGTAAGAGGTAATTGAGGTAGTCCGTGTGCATGGCCTTCTAGAAGCTAGAGTCTGGTTTTAATTTGATGCGGGTATACTTTACTCTGTTGTCGCATGCCGTCCATTACTGGTATTCATGGGGGTATTGGGGGCAAAGGTTCGGATGTGCTGTACATGGTGGGGGGTGGCGGCGGACGGAGTTGAGCTGGTGCTGTACTAGAATGGATTCTGGCGGTTGTCGGTCTTGTTTCATGATGAGAGACTTGCCATCTATGGATTTCTGAGTATATTCTTTATTGCTGCGGTCAGGGTGTGGCTAATAGGGGGGTTCAATCGATGGTGGGCACATTGTACTCTCTTTGTCGAGTTGACTACTCGGTTACTTCAGTCCTCCCTCACTCCTTTTGATTCCTAAATCATAAATATTCATTCCTAAAACTCTTGTTTCTTGAAAATAAATCCCCAAATGTAGTATATGGGTTATACGTAAATACTCAAGAGCAGCTTGTTACTGGTCTAATCCTTCAGGACCTTTCCTGGCCCAGCTTTGTAAAAGTTTCCCTTTACTCTTCCTTCCAAATGCTCTCCATATACCTTTGGCTCATACTTCGCTGCTCCCCCTGTTCTCTCCACACAACACTGCAACGGTTCAACTCTACGAGTCCCATCAGTTCCCCTCCCGCTATTACTCGGGGGAAAAAACTCACCTCGTATCCCAATCCGGATCAAAGAAAAACGGCACACTAACTCTGTACCCCTCTCCCTTGTGTATGACCCTGTGCACCGTGCTCTTCCACAACCCATTCGTCCACACCTCCATCATATCCCCGATATTCACCACATATGCGCCCTTCCGTGGATCCGCAACCACCCACCCGCCATTTTTATCGCGGACCTCCAGCGCACCTTGGGTCTCATCGGCCAGAAGAAACGTTGTGCACCCGTAGTCCGTATGTGCACCGCAGCTGATCCCCGGGGAGGTGGCAGGAAGCGGCGGGTACCCGATCGCGCGGAGGCACCAGAATGGCGAGGTCAGATGTGGGGTGAAAAGGTCCTCGGTGGGGGATAGGGCGAGGGACATTGCGCGGAGGAGGGCATGGCCGACAGTGTGGAGAGTTGAGATGTAGTTCTCGTAGAGCGAGCGGAACTTTGCTGGGGCTTGGGGCCAGGGGTTTGGGCCTTGGACGAGCTCATATGGGGGACTAGAGGGGGCGCCGGGGAGGGGTGGATGGTAGTAGTCGAGTGCCTAGTTGGTTGGTTACTGTTCGTTTTTAACCTGCACAAGTAATAATAGTTGTGGTAAAAGTAAAAGATGGACGAGAGCGTACTTCTTGCCAATCCTAATCAAGTTGTTAGTATTTACTAAAAAATATATATATATATAGCTGTTTCCAGGTACATATGTAGACTTACCCCAGATCCCATGGTGATATTTTCGCCCAACTTCTGCCAACCCCTTGCACCATCTCCTCCCTCATCTTGTTCCTTCCTACGAATGGCAAGCTTTTCCTCATGGCTGGAGTTTATAAAGAAATCACGGGCTGCCTCCAACACCTCATTCTGCAGTTCCTCTGGAACCCCATGGCCTGTAAGATAGAAGAAGCCAACGTCGTGGCAAGCCGTGTAGAGCGATCTCGCCGTATCCTGTTTTTCAGAGAGAGTAGAGGTGGAAGCGAGAAAGGGTGAAATGTCTATTATCGGCAATGAAGCGGTATCAGACATCATGGAGGTTTTGGTTATTTGATAGGTAGAGTAGCCCGATGATAGAGCTATCCATGGTAGTGAGCGGGGGTTGCATCGGGCTAATATTTGATTGGTTGACGGCTAGATATGGCTAGGCAATTACTTGGTGCTACATACAGAACTGTGAGTACAGTGCCAGAAATGGGGGTAATAGGGACTTTGCGCAAAAGTCTCCAATATTGGTACCAAGGCAACACGGTATAGCACGAATATACCGCATTATCTTTGTAATCCAGTGAGGAATACCGCAGTGGTACGGTATTGTAGGAAATAAATAGCGGTATTTATTTCATCCCGATTTCTCGCACTGTAATTACTACTGTGGCATCTGGCAGAAATGTAGTAAGTAAAAATATCGATGGGGAGGTTACAATTATCACGTCAAAGTACTTTAACGTCGGTAGATACGACGGGGCAACATGAGCATGTGCATGTATCTCGTAAACTGGAAATTCAAGCCAGGGTGTCTCAAACCCCTCGAACCAAACAGTTATTTTCGGTATGGTATAGGACTTTGGTATCTATGTACTCTACATGAGTGGTGTACTGTATATTGAGGTAGACCTGCCATCAGAGAGCTGCGTGCTGTCTTGTTGCTATTCTATGTGTGTGTACATGGAGGGGACGGGGCGTGGGTTTAGATGTACTCAAACAAACAGCGGGATTGAATCCCTCTCGATCCATAAAGAACCATCGAGTGATTACCTGTGATGAACCTCCATCAGTCACTGCACCACGGAGAAAAGGGGGGGGGGGCTCCAATTGTTTATCACTCTATGGACCAAGTGTTGAGACCGCACCCCTGAGCGGGGGGGAACCTTTGTCCCTTTTAGTGGTGCAGCTGTGATGTGCTATGGTGTTGGATTTATGTACACTCAGCACTTGTGGTCTGTGGCGGAAACAAGTGCTCGCTCATGTCACTTGTACTCCAATGAGTAGAGCTCGTTGAGTATATATGCAGGTAGTTGATGGTGTTCCCGCTACCTCGATGGGCATAGCTTCTTTTTGGGTGTATGTCTCGTTGGTGAGAATTGGAAAGAGTGTGTAGGTCTATGGCTGGGTTTTTTTTGGTGGCATATAGTACGTTTTCGAGGCCTTGAGCTGGCAGCACCTCCACGGATAAAATTGTACCTACATTACTAACTAATCAACCAACCAACCAACCGACTGACTGACTGACTAACTGACTGGCTGACTGACTGACTGACTGATTAACTGATTGGCCATGAATATGCGTCCGTCAGCTAAGTCTCCCTTGCCCATGTGCATCATAGCAGCCACCATAATAAGGGGCGGGAAGGGCTGTTTACATCGTATGCTGCTGCTGGGAAAGTAATCATTGAGACAAGACCACGACAAATGCTGAATGGAGAAAGCGCCGTAATTGGGCAGAAACTGGGGGCTGACATGACTCGGGGTATTGTGTAGCCTTTTTCTTTTTTTTTCTTTCCTTCCCCTCCTTTATTTCTTTCCTTTCGTATTGATTGGATTGATGCTGGGTTCTGGACGGTACGTTCTTTAGCTCACCTAGTCGATTCACTTTTCAGCGCCGTGCTTACGCCCAGGCTTGACAATGCAGCGTGAGAAAAGGTGCAAAAAAATCGTGTTCCCATCTGCCCCAAGGCCTTTGCACCTCCACGAGTGATACCCCATGCACCCAAGCACACCCCTGCAACCCTAACCCAGATGACGTCCAACCAACCAACCAACCACCTCCGTGCTCATATCTCACGGCAGATCCGATGCATGTTTTAAACATCCTCCGGGCGGCCTGGCCCTATCATGATTAAACATTTCTTCCTTTTTACGGAGGGCTCGTATTTTAAGTCCGGAACATCCGGAGACAAACCCCGCACTTTGTTTGTGGGGGGAGAGGATTAGTTTGTTGGTCAGAAGGGGACTACTTGAAGGAAGTGAAGACTCACCGTTCTGCGTCCACAGGTGTTTGTGAACTCGCACAGCAGTAGGGTTTATAGAGCGCTTTTACGCAGAGATTTGTGTTTGAGTGAGGAGTTATTGTACTGGCTTTATGATCAAGATGGCAGAGACCAAGATGAAGAAGACGGTTGCGATTATAGGTACGCTTCTCTACATCAGCTATTCCCCGAATGCATATCAAACACCCCCCCTCCCCTCCTCAAATCCCATGGAGCCTAGCTAACACATTTCCCCAGGCGCTGGCCCCTCAGGCCTCACCACGGCGCGCTCCATGCTCGCCGCAAACCTCATCCCAACACTGTTTGAGGCCAAAGCGACCCTCGGCGGCCTCTGGTCTCCCTCCAGTATCACCACCGCCCCCACCCTCGACCCCGGCCTCACCCTCAACCACTCACGCTACACTTGCGCCTTCTCTGACCTCTCCTGGCCCGAGACAGCACCAATGTTCCCTCCCGTAACAGAGATGGGCCAGTACCTGCAGCGCTACCGCGAGAGATACATTCCCTCCTCTGCGCTGAAGCTCTCGTGCCCTGTGGTCAAGATCACTCGGAGGGACGGCAACGATGGGTGGAGTGTCCGCTGGCGCGATGAGGTCGCTGGGAAAGAGGAGATCGGGACCTTTGACTTCTTGGCGATCTGCTCTGGATTCTTTGCGGAGCCATATGTGCCGCCTATAAATGGGCTATCGGGGTTCAAGGGGCAGGTATTGCACTCGGCAGAGTTTGAGAAGCTGGAAACGGCGGGAAAGGGAAAGATTGTGGTTGTTGGGGGGTCAATGACCGGTGTTGAGGCCGCTGCTGATCTTGCACTACGTTTGGCCTCGCTCCCAAGCAACGATGAGAAACCGCAGATTGTGCACCTGTTCTCGAGGCCGTTCTGGAACCTGGCAAAATACTTTGCGGTGCCCAATAAGGATGACCCGACGGCACCGCGGTTTCTGCCGCTGGACATGCTGATGTATGACTTTAACGCCCGCCTGGCGGACGAGGGAAAGCCGCCAATGAGCCTCGAGGTGATTTCGAGGGCTGTCAGTGAGAAGATGAGGGGATTTGTTGGACACGATCAGACGGGAATTGCGCCGGAGCTCAGGGTTACAGAAAAGTACATGAACCAGATGCCCTGGGTGTCCATCTCTGATTCGTACGGTCACTTTGTACGTGAGGGGGCCATCAAGCCCGTCTTGGGACGAGTTGAGAGCATGCACGGGAATACCCTAAAGCTCGAGGAGGGAGAGGATTACACTGTTTCCGAGATCACGGACGCTGACACTGTGGTTTTGGCCACTGGATATCACCCAGCCGCTTCACTGCGTAAAATCCTCCCCAAAGACCTCTACACGGCCCTCACCGCCTCATCCTCCTCCACGGCCGAGATCCCCCCAGATCCCAACTTTGCCCCCTTCCTCCTCTACAACCACTGCCTTCACCCAGAATTCAAGCAGACTGCCGGGTTTGTGGGAATGTATAAAGGTCCCTACTTTGGAATCATGGAGCTCCAAGGCCGCTGGCTCTCTGCCCTCTTCTCCGGCTCCGTCACCTGGCCAAGCAATGAGGATATGATTCAGTCAATCAAGGACCTTTCCACGCAGCGCGACAAACGTAGCTCCAATATCGACACGGCCTTTAGGCCACAATGGGCAGCACCCGACTACATTGGCGTCGTCAATGACCTTCGTGGGCGTCTCGGAATCCCGTCAGCACCAAGCATGACATCCCACTTTCCCAACACAATGGTACCCGCGCACTTTGCCCCCGTCGACAGCGTCTCCGAGGCCAACAAGACACTCTCTGAACTGCAGAGACTACTCCCGCCAACGCCAAGTACAAGATTCGTCGCAGCAGCTGTGTTTAGAGGGCTCCAGGGGGCATGGAAGATATCACGACGTATCGACAGTGCGAATACGGCCTTTCCGAGTGGGACGTTCACGGGGTCAGCATTCTTCCACCCACGGGAGGCCACATTCAATGTCACCCCGTCCTCAGGCAGTACCGACCCAAGCTGTGCAGCACGTCGGCCGCTCTCCACACCACCACCCAAAACCCCCGGCGGAGAGGTCATAGAGTATCTATACAGTGAGACTGGTACATTTATCACCGACACGGGCGCCGCCATGGCCGGTGCACGCAGCTACATATACCGTTATCTCCCAGACGAGGACGCACTCACAGTCTGGTTCGTCAAGCCGGACGCCAACGGCGCCGTCGACTACTTTTTCCATGAGCTCGAGTTCCTACTCCCAGGAACCTCCACTCCTACCGCCACCGATAAAACGGCAAACGAGATCAACCACCCCGGCGGCTGGAAAGCGCGCAGTAGCCATCTGTGCGCCGAGGACTGGTACTACCCGAGCTACCGGTTCGTGTTTGGGCATGAGGGCCCGGACCTGGAGAGGTTCTGGGTGGGGTATAGGGTGCGGGGGCCAAAGAAGGAGTATATGGCCGAGGCGCGGTACGAGAGGCCTTAGCTTAGGTGGGAAATGATTTGGTTTTGTAGTTAAATGGGTGTGCACTGTGGCTTTGTAGAGAGTAGATGGATGCAATATAGTACAAGTATAGTACGGAATAGAAGCGTCTTGAGATGCGGGGAGTAGGTAGAATACAATACCTACCGTACCATACCATATAGCGCTATCTCACTATCACTAGGAGAATACTTGAGCGTGCGACCAAGTGATCAGAATCTAACATGTATCTCTTCATCACCCTGCAACACCCCAGAACTCAGAACTCAGAACTAGGTAGAGAACTGTAATCCCCCCACCCACCCTTTGAACTGCTCATCAGCACCCTGTCTCTTTCACACGAACGACTGGACTAGTGCGTTTAGTGGGGTGGGCGTGTTAATGTGCAGTATCTAGCTAGCTAGCTAGCTCCAAGGAGTGGCGGCAGGACCAATGATTGAGATACGGATTTTGTGTGTGGCTCTTTGCGGTTTCTAATGGTCTGTTTGTCTATATGGTTGTTCTAAAGTATGTATGTACACGGCTGTCCTGGATAGTCAAAAAAAAAGAAAGAACGAAAGAAAATAGAAAGAAGAGAGAAGAAGAGAAGAAGAGAAGAAGAGAGAGAGAAAAGGAAAAGAAAGAAAGAAAGAAAGAAAGAAAGTGGAAAGGGACAGAGAAGAAGAGAGAGAAAAGGATCAAACAAACCTAACCCTCCTCTTTTCCAACGGCTCCTCACCACTACCACTACCACTAGGACTAGTACTCCCATCCTCATCCTCTCTCTTCAGAGCCCCCGTCCCATCGGCCCCCTTCTTCCTGACCGACTCCTCAGCCTCCGACCTCTTCCTCTTTGGCGACGGCGACGCAAACGCCACTCTCTTCTCCTTCTTTACCCGCACCTTTGGGTCCCTCGCTGAGGCCCTCAGAGCGTCAACGTCCTCGTAGACACCGCCATTCTTCCCCGTTCCAAAGAGCGGCTCTGGCGCCTCTAGCATGCACGCCGGATTCTCACTCTCGCCTTCTTGACCCATGGGAATAAACTCCCACTCGCTGATGATCTTGCACATTGCCTCGTCGTCAACCATGTTCTTTGCGTCCACCCGCTCCCTTTCCGACATCTCCTTGCAGCGCTTCAGCATTGCTTCTTCCACCGTGCCCGTAAGGTACAGCGTCTCCACCCGCACCTCCCTCGTCTGTCCGATGCGGTGCGCACGCTTGATGGCCTGCTGCTCAATGTCCTTTCGCCACACTGGAGCCGTAAAGTAGATTCTCGTCGCGGCCGTGACATTGAGTCCGTGAGCTGCCTGCCGAAGGTGCATGACTAGAACTCTATACTTTGGATCCCTCTGGAAGGCTGAGAGGTGGGCAGCCTTACGGGCCGGCGTCAGTCCAGATGCATACGCCAACGTCTCAACACCCAGTATCTCGAGCGCCTGCGTGAGATACCACGCCACATCCTGGTCCTCGTAGAAGACGAGAATCTTCTCGGTAGCCTGGTGGCGCGTAATCTGCGTCAGGAGGTAAGTCAGCTTTCTTGATGCCGTTCCGGCAATCTTTGGAGCTGAAAGGAGTGGCATTGAGCTGAGGTCTGGGAAGCGGGGTGGTGCAACGGTTAGAGTAGGGGCCACTGCGGTCTTAGAAGTGATGGTGTGCGGAGTAGCTTTGTCGCCAGAGGGGGAAGGTTTATCATAGTCCCTCGAGAGGGTGCTCAGTTTATCCAAGAGAGCGGCGTAGCCGAGGTTAGGGTTAGCGTTAAGGGACTTTTGGAGGCCCTGGATCTTGGGGCCGGTGGTTTCGTAGAGGTGTGCTTTGTAGGGTCTTTTTTCGCGGAGGGCCCAGCCGGTGCCGAGCTCTGAGGAAAAGTCGGTGAGGTAGTAGACTATTATCATATCATTAGCCAACTTGAAGTTCTTGTTTACATAGAGTTTTCTATAAGCTTACCCATCTCGTGGTGGTTCGAGATATACTTCCATGTCTCATCACCAAGGGCAGTTTTTGCAGCCTTGAGTGCCTTCTTTAGCAGTTTTCTGTCTTTCGGCGTACAACTACTCTTCACCAAATGCTTCAAAGTCACCTCGGCCTGCAAAACCACATCCTCGACCGAGAACCCAGACCAGTAGAATCCAGCACTCCTCAAAAGATTATTGGTCAGTTTCCTGAGGGAATCCTTGTTATCTTTATGGAACATATAGTCCCTATCCATCCTCTCACTGGTCACGGCATTGATCGCCTGCGCCCCAATGAAAAGGTTCATCGTCAGTTTATCGTAGTAGCCCGGCGCCAGACCCACCGCCTTCTGGTACACTGGCGGTAGAACCACGCTATCCGTCACATCTTTGATACTGTGCCTTACAAAGAACTTTTCGAGCATAGCCTTCATCCGTGCGGGATTCATGTAGCGCCGCCACTGTGGCAGGGTCCACGGCTCCTGCCGGAGAAAGTCGCAGACCATCTTTCCGACGCGTTCGAGCTGCGCGGCTTCATTGATGCGCAACTCTTTGCGGTCTTGGAGGAGTTTTTCCATACGGGCTTCATTGTCCTCGTTGTCGTCGTCGTTGTCGTCGCCGTCGGTTGTGTCAGTGCCGGCCATGAGCCCGACTAGCTCGCTGGTGGGCGTGCCTGTGACGATCCACCGCCTCTCGACAGGAAGCTTCTCGGCCACCAGTACACTATTAATCTTTGATCCTGCTGCCATGGAGTGACCTTCGTCCACTATAAGCCTTTTCCAGTGGATGGACATGAGGGGGGACTTGTACGCCTCCTCCCTCCTAAAGCAGGTACAGTCCGGGGTCCTAGTGGCGCCCACATATGTACACCTACAGACCAATGACTTTCCCCCACTCTCTCTGCGTCCCTTCATATCCAGGCCTTCCTTTGCCTCCTTATCAAACCTGCTCCTCGAGAAGATCACCACATCATACCCCAGCAGCTCCTGCACCTCCGGTATCTGGTCCTTTGAGTTCTCCAGCACCAGCACCTTTAGTGCTCCAGCTTGAAGGTGCTTGTTGACCTCACCCTGCCACTGCACGACTAGGTTCTGCGGGCAGACGACGATGGTGCCGGAGCCGAGGTATATCTTTTCCTTGGGGATGTTGTTGGCGTCATAGCGGGCGCTGCGTGAGCGCGGGGGCGGCGTGACCTCGTAGTAACCGGGGCTGGAGAGAAGGGTAGATGAGCAGTTGGGGGAAAGGTCGTCAGTACCAATGTATTGTTTCCACGGGACGGCATTGCGCCAGATGGACCCAATGCACATTTGCATGAGCGTGCCGACGCGGGGACGCACCGTGGGCGCTTGCTCATACTCTTCGGGGAAGAAGGGTGTTTGGTGTTTGGTGGCCAGAATGAGGGCGATGCAGAGTAGCGTCTTTCTGAATGACAGTTAGCAGGGTGACCAGTATTCATATTTGCCATCTCCATCTATTTCGCTACAAAACTAGGGGGGGGGGGGATAGCTGAGCAGTGACATTGAGCGAGACCGCCAGTAGTATTTTAAAACGAAGGATCTCATTTCTGTCATTGTATGGATGCTTTATAGCGGGGGTTAGAAGATTTCTGGGGCTATATGAGTTTTCGTTGTTGAATTCACTTATCCTTGGGGTCGGTCGTTGTGGTTATGAGTACCACCATCACCCGAGATCACTCGGGCACTGACCGTCACTCGTACTCACCTAGTGTGGATTTTATATGCAGTCAATTGGTGGTCAACGGCGGTCAGGTTGGTATTGTCTAACCCGAATTGGCGTTTTAACCCCAACCTACAACTGCACCGCCATTGACCACCAATAATCCAAACTTCTGAGCCGCCTCAAAAACCACAAACACCAAACGCACAATATTCACGGTAATCACTTGAAAGAAGGGAAAAAAATACCAAAAGGAAAAAAAGGAAAAGAAAGAAAAAAAAAAAAAGGAAAAAAAAAAAGCCCTACCCAGTCCCCATCTCCTCTGCCAATATGCCCCCCTTCACATCCTCAAAATACCTCGGATCCTGAAAAATCTCCGACGTCTCCATATCATGAAAGTAGACGCCCTCAGGCCCATGCACCTGCGTCAGCCTTGGGTCCATCGTCTGCTCTGGCGCCAGTTCCTTTTGCGCCATCATTGCGACTGTTTGCTTCTGGTACCTGTAGAGCGTCGTCTTGATCTCGGGGTGGTCGTGGGTGAGGATTGAGTGTAGAAGGTCCTTGGGGGGTGTTAGTGGAGCGCGAGTGCCAGGACAGGTAGGATTGGTATTGAGGAGGTGTGGTGGGCACGAGGCAGCTCAAGCTCGAATATGCCCTATAGATAGAAGAAGCTTCATATTGCTCGATTCACACTCGCCCACCCACCCACCCACCCACCATCAGTGAGACTTACCTTGGTATTCTCATCCTTAATCCAAAAACTCTTCGGATCAGGCCTCGGCGACTCCAGCTTATTAAACATATAAAACAAGCTCGCCGTCTCCTCGACCTTCTGTACCACCTCATCCCGCTCTTTCCCCAACGTCCATTTAAGCCTTGAACCATCCGTCGCTGCCACAACAGCCTTCAGACACCTCCTCAAGCCCGCATCCTCCCGCTGGATATAGGTTCTCCCCACATCGTCCGGGAGCACATACACCCTTACCCTTGCTCTGTCCCTCACTCTTCCTCTTTCCAGCATGCAGTAGGTACACCTCACCCATCCCGCCTCCACCAGCGCCACCAACCTTCCCTCCAAACTATGCTTCGAAAAGCCACATTTCGGCCCTTGCGTCTCGAGCCAGAGCCACCCGTCCGGTGTCTCCATGCCGGGCGCGGCACGGCGTGGCATAGGGATGTCGAGGGTCCCGAGGGCAATAAAGTTTGTGAGGTCATTGAGGAGCTCTACGGTGGCTAGGAGGTGTTGAGTGGTTTCGGGGGTGGAGGTACGCTTGCGCTTGCGCGGTGTGGGTCTAGTTGGCGTGGAATTTATGGCATTCTGTATAGGCTAGTTAGTAGCTGAAAAGTGAGGGGGGTGAGGGGGTGAGGGGTGAGGGGGTGAGGGGGTGAGGGGTGAGGTAAGGAAGGAGGAAGATTTTTTTTTTTTTTTGGGGGGGGGGGCTTACGGGAAGTATTCTCTTGCGGATGGGAGTCTCTGTTATTAATGAGGGCATGATTTTTTTATTTTTATTTTTATTTTCTGTATTGAAAAGACTATCTAGTGACGACAGCCTGGTGTTCGCAGGTGTCTGTCTGGAAGTCGCGTGTTGGAACTTGGGAAATAAAGTTTACGCGTGAGGATCCACGATCCCTGCAGGGTTGGGGTTGGGGTTGGTAGCGGCACACAATGCATGAGGAACCCACCAAATAGGTTTTTTTTCTTTCTTTTTTTTTTTTTTTTATATCATTTCAATTCTTGTTTCTAGGTACAGAATGATCGCATAAAGTCTAAACTATGGCGTAGCCCACCAAATAGGTATTATACTATATTTATATACACAAGTCGCGTCGAACTGCGGCCCTAAAAGTTAAAGATAAAATGCCCTAGAAACCCCTGGTTACGATAGGCCAATGACTACAGAAATATTGTCCTTGAATTGTGCAGTGATTGCTTTTTAACTATGGAGTTGGATTATATCCAAACCTGTTCCAATACTATCGGGAACGATAGGTTCTAGTCTCGTGATGCTGTCTGTGGTCTCAAGTAATTGTTAGGCGCACATTTCCAATCGTATACTGCTATAGACTACAAGCGGAGTGCGGCCTCCGGCCACCCAAATGTGGTGAGGAAATGAAGGTGTGGGCTATAGTGCGATAGTAATTTTTTAGATCGATTATTGTTGTCATTCTGGATTATTGGGTTATCCAAACGTGCAGACAGGCATGCAGTAAACTTTATCTCTGTCTCTCCTTATAGATAATATGTGATATATTAGCTCTAGTATGCAATCTAGGTTATTCATATAGTTTATGATAAAATGCCATCAGGGAAATTCAACTTGATATATAAAAATATAGCTGTAGTTCTGTCATTGTTCTTTTATATCCATCAACTGCAGTAGCTGCATGCTTTTTAATGCCAGTTCCCTTCAATCTCGGGAGTAGTCTTTTGTCTAATGATGTGCAACCAATATGTATATACTAGAAATAGTAGGCAACCAATAGAGAACGTTCCTGGTTGACGATGAGGAGACTGTATAGTTTAGACTATATCGTTGATGAATCACCATCAGGTAGAGAGAGAGTATGGGAGGACTGGGATCGGCTTACAAGTCAAAGAACCCAAACAATCACTACATGATGGGAAAACAAGATGTTTCATGATGGCTATCAAGTATTTACTTTGAGAGATGGATGTATAAAGCGAGCTATTCATTGGCTCTGGCTAACTACAACCCCCCAGCAAGGAAAAAGGACCCTCCGTAAACACATCAAGAAACGCCATTGCCTACGACAAATTCACAGATTAACCCAACAAAAGAACTTTTAATTGTATTTGAAATTTACCCAGCGCCCCTAATTTCACAAGATTTTTTTTATTATCTATTTCTTGTGGAGGAGCTTCTGGTAAAAGCCGAGCTCCTCGCCTTCCAAGATGTATCCATCGACACGTCCGCTCTGTCCCGGGCGGGAAGAGACGCAGGCGAGGACACGACCGGCAGTAAACTGGGTTTCAAGAGGACCCTCAACCTTGGCGGTGGCCTGGCGAGCAGCGATTTTGCGCTGGACGGCCTTGGACTTGGTCTTCTCCTCCTTGCTCTCATCAGCGGCGGCAGCCTTGGCTCCACGCCTCTTTCCGAGGGGCTGGCCGTAGTGAGCCTCGTACCTGGTAAATGTTAGAATGTATTCGTGAGAACCCCGCTTGGTAGGGCCGGAATTACCATTGACGGAAAGGAGCGGCATCGATCTGGACGATGGCGGACTTGGTCAAGGTGTTGGTACGGACCAACTCGTTGTTGGAAGGGTGGAAGGCGACAGCAATGACACGGGTCTTCCTGCTGATACCCTCGGAACCCCATGAGAAGTTTCCAGAGTCCAGACGGAGAGCACGGAACTTGCGGTTTCCTCCACGGGTGCGGACAATGTGGATACCTATAATTGCCTCAGCATTCATGTTCTTCGGGGGTTGTTGACCCCACATCCTTTGACGGTGGATGTATAGCGCCCAGAGCTTCTTTAAAAGAGAGCAATGGGGCCTCCTTCAATCTCGGTGCCCGGACAAGGTTACTAGAATCCTGTCGAGACGACCAGAGATGTCGAATTGAAGGGTTTACCGTGAAAGTCATGGAGACTACTCACGCTTAGTGTTTCCGATACGGGTGTTGGCGGGCTGGCGGCCGAGCTCGAAGGCACGCTTCTTGCGGTAGGTGGCACGCTTGGCTCCGGTGGCAGAGCGCTTGTGGCGGGAGTCACGAGAAATACCCATTTTTGCTGGTTTTTAGGAAACTGTGTGGTTGGATGTCAGCTAATGATCCAACTAGAAAAAAACCGAAATATCGCCAAGAAAAGTCTGGAGAAGAGGAGCATATGAGGATGCCTAAGGTATTTCCAAAAGTCCTTGAATCCGAAATTTGGAAATCTTCAATTCCAAACCCTTCGGGACCCAATGACCCCCAAAACCCACCAACGGCATCTCCCCATAGCATCTAATTCTCCATCTATATCTATGGGCGACATCGCAGCAGCAGCAAGGTAATCGGCAAAATACCTAACGGGGGTGATTTAGTTTAAAGTCGTGTCGGGGCGTTGGGCGTGGAGGTTGTCAAGGAATTTCGAATGTCGTTGCTGTTGTCAAAACGTGTAGGCAAGGGTACGGTTCAGGACTGTGTGTGGGAATAATGTCTTGGCAGTGTGACTGTTATTTTAACTGAGTGATATTCTATGATCCAGGTCTAGACAAGGAAGTGTAGTTCGTTGAAATAGTGGGAATAGAGAATCAAAGGGTAGAGGTTATGGTAAATGGAAGTGAATATGAGGCTTGTTTCAGGACAACCCGCAAAACTTTAGTTGTATGCGAGCTCCTCAATAAATGGATCATTCGGTTTTCACAGCTGTTCTCAAGATTCACACCTCAGACCTATATGTTCAAAGCAGTGGATTGCTCATATATACTTTCATAGGCTTTGGCCTGGTGTTATTGGTTTCAGGACCTTCAACTTATTCTTCAGTATGAATATATTGAACTTGATGCTCGACATCATTGGCGATGCACAAAAGTCCAGGTTTAGTGATTGATTGTCATTGTGTCCTATAAGCCAATCAAAGGTTTTCCCATAATTACATGCGGTTATTCATTTACATCTCAGATGCTTTCACACTCGTTGGTCGCAAATCTGAATTCATGAATAGATAAACGGACAACAAGGATAAAATAATTGGCCTTGACTACACCACCCGCTAGATCTCGCCATAGATGTTAAGTTTAGTGCTCTGGTATATAAGATTAAGGTCGAGAGTAGTAGCTCTGGGATACAGAACACACATTTACCTCCCACTTCCCACCTTAAGTAGTTGTGAATAAGGAAGAAAGGAGTGGAGGGTTGTTGCACCATTTTAAATCACGGTGAATAACTCGCTGCTCTCTCGTCCGTCCATCTGTTTTCGAGATAACACTAAAGATCCCCAGTTTGGCCATTCCCCGTTAAAACTGTTTATCATAACGCCGTTATGAAGATAACCGAATACAGACGAAGACGTAGATGCATTCTCTACCAACACTCACTGATCTGCGCCATATGGTGGAAGAAGCTTTGTAGGGGTAGGATGTCAATCCTGCGCACACCTCTCACTTTTGCTTAATGCTTGGTTGACACACTACCCGTACAGAGCTACTTCCACCATACGAATAAAAAAATTGCGTCATGAGCGGTCGCTCGATCCTTCCTAATACAGTCATATATTTAAAAAAAAAAAAAATTAAAAGAAAAACCCCCCATGCTGCTTATTTTGTTCTATCAGCTATCCTCTTTCCATATCTAATTTCGTCTTAAAATATAATTAGAAATTCGAATTTCTAGCGCTTATTTAAGATATGAGTATAATTAGTTAAATAATGAGACCGCCGTGATATCGTGGGTTCGATTCACAACGTGAGCCATGGCCAGATAACCGTCGTCATTTGGGCGAATTCATTTTCTCGCCCAGAGTTAACTATATATTATGAGCCAGAAAAGTCATACCAGTAGATTAATCACCATTTAAAGGTCATCTTAGATCTAGTTATCATTAAATCTATGCAGCTTGGTCTACTTCTCGGACTGCCAAACTAAAAAGAGCAGATCACCTTTTTAGGACTTTGACTAGCGATAATACAAAAGGTATAATACAGTAATATTTAAAGGGGAATATTTAACTTTTATTAATCGCAGTTTATAATTCTGGTTTCACGGTGGGTTCTGCGTGAGGGATATCACCGGAATCTGGTTTGGTATGGGTTGGCCCCTCCTTTATAGGTACTATAGCACCAATAGGAGGTTCTGTTTGCTTCTCCATCTTTCAATGTTCTGGTGGAGCTCCCGCTTCGGTGTGTCCGCTGGGGTTTTCTGGCTCATCTCCAATAACTTCCCCCACATGTACCTCCGGCATCTCTTTGACGTCTGATCCTGCCGTCGGAGCGTCCTTTTCAGTATTACCTGCGATTATTTTCTCCAAGGCATCCAAATTAACCTCACCAGTCTCTTCCAGAACCTCCAGTTTCCCACCTGCATCTGCGGAGATACTAACATCTATCTCCCATCCCTGGGGATGATCGTCTTGCGCCGTTACATATATCGTCGGGTACTCTTCAACCGTTCGTCCTCTCAGACAGTCCTTCAACAGTGCTTCGGGTTTCAGCCATATCAGCGTAGGCTTATTTGCCGGTGTCCCAACTTTGCGGAGATAGAAGCGAGTTTTTGCCATTTCTGGTTTTGACTTCTTTCGGGATTCGGCGTTGTTTGGGTGGAAGAATGCATGGAAAAGCTGCGATGTTTCGATGATCCTGAAAGAGGGCCCATGTTCTATGCGTTAACACGGAGAAGCACAGTAAAGGTGTGGGGTAGCAGTGGTAATAGTGGGAGGGCCATGTACCGGTCATCCAGGATCCTCTTGTTTTCCTCATCGCACAAAATCCACTCCACCGTCCAGCCCAGCACCCTCTGTTTCTTCGTCCTATCCGATCCCTCGTCAGCATGCACCTACCCAATAGATACCCTGCAGAAGAATGGCGACATAGGCAGCATACTTGACAACATCAGTTTTGTTTTCCCTGGCCCTCTTCATGCCCCTCGGCGCGCTCCTGACCACAACTCCACTCTTTTCAATAAAGACCTGTCTATTCTGCAACAGCTGCTTATTTATCTTCTGCTCCTCCTCCTTCTCGTCCTCCCCACCGCGCAAGACAGCCCTCTCAACACCGGTAAGGAAGTTGAAGTCACGATTGAGCGCAGATGGAGTCACGAGCGCGGAGCGCTTGACATATGCCGTGGGATCACGGGTGCCGCTGCATTGCTTATATGTTTTGTGACGCTTTGAGCATGCGAGAGAGCAGGTTCGCGCGTCGCAGGCCGGACAGCGATATTTTGGTGGCGCGGCGTTGCAGAAGGGACAAAGCTCTGAGAGGAGGGCAGTATCTGTTGTTGGCGTGATTGGGGCTGGGGATGTTGCTGGTGGTGATGAGCCTGTAGTGGACATCGTCGTGGTATTGTGAAGATATTTTTTTCTTCCTGGTAGGGGACTAGGGATGGTACGGGGTAGGGTCGACGCTTAGTTGCGGTGATATCACTGATGTCAGGAACGGGACTAGCGGGAGGGAGCATCCTTCCCCCATACAGTGGAGAGCTGCAGCAACTGGAGTTTTGCTCTAGATTCGGCCTGGTATTAGATGGCCACCATCGTCTCCTGTTCTTGCTACCTGACGCTTGCAATTGCATTTGGTGTTGAGTTTGGTGGTCGTGCAAATAAGCTTTGCAGTGACAGGCAGCTCTCCATGGATCCACACTGTCTAAGACCTTTTCAGCGCCCACCTACAAACGCAAAAGAATTAAAGCCACTAAAACAGATGGAGGTTGAACATCCGGAAAGGTATGTGTTCATCCAGTGTGTAAAAGGAAGAGAAAAAGAAGAAAAGGAAAGAAAAAAAAAAAAAAAAAAAGCCATCACGTATGCTGCATCAGCGGGGAAGCTCTGTACGGGTAGCTTGTCAACCGTGCATAAACCACCCTTTTCATAGTAACGGACTTTTATTCTGTTTGGTAGGCCAAAAGTGAGAGGTGTGAGCAGGGTTGACATGCTGCCCCTACAAGGCTTCTTCCACCATACTTGTGTGGTAGCTGCACTAATGGCATCGTAGGTTGAATGGAGAATGGGAAGCATAGACTTGAGCGCTGTGTTTCCGCTCATTACGTTTCTGATATTCATAGGCCAGTGATCAATCCACCGATATTAAATTCCGATGACAGT
This sequence comes from Morchella rufobrunnea, assembly GCA_024713595.1. Classification (NCBI taxonomy): domain Eukaryota; kingdom Fungi; phylum Ascomycota; class Pezizomycetes; order Pezizales; family Morchellaceae; genus Morchella; species Morchella rufobrunnea. Next base: position 1,099,486 of record JAMGYT010000002.1, on the reverse strand, counting down.
CAGCAGCTAAGTTCGTCCCTTCTTGCGTCTTTTCGCCCATCGATGTCGACTTCGAATTCCAAGTAAGCAGCACTATACAAAAACAGGTGGTTTCCCTGTGAGCTCCTCTATCACTCTTTCCCCCGCCTTCTTTCCCCTCAAGAAATTCATCGCTTCTTTGATCTTTATTTATTCTTCTTTGCACATCACATACATACAAGAATCACCAACTCTCTCGAACATTACATAAAGACATTTTGCTCACTCATAGCCATCATCATCCGCGCGCCCACCACACTTGCACAGCCATTCAATATGATTTATTTCAAAATGTGTTTAATCAATTCATGACACTAGTATCATCGGGAAGAATATTCCATTCAGCGGCGGATGCATGAATGAGATATCTAGGAGAATAGCGATGGACAAAAAAAGAAAGCAAATGAGAGGAAACAAAAAGCCAACAAGGAATATAAATCAGTACAGCCACCACATAAACTCCAAGGCATCAATCACATCCTACCTTTTTACCCAACAAAAAAAAAGAGAGGGAATGATAACAATAAAAAGAAAAGAAGAAAAAGAAAAAGAAAAAAAGGGAAAAGGAAAAGGAAAAAGAAAGTAAAAGAAAAATTGTTCGATCCAGGCGAGGAAGCTAAGCAGTTCCAATGCCATCCTTGCACTCATCCGTATTTGTAACGGCAGCAGAAGAGTACTTGGCTGCAAACAGCACACTGGGGTCATCCTCGCCGGGCGAGTTATTTTTCTCGACAATCAAGCTCTTGAGCCACTTGTTTTCCGTCTCCAAGCGGTTTATGCGCTGCTCTAGGAGTAAGCACTTATCCGTCATTTCCTTTGCGGTACGCTCGAGTGCCTGCTCCCGTTGCTTCTTCTTGACTCGGAACCTTGCGGATGCTGCCGTGTTGCGGCGACGCTTATCCTCGTCAGCCGCAAGGCGAGAGGCTTCTTCCAAGCTATCTGGCTCGCTCGAGGCTCTTCGCTTTGCGGGCCGGGGTGTGGAGGGTGAGGAGGCCGAGGCAGATGGGGTTCCGGCGCTAGAGGCAGCGGGATGGGAAGGAAGAGAGGCAACAGTCGCAACCACAGAGGTAGTTGGGACTGACAAGAGACTTTGGAAATCAAAGTTGTCAAAATCTGCTAAACATTGGGACCAGCAATCAGCTTTCGGAACAGCCCCTCTTACGGTTTTGACGTGAACTCTACATACCATAGAAGTCCATATTCACTTCCTTTAGTCCCACCCCCCCCCCAATAGTAGTAGTAGTAGTAGTAGTAGTAGTAGTAGTTGCTGCTGCAGCATCTCCGCTCTCTTTTTTGAGGTCAGCTTCGGGGTCGTCGCTGGGCTGCCCCATGTCAAAGTCAAAAAACTTGGCCTCGGTGTAGTGAGCAAGGTCATTGGGGTCAAAGTCGTCAAAAGTGTTCTCGTCCCGCGGTACAATATTTAGATAGTCAAAGATATGGCGCCCGCCTGGAGTGTAGCTATTCGACATTGTGAACCTTCTTTATGGGCCGATTTCGTTCGAAGTCACTGAACTGTAATGTATATTTGACAGGTAGATGACCGTTGACTGACGTTGATTTGGTTGAAGCTGGATAGAAAAACGGATGAGCGCTGAGTAATGAACGTTTGGAAAGAGACGAGCTCTTTAGTGAGTGGTGGGGGGAGGGGGGGGGGGGGCACCCTTGGTCCTTGGGCCCTTGGTGCACAGTGATGCATCGGCTTAACTTGCTGACCGCTGGACGGAGATAATAAAAAAAAAAAAAAAAGGCGCGGATGAACTTTTTGGAGCGGCAGGCAGACACCCTAAAGCAGGGCAAAGGGGCACCTAACAAGACAAGTTGCAGCCAACAAACTACATGTACTTCGGTATCAAGGAAGACACGGTTGCGTGTGCGTGAAGGGTGTCTTACTCGTGTTTCTTTTCGCTACTAGGTATAAGTAGAAATGAAGAAACAAAGAAAACCGAACGTCAAAGACCATAAACATTCCTTGATTTCTTTGTCAACTACAATAATACAATAAAGTCTCTCTCTATTGACATACCTACCCTATGCCCCCTCCCCACAAAAGTGCAAAAAAAAAAAAAGACTGACACAACACTGAACCACGTTCCACGGTAACGCGGAAGCGGGAATTGTCTGAATGGTAATCCAAACGGGGAATAGTGTGGGGTATAGCCATTGAATTTGTCAAGTCATACCCCTCCGCACCATCCCTCTCTCGCTCCTTCTTGCCGTCCTGCACGAGAGAATCCCCACGATGAGATGGATGTTTGATTAATCTTTTAGGTTTTATCGACTCGGCCATCGAGTTGCGTATACTGTCGTACCGAAGTAATCAATCAAATCAATCGGTATTGAAAAACAGAGTAATTTATCCGGTATGCCGATTTCATCCGGGTAACAAATGCAGAATAAGCACCGGGGCAAGCAGCAGAAGGTTATGCAGGTACTAATGAAACTCATAAATCCGGGAGGTTTTCCCGAAAATCACATTATAAATCAACTGAAGGGTCAATGATCGGATTATCGTTCGATAGACTCAGTAACTTGGTTGACGACGCTGGGCGGTATGCCAGGGATAATCATTCCCTTTTGCAAAAAAAAAAAAAAAAAAAAAAGACTTCTTTTCCGGGTACATACTACTTGTTTCAGAGATATCGCTACTTGTCCCTTCATGACGTTTCCGAACACAACCAATATTGCATACCATATAAAAAGGGGGGATTTGGCGTTTTTTTTTGTGTGTATGCAATATTGGTCGTGTTCGGAAACGTCATGGAACTACTCGCCAAAAAATAAAGTCTGGCGGTTTCTCATGTAGTTCACGGTTGCGTTGCGTCGCGAGGTACATAAAAAACCGCCAGATTTTATTTTTTGGCGAGTAGTAGTACCGCAGTACCACTGTGGTTTTTCTTCAAAACAGCTTTTCGTTAATTACAGTACTGTGGTTGGTTTCTGCGGGGAGAGTTGTACTCTAAAAAAGATACAGTCAACTTGAAACCATTCATATGATAGGATGTGAATATACGTTGTATCCAGTCTCTTCCATGGGCTTCCTAAACCAATATTCACGATCGGTAGTGGCATGTCACATCTCATTTGATTCGTGGAAAGGATCAAGTGTAGTGCCCTTTCTCCGTTAATTGTGTTTTGAGCAATCGAATGATCACATATCAGCTAGGAAATTTAACAGACTTACATACATCTTCCCAGTTTTACTATTGATCACAGCTGTGGGCTCTTTGCATATCCCATTCGAAACTTTCAATTATCCTCCCAGTCAACTGTTACCGTGGCTAACGTACGTACCCAGAATCTAACAGAGAAAAGTTCCTCTCTGGAAAAACAGCCATGGGACCAAATGTAGATGAGTGATATGGCGGCTGTGGTTGGTGCGCAGTTCTACCACTTGATCGAGATCCCCTCCCCAGATATCTAGGCTACGAGTTATTAGTTATAAAGTTAGAAGGAGGAAACTACTCGGAGATGACTGAAAATCCTTAGGACCTACGTGCGGAGGTGAAGAAACAGCAGTCCGTTGCTATTTATATTCTGCGCGGCGGTGAAACCCACCACAATTTTTGATTTGCTACATTTACTGAAGAAGTAAACACAATACTGTAAACAGCCCTCCTTTACGAGTGATCACTAATGATTCTCGCCTACGCAAGACTTCTACTACCCAATACATGTTAAAAGAGTGACCGCACCGCCTAACTGTTTTTCATTATTATAGTTTCATCTGGCCAGCCGCGATCGCCTCTCCTTATCAATACCAGACGTCCTCTGACCACTATCAACATAATATCATAGTTGACCTGTCAACAATTCTACCACACCGCCCGATCCGCCTAGTTCCGCTCTCTAATGTCCCCCACGCAACTTTGGGTCGCAATTTTTACTTGCCAGAAGTCAAAGTACGATAGTGTGAGTAGGTTTGATCCAGAGAGTTACACTTCGCTCATTCCTAACTTGTGGATCACTCGAGCTCTGCCACAACTACAAGGGGCTTCATGCACATGCACAGCAACAGAATTTGAACCGAATAATACCGTATACAAGGCAAACCCAATCCTGTCAACGTTCTACGGTCACGAGTGCTGTCCGCCAATCTTTGAAACAGTTGTTGATCTTGCCAAAAGGAGAAGCGGAGAATCCAGGGTCCTAAGTTCACCGAAAGACAACAGCTAAAAGGTATGCAACTACGATAGTACGAATACCTACATGGACAAAGTTTTTACCGCAATAGCCGTCACAATATAGTTAAGGCTGGAACAAAAAATTCATTGAGTCCCTTTATGCACTTTGCATGTATAAACCTTTGCGTGTGGCGTACACACATGGTGGCTGCAATGGAGCCTTTCATTGGAGCCCCTTAACGCGAGTCCAACGGAAACCTTCAAAGAGAAATCGTTGCCAGATTTCTACCTGTACTTACAGATTCTCGCAGCTAAAGACTATCACGCAGTTGATTTACCAGTAGCTTATTCCCCCCAGAAGCTAGATTTGTCTAGCTCTCAGCCGAGTGATCCTCACAATAGCTCATGCTACATCTCACATGCTGCCGCCTGTATAATGGTTCATGAGGCTATTGACCATGTAACATGACCTGAAATGAATACAATAAGTTTACAGGTATGTCTTATTCCGTACTGCCCAAGTAAGTTATTGTTTTCGAGCCAGACCGCCTATCCCTTTCCCTTCTAATTAATAGTAAACATCAGTTGAGGGGTGCATAAGCAACATACTTACAGATATTTAATACTTTAGATCACCGATATAATATACCTACATGTAGTTTATGATAACTACCGGTCAATCAGTCCTATTCGAGCAAGGATAAAAGCCTTTATTATATTTGAATATTAGATGGTTGCGGTTCAATAATCCTCGCCTTGCATACTACCGGATTGAAGCCGCCGTCAGCAAAACTCTCAGCCTTGGATGACACGATTCGGCATTACGTGTATGCATCACTGAATGTCTCGGCTAAAATAATTTTCAATCCTTTGGAACTCTCCTAGCTAGGAAGTTGATTCTCCTAGCACTGTGGAACGGAGTGTCAGGGATGTCCGCTTGCTGTAGCCGCGAACAATATATTTCCAAATCACGGCAAAGAAAGAGAAGCTTGAATGATCCTTCAAAGTATCAAGCTTTGCATTAAATACGGGGGGTGAATTTATGCAAGCGATATATGATCAGATGGACAACTGGTGCTATTGATGTAGATGACCGAGTGACACGTGGTGATTCACATTATACAGTTCAGTTAAAGGGTCATCGCCGAGCAATGATTATTGTAGTATGCATTCGCGTTGTCAGCTCCGTAGGAGTATCATTCATAGACCCCCTTAAAATCTAAAACCCAGGGACTTGGGGTCTAAATAATAGAACATTAAGCACAAAGATTAATCATAGTGGTCAATTATTTCTTACCATAAGATCGCTTGCAATTGGTGAACTGCGTACACTGGTATCTCAAAGTAGTCTTTTCACTAGGGAGACTGCGAGCCATATTAACAATCTTCAAGGGACCGATCCTTTATATCTGAAAGAATATGCTTAGCCCCAAAGAACCCACGAACTACATGTACCCAGCCATAATGCATAGTGATCGACCATCTCTAGAAATAGAGTGAGCAAAAAAACAAAAATATATACGTTTAGTTGGGATGCTCAATTTCGTCGGCCCTACTTACAAAATGGCCTCTAGCTCCACTTTTGTGGTAAATATATATCTAGATAATATTGCTTTGGATACAAAGAATAAACGCACGTCCCAATCAAGAAAATGCACCCCAGTGCTAATTTAGGTCTCGCGCACTGTTGAAATATGACTGATTCGTTTTTTTTTTTTTTTTTTTTTCGACTGCCGTGGCGTGACCTACCGTTAATTCTCGAATAATCCACTATCTCCGTATTTGTATGTAGTAAGTCCGAACCAGGGCGAATTGGCGAATCAAACTTCACGGATTCGTGCAGAGACACACTTCTTCTCACCCGGAATTAAGATTTAGCAGGGCGGGGATAGTGGATCTCTCGAGAAATAACGGGTAGTGGGTAAAAAAACTCCGAGGTTACGCGAAACAAGACGTTTGATCCCCAACACATGGTTTTGGGGGTGCAAGAGCTGTGGGGATGGAGGATGGGCAATAGACAGGAACGGGTACATGTAAAAGAGCATGGAGAATGGAGAATAAATGGGGCGTATAAAGTAGGCTATAGAGAGTGGTGAAAGCAGTGCAGTGGTTGGCCCGAGGGTCATCGTGTGAATCTTGCCTCACAGATATCTTATTTTTCGTTTCGTTCGGTTCGCAATTAATTATCCATTCAATGTGGCGGACTGTCGCCTTGTAAACAACAATCACGTTTGTGGGGCTTTGGACTTTCTATATGGTATGAGTTAATTGACCTCCATTGACAACTCAAGGTTGGCGGAAGAGCTTACACCACTCATTAACGGCCATGACCCCCCTTGTATCTGAATCTCAATGGATCTAGGGGTTTAAGTGTGACATCGTGGTCGATCGGGGCGCAAGTATATAACACTCAGATATCTCCCAATGGCTACAAGTACCGGATTTTAAGGTTTGCCAAAATCCTACGCAAGGTTGATTATTCGTTGACTAGACTATAATAAGATAAATCCAGAGCAGCCCACGAGGGTGAGCGTTTTTATCTCCTTTCCACTAATGTAGAAGTCCTAGAAAGAGCCAAGGACAGCGATCAACTAATAGAAGGAAGTATACAGCGTAGCTAAATGCTTTGGCAACCTTATAAACTTTACCGGACCGGATAATAGTACTCGGTAGAGTTCTTCCCCTCAATTACCGAGTGATACTACATGACGGAATGACCCAGCATCCTTTGTAGATTTCGCGTAACAGTGCTGCTGGGGCTAACTCAATGTCTCAAATTCAAAAAATCTATGATCTATAAAGATGTTGCCGATTTATTTAAATAATGTGTTAACCTGGGATGGCAAATCATAAATGGATGTATGCATATCGTTATTTACGAAAAGAACTATATCTTGTGAAGGCGGTTCCTATGCGTGCCAACTTTCCACATACATTGTAACTTGTGAGGAATTTAACTCTTTACTTTATTTGTATAGATGAATGCATAGAATATAGTTGAATATTTCTGTCCACTTATTATTCATGGATTATCACTCGGACGATGTCTCTCGGTCATAAAAGATGAGCCATTGCGGAGCCCAGAAGTTGCAGAAGAGTCGTCTCGACTACCACTAAGAAATTTTAAGGTATAGGTAATTGCCGCTAGGGCTAAACCAGGGACGATTGAGGATTCCTAATGCAGGTTATCACCAATAACCGCAAACCGAGAAGTTTGAACACACGTAGTGAAGAGAGTGAGATGCAGTATTCCCTGGAGATTCTGCATTGCTGGAAAGGTCAATATATCTGTAACATGCAGTACAGTGAGTAGTAGATGACCTCACAGGGGGGGGGGTATGGTCAACCCTGGGGGTGGTAAATCTCAAATATACGCTAGAGTGATATATTATACGCAGGTGGTCAATCAATAGCTTCTTTGGGCACTCCTGAAAACCTTGGAATTGACCATACCCCGGGGTTGACCACACCCTCCGTGAATCATCATACCCTGTAAAATAGGAGACATAGTAAGTGTGTACCTACATACATGTAGGTACTCACTTAACTTACTCCCGGCTACGGCAATCCGATAAACCCCCAAGTTAGGCTCCGCATACTCGTATGGTTCTGATCAACCTATCTGTAAACCTGCCGCCAATTACTATTCAGAACAGCTAACCTTCACACATAGCACTGCTGCATCATGTACCCCCCCCCCCCCGGGGTATGTCTTATGTACGATGCATTCTTGCCCCCAACTCAGCTAGAAAGCCAACCAACAATTCATCACCCCCGATCGTTAGTTAAGGGCCTAAGTATCCTTACAGTTAGCCACGTATGCAAGGCCGCCGGCGGCCGGCGGTCCGTCAATTGTACCGCAGAGGCGGCACAGCAACGAACCGGTATGAACGGAGTGCCGTCGGTGAGACATTGCCAAAGTCGGCCGATGGCGGGGGTATTACTGTTATAACTCGAGAAATGGACCTGATCTACACTCTTCAATCAATCACTAACCTAGAGATAATCCCTGCCAGAGTAATGAACAGAAAGTCCTGCAGCTTGGACAGAGAGAGTCTAACCTGTTCAAGTGAAAATTAATTCATGTCGCTAGATACTTTACCAAGTTAGAATTTTGTTCAAGCTGCAAGGCTTTCTGTTCAACTCTGGCAGCTTGGATAAAAAGTCTAGTTGTTTTAGGAAGAGGCTTACAGTCGTCTAGCCAGTAACATGTGCAGGACTTTTTGTCGACTTTCTGTCCAACTCTTGCAGCTAAAACGCTCTATTGTGGTAGGCTACATACAGCTGAGATCGGTTGAGCAGCAGCAGCTACATAAGAAAAAAAAAAAAAAAAAACGGTGGAATCTAGGGCTCTAGGGCTAAGCGTCGTATTTGCTTCTTCGAGATGGGATGAAGGACACGATGAAGCTCGATGAATGGAGGAAGAAAAGTAGCTGAAGGATTGATTGCTCAGCAATAAGGCGCATAAGACGGATGAATAGCCGCCAAGCTATTTTGGTGAATTCGTGTCTGTCTATAAGCTGGTTTTATGACTAAAGAAAACAAATACAATCGCGGATTTCGATAGATCGGGGTAACGGGCATAAGAATGATATTAGTGCTCGCGTGCCTTTTTGTGTGTAAAGGATTGATTGATAAGGAATCAAGTTCTGTGTGAATAAGATTTCACCAAAGGCGACGGGAATTACCACATATCGCTAAGGGAAGCCAATGATTCCTGAACTTCGTTCTCCTCCTGTCACCCATGTAAGCCTAACTCCAAATCCTCTACGATTTGTTACCGTGTTGAACGCCTTTATATTTCTCACTACTCACACAAACTCGACACTAGTTAAACATGTTTTCCATCCGCCCACACACCTGGTTCCCATTTTCCACCAAGTTGAATCGAACGCCCGAAAATGCAAAGAACCATAGTATGAATTCCACCCCAGAAAGCACAAGAAATACAAGGTTAAGGTTTGTTGAAACCATAGACAGTACATAAATGTTAGATAAAATATTTTGATCAGTTATAGACCTGTATAGACAGATAGAAAGAAATAAAGGAAAGAAAGGGGGGGAAAAAAAAAAAGGGAGAAAAAGTAAACCCGGTCAAGTAAAATGACACCCAACTTTTCTTCCGTTATGTACTGGGTTTCTTTCTAATGGGTAGTGTCAAATAACCTAAAACCTCTTGGAAATGTCAAAACCGAAATTTCTAATAGAGTACTCTGGTCATGATTTTGGCTAAGAGAGGTTAGCTATGGATCTATATAAAGTTACTGTAGTTACTAGACATCGGGGCACTTACAGCTCAGGCTTTCCAAGCTTTCGTACAAGCTCTTGATATCACCAGCGTTGACGTCACTGATATCCGCCATCAAGTACGCAACATCACCACGGCTGTCGGACATCTGTTTGTCCACGTTATGATCTCCGAGGATCGAGTTAACTTGTCGCAGGACACCAGGCCTGTTACTGTGGATGAAAATGACACGGACATGGTTCTCCTCAGCCAGAGTGAGCCCGCGAAGGCTAACCTCAGGCATGTTTACAGCACCTATAGCGCGCTGTTTTAGTAGAAATTCATAAAAAGACGATTATTCATGAGCCCTTACCAATTGTGCTTCCCTCGTTTATGTAGCGGACTAATGCCTCACCGACCTCAACACCAATTGCGCTCTGCGCCTCCTCGGTGGAGCCACCGATATGGGGAGATAGGATGAGGTTCTTGAGTGATCTCAATTCGTCGCCCCATATGTTAAGGCTCGAGTTGAAGTAGTCTCCGTTTGCTGCTGGCTCTGAAGGATAGACGTCAAGAGCAGCGCCAGCGATGTGTCCAGAGCGCATAGCCTCGCTGCGAGAAAGTTTAGTATGTTGTCATGCGGATTCCTGCTGGCAGAAGAGGGCTTACATCAGCGCGGGAATTTCAACAACACTACCGCGGCTAGCGTTGATCAGGTAGCTTCCATTCTTCATGTATGATAGCTGTTCAGCACCGATCATGTTCTTGGTTTCCGGAAGCTCTGGGACATGAAGAGTGACAAAGTCTGCCTGGTTAAGAAGGTCCTGAAGAGTGGGAACCTGCTTTGCTGATCCGAGGGCCATGAGAGGGACAACATCGTAGTAGATGACCTTCATCCCCATAGCCTCGCTCAAAACCGAGAGTTGAGACCCAATGTGACCGTACCCGATTATACCTTGGTTGAGTCAGTCTTACGCACAAATTCGGGTTGACAGTATGGGAAATTCAAGATGTAACCTACCGAGGGTCTTTCCGCGGATCTCCCAGCATTTGTTGCTGACTTTGTTCCAGGTACCCTGGTGCATTTCATTGGAGCGGTCTCCGAGCTGTCTAGCCAAAACAATAATCTCGGCGATGACAAGCTCGGCGACACTTCTGGAGTTGCTGAAGGGAGAGTTGAAAACAGTAACGCCATGCTTTGCAGCGAACTCGAGATTGACTTGGTTGGTTCCAATGCAGAAGCACCCAATAACAAGAAGATTCTTGGCCTCACGCAAAACCTTCTCTGAGAGCTTGGTTTTTGAGCGGATACCAATTACGTGAACATCACTAACAGAAGGGTTAACAATAGGGTCTACATTTTTCCGGTTATCGATAAGGGTTGTGGAGTGACACAATAAAACGACCAGGGTAATGACGGAATCCAAGGACAAAGCAGAAAGAGAAAAAAAATTTAAGGTGGGTGGGGAGGGAATAATGACTAACCGAATCTTCTCAATGAGTTCGTCCTCAGGCAATGAAGACTTGTGGAACTCGACCTGGTAACCTTGGGATTCGAGGATTTCCCTAGCAGCAACGTTGACATTTTCAAGGAGAAGGATTTTGATATCTTGAGTATTGAAAGGCTTCAATTGCTTTGCTGAGGGGCGAGATGTCATACGAGACATGTAAGATCCAACGGGGGAGTGGAATGTTGAATTTGGGGACGCCGAGAGGCTCAGGGCGTTGGAAAGAGTGTAGTGCAGGCCATTGACCTCAATTTCACGAGCGCCAGACATATTTGTGCTTGATCCGTTTCTTTCTGCGCTGGTAAAGGAATAAATTGATGCGTCCGTTTGATTGATGTGTTGTGGTTGGAGTTCGAAGACTTTCAGTTGACTGTGGTTGTCGCTTTCCTCTGGAGGAGTGGGAGGAAGCTGTCTAATGACTGAAGAGTCATGCTTGGAGGCGTTGCCACTTGAAAACCCTGTTACAGGGGGGCTACTATACTTTTCCTTTACATCGACGGAACGAAACCCCTGGAACAATGACCTGATTCTGCCCGACATGTTTTTATTGATATTGGTGCTGGCGATTTAGCTTCCTTTCCGGCTTATTTGTCTTATTTATTGCCTAATTCACACTGAAGACAGGTATTGATCTTATGAATATATGGTATAGAAAGTAGTTGACGGCGGATTATGAGGACTTTAGACATGAGGAATTGGCCTTCTTTATACCAAATCCTGAAAATTAACCAGGAAAAGATGTCCGGGAATATCTGTGCATGAATATTAAAATATCGGATGGATCAAGGAATTTGACTCCAGGCACGAATCGTAGACGATACATACTGTATGTTACAACATGTATTGTGGTGCATGGTTCCCCCACAAAAGGAGAAAGAAGTGCCTTACGGCTGTGTACTCCCGGTTCCGAAATAGTCGAGTGGACTTTCCGTCATTGGAGTACAGTACTTTTCAAATAATCAAGAGCTCTAGATCTTTCAGTATTTGATTACTTGGCATGAAGAATATGAAAACTAACTCGGTTTCTCCATCAATTAAAACACCTATTGCAAAACTACATGTGCAATTTACAGCTGTTATTCTGGATGGGGCGGCTAGATACAGTGCGAATAGAGGCCTTACAAAGCACTGGAAACCTTGAGGTTAGAGTTTTCTCAGATGTGTTGCGTAGAGACGAGCACTCGAGCTAAGGTTATCATGGATAGATCCAATCACAGTGTGCATCTATGGCGTATAGCCCTGTATATGGCCGGTTCACCGACCAAGTATCTTGAATTCCGTGCCTCAAAAAGAGGGGTTTTCAGATGATATGTCTCAATTCTAAAGAGGCACCTCAGAATTCGAGACAAATTAAAGCATGTGGCATACAGACCATACTATTAATGCAGGGCGTCTCTTTTGGTATATCTGGATGCTGTACCCCAGACCGAGATTTGAAATTTTACTGGTACGAAGGATGTAAGGGTAGTTGGGCCATTCGAGAAATTTGATTTGATCTTTCAGTTACCATTCGTAAGATCTGATGTGGGCGTGTTTTGAATCCCCAAGTTTTGGATGCCTATTATTTTACCAAAGTGCATTGAAGCGAAGCCTGTACCAAGATTTAGTTAGGCATGAGCCTATGTAAATAGACAGATACATGTAACTTTGCATACCCTTTATGCGAAGGTGGGTGCGTCCCTTGGTTTCCTTGCAGAGCTATTGCAGGTTGTCAAAAAATAATGGAATGAACACCACAACAACAAACCTCGCCACCAGCCTCAACAAACGATAATACAGGATGAAAACAGATTTTCAGCCTCTTATATTCCTTATTATCATCCTAAATATTCATAACATCTTTGTAGTTAGTTGTAATCGAGAAACCATTACGTTGAAGCCTACTGCGTCTCATTATTTTTGACAAGTCGCAATACTACTCAGCCCAATTGGCCAATAAACGGATGGACTGTGTTTTGGGCCAATCCCACTACTCTATATTGCGCCTGTCCCTACCCGTTCTTATTGATAAGATATATGAATTTTATTAGTCAATTGCATCTCATGCTCTCCAGATACTGCCGATTCGTTTGAGGCCTTTTTTTTTTATTTCAGCTGAATTGATCATGATCGGACAAGGCTGGCAAAAGAGACGATCTTTCACAACAAGCGGAGTGCATACGAGGGATATGCCGTGTCTCTCGGCACACTGCTGGCTGTCGTCACTCTCTCTGCTTCAGAGTCCACACACATGGTGCCTGCTCGGCGAGCTCAGTGGCCGAGAAGATTTCCTGCAGTGAAGGTATGTACCGGGTGTTAACGGTAAACACGAAAGGAATCTTGCTGTGAAGTAGGTGCGTTTATCTTATCTGATTCTCGGTATTTATGGTTAACCCCCGGTACAGTTCCCTCCAGAAGTGTTCGTGATTCACTCCTGACTTAGTCAATGCGCTATGTGGCTTTGAGGTCGATTTCAGGGACAGAAATGTATCTAAATAATTTTATAAAATTAATATCATAGAAGTCTAATAATAATTTTGGGCACCATTGACTGATTCATGGTTGATATTTTGAACATCTCAGTGCGCACCTTTGTTACTTTTGCAGAGTGGCTGTATGCAGAACTCCCACTGTGGTTGTCGAACGAATTTTCTAGCCTACGCGTTCTCCCCAAGAATACGTGATCAGATAAGGGAATGGCGACATTAAGAAAAGATTAGATTCTGTTAGGTAATATGAAAAGTGGCAGAACCACCTAAACCTGTGCTAAGAGGGGTCTTTAAAGCGGCGCACCAGACGTATTAGTTAGCGCTCCGGCCACTTAATCTGCCAATTCTCAAATATTTGTTTCTACTTGAATGGTAATTGGGTCTTACCAGAGCAGAAATATTCTGACACTATGTGGCTTATTGGCTGTGCGAAGATGCAATCGCCGGGTGGGGTTTGCCGTACCTTTACTAATTCGCAAATTATGGGCTCCGACTTCTACAGCTACGAGTGATACTGCATGATTAATTACCAACAAAACCGTTTCAGGAAAGTAAAAAGCAAGAACAGTCTTGTCAAACGCGTATGACTAAACAATTGATAGGGTAGAAATTTAACAGGCACTGTTCTGTAAAGCCGTAGACTTAAGTAATCCATAAATTTTATATTACACTGACCCCTAAAACTGCATAACTACTAGTTCTCAATCGCATCCTTCTCCTCCAAGCGTTTTCTGATATCGGTACTGCTCATCTTCATGCCTTCTGCATCAGTATCAATAACATCTACAGAAAAAACTTCTAGTTCCTTGAATCCGGCCTCGAGTCTTTTAGTGTTTACACTCTCCCCTCCTTGAGAACTTTCTTTGGACACTACAAGCGCAGAAATGTCTGCATTAGTAATGGTAGGCCCAAAAGGATCATCGATTTCAACAGTCTCTACAACAAGAGTGCCAGCAAACAGTGTGGTGAAGGCACGAAGTGTGGTCTCGGTCTCAGGTGTCATCGAGGAGGTAGTATCTGATTTTACTCCGTCAGAGGAGGAGAAATCGAGAATCCCACGGAGAAATTGGATAGTCTGGTGGGTTCTTGTGGACCATGGAGTAATGTATTTGCTGTATTTCTTATTTTTGAGCATATTAGCTCCGGTTATACCGATTATTAGACGTGGCGAAGGCGCCTGAGGAGAGAGAATGAAGGCGGTCATTGTTAGAAGGAGTTTATGCCCTGGATGAAGGTGGTCAAATGTTCCGCCAACTATGCTACCGCGTTAGCGATTATTAATGAGGGGTATATAAGCGCCAACAAACCTGCAACGATTGAGTGCTCTTCTCCGTCTTCCGGTTCTTTTTCGTTTGGCCCTTCCTCCTCCTCAGAGTTCTCCGGAGTATCGCCAAGATCGCAACGAAGGACACCTGTATTGGTTCGGATATGGTCACGATAGTACCCCAAAAAGTGATTCGCGATCACCTCGCCTTCTCCCTCACCATCCTCTTCGCCTTCTGTTGGCGGAGGTGATGCGATGATAATGTTTTTCCATTTCCTTCCTGAGTCCGCGAGCTTCCGCAAGCTCACGATTGGACCATTGAAAATGCCAGTGGGAATCTTCTTCTCTTCCTCAAAGCTCAAACCGGTATCACTCAAGAATATGATTCTGACATCGACAAGGTCCTCTCTTCCTTCTTTGATAGCAGCAGAATATGCTGCTGAGTATAATCTCGCAAGAAGCCTTTGGGTTTTTGTAAATAATTTACGCCGAGAGATGGTGGCGGGAGAAGATAAGAAGGGTGCGTGGATCGCTATGTCTAGGATCGAATATACGTCGGAAGGTGTCTGCTGGAAGGCAGCCGCAAGAGAAGGAGTATACAAGCTCTTTAAACCAGCCAATGTGGCGTTTTCCGGGGGAGTAGGTAGAAGTAAGAGTGATCTCTCAACAATCTCTTCTGAGTCCTGCTCATCTTCATCCTTTTCGTCTATATTATTTTCGATTCCTGCCAATTCGCTTTTCTCATCTTCCAGCAAATGGATATCCATTCCTGGCTCAAATTCATCATCCTCATCATCTTCACCATTTCTAAGCTCCCCTTCTTCGTCCTCATCGGATTCAGATTCGTCACTATCTGGATAATCTTCATCGCCATCATCTTCTTCAAGTTCTCCACTTAACTGCTGCCGTTGACCACGCTCTCCCGTCCCGCGGTCGAACTCGTCGATTTCTTCTTCTTCATCAAAATCAGCCTCTTCATCTGTTGATTTTAGGCCCTCTGCTTCTGGTGGAAGAGTTAGGTTGTCTTTAGGGATCAAGTGGTAGCGATCAGACACCGTTTTAAAAAACTATGTAATCACCCATATGATTAGAAAAGAAATGCCAGTTTTAAGCGAAATGTAACGTACCAAATATAAGCCAAACTCATTTTCCACATCCCAAAACACACTTCTATGCTGGAACCAGGCATGCGCAAATATTCTGTAGAGTCTCCTAAAGATACTGCCCAAATGCTTGATGCTTCCTGGGCCCAGATTTAGCCTGCTAGGGAAATATTTTTGAGTGCATAGCATGGTGGCTGCTTGGTCTAGGGTATGCGTAGAGTAATCGATGGCGCAACACGACTTCGGTGGGTCGTGCACTGCGCACAGATACTGCCATTCACTGGCGCGCATCTCTGGGCACGAAGAAGCAGTGCAATTATCGTTCAGTAACGCAACAAGTAAAACATTTAGATCCCTAGTCAATCGGCGCGTAAGCTCATAACACCACAGCGATTCCTCAGCGCCCTCTGGTGGTGTAGCAATTGTTGCGCATGCTTCACGTGATAGTGGGATGGTGGTATCTGAGTCTGGCGATGATGTGATTGATGACAGGAGCGCGGCAAGGTGCTCTTGAAGCTGAAATGCGGATTCGAGTTCATTGAGCGGTACGAGCGGTGGTCCGGTCGCAATGTTTTTGGACTTGGTACCAGGACGGATACGGCGTGGGGCGATTGATGAATTGGTAGCCGTGGCAGTGGTATTGGATTTCGAGTTTGTAGTGGAGCCTGCGGGGATTTGAACCTCTGGGAATGGTGGGGGAGATGGGAGACGTGGAGAGGCCGGAGATGGTCGAGATTTCTCTGAGACAGAAGAAGCCATCTTCAGCGATTTCGAGGGGCCAAATGACATTCGATGAGATTGTAGTGAACGAGTGCTGTAAAATGAATGTGAGGGTTTTGCTTTTAAAGAAACTTGCGATAAGGGTGCAGAGATGTGCAACCTAGAATAGGATCTACTATTGGTGGCCGATACGATGTGTGTGAGGGGAGGGGAGGGAATAGAGCATGTACCTCAACAAACCATAGATGGCCCAAATATCTACCGACCCCTTAAGCTTATCAGTGCAGGGCAAGAGCCTCAGGGGCCTAAGGGAGGTTTAACAATTCTGGTTTCTCAACAAGTATGTACGTTCGTAGTGTCTCCCGAAGTTTGGCGTTGTTTTGGACCAATCGCAACCATGTAACTACCCCGGGGTACTTTCAGTAAACGGTCATTGAAGCAGCCCTAACCCTATATAGGAGATGGAACACTACATGTATGTACTGTACCACCGCAACAAGCATTGTACATAGGTAGAGTACTACGTATACCAGGGTACATGTAGTTAAGTCTGTAGACAATAGTCGTGATTGTAATAGTATATGTAGCTACCGTCTGTAGATTTACTATAATCGTAGTATATTTATAGTTGAATATTTCTATAAGGTACTACTCTCTATAAGGATAATCGCCCTTCCTGTAAGGGCGAATGTACTATAAAGGTACCAAGTTCGGTCCCGAGCATTACCCTTAAGGGAGATTCGTCTGTATTAGGGCCAGTGAGTTATTTGCATGGGTCAGTTGGGTTACTCCCTTGAAAAGTTGATTTGGAAAAACCCTTTAGACTCATCATTAGCCTTGTGGTTTGTGTTGGGGTAGGTATGTACATGTAGTTACAATAACTAAATATAAAAAAGTAGGGTTGAGGTAAAACACCAAGCAAGCTGTCCGTAGGGGATGGGCTATATCAGTCGATTTAGTGACTTTGTGCTATTGGGCAGCATGACAAAATGGGTCACCAAACAGTTAAAAATTTTAATGTCAAGGTTACATAAATAAGTCGCTCCCCACCAAGCTGACTCTTACAATCAAGCGCTATTTCTATGAGGTAGTCGAATGATATGGTGAATCTCCAACATATATTTACATCTTCTGAATTGATTCGATGTCTCTCGGCCAATGCTACTATAGAAGATAATTCTCCAATAAATGAAACATTCATGCCAATCAATTCCTGCAATGCAACTGCCTCTAAGCGAGGGTAGGATTGGGAGTATCTCTAACCTCCAGGGTTGGGGGCTTTCCCTCCTCCTCCTTTTTCTTTTGCTCATGTTGTTTCGCTGCCTTCTTCCCCTTCTTTTTCTCCTTCTTCGCATCCGCATCCGCGAGCTTCTCCTGCTTGCCTCCATACCTAGACTTCCAAGCCTCTGCTTGTTTCTCCTCGATCCTGGAGAACAAGTAGGCCGCCTTACCGATGACATGACCAGGAAGCAAGTCTCCAGCTTCCCAAGTATCGGGAATAGAACGGAGGGGAGCATTGAGCTGATCAATGATCGATAAGGTGGTGGCAGGCATATAAGGGTATATAACTGCCGAGAGAAGATAAATCAAGTTCAATCCGAAACCAACAACTGCAGCAGCCTTTTCGGGGAAATTTGCGAAGAGACTGTTGTCCAGTTTGTTGTCTTGTAAGAACCGGTTGCCTTCACTGGAGATCGCCATAGCCTTTTCAAGCCCAGATCTCAAGTGTACGCCCTCGAGATCTTCGATATAGCTTTTCAGGAAGGTGTTAACAGTTACCTTATACTGATCAAACGCTGGGTCATTAATGCCTTTTGTATAATCGGGGACAACGCCAGAATATTTTGCGTTAACAAACTTGATCAACCGGTTGACAAAGTTTCCCAAGTTAGCAAGTAGCTCAGAGTTATTTTTTGTGGCAAAGTCCTTCCAAACGAATTGGGTATCACCAGTCTCAGGACGAGAAGAGAGTAGATAATAACGCCAAACCTATAAAATATCAGCCAGTCAATTCATACATGCGTCACTCAATAAACCGGACATACACTTGGTGGAACCCCGGTATCTTGTGCGTTATTACCAAATACACCCACGCCTCTACTCTTGGAGAATTTCCCACCCTCGTACTGGAGGTATTCTGTGGTACTGATATGATGTAGCATAGTCCAATCTCCATTCTTGGTTCCTAACTGACTCCCGGGGAAAACAACAGTATGGAAAGGAACATTGTCCTTGCCCATGAACTGGTATAACTTCACATTATCTGCATCTTTCCACCACTGCTTCCATTCTTTCGTGTATTCAGCGGTGATGGAGACATATCCGATGCATGCGTCAAACCACACATACATGACCTTATCCTCGAAGCCTGATAATGGTACTGGAGTCCCCCATTTCAAATCGCGGGTAATACAACGTTTTGTAAGTCCCTGCTTAAGCCAAGATTCTGTAATAATCCGACCGTTCTTGGACCACTGCCCCTCCTCAGCTGCTTTTTTTGACCATGCCTCAATCTCTGGCTGAAGTTTCTCAAGGTCGATAAAGATGTGGGTCGAGTCTCGTGGGATCGGACTGGTGCCATCAAGCTTACACCTCGGCTTGATAAGTTCGAACGGATCCAACAACTGGCCACATGTATCACACTGGTCTCCCCTAGCGTCCTCATAACCGCACTTAGGGCAAATACCCTCAACAAAACGGTCTGCTAAGAAACCCTGGTGCTTTTCACAGAAAAGTTGAGTCATAGACTCCTCAACGAGATATCCGCCCTTATAGAGATCCATAAAAATCTCTTGTGCAATCTGAGTTTGAGAATCGGTAGTCGTGCGGCCAAAGTAGTCAAATCCGATATCAAACCATTTGTAAATCTCAGCGTGAAGTGCATTATACTTGTCACATAACGCCCTAGGAGTGCAGCCCTCTTCAAGAGCCTTGGTTTCAGTAGCGGTTCCATACTCATCTGTCCCGCAAATGTAAAGGGTGTTGTAATTGCGAGCCTTGGCATATCTATATTCTGTTAACTACAATCCAAGATTATGAACTTTAATCATCACCTTGAAAAGACATCTGCGCTAAGGACACTTCCAATAATGTTTCCGAGATGCGGTACATTGTTGACGTATGGCAGCGCTGATGTAATAAGCACGTTCCTTTGACCAGGTACTGGAAGTCTATTGGCAGCATTAGAACCAACTGCCAGCAAGTCTATCATCATCAAGGAAAGTCTTACATAACTTCTCCCAGACCAGGAACTTTCATTTCCACACCCTCTTTTACCAGTTTCACGAATACTCTTTCTGCCTTTTCCTCCATACCCGGCGCTCCTTTGCTGATAGTCACGGGTTTGTCGGCCGTATTTGCCGCAGCTTGCTCAATTCCAGATTTTGCCCATGAGCTCTCAATTACTTTTACAAACCAGGCCGAAAGGACGGAATCTTTAGCTGGGGTTGTCGTAGAAACTAGATGGTATAAAGTTGAGAAAAGAATGATTTCTGCTGGGCTAGGCGCAGTGGTAGTGTCCTGCAAACACAGTGAGTGGAGGTTTGTGAGAAACAAACCCAAGTTGTTACTTACCTGACTAAATCTGGCGCTTGAAATGATGCCCTCCGCTACATCCCACTTTAGGTCCTGCTTGGACTCTTCGAATTCAATCAACGCATAGTCCTTTAACGCCCGTTCACCAAATTTCGGCCATGGGTTTGATCCAACAATAGAAAAGTAGCGGACAATAGCATTTACTTCAACCAAGACTTTATTGTCTTTGGGGGATTCGACGCTGACATTTGTTTGGCCCGCAGCTAAATCCAGATAAATATCAGTATCGTGTGCATATTAATTACGCTGGAGAGAACAAACCCTTAGCGTATTGAACAGGGACCCCGTAAGCTGAAGCCGCAATACAAACTTTCAAAGCTTGGACAAAAGAAGCAGAACCCTCAGGGGCAGGGACTGGAATGTTGACTTTCAATATAGGTGTCGCCATTTTGGCGGATAGGAACCTCTTTCCTGGCGCGCTTCACCCCGCAGATGTTAACAAAGTACAGAGCATGATATAAGAAATCATAATCAACTATGTAATAGGATAATTACGTTTTGAGATAATGCTTGTCACAAATATTCCACCAGTACGGAGGTTGATGATAGAAAGAAGAGCCAGTTATGTGGGAGTGACAGTGAGTCAAGAAGATGAGGTTTGGTGGCTCTTATCTTATCAAGCGGGGATCCGTGACCTACCATTGTTTACCAGGATTCCCTGTCATCATTTTATCCATACTATTCGGAGAATACATGTACTCGAGTAGGTTCAACTAGACTTGTGATAAACCCTTTTTTTTTTTTTTTAACGAGGTCCAAGATCTCCCTTGCCCCATACCAAAAACAAACTTGTACCTACATTCACCCTTATTAGTAAGTACATGAGCAGTTTCAGTTCTTATGGTAACGGTCTTGCTACCACACTACATCTTGGCAAGAAATCACACCAATCTGAACCTTTTCAGCCTCTTTACGGGATCAAATGGCAGATATATTCGACTCATTGCTAAGTTTAGAGGAGGAGTACATACCCCCTCTCTTTGTACACGCTAAAAGCACGGCAACTAAAGCTTATACAGCTTCTATCAAGAAGGATACGCCCTTGGAGTGAAGGATGGTGAACAAGCCGGGCGGATTGAGGGTCGTGCTTTCGGATTGGAGAAAGGTTTTGAAAAATTCCTTGAGTTGGGAAGACTCCAAGGTCGTTGCTCGGTCTGGAAAGCTAGGATACCAGATCAATCCACAACTATGTCGACAACTGGGGGCGAAAAACCACCAAATAATAATGTCCTGATAACAAACTCGCGGATACAAAAGCAAACCGAATCCTTAGCTACCATTCTGACAAATCCGCCTTTCAAAAATGACGAAGAATCGGTTGAGGAGGTCGATGAGACACTGAAACGAGGCAGAAACAAATCAAAGGTTCTGTCCAACATGCTAGGGGAGAAGGATGAAACTGGGAGTGTGAAAGCTGTCGATGGCGAGAGCATTGAGGATGCCGGGAGGGGTGCTCGAGGTGCGGGAAAGACCTAAGTAGTCTAACCATTGTATTCTGGAGTACGAAGAGTTAATGCATAGAGGAGGTATATGGTATCTCTCGGAACAGGTTAGTGACCTGAAGTAAATATGTACCTGTTAAGGGCCCGAGAATCTATGGATTGGGCCTAATAAAATAATTGCCTCTAGAGATGCTCTCTAGATCGAACCCACTGTCAACTGAACGGGCCCTAAAAGATATTTTCTGCGGTTTGGGCGGGTGTTTCCAAATTTGCGAGTATCTCTTAGTTTGGCAATGCTGACCCCCTATAATGGAGGGATTGAATCTGTATGGAGATCGATTACCCCACATAAAAGGATCTTTTAATAAAGCCACACAAACGTTTGCTCCTTTGGGGGTCGGCGTTTTTTGCCAGGCGAAGGGATAGGCCACGAAGCTCTGGGGTAGAGCATTTAGAGAAGATACAAGTCCGTTCAAGTGGATGACAACCTTCCTAAGCAATGCTTCCATATACTCTATCAATTCTGAACATATGAACGAGAAAATCCGTTGCAACAGTCACAACACATACATGTATGCTCAGTATCGAGTAGGTACATGCACTTTAGGGATGTAAAGTACTACGGGTGTCGGGGTAAGTCTGTTGACAGTGAGAACTGCTCCAACCAGACTTACCCCTACCCCCCCCCCCCCGTAGTACAGCAGTCGCCAGAGGTAAAAAGTCATGGAACGCGGCTAGAAGTAGAAGTATCTATATGCGGCTAGATGTCTCAGGCACGTTCTGTGACTTTTTACCCCTCGCTGTACCTACACTATTGTACCTAGAAATAAATTGACTTGATATCCAATATCTATAGACATGCAATGTGCGATTTAAAGGATATGATACCGAGTTTGAGAGGTTTTCTTTTCCTTTATCAAATTTAGTGGTTGCAACTTTCATTACCTATACAAAAATGCGCCAAGAGGCACGTACATACTCTCGAGGCCGGATTGAAGCCGCTCAAACAAAAGGGTTATTGATCTGAACGCTGCAAAATAGTGGGCTATTACTGGCTGCTACACCACTCGCGGGAGTAGGTACATACATAAGATGAATTTGTATGAAAGTTGCAACCGACTAAAAGTCTCTACTCTAATCAAACAGTGCCTATATCAGGTGTGTGCACAGGGCATCCCGGGGTCTCAGTGGTCTTAAACTTGAGTTGGTAAACTGGTATTGCTTAAGCCATAACAGTCTCTAGTTCTCGAACTTTTTTTACAACTGTTGATTTGGTCATCATCTAAAAGAGCGTTTTCGATTCCCCCCCAAACTGATTTTAGTATTTAAATTTACTATGGCGGATCGATATGTGCATGTGTACATGTATGTACCGTTACATGATAGGAATACTTTCATCGGGTCCGGAACCAGATACATACATGTAGACTTTATATAGAGCGTAAATATCACCATTATGTACCTGGTACCGAACTCGGTCTAAATATTCCCGCGGCCGGTTTGAAGCCGCCCAAGGGAGTGTGGCGAGTGGTCTTCTGTTTCAGCGGCTTCAACCCGGCCGCGAGAGTAGTCTTGCCATGTGACAAAATGTCTCATTATGGTTAAAATGTAAATTATCGAGCCATTGCAGGCCTCAAACAAACTGCTTCATGATCTGTATTAAGTAAGCGGCACTAAAAGTTTAGTGAAGTGAAGATGGTAGCACGTGAACCTTTTAGTCTCTCTTAACAGGCAGCTCACTCATCTCCTTACATCCAACCCTTCTAGAGCCCACCACCCCCACCGAAAGTCTTAGATCCACTAACCATCAAGTATACTATTGTGGCTTCGCAGAGATCGATAATTATCTCCCCCTTCGAAAAAATTATTCCCTTTATATTTCTACCCTTCAGGATGGTACGTTTTCTTGCGCCGCCCCCCGCACACAAGAGCGAAAAGACACAAACACAAATATTTGAAGCAAGTAATAATAATGTTGACCTTGTTTCACAGCTTGGAAAGCTAGCACACTACGGCTTTGACGCCCTTCTCTTCTCCGCATTTCTCGCGGGAGTAAAGCGTTCTACTGGACTTACGTACTACACCTTTCCTCCATCATTCTGCCTCTCTGGAGCCGGCCTCCTCGGGGTCTATGCGGGCTTGTTCCCCAAAAGGCGTCCTGTTGGAACAGAAGTTATGAGCTGGAACTGACCCTAGACACAGTCTTCAAACAGAGAAGATCGAATCTAAGGACGTTCGCTCGGCTCTTGAGAAATACCTCAATATCGGCGAGTGGATGATGGACCAAAGTATCGCTGTCATGGGTAGTAGCTCTTACTTTGAGCGAAAGCGGTAATTGCGCTTGTTATAAAATGCTTCTATGCTTGTTACAATAGGGCCTACGCGGGAGTAAATTCAGGCATCAAGCAAAGCGGGGTTGGGCTACGAGATAACGAACCACTGTATTAGTTTGAATTCTCTGGGATGCATGGGTGGGTGGGTGAATGGATGGACGGAATACGGTCTTTTCCAATTTCGCTCTGTTTATTACGCCGGGTATTGGTTTAGGAGTTATTTTCTTTTTTAGGGGACAATTATCGATTTTGCATTCTTTGTAGGCACTCTTTCCTATAGCTTTCCTGGCAAGTTATAAATATGGATATATTTCCAACCTGCAGATAAAAGGTTTATCTTTTGTGTGGGAACTTGTTCACATTCATCCAGACATGAAATATAGGATCAATTCGAAAGTCTTATAAAATACAACCGGCCAACGCCCAAAGGAGAGATTTGTATCCAGCACCAAGATGAATGGGGGTAAAGGGATTTATGGATAGAAGCATTAAGATGTGCGACCTGATCAAACAACATCTGCATAAGGAAAGAAGGGGGCAAAGAAAAGTAAAAGAAAAAAAAGGGGAGGAGGGGAATCCGTTTAAATGACTCTAGGGCGCCACATTCTACCGATAGAATTCTGGCCTTCTGGTATTAACACCATATTCCCCGACTGCACTACCAAGATCTTCCATGGTCAATACAGTTCTACCTGCACTACCACCACTCCCTCCGCCTCCTCCAAAACCAGGTCTGGCAATAGGTCTGAATGATCCACCACCGCCTGTACCGCCACCGGCGCCTCCAGCGCCTCCTCCAGCACCTACGTTGATAGCGCCAATGCCAGGAACACCGCTGGCATTTGAGGAGTTCTGACGTATACGTGAATACTGGTACGCATCAGTGGCGATATCAGCGATAAATTTTTGAGTTGCAAGGGCAAGAAGGCGCTTGAGCCGTGGGTCGGCAGTGGAGAGGCCAGAAAGCGACAGATAGTAGTCTGTTACCGCGTCTGGGATCTACGAGCACCCAACAAAGTTAGCCATCATATATAGTACGTATACCTCTTTACATGGTCGCAATCTATCAAGCTACAAGCAAAAGGTAAAGAACTCTCACTATTGGCGCATATTCCTCCATCATTCCAAGAAACTCTCTGAGGTTCCTATCTTTTCTTGCCGCAACGGGAGCTGGAGCTGGGATTCTATCACCCGCGGCCGCCAGGGGATCTTGTTGTGTCGCGTTTGTGGCGTTTTCCATATCGACGTCTACATCTGGAAGTGTGTTTTCGGGCGTGTTTTCAGTCTTGATAGCTGGTTGTGAAGTGTCGGATGGATTTGTCATCGTTTGTGATGGTGACTTGGATGTGGTTTTGAAGAGCAGTTGTTTAAGTTGAGGTGATGAATGTTTTAGAACGAGTTATGCATGAGTTAGGGGGGGCGGATTTTGCCGAAGCAGAGCCTCCAGTACGTGCAGACAAAACCTCCCCTAGCCCTAGGATGTGAGAAGCGCTGAATCACGCACTATCACTCGTATTTAATTAATTAACCGCCGATTGCAAATCCAAACATAAGTATCTCCTAGCAAGAGTTATTCGGTTGGGGAGCAAATTATTAAATTAGGTATATTTGCTCAGGTATCTATATCTACAAACAGGGGGGAAGGCTACGTTTTTTGCTCTGGTAGTTTCCTCAGCTGCACTCTACCGTTTTCATCAATGAAGTGCTCGTATCCATTCTTGTCAAGAACCTCGCTAGGAACTGTTTGGACAGCATCTAGTTCCTCGACGATCTTTTGGTTCTTGGGGTTACCTTCAAGCATATTTTTAATGCACAGTATCGCATGCTCTCGGATGTCTTTTACCATCAGCAAATATTCCAGATATGGGTGTACGATGTGACTTACATGGATTGTCGTCGTCAATCATACATTGATTAAGGATGGGTTGCAATCCCTCCTTCTCTCTGACAAGATCTTGCACTGCCTTATTTTTCCATGCAAATCCAGCCAAGAGGAGAACTACATAACGCTTGATGTGTGGCCACGAGAAGTCTTCTGGTTCAGCCAGACCTCTCTCATCATCCCGCCCTTCATCGTCATCTTCATCATCAAGATCTAATGGGAGTCGTTCTTCGTCCTCGCCCCCATTGCCCTCATTTTCCGGATGGACATCAAACGGTCTCTCGACCATGTAAGCTTTGCTAACTTTAGTGGTCGAGTCTTCCGCAATTTCTTTTACAGTAGCTGGGGCAGGTGGAGTTAATGGGGGCGCTTTCGAAGCGACCCAACGTGGAATTGCTCTATCAAGTTCTCCCAGGAATTCCACCAGGTCTGCTACCAGTGCCTTATCACCTGCTAGCAGAACCTTCTTGGCTTCGTCGTCATCGGAAAAGAGGACGAGTAACTCCAGAAACTGATAGACCCCCTCATATATCCTATCCAAGTCCCAAAGACTGTACTCAAAGCTCTCCCTCTTCTCTTCGCCCCGACGAATGGCTCCTTGTAATTTTATTATCTTTACTGTGGGAGGAAGAACTTGCTTTCGGAAAACCCCAAGGAAAAAGGTAGGTATAGAGTTCTCGATCGCTGGTGCGGCATCGTGCGGTTCGGCCGATCCATTAGTAGACAAAATCGAAGAAGATTGAGCACTAAAAGGATGGAGAGGGGGGTGCTGCTGCTGTTCCGAGCTTGATGAGTTGGATACTGGGGCTGAAGGACGATAAACTGTTGCCAAGAGCTTCAGTAGTACTGATTGAGCAGGTGTGACTATGTCCTTATCACTATTTAATGTAGATTTAGTACTGGTGACCCAGTTTGAAAGCAAACATAGAACATACTCTCTAAAACACTCATAGGCGTAAGGTATCAGCCCATTGATCAAGATAGCCTCAATCACCTGAGCCCTGTAAAAGAACATTTTAGTTAGCGGCTGTGATTAGTTATTTGTTTTATGATTTCGCTTACATCATTCTGTAGCAAAAGTCGTCTTCATCAACCTCCCAGGCCCCCAAGAAAATTAGAACTTCACGTAGCAAATTTCTCCCGTAACCCTGAGCAAGCATCAACTTGCATCTGACGGCCTGCATTGACTGATCCGTGCCCTCGAACGCTACTACGCCGCTCTGCAGAATCATTGGCAAGGGCTCAATCTCATCGGGCTGTAGCAATCTCGGGATCTCAGTCATAAAACCAGGCTTGTAGTACTTTGCGTTGAATCCAGCCGATAAAGAGTTACATTTTGCTACAGTTTCTGTGTGATTATTTCCTGTTGTACTTCCGACCAAACCAATACCTGAGCCTGATGAATGTGAAGGCTTGTTAGAGCCCTTTGTTTTTTTACTATGTGCACTTTTTGAGGGCGTAGAGTTTGCAGTTGGAGTAGCCGATGATGGAGTGCCAAACATGTGTAGCCAAACGTGAAGTTTACGGGTTTCGTTTTGGGTCATGAGATTGTTGAGGAATTGCAGCGTAGTTATAAGAACCTTTTTATCTATTAAATAATGTTAGCACGTTTAGGGGCCTATGGTCAAAGAAATGATGGTTATCTTACAACCGGACTTAATCTGCATCTCTTTGTCGTGAGCGGCTTTTTCAAGATTGGGTGAGATGGGTTTTCCAGCTTTCTCTATGCATATATCGAGTAGTCTTCGAATCTCAGCTTCGAATCCCTCTTCTCTAAATCCAGGTCAAACGTCAGCTTTGTAAATCTGCTTGTAGCTTCATCGGCCGGAGTATTACGCTGAAAGATCTTGAGCCTTTTCCCTGGCGGCCAAAAGGTTCCTACCCAATATCGCTAGGTCCCAAACCTTAGGAAGAAGGTGGTGTTTATTGGCCACAAGCTGATCATTTCCGGACTTTAGAGTTTCCGTCAGTGCCTTCCATACTCGGGGGTTGTATCCTAAAGTCTCCCTGTGAAATAAATAGGTCAACCAACGACTCTGTGGTTTACACATAGCCATGTTTGATGCATATAATTCATATGAGAAACATACCTAGCCTCTCTACTTCGCTGCGATTTCTTGACTATGTTCTTCAGTTCGGAATCGCCTAATGATTCCTTTTGCGGTAGGATTACCCCGGGGTGGGTAAAGCTGGCTTGGGTTCCGAACAACACCGTCAAGAGGAGCTCCGGTAGCAGAGACATATGGATTTAGTCTAGGAAGGGTCACTGGTGTAATGCGGTATGTATTATGTCGTGGCGATAATATTTGAGACTCCTAGTACTATTTTTTGTAGGTGTATAGGTTGAGGTGGGGTGGACAAAGATTTTATAGTTGCAAACGGTGTGACCTAATGGCTGCTGCGGGTCAACGCGAAGCAGTGCCAGCCATCTCGCTAAATATACTGCTTGTGGTTAACACTGGTGATCACTAAGGGCCTGTTCGACAGCAAAACAAAACCGAGTTTTCAAGGGTCAACGCCTATTGAAACGGAGTTTTCGCCCCTGTAAACGATGTTTTGGCCTGTTGCCGAACGGGCCCTTAATGGTGATTCCTGCATTTATCTTAGGTTTGCATGTCCTAATTGCTCTGGATACCTAATTGCTCTAGATAGAAAACATACATATCCATCGGGATGCATGATATTACTGAATACTGTCAATATTGGGAAAGCGGGCTTTTCACGCAAACTAGAGGCTACTTGATGGGGTTGAAAGCGTTAACATCCTGGGGATATTCATGTAGCTCCCTTATATTCACTCGCTCTTAGAACCTGTGCTCTAGATGCATTCTTTCCTTTCTGTAATCCCATCTTATCCCCAGGCCCCCTAGTCTTTTTATAACCTGCTCTCAACCTATGAGAATTTACTGTAAGTCCCGAAAAATCATCTTTTCGGTAGTGTAGGAAATAGCTAACTACTACACCGTACAGACTTTTGAGACTGGAATTCGACAATTAATTGGCTGACTAACCGACAGAAAAAGAGATTTAGCGGAAGGCATTTTCATACTAAACTAGAAGTTCCTTCTCTCCTCACGGTTAGGAGCTTCTAGAATATGATTGCTAAAACTTATAATTATAACATTCCAGAATAAGGGATACTAGATAAAGTCAGATAACATCGATTAACTAGAGGTGTCACTTAATTAGGGGCCGAAAGCATTATAAACCCGATATCAGCGACCCCGATAACCCTAGGAGAGCAAAGATATATACCGCAATCACCGAGGGAGCGGAAGATGTGATATATTTCAGGAAGTAGGGAAACCAGGGGAAGAGGTGGGGAGGAGGGTGGTTAAAAATGGCAGTAAAGAATCTGTTAATTACTAGAATTGGTTGGTTACATTGATTTGAGACCCAGGCTTATCCCCAACTCTTGATGTCGAGTAGGTAAGCTACTCGTAGGGAAAGATATTGCGAGATTATGGGAGCATATGATAATACTAACTATATATAGTATTGAAAGCCAAAAGAAAAAATAAATATGGGGCAGAAAGGCCTTATATGTGTACGTAACAATCGAGGGGAGCATGATTTCCATTGAAGGGCAGCGTTGGGACTCGTCGGCTCACTATCGGCGGCTTTCTGGTAAGGACTCGCTGCCCGTATTTGGAAGAGAGCTAATTACCACAAAACTACATGTAACTTAACTGATCAATCATGCAATCTCACTCGCATGCCAAGCGGCACCTCAGTAGGTTAGTATTGAACACAAATGTATATGGCTGTAATTGGATGTAGGTAGATATATGCGAACCTCGGGAAGAATATATGATTAACAAGAATGCCGCGAAAAATGACATACTGTGTTATTTGAAGATACAATCACTATAATGGCTAACCAAATATTCTGTGGACATTGCTCTAGACTACTCTAGAAAGTAAAGATTAGGTACCAGAAGATACAATACCGCTGTGTGGATTAAGACTCAAAGGAGCGTGTCGGAATATCTCGATTGGGGGGGGACGGCTCCCCCTCTTCTTCTCGGGCAGTACATAGAAGCGGTTTCGAGGCTTACTCGGGGTTACATGCCCTCTAGAGCTTGAGCACTACATCATAGTACATGTATGTAATAGTAATATAAAGTACAATAACATATAGGTATATTTACATGTAATTCCAATAGACAGACATGACTAGCGTACAAAGGGTGAAGCTAGAACGGCCAGGATATCGGTTGGCCTGATTTTACACCTTAACTGTTGCGGTTGAGTGCCTTAGGCGTTCCAAGTTCCAACTGCGTCTTGTATTGTGAGATGTCCAAACTAGGCTGCGCTAATTTAAGGCGCGTTCGGCAACAGGCCAAAACGACGTTTACAGGGGCAAAAACTCCGTTTTAACGACCTTTTTGTTAGGCATTGTCCCTTGAAAACTCCGTTTTGTCTTACTGCCGAACGGGCCCTTAGTGTTATATAAGTCGTGCCAAGATCCCTTGTTAGATGCGCGACTTACCCTGACGTTTCTTTTAAGAAACTATTTAAGCTCTTAGGCTTGAATGGTTCTCTGTCTTTTCCCCTTTCTTTCCCATTTTATTCTCTCAACTCCGTGATTTCTTGTTCGAAACTTGCTCTGATTGGTTGCGCAGCTAAAACTCACGAGATCACGATAAACCCGATACTGCCCCCAACTCGCGCCTTGACAAGAAGTCAAATTTGCGCCCCAGCCTAGGCAACAAAAATAAGCATGGCATTGGGCGATTTCATTGACCGTGAGGCAGAGCTGGACGATGAAGAGGACGAAGATGACGAGCTCGCCGGCGAAGGTGGTGACGGTCACGGGAAATCAGTATCGAATGGGAAGCAGAAGCGACAAGACCCCGAAGACAGCAGCGAGGAGGAGGACGACGATGATGATGAAGAGGCAGCTAAGGCATGTATACTACTTCGGGTTAAAGCTACTGGCACTACTGACGTGACCGAATAGATTGCGCAAGGTTTCATTGTTGACGACGAGGATGAAGAAGAGGAGGAACAAGATGATGAATCTAGAGTAGTGGTTAAAGGGCGGAAGAAGAAGAGGCCTAGATCTCAACGCGAGGATGACGAGGAAGAGGGACTAGACGAAGATGATTTGGACTTGGTCATGGAAAACACCGGCTTTGAAGTTCATAGGACGGTTTGTTCACTACCCTCGACAAACTCTACCTGGGCTGATCTAATCTGGCAATTGTCTAGAGTGAATACAAAAGGCTTAAACGAGGTCGCACACAAGGTGATGATGGTCGTCATAGGCAACAATCACGCGATCTCAACGACATTTTCTCTGATGAGGAAGACCTTGATGCCCCTGGGGAACCTGATGACGACGATGATGGACTGAGTAGTATGCGTGCTCGCGGAGGCGATCGAGGAGATGCTCGCGGACTTGTTGACGAATTCGCGGATTTTATTGAGGAGGACTCCGGGGATGAAGGACGTCAGGGAGGAAGTGACGATGACATGCAGATGGCCGGGCAAAGAAGTAGAGGCGGTGACCGAGGAAGGGTCAGCTATGCGCCCGAACATCTAAACCTTCGTGAAGGCGCCATATCGGATATGCAGGATATATTCGGCCGAGGAGACGAGTACGACTTTGCGCTTATTACCGAGGAAGACCAAGAGGAGGAGGGCGAGGATAAAGCGAAAGATTTAGAGCTGAAGGATGTTTTCGAGCCCAGCGAATTGGCCGAACGTATGCTTACAGATGAGGATAACGATATACGTCTCAGGGATATACCAGAGAGATACCAAATCGCCCGCAAGCCATACACTCACCTTAGGATTGGCCGTGATGAAATCGATGAGGAAGGAGACTGGATTTCAAAGTTTTTGATTCCCAAAAAGAGATTAACACCACACCTTGTGGAGGCTTTGGTAAAAGCTATCAAGAAGATCTTGGAATTCTTTATCCTTGAAGACATGGAGGTCCCCTTTGTCTTCCAGCATCGAAAGGACTATTTGATTCATGCTGAGAAAGTACCTAAACGTCAGTATAATGGTGAGAGTGAGTCTCAGTATGAGATTGTAGCCGAAAGGCTTATATCTCAGGATGATCTGTGGGAAATCCTTGAGCTTGATCTCAAGTTCCGAGCTTATTTCGATAAGCGTCAGGCTTTTATGCGTACTTACGATCAACTTAAGCAACACGCCGGCATTGAGGATAGGGAGGCTGAAGAAGGTATAAGATACGCTGAGACGAGCGATCAACTCCAGGACATGCATGATTATATCCATTTCCGCTATCATTCACAGCTTAAGGATATCGCCCTAAACGCTACAGAAGGCCGCGGCAGTCATTTTCGAAGGCCAGGAAATGCCAAAACGATGTTTGAGCGAATTCGCAATGGTAAAGTCTATGGTCTGGTTCGGGCCTTTGGTATATCCGCATCGCAATTCTCAGTCAATGTTCAATTAGACCAAAAGCGTGAGTTCGCGGAAGACCCATTAGACTACCCTCATGCAATGTCGGATGAATACATCGAAGTTCCAGAATTCTCAACTGGCGAGTCGGCGCTACAGGCTGCCAAATTCATGCTTGCGGAGGAGATGTTCACCAATCCAAGCTTAAGAAAGGCATTGAGGGAGAGATGGTTTACAAGGAGTTTGGTACATGTCAATGTTACAGAAAAGGGCGTGAGGAAGATCGATGAGCAGCATCAGTACTACGTATGTGACCCCTTTATACCTAGCCTTCCACAGCTACCATGAGTTTGGGACTGATAGATTGTAGGAATTCAAATATCTCCGCAACCAAACCATGCAATCGATCGCTGCGCAGCCGGGAATGTATCTCCGTATGATGAAGGCCGAAAGCGACGGATTGGTAGAGATCAATATCGAGCTGCAGAATGAAGAGGGATACACCCGAAGGCTTTACGATTATATCACGTCTGAGAATGTCAGTGATATCGCTGATGCTTGGAACAAGGAGCGCAAAGATGTTGTTGATCTCGCGATGGCAAAGTTCAGAGTCATGTTCCAAAAGAACGTGAAGGATGAGCTACGAACTGCCTGTGAGGACGCTGTGGCATCTGATTGCCGCAGGAACTATTCAAAGGCAAGTCTTTTTATTACGTATTATTTAGAACAATTACTGACTTTGATGTCAGAAACTTGACCAAGCACCCTACAAGCCCAAAGCCTTGAAGTTGGGCGAAATTCCTCGAGTTTTCGCTCTTTCAAACGGCCAGGGAGAGCGTGGTAGAGACGCCCTTGTTGGTATTTTTAGGGACGAAGACGGCAGGGTTCTCGAAAGCGTCAAATACTCAGACCTTAAGGACGAGAAATCTCGACAAGAACTTGTTGACGTCCTGCAAAGGAGAAAGCCGGACGTCATTGGTGTAAGCGGTTTCAGCGTTCAGACACATAAGCTCGTCGAGGATCTCCGGAGCCTTGTGGAACAAAATGACATTATGGTCACTGGAGAGGAAGATGAAAAAATCCCTATTGAAGTGGTCTACGTTAATGACGAGGTTGCTCGTCTATACCATAACAGCGAGAGGGCTATTGTGGACCATCCTGATCTCCCTCCACTTGCTCGGTACTGTGTCGCACTTGCCAGATATGTGCAAAATCCCTTGTTGGAATATGCTGGATTGGGAAAAGATATTGTGTCAATTGTGTTCCATCCTACTCAGCAGCTTCTTCCCGAAGACAAATTGCAGAGGGCATTGGATTCTGCCATTGTGGATATGGTAAACTTGGTGGGGGTTGATATCAACGAAGCTGCCAGCAAGCCTTATGTCGCAACAGTGGTTCCATATGTCTGTGGCCTTGGTCCTAGGAAGGCTACTAGTGTGTTGAAGACAATCCAAGCCAATGGGGGAAGGGTTTCCAGTCGTATTGAGCTCTTGGGGGATAACGAGAAAGGATTGGGCACGGTCGTTGGCCCAAGAGTATTTGTGAATTGTGCTAGTTTCCTCATAATTCCACACGATCCCTCAGACCGAAACTCGGACTACCTAGACAATACCAGAGTCCATCCCGAGGATTATGATTTAGGACGGAAAATGGCTGCAGATGCTCTCGACATTGATGAAGAGGATGTCGCTGCTATGGTGCTTGAAGGCGGCCCCGGCGCTGTTATCAACGAACTCATCAACGGCCAGGAGGACAAGGTCAATGAATTGAGTTTGGAGGACTATGCGGAGGAGCTGGAGCGCAATTTCAACCAGAAAAAGCGTGCCACGCTTGAAACAATTCGTGCAGAACTCCAACACGCATATGAAGAGCTCCGTAACAAGTTTAACAAGCTTAGTACTGAGGAAATCTTCACCATGCTCACTGGTGAAACTCGAGAGACTTTGGACGAGGGAATGGTCGTTCCCGTCAATATTAGGCGTGTCACGGACAGATTTATCGCCGCCCGTCTTGACTGTGGTATTGAAGGAAATGTTTCGATTGATGAAATGCACAACGGAACTTCGCACTTCACACCTAGCAGCATGTACTCCATAGGACAGACAGTGCAGGCCAGAATTGAGCATATCGATACCAAAACATTCTTCGCCGAGCTTTCACTGAGGGAGGACAAAGTACGAAACCCAAAACGCAAGAACCCCGATGTGCCCCAAGAGGAATGGGACGACGCAAGAGAGGAGCGAGACAAGGCCCGTTTAGCCGTTACAAATCAGGAGCAAACCCGTACTGCAAGGGTCATCAAACACCCCCTCTTCAAGCCCTTCAACAGCAGGCAAGCAGAGGAGTTCCTGGCGGGCCAGAGCCGTGGAGATGCCGTCATCAGACCTTCTTCGAACGGACCTGATCACATTGCTGTCACGTGGAAGGTTGGCGATAACATCTACCAACATATCGATGTCCTGGAACTTGACAAGGAGAACGAATTCACTGTTGGACGGACATTGAGGGTCGGTGGAAGGTTCTCTTATAGCGATTTGGACGAGCTGATTGTCAACCACATCAAGGCCATGGCCCGAAAGGTCGATGAGCTGACACACAACAGCAAGTTCAGAACGGGATCCAAAGCTGACTGTGGTATGCTGAAAACCTATTCTCTCCCCTATCTAGCACTTCCTTGCCGCTAACAACCACCCAGAGAAATGGCTTGAGAAATACTGCGAGGCCAACCCCAAGCGATCAACGTACGGCTTCTGCTTCGACACGAAGCACCCTGGTTACTTCCTGCTCATGTTCAAGGCTGGCGCCTCATCACCGGTGGGCAGTTGGCCGGTGAAGATCATCCCATCTGCCTTTCAGCTGCGAGATACGCCGTTCCCGGATATGATGACGTTATGTAATGTATGTTACCTTACTTTTCTTTCCGTCCAACACCCTACTGACCATTCCCCTAGGGTTTCAAAACAATGTTCATGCACTCGCAAAAGTCACGCGCTCGGATGTAAATTTCTAATAGCCTGCATTGGCGTTGGGGTGGAGAGGGTAGTTTAAAAGAGTCCAGAACCCACAAACTTCTCTAGGGAGCGTGTGGTTTTGATATATTTATCTCCCCCCCCCTTCTTTTAACTTTTCTTTAGTTTGACTTAGAGCGAATCGATGGGTGGGCGCGATTGTGATTGTTCATGAATGATGCACTATTTTCTTGGCTTTTTCTGTTTTTTTTTTATATATATATTCTGTTTTACAGGGAGACTAGGGTTTTATAAATAATGATACTGCCAAAATTGGAGAGAAACATATATGTGCATGTTTATTCGACTGTATAGTGCTTTCATGTACTCATGAACTTGCCCCGGGAAAAAGGGGTTTATTTTCGTCACCGAGTGATATCTTATGATGCGCGCTTTCTGCCACAAGGTACCAAGACTAAAAACGAGACCTAAGGGGAGGGAGAGGGGAAAAAAAAAACAGAAAAATACAACTACCATCCAAGGAAATTAGAAAAACTGTCTACATGATCATTGGTAATGATAGCCCTTTGAAGACATGGGAGAAGAATGAGCAAGAAACAAAGACACAAGAATAGGATAAGATATGGTTTTTCTATGTGCGTACAATAATCTAGTGGATGTTCTTGATCCTGTTATGGGTGACGGCGATCTGGTCGTCGACACGGTCGCTCTGTTCGATCGATGTATTAGTACATGATTTCTAGCAAGTAAAATGAGAGATGGGATATAGTTAATTACCTTCTTAATGATCTTATCAATCTGCGCATTCTGTCTATCCACCTCCTGGCTCGTGGCCATAGCCAGACCCTTCAATCGCCCAGTAACAGCACCGAGAGCGTCCAGATTGTTCTCAATCTCCCTCTCCTTCTCGTCATCGCTCTCATCAGCCTCAAACTGATACTTAGACCTCTCAGCCAGACTCATCTTGCCGCCCATTCTACCCGTGCCACCAGCAGCGGAACCCGCACCGCCCAAGGCCTTGCCCACATGGTTACGGCTATCGTACCCAAACTGCCGTGTCTTGTCCCGCTCCTCGCGGTCGCTCTGGTGGCGCTCGAGGATGCGGCGCTCCTCTTCCTGCGCACGCTTGGAGGAGTTGAACGGGTTGGACACGTGCACGGCGAACATGCTGCCGTTGAGTGTCTTGAGCTCGCGCGCCTTCTGCTCGGCGATGCGGTTGTGATTGCTGGCGATGTCGAGGTTCTTCTCGGTGTTGTGGAGGCGCTCGCCTTGTGCCCCAAGACGGCCCAAGGTGGTGCGACCAGTCTCTTCGGCTTGAGCTGCGACGCGAAGGGCGTTCCGGGTTGAGGCAACGGATTCTTGCTTGGTGAAGCGGATCTGCTGCTTGACGGCGTTGACATCCTCTTCTTCCTCCTCTTCAGCCGTTAGCTGGCGGCTAGAGTTGTAGCTATCGCCGCCGGTGGTCTGGCCGTAGGAGCTGCTACCATAGCCGCCGGAGCCGGAGCCGTAAGCTCCTTTCTCATTTGCAGAAGGAGCCGCAGAGCCATATGAGGAAGAGCCGTATGCTGGGGGCTGCTGTTGCTGCTGCTGCTGGTGACGCTGCTGTGCGCCGCCAAAGAGCTGGTCACGGGAGGAGTCGGGGGTGTACCCACCGTAGCCGGTGGATTGCTGCTGTTGCTGCTGCTGGGGGGGGGGAGCTCCGTAGCTGCTATAGGAGGGGGCGGGGGAGGAGGCGCCGTAGGGGTTGCTTGAGCTGGTGGAGGTTGTGGTGCTAGATGGAGCGGGGGAGGCCTTACGGCCGCCAAAGAGGGCAGCGCGGTTGGCGTCGTCCGAGGAGGTATCTTTGGATTTTTTTGAGAAGAGACCCATGTTGCTTGTTCTTTAATTAGCTAGTTGTGGAGAATTGAGATGTTTTAAGATGGGAATTTGGGGGAGAGCTGCAGATACTGTAGATGTAGTGAAGATGAAGATGTAAAAGAGAAAAAGAGGGGAAGAGAAGGGGAAGAGAAGGGGAAGAGAAGTGGAAGTGAAGGAGAAGTGAAGGAGAAGATGTGTCGTTGGGGGTTGCTGTAATTAAAGGGAAGCTGAGGGAGGGGCTGAGACGGGAGCTGAAACCCATGTCCATAAATGTAGTTTACTGTAACTAGTCGTTTAATAGAGTGTGGATGCGTGGCGTCGCGGCTGAGTGGAGCAGCTCCTTAGAATAGATGCGATTAGGTAAGGGAGCATCCTGATTATCAATGCCTTAAACAGTGGTGCCAGAGGGGTGCATCTTCACCGATATATATACAGTAGAGAAAGTAAAATTTATCTATATAGGGCGCTTTAATATCAGTAGAGTAGGTATTAGGTGGTATTAATTACATAAGATATTGGCATTGTATCTAGCTACTAACATGTATGTATAAACCCATATGTAGGAACTCTAGCAATGATTACTACATGTACGTACCATCCGTACATACCTAAGAAAGGAAAATCCTCAGCTCGATCATTGATCCCCTCCGCCCTTGAAACATCATCTGTGCCACGCCGGGCTAAACTGAATAGAAAGAAACAAGAAATAGAGAATGAGAATAAGACACTTTGGAATTCATTCATTTGTTTGCTCATTCACCTATATGATAATTAAGCCACATTACTCCTCAAACAAGCACAACACTCGAAAGAAAAGGGAAAAAAAAAAAAAAAAAAAAAAATTCAAAAGCCAAAGAGGTCAAAAAAATAAAATAAAAAAGCTTTAACAAAAACAGGCAAAAAAAAAAAAAGAAAGAAAGAAAGAAAGAATCAAAGAAAGAAAGAAAGAAAGAAAGAACGAAAGAACGAAAGAAAAGAAAAGAAGAAAAGAAAAGACATCTTAACCAGTCATAACCATTCCACTATTCTCCTTCTCATTACTCGCCGTACTCAACCTGGCACACAGCCCAAGCAGCACGACCGTCTCCGTCGCGGCATAGTAATTCAGCGCATCCAACAAAATCTTCAAATGCCTCGAAAAGTTCTCCTCATACTTTGACAAGTTATCGGATAGCTTCTCGAGGCGGACGGGATCCAGTTTGTAGTCTTCCATATTTGCCGCACGGCGGGCAGAGGGCCCAGCCAGGCTGGGATCGGCTTGTACGAGCGCCTTGGACAGCGAGGAGGTGTAGGAGGCGAACATGGTACATGTTGTCATGAGTTTTGCGTGGATCTATTTGCCAGTTAGTTCTACTAGGCAAACGCAAGTGGGGAAACGGAGAGAGAAAAAACCTTAAGAAGCTTCGAGTTTGTCAACATGCACTCTTTCAAGCATGTATCCAAAAAATCCACATGATCCTGCATAAGTTCATCTACCGTCCTGACCTCCCCTAATCTCCTCATCAGCCCATTCCAATTCGGCTCCACAACCTCACTAGTACAAAAATACAGCAGCTGCTGCACAAACACCAACATGCGTGCCCTCAATGTCCACGCCCTTCTTTTCCACATTTCAATCTGCGGAAAGCGCGATTTCTGCTTCCATGTGTACAGAGTGTTATGATCCTGCCACGCCTGCCCCAGCAGCGACTCCAGGTGTCTTAAACTGAGAAGATACCGGAACAGCAGTTGGTACCGTAGAACTGTCTTCCGTGAAATGACAAGTGAGAGCGGAAACGGAACACTGTAGTCGAGCTCCAGGGCGTTGAAGCCGATGATCTGGTCAACGGGTGCCGCGGTAGCGCTGGGCCGCTGCTCTTCAAAGGTGGTGACGCCCTCGTCGATGCCGCTGACGGAGACGACACGCATGAGCCATTTTGTGAGACCGACCTCATTCATTTGGACCTTGACGTCCTCCTTGAAGGGGTCTGAAGCAGCAATGGAGCCTGGCTGGCGCAGTGCAAGGTCTAGCAGTGATTGTAGCTTGCCCACATTGACCTTCTTTGCGGGCTTCTGCAGCTCCGTCGCCCCCAGTTCCAAGAAGTACGAGAAGAAGTCCGATCTATCCAAGAAGAAATAGTGCTTTAGAGACCTGAGTCTTGCTGGAAGAGCATGTGTAGTCAGTAAAAGGTTTAAAAGTGACTCGTTTGCGTGGGCATATGCAGAATTGACGTTGTCAAGGAATCTGATATCGTCAAAGCTCTTTGGCACATCTGCGACCTGCTTGCTGACGTCGACACCGCCACACTCACGCACAACATTGAGGTATTTCCCGGCCAGGAGGACCTTCTCCTTGACGGCCTCGAGCTGCGGTGGGACGTCCCCGTCACGGACTGTGTACCTCTTCTCCCAGTACTCGTCCGTGTAGTCCTCCTCGAGTCGTTCACGTCGGATGCTTTTCTGCTCCTT
The DNA here is from genome assembly GCA_024713595.1 of Morchella rufobrunnea. Classification (NCBI taxonomy): domain Eukaryota; kingdom Fungi; phylum Ascomycota; class Pezizomycetes; order Pezizales; family Morchellaceae; genus Morchella; species Morchella rufobrunnea. The sequence continues at coordinate 1,060,154 of JAMGYT010000002.1, read as the reverse complement.
GACTAGAAACTCGGCGTGCGGATCACGGATCATGCCGTGATGCAGCCACTCATTGAGCATGGACATGTACGGCCGTGAGGCCTCCCGTAGTAGCATGCTGAGGAGGGACTTTGCCGCAGGGTCACCGGCCATGCTGGAGAGGCGGTATGTAAGCAGTCCAAGGACTGATCCTCCTTTACAGATTTTCATCCCTGGGACGCCGCCAGCGCCAACAATGTCCCCGCCCTCACGGAGACTCTCGAGGATATTCTCCACATCGTCATAGTCATCGACCGAGTCGTCCATGTCCTCATCCTCCAACATCGAGTTCCTTCGCAGCATCTCCCGTGCCAACGAGTACAGCTGAAACATCATGTGGCATGTTGGTAGCGTATGCAGGTGCAGTATATGCAGTGTGAAGCTGGGGCTTGTCTGGAACTGGTGTTCGAGCTGTGCAACGAGGACGAGGTAGTCGCGGAGGAGCTTTCTGATAGCAGCGCAGAGGGCATGGTTGACAGCGCCAAACTCTTCTCGGCTTTGAACTTCGACAAAGGCTTCGACGGCGCCGTAGTGCGTGGACATCTTGAGCATGGTGGTGGAAAGGTCGCGGAGCGAGGGGTCGAGGCCTGGGAGGATCTTGAATTGGGGGCCGTCGAGGCGGGCGCTTTCGAGATGGGGATTGTAGTCTTCGCGGAAGCGGATGTATTGGCCTTCGTAGCCCTGCGGGAGGTGTTAGTAGGTGAGTTGTAGGTATAGAGTAGAGTAAGGTACCATGAAGACGAATAGTAGATCCTCGAGGATTGAGGCTTCTTGGAGCTCGAGGGACATTGTTTCGAGGGGTGGAGGACGCTTTGTAGCTGGCATTGAGGATGCCAGAGGTGGAATTGAGATCCGTGAGGCCAGAGGGGCGGTGGTGGGGGGTATCAGACTTGCTTCGGGGTTCCATGGAACTGAGATCACCAAGCTATTAGCAAACCAGACCATACCAATAAATCATAGGGCCCAAGCAAGATCCGTTGAAAGTGAGTTTGCAGAGGTTTCCTCATCAGCTTCTTTAGACCAGTTCCAGCCATACATCCATCCCCAAATGCCCTGGCCCCAAACCGCCCCCCACCGTATTAAGAACCCTCCCATCTCATCCCACAAAACTTTATAAGCCAAGCAAGAAGACCCTACCATTCGGAGTTCCCCTCCCACTTCCCACACTACCCCCCGATATTCCCGTACTCGTCCTGGGCGTATTCCTGTCCGGCGACTTTGCGCGCCTGCCCGTAGTCGTTGTTTCCGCGATGTGGATTCTCTCCGTCGTGCGCTTGTCCATGGCCCTCGTTGCAGGCCGCCGTGTGGGCGGCGGTGAGTTTGGATCGCGCCCTGGGCCGGAGCGGATACGTGAAGCGGGGTCGCGGCTGGTACGGCGGTTGGGATCTGACGCTACGAAGCTCCGGGAGGCCATTGTAATTGTGTGTAGAAGGGGGGGGGGGGGTGATGGTGGGGATGGATGGAAGACGCGAATTTGGTGTGGGGGAGTGCACCTGCGTAGTGGTGACAACGATTGGCTCCCCCGCGTGGTGTTAGTGTTGAGCCTCAGGAATAGGGTTGGTAGATGTTTAATTTGTGTGAAGTTGGAGGAGTTTGCTAGATTGTGTCTTTGATAAAGAGCTTTGACGGAATATGCGGTGTTTAGTTTGGTAGTCGACGGTTGTTACTTTTTGAGGTCAGATAAGGAATTTATACCATTTGTGATGGGTTTGCTCTGGGTCTTTGCTTAACGGATCAAACAATTCAAACTTGGGTATCACAAAAACGGTGGTTTTCGAATTCATTACATGTAATTGGCTGTGACAGAAAATGCAGTGCCAATTCAACTCCAAGGATATTAAGGTTATGTATGTGTATGCAATCACAGATTGTCACTCGAGGATCTGTTATGGTCAATTGACGCTCAAAAGTAAATTGGCCAAAAGCTCAAAAGAGAGTTAAAACCTGTCTGGGAGAAGAAGAGGGCTTTGGGCTCTCAACAATGGCCGCTCCAAGCCAGTCCTGCTAGTCAAGATCAATAGACAAGAAGAACCCCTCCATAACAAATGGAGGGGTCAATTCAGATGCCTAGCTGACTCATCAAATGATAGCACCTTCTGCCAAGGCCTTCGCCTTTTTGCGGATAATCCTCACCGTATTAGGCAATTCTGCCCCTCCTACGACTTGTCTTGTCTGGGCAGCCCGCCTCGTTGAAGCCCGCGTCGCCCATACTCGTGAACCTTGACAAATAGCTCCACAGACAGCTCTTCACCCCCTCCATTTGATACTCTCCATCTCACGTACTACCCTATCCATCTTCATCTAACCAACTATCGCCAGAATGTTTATTGCACGATCGGAATACGGTTTGTTTCATCCTTGGATCATCTCCGGCAATGACATGCTAATCCATCGGTGCTAGACCGCGGTATCAAGTTCGTAATCAATCAACTACATCTCCATCTCGCATTTCAACTTTAACTGACGATGGCTGCACAGCACCTTCTCCCCGGAAGGTCGTCTCTTCCAGGTCGAGTACTCTCTCGAAGCAATCAAGCTCGGCTCCACCGCTATCGGGGTACCTCCTCCCTCCCCCAAAATCTACTATCCTTACCCACCCCATACCCTACTAACCGCCTATGGTCCCGGGATGACAGGTAGCGACTGGATACGGAGTAATAATCGGCGTAGAGAAGCGAGTAACCTCCCCGCTACTCGAGGCCTCGTCCGTCGAGAAGATTGTCGAGATTGACCGACACATCGGCTGCGCCATGTCCGGGCTGCAAGCCGATGCCCGTTCCATGATCGAGCATGCCCGCGTCGAGTCACAGAATCATTTTTTCCACTACAACGAGCCCCTGCGTGTTGAGAGCTGCACGCAGGCGATCTGTGATTTGGCGCTCAGATTCGGGGAGGGTGCGGATGGCGAGGAGAGTATCATGTCGAGACCTTTTGGTGTTGCGTTGTTGATCGCCGGATATGATGAGGATGGTCCACAGCTGTAGGTTTTCCTTGTTTGGTGTTTGTGAGTTTAGAGGTTGTGGTGGGGCTAATAGGTCTGGGGGACAAGATATCACGCAGAGCCGTCAGGTACATTTTATAGATATGACGCAAAAGCTATTGGATCAGGTAGTGAGGGTGCCCAAGCCGAGCTCCAGAACGAGTACCACAAGGTAACTCCATACATTTGCCAAGATTCCGCAAGCTGCGGTAGTTAACAATAATCTATAGTCATTGACACTCGAGGAAGCCGAAACAATGGTCCTCAAAACACTAAAGCAGGTGATGGAGGAGAAGCTCGACTCCAAGAACGTCCAGCTGGCCTCTGTCACCAAGGACAAGGGTTTCAGAATCTACTCGGATGACGAGATGGCCGCGGTTGTGCTGAGACTGGGAAATGCCTAGAGTTGGCCGGGGGGGGGGGGGGAATGATTCTGTCTTTCGTGGAACGGCTCATGTTGCATACAGTAATTAACTACTACTTTGTTAACAACATTGGTGCTTAGCCGTTTACCAAACGGCCCGAAGAATAGAAGAAATCTAGACGCAAAAGTCTGCGCAGTGTTTTTTTTGTTTAGTTCAACACGCCCGCTTTGCACTGTCACTACCTGCATAAATCAACAAATACGTGAATTGAATTGCATTGAGCGTAGTGCCACGAGATACTGCACCCGTCTAATTATATACATGTACTTACGTTCCAGCGATTACTAATTAATGGGGACCAACCAGCCATCAATCATTTCGGATTAATACATTCGGTTAACACATATGTTCCAGCGGTTATTTATCTACAGAATTAGCATTGATCAGTGGCTATCTAGCCTAAATTAAATATTTTTTCTACGGAAAAGGTCTATAATGACAGTTTTTCAAGCTACTACATGTAGAGTAGTTCATAATAATACATAATCCATAACGACGCAGCGCCATTTCTGGGTTTGTTCTAGCTGGGATAACTCTCTGAAACGAATAAAAAGGACAATTGACAGTTGTTGTCCCGTTCCAAAGGGGCCTGCGGTAACATTGCATTTCCAATCCCCCATTCGTACGTGCAGTTCTCTGCTCTGGCAGTTGATAACATCAGTGCATGTAAAACCGATTAATCGGAGTCAACCTTTCCCCGTTATGCCTTTTTATACAGTAGGACTAATCAAGGCGTTCAACACCAGGATAGGTCCTCTGTTAGCTAGAAAATATTTTCATCCTATGTGTGATCGTCCGAGTAGTTATAGGGATTATGATGAAAATATAGGTTGGAAAATAACAGTCGGTAGTCAATGGCTGCCCTCAACCAATCATAGATCTTTCTGACCGTGGCGAGGAAGATTATATTATTTAGATATCTATAAATCAAGGTGGTAGTAATTTGGTAGTAGTTGGGGGTTTAGCAAACTATCGCAATATGGAAAATAAAGTAAAAGGGACCACAGATGGTATCGAGTTGAGGATACTGGGTAACTAGGAATATAGTAGCTACAGCCTTTTAAGCTACTATACATATCATGTACATGTAGTTATATATAATTGTAGGAGCACCAATTTCCTAATATAGAAGGGTTGCTACGTATACGTTGATACCTTGATAAATGTATATAACGATACACCATCACAGCAGCCGGGATGAAATTGCTTCGTTCGAGAAAATATATAGAAAATCCTGGGTGAAAGTGAGGCACCTTGGGTTTGGGGGGGGGGGGGAACACCGTAGCAAACTCATCACAGGTGGCCGCTGGTACCACTTCACACATAGTAGGTAGGTTCCTCAAATATGTGGCATGAGTAATTTGTAAAAATATACGTGCGTGTATAAGGTTCATACATGTACGTGCTATATGTCCAATTGGCCAAGATGTCTGTACTGCTAAGTGAATTACAGGAAATTATGGCCCGTGGCTCGTGAGAGCAGGTATGGTACAAGTACATACAATATAGTTTGGTCCTACCATTCTCATATATATCTCCAACCATACCATTTGCTAGGTCAAATAGTGCAATCTGGTCTGGTAATTTCTGCGTATGATAAAGAGCACATCTATGATATGTAGTACATATATTTTATGACGTACAGCAAATGGATAGCTATGTTAATATTTGCTGTGAACGATAAAGAGGACAGCTGGGTGAGTACATGTATTTACTGTGTACGACACAGAGGACAGCTAAGTACATGTAAGTATCTACTGAAATCTTTGCCAGAAGCCCTTCTTCCTCCAAATTATTCTCAATTTCTGTTGTATGCTTCTTCGCCAGCAGTAATATCCCTCCTGTCTCTCGATATTCACATTTAGAATAAAACTACCTGCAAACTTTCTCTCATCATGGGTACAATTGTCCCAATCGATCTTTCTCCTCTACAAATAGAGTACCCCGCCAACGATCAATGGACCATCTATGGACGCAGCGGATCATACATCTACGCCCAGCCTCATTTCCTCTCGTATCCACTTTTCGTTCCTATCCTTCTCCAAGGTGATTTTCCTGCTTACATCGGAGTCGAAGCCATTCCAGACGGCTTTATCCGTACCTCTCTGCAAGGGAAAGCCAGGTGCTACAACTATTTGTTGAAAGTCCTCACGAACATCTCAGAGGACAAAACTCACCAGTTTGAACTAAAATATAAATTCACTCAGTTCAACGGCTACGTTATCAATATTCATTTGGCAGACCAAGATTATGGTATTGATAACACTGATAGTAGTAGTGTTGCTATTGGTAAGAGAATTAGTAATGGTATCCGGTATGAAATCAATCAAGTAGTCAAATTTGAAGACGCTACTTGTTCTCTTGTGGTACTCAAAAATATGTGGGGATTCAGCAGTCAGGATTCCAAAACGAAACTCAAGACAGAAATTGACATGCCGGCTATCATGCCCTTAGAAATGCTTCGAATCAAGGCCTGGCTCCACGATACTGTCGTCTTAGTGTCAATCGAGGGCCAAGGAGACACCATGTATGCATTCAAGACAAATAATACCCCAAACGATGTATATCAAGAGTTGCACACACTTCTCTGTATCCCTCCTCACCCCAATATCGTGGAGCGTCCTTATTATCTTGTCACCAAGAAGACTCAGTACTCCCAGCAGAATCCAATGGACCCTGCTTCTTTATATCTTCGGGAGCCAACACAGCCAATCATTGGCTTTCTAATGCCATACTATTCTGGCGGGAGCTTGAAAGCTTATGTCAAAAACTACCGGCCCACGCCTCTACAGCAATCTCGCTGGGCGCTACAATTGACAGCTGCAATTCTGCATATATATGAGCACGGTGGTGATGGTCACGGTAGATGCGGCAAATATAGTGCCTTGAAAATGGATAACATTGTACTTGATGGTGCTGGAAATATTAGACTGATAGACTTTGAAAATTCCGGGACATGGCTTCAATATACGCCTATTGAGGTGATAACCGCCAATCGTGCCAGTAAGGGCAGTATTTCCCGGTATGTCGACGGGTCTTGTTCTTCTAATAGAACCCCTGGGTCGGCACCGGTACCCGTCTCGCCAGTAGTCAGATGCACCGTCTGCAGCCCCCACCCCTGTCATGTCCCGAGGAGCTTGGGCCTAACAGGGCGTCTCTTGGAAGCCGCACACGAGAAAATCAGCGAACATAAGTTTTCGCACACCAATATCATTGGCCCTTCCAGACCTAACTCCAACGCGAGCTACAATGGTATCGCCTGCCACAAGAAGATCGCCTTCTGGAGTGATGCATCCAACAGTGAGTGCAGTGATGCCATGGCGTGGATGCTAGGATGTTGCCTCTGGTGCATCTTCGAAGGCGAGCCGTGTTTGTCGGATGTTGGGGATGACTGGTTCCCCGTTTATAATTCGATATGGAAGAAAGCAAGACGATCTGTTCCGCCGGCGGTGTTGAAAGTGGTGGGGAAGACTATGAGGGCTGGAGGGGAAAGACCGGAATTGAGGGAGATTTATGACGTCTTGGTGGAGTGGGAAGGGGCGGTGAGGAGGTTGACGGATGGGGTTTGCGGAACTGATGGGACTGTTGGAACTAACTAAGGCGAGGTTTAGGGTAGTACAGTTGTTTATTAAGGTGGTGTAGTGTGGTGGTGTAAGTGGAGAGGTTTGGGGGGGGGTGCCTAATTTAAGGTTACGCAGATATGGGAGCTGGGTGGAATGCGCTGTTAAGGCTTGATTGGTGTTGGCCTTGTGGGAGCAGTTGAAACTGAAGCTACGTAAAGTTCCACACGGTTTTGCGGATTCTATTGCATGTATCTGGTCATGCATGTTGCAGTTTTTTCATTTTTTTTCCCGTTTCCTTTAGATTCTTCATACTAAGTAGCTAGTTCCTCGTCTGATAAATCGCTCATATGAATAGACCCTTTGCTTTAAAAGAGCCGATCGAAACTTCATTGTCCTTTAATTTTTTTTTCCCTACCGATGTACGAGCGCGTTAATTAGTGTACACTGGTGCTTGTAGTCGTGTTCACACAGAAACATAGATTCATGGAATATCACTCGGCCAAATATGTGTAGAGATTTATCGAGGCGTGCTCGCGCGCAGAATAATTTTAGTAGTATTGTATCGGCTATTCAGTACTCAAAACTCACCTTGCTACCATATTCCGCCATAGATAAATGTTGCTTGGCGGTAAGTACGTATGTACAAGGGTCTCGCATTAAGTGAGTGAACAAAATGTGGTTTACAGGTGAGGATCCATTCACACACTAAATCCCAGACCCTTGTCCTTGCGGCGAGAGTAACTTTCCACCAAACTTGTGCGGTTGCAACACAAAGGTGGTGGCAGAAACTTATTCTCGCAGCAAGTATATATGGCTCTGTAGAGAGAGGAAGGGCACGGTCATAGGTGGAAAAAAACCCTGGGGCGTTGACCCCTTAACCCGCGGGACCGCATCCATCATTGGATATACATACAGGCCATTTGAACTCTTTTGTATCGACATACCTGTGTTTGTTTGGGATATGTGTGCTGCTGTGGCTCGGAATATTATTGGGGATGCTGAGTCATATCATAAACCGAGTGATGGGCTGTGATGGATAAATAGCCTCTGTTTGGATTCAAGGTACCTACAGTACCTGTAGGCATTCATGTACTCTGCTTCAAAAGCCGTGCCTGACTCAAGAAGAGTATGGAAAACAGGGTAAAATATATGAATGAATAGACTCTTCCAATTATCGCTCCTATAAAAAAAGGGGGGGTAAAATTGACACTTCATGAAGTTCGTAAAATGGTGATTCTCGAAAGAAACGCTGCTAAAGAACAAGGGGGAAAAAAAAGTGCAGAACAAGAATTATAAACCTCCACCTAATTAAGCGATTGACGCCCGCATCATCTTATTACCATTAATAATAGCGGTAGTTCCAATAATGATTTGTCGCCGACCTACGCAGACCATCAGTATTGCTAAAATTTGGGACACTCGGTAGAGAGTTAATAATGTACCTTCCTCGCGTTTAGCAATGAATCTCAAAGCCGCAATTTCAGTGAACGTGCAGCCCCCAATAAAGAAGATAACAGTAACCTTCTTCTCGGATTGTCCGTTCAGTATATTCCTCGCCCTGACAGCTTTATCCTCGCCCCTCTGAAACTCGTCAAACGTTTTCCCCCTCACGCCCTTGAGCACATCCTCGAATCCCTTCCAACCCGCCGCACCTGTGTTTACCGCCGCGTTTGTCCCCTTCGCAGTGGCAGCCATGAGCGGCTTCTGGATAATACATTGGACTAGCCGGATGCTCAATGGCGCATAGCCTGAGTAAACATAGGATATGTCATCCGGGGCATGCTCATTTACTTCATCTACAATCAACTTCAATGTCTTTCGGAGGCTTGTGTAATTCGTCCTTACTATTCCCGACGCCGCAAGTGTTGTGCGGGACTGAAGAAGCTGGAGCTTCTCTAGTGCATCGAAGGTCAGTACATGGTTATAGCCATAAGCATGGAGAATCTCTCGCTTAAAGTTTTCGAGATCCTTTGGCTTTAACCCTTGACTGATAAGAGATTCTATACAGAGAAGGCGCAAGATGGCTTCTACTGGGGCGTTCCTTGAAATCAGTTCTTCTATGGCGTCATGCTGACTAGCCGGGTCTACACCCGCCGCAAGGTCTATTTAATTAAGATTAGAACTCTAGGCTTAGGTTTATCTGTGGCGTAACATAGTTCCAAGGCCTTGGGGCTTGCTTAATTAGGGAGGGCTTACTTTGTTGAATTTCAAGTATTTTATTAAAGATATCTGAACGAGTATGCTTCATTATCTCCTCGGCCAGACCCGTGTGCAATCTCAGTGATTGGTGTTCTTGTTGCAGTCCGCCAAGTTTGCTCACGAAATCACGAATTTCCGAGACTGTCTTCGCTTGATGTCGACCTTCATAATCATCATTCAGCCTTCTAGCAACCTTATTGAGTAAATTTCCCACGATAGCAAAATTAGTATCTCGTAAGTTCTCAAATAGTTTGTCCTCCGAACTCAATAGAACTGGTCTCTTCTGCTTAGTAGAAGATGCAGGAGCTGCGGCAGATGAAGATGAAGATGGGGCAGCAGCTCCTTGTTGCTGTTGTGGTGGGCCTACAAGGGCAGCATCTAACTCTATTTTTGCTATTTGTTCTGTTAATAACCATCTTTGTATGGCAACGACTAGGAATAGATTTACAATTGTGAATCCCGATTGTTTCATCAATTAACCCTTCATAAGTGAGTTGCGTTAACAAAGGAGTCGCCATGTCTGATTCCCTATCCACCACAATCAATTCCCCGAGTATACTACTCGGGGCTAGGGGCAAAAGATTGGTATCGGATGCATCCTCTTCGCCCCGCATACGGATCAAGGCATCTGCTAGACGCTTTGCGCAGTCACCTTTCCCTATTATACGTGGAAACAGTCCGTACCGACGTTGAAGGCCCATAAGTGCACGTGCTGAGTAGAATATGGACGTGTAATCTTTGCGCTATAAAATCGTAAGCACAACTATGGCAAACATTACACTTTTTATGGTGACGAAGCATTGGGAAGACATACTAGGTATAATTCTTCAAAGGAGTCCTCAAGCTCCAAGGAAAGAAGATCTGGCTCCAGTGCGAGAAAATGAAGAGGAAATTCACTGAGTGTGACATCACCTAATACACCCTCATCTTCAAGGATCTTTTCACATACAAGTGTTCGTCGGGGAACGAATAGGACAGTATAGTCTAGCTCTTGGCCAGGAACTTTGGCATTCTTTTTGACGTGAGCTATGTATAGAAAATGTCAGCTTATCTAGCTCTCTGTTACTGCTGGTAACAAAATTCTCCAACTGCAACATTTATGCTATTGAGAAAGCTTCAGTTGTATCAATGTTGGGCACAAGACTGGCAGTGTGGGGTAGACATTGAGCTCCGCACAGCCTACTTTTGGCCCGTGGAAAAAAAAGGTTCGTGGGAATGTGTAAAGAACTTGATAATGAGCTCTACACACCTGCTATCGCATATGCATTCTTAACCGTGCACCGGACTAGAAACACAATGTTCTTTTGTGTAGCTTCAATCACGCCATCGTCAATCCAGAATATTTTGTCGACACCATGTTCCTAAATCGTATTACATTACTATCATAAATCCCATTAACAAACATAAGAGAGATTGTTTGGGCGCACTTGAAGGGCCGAAAACTTTATGAAGAGACCAAGCGGACCGCTGAGCGACTTGTCGAGAACCAGAACCTTCTTTCCACGCACCTAGGTCGACTGTTAGCGACGGGAAACGAGAGTTAAACAATCAACTTACGCCCAAGAGAAGGTCTAAAAGATCCTTCTGAGCTGCAGCTTTGATATGACCTGTATCGACAGTGCCAGAGGTGGGAACCATTATCGCGAGTGGTCCGTCGTTGTTGACAAGGGCCTGGAGGTTGTGAAGACAAGGTGGGCTATCTGAGGCGTATCTTAGCTAATCTTAGACACTTACCAATCTTGGATAACTAGACGAAAGTTGATCATTGATATCATGCTCTGCAGTTCAAGCACCTACGGGACAAGATAGGCTTAATACATACGCTCTGATTTAATGTATTTAGGCCTGTATCTCAGCATTTCTACATATGTATGCTTATTCACTGGTGATGCTGGTACCCGCGGTGACTTACGGGTAAGAACATGAAATAATCCCTAAAATCATATATTCTTGTGTATAAACTTATTGACCTAACATGCTATTTAGAATGGATCAGAAAGAGACTGTTATAAACAAGGGCTATATGTAATTTTCAAGCGGCCAGTGGGAGCTTCGTGTCGAGCGAATGACTCAGCTATGACTAATAATTGCTGCATGTAAACTTGAGGACACTGACAACTGAGCTGCAACACATCAAGTCTACTATCACAGCAAAATGGCTGCCAACCTCGATGGAGCACCGGTGGACCCCCGGGGGAAGGACAGTCCGGTCGAGGATTATTTGAATGATAAATTCCAGACATTGGGTGATTTGGACAATCTCGATGCCCTGCTTGCAATAGTCTCGACGCAGCAGTCACAGCTCCGGGATCAAGTACGCCATTAAAATCCAATCAAAGTCATTGTTTACTAATAGACAATCTGCGCAGCTTCAAGAAGCAGAAACAAGGGCTGAAAAAGCTCGCACAGCTGCTAAAGAACACTCGCAAAATGTCCTGATACAGGCGCAGCTATTCCGGCAAGAACAGGAAGACATTGATCGCCGCATAAGAGCTACTACTTCATCAGACATTGCGCAGGAAGCCGCACGAGAATTCGAAATGAGCATGGAGAAACTGCGAAGATTAGATGTCGCCAAGGGATATGTTTCGTTGATCATTGAGGTGAACAAACTATCGGAGGAGGCAAGGAAGCTTATCCAGAAGGACCCCAAATCTGCTCTGGTTCCATATAATAAGTTGCAGCACTTATCAAACTCTTTGAAAACTCGCCACGAGGCGTCGGAAAGTGCTGCTGTTCATCTAGTTGATTTCGTTGAGAAAACCACGAGTACCCTGTGGGATGAGATGAAGAATAAGCTTGCTGGGGAGTTTCAAGATGTACTAGCAAAAATGAGCTGGCCGGCGCCTAAAGTAGACCTAAATAAGTTCCCAGATTTTCAAAAATGTTTTGATAAACTATTAATTTTACAAGAACCGTATGTCACTAATCTACTCTTGAATACTTGAGCAAACTGACCGGTTATCAGCGAGATTGCATCTGGATTAAAGGATAAGCCATTACTACCTCTTGAGGTTCTCATAAAACCACTGGAACTTAGATTTAGATATCACTTTGAGGGCGATAAGCAAACAAACCGAGTCGATAAGGTGATTTCCCCCTCTTCAACTCAATATCCCTTGGAAATTTAGCGTTAACCGATTTGTTTGTTATAGCCCGAATGGTTTCTTTCGCAATTAGTTACCCTAATAACAACCTATACCCCATTTTTATGCTCATCAATACAACCAATTCTGTCGGCTTCTGAAAATCCGCACGTTTCCTCCCGCGACGCTGTAAACGAGTTCATTACTGCGCTTCTACCGGTACTTCGGCGTAAAATTCATAATTTGCTTCCTCAAATTTTGGATCAAGCCCAGCTGCTGAGTCATTTCATTCACGAAATGATCAAATTTGATGCTGTGCTTCGGGATGAGTTTTCGTACATCCCTTATGGAGAAAACGGATGGAAAGGCGTGACCCACGAGGTACTGACTGTAGAGAATGGGTTTGCTGGATGGTTAAAAGTTGAGAAAGAATGTAAGTTCTGTCATTATCTATATCCGAGTTGGTATGGTGAGCTTAGTTGCGAAATAGTCGCCTTGTCGAGATACCATAACATTCTCAATGCCGAGGATGCCTGGGTTATTGATTACGACAGTGCGGGCCCGAATGACGCAAAACCGACAAAGTCAGCACTCCGGCTGAAGGATCTTTTGGAGACTATCACAGGTATTTTATGGTTCTTGGAACACTTCTTCTGTGATCTAACAGCATATTCAGACCGATACCGCCCCTTAACGTCCTTCAGTCAACGTCTTAGCTTTTTGATGAATATTCAAATCTCTATATTAGATCAATACCTCAACCGACTCCAGTCAAGTATCGATGCTTTTAGTATTCTTTCGTCGTCAATTGCAAGGGCTGTTCAAGGCACAAGCAAAGAGGAGGCGCAATCCCTCTCTGGACTTGGCGGTCTGGAGAGGTTATGCAGAGTTTACGGCAGCGCTACTTTCCTCGAGGAGTGTATACGAGACTGGGATGAAGATACCGTATGCTCAAATTCCTTTGTGTTAATTTCCCAGGGCTAGTAATTATGGCTAATAATTTCTAGTTTTTTTTGGAACTCTGGGAAGAGTTGCAGACCAAGGCCCATAAATCTCAACAGAGCGATTCGAATAAGACTTTGGCAGGTACGATGAATGTAGAGGAGGTCGCAAATGTTACTAGTAATGCAGTCGTCTCTGGTGATGATGACGGTGCATTATTTGATAATATCGCCGAAGCATACAAGGGCCTTAGCACTAGAGCTGAAGAGATGATTGTGGAATTGTTAATAGGAAGTATGAGGGAAGAATTGAAGTCCTACTCAAGAATGTTAGCTCAATCCCCCGTCTTCCATTTTTGTAATCAATTCGCTCACCCTCGGTATAGAACACTTTGGTCATCTATTGATATGGATCGGGGCGACAATACAATTTCCCCCGAAATTGTTCCAGCCGTGGCGGTGCTCAACTCTTATCTCGACTTCCTTTCCAAAACTGTCGCTGCTGCTGTCTTTAGGAGGGTCTTTCGCAAGCTCGGTACCGGAATCCAGGACTGGATGTGGAGCCATGTTATCACGAGAAATCAATTTTCTTCTGCTGGGGGGAACCAATTCTCCAGCGACATCAACGAAATATGGAAGACTTGCTCTAGATATGTAGAGGAACCAACAGCATCGATGAGGAAGCTGAAGGAATCCTGTGCGTTACTTACGCTTCCAACTTCTCCGGCTGAGGGAAGCATTGGGCTCAAAGAGATTTCAGGGTCCGTTTTTGAAGATAACGACAAAGCAAGAGATTCTCTGGCGCGATTAGGTCTAATGAATCTATCCATCAACGATGCAAGGACTGTGTTGCAAAGGAGAGTAGAGGCTTTTGCTTAGGGCACGGTATCTTTTGGTTAACTTCGGGCGGGAATAAGTGTTCAAAACTCTTCAGATTCCGATCTTGAGATGAACCGGAAATACAACCCAATACGATTAGTTATCGGTATTTCATGTATCATGCCTATCGTTTTTCTTTTACATATTTCCAAATTTAGCCACACCCGAGTGATGGACTATGAACTCGCTTTTGGTTTGGTTCGAATGATTTCTTAGATGTTCAATATTTAACTTACGTGCGCATGTATATACACTCATGCAACAAGAGAGTATTGTGGAATCCCCTTTGGATTTGTAGGTACCTCCCGGATAGCCCCCAGAAATGTTCGATCAAAGGTGTTCTAGTGACATTCTATAATTTTTTTCGCAGCCCTACCCTTAGCTCCTGCGTTAGCGTATGTCTTGGCATTTGCAAAAACTAAGAACAAACTAAAATTCAACATATTCAACTCCAAAAGAAAAAGAAAACCCTTTTCAACTCATCAAGGTCCAAAATGGTCACCAAAAACATGTCTCCCGGAAATCTCGATTCAATTGAGTCTGATGATGGCGCAGATGATATTTTGATCAATAAACTCCTAAATGGAGAAGACGAAATTCCAGAAGATTTTGATTTTGGCGACACTGTCGGCAAGGTGGACGAAGCTATAGACTACGAAGACATATCAGACGATGGCCTTCTTCCGGAAGAAGAAGAACCCTCTGCCACATTTCCAACTACTCTGATTTCTACCCCGTCAGCAGACAATGACTTGTTCGGTATGATGGAGAAGGGTACTGTGCACGAGGATGATAACACGGATGAGGACAAGGAAGACATTGTGGATGGCCAACCAGAGCTTGACTTCGACGACTTATTCGGGGATTCAGAACTTGTAGATGACTCAGCATTATCTGTTACTGGGAGTCTTAACATCGATTCACTTGAGGATGGTCTACGTGATCATGAGGATTCGATCATGTTGGACGCAGATGCGGATGAAGAAATGCCTAAATTTTTTTCTAGCGGCAATTCTTCGGACGAGGGTTCCGAGATGGAAATACCAACCCAGCCCCGTCAAGAGGACCTTGTTAAACAATACTTTCCAGACTTTGAGCCTCATAAAATCCTATCATTTAGCTCACTCTTCAAGCCTAAACATACTACTTTACCAGCTCCTTCCTTCAATCCACCGAAGGTATGCGTACCAACAAAGGTGAATTTAGAGATGGCGCCAGATGGACAGGCGCATTTTGTGAAATCGATAACTCTACCGGACCCTGGGTTGAGCGGGGGCAAAAGAATTGTTACAATTGACCGGGAACCTTATGATCAGGAAACGGACGTAGAGGAAGAAAACACAAAGGATGGACCACAGAATACAATTTATGATAGGGACCTTATGCTGGCCTGCGATGACTGGGAGAGCAAGTTGGAAACCATGATGGACCTACCTTCGTCGCCTCCAAATTTAAAGAGATCCTTCGATGATATCGAAGTGGATGATAAGGAATCGGGAAATCGTGACTCTTCTCAACACAAGGTTTGTCGATTGGTGAAATTATTTATAATAGGCTACCTCAACTAAGATAATTTTTTCAGCGTTTGGTAAAAAGTCTAAATAATAATTTTATCGATAATCTTCCCGATTCGTGGCTCGACGAGAATGCCATCTTGGAGGGAAATCTCGCCTCCATTTGTGCCCAAGTTACTCTTGATCTTAATGATCCTCGTCTCTTAGTTGATATATACCAACCTAATGATATCTCTAATGCCTGCCGTATTGGGGGTGGATTTAGACGCCGTGCCAAACAGGATTTCACACAAAGATATAATATTAGTAACGACGAGGCCTATGATCTGCTGAGCAGAGTTTCTCAGAAACGGATCAGAAGTGCTTTAGGGCAGTTGGAAATTGAACATAGTCTGCCAGCTCTGAAGTTTCAAACCCCATTTGTGAGTGTTTTCTTCTTACTTAACTATATCTAGCACTAAATACAATATTTAGTATAAGGAGAAGCTCTCGTTAGCGGAGCAAAGAGCATATCATCGTCCTACATTTGCCGTTGACGCCAACCAGGAGTATCGGTTTGAACGACTCGAACATCGTAAGAAGAAAACTTATCATAAGCTCCCAGCAACCGTCTCGCTCTCAACTGCCAAGGATCTTTCCCTCCAAGACGATCTGCCGTTTGTCTTATTGGAATATTCAGAGGAGCATCCCGCTGTACTATCGAACTTCGGCATGGGCAGTAGGATCATAAATTATTACCGCAGGGTTAGCTCTCAAGATGTTGCACGTCCCAAGCGTGAAATTGGGGAAACTCAGGTGCTGCTCTCTGAAGACAAATCGCCATTTTGGAACTTTGGCACTGTAGATCCAGGAGAGGTTGTGCCTACACTTTACAATGGCATGTTTCGAGCACCCATCTTCCCACAATCTGTGAGATCAACCGATTTTTTGATTGTCAGAAATACAAACGAAAATCGAGTTCATCATTTTCTGAGGACTATTCCACGTATTTTTGTTGTTGGTCAGCTCCTGCCTGTCATAGAAATTCCAAGCCCCCATTCAAGAAAGGTCACTACAACTATAAAGAATAGGCTTCGGATGATATGCTATCGTATTCTAAAGCACAAACGTGCCAAAGAAAAATATATGAGTCCAAAGGAAATTGCAATTCATTTTCCTGAAAGCAACGAGATGCAGAATCGCCAAAAGTTGAAAGATGTATTGGAACGAATTGGTGGAGGATATTGGGCTATGAAGCCTGATGAACATTTTCCAACTGAGAAATCAATCAGAAGCCTAATCAAACCAGAAGACTTGTGCTTACTTGAAGCAATGCAGGTTGGGGTTAGAAACATAGCAGACGCGGGATACTCGAAATCCTTTGAAGATGCGGAAGGTGGGAAAGTCGGAAAAATGAAACAACAGCTGGAGCTATGGGATCTATCGAAAAACTTTATCGAAGCGACCCAAGGGAAGGCTATGCTACAGCTTTATGGGGAAGGTGACCCAACAGGTCGTGGTGAAGCGTTCAGTTTCGTCAAGACAAGCATGAAAGGTGGATTCAAAGCAGTTGGTAAGAGCATCGAGGAGAACATGAATCAGCGGCTTAAAGAGCTGGGGGGTCACAAGTACAATGTGGCCCGTCAGGAGAGAGAATATAGGGAGGCTATAACTCGTATTTGGCAAGCCCAAAAGCATAGCCTCAGCTCCACTGAGCTACCAGAGCTGGAGAATGAAGATGCAGAAAGAGACGACGAGTATGGCATACCCGAGGAGAAAGCCTCAACAGTAGAGGACGAGAATGCCAGTCAGTTTACTAGGTCCAGCACTATCGCACAGGGTAGCAAGGTTTTGAAGATTATGAGGACTGTCATAAACGACTGGGGTGAGAGAGTAACCGTCGAAGAGATTATTACAGACCCTCAAGTCATCAGGCAATACGTTCGGAGACGGAGAGAGCTTGATGCAGAGAAAACGAAGTACGCAGAGAAGTAGCATCCCCCAAAGTCAGAAGTTCCAGGCTTATTAAAAGTCCACAGTGTTGCAGAAATCGTCCGCACCGGTAATAAAGAGCAGGATGATATCAACAAAAGAAGGTTTGTCAATTTTATTCGAATATCTTTAATATAGAATATACATGTATTCATAATCATCTCTCGCAGATTACGCGATGAATTAGCTCGACTCCAGTTGAACAAAGAGCGCCGAGAACTTCGAGAGCGCCAAGCTAGGCGGAAAGGTCGCACTGAGTCCACTGAACCTGAAGGTACTGGTGGGCCATCAAAATCAACTCCAGAAAAAGCATCAACCAATAGAAAATGTGCCAATTGCGGGCAAGCAGGACATATACGTAGGTCTCTATGTTTGGCTTCCACGATATTCGTTGGCTTACATAACCTCAACAGGTACAAACATGAAGGTCTGCCCAAAACTGAACGGGAGCTGGGAAAAAATGGGTATGAGCCCGCCCAGAATGCAGCGCGAGTGTTCCGAATGAACACCCATGCGAGCCCATTTAACGACGATTGCTGCTCTTATTCTCTGTATAAATACGACCTTTACTAGTAGGCTTTTTTTTCAGTGTTTTATGTATAGATACCCTAGATTCTTTGAGTCATTCAGCCATATGCACAATGGGAGAGGTTCATTATGTAACAATGCCGTTATGTATTCCCGGTAATACCGGTGTGCGTCATACTACTGCAAAAGAAAACACGCTAGATCGGCTAAGACCGCTTGGCGCGTAGAGCGCGTTCTCAGTCACGTCGCCCCATCTGCTTCTGCTGCAGCTTTAAGTGATTTTATTCTCAAATCTGTTTTAATCGAATCTTAGCTCCCGAAACTCGAGCCCACGAACGTTATTCACAGGACAGACCCCACTTCTAAAATCGAGCATAGAAGTTTTATTCCAAACTTGCCTTCAACTTCTTCGCCACCGACTCAATATGAAGACAGGAGAACAGCACAAAAGTCTTGGTCTTGTGTCTGAAGAGTCCAAAATATCGCCTTATACAGCCATCCAAATCGCTACTCTTCAAGCAAAGCTTGACCAGCAGCTTGGTCCAGAGTTCATCTCGTCACGACCAGGTCCAGCTGGCAGGAAACTCTTTTATCTTTCAGGAGATAAATGCATCAGTCTTGCGAATCAGGTTTTTGGCTTTAATGGATGGTCCTCTTCGATTAGAAGTACCGAGGTCGATTTTGTAAGTCTCTGAAAATAGTTCCCTAGATTGCGGGGAAAGGCTTGCTGATACTGTGTTTATAGCTGGATGAAGGCAAGGACGGAAAATGGAGTGTTGGAGTATCTGTTGTTGTACGGGTGACATTAAAAGATGGAACTTACCACGAGGTATCAATCCTGCCCAAACATGCAGTTACTGTAGATAAGTCACGGAGAGATTAGACTAACGCATTCTTGCTAGGATATCGGATACGGTCAAATGGAAAACGGCAAGAAGGCGCAGATATTTGAAAAGGCTAAAAAGGAAGGGACTACAGATGCTCTCAAACGAACACTCCGAAGTTTTGGGAATGTCCTTGGAAATTGTCTACATGATAAAGAGTATCTGTCAAAAGTTACCAAGATGAGAGTACCTCCTGTATGTCAAGCTACCACTACAATTCAGCTGTTGAAGGCGCTAATGCTAAATTTAGCCACGCTTTGATGAAAGGAAACTTCATAGGCACAGTGATTTTATGCCTCAAATCAAAAAAGAATCATTAGTGGATATGGGAAGTTTAGGGAATTTAAATACTGAACCCATGATTTCGCCCCCAAATGAGGCTAAAGAAGGTCTGTGGAATTGTTTCAAAAATTGGGGATATCGACTTATTTCATTTAGCATCACCAGAACCAGAAGCATATGATGAATATGGAGGTTTGTTTTCCAGCTTATCATGGAAGAGACGGCCGCTTATAATATATTTATGTTCTAGGGGATGAATTCGAAGAATTAGGAATATTTGGAAATGGTGGCGACCTTGATGACTTGATGCCTGATGAGGTGGCTTTAGACTTTGCGTTAGTTATATCACTTATTGTTTTGACTTCGCCCTGTTAATTGCGATCTAGTGACGACGGCAGTATTAAGGGCCAAAGTCCTCCGAATGCTATGCCTGGCGCCCAAAAGAGTACTACCAATCCTAATACAATCCCACAAAATAGTCGCCAAAATATACAAACGCCTCAACCGCTACGTGCTCAGCAGGTAAGTAATGGCAGCACAAACCAACCACAAAAAACCCCAAGCACCCCGATAACCCCAGCTCCAGGAACAACATCAGATGCATGGACTACTAGCTAACTAATACTAGCCTGTACAACGGCCACAACCGAACACAATCGCCTCTCATGGAGGCTTTAATGTCTCACCAACACCGGTAAGGGGGGTACAACCACAATCGAACACCAATATGAATTTTAAGAATATCCAGCAAGGTATTAACCAGAGAGGGCAAGCGCCCCAAGCACAACAACAGAGCCCATCGGTACCAACACTCGCGGCTCCGCAGCTAAATGGTGGGCCAGAAACACCAAAAAACCCGCCTCCTCAAAATCCACCAGTTGGGTTTTTCAGTGGCAGAGCTGTCATAGATACTGACGGTGAAAACAAACTGATTCCTGATCAAACATTGGCATTTAACCCCCATCATCAAACATCAATTCCCCGTTCGGCTGGGATTGACCACTCCAAGTCCTCGCCTGTCCCCAGAAAAGTCCTATCAGGACCGCAAGGACCTACGGGGGGTGCATATGCTCGTCCAAATTTTGAGAACCCGAGTCTCAACACGAACAGACATATCGGAATGCCTCCACAGCCACGAGGATCAGGGTCTTTTCGGCAGCCAGGTCCCTCAGCAGGGGTAAAACGGCCTGCCGACCTAACAAGCACAGGGTGAGTGGCTGCCTCAGCGTTTCATAGGCCTTTAGGCTTCTGAGGTGTTAACTTTAACCAACAACTTTAGACCTACACTTGGTGATGCAGTCGGGACAAATACGAACAAGCAAACAACGAGCTTTGGAAACGATTTGAAACGGCAGGCCAGAATGAGTTGAATCTGATGATTTGCAAACACTCTTCCGAACACTCGAATCTTTATAGCACGCTTGAAACATACCTAGGCCGGTCAGATGTACTGCGCAGAGTAATGAGGCTTATTAATGAAGTTTCAAGGATTTTATTTTCCGTTTGGTATTCCCCAAATGGCACCTGTGGCTATTACATACATACCCACGCATCAGAAATATTCTCTCATGTGTAAATAAGTATTGTTTCAGAGGTTTGCTACAATTTGATGAGCCTTAGAAATACACATACTCTCTCTACATTACCTAAAATAAAGAGCCCAACTCCACCTATAAAGTAACAGCAATGGGATGAAACTACCATCACCGCCATCTTCAAAATACTCGTTATGATGTTACGATAATACGATACATCCTGGAAATCCCATCTATAAAGGCGGTACCATAACCTCCATATTTATCTCCACATGATAAGAGTATTTGGAACAATTTCGGTACCAGGTAGTAAAATATTTATGTTCTATAGAAAGTCTATGTACCTGGTACCGAAATTGGTCCAAATACTATAAGTCACATCCACTCACCATTACTGAGTGATTTCTTGTGACTAAGCTTTTATAACCTGAGCTTCGCGTAAGAAACCTCCCTCTACCTACACAAGGCAGAAATACCTCGGAGGCGCCCTGGGGTGTCAAGAAACTTTTATTTTAAGTTATAGCCGTATAGATATCGTTTTTCATTTTTAGTTAGTACTAGTTACGTGGTCGCGTCCCCAATACACTACTGGTGGGGGGGGGGGGGTGGGGGGATAGCAGTGCACGGAGGAACTAGCACTCATGGATGAGGCACACAAAGCGCATATTAGGGAAACAAGGGCAATGGGGGCATAACATAATGGTGTTCACCCATGTCCTCCTTTTCAATATCTTTCAAAGTTTATTTTTGAATTCCCTTTTGGCTCTCTTTCTCTCTTGGCAATAAGCGTCTTCAAAATCTGAGACTGGGCTTTCTGTCCACGATGCCCTATGAGTGTAAACCACTGACACAACCATCCTCCACTAGCCTACAGTGCGTACAATTACTCTTGGGGATCGGCAAACTGTCAAAAGCCATAATTGATGGTTGCCAAATACGCTCTAATGAAGCATGTGGTTGGGGGGCCACTTCCACTTAGCTATTCTGCGTGCACCACATTCCAGGGTATGATGTCAGGGTATACACACGTAATTTGAAACTAAACAGCGAGGTTCAGATGGTATGGTTTATGTCACAATTATGGTCGATTTCTGTCCTCACAGGTCCATTTTGGCAAACTGTTGACCTCTGTTTATAATCTCATATCTGAAGCGGTCTAACATAGAAATCATGTACATGCTTACATGCAGCGCCTAGCGGGCTAGCTATCACTCTACGCATCTGCAATTCCACATCACGGAATGAATCCATCATTCCATCTCATTCCATGCAAACTGCTGCGCTCAGCTGTCTCCAAAGACTGTCAAGTTCCATCTCATAATCCAGCGTACGTCCACGCACGTTCTGAATGCAGGTCCCTACATCCTGCATTATATCATGTTCCATTATATATCTCGAAAGCTCCCTCGTCTCAGGAGTGTGCCTGGCGATCATCCGTAGTCGTAAACGAAGCTCCCGGGCTAGTATATATGCAAAATATGTCTGTAATTGGATCACAGATTCGTTATTTTCAGTGATTAGATCTTCAAGAGCGCAGATCTCAGACTGTAGCCAGATAATCTTATCGTTCAGTGTGGTGTTTGACGAAGACATAACCTGTCTTTGAAGTAGTTGAGAAATATATAGCAACTAAGTATATTGGAGTAATTTGATAGCCTGGAGTAATCGAGAGCGTTGGAATAATCGAGAGTATTGAAGTAACCAAAAGCTCTGGAGTAACCTATGGCGATGGATAATTTCAGCCGTTAGGGGACGTACGAGGTTATTTTATATGTTGTTCATTGGAAGAGGCCGGAGGCATCCTTGATAGTAAAGATTTCATGTTGTTAGAATAGACAATTTGAGATCGAGATATCTTGAGTTCGTTCCAGTTGTAATCCTTTTGAAATCTTGAATGTTGGGTCATGAGGTATCAATCGGAATTATGCTTGATCTATCCCTCCGAAAGACGTCCTATAGTAAAAGTAATCTGTTTAATAAATCAGGGGTTCCCAAATTGCAACTCCATGCCCGTTACGTTATAACTGAAAAGGTAGGCCCCATCCCCAAAGTTTCTTAACTTATTGTGTATCTGTAGACCATCTTTTGAAATTATGAGCCTCAAATGTTCCAATTTTTCCCACCCATCATAAAGTTTTCCCAATCATATCTTGCCACACGACCTAAGGCCGTACCGTGCTATCGTAGCACCTAAGGTTCGTCCTAGCCGAAGGCATTACGTGAATACAAGTTTTCATGCACCCCAGAGCCCCAGAGCCCCAGGGCTTAGAGTTGGATTTAAAAATGACGACTAATTTGACGTCTGAGCCATTGAATGATCTTTGCTGTTCTGTTTTTCGCGATATTTCCCTCCCAACCAGCCAGTTGGGCTGAGACAGACCTGCGAGTGCTTTCTCATGACGACATGAGGCGGTCTATGCATGCCGAAGACCCCCGTGATCGCCCACGCTGCACTAGATCCGATGATCATCTCAGGAACCCCCTTAAATACCAAATCGGAGTCTAGGCTAGATAGCGAAGTGGAAGAACCTCAAGATTTTGGAGGGACTTTTATCGTCCACTCGATAGGAATACCGAATTTGAGACATCGGAGTCCTCACTCACACCTCGGAATATCCGCGGCCTAGCAGCTCGGATCAAACTCGCCTAGGACTGCTTGTTCATGTGCAAAGGCCGTCCGTCGGTGACAACGAAGCAAAGGCGGAGAATCTTTTCGTTAGATAGCAGGGGGATGTCATGTAAGTATGTACTATTTTGTACCTTTTCAGTCTAGATCTCCCTGGGTTGTGCTCGCGCCTAACCTTAAGGAAACACACAAACTGCTATTAATGCCTACTTAGGCACCTTGTCTTGTGATGATAGTGAAAACTAATATCGGAGAGTCAAGGCGTGATTGGCGAGCGTGTGGGTTTCTACCTCTTCTCAGACACCCGGAGCTGGGTACAATCTAGGGCCGAAAGGAAGGAAGGGAAGGGTCAAAAAGTGCTTTAGAAGCCGTTTTTTTTTTTTTTTTTCTTAGGCCAGGAACAAACCGCTTCCCGCACATTTTTACTGCTAACCCAAGACATGGCGAACGGGCTTAGGCTTCAGGCACACTCCGTCTGGGCTTATGGCAACCATCACACGAATTCAGGAACCATTTTGAAATTGACAGGGCTGGCAGTCCTGTTTTTGACGCACCTTGCCCCTTTTAGATCTCCATCCACGATTGCAGAGCCGAAGTTTATTTGCAGGCTTTGGTTTTGGTGTGGCTGGCAGGAGTCAACCCCGGTTCACCAGCCAGCTTCAACCTATCATAGCACACGAATCAAGGAGTTAGAAACACCATCCTCTGTCTGTATCTGTAGGTACCGTGTAAGTGTCACACACCCACACGGGGGGTACGAAAAACTGATCTTCTATTCCGGCGATATGGTTCAAGAGAGAAAATTGAATAAATCAGAGAAATTGGTATCGTGCTTACACCGCCTACAGGAAATAAGAAACCCACCCCCCTCAGACGCAGTATCTTTCTCTGATTGCACTGCATGATTTCAACACACATATACAACCACCACACCACTCAGGTATAGAATAGAAGATAGATATATACACTACACTCTAAATTCCTACTTGCATGCGTCTCCAACCTATCAAAGAGATCAACCTTAGGATAGGTGTATCTAAACCTCTTTCGTCAACCTTGAGAGACTTCCTATTGAGCGGTCTCCTCCCACACCCCCCCCCCCCCCCGTCTCCTGTTCACCTTATCTTCCCCGTACTTTCCTTCTTCCCGTCCCCTACATAATCCCTAATGTGCTGTTTTTGAAAACGAAGGGAAAAATCTATTCTACATTCTACCTATTCCTTGCCCGGTTCAGCGGTTAATCAATCTTCTGTTTATATCACTACGGGCCACTACTACTGCACCCGGACGTCACATTTTAACGCCTTCAATTGACAAAGAAAAAGAAACCGGTCTTTTACATCGAGCCACCCACACACGTACACGTCTCTTGCATCCTTGGAAGAACGCGATCTTCCACTTTCCTATAGCCTACATTAGAGATGTCATACTCCGAATCTGAAGATGAACTATCCCTCGAGTCTCTCACCCAGAATCTCGCCCATCAAAAATACCAATCCGCCGCCTTAAACGACCCCGAGGCTACAAAGTGCTGTTGCGGCCGTGAGGATTGCTCATTTACAAAGCGAGCCCAAGCAATGCTCGCCTCGTTAGAGCAGGATGTCCAGACTGCCGCTACTTTGGGTCAGGTATGTTATGTTTATAGGAAATGTCCCCTTACCTTTTGGGTATGAAACTAACCGGCTGTGTGTGTAATTAGGCCTTGTTGCGACGACACGAGAGCTCCATGAAGGAGGCGCAACGGGAACGTGAAAAGATGAACCAGGAAATCCGTAACATGGAGTGCAAGATCAGTGATCTTGAAGAAGATAACTCACGCACTACGGACGAAAACAAGTTTCTCCTCGGTAACTTGGAGGATGTCAACATCAGCATGTGCCTGAGCGAGAGCCGGGTCCAGGAGCTCCAGGAAGAACTCGACGCTATGCATGTGAGTGACTATATACAAGTACCTTTGCACGTTTTCGTAAATTTTCGGGCATGGGAGGTTGAATAGTCGTTGCTCACACATTACACAGGAGGAGCTCGCACGGATCTCTGCTACGGCCGCGCGAACCGAGGTTTTGGAGGCCCAGTTGGCTGTTCTAGAGAGCGAGCAAGAGGAGCTCAGGAATACAGTTACTACTACAAGGGCTGAGGAACGGGCTGCTGTCACACGATGGAAGAAGGCACAGCGCACATTGGAGGAGCTCGAGCAGCAGGTGGAGAGGATAGAGATGGAGAACAGGATGGAGAAGGTTCGATCCAAGAACCTTCTCGAAAGGTTAGATCAGAAGAGAATCGTGGATCCAAAGACTGGGGCTTCTACATTGACAGCGCTCGCGGATCGAACACAACTCAGTCGATTTATGAAGGAGATTCTGGCGGAGAATGGCCACCTACAGGTCGGGATCACGGAGCTGAGGGATATGTTGCTGGCATCGCAGGAGGAGGTGAATAGATTGAGGGAACAGCTACAGGAGATAAACATGCACAAGGTAGAGATGGGTCCATCCCCATTGAGCCAGGAACTGGAAAGAAGCCCGCCTAAGACCATGCAGACGATCGTTCACCACCATCATTACCACCCACTATCAAATGGAGGCAAGGGCATCTCCAAACCTGCAGTTCGGCGCGCGAAAAAGCGGAGAAGTCATGCCAGTGGGGAGCACTTTCATCCTCTAGATGTAAACGGGGCCAGCCCGCCATCATCGTTCAGTCGAAGGGGATCAAAGAGGTGGTCAGTGGGGTCGCGAGCAACTACCTCATCGGTATTGACATCACCAGCGTCGGAATTCCGCGAGGGCTCAATCTTCGACCACAACGGCCCTGAATCATCGCGTCCTTCGAGCGCCGATTCAAACTATCAAGCCGCCCTTATCCCAGGACACAAGAAGCAAGCTTCTTCCTCGTCCTCAAGATATGCCCGCAGGAGCGACAGCTCATTTGGAATCCCGCCGTTCTCGATCCTCCACACTACTGAGGAAGTCCCGTCGGAACATGACTTCTCTGCGCCTTCATCCCCAATCATTCCCGCGACGAAGCTGCGACGTGCAGCCTCCCACGAGTCGATACTATCCATCATGGACCTCAACTTGACCACGACATCGTTTGCTGTCTCGCCGGCAATTTCCTCAGGCAATTCGGAAACTTCTCAAGGAAAACGCACCCCTTCGTTCGCGGCATCTGTTGCTCCAAATCCAGCGCAAACATTTGTCACACGAGGAATGGCAATCCGCACACCCAGTACCGGAAACACCTCCTCGGCATATAGCCGTCTCCTTGGACTACAGGAGGGCTCTATCGCTGGGTCCAGCCCGCCTGCAAATCCGAAGGCTACTCTTTCGCGAAAGAACTCTGCGAAAACTGGTCTGGGCGCCAGTTGGTTCTGGCGTTGGGGAGGCGGTGGTGGTGGGGCCACTGTGGCCACGAGCCCCGGGGCGGAGGCACCGCAGGAAACTACAGATACGGCTACTGCCACGGCAAATGAGATCTCGACAACATCTGCTAGCTCTGACTCTGGGCTTGCAAGTTCTGATGGAAGCGTCCACATTGGTGGAAAGACTGTCATTAGCAAGCCAAGTGTGTTGACGGGATACGTGGACGAGGATCTGTTGAGAGACAGCCTAGGAGAGGTGCAGCAGATGCTCTCGATGTAGTGGGCTTTTTTTTTTTGGTTGGATGTGACGGTTCTGATTGGTTCTTTTTTTGTGTTGTGCAACCAATGGGATCTTTTTGGGGATCGGAGGCAACATAAAGCATATCAACATACTATAGAAACCGGTCTTGTAATTTTGGAATTTTCTTTTGTCTACTGGGGGCAGGCGTTTATTATTATTTCTCTCTCTTTCTTTTTTGTTTTCCTTTTGTCATCTCGTCTATTTCTTCCTTTTGTTTTCATGTGGGGGTCATATCATAGGAGTGGGAGTCTGGAATCATCATATACTAAACTATACTATTATATATATATATTTACTTCTTCCTTTTCTTTTTTTTTTTTTTTTTTTTTTTTTTTTGTTATTCGGTCCTGCGTCTTTATCTATCACCATCTCAATTTCATCTGGCATCCTATATCTACATCCCGACTAAAAGTCATCGACTCAGTTTCATTTTTTTCTTCCCCCCCCCCCTTTCGTTCCTTTCCTTCAATTTCCTTTGTATTTTCTCTTTCCTCTGAGCGCGCGTGATGAGGTGTGCGTGGGTTTCCAACTAGAACTGCTACCGTATGTAGGCATGTGTGTGTATGTAGAGAGTATCTGATCAGATACGTGACGAAGATGTCATCGGGAGGGGTTCCAGCTGTTTCGTGCTCGATCATGTTGCGTGTGGGCGGGCGGGTCGGCCTGGACAGGTGCATACATGCTGCATGCCTACATACAATATGCGTTACCAGATCGTAATATTAATTTTTTTTTTGGGTTACCTATGTACGCACACATATATTGTGACAATGCCTTGAATGGGTACTGTACGTAGCAGTATGTACATGTATTCGAGAGTAGGGGACTTGACCCGCAAAAGGGCATGCTCGGTTAAGTACAAGATTACGATAACGCATGTGGTATCCCGATAGGGTGGAGGGGTAGACGCAGTATGGAAATTTTCAATGGAGGGGGAGGAGGGGGGGGGGAGGAGAGGAGAGGGGGGGGGGTAAAATCTGCATTCACATGTATGTAGGATATCTACGATGTTTCTCAGATTTGGGGAAGAAACAAACTAGAGGGAAGGCTGCATGTAACTGGGGTATGGGTTGAAAGAGTGGGGAGGGGTAAATGGTCAGACAGGCAACAGCAACAACAAGGCTGTAGTTAATCGTAATGTAAACACACATGTGTTTCGAGTGATATCTCATGGACCGTATAGATATTGGTTTTTTACACCCCTCGGGAGGGTTTCTAGACTCATCCCTTAACCCTTAAGTCCTCTAACCTTGAGTTAGTTCTCTGCGGGGTTTTCTTTCTTTCTTGTAAACCAACTAACTACTACATGGTACTACATCTACCTAGCTGGGTTTATTAGGGTAGGACGGCCAGTTGGCAGTTTACTATTTATTAATTTTTTATTTTTATTTTTATTTTTATTTTTATTTTTATTTTTATTTTTATTTTCTGAGGCTGGGCTGGGCGGTTCTCAGTCTCAGGCACTCGACTCCACACACTCACTGGCTGCAGCATGGCGCGTGGATCGAGTAGCTAGCCGCAAAGCGATCATTGGCTTCCAGCTCACTCCTCTCCAAAGTATGTAACAGAGTGCGCCACTCAACCCTCATCCCCCCCCCCAGAGTTTCTCCTAACAGAGAGGATCTGCACCGCCACGACAACAACGAAACGCGAACCTACATATCTAGTCTATCTACACGTCAGGTTACCGCCCCGAATATCAACAACCCCCCCCCCCCCAAAACAACAAACAGGAATTAAGAAACAGGAGATAACCAACAGAAAGATAGACAACCTCCCTCCTCTTTACTTGTCCCTTTAAGCTACTGCGCCTCTTTCTCGTGAGTCGTGATGCTCACGGATGATGATGATGAGGACATTGCCACCCCTCATGTCTCAGACTCAAGGGATGAGCAAGAGCTTGAGGAAGAAGAAGAGGAGGAGGAGGAGGAGGAGGAGGAGGAGGAAGTAGAAGTACAATGTCTTCAACCGCAAATACACCGCACTCTCACCAGCGGTAAGGCTGTGCGCCGTCTCTACCGCGAATTGGGCTGTGGCGATCTCTTCACCGATCCCGGAACCATCGCCGTGGGTAGCAACGGCAAAGGCAGCGGCCGCTGCGATGCGGCAATGCCCAGTAGGAGTGAGCTTGAGTATTGGATGAAGCCTGCCAACACCCTGAAGCTGGTTCGAATTGCATCTCTGAGAGGCCAGAGAGAACTTCAGAAATACATAGTAAGGGGCACCTATTTATCTATAAGCACAAGTAGTAGTAGCTCTAGAATAGTTAGCTTTGTTATAATTGAATATAGATCTGATATTGATATATATGCGGTGACGTAGATACTCGGCGAGAAGCCTACCTTTCCGTACCGCCTTGTGACTATCCACCGCGATGCCTGGGCTGATGGGTTCATCAGAAGATATGCCGGTGAAGCCCCCGAGAACGTCGAAGAAGAAGAATGCAAACAGAATCCCGGCTCCCTAAGGTACTGGGCTCTTGATGCTCAAGCTAATGTTATTACCCCATTGAGCACTGTCACATATCAAGAGCCCATTGGTAGCCTCGACTACTGCATCAGCTCCGCCTACACTGCCTGGGATGTCGAACGGGACCTTCCCGCGCAGCTCTTGATCTGGAACTACCTCACATGGAGTATCTTCTCGTACCCTGATGCCGTTGACTCTCAGAAGCTCGAGTTCCGCTATGGCCGCCAGAGCTGCCTTATTGACCACTGTCAGGGCACCTCTCGAGATCCACAGGTCTGCTTTGCAGGGCTCCCCGGTGATCAGCGGGGAGTTTCTGTGCGGGCACTCTTCCCAGAAGAACTATTTATCTATGAGCCCTTTGGCGGGGACCCCGCCATCACATTCCCCGCCATCACCCCATCGTGGTCCACAGCCCCAGAAACACCAGAGCTGCCCAGCAGCCAGCTGTATAATGCACGGGTGACAGTCGTAGACCTGGTAGACATTGCAGCCCGCCATCTCAAGGCCGTGGTAAAGTGCGGCGGCAAACCTGAATTCTCGCGCGCCCGCAGCATCTTTATGAGCGTGCGGCGGCCCGTGAGATTCGCCCCTGGAGAGCGAGAGCGTGCGGCAAGGATGTGTACGGTTGCGTTTGGCGCGGTTGAGGCAAAGTCCCGGATGTACTACTTGTTTGTCGTGGAATTGGATCCAGCGACTAGGAGCCACAGGGTCAGGGCTGCAAAGGCCCTGGGTGGGGGCGCCGTGTTTGAGTGGGACGTAATGAGTGCACGGTCTGATGAGGAGCTGTTTGCAAAGGCGGTAGAGAGGCTTTTGGGGGTTGGGAGGGGCGCCGCTGGCGCCAGTCATACCTGTGGGAGCGAGTGCGAAGAATGGAGTGGTGGTGCATTCAAGGTGCTGTGTAAGTTTTCGAGAGGTGAAGGGGTGAGGTTGGTGAGGATGGTGGAGAACGGAGTGGCACTGGCTGGATGGGGAGCTGTGCAGAATCAGAGGTAGATGTATATAAGTGGAACCAATAGGTTGGCACTTTCTAAGGGAGCTAGAAAATCCGGATTCGTTTCCCCCCATTTTCTGTATAATTAATTACCCATAGTATCAGCGGGCAGGAACAACTCATATAGATATCATCTGCCAAGCACGCCCTCTAGACACACATACACACATATATACAGGACTACTGCAGTAGTAAAGCTTTTAATTATATCTCTGTGCATCTGTGGCCAAGGTGACGCCTATACATGTTGGTAGAGGCTCAAAGGTTAAGGTTAATCGTCCTATTTTTTTTTATTTTTTTTGGCGGTTGATAAAAAGTTATAGAAACTATTGATTCAATACCAAGTAAACATGCTACCCTTTCATGTCGGTCGTTCTCGCTGGCAGTGCACCTATTTATTTATACCGAGTGACCGCGCATGACGCATAGATCATGTAATATCACTCGACTCCCTTGGGTTGTTATATCTGGCTTCCGTAGGGTCGACAACTCTTATAAGTACTCCAATCAGGCGTTGATAGATCCGATGTGTTTACACACTATTCTTTTTTGGCTATATATATGTACATAGTTTAGGTCACGACCATACCAAAGAAAAGCGAAGGACAAGAAGGAAGGAAGCAGTGGTGCATGGATCCTGTTAAGAGGAGGCTCCACGCAGCCCCTTATTCCCAAGATAGTTCTTTTGCGGTTCGTGTCGTTTCTGCTTTTTTATTTTTTCGCCTTCTAAGATATTCATGGTTTCGGGGGGGGGGGGGGTTCGCAAGATGGTGGGTATTGGTTGGCTCACGGCTAGTTTCAGTTATCACCGACACTTGCATAGTTTGGTGAAGATCTGGGGTTTTGGGGTTTTCTGGGTAGACACTGGACTAACAAACATAAAGGTATGGTATTATATCCTGGTAAGTGTGTGCAAATGTGAGACGCTTATTAAGCCGAGTCTTGAAAAGTGCCCGAGATCACGCTGCAGGCAGCTTGGTCATAGGCTATCATTCGCCGTAAGGTTCAGTTGGGGTTTTTTCCCCCGTTACATTTGGTGGATAACCATAATAGACTGAAAGTCGGGAGAAGACAATGAGGAAACAAGAGCCATATTTTATCTATTCTCATAACTCTATGTATACACGATAATAAAGAAATGGCGAGTATAAATGATTTATGAATAAGGATGCAGCATCTGATATCTCTGCTGGCGCGCTTACGCGGCCAATTCACGTAGACTCCGTGTCTAGGGTTGTTGTGGATTTGCTTTTGGGGAGATATTTCACGCCTGAAGCGGTACATGAAGACTTTGTGCCATCTGTAGAGAATCTTTAGGATGTGCCCTGACTGGAGGAATGGGGTGAGAATTACCTGGCTCAGTAGCGATGAACTCGCCAGTGGGGACACTACCCTTAACATTGAAGTGGTACCAGACTTCGTTAAGAGCACCTTTGGAGCAGCCAAGGGTCACTGTGTGGCCTGTTGCGGTCTTGAAAGCGGCCTGGAGTTGGGCCGTCGTATAGGTCTTTGAGGTAGAAGGGGTTATCCCAGCTGCTGCAAGCGTCTTGATGCCCCATAGGTCAGCCAAGCCCTGTTCAAAGCCATTTACAAAAGTCAAATAGCACAAACCTTATAAGTGTCAAGCCCTTTGAAGAGTTGCACAGCAACCTCGAAATAATCAACAAGTTCTTCCTTGGCTGTATAGCCTGTATAGCAGCTTGGTTTTAAGGTGTTGATGCAGGTCCCGTGTTTGCTCCACTCGTGTTCCCAGAAGGTCTCGTCGTCGCCTTTGTAATCCTTCCAGTACGTTTGCATATAGCTCAATAAACTGGTCTGGCCTGCTGCAGTAAGGATACCGGTAATGTCGGTGTAGGCACGGCTACTGTCGCAGTTTGCATCGAATGTTCCGTCACAATTGTCGGGCC
This sequence comes from Morchella rufobrunnea, assembly GCA_024713595.1. Classification (NCBI taxonomy): domain Eukaryota; kingdom Fungi; phylum Ascomycota; class Pezizomycetes; order Pezizales; family Morchellaceae; genus Morchella; species Morchella rufobrunnea. The sequence continues at coordinate 1,027,697 of JAMGYT010000002.1, read as the reverse complement.
TGGTTTATTAGTTGATCTATTAGTCTAGATGTGGGCGTTGGGCTATATATCTTTGACTTACCAGAGGCCATGAAGAGTCCAAGAGTCAACCGGTCCTGTTTTATTGTTTAGCTATTGATGCGGAGGGATAGTTGGTTTGGGCGAAAGGAGCTAACCAGTTACAGGATCGGTATCCCAAAACTGCGTCAGCAGTAGTTGCCCACCTGGGGCATTGAAACAACATGAATCCGTAACTGAGGTGGTGTTTTTGCAACTTATTTGCGTATTCGTACAGCTCGCTGGGGTTCCGGCATCGACACCAAGAGCGACTAACACCAAGCCAAGAGCAACTTTTGAAAATCGTGAGAAAGGCATTTGAGACGAGTATAGACTTATCGCACTATAGGAATTGGCAATGGGGATATGCGGATTTTGTAGTAAGATTATTGCATTTAAAAGCCTGGAAGTGCAATTGAGTAGCTCATCTCCACAGTCCTATCTCTTTGGCCACGGGACTAGGATGGGGTCAAAAAAGCTCTACCAACCCAATGAGAATACGGTAGGAGTGTTCACATCATTGGCTATGGATGACCAAGAACTATTTTGAATAATTTACTACGAAACAGAAAGGCGCGCGGGGATCGCCCTGCTTCCTCTTGTTTTGGCGGAGGGTGTTCCTCGAAGGATGATGATCATCGTGAAGAAATGCAGGAACGTGGTCGATAAGCTTTTCCCCCTTCTCGGCATCGGCGCCGACCATGTGAAGTTGAGGGATCCTGCCTATTGGTTGTGGTGAATGTTAGGGACCTACCGTTTTTGGAGTTGTTACTGTTGCTATGCCGTATCTGGGCAACACCGAGCGTTTAATGGCGGGGAATCTGGTGTCCTAATATCCCGAGAGGGGAGGAAGCAATATTCTCCTAGCTCCTTTCATATGTTTGACATATTTAATTTATAATTTTTGGGGCTCCTGAACGTAGATATGCGGCGCCTTACATCTATCGCGGGGACAAATAAGCGTTTATAAATAATGTTGTCGGATTACGATCTTATCTAGCATCCCCAGCATCGAAATGTTATTTGTTTTCCAAAATACCAGCTTATGGTCGGGGCCGGCCGAAGAAGAAACTTTGATAGGATTAATTGAATTAATTAAGGGAGTATGTATTGGAATTTTGAGGGTTATCCACGCAACGAATCTCCTACCAGGTTAGTTACATGAAAATCTACCAATATCTTACCAGTTGCTAACGCTGTAATAGAGTTATAAAGAAAGGACAGTCTCATCGTTAAGATCGTCTCTGTCGAAGCAATCATCTGATAGAATAACTACATAAATCAGTCCTGCGGTGCGCATTGAATCAGCTTAACCATAGCCTTAGAATTGAGACATGCGCCTCTGGTCTTGTTTCAACGTAACTTCCCGCTCGTTTCTGTCATGGATCATAACTTTCCTTAATCAATTTGGCGGGTAAGCTGACTTCATTGACTGGCTGGATCGATACCCAAGTTTCAATTGAGAGTGTATTTCTTATCTTCTGGCCCTCCCTTACATGCTAATGGTAGCTCAGTATATTATCTACCGCTAGTGCCCTTGTAGTCGTATCATCATAATACTATCACATTGTCCAGAAACTTTGGTGGAGCAGTCTCCCACCTCAAAGGTGACAATAGTTTAAATTCTATAAACCCTACACTGGTCAAGATATGAAAGTCCGTGGGAATGAATTATTCTTTGTTTTTTTTGTTTTTGTTTTTGTTTTCACACGCAAATGCCCTTAAGCCTGCCGTAGGGAGAGATGGGATTTCTGTGAAGGTGTACGGTCACCAGTCATAAAGCTGCGTCATCATTGGTTCAGAGTTTCTGAGTGATCAAGATTTCTTCAGCTGAAATATCTTTGATATCTATCTGGAGTGTTAGCAGAGAGACGTAGTGGCATACCACCCCAATATTTCTCACAACCGCGGGGTATTCAGTAACATGTGATCGCCAGCTTGCGTAGATTAACCTACTTGATAGCGGCAAGTGTCCACCTCGTGTATTCCTAAGGGAAACCTTGATGAAGAAGTACTTTGCCACAGGTGCCTCCCGTGAGTACCATTTCGGGACACCACCAAGAACTCAACACCCCACGACGAACAGCACAACAAACACCAACCCACAGTTTCATGACTTGAGTACCCTAAGAGACGAGCTACTTGGAGACTAGCTGACAATATATAACAAATGTCTACGTTCCGATTTACTCACCGTACCGTGAGAGTTCACCTCTACCATCTTCAAGTCCATCCGTGCAGGACGATAACTACTACTCTGATGAGCTCGAAGTTAAATAGTATATAAATTGCACACCAACTGGGTGGCTTGGAGACTCGCTACCGACAATGATGCCCACCACAATATTGACCATCCGGCCGACTCTACAGCTGGCCGCACACCCTTTACTAGCTCTGCTTCGTATGTTACCTGGGAGCACTTTGGTCAACTGGACAAGGTGGGCTCGGAAACTAGTCTTCTGATATATAACGTCGTGCTAACATCTTATTAGGGCGTCTCCATTATGAAAATTGAAGCTAGATCGCCTCGAAATGGCCAGAAAGAGTGGAAATCGAAAATTAAAGGGCTCGGCGGTAAGATGGAAAAGAAATTCGACCGTTTGCTGTACGCTTTGGTGGACGGTCTTGTCGCTCTGGTCCTGAAAGGCAAGGAGCAGTAGAAACCTAAAGAATGTTGAAGGCTGCTATGGTATGGGTAAATATGGTGGAGACCGTTCAGAAAAAATATGCGACTAATTGATATGATGTAGGACGACGCTGAATAAACTGTTTTTTTCGTAGTTAGTACGGACTGGAACATAGAATATAGCATTTCCTCTGCTTTTTTCGTACTCTAGACAGTTAGGCAGCGAAGGAATGAGCAATGCAATTTCCAGTTTTTCTGTTATTTTTATTTGATAACTTGTGTTAGTCGTAGGGGAACGTGAGATGTAGGCGGCGGGTGGCCGAGTCAGCATTTAGTCATCTAATTTAATAGAGTTAGTTTTAATGGAAGGAATTTGTTTGATGGGGCGACCCTGTCCGGTCCAACAGAGTCTCGAAGCGCTGAGCCGGTGACTAAAGGAAGGCAAAGCGAGGATATACTTCCCCTTCCTCATACCTGTGTCTCAAGTTTAGTTTTTTGGGTCCCCGAGTGAGTAACTGTGAGCCAAGACCCTGCCTGTATGGGCGAATGATGGACTAATATTATGAAGATTTCGAAAATTAGCTGGTATGATAAATTTATGGCTGTGTGGTGGTTGAGATTTATCCGGAAAGCGTGTTTTTGTTCCTAAAGAGGAAATATCGAATAACAATACATCTTACATGAGTTGCGGACCCACCTCAGACCACAAGATTTGGGTGGTACTCTGCTCCATACTGGGGTTGAGTCGGAAGAAATTCTGTCATAATTAATTTTTTCAACCTCTTAAAATTTCTATTATTGTAATTACATTTTTGTTTCACTACATCGTTTTTAATTTCAAACGATTTTCAGAAACAATAGAGGGCTTGTTATTTTATTTTAGAGTACTGCATAATCATCTCGAACTATAACCTGTGACCTCGTGGAGCTCCCGGTTTTTGATATGTAGAGAAGATGAAAACATCAACTAAAACGCATCATCCCAATCATCCTCAGTTACAGTATCTTCCTCTGCGATAGTTTTTGACATATCAGACATTCCTCCATCTATAGAGACTGTGATCTCGATGTGCCCAGAGTTGGAGACGCCACTGGAACAAGATTCTGCTGTTGTAGTATTGGTTGTTTCTTTGGTGTAAATTACTTCCTGGGCATACGGGGCTTCGACTGCTTTCTGCGCGGGGTTTTTCTCAATGATAACCTGGGATCTGTCGGTATGGCGGGCGTTTGCACCCTGCCCGTGTTGAATATTTTCTTTTCTGGGAATAGGATTACCGATCTTTCCCATTGCTTTAAGCTTCTTCTCACCCTCCTCATGCGTTAAATTCCTCCCAGGAGCAGCCGCCTTGATATCCTGAAGATTCCTCTCTTCAGCCTCAAACTCACTGACAGCTCTCTCTCTAGGTTCCTGTATCGCATTTCTCTCGAATCCCTTCTCGACTTGCCCCTCTTCTTTGACTATGACTTCTCTGAGCTCTTCGCGCTGCCCGGCTTCCAGAGTATGTCTATTACTACCTTGTGCATGGCGTGTGAGAAATTCCTTGAGCTTCTGAGGTTTTTCCTGTATAAATTTGATCTCTCTCTGCTTGGTCGTCTCGTTTTTTACCTCTTGGAATTGCGCCTCTGTGAGTTTCTCATTGCGTACTTTCTCTCGTTCCTCCTTCTGTTTGGCCTCTTTGAGCTCTTTCTCTTTCCACTCTCTTTCTTCGTTCTGTTTGGCCTTATGAAGCCCTTCTTCATTACACTTTTTCTCTTGTTCCTCCTGTTTGGCCCTTTTGGGCTCGATTGCCGCACTATCGTATGGGATCGCATGAGAGGATTCTTCCATGCCACGCATGACACGGATACTCAGCTTATTTTTAAGTTTCTCACCCCGGTCAAAAGAAACCGAGCCATTAGAGTTGCTATTGAAGTTGGTAACGGGCTCCTTATCACCCAATAATCCAGGGCCTTTGGCGTTTGGAAGCCACTTCGGGAGATTGACTTGGGGCAGAGGGGGAGTATGTTTAGGTATAGACGGACCGGCGGGGGGTTTAGAGTTCCAGGCTATCAAGGCGTTAGATGCGGTCTTATAGATGAATAATCTTCAGGCAGTCTGTGATCTATAGTATTCGGGGCATTACCATACGGTGGGTTATCGCCGGATAATCCAGAAGCTCTTGCAATACCTCGTATTCTATAATTAATACTAGGTGGTGGCTTGCCCCCAAGTAGCCCGGGACCCTTTGCATTAGAAGTGTTGACAGGTGGTAGCCTATCACCAAGTAGCCCAGAACGTCCAGAATCTGAAGTGACAACTGGTAGTGGCTTATCGCCAAGTAGTCCAGGACCTTTGGTATTTGGGGCCCATTCTGGTAAAAAAGCATCAATTCGAGGCCTCTCTTTACCTGAAATCCGGTCCCTTCTTTCAGACCCATCTTCTAGAGGAGTAGCAAGGCCTTTCTTAGGGAGCGTTGCATATGTTGCTTCGAGGGGCCTTTGAGTCCCTGGGGTTTTTTCGTTCTTGAGACGTTCCATTGCGATCGTCGCTGCCTCTATAGTTTCGTAGTAGGCAAGGGCGTAGGCTCCAATTTGGTTACGGTTGAGAAGGATCTTTACACGCACCAAGCCAGGCTGTGCGTCGAGAAGATCGTAGATTTCTGAGAAATATAGGTTTAGGCCGGCAGAATCGATGTCAGAAAGGAGATTTCCAATATGAAGAACTTTATTTGGCGGCCCAGACGGCAGCGCATGTGATGCATGAGAAAGAAACATTTCTAATTGTAGTGCGTCGTCGCCGCTGTACTGTGACCGATGATTCAAGTACGCTGTGTTGACGGGCTCCAATGGGTTCTAGGCAGGAATGATCATCTACTTTCGGTTCAAAGGGCACATAACTACGAAGTAAAGTTTCTGTATAATAATACAGGGTAAAGCAAAAACTTATATTCGTCACCCGGCATACCTATTCTACACCTACCAAGAACTGGCCGGCCATCCATGGGTGGATTTCAGGGGACTGTTTCGACCGATACTCTATCGAAAAGAATGGTGTACTCTCTTCCACTTACTGTACCAAAAAAAAAGGGATATGAATTCGCTATGGTACGTATTCTCTGCAATGTATTGGAGTTGCGGCAACTAGGTACAAGGTATTGATATGGTATTTTTTAAATACTAGTATCAACAGTGATTTCACCGCGTTTTTCATACCGGTTATGGGTTTGGCACTATTAGTTATGTCTGTAGCTCATAGAGAACTCTTCTCTTTTGCAGTTTGGCGTGAGGGTCTGATGACGAATTAAAGCAGGAGTAAAAAAATAATCAGGAGCAATATGCTTAGGCGGCTTTAGAGTGATAACTCATGCTTCTTTTAGTTGCTTAACTCAAGTAACTTCGAATAAGACACATTTTAGCCTAAAGAGCAGACTTATGAAATATATCAAGCTATACTTACCATGATGCTAAGTGAATACGTATGTATCCTCCACACTGATTCCTTCCCTTGGCTTTTGGATTATATGAAATTTCTTTTTTTCTCCACCGGGTATACCAGCGCTCGAGTTTATTGAAACGCCATTGAGCAAAACCTAAACTCCAAGAACGTATATGTATCCATCTAAAGTACACAATATAATAGTGACCATGTGGAAATAAAATAGGAAACTCAATATGAACTCTCAATCAATTAAACCGGGGTCGCTGCATTAAAGTTTAGGGCTACAGCACCAAGTATTTTTCCGTGATTATTTTCGCAAGGCCGGGGCTTCCGCTTGTTACATAGATCATCTGTAGGTTATAGGCTGCCTCCCATTTCATGTCCCCCATGAGTGGATTTCCAGCTTGTGTCTGTTCATCTGAAATATTCAATACCCGTTCGTAATATGGGATTGCTAGGTGGGTGAGTCCTATATAAATAAGGTATGAGCAAAGTATATAAAGAACAGGAGGAATATGATTTACCGATATGGTGAAACGCTCTAGCGATATTGTATTCGGCCTCTTGGCGCTCTTCCCAATTCGGATTATCCTCTCTCGATCCCCCTTGCTGCATGGGCTGTTCCGAATCAATCTCCATTGCATCTACATCTCCTGGCCCTTCGATATGTTCCGGGCCTTTTGCGTCTGCTTCACTTTTTCTTTTCCCATCAAATCTCATATCATAGTACTCGAAGAGAAACGTCATTCCTTGCAATGCTTGCATATGTCGGTTTTCACTCTGCCTTTGCATACTCCTGTGCAGATATGCAAGACCGATACAGAATGTAACCATCGGGTTATTAGGTAATACCGCGAATGCTCTCGTATAGTAGTTAAGTGCCGATATATAACTCCTTCCCGAGGCGAGAATATGACCATAAAGCATTAGTAGTCCCACGTCTACGTCCTCAGGGACATATTTATTCCCATCATCATCTACCGCTGTTAACGTTGCTGCACCAACTCTGGTCTTTCCCGTAATCGCCTGATCCATGGCTTTTATTTGACGAAGAAGGTATTTTTGATTGGCATTATTGTGAAACACTTCAAGACCATTTTTGGAGGCGGTGATAGAGGCAGTAAAGAGGGAGTAGGTTTCTGTCGTGAATTGAAAGCTAGTCATAAACCAACGGCAGATGGTGGAACAGGACTCGGAGTCGCCAACCAAGATAGCGCAAGACAACCAAGTTATCCAAATTGTAAAGGTCCGACGCTTATCTTGAAAGAAGACATTTGCCTCTTTTGCGGCGTTGCATACGTCATATGCATCCTGGAAATTATCATATTTGGCGAGGTAGATGGCGTATTGCATGAAGATATACAACCAAGTATCAAAGTCCAGCCCCCGGAACTTAGTTAAATGCTCAGTTGTAATTTCATCGTCCTGGAAAGCTTTGTTATTGTCAGACGAATTAGTATCGCGCATTACCATCCCCGACTGCTGAAAGAATAATGGAATTCATGCATACTCAAAGTCTCCTGCAAACGGCTCTGCATTTTTTCAATTCTTTTGGCTTGACCTTGCGCCATTGCTCTTCGTTGTGCAGTCGTCATGAAGCCTTTGAACTTGAGATTTCGATCCTGTGGGTATAATGCTCTCGTATTCCTGAAGTCGTCTACCAGATCACCTGCCGTATCAAGCCAGTCCTTAATTGCAAGTTGGTCCTCAGCCTCTGCAGCCGGTTTCAAAAACTCTAATTTCTTGTATTTCACCGCCGTCTGTTCCGTTTTCTTTGCGTCCATCTCAGCTCTCTCCGCCTCTGTCAGCGTACCGGCTTTCTTCTTCTTAACTCTCTCCCTAACTGGCTGATTTGGGAAGAAAGCCATGGCGGCATTATCCTCTCCGGGCACCTCACTTTCTTCTGCCCCAGAAGGCACAATACCACTTGCTAATGCTTCCTTGCGGGATTTATCTGCGGCGTCCCTTTCTCGTCGGATTCGGATGATCTCGTTCACGAGCTCAAGGGCTTCAGCTTTACGATTAGTCACTTCATAAATCCCGGCTAGCTGCATCATTGCGGCCTCGTCGGTAGGATAGGCTTCAAGAATTGTTAAATAGGCATCCTCGGAATCTTCAATATTGTCGAGACCCCGGTAACACTCTGCCATATTGAACCATAGCTTACGGTCTAGATACTCGGCGGCCTCAACAACAACGCTATAGTAGCTTATTGCGTCCTCATAAGCTCGGCATTCAAAGAGGGCGTCGCCGACCTCCTGAAAGAGGTCATTGTAGTTTGAATTCGCGTTCTTTTGCAGGTATTGGAAGTGGGACTATATATTGAGACTTCGGTCAGAAGAATTACAGTTAATATGCTTGAAAGGGAAAAAAAAAGTTAAAAAAAAAAAAAAAAAAAAAATGGAGAGATAAAAATTTATCTTGAAATTCACATACAAGAGCTTCTTCTTTATTACCCATTCGTAACCTGCACAGTCCTAATTTAACTCTTAATTCCAGTGGGAGTGAATAGCTTTCTTTTGGAAACCTGTCCGGCTCAAATTCGCTCACAAGGCATCTTCGAGGTCTTTCTTCCTCGTCCCACTCCCTATCATCCCCGTTAATTTGATCCCAATATTTTTCTTCTGCTCGACCATACAACCATCTCGCCAAGCCCTTTATTGTTTGGATTGCTATGGCCCATTCCTTTTCCATGCAGTAAAGTTCTGCATATATATTAAGCTCGCTCCACCCAAATGCCATTTCCACGTTCCCTGTACTCTTGAAATACTCCACGCTACTCGTATAAAAATCGATCGCTTCTGGGATTCTTCCAAGTTCGATATATAAGCCCGCGAGCTCCTTTAGTATCGTCATATCATTTGGCAAGAGTCTGTTTAGCACAACAAACCCTTCTGCTGCCTTCGTAAGTTGTCCCGAATCTTTCAACAGCAATGAGCGGTCATAGATAGCATCAATGTTATCAGGGTTAGCTCTAATTGCCCTATTATAGCAGTAGATTGCCTGGTCCCTGTAACTCTGTTTATCTGGACCATACTGGTCTAAACTCATCTTGGCACACATAAGCCAAAGTTCCCAGTCCTTGGGCCGAGCATGCGCTGCTGTAAGCCAAGCTAGTAAACACTTATTCTTATCACCCTTCTCACTGAAGATTTCCCCAAGGATTTTCCATGCCGCATATACACCAGGTTCAATCTGAATGATTTGCTTCACAGACTTGAGTGCCTCGTCAAGCTTACCGAAGGCAAAGGCTTGATTAGCTTGACCTAGCAGGGAACGCACTTCGAATGAGTAGTTTTCATCGCCGACGGCCCGGCGACCTCCGCCGGGACGTCGGCGTCGGAAACCATGAGCGGCTTTCAGGTCCTGGTGGAAGTCCTCCATCTCATTATTGAAAAGATCCATGGAGAGATCCTCTTCCGATTCGTCATCGGTAGGCTCATCCTCCTCACCGTCCGAGAGAGCTGGGTCAATGGGGATGGCATCTGGACCATCTCTTTCGCTACCGGAGTAGTCGGGATCATCCTCATCGTCTTCGCCGAAGAAACCGTCCCTGGGTGGGGGTTAGAATAGCTAATACCTGTTAGAGGGCTGGAAGGTTTACTGTTCCCCGTCCTCCTCAAATTCCTCCAACTGGTAGTCTTCCTCTGCTTCGCCATCATCGCTCCAATCCGCCCCTATTAGCGGTCTTCTGGGCGGCGAATGTGCCATGCTGTTGGTGCTCCATAAATTCTGCATTCTTTCAAGCTGTTTTGTTATCGCAATCGATTCGCATGTTGCATTTAACTTTCTCAGCCTCATGTCTTGGCTTCTATCTAACGGATCATTACCCTACCGCCCTGCAGAGAAATCTTGGCGACTCACACCAAATTTTCTCCAACTAAAACTAATTTTGCTACAACCGCAATCACAACCTTAGCGACTCACATATCAATCACTGAATATGGCTTCTGACGAGATTGTCTGGCAGGTTATCAACCAGCAATTTTGCGCCTTTAAGCTAAAGTAAGCTCCCCGCCCAATTCTGAGATCTTTAGATCTCTTCAGGATCTAGACATATATATTGACATTGCCGCAGAACTACGAAAGGTCAGAACTTCTGCAGGAACGAGTATAATGTTCGTATATTCACCGCAACCACTCATACCCCTCTCTTTCCTAACTAGTTTTCGTAGGTAACTGGACTCTGCAATCGCCAATCCTGTCCCCTCGCCAACTCGCGATACGCAACTATCCGCAGCGATAACGGTGTCCTATACCTCTACATGAAAACCATTGAGCGAGCGCACATGCCATCCAAACTCTGGGAACGAATCAAGCTCTCCCAGAACTATGCAACTGCCCTCACACAGATCGATGAACGTTTAATTTACTGGCCCAAATTCCTACTACACAAATGCAAGCAGCGTCTCACTCGATTGACCCAAGTGGCGATTACCTCCCGGCGCCTGGCCAAGGAAGACGAGCGGATGGGCGAAAAACTCGTTGGTGTAAAGCCAAAGATCGTCAGACGCGAGGCTACTAGGGAAAGGAAGGCGCTCGCAGCCGCGAAGCTCGAGAAGGCCATTGAGAAAGAGCTTGTTGAGAGATTGAGAAGTGGCGCATATGGCGACAAACCTCTCAACGTCGAGGAGAATATCTGGAAGAGGGTCCTCAGAGGTCTTGAGAGAGAAGGTGCAGCGGAGAGAGACGTAGATCTTGACGACGAGGAAGAAGATGAGGACGAGGAAGAGATGGAAGAGGAGGAGGAGGGCCTAGACGAGATCGAATACGTCTCAGGAGATGAGGACCTCGAGGAGGAAGAACTCGGGGACCTAGAGGACTGGCTTGACGGAAGCGGGGCTAGTGAATTTGAGGAGGACGACGAGGACGACGAGACCGATAGCGAGGATGGCGAATCAGGCGAGGATGAGGAACCAGAAGCCAAGAAGAAGGCGCCTCTACCAACTACAAAGAAAGCACCCGCGCCTGCTAAGAGGAAGAGAGAGCCAACTCCACAAAACCCAAGGAAACGTAAGTATCCATATCCTCTTGCCCGTTACTACTTTAGTATGCTAATATATCATAAAGGTGGAGCACATATCGAAATCGAATACGAGAACACTCTTCCTCAAGAGCGCGAATTAGCTTTCTAGAGCTTAATTTCCCATCATCAAATCTACAACCAAAAGTTACAGCGCGCGGGCGGTAAAACATTCTTATAAAACATGTAAATGGTTCCGGAGCCTTTTTTTATATTGTTCATTTTCTCTTTTCTTCTGTAAATTAATAAAATTAAAGGCGGAACTTTTATTCTGTTGGGACATTATTCTTAAATATGTAGTGAGTTATGGCCCAAATGGCGAAGCCCCGAACAGAGTGTTCATGCACGTAGTCCGATTCATGTGTGCAATAGCTTACTAGAAGCATGACCCCCTCATGTAGTGAAGTGATATCTCGAATGGAAAATATGAATAGTTATATATTGATCTATACTATAGTTTAGGTCTTTCAGAAAGTTTAAAATGTAGCTTTTACCTACTTAATGGAATCCATTCAGTAATGTTATGTAGGTACTGTCGGGTGTCGTAAGTAGGCCAACATTTGCGTCGTAACCAAAATTCTTATGGGAGTGCAAATTCAAATTTTATTACCCCGACACCAAAGAAGCATTAGGCAAGAGAAGATCAGATATAGTTTGCTCAGCCCTGAGAATACCTATATCTTGAATACTGTCTCTCTGAAGGCATTTTGAAAATTCCGCCGTTGTAGGAGATTTTGATGGGTTGTTGTCTACTTGTGGCAGCCGACAATAAACGTTGCCAAGATCGAGTGATAACAGGTGATGTATGTCCGAGGGATTTAGGCTGAAACTTCATCCGTGGAGAAAGAGCGCCGCGAAGACAGCCATTAAGAATTAAAATTGTTCAACTATTATGGCCCCTGGATTCAAATATGGTATCTCAGTGGGCCCTTAATATATTTCTGGGGGGTTGGCTCTGCTGTGTGCTGGTTAAATGCCCCAAATTAGGTTGGATAAATCAAAGACAGCTTTTGTGGCCCTTAATTCTCCCTAAAGACCTCTCAAATAATTCCGCATAGTGGTTAGAGAGTCATGGTAGTCTGAGGAATTTTACAGCGGGTTGCTCCAAACTTCGCGACTAGCTCAATAATCTAACCAAATATGGCTACAACCACTAGCACTAATGAAAAAAATTGAGAGAAGAGACACAAATTGCCGTTGTAAACATGATTCAGTGGTGTAGTGGTATCACGGGCGCTTGCCATCTATTAAATGATTTGCGCCCGACCCGGGTTCGATTCCCGGCTGATTCAGCATATGATAGCATGACGAGTACCTCCCAACATGTATTGCGACAAGTGCTCGTTGTGATTTTGATTTTTTCTATAGGGCGAAGTTGTGGGAGTGTGCGTGGGTGATGGTATAGTTCTTGCTCAAAAGTCCCACACCCAGATTTCAACAACACATATTAGTGAATGATGATTTATCAGAGCCTACTGAATCATTTGAAGAATCCAAACCAGAATCCAAACCTACAATAAAACTACTGTTGCATGGATGACAATAGGTGGTCTGTTGATATTTTTGCCAATACCAGCTCTTGGCATAACTTGGAACCCTTAGAGCTTACTACACCACCCACAATTGAAGATATTTTGACAGGGGCCATCTTTGTACTTTCTGAATCCATATCCTAAATCCCCCCAAACCCATCAATCGGTGTTGATGTATGCCTGGGGAGTGTTCTAAATTTTGGTGTGTTTTGGCCGGACTTTTGATACTGAGCTATCGTTTGCCATGGCAACTCACGCAAACCCAATCTTATGAACCAATTAAGGGGCCTATTTGGTCTACCATGGTAATTTGAACCGTGGTATGTTTGAATGCATGGTCTTGAAATCCCCTGGTAATACTTGGTATTGACTTGATATTAAGGTGTTCAGCCGGAGAGATAGATATCAGGGTCTGTGTGCAAGGTTTGGTGTACCAGATGACTTTGCGTGTGTCTGTAAGGAATAAACACCTCCAGAGGCATCTACAAATTCATCTGGCAACCCGTACACTCGTGGCCAAACCAATAATTAGGAGCTTGCTTGGACAGCTATATATACTGTGGTACATATTTGACCCGTTTACTATTTCATTCCCGGGATATTCTTTCAGCAAACGAAAAAAAAGGTCAGCACAGTTGCATTATGAGAGATCTACAAGCAGTCAAGATTAATGGTCAATTTCAAGGTCCCTTTTATTGGCGTTGATATATCGGTCGCAAACGACCGCACACAACTCTTTGTTGCTTGGTTTACGCTTGCAGGTCTCGTCTCCGGTGGAAAAAAGCACGGTTCTTGGATGATTATCTCTAGCATCTGGGTGCGCATCGTGTGAATCTTTGTTGCGCGTTTTATGCCAGCAATATTTTGGGGGTTTGGGTACAAACCCAGATGTCGCGGGTTGTCAATCATGGGCTGTCACTCGATGTCTTGAATGTTTGAGCCCCCTTTCAAGATGAATAGCACCCTTCAATGAGCACTGTTCACAACTATATGTAATTACGGTGCTATTTCTTAATACCTACGGCAAATATAGAGGGGAACTTACCTTCCCTTTCCTCTCCACATTTCCCAAGCTATATCTCATCCTTTCTAAGTACCACCCTCAATTGCTACCATACCCCTAAAACTAAAAGTTTTCTTAGAAACCACTTAAATTCCACCATGCCCCCTACAGCTACCTGTCCGGACACCGATCCCGTCCCCGCAACGCCCGCCCCCTTCATCCCCCATCGTTTCCGCCGCCTCACCACCCACTTCCCGAGCGTCTTCTCCCACCACCACGCCACTTATCCACAGGATGAGCTCCTCGTCGCCCTCGTCCGCGGCCTCTTCAGTGACCCACCTCTCCCATTGGACGCAGACTTCCAGCGCACAATGCTCGAGCGCGTGCTGCACCATGATGTAGCTCCAAATGTTCCCTACACTGCTGAAGGGATCCTTTTCGAGGGTGTGCCACGAGGAAAATCCTGTACCGTTGCACTCACGGATAAGTGCAAGATGGTAGTTATCAATAAATTCCTCGAGACCTATACAGCGGGGCTGTCGTACCTGTCTAAGGTTCGGAGCGAGAGTGATGAGAGTCTGTCTTCCCTCCCAAGTATCATTGGGCATTACCCAGATAACTAACAATGTGTAGTTTTTGTCGTTCACTCAACCATGAATAGCCAGCGCCCCTTCTGCGCCATCACACTTGCCCATGGGCTGGTAGCAGCTCCGCGACCAGTCCCAATCCTTCCCATGAAATCATCGGACCCGCAAGCAGAGCGCTTCTGGACGCTTCTGGAGCACCTCTGGCCACACGAGCTTATCGACTGCATCCGCTTCTACTGCTCAGACCCATACTCGGAAGGTAACAGCATCGTCATGTCCACCTCCTGCCGTCAAGCCTGGAACGCACTCGAGTTCTGCCTCATCCCTGTTTCATCCACTTCCACTAAGGTGACGGTCAAGTTCCAGTGGGCGCAATCCCGGCACCGCAATCTTCCAGACCACCGTTATCAGCCGCGAGTTGACGAAGAGGCGGGTGCACTCGAGTGGGAGAGGATGGCCGATGGCGATATCATCGAGTTTAGGGCCCGAAAGCATCTGCAAGAACCCCTTCCTGATTCAGCCCTGCTGTATATCAGGTGTGTGTTGGTGAAGATGGCCGTTGGAATGGAGGTTGCGATTTCGAAGAAGATGCTTTTCGGTGTCGGACTCAAGGACTGCGGGTGTGAGGATGATGGCGAGGCGGAGGGCGTCAAGATCGAGCTTAAGGGGTGCTGGAAAGGTGTTGATGGATGGTTTGATCGCGAGTTTGCCGGTGCAGGAGTATTTCCGAAGGTGTGGGAGCAGTTTGCTGGGGTTGAATTGGCCAATATCTGATTCAACAGTGTTAGAGGTGAGTAACTGCATGTATTAAATCTTTTCCGTGAATGAGTGTCGTAGCTAACTTATCATATTGCCATATCAGTAGTATTTCTATCGGCCCAGAATTAACCCGAATCAATACCCAAACCCCATGGCAATTACCCTAAACGCTAGTTACTCGTAGACTTACTGCTGTGTCGCTGGTGGGTACGCTTCTGGGGTACGGTCGTGCGAGGGTTTGCTTAGAGTTGTACTGTTTAGCACAGAGCAACAAGGTGGTAAACCCTGGCACGACTACACCTCCAACGCGAACACACCAGCGACATTCTTATCTGTTTCTTATGCTCTTTATCGTCAATATCAAGTATTACATAACGTTAGATAGCACAATATACTCCATTGCACACTGAAAAAATCTTCTTTCGAGAGTATTTACTTTTTATTAATCCCGCTTCACAGTAACTATGATCCCACAAAAACACCAGAAAAGAAGAAAAGGAGGGGAAAAAAAAAAAAAAAAAAGAGAGGGAGATAAAACATATACACAAATAATAGTTAATAGTTAGCTCAAGAACTCTAGAAGAAAAACGGAAAGAAAGAAAGATTGTCATCCAACGAGTCAGGAGTATGAGAGTAATGGTAAACGGCGCCGACATTAGTACAGAGAACTGCTTAAAAGTTCAGCCAGTCCTCAAAGTAAACACAATTGCTTGCGCTGACCGGGCCACCCTCTTTGCACAGCGAGAACACTGGGCATCTCCCACATGGGCTCTCGGTGAAGCCATTGATACTCTCGGGTTTTCTGACAGCTCTATACGCCGTACCACCCACAACCCTCTCAATCTTGCCGTCGTATACCAGTACATCCAGCAAGTTCCTGATGTCGGCCTCTGCCAGATCTACCTCCGTGAGGTTGCTGCTCTTGACCCAGCGGTAGATCTCATTCTGCGAAGGGTAGCCGGTGTATCCAGGCGGGAAAGAGGTGACGGTGCTGCCGCGGACAATCCGTGGGAAGGACTTGGAGGTGACGAACTTGGTGATGGCCGTTAGAAGCTCGTTGATGAACTCATTATCGAGCTCGGCGTCGGTGAACCAGGGCCCGCCAGTCACGTCAATGGAAGGCGTGAGCTCATAGAGCATGTAGATCTTGCGAGCAGGGTACTAGATGGCAGGTGTCAGCATTTGTGGTGGGCGAGCCCAGGTATTTTGGGCCAACGAATAGACGATGATGGGATAAGCGGTCTGTCTGTGCAACATACTCAAGTAGAGAATTGAAAGAGAAACTCGTTTCGAGTCCCAAGACACGTAGTCTTGCGTTTCAATGGTGGCAAACCGCAACGATGTAGTAATAGTGGTCCCAGCTCTCCAGTAGGAGGAAGGATGGTTAGAGCGCTGACTCAGAGGTAGCTTACCTTGACCGACTTGATCGCCTTCACAAACCGCTTCCCTTCAAGGCCCTTGAGAGCCTTATTCATGGTGGTGGTATGCATGTTCGTCTTTGCCTTGAGTGTCTTGGTCCAAATGCCCTCTCTTGCTGCCTCCTGGATGTATCCATACAAGATTTCCTCGTCGCCGGACATATTCTTGACCCTACACCGACCGCCGTCAGCATCCCAACGGGTGGAATTATATTAAGCACTTACTTATCAGCATAATCCCTCGCAGCAGCCTTGAAAAGTGTCTGATTCCCCTGGGTCATAGCACTGAGTGAGCGAGTTCTCAGGAGCTCATTGAGCACGCGTTGCGTGACCTCAAGATTGCTCTTCCCTGGAACCATTTCCTGCAGCTGCGAGATGGAGAAAAGGAGACCTGTAGGCGCCTGAAGACATTGCTCGTAGACTGACGCTGCAAGCGTGTCGATAGTAGACTGAGGAACTTGGGCGGCCATTTTTGCGGATTAAGGAGGGGGTTGAGTGGAGTGGAGAGTGGAGAGGCTTCCGGAGGGCAGTGGAAGAAGATGACGGATTTCGGTGACGCAGAAAAGAAGCAGACGAACAAAAAGTTTACCGGCAGGGTAACGAGTTGGAATTCGAATATGGCAGGGGTCCGGATAACGGATAACGATAAGCTTTCTCAGAGCTTAATCTCGGTCCCTGCAGAATACCAGGGTCCTTCAACCTTGTGAATAGGAGCAGCTACATGTAGTTGCCAACATCAAGATAACTCGAAATACATACAACGTCTTTTGAGGGTTTTTGGCTTAGCACTACGTGTAGGTAACGACTTCATAATGTGAACTGAGAATTCCACTTGGGGTTTTTTTCTTTCTTTTTTTTTCTTTTTCAAAGTGAGTTAAAGCCCGCACTCTAGCTCGAGCTGATGGTCGGAGTAACGAACAGCCCCAGCTATATATCTAGCCACCAATGAAAATCACACCGAAAACATATTTCCCCCTATAAAAACTGCAAGTACCTTTTTCTGCTGGTGATCATAAGAGCACCCAGACACTTTTTGGGCCTCAGACAAGACATGAAGTAACACTACATACCTCCTCTGCAATATAAATCATGAGCACAAACCAAGCGAAGGCCAATCCCACGCTGAACTGGCGATCTTCTTCAAACACATTGTTTTCGCATTTATTTTTAATTCCGATTTCGGACAATTCAGAGCAATATTAATCCCAGAGAACATTATTACCCTGTAGATCGATTTGGCCGGGGGAAGCTTGACGGCTCATTCATGCACCATTGACCGTATGGGATGGGAACAAGACCAGTGGCTCATATACCAAAATTCGAGCCTAAAAGTGTTGCAGGCGTGGTCCCGTGGTTATCACTTCCACTTTAGACGATCTTCAAGCGGCTTGCAGTGACATTCTCTAGTCTACTCTCTGATCTACATGTTGGCCAATCAGAGTCAATATTCTAGCTCCCCGTCGTGTCATTCTTTATATAATAGGGGGTATAGGTAGGGCATTCACCGCCAAGCTGGGTTCAACCCCTCCCAAAATACATCGACTCTTCACCCTCATTCACTCAATCTTACTCGACTTCTTTCACATAATAGAGGCCGGGGTGGGTCAGGTGTACTGCAAATGGGGTTGTTGGCGAGTGATCATTCATGATGCAAGCGTACCATGAGTTGTCGATCAACTCAATTGATGGTATTTATTTGGCGAGTAATCACCCCCGGAGCCTTCTAATAGTGTAATTGTTAACCTACTAATATTGTGGAGCTAGGGTGTGCGGAGAAGAAGAAAAGACGCTCATCAATCATTATATATCTAATTACTACCTACACGAGGAACGTCCAACTACTCGGAAAGACAAACTCCTCCTCGAATATCCTCCTGACCTGCTCGAGCACAAACCTCTCAACCTTACCCACATTCTTGAGTACCTGCTTGCCCTTCCCCTTCTCCCCAATCTCGCTCTCGACCTTAATCTCCTTCAGTAGGGACCCACCAACCGCTGCCCCGTCCTCGCCGCCGCCACCCCGCTCCTCATCCAGGAAGCAGAAGTGCGCTCTCCGGCGAATATATGCCAGGCACGCCAACCCATCAAACTTGCATCCTGTGACCACAAGCCTCACCGGCAACGCTACAAAGGCACTAACAGGATACTCTAGCAGGAGCTCAGCCGTCAGTTCTAGTCGTACATCGCCCGCGTATCGCACCCGCAAGATGATCTGCGTATCCTCATCCCTGGGCTCTCTTAGGCGCGGCATCACCGACGCAGCGGACGATCTACGCAACGGTGAGGAGCCCCCAGCAGCATGTAAATGGTCCGTTTGGGGTGCCAAAGTTTGCGGGAGCGGTGGGGGTGTTGTTGGATCGCCTGCAGGGTTTGGGGAATGGTCTGACGCGGCCGTTGAGGGCGGTGACGGGAAAGAACTCGTTGATTCTGGGGCAGCAGTGGCTGAGGCCCGTGGCGGAATGATTGAAGGTGGCGGTGATACGAATGCGGATAGCGTTGGCGTGTTGCTACCTGCGGTGAAGCCAGTCGACAGCGCGGAATGAAAGTAGTGCAGATTAGAAGAGCTACCCGCGCGGTTAAATAAAGGTGTCGAGACACCCGTTACGCCGACTCTTCCCGGAAACGTGTCTGGTATCCCTGGGGAGAATGCCCCACGTAATCCCGCAATTGCTCCTGGTCCCGAGGCCCGTCCGCCGTCGAGTGAGTAGGGTGGTGGCTGGATTCTAGGCGTACTGGGGGCACTACCAGAGTCGTCATTACGCCTTTCGCGGCGCCGTCGCTCCCGTTCGAGCTTTAGGGAGTAGGCGGCATCGTCCTCTTGGTCCGAGTCACTCTCGGCGTAGTCGTCCTCGTCCTCCTCGTAAAACTCGGGGTATGGGTCGCAGATCTCCTTGATCTCAATGTCGGGAGGGATTGTGCCAAAGTCGAAGGAGTGCACTTGGACGGATTTTATGAATTTGGGGAAGGGGACGGTTTGGAACTTTGTGTGGACAAAGTCGCGGACTTGGGCGGCGTAACGGGCGCCGTCGGGGCCGGCCGTGAGGGTTTCCCAATTGAGGTCTATCGACATTGTGGTTTATTGTAGGTGTAGGTGTAGGTGTAGGTGTATGATATGATATGATATGAGAACGGAGGAGAGTTTTTCTCTCTTTTTCAAGATGAATTCGACGTGGAATAGTGTTTGTTGGAATAAGCATCATGCAGTTGTGATTCCAATGCTTGGCCATGCATGGCCCCACTAGTTACAGGAAATCATGTGAAACACCCGTGGGGTGCATGAGACATCACTCGGAGTGGGGTATATAGATTGCCGTGGGGTTTTCTTATTTTCGTTGAGTTGATGTTGTTGATTCTCAAGAGTATGGATGGATGTGTAAAGTTGTTGAAAGGGTTCAACAACAAATTGCAGAGTGGCTGCTAGAGATCCTTTGCGTGGTGCTATTAATGGACAGCTCGATAGAGTATAGAAATTCTATCCAATCCAGAAACCAGTCGTGTGTAGATTTTAGTTGTAGGATATATTATTATAGTAGTGAATCAGTTGATTAAGGGAAGGGGGGTTGTTGAAGGGGGGGGGGGGGGGATCGATCGTATGGAGAAGATACGGTCCCTTTTGCTCTAGTAGTATTCATCTGATGTATTCTTGTCCGCTTACTAAACCCACATAGATTTACTACGGCATCCTCTTATATTACTCCGTCCCTAGTCTTGTGCCCATCCCTTGCTGTTTTACCGTACGCCATCCTCCACACCACGTCTCAAACCAAACCACGCTACCCCAAGCAACCAAGTCACTATTATGAATTATACTCAAACCTCCAAAAATCCCCCAAAGACCTAAATGTCAATTATATCCCAAAACAATATCAGACATAGACAGCTACCAGCCAATAGCACAAGACACACCACACAAACCCCTCCCCCCCCCCTCCCAAAAAAAACATTTTTGAAAAATCTACAAAACACCATCCCAAGCCCTGAGTACATCCACCACCCAAGCGAACAACACACACACTCCACTAAAGGGCTCGAAAGCCCACCCCCCGTTCCGTGGACTACGTACAAGTGTAAAAGAAAAAAAAAATCAAGACGGACCAAATATATATCATTAACTCTGATTCGTATAGCTTTATACTCCTCTTCCCACCAGCATGATTATATAGCTACAAGGCAGTGGCCGTTTAAAAGTCCAAAGAGGATGAGATAGCTATTATCTTCAAGTACTAAGTTACATATAGGTGGGGTTGATACAGTTGGCTAGCCCGTGTCCAAGGGACTTGCGATAACATTCTCTAGTCCCTGACTCTAGTGGTGTTCTCTGCCCTGACTCTATATGCCGATCAGAGTCACGTATCCGTAAACCTTTCCTCCACCGTGTCTCTTCGTATAATTGGAGACAAGGCGTCAATACCAAGCCCTGTTGGCTAGATATATTTCTATCCTTATTATATTGGTTAAATATATGGTGGTAAAAGTAAAAGCGCAAGGTATAATAGTCCGCGCAGAGTTTATGATGAAAACCAATGTAAATAGAAATCTATAGTCAGAGGCAACTCTGAACTAACCGCAGAGCTTTCTAATCAAGATGATAAAGTATTGTAGTGTTTGAATAAATTACCACACAAATTTCTCGCTATCAACTCCGGCCAATCATACACATACACATACACACATGTCTTGTGCCATAACCGTGAGGTTGCATGCACGTAATGAACAAAAATAAGAAATACACGCATGTCCGGTATCACAAACTATCACTCGCATGCGTTATCCCGCTCACGAAATCCTGCGCTAGTAAAAGGGCAACAAAAATTGTTATTTCATCTTTATAAGTAAACCAAGGTATCTAAACAATAACCGCAACGCGTGCACTGGAAAAATCACATTACTACGCCGTCTCCTCCGCAAACATATCCTTCATTAGCGTATCCTCGCACGAATCCAGATCTGGTGGCTTCATTCCGTACGTGCCCTCATACACAAAGATACTCAGGTTGTTGAAGAATGGCCGCAGTATCTCTGTCTTGACATCTACACCGCTTCGCTCTAGCTCCCGGACCCGCTCCCCGGCCAGCCAAGGTCTCCGCTTGTTCCCGACAGCCAGGTCGCTCTGTAGTGAAACCGACGGCAACTCGTTCGCGACTTGGTCCACGAGTGCGGCAGGCACCCAGCCGTTGGGGCGGTATACAGCCTCGATGGTGTCTGTGACGAATAGCCACTCGTGGAGCTGGAACTCATCTGGCGCGATGACAAGAAGTGTATCGAGGAGCTTACAAGCCTGTAGGATGGTGGCGTCCGTGTACGTTCCGTTGTTCTCATCGTCTGGAAATAGGGCAGAGAGGGCCGACTGCAGCTCGGTGTTGATGAGGGGCCAAAAGGAGGCCAAGTGCACTGGCGAGGTGCGGAGCGTGAGCGCCCTGAAAACCATGTAGACCTCACCGCGTGTTACTGAGGATGGAGATGTGACGGCCGTTGCGGAGAGGAGCTCTACGAGCTTCTCCTCAAGCTCTTTGAGGTTGATGACGAATGTGTCTTTTTCCGCCGCGAGGATGAGGAATGCAATACGGCGGAGGTTCAGCTGCGTCTTTTTGTCGGCCTCCTGGCGGGCGGAGGTTGCGCCGACGCCAAAGAGCACACCGGCAGTTGTTGGCGGGGTGATTCTCCCAAGTAGGTCGACCATGCGCTCACGGTCACTGAGCAGATATTGTCTCACAAGAGGGACCCAGCCCTCTCTTACCAGTGGTATTGACGAGGAGAAGAATTTTGGATCTAGTAAGGCATCAGAAAGTTCCTTCTTCCAAGCCTTTTGGTTATTTTGCAGTCGTGTGAGTTGGTATAAAAGGTCTAAGATCCCGGGTGTTATGTTTTGAGGGAATGTCTTAGCCCTAAAGGTTGGGCCGATCACGCTTGTAGATATTATAACGGATGCGGCGACAACCCGGTCATGCTCAACTAGCACCTTGCGAAGTTCCGGGACGATTGTTGCTAAGATCGCGACGATATCATCTGGGGAAGCTCTTCCTCGGCCAACTTTTTCGCTGCTACCTTCATTGTCGACTTGCTTCTCTCCATTGGAACCTGCAACAGGCGCTGGAGCCTCCAAGAGATTCTGTCCCATAGGTCTTGCAGTAAATGCGGCGGTCAAGAGACGAAGGAATAGGTCCTAAGCCCACATAGAAATCAGAACAAGAAATTTTGCGCAAGAGACAAAGATACAAATGAGAAACCACATACTCCCAGTTCCTTTCTCATTCTTTTTTGTTCCCCAAAATTTGTGTTATCAACTTTCTCTCCTAATATTGCAGTAAAACTTAGTAGACTTGGCAGAGTCTGCCTATGGGGGAAGGGGTTCGTCAAGACGTCCCTTAAGAAGACCATGCAATCCGCCCAAATCTCATCCATCGCATCATCCTCTAAACTCCGAGCATACTCTACCAAAAATACAACCACCTCCAAATCGCTAAGTTCAGCTGTCAGAGTAGACTTCCTATTCGGTTCCAAAGCTCCTGGATTCGTCCTCGAGTAGATCGCATTGAAGATTGCCGGAATCGTATGTTTAGGCCTTGAGCCGTCGAGGACATTAATGAGCTTGAAAATGCTCGGCATTTTCTTATTCCCCGTGTCAATACCGACAGAGCCCTTTGCAGGCCACAGCTCAATCAAAGTTTCCAGGCATTCCAGGGTTTCCGCCGCAAAAAGATGTTCCAAAATCCTTCGAGCACGGCCTCTCATTCGGACGCTCGTGTGTGACCAGCTCTCTCTGCTACCAGAGTCGAGTATTGCTTCACTCTCCCCGATGCCAGAATTGGCGTCCCCCCAGCTCCAGATGGCATAACAACTCTTTACCGTGTCCTGGAAACACAAGAGTACAGTGAGCCGGTTATTTGCAGCTGCGCTCCTGTTTTGTGGGCTCTCCACAGCGAAAACGCCGCTAACCATATTTCCAAAGAAGCCACCAGTCGTCTGGGCATCTGGGCTCTTTGGACCAGCAACTTTGATTTCTTCCGTGAGGAGCTTGTCATGAGCTGCTGCGAGTAAATGCTCTAGACCATTGAGAAGTGCCACCAAAGTCCCCTCTGGACTCTTTACCTTGGAGGATAATCCGCGATTCTCCGCTTCCTTAAATATCTGTTTGAGCGCCTCGAAAGTTTGCCTAATTTGCCCGCACAAACATTCCACCAAGGGTATTAAAATCTGAAATATTACATTTTCCAGTAGTGGTAAACATTCAGTCAAGAAATTTATCCAACTGTCTAGTACCGGCCTACCACTTGGGCTTGAAAATCCGCCCACAAGACACCTCACTAGCTGTTGAGGGGGTTTGGCCTGAGGCGGCGGGGGGTTTGCTTTTTCTGGGTCCTGTATAGACGTGACTGAACGATTACCCTTAATACTTCCAGTGTGCGCCTTCAGTTGGCCTAACTGACTCGTAGGCCGCATAAGAGATAATTTCAGAGAAGCGAAGAGAACATCAAGTAGGGAAACCTGTACAAAGGTATCCTTTGTTTCGATTGCAGATATCAATCGAGCAGTGAGAATATTCTCCAGTTCCAATTCAGCAAGTGGTTTAGCATAAACGCTAAGGAGTAAGCGGTGAAGCACTTTCAACGCCGTTCGATGAAGTCGAGAAACACTTTGATTGCCATCCCTATCTTTCGCGTCGCCGTCAATGGCCCTGATTGCAGTCTTCACAAAAAATGTTTGTAGATGCATATCCTCCTCTCCATAACCATCTATGGGATATTAGATTTCATACATCCAATCAATAGAGGGGAGCGGCTTGCTCACATTCTATCAGTGCTTTCAGTCGCGTTTCATCGGTACCAACGACCGGCTCGTTCGCTAAAGCTGCCATAACATTTGGTGTCGAATATTGCAGGACATTTGATAAGGTTTGGAAGTAGTATGTAGCTACTTCTAGATCGTGATTTTCGCTATATATATGCCTCTTGAGGGGTGCACCGTTTGCATCGCGTTTGCCAGGGTCCTTTAAAAAGTCCAATCCCAGAAGTTTCGAGACGAATACACTGAATAACCTGCCACTCCAGAACAATGTAAGTTACCGTAGTCACTCGAAGATCATCATCAGTTGTACCTGTTCAGACTTGCTAGATTTTGGAGCCATCCTCTGGCAAAGACAGCCATTTCCAAACTATCATCTACAAGTGAGTCCAAAAACAAAAATAATGGCCTAGTCAAAACCATCTCGGGCCCACCTCCACCGGTATAATTCATGCTGTGTGTCCATAAAACCCCGAACTTCCTACCATGCTCAGCACTCCTGAAAGAATAAGTTCCTCCAATATCTCCTTCAGTCATAACGGTTGCAACAGCAGCTTCGATTCTTCTATCCTCAAGAACACTCTGAAGATTCCACAGGGCTTTTACTGCTTCTACATGGAACTTTGGTGTATCTGGTGAAAGGTAATCCCAAATATTTTTCACGATCGGAAGAATCAATGAGTCGATTGCCTGCGGAGAGAGATACCCCTTAACATACATAGCAGCTACCACATTAGCAATCCCCTGGAGGGCTGCAAAGGAAATGTCTTCTGAAGAAAGAGTTTTCAGGAAAGACTCGATGAAATAGGAAGATTCGCGAGATTCTGCAAACTTTGGCGTTTTCTGAATAACGTTGACTAAAAGTTGGCAGCGGACACCGACATCCGGTTCGCCCAGTGCAGTTTCCACGGCTGTGGCCGCCTCCCGTAGTATTAATCGTCCAATTGACCCCATGGAAAATGGTACAATGGATTCTAGGTTGTTGTTTGTTTGTCCCTTTTTGTAGAACTTTCGGATTTTCTTCCGGATTTCCTCAATCTCGGCATCGTTATCAGGTGTCTTGTCGGACTCTGTGCTCTTGAAGACTCTTTCTGGAATTAGTTGCCACAACTGCTCGGTAATCTGAAACCCTCTTGCTTTTAACCCTCTTCCTCCAGTGGTAGTTGCTCTTAATTCCACCAGTACAGCCAACACTAGCAAAGGAGCATGCACCAATACCATCTCTTCTTCGCTCACATTAAATGTTCTTACAACAAAGCTTACACTTTCTAGCATTTCCTCTCCGTTACTACTCTCAGAAGAAAACGCAGACAGGACCTTCTCCAGAATCTGCTCCCAGATGATAGAGGCTTCGACTCCATCAAAAAACATCCTCGCACTCCTCAGGACCTCGGTGTAAATTTCCTTGTTGGGTGCAGATCTTTCATATTGTCGAACACTTTCAATAATTGGCAAAAAGAGTTTTGGAACAACCAAAGACCCAACTTCCGACCTGTCCATCAGCGACAGGCATATCCTATAAGGTTTTGCACGTTCCGCCGCACTGGTATCTTCTGCGCAATCCAGCATTTTGATCAACCCTCCAACAAGTGAATCAAGGCCATATTTGTATAGATAACCTTTATCTCTTTGATCCTGACCTTCTAGACCCAGAAACCACGCCCAAAGTCTACGGTTGAGACCCATATCCTTCCTCAACACTACACCCGCTGCTAAAGTCACTAGCAGCTCGAGGTCGGGCTTGCTTACCCTCTCCTGGAGAATCCTACAAGAAAGGGGCAAAGATCCAACTAGTAGATCAAGAAATCCACGTTGGACTAATAGCTGCTCGTCACTCAACCCGGCACAAAAAGCCCGTACCAGAAGACCCGGCTCGGGGTTTACCAAAGCTTCTGCCTCACTACCTTTACCATCGTCCAGGGCTATGTCATGAGTGTCTTCCGGGGCCTCCATTTTCTTTGCCTCGTCTAGCGTCGGAAGTCTTCTACCCAAAAATGCTAAAGCTCCCTGACGCCTTCCTGGACTAGTAATGGTGGCCAATAAAAAGCACTGCCAAAAATATGCATCATCCCCAACCCCGTTCTTGATTCCGTCCATTAAGGCCAAAGTTCTATCAAAATATTCGCCACCTTCCTCATCTATTCCTGGAAGCAGTGATAAAATAAGACTCTTGAGCGCTGGCCGTAATGATGCGGAAAGTGGCAGATAAAACCTCTCCAAAAGGGTGAGATAATGAGGCTTGAGTGTTAAAGACGCATATGAAAGTACTGGTGTTAATCCAGGTGTCCATAAAGACAAATCTTGAGCTAATCCTTCACGTCCAATCATGTTGAAAATGTACGAATAGACTTCTATTGTCTTTTGGTGGACACCGGATGGTAATTGGGGATTGAGGCATTGAGCAAGTCGCTTTGCGATAAGATTCTTTGAGGGTATAAGTGGGAGCGAAGGAAACGACTGTAACGCCTGTTGCTCTCACATCATCTGCATTGTCAGATCCCGATTTTTGACTAGTACTCTATAAAATATAGCTTATGGAGGTAACCTTTAGTAGTCGTCCTAAGAACGATATATAATCCGCCCATTCTTGTAAAGTATAGCTCTCAAATAATGAAAGTGCACGATCGATGTTCGCAGAGTACCGTTTGTATTTTGGATCTTTTTTGGTAATATCTGTACCGGCATTTTAGCTATATCCCTAGCATTTATTGGCCAGAGTACGAACCATCATCGTTCCGAAGCCGTAACCGTGGTTGTGGCGAAGAGCGACCAGAGCTCAGTGGGGACGGTATTCGAGATCCGGGTTCAAGAGACATGTGGAAGCTCCAATGGTGCACACTTAAGGATTTTGGTAGCTTCGCCAACTTCAAAGGCATTACACGTGTGCATGATGTAGAACAATGTAGGGTAACTAGAGTCTGAAGTTACCCTACCTATTTCAACTGCATTCAATAAGGCTTCCTATGTGGTTAGTATCTATTGATATGTTGAATTCGACTGGCGGAGTGGCCTACATTCGGCACAATAGGGGAAAAGACTAAAGTGATAAGAGGTTGCTTCTCTAAACCAAGAACCTCCTTGCCTCCGAATTTTCCGGATATAAAGTTCAGAAATCAATGACCGGGTGGCGCCCAGAGTCTACAACCCACCCCTTGTTTCAATTCAAATCCCTAAGGCGCCCCAGCACAACAACATGAAGAGTTAAAGACTACATGTATCTAGGCCTAAGTGAATAAAGTTCCACACCCCCAAAGACGCATGTATGTATGTATCACTATTGAGGAGTAGACTACATGTAGTCTATGGATCTAGTGCCGCCAAGACCATTTCACTTGAGGTGTGAGGATTAGATGCTGGGCGTCATAGTCCGGAAGTCCAAACCTTCATGTTCTAGATTCAGTTCAAACTTCAAATGGAATCATTTTGCCAGATAATCTCAAGCTGCTGTTTTTTTTCATACCCTATTGCCGCTCCAACCTGACTACATGTATCTTGGCAACAGTCTGATGTATTTCTGTGGAAGTCAAGCCATAACAAAAAGGATTTCCTTTTGGAGGGCATATTTCAAGCCGAATTATAGTTGTGTTCGGAATAAATATAGGTTCGTAGCCCTGGCCCACAGGCTAAAGTTAATCTCCGAGACATCTCGAGTGATAGTTCATGAAGCAACACAAACAGAATCCAAGCTTTAGGAACTTATGTATTCTATAGCTAAGCAAACCTTAGGGTCATAAATTATGCTCCTAATGGTTTAGTTTTGTTTCATATAGAGTGACAATGGGAACTACCGGCACACTAGAACGCGAGGCGTTTAAGTTCACAGCACCAAGATACCTGTCTAGGGTGAGCTTTGAAGGGAGGTCGGTCGGCTTGTTACGAGGTTAAAAGCATAAGAAAAAAGTGTGTACAGGAATGACGCATCTCCAGCCCCTAAAAATATTATTTTTGACCTCTCCGTCTCGCTGCATATAAAGACCCAAAGCTACCAAAATATTCGCCGGGCTATGGGAATCAGCCACATTGTTCCACTAATCTTTCTATCAAATAAAATCTATTTAGAAACCACTAGCGCCGGGTGCCTGTGAATGAATATGTTAGTTAAACATACAGTGATGTAGTCGGGGGTATGTCTCGCCTTCTCGTCTTTTTTCAAGCTCAAAAGCATTTCCCGAAACCTTGTTTTGTCGCTCTTTCCAGAACGAGCCCCCTTTTCAGTCAAGTCAACTAGTTTGGCGATCCTCTCCCAAGCTGTACCGCCGGAGGTCATATTCTCGCGGGAATCCAAGAATTCCTGGGCTTCTTTTCTGTTCATTGTATAAATATTAGTTTATGGTCAGCAATAAAGACCATACTCTGGCGTTCGACAAACCGGGTCTGCTCGATAGCTTTGTCGCGCTTGGCGTTATAGTTCTCATAGAAATCATCCACAGCACTTTGAGCTTTCTCTATAGTTTCGCGCTTGCGGGTTTCTGACAGTTCATCGCGACGCTGGATTTCAAGGGTTTGACGCTCACGCCATTGCCTAGATTGCGCAAGCCTTAGATTAGCCACATTATCTTTTGAGGTGATTCGGAAGAGAACCTAATAACTTCGGGCTCTTCTTCGGTCTCCATGCTCATTCCGGAATAGGTGTTATGGCCGGGGAGGTATGGTTCGGATGTTCCAGTAATGATACCTCCAGGTCCGACCATCTTCAATGAAACTATTGTTAGCTGTATCAAATCTGCTAAACAGCATAGCGCAAGTAAGAGAATGAACCACACCTCGTTATTATCAAATGTCGCCATGTCCGGAAAGTTCCTTGTAAACTGATTCGCAGGGTCGACTTCCCCGCCATCAAGCAAGTTGTTGTCATCGGCTGTAGCGAAGTTTCTGGCTTCATCTCCAAGAAGTTTGTTTTCGCGGCTAATAAAATCATCGCCGTCGTCGCCGAGACCGAGATCTATAGGGGTGGCTCCGGACTGGCCAACGGGGGTTTCTTCAAAGTCTTCGAGGGCAGGAAAGTGAGACATCCTATTTGATAGTTGTGTGATTATGACGGAAGTTTATAGTGGATAATGTTATCTCGTTGAGGATAGGTGAATTGATGAAGTGAACGATTGTTTCTAGGAGCTATCGTGTCGTTGAGCGTTAGCAATGTAAGCTGCTATGTGTGGCGGTGGTGGCCGCTGACAAAGAATATGTGGCTTTCACAAACAAAGCCCCAACTTACTTCTCATACTATGCCGTGTCTATCTCTTTCTGGATCGACCCCATTGATAGAACCTCACTGACCATCCTCCATAACACGCAGCTAACGCAACATCAACAACCACAGCTATATTCAACCGTGTGTGATTCGCTATTGGACGCGCTTTATAGCTTTTTCTTTCCGTTTTCACCCAGCAGTATCTTTAGGAGCCACTGTGAATCATCATGTCCGAGTATGTAACCCCCTGCCGAGAGATGGTGTGCTCATTGAGCTCATGCTCTGACGTTCATGCGCAGGCAACCGAAGCAGTATGGAGTTACGCCGCCCATTACTGTGGCCGGGCCTACAGAAAAAGAGATCGAGCGCAATCAAACGCTTATCGAAGAACTGAAGAAGCAGGACAGTTTTGAGAGTCAGGAAGAGAGCGCGAAACGGTATGTTCAGAGCGCGCTTGCCAGTTCGAGATTGCATCTAACCGAAGATAAATATAGAACGCAGGTTTTGGTCGCGCTCCAGTCGTTAACCGAGAATTTTGTGAAGAAGGTATGCGTCGGGAAGGGCATGCCTGAACATATTGTGAGGACCTCCGGCGGAAAGATCTTTACTTATGGGAGTTACCGTTTGGGAGTATATGGGCCAGGTAAGTCACCTCATCTTTCGTGTTATTCTTTGCAAAGGTCTCAGGCTTTATTAATTTGTATTTATTGCAGGATCTGATATTGATACACTGCTTGTTACTCCTGCACATATCAGCCGACATGACTTCTTCACCACTCTGCCACCGATGCTTCAGGAGTTGAATCCACCACCAGCAGATCTCTCAATTGTTCCCGATGCTTATGTTCCCATCATCAAATTTGAACTCCAGGGGATTTCGATAGATTTGATTTTTGCCCGATTGCCAAACATCAATTCTGTACCGCGAGATATGGTTTTGAATGACAAGGAACTCTTGAGAGGGTGCGACGAAGTTAATTTGCGCTGTCTGAATGGATGCAGAGTTACCGATGAAATTCTTGCTTTGGTGCCTAAAACAGGTGTGTTTAAAATGGCGCTAAGAGCTATCAAGTTATGGGCGAAAAGTGAGTCTGTCCCTTTGTTTTTGTTAAGATGGGTTTCTCTAATTATATCTAGGGCGTGCTATCTATGGCAACGTGATTGGCTTCCCTGGTGGTGTTGCTTGGGCAATGTTGGTCGCGAGGATCTGCCAGCTCTATCCAATGGCTGTCAGTTCAGTCATCATAAGTAAATTCTTCAAGATCATGGGCAGTTGGGCCTGGCCACAACCTGTTCTTTTGAAAGGTATCGAGGATGGACCTTTGAATGTGCGAGTATGGAATCCAAAGGTATGTCTATCTTTTCCGATAGAACTGCGCAGCGTTTAATTGTCATTTCTACTAGATATATGCTTCTGACCGTAGCCATCTGATGCCTATTATTACACCTGCGTATCCTAGCATGTGCGCGACCCATAACATTACCAAATCTACAAAAGCAATCATCATACGTGAGATGGCTAGGGCAAATGAAGTTGTCAATAAGATCATGATAGGTACCGCTAGCTGGGATAGCCTATTCGAACGTCACAGCTTTTTCACCAATGGTTACCGTTACTATCTGAGCGTCATCGCATCGGCCAAGGGCAAAGAGCAACTACTGGGATGGTATGCAATATGACTGAAACTCTCTCTCACTGATAATGCTATTAACCTTAACCAGGTCCGGACTAGTGGAGTCCAAGCTACGTCATCTTGTGATGAAGCTTGAGCAGATTGAAACGATCAAACTCGCACATCCTTTTAATAGAGGGTTTGACAAAGTTCACTTTTGTGCCACAGAAGAGGAAGCAATCAGTGTTGCCCATGGAGAAATCCGGAGCGTGGGCAACCATGATGGCGTAAAGACTGCCGAGACTGACCTCAAGGACCAAAACGCGGACAACGAGTCAAAAGAAGAGGACGACTCAAGAGTAAAGGTCTACACAACTACTTACTACATCGGCCTAGAGATCAATACCGGTAAGTCTATAGAAACCTCCTCCCTAGGGTGTAATGCTCATTTTAGGTAAAGAGATTTCCAAGCAGATTGATATCTCTTGGGCTAGCCAGGAATTTTATGATATGTGCAAAAGCTCGGAGCAGTACAATATCGAAGAACAGAGCATTATCATTGCCCTAACACGCAAGTAAGTACACACTTTCCTTGCGAACGGAACTCCAGCGTTGGAATTCGTGCGCTAATCAAGTTATGTCATAGCTATGAGTTACCTGATGATGTCTTTCAGCCTGGAGAGACGAAGCCTGTGAAGCAAACCAAAAAGAAGATAATCAAGAAGAAGGTCAACACCGTGGCTAATGGCAACGGAAAGAAAAGAAAAGCCGATGAGGTACGTATGAACCGGCTAAGATATCGTGTTTGCTTTTGCCTTCCGCGAGAAAGGGGAGGAGAAGGGGGGAGGATATCACAGGGGTAGAAAGGCGTCAATTTTGAGCTTAGCGAAGGGAGGTCACATTTAAAATGAGGCTCTACGGGACAAAGGCTACCGAAGCTACGAAATCCTTGTCAAAATCCAAAAGAAAAAATGTTACGCTGAAAATATCGCGCAAGAACTCCTCCCCTAACGCGGATGAAATGACAAACGGTGGCACTGGTTTTATGACAGTATTTGCTAAGCTCCTTTGTTCCATATTTAGGAACCCACCGGTCACGACGGCAAAAGGCAACAATTACAACACCAACAAACTGTCGTACAAGCTTAATGCTTGTTGGCTATTATCGTGCGAGATTCCCCATCCCTTCTCCCTTTTGTTTTTTCCCTTTTTGATACCCACACCACCTCTCACGATCTTCCATACTGTTGGAGGGATGTGTTGCTTTTTCATAACACTTCAAAGGCGGTTTTGCATGGTTGGATTTCCTGCATAGTGGCTTAATTTGCCTACGACAATGCCGCTCGTGGACGTATAGGTTCTGATTATTCGGCATTTTTATTCAGTGACACATTAGGCCCGGATATCCTCGATAACAATATCGTTTTCTTTTACATTCCATTTTCTACCTTTATTCTATTTTCCGGATCACTACTTGGCGTTTGGACAGCTCCATCACCCTCAACGACATATCATACAGATTTCCACCAATACAGGTGTTGTTTGAGTCATACAATGACTTCCTTTTGATCATCGTAGACTCTGGGAAGTTTTTTCAATACACAGTTGTTTCTGATTGGAACAGTGCGCAATTATCGACATCTGCAATTTGGGGCTTTCCCCATACCTCGAGTTTCCACCTCTCCCGAATCATGTCAAAACTAACAAGATCATATCTTTACGATTCTTATTTACAAAAATTCCACAATAGCTGCGCCAGCTTCCAATCTTAACTTTTTACTGTTTTTCTCTCACTTCTCTTGCTTTTATTTTTATTTCTGAAAAATACCCTTCATTTTCAACTCACAACTTACTTATCCGTCGGTAAAAGTGCGGGGAGGGATGTACCCTAAGAGGGGAACTCTTCTAGGCCTCTCATCGTTCGCATCGATTGCTAGAAGGATACTGTGCTTCTATGTGGGCCGCGGTCAACCAGGAGTAATCAACGCTCCTCTATGATCATGCATGATTGATATGATAGTGGGATAGAGGATTTGAACATTGCAAACAGACTCTATATCTGGTCACAATTTGTCTCTTTGTTCGATGCGCTGTATTTTCCAGTTGGAGGCTGGGACCTTTTCCTTTCTTTTACTATCTTCTATGGCTTTAATCATAACCTTTCGCGTTTTATTTGGGGTTTGTAGTGGTTCAAGAGGTTGTCACTTTGCCGGGAGCATTATCCAATGGGGGGGGGCATTGTACTTTTGAAATAATTTAGATAACATGCTGTAAATTAGCACTATTTACCTAGTACTAGGTAGCATGTTATATACAAAGAAACCCAGGAATTGCCTCACTTCAAGTTAACATTATGTCGCGTCCCTGGAATACGAAGCATGTTAGCGACGGTACCTATGCAGCTCGTAAGCCAGACATTGCCCTGATGTTCCGTGATTGGTTAGAAAGCAAACATACTAGATGATTGGGCGAATGTTTTTATTGTTCCCTGCATTTTATATAAGGTAAGTGAGGCCTTATTGGTTTGTCAATGGCTTGCAGGGACTTTGTTAAGAAAATTTGTCAGGGAGGCCGCCGGAGTTGTGAAAGCGGAATTAGGCCCCTCGGAATAATTCCCGGGCCTTGTCTCACGTGGGCATGGAATATTGTTGGGGGTTGCTTTTTATTCCGTGTGGGGTTGGGCTGAGCGTTAATACATTTATCCGGTTCATGAAATATCACTCGGTTTAAATAATATGTCTAATCCGGAAATTTATAGGTTAAATGGAATGTTTCAAGCTTATTTTTCCTTTTTCTCCGCAACAAATATTCCACGAAAACTCTAATACGGTAATCTCCTTAATGCCGGGCTGGTTGAATTCACTCAGCTAGGGTATAGGGTTGTCATCCTTGCTTAGCTTAAACGCGGGTAGCGTAAACTCCCCTCAGTTCGAATTTTACCGATAGTGGGGCTTGTTCGCATTTGTACCGCACTATATTTCCGCAACCCCTCTGTTTTATCTTCCTCGACGCATCTCATTCTACTCGACCTCAGCGGATACCTTTGATAGAATTTTGAGATACCCAGCTTTATACCCATTTTTTTTTTCACAATGTCTTACGGAGAGCTCGATAATCTTTGCATCAACACGATTCGTGTTTTGTCTGTAAGTTGATCTTTCACTGCCACTGGTTTACCCCACCTTAGCCCTTTAGAGCAATGTTTATACTGCCTCTGTTTTGAAACAAACTCCTGCAAAAATTCCCGAACCAGGCCTTCAACCCACAATTCTAATATACTGATAACTGCTTTAAAACAGGCCGATGCGGTTGCAAACGCAAACTCCGGGCACCCTGGGGCCCCTATGGGAATGGCACCAGTTTCTCACGTTCTCTTCAATAGATTCATGAGATTCAACCCCAAGAGCCCTGACTGGATCAACAGAGACCGATTTGTTCTTTCGTAGGTTCTCCTTTGGTGAAAATATGTATTCTACTTATGGAGTTACTGGTTCATTTTATTTTTTGTCTTCTTCATATAGTTGCATCTAGTTCCCTTGTACTACTTGAGTAAAAGATACTGATTATTTGCCAATAAAGAAACGGCCACGGGTGTATGCTCCAATACTCATTGTTGCACTTATTCGGATATGACCTCTCATTGGACGACTTGAAGCAATTCCGTCAAGTTGGATCCAAGACTCCCGGTCATCCTGAAGCTGTAAGATATTCTTTGTGCGATTTTAGAAATCTGAAATCCATTAACAAAAAAACAGACAGATACTCCCGGTATCGAAGTTACCACTGGGCCTCTTGGACAAGGTTTTGCCAATGCTGTTGGTCTTGCTATCGCTCAAGCACACACCGCTGCCATTTACAACAAGCCTGGTTATGATCTTGTTGACAACTACACTTACATGTTCTTCGGAGATGGATGTCTTATGGAGGGAATTTCTGCCGAGGCTGCCTCTACCGCCGGTCACTTGCAATTGGGTAACTTGATTGGTATCTATGATGACAACCACATCTCCATTGTATGAAATTCTCTCGATTTATATAAACTCGTCGGTCTTACTAAAAACATTTTAGGATGGTAACACCAACTGTGCCTTCACTGAGGATGTCTTGAAGCGATTCGAGTCATATGGCTGGCACTGTATCCATGTCGCCGATGGTGATAACGATCTCGCTGCAATCGACGCTGCTATCGCTGAGGCCAAGACCGTCAAGGACAAGCCTACGATTATCAAGCTTACTACCACGATTGGTTATGGGTCTAAGCTCCAGGGAACCCACGAAGTTCACGGATCCCCCCTCAAGGCCGATGATATTAAGAGCATTAAGGCGAAGTTTGGCTTCGACCCTGAGAAGAAGTTTGACGTTCCTTCAGCAGTCTATGAGCACTATGGAGAGACCGCCGCGAAGGGTGCCGCTGCTGAGGAGGAGTGGAACCAGCTCTTTGCGAAATACCAGCAGGAGTACCCTGAGGAGGGTAAGGATCTTGCTAGGCGATTGGCTGGTAACCTTCCCGAAGGATGGGAGAAAGCTTTACCAACGTATGTGTCCCATTTATTTGAAAGGTCAAACTCATCTATTCCTAACCCTATGCTAGATACAAATCTACCGACCCTGCCATCGCCTCCCGTAAGCTCTCTGAGACTATTCTCCAGAAACTCTACCCTATCATTCCCGAGTTGGTTGGTGGTTCTGCGGATTTGACTGGCTCAAATCTTACTCGTGCCAAAGAGGCCGTTGACTTCCAGCCTCCCGCTACTGGGCTTGGTGACTGGTCTGGACGTTACATCCGCTATGGTGTCCGTGAGCACGGTATGGCTGCTATTATGAACGGTCTTGCCGCTTATGGAACAATCATCCCATACGGTGGAACTTTCTTGAACTTTGTTTCATACGCCGCTGGTGCCTTGAGGCTGTCTGCTTTGTCTCACCACCGTGTTATCTACGTCGCGACCCACGACTCGTAGGTTTCCAATTAAATTCATCATAGCCAGACTTGAAGCTAACATGGCTGTAGCATTGGACTTGGAGAGGATGGTCCTACTCACCAGCCGATTGAGACTCTCGCCCATTTCCGTGCTCTACCCAACTGCATGGTCTGGCGCCCAGCTGATGGTAACGAGACATCCGCTGCTTATTACATCGCCTTGATTTCGAAGCACACCCCCTCCGTCATTGCTTTGTCTAGGCAGAACCTTCCTCAGCTCGAAAACTCTACCATCGAGAGCGCCATCAAGGGAGGATACGTCGCAGTTGAATCTGAGGGTGCCCAGGTTACTTTAATCTCTACTGGTTCTGAGGTCGGTATCTGTATCGACGCTGTTAAGTACTTGAAGGAGAAGCACAATGTTATTGCTCGTGTTGTCTCCCTTCCTTGCTGGGAGGTTTTTGATGCCCAGACCAAGGAATACAAACTTTCAGTCCTTCCCGACGGAATTCCTATCTTGTCTGTTGAAGTGATGACCACACTTGTAAGACCCTCCACATTCTTTCTTGCGGGGTAATTACTGACAGAAAAGTAGGGATGGGAGAAGTACTCTCACGAGCAGTTTGGACTCAACCGCTTCGGTGCTTCCGGGCCTTACAAGGACGTGTATGCCAAATTCCAGTTCACTCCCGAAGGCGTCTCCAAGCGTGCTATCGCAACCATTGAGTTCTGGAAGGAGGTCACCCCTATCAGGAGTCCTATTAACAGGGCTTTTGCTCAACTCATCTAAGGATAGAAAGGGAGTTTAGGGTCTCAAATTGAAAAAAAATGGCATGTAAAACATAAAAATAGTTCCGTAGTTTCACTGTTAAAGTTTATTTTCCTTATAAACAGGGTAGACCTCCGTCCGGAAAAAAATCATTTGTGATCAGTAAAATATAATTTAATTTTCCATGGGCTCAATCTTGGGTGGTATGCGCTTACACATACCTCCGAGTCGGAGGTCCTGAAAATGATGCAACCACCACCATGAACCACCATTCCATAACCATAAACCCTCCTATCAATAATTGAGAATTGAAGATACCCTGCGTACTGGAGCTAAATGCAAAGGAGCTGAATCAGAATATACAGAAAATAACTTAATACCAGCCTTAGATTCAGAGTTTATAGATCAAAGGGTTGGGCCCGTTGCATCACTTTAAGGACGGCAGGGATACGTGTAGTTACTTGACTTCATTGATTATCACTCGTGAAGGCACACGGCACTTTTTTTTTTTTTCTTTTATTCATTATGTGCATGCAACCAAGGCACACGGCACTGAAAGGCAGCTTGGTCACTAAAGATACACTGGCGGCCAACTTTTACTCTGTAGAAAACCTAAGTCTCACTCCGTAAATCTCCTTGCTGTGAAATCGCCTTCCGATCCCTCCTATACCAGTTTTGTTGTCTCCACAATTAACTAGATTTCTGCATAATACCACGCTGTCGGGGCCTGATATGTTTCCATTTTTGCTAGCGGAGGAAATTCCCTGGACTGACATATTAGGATCTACAAGATACTGGAATGTGGGGAACCAGGATACTTATGTGGAACGCCTCGGGTATTGAAGTAGTCATTGCGGACCATACTTTCTATCATACAGACTTTGACATTTTGTGTTATGGCACCTAAAAATTATAAGGGTCCGTTTGGCAAACCTCAAAAAAGCAAACGGCGTTTTATTTTGTGTGAAGCAACCACCAAACACATCACGGAGTTCCGCGTTGAAACGGGGTTTCCGGGCCCAAAACGACGTTTTTGGTATGGTTGCCAAACGGCCCTAAATATCACTACATGTACGTTATGTAGTTAAGCTCCACATTTCAGTCTGAACTAAGAATCCAAGGGATGAGGCATCAGCTATACATACAGTACCAGAGATGGGTAATATTGGTACCGAGGCAATACAATATAGCACGAATATACCGCATTACCTTCGTAATCCAGTGAGGAGTACCGCAGTGCTACGGTATTCCTATGGTGTTGTAGGAAATAGCCCGATTTCTGGTACTGTATGCTTGTAGGCTGCGCCACGGCACCATTCTATATAAGGCTAAACTAAACCTCACTACGATGCCAAGATTTCGCGCAGAGAGCCTCAAGAAATTTTGTTCCTGTAAAGAGACCTCCGAAACACCAGCCAACGGAGTCCAGAGATCAGTAACGGAGAGTCGCTACAATGTCGTCGAGCAAACCAAAATCCTCACGCTCGAAAAAGGGCGGTACCCAGTCAAAGAGAAATCATTCGGTATTTTCCAAATCTTTAGCTTATGAGATACCCACCGGCTGACCTGTCCGCACAAGTTTCAATCCTTCACGCAAAAAATTGCGAATCTGTAGGGCCGCCCCGCGAAATCATCCTGTTGGTTTAATTGAAGAAGAACTACTAATAACAATTGACCTCTTAGAAAAATTGACCCTGTCCGACGAGTACGCCGCCATGTTGACGACGAAGAAACAGAAAAGTCCTTCTTCCATAGCTCTCTGGAATCATGGGTAGATCTCAATGTCTCAGCCACATTCACCGAATTTTCGCGCGAGGCGATCCCACTCTCCGAATCGCTCCCGCACATTCTTCATTATAAGGATGAGATATTTGAGCTTCTTGTCAAATATATTGACCGCCGGGACGTCTTAGCGCTCGAACCGCTTCTGAGTCTACTCTCTCAATTTGCGCACGACCTGGGTGCAACATTCGAACCTTATTTTGCGCGATCCGTGACAATATTAAGCAGTTTGGTTGCGAAGCACGCAGAAGTATCAACTATCGAATGGACATTCAATTGTCTCGCTTACTTACTGAAGTATCTTTCGAGACTTCTTGTACCGGATTTAAGGCCGCTTTTCGATATTCTCGCGCCACTTTTGGGAAGGGAGCAACAGAAGCCCTTTGTCACCCGGTTTGCGGCAGAAGCACTGAGTTTTCTCTTAAGAAAGGCGAGAGAGGAGCCCTTGAGATTGATCGCCCGTCATGTGTTTGAGGATTTGATTAAGTGTGATGGAAATCCTGGGGCAAAAGGGTACAGGCAAGGCCTAATGAATATGTTTCAAGAAACTTGTATAGTGCGTTAATATCCGCCCCCTGTTTTGGATATTTGTGATTTTCTGACGAGTTTATAGAGCGTAGATCGAACAATCCATTCGAAAGGACCGCAAATACTCCGAGCAATGCTTGATATCTCGTTAGACCTCTCAGACACATCTGGTCCGTGTTTCAGTGTTTGTGAAGGGGTATTGATATCATTAATGCATCATACAACTCCCGAGACATTTCAACCCGCACTTGCTGTTATCTACGAATTTTTCGCCGAACTCCTCGATTCAAATTCCGTAACTCCACAAAAGGTTAAAATGGCAGCAAGGTTGCTATATACAGTGGTCATAGTCAGGAAGGGCTGTAGGATCATGGACTGGCAAAAGACTGCTATAGCCTCTGCATACATTTTGGAGGTTGGAACTTCATTGGAAGCCGAAGAACAAGCAGAAGAGTTGAAGGAGGCTGTGTGGGAGGGATTAAAGGCTTCCGCCATAATTCTGCAGCAAGCAGATCTAGAGATTGTAATATCAAGGTGCGGAAAAGTCATAGATAAGGCGAGGGAGTTCCAAGGGGGGGGCCTGTTTTTGCTATTCTGTGATTTTTTCTCCGCCATGGGCTCCGAAAGATTCAAGATCTTTTTATTGCCGTATTTTCAAAGGTAATGTAAATCCTTTTCTATGTATGAAATAGATACTGATGAGATTTTTCCAGATTTATCTTGTCACAGTGGAATTCCCACTCCTCAGCTCTCTCCCTCCTAATTCCTAAGCTTTCCAGCACAGGCTCCCTCAAGCCATCTAGAGACCAAGAAGCTTCTTATCTTGATATACTCGGTCCAAAATCACCCCTCACAATAGGGGCACAAACCGCAATACGGGATTTTGAGGCTTCCCTTGAATTGCCTGGTGATCTAGACAACCGGAGTTCTGAAGTAATCAACATGTGGAAATATCTGGATGTACTTTCGTCCCTCCCAGATACCGCACCGGTAGACCTAATAGAGAGCCTTGGAGACCTTTTACACAAGATGCTTCCCATGGAAAGGAGTGTCGCGTTCACTCCACTAATCGGAAAAGCACTGGGCCTATATTCTCACGGCAAGGGCACAAAGGCAAGCTCACTTGCAGGAGTCGTGTGCAAAGCCTTTCCGAGACTGGGAGATAATATAATTTTTCTGCAAGGGGTTATTGATTTTATATTAAGATCTAGCTTCAAGGAGCTGATTCACGAAGAATATATTAAGGAAATGGTAATTAAGTTGATAACAAATCTTCTATCACCAAGTCATGAAGTTCGTACATCTTCCTTGCGATGTCTCGAGATACTTTATGCGTACAATAATCCTACCTCCCAAGCCTCGGAAATCATAAACACAGCGAAAATTATTGAGGATACGCCTCTCGAGATGAATAATGCCCGCACTATCTCAATGTACATCCGCCGGCTCGGAATTGAGTATGCGTCTGTTTCAAACGATTCGTGGGAGAGAAAAATCGTCCCGTACTTTTGTTTTGGGCTCTTAACAATTCACTTTGCATCAGCATGGGACGACTCGGCGCTTGTTTTAGCCAAAATTGCCGAGACGGAAGAGGAGCTTGTGGCAGAGTTGGCTTTTTCATGGCTTTCTTTGAAGGGTGAAGGGGAGGATGTAAAGCCACAAGCTCCTGCGGCGCCAAATTCATGGACGAGCTATGAATGTAGTAATATGAGGGCGGTTGAAGAGGTTTATAAAATGTGCTTGGCAGAAAATAAGAATGCTAACACTATAATTGCTACTAAGTTTGAAAAAGTAAGATTGGCTTGAGCTATTTGATTGTCGTGAAACTGACAGTGGGCAGGAACTTCAAGTGAACCTTCTATCCGCAGCCACCGCCCGAACACAAGCCCTGAAAGTTCTCTGTGAAATTCCTCGAATCGCCGAAAAGCGAAGCCGGCAACTGGTTCCTATGTTCTTGGAATGGACAAGAATGGATGATGAAGATGTAGAAGAGGAAGAGGAAATGCCTGAGGTGAAGAATCTAATGAAGTGGTCGCGAAAAGACAGCGCTTCTATGCTTAAGCTTTTCGCTAAGTTTAGCAATCCACGGATGCTCTTCAAATCAGAGCTGGCTTATTCCGCTCTCCTCAATCTTTTGGCGTCCGGAGATGTCACATCTCAATCATTAGCATTGAAATGCATATTCACATGGAAAATACCCGCGATACGCGCGTATGAAGACAACCTTAACAACTTACTGGATGACACCCACTTCCGAGAAGAGGTGACAAAATTTGTTCAGGTAGAAGAGGAGGAGTCAATGATCCAGACCGACCACCGTAAAGAGCTAATGCCAGTACTACTTCGAATCCTATATGGCCGTAGTTTGTCACGAAAAAACGCCTCAAGTGGTAAGAAGGGGATGGTGAGCAAAAGGACAGTAGTTTTGGCGTCTCTTGCAAACTTTCAACCACAAGAAAGAGATATGTATATCGATATCGCGCTTGGCGAGTTGGCGGAAGCGAAATTTGTTGATAAGTCGGACCCGGAAAGATATACTCTTCGATTAGATGCAATTGGGTCTGTGCACGTTTCGACTCGGAAACAGGTTGGTTTTGTGAGGATGGTGGAGGACATGATGAAGCAGCTTGGGTCTACGATGCTCGATTACGTGCCGAAGATTATGGACGCACTCCTATATTGCCTAGTTTCCGCGGCAAAAAGCGTTAGCGAAATTACAGTTGAACAGCCTACTTACGAAGATTCTGTATCACTCAAGGTTTCGAAGGCAATTCGTCAAGGGGGATTTAAATCTTTGATTGCACTATTCACAAACTGCCCCAATTTTGGGTGGGCTCCCTACATGCCAGCACTCTTCCAGGAACTTGTAGAGCCGAGGCTTGAAAATCTTCCAGTGGAGACATCTCAAGGTCTCTCTGGCCTGCTACAACTCTTATTTACTTGGACAAAAGCAAGAAGCACCGTATTGTTTCTTTCGGATTATAACAATCAAGTTCTCCCAAAGGTCTCTCAATGTTTAGCGAGTAAGCAGGTCAAGGATGAAGTGGTTTTATTTATCCTCAACCTCGTGAGAAACATTGTGAGTTTTGTAAAGCCGGAGGAGTATATGGAGACAGAGGATAATTCGCAGGCGGTCATGGAGCGACTAATCCGACCGAATGTTGATCTTTTTATCATCAACACTGGAGATGTTTTGCACAAGAGTCCAGGCAAGGAAGTACTTGAACAAGCTGTTGAAACGATTGCGCAGATTGCACCGTACGTTTCTGGAAATACGGAAACTACTCACCTGGTAGATATCTCAGTATTCATGTTGGACCAACCCTCACGCAGAGTGAGCCCGAAGGCAAAGAGCGAAATTTTAAAGATTCTTGTCCATTTCCTACCTCTCTGCGTCATGGTTAAGGGGGAGGATCTATTCGAGCGAACATTCCGCAGTGTATCATCTCTCTTTGCCTTTTTCAAAGACAGGGAAGGCCGGCAAAATCTCGCTAGGGTCTTAAACGTATTTGCTGAACGGGATAACGAAATGATCGAGGTCGCGAAGTTATCTCATCAGTTGAACTCATGGTCAAAGACCCGAATAGATGAACCTGATTTCGAGCAACGTTTGGAGGCTTACGCAAAAATTAATGAGGAACGGTACACGGCGTTTACACCAAGGCAATGGATACCATTATTATTTAACATGTTATTCTTCATTAAGGATAACGAGGAGCTGGCCATCCGAACAAATGCTTCTTACGCCTTGAGAAGATTTGGTGAGAGCGTTGGGACTAAGTTCGGCACGTCTGATGGGGATGTCTATTTGACCACACTATCTGATATGGTTATGCCTGCTTTAAGGGCCGGGATCCGAGAGAAATCTGAGCTCGTTAGGGCCGAGTTTGTCGGTGTTATGGCTCATATTATCAAGGAGTGCAGTTTTTGGGATGAGGTCAGCGATATGAAGCCTCTACTCTTTGGCGAGGACGAGGAAGCCAGCTTTTTCAATAATATCCTTCACATCCAACAGCACAGGAGGTTGAGAGCACTTAGACGACTAGCGGCAGCGGCAGAGAAGGAAAACATTCAAAGTTCCAATATTGCACATTTTTTCCTTCCTCTTATCGAGCACTTTATATTCGACATGGTTGAGGACGGACATAACCTAGCTAGCGAAACAGTTATCACAATTGGGGCGCTTGCTCAACAACTTTCGTGGTCACAGTATAAGGCTGTTTTTAGGAGATATACTGGATATTTGAGGACCAGAGTCGAATTGGAAAAAATTGTTGTTCGTTTAATTGGTGTAGTTGTTGAGTCGCTTTCTAGGGCTTGGGAATCGGCCCCAACGAACCCGAGCAAGTCTGAAAGGATAAAGACTGCTACATCCACTGATGAAGAGGGAGATGTTTTGATGGAGGTGAATTGTCTTGGACAACTTTCCGGAAGCTTACCAGAACAACACATATTAGCCAAGGAAATTTCAAATGGGTTCCTTCCAACTTTGAACGATTACCTCCACAAAAAGGATGAGTCAACAGTTAGCCTTCGTGTTCCTATAGCTGTTTCAATAGTCAAGCTTCTCAAGGTAATGCCTGAGGATATGCTTAAACTTCGGCTTCCGGCCGTTTTGACAGATGTCTCTCATATTCTACGAAGTAGAGCTCAAGACTCACGAGATATGACCCGGAGGACATTAACTGAGATCACAACGCTTCTTGGGTCCCCATATTTTGGTTTTGTCGTCAAGGAACTCCGTGGGGCACTTTTGCGCGGTTACCAACTTCATGTCCTGTCGTACACGGTCCACTCAATACTGGTATCTGTAGTGCCTACATATGCACCCGGTGATTTGGATTACTGCGTTTCGCAGATCGTTGACGTCGCTATGGACGACATTTTCGGTGTCACGGGAACGGAGAAAGATGCTGAAGGGTATATCAGCAAGATGAAGGAAGTCAAGAGCAGCAAGAGTTACGATTCTATGGACCTTTTGGCCTCTACAACTACGTTGCCTCACCTTGGAAAGCTCATCAAGCCAATTCAAGCATTATTACAGGAGAAGATGAATTTGAAGATGGCCAAGAAAATTGACGAGCTGCTGCGGAGGATAGGGGTTGGGCTTCTAAGGAATGAAGCTGTTA
The DNA here is from genome assembly GCA_024713595.1 of Morchella rufobrunnea. Classification (NCBI taxonomy): domain Eukaryota; kingdom Fungi; phylum Ascomycota; class Pezizomycetes; order Pezizales; family Morchellaceae; genus Morchella; species Morchella rufobrunnea. Next base: position 983,583 of record JAMGYT010000002.1, on the reverse strand, counting down.
AGTCACAAGAGCTCTTGATTTTCTGTTATCAGGTCATTCAGGAAGCCCACAAAGCTGCTTCTGTCACTCCAGCGGAGAAGAAGATGGATAATACTATACTAAGATATATGGTTAACCTCAAAGCCCCTTCAAAGGCGGCTTCTGGGGTTACCACCTCATCTCATACATACAAACTCATGCGATTTTCGCTCGACATCCTTCGAACAGTTTTGCACAAGTACGAAGATTTGAAAACACCCGAGCTTTTGGCCGGCTTTATCCCCATCATAGGTGATGCATTACTTTCACAGCAAGAAGAGGTCCAGGTGTCGGCTCTGCGACTCTTAACAACAATTATCCGGGTTCCCTTGCCCTCAATCGATGGCGGTGCTCCTGTTTTCGTACAGCAAGCCTTATCCTTTGTTAAGGATTCCCCTTCGACAAACTCAGAAATTGCACAAGCAAGTATAAAACTTTTAGCAGCGATCCTACGAGAACGACGGAGCTTTAAAGTCAAGGAAACGTCCATCGCATATCTCCTTACACGTATAAAGCCTGACCTAGAGGAACCGGACCGCCAGGGTGTAACCTTCAATTTCCTTAAAGCTGTTCTTTCTCGTAAGATTGTTATCGCGGAGGTGTACGAGGTGCTTGATAATGTGGCGGCAATCATGGTAACAAACCAGACTAGGACGGTCAGAGATCTAGCCCGAGGAGTGTACTTTCAATTCCTTATGGAATACCCACAGGGCAAGGAACGGTTAAACAAGCAATTAGCATTCTTGCTGAAGAACTTGGATTATGTTCACCAGTCTGGAAGGCAGTCAGTCTTGGAGGCCGCCAATCTACTAATTACCAAAATCGGAGATAACCTTATTCAAGATGTCCTCGCAACATTTTTTGTCCCGTTAGTCATGGTTTTAATCAACGATGATTCCCCTGAATGCCGAGAAATGGCGGGTGCCATTATTAAAAGGATTTTTGAAAGGGCTGACAAGGAACGCCTACAAATATTCATTGGGCTGATCCGAGGTTGGTTGGAGCAAGACGAAAAACCGTTGCTTGTTAGAGTAGCACTCCAAGTCTATGGGTTGTATTTTGAGGTCTATGGAATCAAGGGCCAAAAGGAGGTTGCCTTTGTGACCGAAAGACTCCAGATCCTGTTAAAGGGCGCTTGTGACGAGGAGTCCAAGACCGCTACAGAGTGGGAACTGGTCTACTTCGGTCTCCAAACCTGGGCTAGGATTGTACAGTCCTTCCCTGAGACCAGCTTTTCTGGTCCGAATGCTGTCATGTGGGAGGCAACTCGCGACTGTTTAGTGTTCCCTCACGCTTGGGTTAAGCTTTCCGCGGCGCGTCTCATTGGTCTTCTTTTGGCCGAGTACGCTAAATTTTCTGAGCTGCTATCGAATTTACCTCTTGAGAATGGACGTGGGTTGTCGATGAACGGTGTCGATATGGTTAATCTTGCACGAGCTACTTCCTCGCAATTAAATAACGCTGAACTGTCAGACGAACTTGGTTTACAGGTTGTCAAAAATCTTCTCTTCCTCGGAAGGTGTTTCTACGCAAACAAAATGACTGCCATCGACTCTGATGATGAAAGTACTGCTTTAATGTGGATAATCGGGAGGGTTTCGGGTGTTATTCGGAATGAACGAAACGTTAAGAAGGTAAGATTCGCACTGATTCTCATTCACCAAAAAATCTAACGGCCATAAAGGGTCAAATCCTAGGCAAAAAGTACGGGCTCCAGTGGATGGCGGCCATGACCCAAATTATTACGGGCGAGGATTTAGTTCCCTTATCGAATAAGCTAATCGTACCTCTTTACAACCTGGTGGATTCCCCTGAAAATTATATCATGAAAGGTATAATAAGTTCTTGCTGGATTTATCATTTTAGATCCTAACTTAGAATACAGATTTGAAGGAGATTGCCCAAGAAATTTTGAGTATTATGCAGACTAAGATGGGACCCACTGCGTACGGAAGAGCCTATAATGCGGTTCGTACAATGGCTCAAGAGAGACGACATGAGAGGAAGCATAAGAGAACCATTCAGGTAACTCGAAAAAATCTATCAAATATACCTTTTATTGTGCTAACTTTTTCGTAGATGGTTACCGACCCTGAAAAGGCAGCTAAAGACAAGATCAGGAAGAACGAAAAGAAACGAGTCGCTAGAAAAGAGAAGGGCGCTATTCATAGGGAAGCAAGGAAGGGAAGACTTGGGTAGAGTTGGCTTAATCTCGTTTTACAGCCTTGGACGTGGCTTTGTTTAATGATTTCTTTTGGCGTTTTGCTTGAGCAAAAGTTTTCTTTCTTTTCATTCACTGGGTTACGGCATAGTAAAAATATTTATGATGTAAACTCCTAAATAGTATATCTTTTATCAGGTCTTCGATAGTACAGTCCTCACCCTCCGACCCAAAAACAAGGGGGGGGAACCTAACACGCCTAATAGGATGGGGCTGCACATTACATACGCGTTTATGTGCTGCGAAAAAAGTGGAAACTATTGCGATTTCTAGGACAGCTGTCAGTTGCCCCCGAGATAGACAGCGGGGAAGTTCCCAATCCGGCCATCCTAGACATTATGCCCAGTGTTGGTTGAGGGCCTGTATTTGGTGAAGCGCCACGTAAATGAGAACATATTCAATATCCATCTTGCAAACTCCTTTATGTCTAAGACGCCCAGATAGGGAGCAACAAATTTCGAACAACTGACGACCGACCTAGAAATCGCAGTATGCATGCACTCTTAACAAACAATAATGTATGTTTGATGACAAGGTCGAGCTAGATACGAATTAGTCTATAGTACCGAGAATAAATTGACTGAACAGTGTAGCTTGACTGAAACTATAACCCTGCATATAAACACATTTATAGCGAGTGATTCATAATGACTCACTCTTATATATCATCAGAAAATCTGTGTTTACGGGATCTCGCTGTTGAGATTGATGCACTCATATACCCTAAAGCGTGGGCTATTTAATAAGTATATCCTAATATACAATGCACGGTTTAAAGGTTTTGATTAGCCAAGTTTCCCCCTCTCTATTAAATATGTTTAAGTTAGTTAGTAGATATTGATATTCCAGCATGTCTCGAATTAATCAAATAGTATAACGGATGTGTGTATAGAGCATCTTGGGGGTTTAGTGACTTAAGTTTTAGTTGGTAAACTGATATTATTTAAGCCATAACAGTCGCTACTCCGGCCAAAGGCCGGGAAACATGCGTATATCAACAAAGGTATAGTATCAGGGCAGAAATTTTAGCGGTTTACACCTTCTACAGCCAGGGCAGCCATGTTTAGCGATCTTAAGTTTTAGCAAGGCGCTTAATGTTCCTCAAAAAAAGAAGTGAAAGGATCTTGATTATAATAGGGCTTGATCCTGCGAGTACAAAAGCGAATTTTGACGAACAGCATTCATAAAAAATATTTCTCTAGGCGAAGCAGAGTTCTTGGTGCCTGGAAGTCAATCGCTCCGGGTACCGACGCCAAACAAGGCACAGCGGTCCCAAACCACATTAGTCTCAAAGCTCACCACAAATATTATCGTCTTTAATCCTACATAGGCAAGATAGAGATCGCCTGCGTGATAATACGAGCCTTGTTCAAGGGATTTATATCTTTTTCTGGCTCGCTTGATCTTCTGTTGGAACAGTGGCATCAGCATCATCCCATAATCATGGGTTCTAGTAATTGGGGGGGGGGGGGTGGCTTGGGCTTCGAGCGAAAAAGAACATGAGTGTCCGCGCTTCCTTGGAAGGATGAGTGCAAGATTGCGGCTTCAGTAAGTTTGTCCAGAGAAATCCAAGATTATGAGATACACCATATTTATGGAGGAACACGGGGGCGACATCAAGATTCAGTTTCTTGGCGCCAAGGCTCGCATGTGCCTCTAATTTGTTGATCGTAGTACCTACATACATTTCTAATTCTGCAGGCTCGATGGTAAAGAGAACTGCAAAGCGAATCAGAGTGGGCAAACTGATCAGCCGATTTAATTGATCTCTGGTCATTGCTAGCTAGAATGGTGACACAAGGGATGAGGGCCGGGTAATTGACAAGGATTACCTGGCCATTGAAGCACCTCTATTCAGCATATCACCAAAGCTTTGGAGCTTCGTACAGCGAGTTACCCCCAACTTACCAACTGACCAACTGAACCATACCAGATCCAACCTAAGCTCCCGCGTAATCTGCCATACTCGTATCCAAGCAGGCATCATAATTGCTTGATATGGACAGTCAAGGTCAAAGACCGCGTCAGGCCGGCGGTGCTAACAACAATTACGGCGGATACGATTACGGTGAGAGAGGAGGAGGATATGGTGAAAGGGACAGATGGAGGAATGATCGTGAAGCAGAGCGGTCAGGGGGGTATGCTGGCTATGGAGGGAGTGAATATGGTCGCCAACCCCCGCCAAGATCACAACAGAGAGAGCTCGCACCTAGTGGTACAGAACAAAGCTATCGTAGTCGGAGCCGAAGCCGTGAGAGGGATCCATCGTCTCGGGGTACTCCAAGGCAGAATGGTGTAAAAAATTACGGGCCTGGAACTAGAAAGCTGGAGGGTGAGAAGATGCTTGATGGTCCTTTGTTTTCTCTTATTTGGGGCTAGGAATGCTGAGATTGGCTTTGGATTAGATATTTTGAGCGTCATTGAAAAAGACTGGGATTTCATGACCCTTGATAGCTGTGTTCCTGTGAAAGTAGCCTTGCAGTTGATGGATACCAGCTCACTAGGCCGGGCGCACCAGTATGATGCCTTTCGACAAACAAATTCTGAGCTTCAGTATGCCTTGCAAGCAATTGTAAACGGTGGGGCTGAATAATACACTACTCCATTATCAATATCATTCTCTAAACTCAAATTTAGATCATCACCAGGGCTTCAATAGTTCAATTGGAACTTTTCACAGCATAATGAGGAGTATCACCACATCTCAAGGCAAAGTAAGAACTCTTAGAGAGTCTCTAATTCAAGCAAAGTCCGACCTTTCGACTTCAAAGCCTGAAGTGAAGCATATGGTGGATACCTCGCAGAAATACGATACTATGTTGCGAACACTATCTTTGATGTTCGTTTCTCTCCTTGTCGCCAGTCCAATAAATTCCATAATTAACCGGAAATAAAGCTAACTTTTTTTCTAAAGTGAGCAGGTGAATGGCGTTCCGGAGAGGCTAGAGGCAAGGATTTCCGAAAAGAGGTTTCTTACAGCTGTCGAAGTATTGTCAGACGCCCTCAAGGTCATAAACCAACCAGAAATGATGGAAATTGGCGCATTGTCGGACCTAAGAATATATTTGGGCAGTCAAGAATCGGTAATTTTAGTTCCTTGAGTCTGTTCGTGGGTTATCTAACATGAGTTAGTCTTTGGCCGATATTTTAATCGAAGAGTTACATAACCATTTGTATCTAAAATCGCCCTATTGTGTGGACCGGTGGAAACCTTATTCTCCACATCAAAAAGATTGTAGGATCACTTATAAATATGCATCAGTACTAGCTAACATAACTTAGTGTCCGGTGACGATAGCCCTGGGGTTAATGACAATAGATTTTCTATGCCGGGTCCGTCCCTAGTACTCCAGATATGTTTAGCATTTACTGATGGTCAGAAGCGCTCTTGGTAAAGAATGGAAAGAGGCCCTTCCATCAGTTTCTTGATTCGAACGACTTCACTCAACCTGTGAGTTTAATCCTCATTTTTACAGATTTTTGCTGACTTCTTCAGATGGTCGAGGATGCGAATACCAACAAAAACCCAGAAGCCGACAGTATATACTATATTCGTCTTCTCCTGGAAGCAATCAACAATCTCGGACATCTCTCAAATGCTGTTGGAACAGTCAATCAACGTCTTCCAGTGGAACTTTTTAAGCTAGTGGATAGAACTAACAACGAAGTGGACCAACGACATCCAAGCTCTTTGACGGGTGTAGCCCGTGCAGCTGGTTCATTTGGAAAAACTATGGACCTTGGTCTGAATGAAAACGACGTCCGAGTTACTGTAATACACGACTTACTTTGGACTTTGTACTCAAAGTTTGCAGCTGTTATGGAGGGTCATAGAGTGATATACGATGTCGTCAAGGGTATTAGCAAAAGGGATGGCTCGGAGGATGCGGCTACCTTAACAAATGGGTTTATGGAAGTCTGGCAGCTGATACAGAGTGAGGTATTGCCCCTTAACTGTTTTGGAAGAGCATTATACTGATCAGCGTAGATGCGTTCTTTGCTCCATGACTATCTTACTATGACAGATAGTCGAAGCATAGCAAGTGCACCTTTGGGTCACCAAAACATTAATAATGTAATTACTTCGAGGGCACCTCGAGATAAAAATAAGGTTATAGATCCCCTCTTAGCACTGCTGCAATCAGCTAACCTTAGACTAGATGTTATTTAAATTGGCCAACACAGATAGTACCTCTTTACTCATGAAGGTTGATCATGATGACCTTGAGTCTATATTGAAGGCCTCTGTTCCCGGCCTTGTCTCCGAATCTCTTCGGCCGGCAACCACTTCAACTGATGTACATACGTCATCGGATGGTGCTGCAACAGGCCACAAGCTTCTTATTGAGCCAAGTGTGTTCAACATGGGCTTCCTTCTTCCACCTTCCCTTGCCTTCCTTAACCGAATAAAGGAGATTGTTCCAGCTGGGTAATTCGTGCGCTTCAGGTGAATTTAGATATATGCTAACACGCTATTAGATCTGGTATCGTCCTGAGTACCCTGACGTCCTTTTTGGATGATTTTCTGGTCAACGTATTTCATCCATCATTAGAAGATACTATTCGCGATCTCTTTAACCAAACAACCAGCGATTTGGATGCATTTCATCAAGATCCACAATGGGCTGCAGTTGCAAGAAAACCAGTTATGAAGGGGGCCATATCTTTCTTCGGCTTAATTACAGCATTGTGTAAGATGCTTGACACTATACCGCCCGACCAAGCCTTTGGGCAATTGACAATCGATTTATTGAAGTCATATTATGAGAAGTGTTTCGACTGGTATAAAGGTTTGTATTCCGAGATTCATACTTTAAATAGGAAGCCTACTAAATTTCGCGGATAGAGCTTGTTTCAAGACACCGAGCTGCCTCAGGGAATGCAGGCGGTCCTGTATCCGAAACTAAGAAAAGTGCTGAGTGGGCAAAGAACGAAACTATTCGCTCGGCGATGCTTGAAGTTTGGAACAATCTTACTGATGAAGATACTCTAAAGAAGGTTTGTTACTCTTAAAAATATTGCGGCCCCAAAATTTAACAAACTATAGGAAATAGGGATAGATCTCAAGGAGCAAGGAAACAACCCAATTAGCTCCCCAGATCTTATCACTGATCGAAAAGTCATCAATTCACTGTGTATCCTATATTCAAGCATGGTGAGTAAGCTCAACTGCGGGATAACTGCCGAAAATTTGGCTAACCATCGCTTTTAGAAATGGCTTGCCAGTAATGTAGTACAGCTTCGACATGTTGAAGATGCACCAAGTTTCTCTAGAAATGATGGCAGCTCAGCTGGGGTGTGTAGCCGCATGGAACCCAAATTCAAATACAGGATATTGACATGATACTTAGCGTCCGAGGCGAAGGTGGACTTTGATTGAGTCTGCCAAATCGCAAGATGAAGATATAAGAGCTGTGTACCTCCCAATGACGACAGAAACAGTTAGGTAATTCCCTATTACGCCTCTTTTAATCCATCATCTGATAGGATTGTAGCGGTTTTGATAAAGTCGTAAACGACTTCCAAGAATTGGCCAATACAATTCTATTTACCTTACGTGCCGAGGCTCGATGTCGCGTGCTACACTATCTTCATCTTTGCCTGACGGAGGGAAATTATTGCCTTGACAGCACCATAAACACTCCTGACTCCAATGTCATCTCTCTCAATGTTGACTTGGTATGGTTCGACGAGGATACATCAAACTTGCTCAGGGAGAAAGAAACCAAGTAAGATCTAATTAATCAATGCCAGTAGTCAAAATACTAACAGTTTCGTTTCAGATTTCTTACAAGAGGTCTTGGATCACTTATGGACCACATTCTTGTTGCAAATGCCAACCAAATCAAAATCATAAACAATGCTGGCGCCCAACGCATGCAACTCAACATATTGGTTTTGCAACAGAACTTGAAAAACATCGAAATAGGTGTGAAGCTTGACCGGTCGACTCGGTTTTACGCCCTCTACACTGCGGGAATGCAAAACCTCATTGCAACAGCCAAAGAGGGCAAACTTGACTTCACTTACGACGATCTCAAAGTTCTTGTTGAATTGTACTTCTCAGAGGCGATGAGTAATCGCCGTGAATCTTCGTCGGCACTACAAGCTCGTCGTTCGTTGAACGAGAATTTATTGGCATTGTCAGAGATTATGTGGTCCTTGTAAAATTAAGTGTTATCTAGAGTGGTTTATTTAGCGTGTGTAGCCTTTCTTTGTTAATTTATCCTGAGGATAGATATAGTGGGCGGTAGTCGAAATAGATTATCCCTATTGCAAATTAACCTTAATATATTCACCCGTATACTTTTCTTCCGCTATGTGTTAGGGAATATGAATAATTGGACCCTCGGATTTTGCCCATTATGGTTATATACGATGTACCCGAGTATTTATGTTAGTGAGTTGGTATCCTAAGGGCTCGAGTGACCCATGCGTAGAATAGTGCAAGCATATTGAATAGGTAGTAAAATTGGGATAGGCAGCCTCAAATCGAGGTATACTCCTTGGATAATTTGGTTCCGGAGCGACTATCAGGGGTTGTGTATATACATGGTTCAAAGATGTGAGAAAGGAAGCATACCGGCTGCACTAGGGGGACGCGACAAATAGTATTGTATTGTCTCTAGAAATCGAACCTGCTTCTCAACTTAGGACCTAGCCTCTGTCTCACCCTCCTTAAACACTATCAATACTATGAAATACATGTATCATCGTATATAGCTATAGAATACCATATTTATGCGTACATGCAGTTAAGTATGATATCGCATTTTGCGGCCTCATTTAACGCACATACATACATGTAGTTGCAAGTGGAATTAATTATGATGCTACAACCAAGAAAATTGCATGGACCCAAAAAGCACAAGCACAACTTTCCTTCTTCAAAGCATGTATGTAAAAGTACTAGTGTGACAGGATTTTGAGATTTAGGCTTCGATTCAGGTCCGCTGAATACATGTGACCAATTTGAAACCAATGATAGCAACGATATATTTTTAATACACATTGATATAAGCCTTAATCCCATAATATAAACTCTTAGCTTTTTGAGCGCTCATAATTGTGGTTGCATGCACATAATGAATATTAAAAAAAAAAAAAAAAAAAAACGCTCACCATAATGCACCTGTCATCACTCGACTGTAGTGCATCTAGCTTGATCCACCATTCTATGGAGAAGAATTAAGAGTTTATAGTTATCAAGAACGAATATTTCCCCTCTCGATCCTCTCCTCCACCTCTTCCTTCGAAATTGAACTCATAATCCCTCGTTTCAATTTCTCCAGTCGCCCTTACTCTTGAATGATGTCGAGTCGCTCTTTTATTTTACGCTCCGCCGCTGATCACATGCATTAAATATAACTACCAAAACAACAAAAAGAAATTGGAGCGGAATCGACTAAAAGTCACCTGCAGCCAGAGAGCGCAGCCAAAGCGAATAAAACTTGAATCAAATTTTTTTTTTTTAAAATAATCCAATTAAAAAGACGCGCAGTAATCAACTCAAAGGATCCAAAAGATCGTCTTCAATGGCATTAACCTTGGATATCCCGTTCTCAACAGTAGAGGCCGCATCCCCTACAAACTTCAATCCCGATACAAAAAGTGCTAGTACTAGTTCACTATCGCCTCCAGTACTAGTGTCAACGCCACCAACGGAACCCGACTCGGCCCCAAGCCCTGAAGGTCCTGCAGACGCCGAATACCAACATGGACCAAGGATATATTTCCCCCCTCCCCCTCCCGACCCTAAAAGCCGCCGTAAGCCCTACCCTTGCAACGTTCCTACCTGCTCTCGTTCCTACATGACACTCCGAAATCTACAGCTCCATCAAAACTATCACCCTACTAGCTTCCTCTGCCGTTACGATAACTGTGCCGGTGCATTTGTCTCTCTTATCGACCGCACTGTCCATGAGGTTAACTACCATGGAAAATCAACACTGCTACAGTGCTACCTGTGCCCTTATAGTAGTCAAAATCGAGAGAGCACGAGGGGGCATATCAAGAGGCAGCACCCAGAGGTGGATATTCAAGCCGCCATGTCATGGGTCATGCACGGAGAGGGCCCAGGCAGTGATAAAGAAATGCGCGGTAAAATTTCAAAACCTAGGGATAAATCTTTATGGCTGGTATGCCATATGTGTGGGATGAAAACAGAAAGGGAATCAAACATGTACCAACACTTATGGAGGAATCATAAAGACGAAAAAACGTCAAGAATGGTTCTATTGGAAAAAATGAAAATTGAGCGGGAGGAGAGAGTCAAGCAGGCAGAAGGAAACCCTAATATGAAGACGAGGATGGAAGGAGAGATTGGAGGAAACGAAAAATTTGTTAAGGTAAAGGTTGAAGAAGAGTTGGATATTATCATGACAACCATTCAGGATCCCCTTTCTTTTTCTTGTACTTGAGGGCTTTGACCCCGAAAAAGTATTTTTTTTTTTTCATTAATATTATTATTTCCCCACTCCCTGTTTATCTTGGAACGCTTTTCCCTCCCATTCCCCCCTCATGTTTATCTCATGATGACAAGTAGTCAAATATATAAGAAGTGGCTTATATACCCCGATCGCGTCTTGCGCTTTTGTGTCTATTCCTACATTTATATAGCCCCATTCATGGCTCATTTTCTTTCTTTTTCCATCCGCAATTTTTATCGCAGTTCTTTCTCCTTCCGTAATTAAAGTGAATATTTGTTTCCATATATATTTAGTCCCTTATAGTCTATAGTAAAGCACATGAATCTTTCCACACACTCTAGCTACTCTGTTACAATCATACCCTAGCTGAGGGTTTAGCTTGAGTGCACCGGACGCATAAACAAATGATAGATAGATTATGACAAAAGACACTTTCCCTAGACGATGCACCCCCACGCTGGTGAGTGGGGTCGGCTGTTCTTGACTGACACTTCCAAAGATAGCCAGGCTACCAGGTAGTACACTCCAAAGTACCCGTATGGCTCAAAAAAATCCCCTTCTCCTCGGAAAGCCGGATTTAGCATCTCAGTAATCCTCAGGCAGCGAGTGATATGTCGTGATTGCAGCAGTAACTGACGTTGAATTAGTGCGTCATGCCTAACTTCCGAGAGGAATTAAGCTTATCTACTAACAGTCTGTGCTGGAATGCAAGGATGCTGCTGCCTTGGAACCAGGTCATCAACCCACCCGTCTATCTGGTTTCGAGCTTTCTGCTAAAGCTATGGTACTTCCATATTTGGTTTAGCCACGGACGCCCGACCCCAAAACGGCCCCTAGCTACTGCCAAATTCTCACCCAACTCTGCGGGGGTTGAAGATTCTGTAATGTCTCTGTTATCCCTTAAGCTGTCAATGCTGACCCCCCTATAATAATTGTATAAAGGAATTAAATTTGTATGGGAGATATATTATTTGATAAGGGAGATAACAGGATCTGTTAGTAAAGCCACACAAAATTTGCTTCTTCTTGGGGGGTCAGCATTTTACTGACAGACTAAGGGATACCGTGTATCCAAGCTGCAAGAGTTCCTCTACACTACCTATTCTCGGGATCAAGGGGATTACTTTAGTGGCGGCTCCTGGCACTCGGATAAGTAACGGATATGCGATTTTTCAAATAGATGACGGCGACAGCGAAGTTAGAAAGAGCGAATGCCAGGCATATCACTAAGGCTTCGATTCTATTACGTTTTGGACAGGTCGTGTGCTTTCTGTCTCTTGGTAAAAGTATGCACCGATGTGGCGTAGAGTTATAAACAGGGATATCAGTACCTCCATACATACATAGCTTATCGGTAGGATTTGGGAGGTGATTTTTCTCCGAGCGGCTTCCTTCGGGTAGAGATATAATATCAGATAAATAGGTGTGTAGTATCAGTACCCCCAGTGCTGTTTACTTGATCCTTCGTTGGTGCTACCAATGAAACATCAGCATGAGGCGCATTGTGTTTTCCAACGAACCATATATCAGACTGGAGGTAAATCCAGAAAGATGCTTGAGAGATTTGCGTAAAAGAATACAGAGTATTTTTCTACTTAAGTATATGATTGGTTTATGGAGTGAATGATCGACAGTGCAATCAGGTTACCAGAAAAAGACTCTGGAGTCTCTGCGTAAAGGGGCCTATTAGACATTTTAAGCCACTGTTGATTGTGGGGAAAAAAAGACCTGCCAGAGGTAGTAGGTATGATATTATGAACGCCGCTCGCAGAGGCCATAGGTATTGTATCCAGGCTATTGGCAGCGTTTACCTGATCATACCAACCTCATATGGCTAGTAGAGGATTATCTTTTTTTTCGCCGATCTTTTTTTTTCTTGAAAAGGGCGGTGGCTTAAAATGTCTATTATCTCAAATATAAAATCGATGTCAAATTTTTTTGAACACATATCCTATGATAACTTTCATAAGGATCGACCAGTTTTCGGACCATCCAAACATTGATCGACATGATAAGCCCATCGACCTCATTGGCCGGGTTTTCGAACCAAATCTGTAGCCGCCTCTATTCCATAGATCGAAGGGGAAGATCAATATTCCGGGAAGATTTGAAAATAGAGTCCACCTTCTTATACAAGGTTAGTACCTGGTATCTCTGAAATTATTTGGAGAGACTAAGGGATATATCAAGCCAATCAATTAGTGGTATTTGTTGCGAGCTAGGCAGTCCCCAAAAACTTATGCTTTGGCACCTTCCACGTAGTTTTAGAGTTCTCCTTGGCAACCCTATCAGCAGTATTTACGTCGGAGTAATATCTACTTTAGAAGAGGTTCTCCGGCATGTGTAACAATATTGAATATGGAGGCGACCAACCACAAAGAATACTGGAAACACTTTAGGAAGGAAGGAGTAAAAAGTAATCTATATGTACTTGCCCGTTTAAAAACTGAAATTGATTAGAGCACGAGCATAATCGCTGATTTCCTAACATTAATTCCATTCCTCGTGAAAAAGCCTGGCTTCAGCTGGCAACTTGTACTGGCTAGATACTACACTTATTGGAGAACTCATCCAGACAATAATGGCGCAAACGGAAAAATCGTGTCAAGACTAGTATTATTTTCGTACTGGTGTGACTGTTTTAAACTTGACCTATAGCTAGAATTTCGAGGCTGGCGGGTAGTGGCAGCAGTTATCGGGTGGGATCGAAGTCTGTTTTGTGTGGCCTGCCCAAAATTCGACCGTTGAAATTAACTTATATTGGGAGGAGCGACACCCGCGAGACAAGCCCACTATCTCTAGAATAAGGGCCAATTGACTAGTATCCAGACTTAGCTTATCACCTGTATGTGTGGTACCGTAAGGCAGTAGCGAGGGGCTATTCACTTCTATAAAAGACAGCATAACCCCCTTCACTTGGGCTTTGAGTATTGGCTCCCAGTCCCACTTTGAAGGCCAGGAAGATACAATGTCGGAAATCAAGGTCGAGAATTCTCTAGAGGAGGCGAATGTCCTCGACAGTACACAGGGAACGTGAGTGTTTAACTATGACCCAAGCAACAGATCAACCAATTCTTATATCCTGATTGTATCATATCTAACGCGTCAAAAAGAGAGAACGCAACAGCCGTGATTAATACAAGGGAACGTTCAGAAACTACAGGTCTTCCTTCATATTCTAGGAAGTCACTCGACGTTGAAGAGAAAGGGTCTTTCGCTGAAGATGGCGAGGAGCCTACCGAGGAAGAGTTTCTCCGCCTTCGCCACATTGGCGACAAGATTCCTATGAGCGCATGGTTGGTCGCTGTCGTGGAACTGGCAGAACGTTTTACGTATTATGGAATCACAGGACCTTTTCAGAACTATATTCAAAATGAGAGAGGTGGTCTCAGACCTGGGGCTTTGGATATGGGGCAGTCATCTGCTACGGCTTTGCAGTATTTCTTCCAGTTCTGTAAGCTCATGCATATTTTCTACCATATTTGCCAATGTTAATCCGGAAACCTAATGCTGATACATTAAAACAGGGTGCTATGTCACACCTATTTTTGGTGCTATCGTTGCCGACGCCTGGCTGGGACGTTACAATGCCATCGTTCTCTTTGCTCTGATTTACATTTGTGGACTTGTCATCCTATTCACCACATCACTTCCCACCTCTCTGGACAATGGCGCTGGACTTGGCGGTCTGATTGCTGCAATGATCGTTCTCGGTCTCGGCACTGGTGGTATCAAGAGTAATGTTTCACCACTAATCGCAGAGCAATATACAAAGACCCGGCCGGTTCTTAAGACTCTCAAGACTGGCGAAAGAGTGGTTGTTGACCCGGCCGTTACTATCCAGAGCTTATATAATATCTTCTACTGGTGTATTAACGTGGGATCTTTATCTTCAATTGCCACAGTATGGCTTGAACTGAAGATCGATTTCTGGGTATGTTCAGAAATATCTTCAATAATGATAGGCCTTGTCTGACAGTTAATAACAGGCCGCCTACCTTCTTCCATTCTGCTTCTTCTTCGTTGGGCTTTTCACGCTAGTCATTGGCCGTAAATATTACGTTATTCGCCCACCAAAGGGTTCGGTCCTCCTCGATGCCATTAAAGCGCTCACGTTGGCCGCCAAATCCGGGTTTAATATGGATGCTGCCATCCCCGTTCATGGTGAACAGTTTGTTAGTGAACTGAAGCGTGCTCTTGTTGCATGCAGAGTCTTCTGCTTCTACCCCGTTTACTGGCTCTTGTACGGGCAAATGAACTCCAATTTTGTCTCCATGGCCGGAACGATGGAAACACACGGAATCCCGAACGACCTCCTCTTCAACCTGAACCCAATTTCTATCATCTTGTTTATTCCATTGATGGAAAAGGGGATTTACCCGCTCCTTAGAAAATTGAAAATTCCATTCAAGCCAATAACCCGTATCGCATTCGGCTTCTTCCTCGTCTCAGCGGCTATGGCTTATGCCGCAGGAATTCAAAGGATGATCTACAATGCGGGTCCCTGCTACGACGGCCCTCTTGAGTGTGCTGCCAGCGAAGATGGTACTGTTCCTAATAAAGTGCATGTCGCGATTCAAACACCTGCGTACGTCCTCATCGGCTTCTCTGAGATTTTTGCATCGATTACCGGCCTCGAGTATGCATTCACCAAAGCACCCCCGTCGATGAAATCCCTTGTCATGGCCCTCTTTCTTTTGCAGAATGCATTCGGATCAGCAATTGGTATTGCGATTTCTCCAACATCCAAGAACCCGAGGATGGTCACCTTTTATTCTTGTCTAGCAGGAATTACTTGTTTGGCGGGAGTGACATTTTGGTTTACGTTCAGAAGCCTAAACAAGACAGAAGAGGAAATGAATATGTTGGACGCAAACAACACGGAGTTTAAGCCGAAGCCAGCGGCGGAAGTAGTAACGGCCATATCGAAGAAGAAAACACAGGCTTAGGTTATTTGAGTGCGTATATTTGTGGTACATATTGTTGATGTTTGTCGGTACTAGACTGTCTCGTGCCCAGCCCACTTCCAATTACAAGAAGGCTAGGCATGAGATTTAGTCAGGTACAATAGCTCAATTCTAGATAGGAGGTGAGTGTGTCAAGTTGAGTTGTGATGGGTAGAAATCGTCATTTCGCTCCTTTTTGAGTCCGTTTAGGGCTCTTTCACCAAAGCTTATTGCCACCAAGTTGACACACCCGCCTCCTAACGAGAATCGAACTACATATATGTGTTTTTTTTTGTCATGATCGTATTGAATAAATGTATACTTCTATAAGGCGATTGTTTGAATGTTAGGCCCAATATGCCGGGGGTGCCACCCACCAACTGAGGGTCTTACACTCGAACTCAACTCAATTGATCAAGTCCTATAACCCGGGCGGCGAAATACATGATCAAATGTCTGCCAGGATACGAGTCTCTATCCTCATATCTGATAAATAAGCACATAACATGCATATGTTCTGTGCGGTTAAAGTGTTTGATTTCCTGGCGCTTGTGAAGGTATAAAATGCCATTGCATGATAATGGGAAATTTGGAGTGGAGCCTCGATACAGGGGTTTCCATATAGCAGTTTCCAGGATTGATGGCTTAAAATACGACTCAAGGTTTAAACAATACATAATGACTAGTGAGATTGATATAATGAAGATGTCCCAACATATTACATACATTGAATAATTCTAACCATATACGCCACCTGCCATAAGAACCTCGGAGGATACTAGAGCAGTGACAGAGATAAACTTCCTCTAGCAGGGAGTATCGAAGTCCACGTAGTGGCTTTAAAATCAAAGGAGAATGGGCAATACAGCCTCTATATATATATATATATATATATATATGCATATATGCATATCAATAAGAGATTTGAAAGGGTGACACTTCCTGTCTCCTGTCTCCCTTTCTATACTAGGCAGTTGATTGAAACTGTTTCCGGACGAAGGCCAGTACTACGCACTTATTAGCCTGTGGTTAGTTATCTATTGTTAAGTATGCGGTCACTACAGTATGATACTGTGGGTATTGCATTTTTTTTTTTTTTTTTTTTTAAACATCATCCCGCGTCCCACTATTCGGCGCAATCCGTCAGAAGCTTAGGAACTCTCCGAAAAAGCTAAAAAGCTTGTCTCCTGCCACTCTGGTACCATTCCCTCCCTGGTGGCGCTCCCGATGATAAGCCGCCGAGCCACTTGGCGTGACGCCAGCCGGGACATAGGTAATCACTCGGGGAATCTGCCAAGAAAAGTAAATTCCGCTGAATATAACCGGTACCCAGGCTTCTGGCTTTTTTTATTAATTCATTCATTCATTACGTCACTCTTGATGGTAGGGTACTATACTGCAGCTGGGTACCTGCGATGAACAACGTCAAGCGTATGTAAGTGTTTAGTGTTAACATGTTGGTTGTTCCTAATCTCGTTTCCCACGAGATGGGGGGGGGGGGGGGAAACCCGATATAAATGTAACAGGTAACATGAGTTAAGGTAGTACTGAGGATTCCTCTAGGTAGTAAAGTTCTGGAGTAAAGTGTCAGCACCATTATATACTTAGTTCACAAGAGTCGCAACCCATATCTCCTGAATATTTCTAACTTGAATACTCTCCAGAATGATCAAAGGCGGATATAAGTGTGCACTTTTCACGAACCGTCGTTTATATGGAATCCACATATATATTACGCCCTAGGATAGAATGCTAGCGTCTTTTTCAGACCAAGCCCCATTCATGAGAAAGGTTCATCTGGTTTAATTAAATTAGTCCCAAGTACTAGTACTACATGCAATGCGCATCACGGTCAATTGCGTTTCGATCTCATTTGCCCCTGAAAGGCTCTAGATATAAGCTTACTCGTTATCCAGCCTCTCCAACCTCAAGTAAGTATATACACCGAACCACGCCATCCTAAATCTGTGAGATAGCTATCTCTCTCTCAAGCCTGTCTTTAAAGGTCCAGATCTCTCCAATAGCGTCAAAGAAGCCTGGTTCCTAGGGTCTATATCAACTTGAGCTCTGGTTGGAGCTTCCATATCTACTCTAAAAAACACCTCTATTGCTTCAGATGTAAAGCCTTTCCCCATACGGAAGGGAGGAGCATGAACGCGACACAGGAATCAAGCAGGGTTACTCGACCGATAAATTTGGGGGGGGGGGGGGGGGGCAAAGTCATTACCATGAGATTCAAGAGGGAAGCGTATAAACTCCCGAGCTTGCGTTTGCGTGGTACAAGCTGAATCTATGAAAGATGCCAACATACCAGTGACCCATAACTATAACCTTAGACATAGAGCTTCAGCACCGCGCCCTTGAAATAGGCCGTACTAGAAATCTCGGGGCTTCGAGGGTGTTGTGTATATCAGTGTGGGCATTTCCCATCCTGTGTTGGATGATCATCATCATTCTTCTGTCGCCTCTTTGGATATCGTGATAATACTCCATGTTTTCTGTAACGGGAGGGAGATGGGGGATATGTACATGTAGGTACATAGATAACAACTTTAAATTTATTCAGGGAGATGCACTCCTAACTTGGCACTCAATTGCTCACATCTCACGACTGGGCGAGAACCGATTATGCCATTCTCATACCGATGAAATGCGATTACTCAAGACCAGATCTTATCAATGGCACATCGCTTGATAAAAACCACAAAACGTTCAATCACAGCTACTAATGAAAGGAATGAGAGACCAAGTATCTCATCATCTATAAAATAGCTCTTCTCAAATGTATTAGGCTACTCTAAATTGCTATCAACCCATGCCACGAAAAACTCCACAAATCTCATTAACATTAATCCCTGTGGCTCGTAAGTCTATGATTTTCCTACCGCATTTCGCATCCCTATCATCCAAAGAATTCCCCGGCCCCACCAAAGTCCATTTACATGCTATAATGAGCTATTACCCCTGGCTCTTCCCCTGGTAACTTGAATTGGTTCATCTCCATCTACAGTATTGAAGAAGCTCACACCGCACTCCTTTCTTCTACCAAGTAGATACCATATTGAGCTTCCCCAGCATGTCAAAACACCAACCCAACTCCATGTAGGGAGATTTGGAGGCATAAATAGTGTTTGCAGCGCTGTACGTGGATAGGTTGATACAACCATTGTCAAAGGTGTTGTTGCCTGCTCTTTTATTAGCCATGACCCTAGATAGATATGATATAGGGGTGATACACACCTTAACAAGCAAAAAGCCTCCCACAAAGGTACCCCACGCACCAATCCCGCTAAAAACAACCAGTAACCAAAACCACGGTACGTCTAAAAAGTAGCAATTCCTGCCGATATCACCCCAGTCCCCAGACAAGAATACCCATGGTAAAACTATAATTATACTGATAAAATTTGTATAGTGCAGAAGTTTCCATGCGGCTCTAGTTTCTTCTTTCACATCAGTCTCGACACCCACGCCCAGCAGGTCACCGTTGCTGGATCCGGAGGAGTTGAGGAGCGATTTGTAGGTCTTTGATAGAATGACCGGATATGCAGCTACGAATATGGTGGAGAAGATACCGGCAAGAAATCCTTCAATCGCAAAGCGAGGGCCGGGTCGGAGACACGCCATGGCAAGTGAGAGCGTCATGGTAATGCATGATGATAAGGTAGTGACGGAAAGACTTTGGTTTCTGAGGAAACATGCAGTGAACATGAGGACAAGGATCAGTGATGGAACACGGGCGATATGGTAAATTGACGGGTGAGTATAACTGTATCCATAATGTTTATTAGTGTTACGGGAGCTTTCATGGGGGTTAGTTAGTGAGCTAACTTACGCAAATGATATGTTACTCAACACGACCTTAAGACTATGAACTACGGCGAGTGGAATTACTTTTTTGGCCTCCGCCCATTTGAATTCGAATATGCCGCCTTCGCGATCACGAAAGGCTAACCTACGTGCATAATCACGCAGCCCACCCCCAGACGCTCGGCGCTTTCCTTTTGATGGAGTAGAAGTTGGCGCGATGATGTGTGCGAGGCCCAGTGAGTTGAGAGAACGAGAGAAGGATCGCGTAATAGATGCGCTGAAATAGAGGAAGATTTGCGTAAATATTAGCTGGAAGAGGGTGGTTGTAATCGGGTAAACAAATTTATAGACGCCAACTACAATTGCGGTTTATTAGATCAAAAAGGTTATAGGCTTGATAGGGTATCATTAACTTACTCAGTAATGTAAAGTTATTTACTACTGATAACCCAAAACCTGCGGCGCTATAAAATACCACCAAGAACCCGATGTATACCATCCATCCTCTCTGTGTATTCCATAACCACCTTCCCAGCTTCCCGTCTCTTGCCCAGCTTCTCCATCCAGCTTCTTTTGCCCTACCCTCGTTCCCAATCCCAATACTCCACTCCCCGTTATTTCTCCCATCCCCTAGTCTATCTAGATCATCGCTTCTCCTTGGGGGATAAGGACTTGGTGTCCTGCTCAATAGCCCCCGGTTCTCGTTCATCGGCAGTAACGGGATCAGATTTGAATTGCCCTCGTTCCATGACGGCGATTCGGATCTCGCTCTTGAAGGGCCACCACGATCGGCCTCGTCGCCCGATTCATCAACAAGCAGGTTTGGCTGCCCCTGCTGCGATCCGACAGAGCTTCCTCCGCTGCTGCGATTGCGCTCGCGGGAATGGCTAGGTGTACCTGACGGTGACGAGGAGAGTATTTCGTGTGGTTTTCGAAATGCGGAAAACCGCGATGACGAGGAAGATTGTGTCCGGTACATTTCCGAAGAAAATTTCGGGGAGGTTTTGTGCGCGCTTTTGTGCAATTTCGGTTGCTCTGGTTCGAGGTGTTGCTTTATTAATTTTAACAGAGCTCAGGGGAAGGATTTCGGATTCGTCGTAATGTGAACCCTGGATGCCAAGTGTCTTGGCTATCTATCTGGCCCTAGAATCTGATGACAAAATATACGTATTGTATTCACCCCAACATTCACTTATCAAATTCTGATCACTTACCCACACGCCCGGATACATACATGTCTGTACGGTGACAAAAACGGTATTGATTCGGTACTGTATCCCATTAAATAGACACATTAGGGGGAACATATTGATACCAGTACTGATGATGGTTTATATTAATTCGGTGCTTTTGACCAAAATATACAGTAGCTATAGCTCTACCACCTTTCCATACTGTACATTCAAAATCAGGATATAGAAAGAATATCTAGCTTTTATTGGAATTCCTCTATGTACCTTGACTACGATAGAGGGGGAATAATTAAAGTAGCATAATCTCTTATTATACAAAAAAAGACATAACGGAGATTCTAGTTAGCCCAAACTACACAAAATCCAACAGCCAGGGGCAAAAGGCCCGATCGAAAAGTTAGAGGACGATTGTGGGATCGAAGAAAACGGCAAGCAAGCCCCGATCAGCATACATATTTGCTTCAAAACCGGGAAGAGCATACGAGCGAGCAGCTGGTAATAGTGATAGGATAAAATTAATATCAACTGTTTCCTTTGTTTTTGGAAATATATTGTTCAACCATTAGCAGACTTTTATTAGGGAATAATATATCGGAAATATCAATCAACTGGACCTGCTCCCATCATGACAATGTATGCCTGTGCTGTAGCTAGATGTGTTCCATGCCCATCACGAAAATATGTTATTGATGAATTAGTGGTTAACTAGATATCCCATCGGAAATTTTGAACTCTTGGTTGATGCTAATCAGAAGCTGGAAAATATCATGTCCTAATGACAAATGCAAACTCTAGTTCGCTTCCATGGAATACCCGAGAGTATAGGCGGTATCCATCAACACTTGTAACCCCCACCCTGTCTCTAGCTTAGATACGGCGCTACTTTAATAGGGCTACTGCGGCGTTTTAATAGCATTGAGTCAATTGCCCATTGAGTGGCGTTGCTAAACAGTACAATGCAAATCTCAAAATACCGAGAGGCATACGATAGAACCGCATATACTTGATCAACCTAGCTGTAGAAAAATGTCGATTCTAACGTATATCTTAGAAATATAAAGCCATAGAGAAAGATACAATCGCATTTACAAGATACTAAGCATTTACAACGAATTAAGGTGATTCAAAGACAGCCTAGCCCACACCCTGTTCTCCACTCAATCGAGCACTGCGTCCACTGCTCTCAAAATGCCGCAGAACAAGACATGGCCACGCTTCCCCTCCCCCATCTACAAAAACTAAATGCAAAAATGAAAACCTATCACAAATCTTGTCATCCCTATCACAGCCCGACAATCCCGTCATTTAGCGTAACATGGGAGACAAAAGATGGACACGTTAACATTGCATAGCCTAGCACACATCTTGTTCCTTGCCGAACCAGCAGCTGTGGAAGGAGTGCTGGTGGGCCAAGGAACATGATATGGCCACGCTTCTACTTAGGCAAATTCTGTTGGCTCAACGCTTATCACAGAATACATATGTGCGAAGGCTATGTCTAAAGACAACAAGAGATGGATATCTTGGGTGTGGATATCAGTGGAGCCATCATGGGTTTGGCTTGACTGCTCTCGATATGAGCGATGATGAGAAGGGAAAAAAAGGGAGAAGAAAGGAAGGAAGGAGATGAAGGGAGAAGGGGTATTTATACTCGCGGTAATGTGGCCTTGGCATGAAGGCCTAGGAGCGGCGAAAATGGGCTGGGCGGGATGGGTAAGATGAGCTGGTATGAATTTAAGGTTTGTTACATGTGCCAAAAGATGGAAATATGCGGCAATAGGTGGAAATGGTGCGGCCGGCTTATGTGGCTTCTATGATAAAAGAAAAGGTTACTGTTCAATAATCATTGACACACATCACATCTTACAGTAACAAATAGCGTAAATCAAATGTATGCCCTACTCATCAGACCCTAACCTATACCCAACATAAAAAGCTCTGCGATTCGGAAAGGCCTCGCGCATCACGGTCTATCACTCGAATGCCAAGAAAATCCTATCAACTTAGTTTCGTGCCCATCAATCCCCTACGGACAGCTGGGAACGGGCTTGGTATCAACTCAAAGACCAATTAAGCTTGATACATCAACCACCTGTTCTCCACCGCGATTAAAGGAAGGACTACTATCACTCTCTGCGCTCCATGTATGTACTACATGTTCCTGCGCTGCTTACGCTGCATTACTAGAAAGGGCTGAGAAGGAGACTACTCGCAACTTCATAGCGGTTGTGTCCAGAAACGCTATGAAGTTGCGAGTATATACATGGGCCGGGTACTATTATTATGGACGAACGCACCTGATACTTTCACCTTGTGAAAACAAAGGCAAACAATGAATTTAATTATATTAAAGATACCAAAATAGTGTCATAACCGTGAGGTTGCATGCACGTAATGATTTAAATATATATATATATATATAAAATAAAATAAAATCGAGTGACAATCCATGAATGAGTATAGTCATGTGGGCAACTGCAGCAGTTGTATGTAGAAAAAAGAAAAAGATCTGGAACACATAATGTTACAGAGATCAACCAATCAACAAATACAAAATATAAATACACTCATAGCTATCCATACAGACACTCCTCGTAAGCACCTCTCCATCCCATACCCTCCTCTTCTAGGGCCATATTTATCCTCTCGATACCCTCGTCCCGTCTCCTGATTTCCTTTGCCAGAGTGCGCCAGAACCACCTTGCCTCCTTGTCTTCAACAAGCGTGAACGCATCACCCTCTTTCCCAGCTCTCGCAGTACGACCAACTCGGTGAACATATGCGCGGGTACTGGAGGGGATGTCGTAATTCACCACGTTATCCACATGGGGCAAATCCAGACCACGAGAGATGAGGTCAGAGCATATGAGACTATTGTATTATTGTTAGCTGTAGATAGTATAGTAGGTGCCCTAATGAACTTACATATGAACTTCGTCTTTGCTAAATGAGCGAAGAACCTTCTCACGCCGCTTCTTCTCCATCTCACCGGTAACTAGACCAGTTACCCACCCAGTCTCTTTAGATATCCCGATCTTCTCAACTACCGTGTCAATAAGCCTTGCCAGACGGGCAGCGCCCTCGTTACTCTTTACGAACACGATGGTGCCCTTCTTGATACCGCGGTTGCGAAGAAGATACATCAAGTAAAGAGGTTTGTACTCCTTGTTGATGATGGGAATTGCGTATTCCCTTAACTCCAACGGGACCGAGAATACTTCCTCAGGTATGTCTTCATCGTTTTCGTTCCCTTCGTTCTCCGTGCCGGCAGGTCTCTCCACAACGACCATAGTCGGCCTCTTTAGCTTCAGCCCCGCAAGCTTACCCGCGTCCTTGGTCATAGTCGCACTTAAAACAACCTTCCTCAAATCAGTCTGTTCCTTCCTCACATCGATACCTAGGTCCTCCAGCACACTCTCTATCCCATCCTCCCAATCCTGGTCTTTTGCCGCGGTCTCAATAGAGCCCACAACTACGTCAACCCATTCCTGGAAACTCTGTGCGAGGAGGCGATCCGCTTCGTCAATAACGAGCCATTTGACCCACTTGAGACAAAACCCGGGAGTATTTTTAATATGCTCAACCAAGCGTCCGGGGGTCGAAATGAGGATGTCAACCTTGCTGCCAATCTCAGGATCAACCAAAAGAGCCTGTTCCGCCGCTAATGCCTTCGACCCAATTCCGGTACCAACCTTAAGGCCAGTGCCAGAAGTCAGGGAGACGGCGGTCGAGAAGACTTGGGAGACTAGCTCTCGTGTTGGCACTACTACTATTGCGCGGAGACGGGTGACGACTCGGGTGGATAGTGATTGTACGATTGGAAGGACATAAGAGAGGGTTTTTCCGGATCCGGTCGCGGCGGATATACAAACATCGCCGGCGTCTGATTTTAGAAGCAGCGGGACTACAACAGATTGCACTGCGAATGCGTTGGGCAAACCCAAGGCCTCAAGGCGTGTAAGGAACTTGGGTGATATACCACTCATGCCATGAAAGGGGACTGTAGTTGAAGGGGTGACTATTATAGGGGCAGCGAGCCATGGGGGAAGTGAAGATGCGAGGATAGCTATTCGTTTGGGGTCCTTGATGGGCTCAGGTTGGGGGAGAGGCTCGAGACCCTTTGCTTCTATCGGCTCTTCTGCGGTCTCGGAGGCGGCTGATGTAAGTGAAGCCTTTGTTTTCACTTTGACAAGCTTCTGGAGAATTGATTTATGTTTCGATATACCGGAAGAGTCTTCCTCACCCTCTTCAGACGGTATTTTGGACCTTTTATCTTTTTTTGTGCGCTTTTTGTCTTTCTTCTCCGATTTCGATTCCACGTCGTTAGCAGTTGATGATAATGCATCTTCCGTAGTAGTGGTGGTGGTGGTGGTGGTGATGGTGGTGGTGGTGGGAGTTGTATTATTATTATCATTATTATCCATATCGACGTTCCCTACATTCGTATCTGTCTTTGATTTCCTAGATTTCTTGTCCTTCTCTTTCTTAGAGGGAGTCTGCTCAGAATCTCCCTTATCCTCTATTTCTGTACCGGCGTCTGACTTCCGCTGTTTCCGCTTCTCTCTCTTCTCTTCCTTTCTCTTCCTCTTCTCTTCTTCGGCGGTGAGCTCGGCCCCGGCGTCTTTCATGTCGGTATCCTCATCATCTCTTTTTCGTTTTTTTAGCTTCGCAATTATGCTCGCTACCGCCGCCTCGTTCGAACTCGGCATTGATGGTATAATTTCCGTATAGCGTATTTATCTTTGTAAATATGTATCTTTGTTGCGGGTAGTATAAATTGGGTAGTAAAACTGATAGTAAATATTAAAAGAGCGTACCTCGTATCGAGGGAGAAAAAAAAGTTTAACGAATTGAAAATGCCAAGCAATTGGGGCTCTTAGCGAGCCATGCCAAGCTTTTGGGCGATACGGAATATGATCCCACGTTTCTGGTTGGATGATGAGTAAGACGAGTAAGACACTGCGCGGGCAGGCAGTATCGATAAGGGGCGAGTAAAGGAAAGGCTGGAGAAGAGGAGATAGAAGAGGGTTCCAGTTGGAAGAGAAGCAAGGATTCGGAGTGAACGGAAGAGCAGCATTTTAGATAGCAGTGAGGTAAGTTTAAAATCTTATTAGGGATTGTGAATTTGAGTATTTGGTTATCTGAATGGTTGGTTATTAGAGAAAGGTTGTTAGGTTGTTGTCTTTGACGTTATTATTTAATGGAGCTGACTTATTAGTCGTACGGGTATAGCGAGCGTGAGTATATCGAATTAAAGCACAGTATGATCAAGGGAAGCTTGAGAAGTGAACAGTGAATGGAATTGCAGCTTCCCCAACGTCTTCTAGAGCTCTCTTTAAAAAGACGCCCTTCCTCACTCACTAGCTATCGTGTTGCTCAGGGGGGAACGTGCGTGTGATCCAACGAGCTGTCATTCCACTACTTTACTCGCTTTACTCATACCAAATCAGTATTACCGCCAGGGTTAGGGTTCTCAACAAATTCTGTAACAAGGAAAGAGAATGCGAAGGTGTCATTCCCAGATGTCCTTAGCGCAGTCTCAATTCTACACGTGCGGCGTAAGCTCTTGCTCGAGCCAGCTTGCTACATTGAGAGTGTAAACGAACCCAACGCAACACTCTTTTTTTATTTCTAAAAGAAATAATCCTCAACCAACTCACTCAACAATTCGAGAACTCCCCCCTCCCCCCCCCCCCCCCCCCCCGGTAGATCTCATAAGATGCGTTTCACACCTGGTGCCACTATGGCCTCACGCCTTTATTCGATCTACGGTGCCTTTAGTCTGTTCTCGTCGGTAGCTTTCGCGGCATCGTTGACGGGGTCGCGGTTGTTGGTGATTCTTGAAGACACGCAACAGAAAAAGAACTATTCAGAGTTCTTTGGAGACCTAAAAGGTCTGTTTATCCGAAGATTCTGGGGATTCAATTGATTGCTGTACGCTGACCTTCTTCTGTTCGTGTAGCGAGAGGCTATGAATTGGAGTTTGGGTCACCAAAGGCTGATGACTTGTCTTTGTTCTCCCACGGGGAAAGGGATTATGATAACCTTATTCTCTTCCCACCGGTCTCAAAGGGTATAGAAAAATCCGTAGCTACCCCTAGCGGTTGTCGCAAATGATGTCTGATAGATTACAGGTTACGGGCCAGCACTTACACCGCAACTGCTCATGCAATTCGTAAACCAGGAAGGAAACATATTGATTCTCACATCGCCTAATAGCACAGTCGAGCAAACTCGAGAATTTGCACGAGAGCTTGACATACATCTCCCCCCTAAGGATTACCTTGTCGTAGACCACTTTTTACACGATACACTGTCAACAGAGAAACATGACATGGTACTTGTGAAGCGCCCGCAGGTGTCTGCATCTACACAAAATTACTTCTCTTTTTCTTCATCTACAGACGATATAATTGCCTATCGCGGGGTTGGCCACATCATTGGAAATGGACCACTACTCAACCCAATTCTGACGGCGGGGAGGACAAGCTATGCGTATGACACTATTGATGATGCTGTCTATGCTGAGGACCCATGGGGCGCTGGCAGCCAATTGCAACTTGTAACAGCCTTGCAGGCGAGGAACAATGCCCGTATTACGATTTCTGGAAGTGCCGAGATTTTCTCTAATGCCTTTTACGGTCTCAATGTCAAACCACCTGGCAGCGCCAAGAAGGTCAAGGTTGCGAACCGTGCGTTCGGAAGCGATCTTACTGCATGGACATTCAAGGAGACTGGTGTCGTCAAGGTTGTAGGCGTCAAGCACTACCTTACCAACGAAACCGACGCGCAGATCAACCCCAGCCTCTACAGGATCAAGAACGATGTCGTATGTGCCCCATTCAATTTGAGTAACATATCTCAATATACTAACCTGGAGCAGACCTTTGAGATTGAACTTGCCGAATACAAGTCCGACCACTGGGCACCCTTCACTGTCCCCGCCGATGACGCCCTCCAACTCGAGGTTACCATGTTAGACCCTTATCATCGCATCTCACTCGCCCCCACCGCCGTCTCGGCCAACTCAACCACATACTCTACCGACTTTAGGATCCCCGACCAGCACGGCGTGTTCGCCTTCCGTGTTAACTATAAGCGTCCCTTTGTGACTTATGTCGACGAGAAGTACACTGTTACGGTGAGACACTTTGCGCATGACGAGTATACCCGCAGTTGGGATATTTCCGGCGCGTGGGTGTGGATAGCCGGTATTGCAGTCACTGTTGTGGGTTGGGTCGCGTTCTGCGCGTTGTGGCTGTGGAGTGCTCCCGCGACAGAGGTCAAGAAGGGGAAGAAAAGTCAGTAGATACCCAAGGTTTAAATGTGATTAGACTTTTTTTCTTTTCTTTTTTATTGCTTTAGTTTTCAATCCATTTGGTTTTTGTGGGATGTGTATTATTACAAAAGAATGTGTCTTGGTTGCAAAGGAAACAGTTAGCATAACGTGATCCCATACAATCTTCAAAAAATAACAATTTCAAAATCGGATATCACAGCAAAAGTCATTACGCACCCATCTGCCTCCTCTCTTCTCCCATGTCAATGATCATCCAGTGACATCCACACATCCACTATATTGGTCACAAGCCATCACTCGCACCAAGCGCCCAACACAGCTTAGCTCCCCCTCGCCCCGGCCCACCTCATGTAGTGAGACATGTCCGATGACTTGTACCCCATTTGCATCTGCTAACCCGATGCCATCAAAGTTCCCCTTCAAGAAAGGTCCGCGCTCATCAATCATCTGCTTCCAGAACCTCTCATTCCCCAACAGATTGGCCGCTGATGCACTGATGGCGCGTGGTGAGGTGGTGTGTGGGGGTTCATGAAGTGTCACTCGCGCGGCCGGGTGGGGGGGTAGGCTTTGGGAGTGGCGTCGATGTAGGGAGGAGTCGATGTGGTGGTGGTGATTCTTTTTAAAGTATTTGGGTTCCGGTTGTGCATGAGGTAGCGCAGGTATGTACTCTAGAATGTGTGCAGTGATGTAGAGTAGGTAGGGGTAGGGAGGGAGGAGTAGTGTGGATTAGGGGGGTATGAATGGTTCAAGTTGATTGAGGGGGGAGGGTTCATGCATGTGCACGTGCTCACGCTTGACCGCGTCCTGAGCGTAGAGTAGAGTAGAGTAGAGTAGAGTAGGTAGGTGGACTACCTACGGGGGGAGGATCTGATATGATCTAGAGTACATATTCTAGAATCCCCATGTCCTTCACACACACACATTGATAATATCGACTAACCACAACATCTTTCTACCCTACCCCGCACCCTTAACTATACAGCTAGGATATTATTTACTTTTACTCATGAGCACGGTATGTATGTACACTGCCTTCTGGGCGTAGTGATAGATATGTAGAGTAGAGTAGAGTAGCTACTATAGATAGATACATGTAGATGAGTAGGTATAGGTACGTCCTCTCGCCGAGAGAATTGATAACGCGGTATATATATCATCCCTCTGCCGAATTAATGAATTTTCCGTTGATGGAGCCAGAGTACTGCGTGCATGCATGCCGACCAGAAAAAAAGCCCTAGGGGGGAAATACTAAATAAACAATAATCATAGGTAAAAAAAATACAGGACGGTCAAAAGAAAAAAAAAATATATATATATATATAAGCGTGAGATACATCGTTAAAGGCTATTAAAGGATACATAAATTTGTGAGTCCGTAGTAGTAGTAGTAGTAGTAGTAGATGGCGGTTTTAAAATAGTGGTGGGAATATTGTAACAGCGAAAAATATACGGAAAAAAAAAAAAAAAAAAGAGACCCAGAGTACTATCCCGCTTTCCCGCAAAAAAAAAAAATCAAAAAAACGAGAACGAAAACAATGGAAATCCGTTCATTAAGTTCAACAAACTCGCTGGGCTATAAAACTCAAATCACTTATTACTCTGGCCCATATCGGCTATTCACTGTCCCACCGCCTTCTTCCCTCCCAGCAAGAGACTTTTTCCATTCTCTCCACTCAGTCGCAATCTCATCCAATACTCCGCCCATGACCATCGCACTAGCCATCAAGCCATGCCCTTCGTTCGGTAATACTCTAACCTCGCAGACCTTCATTGTCTTACCCAGCCACCTCACGTTCTCTACAGGGACCCTCGTGTCTTTTGTGCCATGATGAATCACGACATTACGTGTGATATCAACATATCTGAAACCTACGGGCCTGTTCCGTTCAAGACACACTAGGAGATCTACAGCCGGGTTTGCATTGCGCGTTGAGAGGGTCCAGATGGCATGTGTCAGACGCTCATCGTATGACATCTGCCGCTCCTTTGCCGCGACTGATGCAAGTGCAGCAGCAAAAGCATCCATTTCTGGCGCTTTCTCTGCAGTGTCACCCCCAACGGCCTCTCCATCTTTGGTTGCGTCGGCTGAAGATGAACTCCCGGATGGCGTACCACCATTCTCCTCCTTCGCCGCCGCTGCTGTCGCTACAATGGCAGCAGCCTTCTCTTTAGCTTCCTGCGATGAGGAACGAGAAGACTTTTTTCGGCTCTTGCCACCCCCTCCCCTCGGGAGTGAGGTCGTGAGGGATGAGGAGGTTGCTGACATGAAGGATGAGTTGGCCGCCTTGAGAATTGGCGTGGGTAGTGCTCGGAGGATTCTCTGCGATGTTGGCACTGAGCCAACCTTCTCGCCCTTCTCCATTCCCGAATATACAACACCCTCCATTTGGGAAGGTGGAATCCATGGTGCGAGAAGGTGAATTCTTCCACGGATATGGCTAGGCATCCTTAGGGCCGTGGCGAGTGCATAAATAGCTCCTGCAGAGTGCGCAAGGATGGAGAATTTTGATATCTTCAAATGCTGACAGATGTACAAGACATCGTCAGGCCAGTTAAGAACCGTTCGCTCTGTCTCATCTATGGGCTCTGATTCACCGACGCCGGGCCTGTCAGGCGTTATAAGGCGAAGACCAAGTGTTAGTGCAAGCTCGTCATAGAAGGCCGTAACATAACGTGTCAGGCCCATTCCCACGCACACAAAGACCGCAAACCCATCGGGATCACCAACTTCAGAGAAGGAGATGATACGACCAGTGTTTGGCATGCGTATCTTTTGCGAGAGACGCTCAGAGCACAAATATGCGTCCACAGCATCATCGACCGAGTCTGCAGATGATGGGCGCTGCTCGGGGGTGCTCTGGAAAGAGGCACGTGGGGGAGACGCTGCCAAATGCGCACCCCGTGGAGCAGGGTCCGACTTTCGTTTGTTTTTGCTGGGAGACCTGTTTGGTCCTGGAGCGCGGAGGCTGTCCGATCGTAAGGGATAGAGATTCTGCTTCGAGTTCCGTTTGGCCCTCTCGGGCCGAGCCTTTGGGAGCTCAGGAGCTGGTGCGGCCTCGTCATTATCATCATCCTCGTATGGTAAGCCACTGCCCTCAAACAAAGGAGAACCAAGAGGGGACGGGGCATGCATTGGGGCAAGGCCTGCAATCAATGCCGGCGGATAACTGCGAGAAATGTGAGGAGATCCCTTTCCATAGCTGCTTGATCGTTGGGGTATATGCCTTGAAATATCCTCCACCATGTTCTTCCCCTTCCCAGCGGTATCAATTCCCCCGGTAGGGCTCAGAATCCCAGACGCAGTCATCCTCAGCTCTGCCTCACACTCACGGTCCCTCTCCATAGCTTCCATCTTGATCTTTTCTTTGGAGGAGACGTAGCCCAGTCTACCGCAATCCCTCTTTGAGCTCTTTCCGCTTTCCCGTGAGCTTTTCCTCTCATGAAGAGACCTGCCTGATCCGACCACACCGCCGTTCATATAATTCCTGACATAATTCGGAATGTCAACACCTCCTTTCCCAACCGATATTCCCGAATAAGGACTCCTCCCTGATTCGATCGAGCCATTCGTGTGCACCGAGAGCCCGCTGGGCGGCTTAGCAGTCCTCACCACAGGCGCCAAAGCGGCGTCATCCGGATGGAGGAATGCGTGTTCTCGCCCATTGCCCACCGTATAGTCATACCCAGGATGTGAACTCCTATGCGAAGGGATCTGGCTGGGAGGAGCCAAGTTCCCGTACAGGGCCGGGTTCTCGAGAGGCCCAGGCGAGAGCTTGCTGAGCGAGTCGACGAGATTCGTGATCACCTCCGGCGAGCTGGCGGACGATATCGAGCGATGGCGAGAGTGGACGGATTTCCGTCTGGGATTTTCGCGGTTGTGTCGAGGGGTCGTGCTGGTGGGTTGATGTGAGTGACGATGTTGTGGAGTTGCAGGTTCCCGTGGGGGCGGTGGTGGAGGGAGTGAGGAGGCCATTATTGTGGTTGGTTTCTTGGTTTCGGGGAATTGTTTTTTTTTTTTTTTTTTCCTTTCTTT
Organism: Morchella rufobrunnea; assembly: GCA_024713595.1. Taxonomy (NCBI): domain Eukaryota; kingdom Fungi; phylum Ascomycota; class Pezizomycetes; order Pezizales; family Morchellaceae; genus Morchella; species Morchella rufobrunnea. The sequence continues at coordinate 951,633 of JAMGYT010000002.1, read as the reverse complement.
TTTTTTTTCTTTCTTCTTTTTTTTTTCTTTTCTTTTTTCTTTTTTCCCTTTCTTTCCTTTCTCTACTAACTTTGTGTGTGTGTATGTCTCTCTCTCTCTCTCTCTCTCTCTGGGGTTGGCCTGGCTGTGTCTGTGTCTTTGAGGGGGAGAGAGGTAAGGGGATGTGGGAAAAAAGGGTTAAAAAAGAACAAAAAGAATAAAGGGAGGGGGAGAGAGGTCTTTAGTTTGTAGTAAGGTCACCGCTCCATACAATATAGCAAGAATAAATAAAAAAAATATCTTTGTGGCTGGTTCGTAATAATCCTTGACGACTTTTTTTTTGTGGGCTGAAATTTGATCTGGAATGTCTTCCGAACCCCGAACGAACCCAACGTGATATATTTAAAAAAGAAAAAAGAAAAGAAAAGAAAAATTCTCTCCTAGAAATAAAAAAAAAAAAAAAAAAACTAATTAACGGGCCCGGGGGGAAGGGGTGGATGGACTTCTTCCTCTTCTTCTTCTTTGTCGATCTATCGTTTCTGATAAATAAACGAGTGATGAAAAACACCCTCAAATCCCTTCTTCTTCTTCTTCTTCTTCTTTACCCGCCCACACCCTGAACTGGGCCTGAACCCCCGAGCACACGATAATTGTTTAGTTTGGGCAATGGGTATGTATGTATACAGTATGGAATGGGGAAGGGGGTGGAAGGGTTTGTGTGGGTGTGTGGGTGTGTGGGTGGAAGAAAAAAGCCCCTGAGGGCAATCTGGGATCCCAGCTTGCCCAAACAAAAACAAAACAAGCTCGTCGCACAAGCCTGGGGCTCCAAAATCAAAACCTTCAAGCGAGAAGAAGAAGAAGAAGAAGGGTTGAGAGTAGAGAGGCCCTGCCGATCCGAGAAGAAGTGTCACACGAGACGACACGAGACGAGACGCAAGGGGGATCCCGAGGGTTGAGTGAGGCGGCGGTATGTAACAACGTTTTGAAATACGTGCGTGTGTGTGTGTGTGTGTGTGTGTGTGTGTGTGTGTGTGCAGTGCGGAATGAGTGTGTGGTGAGTATGTGTGTGGGGTGAGGAAAATGGGGAGGGAGGGACGGAGAAATTGAAAAAGCAGTAAATAGGGAAAGAGGGGAAGGGGGAAAAAAAAAACACAGTCGGAAGGGCCAAAGAGATACTGACTGACTGATTGACTGACTGATTGACTGACTGATTGACTGACTGATTGACTGACTGGCCAACTGGGAAGGAAAGGGGGTTATTCTTCCCCTGGATTCATCACTCACTCAATGCTCACTACCGCCGCCGCTGGTGCGCGAACGAGTATGTACCTACATACTCTATACTCTACCAGTGGCACCTAGGATGCTACATATGGATATGTAGAGCAGAGAGAGACGGGACGAAAAGGAAGAGCGCATTCAGTCGATTTCCAATAACGAATGGGCTTTCCCGTGCTTTCCATGGGGTTGGGTTGGGCACGGACGAAACGGGGGGGGTTGTAAAATAACCAATCGGGTTCGAACCACTCAGATGCCGAGCGAGATGGGATCACAATATGCTGTTGCAGCAGCCAGATGAGATGGATGATGATGATGCCCACCCAATGCCTATCCCTCAAAAGAAAAGAAAAGAAGGTGTCCTACATGACAAGAAAGTTTATTTGGAGGAGCCATGTGCACATCAGATGCGATGATGTGATGCGAGGTTATATAACCATCACAAATTTATATAACACCCCGAAGTTGGTTGTTGTTGTTATTGTTGTTGGGGGGTTGTGTTTGCTGCTGCACTTCAATCAGATAAGCCAGATCATATCATCAGATAAGTGATGCTATGTAGCTACAAGCTACAAGCCCCCCCCTCCCCCCCAACTCCCCCAACTCCATGTACCTAGAGCAGACGTTACAATAACTAAACCATCAACCCCAATCACTCGCATTGTGCCCGGACCGTCCCGCACCCTTTGACACGGACACGACACAAGAAGTACCCCTCCTCCCCCCATCCTTCAACGGTCTTACTTCTTCTTCTTCTTCTCCGTCCTGAATAGTAATTCTCAGCAGGCAGGCAGGGCAAACCATAACCACCGATGACTAATCCCTAATCCCTAATCCCCCCCCCCCCCCAAAACCACCCTTCCCCTAGCCATACATGTAAAGTAGAGTTAGTTATTGGTTTGGCCGTTGCCCACCGTTATGTACCTACCTCCCCACACCACTACCACACAAAGTCCCAAAGCCGCGGGATGAGCTACATACATACACATACATACATACCCGCTGCCCCCCACCCTTGGCACCCTTCTAGAAGCTTTCAAGTCCCGAACCACCACCGGTGATATTCAATGCGTTCTTACACCGTTGTCCCCGAGGCTAGTGCGTATACGGCTTGGGCTGGTATGGGTGGATGGGGTCTAGAAAGTAAGATTGAAGGTAAGGTAAGGTAAGGTAAGGTAAGGTAAGGTAAGGTAAGGTAAGGTAAGGTAAGGGAAGGGAAAGAAGGGTCCACCCGCTCCAAATGCAATGCCCAAGGCGTTTCTGGAAGCACGGCACCTACTCGTTTCACTTTTTCTTTTATTCATTATGTGCATGTAACCTCATGATTATAGCACTAGTGCATCTACCTACATCATATCAACTTTGCCCCTCTCCCCCCCTCCTCCACATCAACAAAAGAAAGTTAATGTAACAAGAGATAGTTTTACTCCTCCCCATCCTCTCCTCCAGCATCCAGACTAACCCCACTCTCACACCAAATCCTTGCTCCCAGTCTCTTCCCCACTTCTCCTTGCTTCCCTTCTTCCCCCACAGAATTCCTTCCATATTTTGACTGCTGTGTCTAAACCCTTTTTACTCCATGACAACTTCAGTATTGAGTCATATTCCTTCCAGTTCTCTCTCTCACTTGTAGCAAACTGACATTTGGTCAACACATGTTTTAAACTCTGTTCCTCCATTCTGCACTCGCACTCCTTCAATGCTCTCTTCTTGATCCTACACAGGTAGGCATTCATGCCGATATGACCTGTTTGTAGTCTGCTCACGATGACTCTCGACTCCCGATCTTTCATTTCTTTGTTACTCTCGTATAGACGTAGGTTTTGGACGACGGATATCAGCTATGTAAGTATGTAGGTGGGCGCTTCTGGAAGGGCCGTAGTTATATGTTTCATTTTGCATACGGTTCTTGTTTGGGAGGTACCGGTGATGCATAATTGCGTTGGGTTAATTTGCATGGACGGCCTTTGGAATATGCTTACATCTCTCTCTATATATACTGGGCCAGTACTTGTGGGCTCAATTACTGGGTCGCTGCATTCGCTTTTTCACTCCCATAGATAATCACTTAACCGTGTGTGTAAACTTGAAGTTTAGCTAATAAGCACTCTGAGCTTGGTCCATTGATCAAAGAAGCAAAAGAAGAATCTTTCTCAATTTATTTAGAACTAATCCCATATATCTACCTTGACAATTTCAAAACCCTAGTTAAGCCAAAACCAAAGAAAACCCTTTGATCCAACTCCGCATTAAATGCTCCTACCTATACATACCATTTCCCAGCCCAGCCCAGCCCAGCCCAGCCCAGCCCAAGGGAATAAAAACAAATCCGAAAGAAAGAAAGCCCGAAAGGAAGGATCGAGAAAGCAAAAAAGAGGAGCATCTACTCCTGCAGCCTCGCCACACTCCTCACTCTCTTCCCCCCCATGCTCGTGATCGTGTCCATGAGCGTGCCCTCGCTCTCCATTGCATATATATCGTCGCTGCCGCCAATACTCTTTCCAGAGATCATGACATTCGGCACTGTGCGTCTCCCCGTCTGCTTTCCCAACGCCGCCTGGATCTCGGCACCATGCTCGTGAAGATCTAGCTCCACCACCAGCGGGGCGGGCTCAATGTTGTACTTTTCCAGGAGCAGCACCTTTGCGCGCTGCGAATACGGGCAGTAACTTTTCGAGAATATCACAACTATCACACCATCAGCCAACCACCCCCAAACCAACCCCCCACAAGGAAAACCTACTAGGCGCCCTCTTCAAATATGCCGCGACCTCTACCAATGGATCATACTCCTCATTCTCCACGGCAACCTGGTTCTTCTTCGCCTCACCACCGTGCTTCCTCAGCTTATCCGGTATAACCACCGGCTTTGGGCCTGCCTTCTCGCTGGCGGCCTTCTTGGCGGCCTCCTCGGCCTCCTTGAGGCGCTCCGAGACGCCCGCGGTGTCGGTGAGGTCTTGGGAATGGTCCGCGGGGGAAACGAGGGATTCTTGCTGCGATTGGCGGTGGCGCTCGGCGTCGGAGACGTCGATGAGGGATTTGAGGTAGCGGGATTGGGAAGGCTGTGGGGTGGAGGACTAGATGGTAGATGGATGGTCAGAATGGATTCTAGTAAGGTGAGGTTGGGGGGGGGGGGGGGGGGGAGGTTACGCGGAGGTATAAGAACGTGAACACTATAGCCACGGCCGCGATAGCAAAGACCTTGACGCGGCGAGAGGAGGGCATTGTATGTAACTAATAATGAGCTCTGACACTCGTGTAGATGCTAATAGCGACGATGGGTTGAGTTTTAAGCGCGTTCCTAGTTGTGGAAGAAAGCCCCGGATGTATTGTAATTATGACCAAACTTGAAAGAAAGGGGATGGGAGATGGGATGGGATGGGATGGGATGGGAATTGACCTGACCCATGGCCCACTCTGTTAAGGACAGCAAATACCACTCTATTATTATCATCATCATTATCAATTATTGACTAGATATCCCAGTCTGTAATAAGCAGTTCTATTAATATTTAAATCTTGTAGACAGTAGAGTAATTAAGCCGCGGAGAGCTCTCCTAGGTACATAGCTACAACCAACCAACGTCTTATCCCGTACCTATTTGCTTTGGTAAGGCCCAAATACACTTGCTCTCTCTCGAGTAAAGTACTACAATATCCACTTTAATGCCAGGGGAAACAGTACAGTTTGGAAGGTTGGAAATATATCGATATATCGGATGAGCGACCTATTGATTGATCGGCCATCCAGTTCTTTATGGCGTTTATGGCGTTAGACTACATGTAGTTACATCACACCAACCTTGGGCTGCACGTGATTGTGTCCCGGCTAGCTGCTTGTGGGAATATCCAACGGCATCTCATCCCTCCCTGGTCTGAAGCTTGTAGAGATATCTCGAGTTCAAGCTCTCTCATTAGACCATACCAGTCACAGTACTCTGAACCTGGTCAGCTTCACTTCTAGCTATAAACCCCACCCCCCACCCCCCACCCCTCTCTCTATCAATAAAATTAAAAAGCAATTGACCGAGTACATTACCTTGAATAATGACGACCCTCTCCTTTCTCCTCCCATTCACGCACTGGCACGCGTCTCCGCTGCCCCCCAACTCTACAATCACCGCCGCGCTCTTTTCCCACCATACCCTCATTCTCGGCCTCTCCAGTGGTACCCTCCTCCTCCTCCTCTCTGTCCCTCATGGCCCTCACTCTACCCATACCCAGCCCCAAAAGACCACACTGCACTCCTTCCTCACTGCTCACCCCACCCCCATCCTCACAATCCGTGCCCTCCCAAACTCCTCAGTCTTCATCACCCTCAGCACCTCCGGCCACCTCTCCAAACACTCCCTCCCGGACGGGCGGTGCCTGCTGTCTATCCCCCCACCCACCACCTCACTTCCCAAGGGCCTCAAGCTCGTTGAGCGGCACAATGCCTCCGAAACAATGATACTCGTCTACAGCCACAGCACCGAGATTGCTGTTCTCTCATCCGAGACACTGCAGACTGTGCTTCTGTGGACTGGAAGCATCGATTGGCCGCTTCCCGCAGTCTCCTCCGCCGGAAGGGCAATACTGTCTGTTATGCCTGGGGGTCATGTCCAAGGGTGGGTTCTCAGGAAGGTAGGTGGGGAGGTGGCTGTGGAGCGAGACCACCAGCGGCTGTTTTCGATCGAAGAACGGCCCGAGTGGGGTATAATCACGGGTTTCGAGAGGGCGGCGGAAAGGGACTATGTGTTGGTCCAGAGTGGTGGGATAAGGTTGTATGCCGCTGACAGTGCGCACTCGTTTGTGCTGCGCAAGTCTGTTCCCATGGTCGGTGGTGGAGAGGTGGCTGGCTTTGAGGTGTTTGCTGAGCAGGGTGTTGTGGCATTATGGACAGAGACTGGGGACGCGGTTGTGGTGGCTCGTGGAGAGGAAGGGCTGTGGGGAGTTGTTGGGGGCTTTGGAATGCCAGAGACAATAGGAGGACGATCTGTAGTGCTGACGTTTAGGTGTGTGGATGGGCGGGTGGGGCGGTGGAGTGTGGCCATGTGCGGAAGGAAGGAGGGGAGTGTAGCGTTGGAGGTTGGAACGTTTTGTTTCAAGGAGGACGGCGAGATCAGTAAAGTTATATGGGAGGATAATACTAAAGGTTTGCTATTTCTAATTCCAATAAAAAGCGTTAATAATAAGCCATTGTTCACTCCATTTCACTACATGCAATCTCACTCGTGATATAAAACAACTCCTCTGTCAATGATCAACTAACCTGTTTTTTTTCTCCCAACTCTCCGCCATATATAGTCCTTACCACTCCCCCATCGCCGCCGCCCGCTATTATAGCAGACGCCTGCACTTCTTCTACGCCCTTTGCAAACATTACAGTCTTTGCCCACGGGTACTCCCTATACCTCCACACCCTCCCCACCTTTCTCCTCTCCTACGATTCCCCGACCAAGATAATCCCCATCCCGACGTCATCCCGCATCTGTCTCCTCACGCGTGTCAAGATTGGTGAATACGTCACCGCGGGCCGAACAACTAACGCCACCAGTCTCGCCGGGGGCAAAGAATATCTCGTCCTCGGCACAGTCTCCGGTGAACTCTTCACGGTCGAGTCACCCAACTTTACGGTATCCAGGAGACTCCCTCTATCCGCGACGGGCATAGTGTCTGCAAATCTCCTCCCAACTACCCTGGGTAAGAGGTTGAGGAGCACGCTCTTTGTTTCCTCCGCCGACGGAACCGCCAGCATCGTCGACGTCGAGCGTGCTCGCATCATGGCCACCTTCCCATCCCATGACTACCTCCACCTCACCTCCTTTGCCACAAAGACCTCCCAAAACATTATCCTCCTCACCTACGAAGACGGTGCCCACCGCGAATGGGACCTCGGCGAGGAGGAAGGCGGGGTTCTGAAGCCGCCGCCATCCAGTCGTGGCAGCGCCGCCAGCATCAATATCAGCCCGTACGCATCGGACCTGGCCACAGAGGGCTGGCACGAGGTGCCCATCAGCCTCGAAGCTCCCCCCATTGACGGGGAAGAGGAGAACGAAGGACATATGGCCACAGAGACAGCGTTCCGTGCGTGCCTGCGCTTCTGCGAGATGGGACTGCCGACGTTGGTGCTCGATGTCAAGGTTGTGCTAGATACGCTGGAGGCCGCCGTCGCTGTGGCGCAGCAGCGGAGTAGACGGGCGGAGAGGGTGGTGGTTGCGAATAATCCGGCGGTTATTGCGGCAAAGGCGTTGTTGACGGCGTTGGTCCCGGGTGGCGCAGAGGAGCTGTTGGGGTGGGGGAAGCAGGAGGAGTATGAGTGGCGCAGCTCAGTGGAGGCATATTGGTTTCGGCGAAAAACACCGGCGGAGATGGGACAGATTGGTGCTGGTAAAGCAGTGACGCTGCTGGCTCCGGGAGTGCGTAGTGAGGGGGGTGGAACGGGTGGAACGGTGGATGCAATTGTCTTGTTGGCTGCTGGGGCCCTTGTGGGGGGGTTGTTGGAGGCAGGGGGGCGTGAGGAGTATTGGAAAGTGGCGGTGGAGAGGGCATGTACGAAGCTGCGCGAGACTGGGGGGGCACCGAGTTTGGGAGTGTTTGCAAAGTATTGGATGGACAGGAATCGTATGTATTATCATTATTATCGTCATTATTATGTTTGCGGTTTTGCTGACTTGATGGTGGGCGGTGATAGTGCTGGTGCGGAGGACGGCGAGAATGTGTATTCAAAACTGCATGCAGCACCTGAGCGACGAGCAGCGAGATAACGAAGTGACATATTGGGCGAGATTCCGTATGTCGTCCTTTTGTTCCGATATCTTGGACTTGGGCTGCCAGGCAATATCAAATAGACCCAGCGCAATATGGCCGAATGTGCCATCCTTTTCATTAAAGCCCATCCTATCATTTCTCCGCGGGGGGTCAATGATAGGAAGAGCAACATTGTCCAGGAGAGCACGTTGGCCCTATTGCGCTCGGTCATTATTATCCTATGGCCTGACCTCCCCCCAAGGGATAGTCAAGTCCTATAGAAAAGAACAAAGCTAACCTTCCCCCAATCTAGTCCCCGTCGTCGTTCCCCCCGAGCTCTTCACCTCAAAAGACGTAGTCCGCAGCGTGGTAATCCTCGGGAAGCTGACGGCCAACTATCCGGACAAGATTGATGCCAGGTCGGTTTTCACTATCAATGATTGCCTGCAGAAAGTTAGTTAATTGGTTTAATATCTGGGTGTGTAGTGTCAAAAAGAATGTTGCTTTGTCCGTCGAGCTGCTGCTCGGGGATGCGAATCCGCATTTCCAGGATACGGCCGTTGAGCTGGTGGGATATGGGTGGAGCGTGTTTCAGGTGCTGTTTGATCCTGTAGAGGTTAGTTTATCGCCGCCCCTTGTGTCCGCAGTATGCCCGCAGTATGCCCGCCGGCGTGCCGCCCTACATCACACATACTAACTGTTAGTAGGTAATCCACACCCTCATCCTCATCTCCGCAACCTCCACCCCCCTCCCCCCCTCCCGGCAATCAACCCTACACACCTCCCTCCTCACCATAGCACACGCCAACTCCCCCCTCCTCGGCACCGCCCTAAGCAACAACATCGCCCACGGCACCTCCACTCCCCCCCTCCCACCATCCACCACCCTCTCCACCGCCGCCTCCACAATCACCGCCGCCATGACCCTCACCGCAACCATCATCCGCACCTCCCCCGCCCTCCTCTCCCAAACCCTCCCACACCTCATCGCCTCCACCGTAAAAACCCTCGACCCCTCCTCACCCCTTCGCGAAAAGGTGCTACCAACCGTGAGCGAGCTCGTCGACACGCTCGTGGCCGCATACGACACGGTAGCCTTCCACCGACCCACCCAGCGCCTGGCCGTCAGTGTCTCTGCGGGGTCCGTGCTGGTCTTTGACCTGAAGGCTGCGGCGGAGGCGGCCGTTCTCCAGGGCCATGGGGGCGTCGCGGCGCCGTTGGCGTTTAGTAGTGATGGGAGATATGTGGCGGCCGTGGATGGGGATGGGGAGGGAGGGGCGGCCGAGCTCCTGGTATGGAGGTTTGGTGGTGGGTTGTTGAGTTTTATTGGGGGCGGGGAGGGGCCAGCGGGGATGGTGGCGCCGAGGAGGAGAGAGAGATTGAGGAGGGGAGGAGGGGGCGGGGCGGTGCTGAAGTGGACGGGGGAGAGGTGTGTAGAGGTGGGTCTTGGGGGGGAGGTGACGGTGGTGGCGAATGTGGAGGCGGGGAAGGAGGGGTGGGGGATATTGTAGGTAGAGGGGGTAGATATTATTTTACCTAGATACATAGTAATGAGACGTAGTTAGTGACGGGAGTAGAAGAAAAGTACTAAAAAGAAAACCGTCCTTCGAGTCTCAATAGTGAGGGAGGATATCCCACAGATACTGATACTAAACCTCTCCTCCATCCACACAACATAACCTTGCGATCAACCCCCCCCCTTCTACAAACCTCACACTCCATAAAAATCTCAATCTTGAACATTACTATCTCCTCACCACACAATCCACAATCCACCCACCGCGGGTACCAGCGTTCGTGTATAAACACAAAAACCCAACACCCACAAAACAATACACAACAAACACCGCCCCCCCCCCCCTTTGCTCCCGCGCCAGCAGGGCATCCAGCGAGAACGAGATGTGGGGTCCTTGGTCTGCGTTCCGTCTTTAGTGTAGTGGTGGCGGCAGCTTGGCACCGAGTGATATTTTATGACTATGTTGTGGGTTAGGGTTGCGGAGAGGAAGAGTGGGTCAGGTGAGGGGAGGGGAGGGGCGAGTGATGTGTTTATGTTGTTGTTTGAGACTTTTTTGGTGGGGCTGCTTGTCTTGAGTTGATTTGTGTAGGAATCGGGGGTTGGTGTAGGTATGTTCTCTTTTGGAATTCGGCTGTAGTTCTATCGATGGGGTTATTCGGAGGGTTGGTTTATTTTCAGGTATCATACATGTATGTATGTATTCTTTTTTATTTCCGGACGATCTTCAACACATGTGACATACGCTTCTTTCGTTCACCGTTTCATCTGACGGTTCAAAACTTGGAGTGTATCAGCTCAGTGCACATGCATATATATCAGGACCCAGTACTCTAGAGGATTAACTTTATCGGAGCGATAAAATTGACTTGGACTACAGTACACCAAAAAGAACTCGGTAAATATCAACCTTCCATTTTACTAGATCCCCTTCCCTCTCTGGTTACTGTTATCAACGCGCTTTCCATCACCCCAATCACCATCTTCATCTAGACTATTTATTTCATTCCAGAGTTAGTTCGACCTCTTCTGCCTAGTACTCGGGCTTCCTGGGTTCTTTGGATCAGGGCTCAACTGTCTCTTCAGGCTCGGGGACGTCACCACAGCGGCAGACTTCTCGCCCAAGCGGGGAAAGCCAACAATCTTCTTGAGTCGTGTTTGCCAGCGGGGGGGACTCTGGATGCTCCCGACACCAGGGAGACTCTTGGATGTTTCAAGAGAGGCTATTCCCTCGTCCCTCTCGGCAAGCTCCTCGGAAAAATAGCCACGGCTGGGGTACTGGTCAGGGTAGTTGTAGTTGGGTTCCAGGGGCTGCGCGATAGATGTAGAGGCTGCTGAACTGACTGTTAGTACATTTCGTCAAGAGTGGAGATGTGCAGAGATTTGTGAATACCTCTGTCAAAAAAGGGGATTTCTATGTGCTGCAATTTGGGGGGGGTCGGGGGTTGCTCTCCGGCGCTAGTGGTAGAAACCTCCTTCTCAGGCTCCTCAAAGCGGACTACTCTACCCTTATGGTTTAAATCTTTGTTTTCTTCATCGCCTTCAGAAGATGAATCGTCGACTGCGCGTTTGGGAAGCATAAGAATCGATCCATCCTCCTTCCTCTGGAACTTCCCCTTACGGCGAATATTAGCAGGTCTTGCTGCGGCCACTGGGGCGTCGTTAGGAAAAGTTGCTACAGCCTCTGGAGGCGTCTCTCTTTGGGGCGGAGTCATCATGATGGTGCCTTCTTCGGTGATAGCGTATGAGAGGGGGCGGTAGAGATATGAGGACGGAGGAGTATCCCAGGTTTTGTATATTTCTCCATCAGCGGAAACCTCTTGTCTGTAGTGCTCATCATCTCGCTGATAGTCATTTTGCATGCGGAATACTTCGCTGACCTTTTCAACTCCGCTGCTTGATTGGAGATTTGAGCTGGTACTCACGGATAAGTCTTGTTTCATATCAGGTTCGACGGATACCCCTTTTTTAGCATTCTTATCCTTTTCCATGTCATTCTCAGGCTCCGACGTTTCCTCAGAGATGGTGTTTAGATCTGCCACAGCTTGAAGTTTGTTGTTAGATTTCTCGATGGCGTTTGCATAAATAGTGTCAAAATCCATTATCTCATGATCAGAGCTCCTGAGGATATCTGGCCTCCCATTAGTTGCAGACGTCAAACCGTTCCCATCTGATCTTCCATTCGGATACTTGAAGGAATGGACGGAGCGTTCCTTGTTTCGACGGAAAACTCTATCAGGCTTATCTTTGTCAAAAATCTTCCCCTCCTGGTAGGATTCTAGTATATTATCGTGCCCCTTAAAAGAGCAAAGTGTATCAGAACTATCGGTCATAGTACCGTGCTTGCTAGAACCGAAACTCTCACTAGAGTTCTTTGATTTTGTAAGATCTCGGTGGTAGTCTTTGACCTCCAAAGTGAATTTTCTGTCTTTAGCAGTAAAATCGAAAGATGACTGGGGTAGTTTGCTGCTTTCCGGACGAACATTGACTACAGGCGCATCCTTAATGACCGGCTTGGGAAGTTTTTTGGCCCAGTAGTCAAGTCCGCCTACACTAGACCAGGAGGAACCCTTCTCATAAGCTTCTTTGAAGCTCTCATGACTTGTCTTGGTTAGTTTTACAATAACCGCTCTGATACTATCTACATCGATTGTGGAATTGCATCCACTCTCAATGGAGACAGCAAGGTCCTTCAGTTTGTACAGATCTTCAATCAAAGAAACTTGGGTTTTTGCTTGGATGGCTGCCCACTCCATATAGAAAACGGCAGCATGATCAAAGCTGTTGGCACAAGCTTCGTTCTTATCTGGCTCCGCTGAGGAGCTTGTGCGGGAGTGAATCACAGCGGCATATGTCTCGAGAGAGGTGGCAAGATCGATACTACTTAATCGTGATGTGTTCATGCTGAGGTTCATGGAATTGATTGCGGAAAGAACTCCCACAAAGGATTTATCTCCGCCATTAGAATCGTTTCTAAATGTAACGCACCTCTTCGTTAGCTACGGATTTCATCGTGGATCGTTCTACAGATTACCACGGGAGAGGGTATACCTTGAGTGTTCAGGTGGCCCGGGGCACAACGAATGTTCGGTGAACATTTCTCCTTTGTTAGTGTATTTTACAGGATGATATCCAGAGATAACACTACTCTCACAAGCCTGGCTCATAGGACTGAGAATCTTGTGAGTGTTCTGAGTGTTCTCGGAAGATTCTTGATCTGCAAGAATATCAGCGTGTTGTGAGTATCTATCCTCCTTAAGAGGAGGACCCCTTGATGCTGATAGAGCTGGAACAGCTGGAGATATATAGGGTTCCATAATGCCGTAAGTCGATGCCTTGCTAGTATTGCATGTATCGTAGTATGATGATGGAGAAGATAAAAGAGATTCCTTCTCTGGATCGATACAATTGTAGCGATCCTCCATTGCGGATCAACAGATATGCTGTAGACGAGATGGCCTACTTTTACAAAGAATGAAAAGAAAGTGTGCAGGACTGAAATGAATGGAAATTGGCAAAAACTAAATGGCGGTGGAAAAAGAGTGCAACGCGGTGATACGAGGGTGACGAGGGGGCCTCAACGACCCAGAGGGGGTTGAGAAAGATGGGTGTAGGTGAAGCAGGGTGGGGGAGATTGGAGATGCGAAAAGAGATGAAGGGAGGTGGGGAAGGTGGGGAAGATGGAAATGTAAAGGGTGAGGTGGGATAGGGTTAGTCGTGTGCCCAGATATTGTCTGTATGTAGCACCTAAAAGAATTCCTGCCCAGATCTCGCACCCAAAGTGTGAAACTTCAGCACAAACACCACCACCACATTCACATTCACATCTGGAAATTGGGGTATATGTTAATTGCACCTTAACGTTAGAGACGAGTCGATCACTAAGCGCCTGATAAACCTTTTCAGAGAATGAGATTAAGCATAATATCATTCGGCAATCAAGATAATACACTGCATACAGCCCAGATTTACCACCAAGCCAGTAGAATTTGTTAGCAGAACTACAGTGTTGTTGCGGTTTTGGGCTGTTCTTCTCTATTTCATATCGTTACCATGCGGCGAGTGATATACCATGACCAAATACAGATCCTACTACAGGGAAGGTAAGGCCAAACAAAAGGTCCCAGAAACGAAGAGTGTTGGCTGATACATGTATGTAAAGTACTAGGAATGAGGATAAAATTAGTATAACCGTAATACGGTCTGGCACGAATATACCGTAGTGCTAAGGTGTGCCTTCCTATGGTATTATTTGAAACGGTGGTATCCGCCCCAACCCTATTTCTGGCACTTTAGCTATAGTGTGCATATGAGATGGTGCTAGAATTAATGTGATGGAAGCTAGTGGTAATATAAAAGTGAAACTCCCTGCTCCAGTTATCTGAACTGCAACTCACGTGAGTTAAGTACATGTACTACATGTATGCTCATGACCAGCACCAAAAAGATCTAGAGACCATGCAATTATCACTGGAACAAACTAGTAGCCGTGACAAGAATTTCACTCTGATCTTCTGATATATCTAATCTCCTAATATGGAGTGACAACGGTCAGACGGGAGACCTCATAACTCGAAAAGATCGAGTAGACAGTAGCGCATGTGAGACGGTTCTCGAAAGAATTGAAGAGAAAATCAGAGATCTTTGGGGGGGGGAGGGCGCATGGTGTACCATGAAACCTTCTCTAGGTTTTGCAGGTCGCCCATTATCATAGATGCTTTTTTTTGTTGCCATGGAGCGACTTATATAGTTGCTAACGCCATAGCTATATAGTTGCGCCACTTTGAGAGGGGTATTTTATCACGCTCGTGAATAGGAGGAACGTATCCAAGGCCGGGGGCCCATACAAAAAAGCATAGGGAGAATCAGTCTCTACGTCCTCTGAGAGCCCGAGCCTCTTTATCGCCCAGATTCTGTTTTTTATTTCTACAATTTGCTATAGCATCATGGCCCATCGTTCAACCAATACTCTTCAATTGAGAAACGGGCTCTGGTTTTTTTATATCCCACTATAATAGAACAAACACTTTGCAAGGGAAGTGTGCCAATTAGGTGACAGCGCAGTTCTATAATACTAACCTAGTACGTCTCGAAAATTGAATATCTGGGCAGCAATACTTATGCGGCGGATATTGCTCACCGTTGCCCCCCGAAACCCCCTCTAGAGGACAACTTTGAATGACTTCATCGTTTACTGAGCCCAATAAACGACCTTTGAATAAATGACGCCCTCAACTAAATGACCTGCTAAATGACCTGCTAAATGACCTGACTTTCATATGTCTCTCCTTGGTACTGAACCTTATTTCCGTCCTCTCAATACTATGAAGTCAACACTATGAGCGTCTTCCTCTCTTTTTCACCATCACCATCACCATCACCAGCACCACTGTAAAGGTAGGTAGATACATCACATTGATTAGAATGGCCATCACTAATAGCAGTAGCAGAAGCAGCAGTAGCGTTGGAGTAGTAGCATGCGCAGTGTGTTCAATAGGTATACAGGGACTGACAGGCCGGGTGGAGGGAGATATACCATAGCTATAGCAAATAATATAATAAAAAAACAACGTCATTTAGTATACCTCTAAATGACTTTCTTATTTAACTGTAGTCATATAAATGACGATTTTAAATGACTGAGTCCGCTACTGCTAAACGACTTGCACTAAATGACCGAGTCACCTATTCTTTGCTACTAGAGCCCCCATTATGTCTTAATTATCCTATTATCCTCCCCGTGCCTCATCCAACCAAATAGATAGTTCTATCTCCTCCACGCACTACCTCCCCCCCCCAGAAAATTCCCCATTCCAACCCTACCCCCACCCCCACCCCCACAGCTCCTAAACAGGAGAGAGATTGAGCTAGCAGTACATCCGTGACGCGACCTAAAGTTGACCTATCAGGCTACACTACCGGTATCCAAAAAAAAAAAAAGGAAAAAGGAAAAAGGAAAAAGGAAGGGAAAAAAACGAGAAAGTGATATTTGACCGGTTGGCACTTCAGCTTCCCCTCCCTCTATCCTCGAGATACCTCTCCCCTGTCTAGCAGAAGATACAAATTATTTTCTAATAGGTTACCTTATTGGCTAGCTGATGAATGATCCCAATATCAATATAAGATTTGGTATACAGACATACAAAAAGACCCCGCACATAAGTATGCCAACATACAGGTATATAAAGGAATAATAATTCGGCAAAGCAAAAGTTATATAATTTGGTTCACAAGGCTTCCAGGAAAGATAAATTCCTAGCGATGTCTCTGACCCGTAAGGGTTATACCTCTCGAGAGGGGTTGATGAAGGTTATACCTGAAGCATGCGCGTCTCGTGGATCCCTATACCTTGGCTTGTCATAATATAAGATAAACTCAAACAACGATGCAATATATTAATGCCTAGTTGACCCGAATTATTCAACAACTATCCCAAATATCTTGGAACGGCGATCAACAGACTGTCCGAATATCAATCAATACATTCCAACTTCCTACTCTTACCCTTAATAAAATGTAGTAATTATGAAGATATGAGCTTAAAATGAGGAAAACCTCATGATCGTGAAGGGGGAGTCATCATCAGCAGACTGAGAACGGGACATATCGATACAAATGCCTACCTCCACAGAGTCAAGCGGAGAGTGTCGAAGGAGTGTGAATGTAGATCGGAAGAACAGAGTGTGTAGCACATGTTGATGCAATGTTGACTTGCGGAAAGTTCGAGAAGAGAGGGAGCAGAACATGACACAATTGTAAAGTTGTGGACTAAGGAAGGTTTGGGCACAGCAATCAAGATATGGAAGGAATTCTACAAAGAAAGGAGAGGAATAAGATGTGAAGAGTATGAGGGAAGAGGAAAGGACTTAGAGCATGGATGGGGAGTTTAGATATAGCAGAGGAAGAAGAATAGGAGGAATGAGGCAATGGCTCGAGATCTTGGGACTGGTCGCATCACTAAGGAATTTTCTTTCATTTGTTTGTCTTTCTTTTATGTTTTGTGGAAGAGGGGGGAGAGGACCAGGTGTAGGTAGTTGTAGTAGTGCCATAACTGAATAAAAGAAAAAAAAAAAAAAAAAAAAAAGAGGAAAACCTCATCCACAATATACTTGCCCGAGTGATAAGCCATGATCTGAAACCACCCAGCGTCACTCTCTCGGCAAAACTCTTCCTGAATATAAACTAATTACAAAGATTCCACTTGGTCCAATGTCTGAAAACAGTGATGGAGGTTCGAATGAAGTGAATTCTACGCCGCCATGCGCTACTACCGAGCTGAGATTTAAGTCGAGTGATATCCTGTGATCCTCAATAACCGTCCGAGCAAGGATCTACATAGAGATTCGAAGAATCGGTTAAATATCCGTAGCGCAGATAATGAAACTCTTTATACGCCCCAGATCAGGTTTTTAGACCTAGGGTATAGGGGTTTTCCTGTTGCCTCAATCCTTTGTTTTTTTTTTTCATCTAGATTGGGTTAGGTTAGTAACAAAACCCGCCTCAGCTTCTCTCTTCCCTTCATCCTCATCTCCTCCCCTGCTTCACCACCTCAACACCAACCCTTTTACACCCCCTCATTCCGGCTCTCAAGATCACACAACGGCCATCTACAAAGCCCGCCTTGAATGAAGCCGAACGGTTTACTTCACACCATTACATAATTGGCCGATAGTTAACTCCCCCCTCGCTATACAACGGCTGCTTTGAGAAACACACTTTACCTAGAGGTCCTAGTTGCGCAAAAGCTTGCTACTTCCCCAATTGAACGACATCATGAGCCGATACATTCACTGTACTGGAGAAAGCCGGCCAGCACCTATCAGAGCTGCGACATGTCCCCAGGCCATTCTTAGCCGTTCTAACGAAGCGAACCCCACTCTTGGTCCGTTTTCTGCTGGAGAGGTAAGCGCGCCCAGAAATTTACCGCATCAGGTGCATGGCAAGACCTTAAAACCAGAGGTAACTACATTCTTACCCATTTACAGGAAGTTTATTGAAGGCAAGTACCTAACAGGCCCTAGATTATCAAACAAATCCGCACAATTCGGGGGTAGCGAGGTTGGTCATAAACCCAACCTTTTTGGGTGGCGGTGGCGGAAGGGCCTCAAATCTGGTTAGTGATCAACGATTTTTGTGACAAGTCAACCTCTCCCGTTTATGAAAAGTAAATGCCGCCTACACTGACATACATATAGACCAGTGCACCCATCAGCGAGCGCTACCCCTCAACGAGCACTCACCAAGATTTGGCTGGTGGCAATTGTTGCAACGTAGATGATCAAGCTAAATAGTAATGCTCGCTGAGGGGTAGTGCTTGCTGATGGGCGTACTGGTCCATCTCCATCTCCACACAACTCACATCAGTTTGGTCGATTAGTGGCAAATAATTTTCCAACTATGTAATACCGAAGAGATATAGCGGAACCCACCTGCACTCGCCTACAGGAAATAGAATCAGAAAATGCAAAGGGTGATTTTATTTGGCATATCGGCGCCGCTCCATACAAATAATCCCTGCTGTCACTCACATTTTCTGGTTCTGTAGTACTTATCTACATGACCAGAACCAGAAAATGCAGTTATTTACTCAATTTGTATGGAGTGGCACTAATCCCTCATAAAATTATCCCTGCCCTGAGAAATGCAGTTGCTCATTACAAGGATAATTTGTATGGACTGGTGCGGTTCTCTCATACAACCACCCCTGTCTCCGTCATTTGCATTTTCCGGTACTTATGGTGGTAAACGAGTACAAAAAGCAATAGAGGGGAGGTGTGTAAACCTCTAGAAAAAAAGAATTATACGGAAGCCACACCTTGCCACACTGGATTGTGGGTCAAAAGCAACACTAAATAGCTTTCTACCCTTCTCCATTGGCTAGGAATTATCTGGTTTATATTCCTCCCCTCTATTGTTTCTTCCACTATATATCCTGAGCGAGTAAGGTATACTCGTTGGAAGCACCAAAATCAGTCAACGGGGCTGATTCAAACCGCAATTTAGTTCTAGTGGATTGATTCTCCACAAAACTTTATGTTTTTGGTACTTGCAATGAGAGTACCCTTACAACTGGATTCAGTTATAGCTACTACTTCAATCCAAACCTGCGACCTTATAGTTACCGCACTTACAAATAGAGCCAGCTCTATTCCCGGTATTATGATTAGTACCAATCATACTACCTGCTAATCATATAACCAGGACGTGCCCTAAAGCTGGCTTATTTTGCTGGAAAGAAATGCACTTGGCTTAAGAAATCTTCTACTCCGTTCCAATATCTCTACGTGTACTATGATCCTAGCCTAATGGCCAACCAACCCCAAACTATGATGTTGAAGGGAAGTAATTCCTTTAAAAGTACTACGGTATTCTATATTGACATCTTAGGGTTTGTGTATGAATCCTACCAGTGCAGGAATATCTAGCCATTAAAATTCAGGCAATATTTATCCTTTATTTGTTTCGGGGAAATGCGTATGATCCCCCATCGACTGGATGGATGGATGGCTACATGTAACCCAGCCTATCCCATGCATTTGATCCCAAATATGAGGGAGCGGAGGCCCATTTGATTCTACATGATTCAGCACTTACCTGCTATCTGCATCAATCGTTGGTTGAGGGCAATAAGCAGTATATGTGGGACTACTGTCAGGATATCTTTTCTTCAGCTCACGATTAGACTCTTCTGGCTCTCAAAAAAAGACAAACGCCGATTTCCTTAAATATTTACAATAAGAGTTATAGTATGGTATGCGCATACCAGGTTGTTGGATTTACATCCACCAACCCTCCCCAACAAAGAAATTCAGCAGGGGGGAAGAAACAACAATACTAGCGAGACCTACAGTCGGATTTCTCAAGATTTAGTTGGGACCGAAGAGTCACGACTTTACAGGAAAAAAATTCTATAAAAAAACGACGAAAATGACTAGCGGGGCTGATAGATCTTACCTGTCTAATAGATGTACCCCTCCAACAAGAATTCTCACAGAGCCCCAGCTATAATACTACTCCCCTCTATCGTACAATGCATGCCTGGGACCCCCCATATACACCTCGAAGTTCGGGTCAAACGTCAACATCTGCTGATACACATCCCAATCGATTTGATGTAGCATGGATCCTTGATGGTCTGGAATGGTCCCTTGGCAGTTTTCTACAACGGCAGTCGGTAAACCAGAACTTCCCATACCCGGGTCCACGAATATCATACCAGCATGCGTCTCATGATGCCCGTGCGATTGTGACTGTGGATGTGATAGCGGGGGTTGATGTAGGGTTTGATTTGAATGCAGAAGCTGCTGGTATGTCGGTACGAGAGATATACTGGTGGTCGGTATCCAGCGGGGTGTATTTCCTGGGAGGCTCTGATATTCACCATATACTCCGCTGGTATATGGCTGGTTCGTTACATTGCTGGATTCAGCACTATCCCACGGACCCTTCGTCGTTGATACATCATGTGTATCCTCAGTCTTTTCATCAATTGCATCATCACCTGCCTCCGGAATTGGGTGGAGAAGCTCCCCTGAAATTCCAGTCTGGTAGCCGAACATTCTTGCGAAATTTTGAAACAGTTCTAGCAACTTCTGGCCCAGAGAACAGCTCCTCGCACAACTCTTGAGCGCTCGTGCACAGACACTCACTTCTTCATTACTAACGCTAAGTAGAGAGTGATCGTTACAGTAATGGCCAAGAAGCAGAACTGTTGCTGCACGGAATGTATGAATAATGACAAGCTCGTCGGCACGAAGGCCAAAAATACGGTCGAAGCCAGGATTTTTGACCACTCGAGAAAGGATATGAGAGGTAATTTTCGCAACTTGTATTGATTGAGCTAGGCAAAAGGTTCGAAACTCACGAGTAAGGGAAGGGGTGCCGGTAAAGTCGGTAAAATAACGGTAAAGAATGATTCGTGAGTGTTGAAGGTGGAACAATGCTGCTGAGATTTAGCCTACAGTTTGATATGAGTTGACATCATGATGGGTCTTACGTCTTACTGCAGGAAGGTCGAGAACATCTGACCTTGTCAGATCTGTCATCTCCGATGGAAAGACTTCCCACGCATTCTTCAACATTTCATCTATATTCTGCAAATGTTTGATATCCTCCTCACCGCCACTTTTCTTCAATTCAATGTTCAGCAAAACTTCACTAGCCTGGGCGATATATATCGTTGCTTTAAACACCTGCAAGGATGCTCCCATTACTTCCTCACTCGAACCTTCATTATCCATCTGAATAGCGTCCACTCCAGGTGATTTTGGTGGAGCCTGATTGCCTTTGTCGTTTTGACTCCCTTGGTCATTCTCCTCCATATTCTTTCCCTTACTACCAACAAACCCCGGAAGACCGACATCAATATGCTGATCGAGGAATATTACGGGTCGGCCAAGTTTCATTGAAATCTTCCGGTCCTGAATATATGCAACCCAAAAAAGACGAGTACGACATTCGACTTCCACCTCATCATAGAGCCCGGCTGGAGTACGGCGGTAAATCCCGATATCCTGGCAAACACGAGCCATAGCGCCTGTTATCATCCAGCAAGGGGATGGAAGAAAGGCTTTATCGAGATATAAAGCCATAAGTAACAGATCTATTATTTAAATATTTATTAGAATGTTTCAAAGGCGGTTCGCAAAAAATGATGGGTGAATACATATGGCGTCGTCGATGGTATAATCGGGATTATTTAGATTTGAATACTTCCGGCCACATTCAAAGAACATCCACCCATTCCTACTGTTGGATGTTAGAGGGGATTGTTGGCGGCAAATCACTACCACAACGCCTACATACCTATCCTGTTCGTGTGCCCAGTCACCACCCTCCGGCTCATCTATTTCTCCAAGTTCAATAAATTGACTTGATACTGCTAGCAACATCATAATCACACAAAATACACTTCTCACCGCTTCATTATCTGAATCCCATATGGGAATTTCCCATGCTCGCACAATTCTCTTTTCCAAATTTGGCCAATAAAATATCGGCGTGTAATTTTGCACCGTCTTCCGAAAGACCTCAATCATTTGTTTTGCCAATTTCAGTGGGGGAAGTAGGGCTCGCAAATCGAAGGGAATAAATTTGTTTGGTGCAGATGGATTTGGTATCCGTGTATTTGGATTGGGTGATGGCGGCCCTCCTGTATTCATTGTGGGGTTTGACGCCGGAGGCGGTCTGTAACCAAGGCGAGAGAGATAGTCATTATATGAATGTAAAAAGCTCGGACACGAGCTCGGACCGAAAATATGGTGATCCCAAGAGGTTCCATCATTTTCAAACCGCTCATGCCGACCTCCGGACCCCTTTTGCTGCACACCAAAACCTCCTGATTCGCCAAACGCCTCGTTTTTCGGAGAGCTACGGGGCAGCCTGAGCTCATTATTTGACGAAGCACCACCAAACCGGGGACTAGTGATGTTAAAATCGGAATTTATAGGAGAATGAGGAGGTCTCTCTGTGAGAGACCCCGCCTCACTCCCAGAGAGAGCCAAATGCTGGATTTTAGCTTCAGCTTCAGCGAGTTTACGAGTTAGCTCTTGGACCGTACATTCGAGAGCTCTTACGCGCCTAAGCAGTGATTTGACATGATTATCAATGACCGTTAATATGTAAAATTTCACAGTTTCTACTAACCTTGCAGGACCAGCCCGCCTTCGGTCCTCGCCCCCCGAGAATTTACAAACCAAGCTGGCCGACACACAGGCAGAACAAGAGCCATGATCAGGAGTATCACACTGTGAAACACACATGATATCTCAGTGCAGTTCGACATTGTTACTCAACTGCGCAGATTCACTTACCTTTGTTTTTCGAGCTCGACAAGCGTCACAAGCTCTGCTCCTCCTCCTTCTCTGGAATGGCCTTTTTGACCCAGCTGGTCTTCCTGTTGCTTGAACTTCTGGTAATAATGTAAG
This sequence comes from Morchella rufobrunnea, assembly GCA_024713595.1. Taxonomy (NCBI): domain Eukaryota; kingdom Fungi; phylum Ascomycota; class Pezizomycetes; order Pezizales; family Morchellaceae; genus Morchella; species Morchella rufobrunnea. The sequence goes on along the minus strand of JAMGYT010000002.1, from coordinate 929,208 downwards.
AGAATCGTCTCCTTCGAGAGGCAATAGGCTCGCGATACTAGGGTTCGGTGGTGAGGCAACGGTGCTATGTTCTGAATGATCTGAGCCGGAAGGTTCCTGTTTAAGTCCTGGGTCTATCTCCATGTCGGTCCCGCAGATATTACTCAGTGGGATAACGGTATTTCAATGGAAAGATTCAATGGAATTCGAAGAAGTAGAAATGAAGAAAATCCTAGAGAGGGCCGAGAGCTACGATTATGAGCGGTAGACGGAAGTTTATGACGGATCTATCGATCTGTACGACTGTAGAGCGGTACAACTGTACTGTGATTGTTGGTGTTAAGTTCCTGGCTGCGTATATTTTGCGGGGTTGTACTGTATTTTTCCGCCTTCCACATGCGTCGAGAAAAGAAATAGCTGGCTATTTGATTTTTTGGTGCTTTTTCAAAGGGCAACAGTGAAGCATGCCCGACGTCATCGTAGTGTGGCGGGGACATCATGACGACGCAAATCATTGCCTAGTTGGACCCACCGTGAGTTGAAACAAAAGTTCCGAACATCAAACTTTGAATTGCTTGGAGAAAAGCTTATACGTGTATAGATACCACAAAATCCGATATACGATTTTGACCTGTAAAGTAGAGTACTTTACTATAAAACGTCATAAACCTAATCACCCTGAAGATTTATCACCAAGTAATCCTGACACGCTTGCCAAGCGTAGAAAGAGAGCGACGTCAATCTAATAATCCCTGCTGAATCTGTTTTAAATGTTGATGTATGATATCATCGGTGTGGCGTAACATCAAAGGTGGAGCCCTTGTCATTACCAAGAATCGGTAAATCGAGGTTCTAGGTATTGTATCTAATTCAGTAATTCAGTTTTTATATCGTTGGGACCGCAAAGTCAATACAATGCCTCCGAGTGGAAAAGATGGGAGGAGAATTAGGAGAGGAGAAGACAATGGGGGAAGGTCGCAACACATTTTATTCCTAGTGGTTTGAGAAGGTAAATTGAACCGACAACCCCGCAGTGAGATTTTGGCTGTGGCGTGAGTTCCAAACATGTGGCTACCCACGCCACCCTTTACTTTAGGTCTTGATCATGAGGGGTGTTTACAGATATCTACTCGCGTATGTACAGCCGGAGGAAAAAAGTGACGAAACAACGCCTACACTCAACTTGAACCTCAATGACATGAAGGACTTTAGCTACAGAATAAGAAAGAGAGTATACAGTATATACGGCCTCTGAAGTGTATTTACCATCTTATATAGCCTCCCTTCGAAAGTCATGGTTGTTGCTTGGACGCCTCTGTGTTTACCTGTTGTTTCCTCACTTTTTTCCTATGGGTGTACTTTACTCGATTGAAGTTGCTAGCTACGCACTTCTCAGTCCCCTTAATTTATTGTCCAAACCAACATATCGTCATATATTCATAGCACCTGTGTATCTACTCTCATTCTACACGTTTACCGCCGTAAGAACTAGAAAACGCATTTGCTTAGTACAAGGATAATAACTTTTATGGAGTGGCTCTGTTCGCTCATACAAACCACCTGTTTCCGTCACTTGCATTTCTGGTTCTTATGGTATATAACGGGATATTGAACAAGGAAGTCCATCTGCTGCCAGGTGGTATTAGAGACTTTGCGCAAATAGAGCCAGCTCTATATTCAGATTATCTGATTGGCAGGCGGTGGGATCAGCACCAATCATGTCACCGGAAAATGGAGCTGGCTCCTTTTACGCAAAGTCTATATCACAATGGGTGGATGAGACAGAGGATAAAATCTCTCATGCATAAGCGCCCAAAACTTGCTGTAAGGACGGACGTCTGCATAAGCAGCTCTAGCATCTAGAATATCGCTAAAACTCGAATAATTTGTTATCTCAGCCCAGGGATTATGTCTCGAGTGATTGGTTGGATTGGATCGATCTGCATCAGATATTTCCCGTGGAAGTAATTTTGATCTCACGGGCTAACGTATTATTCGAATTTTTGCGGTACTTACATGTAGATATGCATAAAGTTCGCAGGTTTATGCATGAGAGAGATTTCGTCCTGTCTCATCCACCCAAGCTGCAAGACATAACTATCCCTTAGTCTGTCAATGCTGACCTCCTATAATAGAGGGATTAAATTTGTACGGGATATCTACTGGAGGACTTCCCGTAGAAAATTTAGAACCCAGAATTTCTAGCCAGTGTGGCAACCAACCAATCATAATTCTGCTTTCCAGGTTTTTGATGTTTAGAAATCTGAACCAACCCCCTCCCCCCTGTGTTCAGATTCAGATTCTGGAATCTAAATTTTTAAGGGAAGTCATCCACTATTTGATTAGGCCCTTTGCGCTGGAGTCTTTTCTGGCTTCATTTCTTGGCTATTATAGGATCTCCAGTAGTCAAAAATGGAGCCAGAAACTGTTGCCACTGATCAGCATTACCCTCAATTGTAAAAGAAACAAGTTCAACCACCAAGAATAATTTATTCTGGAATCATCTTCACTGCCAAATTATTAAGATTTCAAGTGTATTTGCTTCTGAACTTTCATATATAGAAATTTTCATCAAAAAATATCTCCCTTTGATGATTTTATAAAGTATCACGGATGGAATTAAGGTCTTTGCTCGATACCCTACATAGCAATCCGGGAGGCGGGGAGCCAAGGTACACGACCGAGGCAGGGGCCGTTCACATATGCGAACCGAGGGATGGGTTCGATACCTTTAGTATTCGGGGACTGTAGGGACCCCTCGAGTTCACAGAGGTGGGAAGTAGTTCGAAGTTCGTGGGCATACCTACGTACCGAAACAATAATATTTCCTAAGGACAAAGAAGGTTGCGTGAAGAGAAAAGGAAAGGAAAGAAACTAATACAGGTGGGAGGTGAGGTCTCTATATATATCCCAGTGATTCCTTCTCTTACTCATCCGTAGAACTCCATAGAAAGACATAGGGAATGTATTACAAAGCGAGCGACTCATTAATCCCTGTATTCCCAGAACCGAACGGAAACCTTTAGAACTTTCCATGACAAATGAAAACCCGACTAAACTCTTTTCCTTCACGCTTGCATACCATGTCGTGCTACGCCGTGATATAAAGGCTAGAAATAGTGAGGGTCAAATGAAGCCATTAGACCCTTCTATCAGAGTCAAACTTGGAGTTGAAAACTTCAGTTCTTGACATCTTAATGTCAAGTCTGTTAAGAAAGACTCCGGATCCATCAGCACAAAAGGTCTATTAAAAGAGAGAATAGGAACTGTTAGTTAAGCCACACAAAATTTGCTCCTTCTTGAGAGACTAAGGGATAGATTTTTTCCCAAACTATTCGAACACCACTCTCATTCAGAGAATTAACATTGCAAAGAAAAAATCTTAATTTTAAGGAGTTTAATTCAGTACTTCTTTTCAACCAATCATGATTGAATGTCTGAGTGAGGAGGGGGTCCGAGTGTCTAGTGAAATCGTCTATTAATGATGCCGGAAACTTTATTGATCATATAATCCTAGTATCGATGTAAAGTTTCCGGCACCGCTAGTAGGAGGACCGTTATATTACCAAATAATTGTTACACATCAAGTCGGAGAGACAGAAGTACATTGGGAATAATGGAGTTACAGGAAGGAGATCAGAGTTAAGTATCTGATCTTCAGAAACAATATACGGAAAGATACACCATGATAAACCCATAGCAACAAGAAGTGAAGAGTCGGGCTATAATTTACGAATATAGGTTATAAGAAGTCAAACTATAACCAACGATGGTTTTCAGGAGTATTGAGCTTGATACCGATCGGAGGAAAGGATTGGGGTTTTCGATACGTTACACGATACAAACGATAATTGAAGTATAAACGTAATATATTGTAACAACGAAAATCCAAAGTAATAAACCAAAGAGAAATAAAAACCCAAACTAAAAAAATCTCAACACAATAAGAAGATCGCATGAAGAAGAAAGAAAAGGAAAATAAAGAGAAAGTAGAACCATATATATGTACAAGGAAGATGCCGAGATGCCGACATCCTTCTTTCTCTCTATTCATTCGGTTTTTGAAAACTCATCAAGTTCCTGTGTGACAACTATATCACCACACCAAAAGGTCCCCCCATCTAGGCTTCAATAATGCCCCTAGACACCCACCCCCCCTCCAATCCAGAATATCACCAATCCCATGATGATGGGCCTCCTTGAGGACCTCCAACTGCGGAACCTGGACAGACAACTATACAAACGAAGGTTAGGAGGCGTAGATGCCCCCCCTGAAGATACCGTCAATCTCCTTGCCAATGATTTCAAAGCGAAAATTGGTTTGGACAATATTCCTCACCCTGACGATGTCAACACCCTAACCGTAATGGGCATTGTCAAATAAAACACCCTCATGTTCGAATATTTCAACAACATCCGAACCAACTTGACAAACTTCGAAGAGAAAGTTGCTACCTATAACGGCGTGCCAAGACTTCACGTTACGTTACTAGGTTTGCCGCTGCACGGGAAGGTTTCAGCGATTCGGTTAAGCATTCTTGGGTTTTCATTTGTAATCAGTTTTCCTTTGGGTTCTATGGGTTTCTGTCACACGGGTTAGTAATCGGTTCTCGGCGATAGATATATATATGGGCTTGTCCTCTCCTTCTCTCTCTTTCCTTTCTTCCCTACGCAACCTTCCTGTTTTTTAGGGTGTTCTATTGTTTGTCTTTAGTTCTACTGGTTCTGTAGTTATATTATTAGTTTGGAATATATATCGTTCAGCGTTACTATAGTTCCCTCGTCCTCGAACTCATAGTTGTTCTAACTTACACTCGTAGTTCCTTACGCTCCATAGATCCCAACCCCGGTTGTCTTTCGTAGTTCCATCCATGTAGATCATGGCCGTGACCCGCAGAAGCGAAATTCTCTTGGTATCTTGAGTCCACTTTCTTGATGCAGCGAGATCATCTCCTCGTTCCCGAACTCTAGAGAGCTTCCCCGCTCCTCGCCAAGCAACGCCAAGACCTCCGTAACACTACCATACAACTTTCTCCACCCCAATCACCCACCACGACCCACAACACCACCGAGCAGTTTGAAAAACTAGAAAACCTTATCAAGACGATCTCCAAACAACCCAAACTCTCCACCCCCTCCCCCAACGGGCCCACCCAAAAGGCCACGTCACGTCAAGCTCCCAAGTCTTATGCAGACGCTGTCAATACACCAACAAAACCCAAATCGCCCATCAAGAACACCAACACACCAAAGGGCAAAAGAGCCGGCCCAAAGAAGGAGGTAACTCTACCTGCTGCCCAGCGAAGGTTCTTCGCTGCTCGCTCCTCCCCATCTCTCATTGCCGAGGCTGAATGCCTCACCACCCAACTCCCCTCCCTTTTTAGCAAACTCCTAACCAGAAACAGCTTCACCGCTCCGCAATGTCGCTCTCTTTCACAATCAACGACAGAGGTACAATCATCGCTCTGGCCCACCCCTCCATCCCAGCCACCACCTACCAACTCTTCTTTGCCAACCTCACTGCCATAATCAAGCAAGAAATGGTATCCCCCCTCAACCCCCACACCACCATAACCCTCGCCTCCACAGAGGTTGACTTAGTTATCCACAGAATCCCACTCTTTGACATCCAAAATAAAGAAGCCCTAGATTCGACCCTCCAAGAGGCCATCACCCTCTCAATCGGCATCACCCCCACCGCAACTGGCTTCCTGGTTACAGACGACTCCATATGTAACCAGAAGAAAACATTCTCCATGGTCCTCTTCATCCGCATGGAAGATGCCCACCACTTCAAACACCCCATCCGCCTTTTCTTCCATCCTATCACGGATGGATCTAAGGCCTTCCGTTGTATCTTACGGAGTGTTCTGGGAGGTGAGGAGCCAAGGTACACGACCGAGGCCAGGGTTGTTTACGTATACGAACCGAAGGATGGTTCAATACCTTTAGTATTCGAGGACTGTGGGGACCCCTCGAGTTCACAGGGGTGCAAGTAGTTCGAAGTTCGTAGAGGTACTTGAATACCGGAACAATAGTATTTCCTAATGACAAAGAAGGTTGCGTGAAGAGAAAAGGAAAGGAAGAGAAACTAATACAGGCAGGAGGTGAGGCTTCTATATATATCCCAGCACTTCCTTCGCTTACTCATCCATAGAATCAGATAGAAGAATATGAGAGATGCGTTCTAGTATTTCGTTAATCCAGAACCGAACGGAAACCCATAGAACTTTCACTGACAAATGGAAATCCAACTAAACTCTTTTCCTTCACGCTTGCATTGTGTCTTCGTGCTACGCCGTGATACATCCTCATCACTGCCTGAAAATGTGGAAAGCCTCCCTCACCACCCAATGCCAAAAATGCTGCAAATTCGGCCACAACACTAAAGGCAAAGCGAACTCGCTTCAATCTGCGACTCCTCCACAAGAGGCGATCATAGGTGTCAGTAAGATTAGACTACTCTAACCCTATCGTCAACTGTTCTTTCTCACGAATCGCTAAGCACTACGCTATCTTTCGCTGTTCTGAGGTATTGGCGTTGCTTGGCGGAGAGCGGGGAAGCTTTCTCTAGAGTTGAACGAGGAGATAGATGATCTCGCGTCTGAAGTAGTGGACTTGAAGATACCAAGAAAGCACTCGCTGCGGTGGACTATGATCTATGGGCCGAAGAGGCAAAGGAAGCATAATCGAGGTTAACTATGGAGCGTGAAGGAACTACTAGTCTGAGTTCCGACGATCTGTGTTCAAGGGCGTGGGATGGAACTATAGTAATGCTGAAGCGGTATATATTCCAAACTAAGTAACACAACTATAATGTAGAGAACTAAAGACAAACAATATAACACCAAGCAGGAAGGTTCGCGTAGAAGAAAGGAAAGAGAAGAGGAGAGGACAGGTATATATATATATCCACCGCCGAGAACCGATTACTAACCCGTGTGACGGAAACTCATAGAACCCCGAAACTCGATTACAAATGGCAGAAAACTAGCAAGCCGACACCTTTCCCGTGCAACCCTAAGAACGTGTCGCGAAGTCTTGACACGTTATCCCACATCTGTCCATCTGTCCCCCCAAACACCGCCATTAAAAACACACTCTCCATACTTGAAGAACGTCTTGCCGTATTCTGGCAGCTGAGCAGGAGAGTGGCAGAAGGATCTTTGGGAGGACAGCAGAATGCTTCGAGTTCGGGAGGCGATGAGGTAGATTATCTCGCGAACAGTAGTGAACACGTGGTGATAGAGACTCGTCATTGCTGTCATAAACTAAACCAAGAGACACAACACGACGGAAGGTATTGGTGAGTCGACTGCCAACGAGGAGGTTCGAGAGGATCGAGCTTGATACCGATCGGGAAGATTTGGGACTCGGACACGTTCTGTGAAGAACGATGTTTGAAAGGTTTTAACGTAATATATTTTAATACCCAAGACGAAGAATAACCCGTAGAGAAAATAAAACTAAAGCGAAGAACGTCAATGACGGGAAGATTGCGTGAGGAAGAAAGGAAAAGAAGACAAAGGAAGGTAGCCATATATATACAAGTGGCGCCGAGACACCGAGACACGATTAATAATCCGCGACGGAAACTCACGGAAGACAAGAAGCGAAAATTACAGGGAAGAGAAATGATCGTCACACGAGAACCCGAAAGGAAACCCAAACAAGAAGTGATAATCCGAAAGACAACGCGCCGAGAACCCAAAACGATATCCTTCCTCCGCAATCCAAACCAAGACACGAGAACGCCGTTAGACCTCATCAGAAAGTCATAGTTAACATGCCGACAAGACTGTGGAAAACAATAAACTCGGCCCCGTCTTCACCTCCACCTCCACCACTCACCTTCCAAAATGAACCCAATGATGGATGAGACGAACTCCACGGCAAGGTCGTGATATCCTCGTCAGACGTCGAGCGTCTTATGGCGGGCGTGGTCTTAAGCGTGTAAACCAATTGGGTCACGCGGCATATAAGGGGCGCCACAGGACGAGACCTGATTTTTTGCTGATGTGAGTAGAATACATTTAACTTTATACATAATCCTAATTCACTCTAGTTTCCGTTAATAATCCCAAGACCCATACCTCATGCATGAACCAACCAATATCAAAGTTTAAAACTTAAAAATGCTCTTTTACTGTTTTTTATTCTTGTCTAACAGACGACGTCATAACTAGGTAGAAAGAGCGACTCGGAGTACATTCTGTGAAATTCAATGACTACCGTCGAACGAAATTCTAGTAGACGAGAGATTTCAATTTATCTGATTTTCGACAAAACCCAAATAACTATATTCAAACTAAAATTAACTAGCGAAAAGAAGATATCGTATGAAGAGGAAAGGAAAAAGGGGAAGAGAAGATGCTAATGACTATATATACAGAGAAACCCTGATGACTCCATTACCCAACCGAAACGCATAGAAACCCTACCAATTTACCATCACACCACACCGAAGAGAAAATACAGGGAAGAGAGAAAATATATAAAGAAGAAACTGTATCAGAGCAATGTCTTATGCAGCCGATACTAAACTAGAAACCCGATAACCAATAAATACATCATTACTATACCACTCGGCTCCGTAACTATCTCTTTGGTAATAGAACATATCTAGACCTCGGCTGTGGGTGTTGGTCTGTGATACCTTATAGGCTATTACGTATATTACTGTGACAGGGTTCTGCCACTACTAGACAAAAGTGAAGGAAGCAAGATGACCGGTAGAAGATAGGAGTTAGGTTTAGAGAAAAAAGATTCTTCTGGATAGACTTAGAATAATCTTAAAGGTCTTCATCTGCTTGTCTAACGGACAACGTCGTAACTAGGCAAAAGGAACGACCTGGGATACGCTTCGTGAAAATTCAGGAACACAAGAACGGGCTTGATAACGTCGAAGATTCAAGACACTAGGAACTAGAGGGTCGGGCTGAGTACCGACAGAAATATAACACAAATAATTCACATATATTCAACCTAAAACCAACCAGCGAAAAGAAGGCGTTGCGTGAAGAAGAAGCGAAAGAGAGAAAGGGAAGATATCAGAGACTATATATTACGCATTGTCTTGGCATTGCTTGGCAGGGAGCGGGGTAGCTCTTCAAAGTTCAGGAATAATAGCGTAAATTACTTCGCGTATGAAGTAGTGGGCAACGAAATACCAATGGAAGATTCATTCGATAGTCATAAGCTATAAAGAAACAATATTGAACGCTGATGCTCCAAGGCTTGATATCGAGAGACACAACGAGACAAACATATTTGGGAAGGCCAGGCTATAATTGAAGAGAAGGTTCTAGGAGGGATTGGGCTTGATACCAATCGGTAGGATTCTGGGAACTCGGACACATTGCGCGAAATGAATGATAGTTGAAGTATTTAACTAATATATTCTAACACCCAGAGCCAAAAAGAAGAAACCTATAGAGAAATAAAACCCAAACTAAAAGAACCCCAATACAAGAAGAACATTGCGTGAGGAAGAAAAGAAAAAAAAGGAGAACAAAGGGAAAATAGGGCCATATATATATAAAGTGACATTGAGGTGCTAAGATACGATTACTAACCCACATAATGGAAACTCACAGAAGCACATCAAGGAAAATTACAGGGAAGAGAGATGATCATCACACGAAGACCCAAGAAGAATTCAAAAGAGGAGTGAACACTCGAAAGACAACGCGCCGAGAACCCAAAGCGATATCCTTCCTCCGCAATCCGAACCAAAACACGAACCGCCGTTAGACTATATATACCAAAGAACCTTCACTCAACCGAACCCCAAAGAAACCCATAAAAAGCCCACTGATTTATCGTCACACCACCATGAAGAGAAAATACAAGAAAGAGAGGAAATATACAAGGAAGAAACTGTGCCGCAGCAAGACCTTACGTGACTGAAACCCAAATAGGAAATCCTAACGACACTTTACTCATATAATCCTGCTTCGCAATTGCCTTCTTGGTAATGACGCGGGCCTAAACCTAGCCTGTCGGTGTCGGTTCGTGATAGCTTGTTACAACTGATAATGAGGAAAACTCGAACTGTTGAGCGGAACTGAAGATGAGTACTTATACTCCAAATCTCTCTGGTTCCTCTCTTTCACTGCTTAAACTAAATTCCAGTGCAAACTCTGTTTGGGAGTGGAAACAATTCCTCCACTACCCCACTTCTTCTAAGCACTAGCGGGTCTTTTGGGCCCTAGAGTAAACACCCTTAATTAAGGTCAAGGATCATTTGTAGCCTGGTCTAACGGACGACGTCGTGACTAGACAAGAGGAGCGACTCGGAGTACGCTTCGTGGGACTTGGTGGACAAGGGGACGGGCTTGGTACTGTCGGAGGTTCGAGATACTAGGGACTAGAGGGTCGGGCTGACTACCGACGAGGGAGAAAAACCAAAGCATCAAGTATATTCAGACTTCTAACTAACTAGCGAAAAGAAGACGTTGCGTGAAGAAAAAAAGGAGAGAGAGAGAGAAGATACCAGCGACTATATATACAGAAGGATCTTCACGCAACCGAACCCCGAAGAAGCCCATAGAAACCCCACCGATTTATCATCACACCACCCCGAGGATAAATTACAAGGAAGAGAGAAAAATATACAAGGAAGAAACCGCGCCGCAACAATACTTAGCGCAACCGAAACCCAACTAGGAAATCCCGAGGATGCATTACTCACACAACCCTGCTTCGCAACTGCCTGCTTGGTAATGGAACGGGCTTAGACCTAGGTTGTCGGCGACGGCCCGTGATACCTGGCTGTCACACAGCTCCGGTTCTGCATTAAATGAGTCTCCACTCGGTAATCTACCCTAGATTGCTGCAGAGCTGTAACTCATTGTAGATTATTCCCGGGCATAGCTACTGCCGTCTGCAGCAGGGCTATCTTTACTCAAAAGGCTAATGGAGATGCCTAGCATTTAGAGACCTTTCTCTAGCCGATCCTCTATTCACTGACAGGACCCAGACTCGTCAGTCTAACTCTTTATAAATAGATAGATCTCCTCCTTAGTAGTCAGAAGGTGGGTACACTTGTAGTAGGTTGCGGTCCTCTACTGCAGTTACTTTTCCTATCACTGTAACTACTGGATTCTATCAATGACTCTGAACCTACAATAGGCCCGGTGAGAACTAGTCTTTCTAACTACTGATATGGCTTTGTTATAATTACTGTAGTTTTCGGTAGAAATTGTAGTGAACCGAGGTTGGTTATAGAACCGATAAAAAGCTGATGATATCAATCTCTGATGTATTTCTTTGTATTCATCTGATAATTATATATGTTAAGAGAGAAGAGAAAATGTGTCCAGGATACAGGAAAATCTATCTAAGTGATGCTATATGTAATAATTAGTGTATTCTCTAAGGACGAGGCCAGTGTGATACATTTTTTTTTAATCATTTCAATTCTTATTTCTAGGTACAGAATGATCGCGTAAAGTCTAAATTATAGCATAAATAAACCTTTCCCCAATAGGGTATCAGCGTCCCCTAATAGGACAAAGGAAACTAGAAGACAAAATCAAATACTAAAGCAGAAACACAACATAAGCAAGTGAGTAACTGATGAACTGCGTGTGCTGGAAGGGTCGAGACCTTTATTCGTGAGGGTTCGAATGAGACAACTCGCGAGGCCCGATATAGGAATTTTAAAAGGTATAGATAATCGGTATTGAACCCGTCAATGAGTATGAAAAGGTGGTTAGTGGGTGGTTCAACTCTGAGGAGGCTATTGAACCAGTGAGTATTAGTGAAGGAGTACCATTCCAGGGGAAATTGATTGTGATACTAGGAATAAATACGTTTAGAAAGATTGTGAGAGTTTGGTCTTCCAATATTTCTGTAGTGTAGTTGATTGTTCGGAAGTAATCTGGTTGTATAACATCTAATATTGGATAGAAAAGTATAATGTATTCAAAAATCTCATCTTCAAAACGATTATCACGGACCGACACCGACAAACTAGATCTAAGCCTGTGCCACTACCAAGAAGACAACTGCGGAACAGGGTTGTATGAGCAATGTGTTGTTAGGATTTCCTATTCGGGTCTCAGATGCTTAAGGTGCTACTGCGGCACGGTTTCTTCCTTGTATATTTTCTCTCTTCCCTGTATTTTCTATTCGAAGGGGTGTAATAATAAAGCGGTGGGGTTTCTATCGGTATCTTCGGAGTTCGGTCGCATGAAGAATTCTTTGTATATATAGTCGCTGGTGTCTTCTCTTTCTTCTTTTCCTTTCCTCTTCACGCAACGTATTCTTTTCGCTAGTTGGTTTTTAGTTTGAATATATTTGAGTATTTTGTTTCTACCTTTGTCGGTAAATAGCTCAGCCTCCTAGTTCCTAGTAGTTCGAACCTTGACAGTATTAAGCCCGTTTCTGTGTCGTCGAACTTTCACGAAGCGTACCCCGAGTCATTCTTCTACCTAGTTATGACGTCGTCCATTAGAACGATATCATTCACATATTATATCATTGTTTATGTTGATTCATGACTTGTATGCACATAGACAACTCTTTTCACTCCTTATCTGGTGGATGCGGGAGGCGATGAACTTATATAGTTTTGTGAAGTGCGGTAGGGTAGTAGAGACGGGGTATTGCCATCGTGATATATATGACAGGTGTTATAGGAGTGACTAGTGTGACCCCGCCTCCGTCACCCACCAGCCACAACCTGCCTCACCACCACAATGCGCCACAATGCGCCACACAGTCGCTTGATGAACAAGGGCCCCAATTATGGCAAGAAACAGACAATCAACAGCCAAGCTGCGAGATTTGCAGGTGTTTTTAATTTCTATTGGCCTAAAGTCCCTTGTTCGTCAACTAGCTGTATTCGTGAAGCGGCGGTAAAAGATTGTAATTCGAATAGACGGTCGGTCACACAGGACGTCGAGATTCCCTTTTCAAGCTAGTATGAGGGGAGTAGGTTGGGGGTGTACTCAAGACGGGAATTTCAACGTCTTGTATGATCGGCTTTCTATTCAAATCAATGCGATACGTAACATATAGATGAGCTTCCCTAGCCACTCAGACCCCTTAAGAGCTAGCTAACGTAGAAAAGAGAAGGTCAACGCTGTAAGTGGCTCGTATGCATCTTCTCCACCAATCATCATTAACTGTCTAAGTGAGGGGGTGTCCGAGTGGCTAGGGAAGTCGTCTAGATAGAGTACCGCCAAACCTGGCAAGTAGACAACCTCACGGGGGTATAGTCAACCCCGGGGCGTGATCAATCTCGAATATACGCCAGAGTGATATAATATGCAGGTAGTCAATTAATATAATAACTTCCTTAGGTATTCCTCAAAACCTTGGAATTGACCATACCCCGAGGTTGACCACACCCCCGTAAGGTTGTCTAAGCCCATGAGCTTAAAGCAGTGTAATGGTAGGAAAGAAGGGAAACAGCACTCTTTGAGTGGCCCAAGTCACGAGAAGATGCATAAATCACTCCCACTACTTTACTTCTAAGCCCATGGGCTTACTCGCCAGAAATGGCAGTAGAGTGTCACTTAACATATAGATAAAAGCCAGGACTTTCGCAAATGGTTAGTTAGTACAGCTTCCGGTAGAATTATTCTAGAAACATCAAGGGCTCCTGATCAACGATATCGCTCAAATCTAGAGATCTTGCACGCCACATTTCAGCTTGAGTTGAGAACTTAGCGCCAAGAGGTTCAGGCAAGGCGCAAGTCTAGATGGATATCACACGCACGAACCAGCAGCCATGATGTGAAGAAATCTGGCCTTTGGTGGTTTTACTCCCTTCTTCTAATATATATAATAACATATAATATAGTTATTATATATTGTGTGGCAATAGATGGGATTTTTTGTAGAGTGATTACATATGTTATGATTATCCCTTCGTCTGGTAAAAAATGCTGACCTCTCCAGAAAAAGCGAATTTTGTGTGGCTTTGCTAACAGATCCTGTTATCTCCCTTATCAAATAAGAGATCTCCCATATAGATTTAATTCCTGTATTATAGGGGGGTCGGCATCGACGGACTATAGGATAGTGGGGCAGAATGAACGAGGCAGTTAGGTATGTAGACATGTACAACCAGACAAGGTAGAGAAAAAAACATATATAAGTATGGAGCTGCATAGAGACGGATTTTATTTATTAAAGAAAACGAGTGTACAGGCGCCATTCAGAAATTTCCTAGTGAGAGTGATCCGTTATGACGAGAAAACCAGATAGAGGCCACTATCATAGGACTACGGTACCAGGTCAAGGGTAGATGCATAGTATGCTATATCAATGCCGTATCAATAGAGCATATTTGACAACCGTCAACTATGCGCAATTGACAATTGGTAATTGATATTTGTAAGAGGCAGGTTTGACATTTGTGACAATCTATGAGTGTTAACTACCAGCACAACCCTCCCCTACTCTACAGTCTATACGATTTACTCTTGTTTTTAACATTTGCGGAACTCACTTTAGAAATCGATAAAACGTTAAAAGCCATATTTGATGGTTACCAAATACGGCCCAATATCATATATGTATGATCATGTTCTTACAGAATAATTAGTGCATTTCAGAGGCATCCATGTATAAACACTTGCTTCTCGCGCGCCCTGATTATATATGTAGATTCCAAAACGCATCTCCATTGTTCATTGCTCTAATCGGCAATCCTACTGGAATCATCAGGTTAGTTCATTAGGGGCCGAACTTTCAGTCGCAATAGTCTCATAGTCCATCCGGCCCCTAATTTTCTTTTTTAGTATATATTAATTCAGGCACCTTAAACCGAAATCCGGGAAGCTGGATGTCTTCCTAGCTAGACTAAGAAATATATATAAAATTTATTTTTTCCTCTATTTATTTAGCTGTTTCACCTGAGCCTCTTGGCGGCGAGTATTTTACCTACGCGTAAAGGGACAGCTCAATTGATTGAAGCGCAGAGGGTGCTTTTAGCCACTACATACCCAACGTTTCTACTAAATTCCAGCTCTTTCAATACCATCTCATATACAATGAGATGGTATTGAATACATGTATAGACAAAGCATCCCCCGTATACGCTCTTTATACGTCACTTCCACGTTCGGTCAGCCAGCCTGCGAAGGATGGGTCAGTACCGGCCACAGGTAGGAAAGCGATACACAAAAACTCAAACATACACAACCCCACATCAACATTTTTAACAGTAGCAACCCACCATCTGACTTTAGGGGTTTCCTGGATTCATCCATACTTCTCTCTATAATTCCAATGAATTCACTCTGTTGTTGCGCATCCGACAATTCTTGATACAATCTCATTTGTTCCTCTTCACTGATGAGGTTGAATCTTGAGGTGGTAGCCCCACCATGTAAAGCTTGGTGGGGAGATGGAGTAAGGAATGATTTTAGACTCATTCCAGCGACTAGTACGGTGAGTTTGAATGTAATAACTGCTTGAGTGAGTGGTGGTATCTTCACCGTAGCGGTATGTGAATGTAGTGTAGGGTCCCTATCGTCAAAACGCCAAGATCAGGCACCTATACGCAAAGCTTATGCCATGTCCTCTCACTCCCTATTTAAGTGGTATCTATCTGCGAGCTGTTCTTTCAAGTGCGTCTGGTTATTTCAAGCACCAGCTACAGGACACTTGATTAAATGCAAAATTCTTGAAGAACTCTAAAACGCGAATCATGAAAAAAGAAAGAAAAAAAGATAACTGTTTAGTTGCGCTGATCGAAAGGTCACCTTTTAGGATTGGATGCGACGCGGGACGATTTTCAATTTAAGGTTTTATAGCCGGTTTCATAAAACTTGGCCTTGCAGAATTTTAAGCATACCTATGGAATTTCCCCTCTAGGCAATATTCCTTACCCTAGTAGGAAATGAACTTGAAACTTTTTTCATGATTACCTACTTGAGGGCTAGTATGGTTTAGATAGGTAAACGATTTAAGGTTTTCACAATGAGTGTATATTTTCTATACATTCTGATTCAGGTCCTTCGCACCTAGCTCCTAATATACGCTTTCTTCAATTCTTAATTGTTAGTATGATGGTTGGTAGTTATGGAATGGTGGTTCATGGTGGTCTTTGCGCATATGCGTCATACAACATGCACGGAGTCTGGTGTCCCTCCACAACGTGTCACTTCCTCCTCGACATGCTTCCTAGAACATAAATGTATGTAGTTACATGAATGCTTTTTGCCTATAGAGGGTATTTTACATGTATCATATACATATACGCCCTATCCACAGTTGCTCTTAGCAGTATCTACTCAATCACCTAAACATACATATAAATGCCTACATCTATTCTATCCTCGTACGGTATACGTATACCCTATTCAGTTCAGTGTCTAAACACGGCCTACATCTACCATATGTATACAACGCATCAGCTATTCTCTGAATGCAATCCTTTTAGCTCAGGAGAATATCGATTGATCATAGTAAGCTAGGTTCACATTGAACAAAACCAATTGACTCTTGAGCTCTAGCTTACTCAAATTTAGGGAAAGCAGACAATCCTCCTCATATAGTGGGAATGATAAGTACTATATGGTATAAGAATATCGTGTGGAATCATACGTAACATTTACATACACGTATTGAAGGCGCATGCCGAGAAAGGTGAGCCTAGAATATTTTCCGTTTCATAAAAAGAAAAAAAAACCGAAAAGCCCAACCCAATTCAGCTGAGATCAAAGAAAGTTATGCGCTTGTCGGCGCTGCTGCGTAGGCACTGGAGGTAGGACACATATACTTCAGGTCTATATTCACACCCAATATTAATATGTCAATCCCTTTCTTGAGTCTCATGTTTTAGCAAAGTCATATTCTACTTACCACATTGCAATGTGCAGATACAACTTTCTCCATAAGGGCAGTTTCTAATACAGTCATTGGTGCATCCGCACTTGCACTCGTACTTCGGATCTAAGTAAATTCTCAGTACCCAAACCCCAAAGAAAATAAATGGTAATACGTACCGCAGTTCTTGGGACAGTTACAGCTTCCTCCTTTTGAGCATGCGATGAGACAATCGTTAAAACACCCACATGATGGAAGATATATTCCATCTCGTGCAACGAGCTCACTTGCGCCAGTAATATCCACGGGAGTCCCAACACAGAGACCGATGAACACGGCGACGTGAAATAGAGCAAGAGTCTTGAAATTCATTTTTCTTCTAGAGGATTGAGGAGCCTGAAACCAGCGAGGAGGTGAGTTCTTCGTGAGAATGATTTGGCCTGAAGGATGATGCGTGGGCAATACACGATCTTCTACGCACTTTTATAGCAGGAATCTCGCCGTAAACTCTTGGATCCTTTCGGTCACACGGAAGAAAAAATACGAACTGAATACGAAGTCCTCGTATTGGAAAAGGTTCCCGAATGTCTTGGAGTTTCTTGGAGCCGGGAGATATATGCTTAATACACCGGCATATGCGAGGTTATCTTGACTATCCCAAGAAATATTTTATCCTATCTTAATTGTCCCAAGAAGTATTTAATTCTAGCTAAATAATTTAATGGCATTGTTGTATGTGCACGTCTACGATGGCTTGGCCTGTTGGATTAAGTAGGCCGGCAGTTATTCAAGAAAGCAAGGGTCCCAGTCTTTGATAACTATGCCACGTTCTGTTCGTATCCATTATTAAATAATCAGATAGCTTATTGGATGACACATCAGCGATCGTGATCAGATTTCAGCTCGACTACTCGCAGGTTCATGACGTTTCCGAACACGACCGCTATTGCATGCACACACAAAAAACCACCAAGATTGACTTTTTGTATGGCATGCAATAGTGGTCGTGTTCGGAAACGTCATGAAGTTGCGAGTAGATTCATCCAAGATGAAGATGCTATTTTAGTACTTCTATGACATCAATACGCTGCCAAAGTATTTTTAGCACCAACTGCTAGTGGGACATGCCAGATAATCATCACAGGATGGGAGAATAGCATAAAATACCCACATAGACTTGGAAGCACCCAGCAAAGATACGTACGGCTGTAGGTACTTATATGAGTGAGGAATGCAGTTTAATTAAACAGCATTACAGCCTAGATAAGTACATGCATAGGTCCCTGTAATTAATCCGCACATCCTCGAATCCCGCCTATACGAGGCCTCTCTTATCACCCGATTCCAAGAGGAGCGACAATAGACTTCGCATAAGTCGCAGAGTCTATTTTGTGGGGAATGGTCTTTCCGAGGCAATTTCGGGTATGAGTACTCTAAACCTGCATTCCCTACTCGAATTTATGTAGGCACTATGTGTCAAACCTGGTCGCACGATGCCTAGCTCGCATAACAGCTTTTATCCCCGCACCGTAAAAGTACGTGACATCAACGCTAGTACACGTTTGTCACGCGTGTATATACAGTCCCAGCCATCAGTTTAGAGTTTTGAGGGATATTTCGGCCCTCTGGGGGAGTTTGTGGTCATGGTGGGCCGACGTTGGGGGAACGGGGATAGAGGGCGGAGTTGTGCAACGGCCGCGGATGTGGATGAAGAGGGTTTTCTGCAAGGGGGAGATGGGGCTGCAACCAACAACTCGAGCTCAAGATTGTTACCTATGACTGGTTGGTTCCACCAGAAACCGTCCCAATTGCCAATTAAACTCGACTGTATGTGGGTATTATAATATAAAACGTGTATTTACCCCTGAACTTCTGCGTACAGTGATCATCCGTCGGTCATTTAATTTATGAAAAGGGCTCCCATAAGGCTTCATGCAAGTGCAAGTGCAGTCTCCGTTGACAGTGCAGCTAGCTAGAATCAAGGTCTCGGGGAGTACATATTTCGATAATTGATCTACATAGGTTGTTTACTCCACATTCATACTCTATTCTATAAATTTACAATTAGCAATATATTTGTGATCTCGTGAGTGACAAGGGAAAGGTGATTTCCATGGTTCAACTGCATCCAACAGGGGGGTTTTTATCTATATGTATGTACGTACGTAGCTGGACAAATTAATTGCGACATAGCCCGCCGCAGGCCACTGTAACCCCACATGCGGGGAAGAGTGTGGAGAAATAGACTTGGGTCACAAATATTTGGAGCTTGGGCCGGGTCATGAATTTTAATTGCGAAACGATGGACACGAGACGAGTGATTTTCCGTGATTGCTTAGAATTACCCGGTACATGTAGACACCCCCTTAATCCGACTAATCTGAAATTTAAACAAAAAGCGGAGTAACTTCTCAACTACTTGTCTTTTACTGGCTTTAGTAGTAGTAGCCCACTAAATGTGTATGTTAATGTGTATACCACCTCACCAAAACTTTTGTGTGGGGAAAGTCGTCGGAAAAATCGTCACGATTAGTAAAATGTGCATTTAGTCTAGAACTATGAATTTCTAAGCGCTTTGTTGAGCTTTTAATTTCGTTTATAAGCGAATTTATCAAAACAAAAACTAAACTAAAAAAAAAAAAACTTTCTGGCCCTTAGGGTTCAACCATGTAAGGATACCAACGTTACCCTCTGTCATACCAATTATACTACTGCTTTACATTGTTCAACATGGCTTATGTGATTATAAATATTAAACAAAGATAAAATTCGCCATGAATTCGCAGACAAATCGTTGGCAATTCATTCATAAGTCATTTGCAGAGGACGGAGAATGATGACAGGGGAACCTGAGTAATTAACAAGATGGAGACAGATGCCTAGATAGGGGTTGAAGAGACCTTATGAAGGAGGGGAGGAGGAAGGGCTAGCCTAGAGAGAGATAAAAGAGAATAAAGAAAAGGGCAGAAGACCATGAGAAGATAGATTGCTAGCTTATTTCCTTTGTTTGGGGTTGAGGGAGAGAAGTGAGGGAGCTAGAAGAGATAGGTTGTTGATTTTAGTGCCTAACCGTGAGGTTGCATGCATAAGAGAAACTCGTAAATTATTGATAAATTGTTGATATATTTTCAATAGGAAGAAGCCGTCGGAAAAGGTGCAATAGATGGTCAAAAGCTAGTTTAGTCATCGATAACGTACTCGTCAAAACAGTGTTTTGGTAGTCAAAAAAAAAACACCTCTTGATATTAGATGCACCAAAAGTCGTCCAAGAGGGCTCTTCAGCTAGCATCATCTACTACGCAGGTAATGTGTATACTACATGTATGATAATACACATTAAATACACATCTGAAACGTTATTAGAGCTAGGGATTATCATTTTCATGTCTACAGCTATGCCTTTTACGGGTTCAAATGATAATCACATAACCGAGAGAAACAGTAGGATGGTTTAGTATGTAAAAAGGGAACGATATATACATACATGCAGTTACTATGTATGCATCTATAATAACGTGTACTTAGATCCTAATTTCAAATCTTTGGGGTTTTGAGCAATCCCGAGGGACATGCCTCAACACTCGGAGACTTCTCGGTGTTCTCCAGATCCCTAGTATCAAATCCACGAAGGAAAGATGAAACAGTCTCCAGAAGCTTGCCGTCTACCGAGTGTACAATCTAATTAGAGGTCGGAGCTATAGTGAACTCATAACTAGACCCCCGTTAGTTCGATATTAATACCGTATAACTCCGAAGATATACGAAAGAATAGATATATATAATTACATTAGACTGCAGAGGGCCGACCGTGACAATTACTTAAACGAGTAATCAACCATCGGCTGTAAGGAGAAACACTGTCTAACACCTGCA
This sequence comes from Morchella rufobrunnea, assembly GCA_024713595.1. NCBI lineage: Eukaryota > Fungi > Ascomycota > Pezizomycetes > Pezizales > Morchellaceae > Morchella > Morchella rufobrunnea. The sequence continues at coordinate 908,568 of JAMGYT010000002.1, read as the reverse complement.
GAATATCCGATATCATAAACCCCAAGGTAATATTCGGTTAAAATTCAGGGGTGAAGGGGCTTCCCCCCTCCCCCGACATGTACATACTCTAGCTCAAAAGAAGTACATGCTACAATGTGAATCAATTATAAGCATGGATCTACGTGTATACGCAAGCAGTACGTGTGCTCTATAGCTACATGTAGCTCTCCCCTCTCTATATCATGTATTACTTGAAACGATACTTGTGTATATATATATTTGCGCTCACGTTATATATTCTTTGGATCATATGTAGAATCGTTTACAGTCTGCGCCTGCGCACGTACGTAGGAATATACACAACCAACCTTTTTGCGCAGGTAAAACCGATTCACGAAAGGTCAGGCCTAACGATTGTCTGTAGGTAAGGCTGACAGGCCTACTTAGTACTTACACCGTGCGCTCGAGCTCGTAGCCAGAGGAATAGGCTGAGAATCCCACGGGGAACCCTGGTCAAGAAGTAATCACACCAGAGCACTGTCAACTTAAGCTTTTCGAAATCTCTAAAGTACAACATTCACGGGTAGATCGGCAGCGACCGGCATAATCCTTTAGCTAAATAGCGTATGTACATGGAGCACACACACGCAGTTGATTGTATATATAATCCTGTAGTGTTTCCGAATTAGTCACAAGATCAGTACCCCACGGTATAGCGTATGTATCAACATGTAGCCTTATACAGCGTCTATGAAACTACGGGGTTGTCTATATTATCCTCATGTACCTATATCTTACATGTAGTCTCTGGTGTTTTACTCATGAATCAAGGTGTACTTAGATGTATGGAGTGTGCACATACAACATGTCGATTACATTGTAAGACAGTATCTTATTAAACATAACATGTATCATGTACGGCTTAGAATTGTACTTACTCATAGAAGGTAAAAGTTACATAAGTACACATATACCGTACGGCAAAACGGCATGTTCAGAGAACGATTCCCACATGGGACAGTCAGCAGGGTTGAGAAAGTACTACATGTAGTATCATCATCCCATCCATACATTCATCCGACGTGATCCACCAATGGTGTAATCATCCCCCCCCCCCCCCTTTTTTTTTTCAATTCATCATTTCGGGTATGATGATTCCCTCATCATCTTCAGCTATACTCTACTATGAGATTAAATGTACGTTGCTTGTCCTCCAGCGAAGGTCCTATGTCTTCAGCATGAGCCCGTTCTGTGCTGATATCCAATAGGACTACTACCTGGTCCAAAGTGTGATTTAACCAGCAGCAGGCAAGTCCTAGGTCAAATGGATGAAAGACCTCAATCTCTAGTGAGCTGCATTTTCCCCTAAAAATAACACACAGACATAAATATCAAGAGAAATATCACTCACTAACTTCACCCTTTAGAAGTGAGTGATCACTGATGATTCACCCACCCACCTACCAATGTACCGGTATGTGCAGCCCACATATATGCAGCTCCACAAAAACGTCATGTTCCGAGCCATTGTTTCAGCCCCAAAACCCAGTACCACCATGACCTTAGCGATTGTCTCGCATCCTTACCCGGTTTTGAATGTTCATGTTCTGCAAAAATAACCGCGTGTCAGTTCCTCTGCGGCCCTGCAGAGGCGAATGGCTGGTTTGTACCCATTACCACACCGTCGCCTCCACCTCCACCACCCATCATGGTTAAGCGATCCATAATAATAATAGCGCCTATTATACCTACCTACGTACTCTGCACACACTTTCACCTTGTGAGGGGGAGTATCACATACATCGGTGAATAAGGGGTCCTGACTCGGAGATCACTCCGGAATCACATTTTGCGATCTTAGTGGTCACATCGCCACTGTAAACTGCGTACGAGTGATGGCTTATGAAAGTTCCATCCTTCCGGGATTCTTCGGCTTCGGCGAGTACCAGTCCGGTAATCCGAACAACAGAAAATGGAACCGGCTCTGTATTCTGCTTATTTGATTGGCAGGTAGTGAGATAGGCACGAATCATGTTGCCGTAAAAATGGAGCCGGCTCCATTTGCGCAAAGCCTCTAATATGCTCTCACTTCCCGCACGGTCATCTTTCCGCTTACCTCCTCTCTCACCCCCTCCCCCATCCCTCCCGCTTCGGCTCGCATAGCCCACCAATTGCGTAGGGTACCAATGGCGGCAATACGGAAAGCCCTATGATGTGCCGCTACTGCTATAGAGTGTCTACTCTTTTGGAACCGAATTTGCGGATACACACGGACTTCAGACCGCCAGCGGCCAACCGTGGCCGTGGGCGTGCATACATACAGTGCCTACATAATCGTCGCGTGTTCATTGCCGACTCGATTCACTATCTCTATATTTTGTTTTGCAGATAGATAGATATCAGCCCGTAGGAACCCTAAATACCCACCTTTCTATAGGAAAAGAAAGGCTAATCGGCGTACACGCTACAAATCTAACCAATACCCAGTCCAGCCACAAGGCCCCCATCGATATCACGACATCCAATATAGCCTCTCGTAAGCTCCGCTGCTGCTGCTGCTGTTGTTGAATGATCATCACTAGTGCTCTCTTGCTGCAGGGACTATGGGTTTTCCCAGGCCAGCAGGTATCACATGGGTAGTTGTCTTCTATAGAGAAGGTAATCCCATAAAGTAATTTGGTAGCGAAATATGTATGTAATCTCGAAAAACCTTTAATTCCGAGGCACCTGGAAAAATCACCCCATCATTACATTGCTTAGACTGTATGATCTCCGGCGTCCTAATACCCAAAATGGATATTCGATGTTTCATCTCGTATAGCATTTATACAATTTTTGCAATATGCGTCAGTATAGCTATGGATGGCGTGTTCGTTACATATGATTGATAAGAGTCAAGCAGCACCGGCTTACGTACTGGAACTATAACAAATCCTTATAAATAAGGTATGGATTGAACAGATCCACCTTTCAATCTCATTATTAATGTCTGACGTACTTGCGGATTCGTCCAACCGTGTCACGCACAACCTACAATGGTTTAAATATAACTGGAATTTATACAGCGGAACCAATCCACTAGAACTCACATGCGCACGGTCTCAAAATCGATCCTGTGGTTTCAGCTAGAGAGAAAAATGTAAATGAGGTTACACTATGTGTATATTATGAATATGCCAATAGGCTGATTCGAACCCATAGACGACTACAAGTTCCCGGGAAAGATTTGCTTATTGACTATCTGGAGGACAATGATAGTTGAGCTATAAATATGGACTAATGAGTGAATTGGGGTAATCGTAACTGATTTAGCGCTGGAACAAGTCATTTAGTAACTAGATATTTTCCTTCCATGAAATTTCATAACTACATGTATTTATTATTTGGTGTTCCAAGGCCTTACCAGCTATATCCCGGAGGAGATGAACGGGGCATATAAACCCTGACCCTGAGGGTGGTGTGAATCAGTTTCGGCTGGTCGGCTCAGCCCGGGAAGAGAGGGAAACGGCAGCATAAGCTTTTTCGATCTCTCCACCTTTCTTGGCGCTTGTACGACATTTCTCAAAAGGGTAAAGCAACTCATGCTCCCAAGCCCCTGGTTTACATTTGTAAGTTTCCAGAGTAAATTTAGGGTCTGTTTGGTTGACACAGAAATCCATAAATTAGCTGCAACCTATGGATTAGGCCTAATGAAATAATCACCTCCAGAGGTGTTCATTTTATTCAATCCATAGATTACAACCAATTCAACATCAACCGAACGGAGCCTTACCTTATGCTATACCAATTCAGCATCTGTGGCTTCAGAAGATGGATTTATCTGTCTTCTATTAATTTGTGACCTATATATTTTCACTCAGTTTAGCAGTATACATACTTACTCTTCTCTAGAGTACGGTAAGTTGAAAAGTCCGGGGGCAGATCAACCTAGACCCGTTGACTCGGAGGATGCCGAGCGAACGGGACAACCTTGTAGGGGGAAAAAAAAAAAAAAAAAAAAAAAATGAAACCTCTTGTCTCCTGTCTATGCTGAAACTACACAACCCCCTCTCGTTCCTGGTTAGATCGTAGAATCGGACTACTCTAGATGTAGATCTGTAATTTCTCGTATCGTACTCTAGGTAGGAGTATGATTGAAGATGCATAAGGTGTGCCGGGCACTCTAGCTCGAGTAGAATAAGCACTCGGAGGTGAGCTGGAGGGGGGGGGCCATCACTTCCCCTAACCATCCCCCCCCCCTCCCTTCAAGCTGAGACGTGCGCAATTGTAATTCCCGGGTTAGAGAATACTTACATGTACCGAGAATGCCCTAGCTACCTATCATCGTGAGTGTCATGAATTGGGCGTCTAAGGTGGACCTTTTTTTTACTCGTCGGATTGATGATGTCATCCGCGACGGGTACGTGTTGTGTTTTCGTGGGTGGAACCAACCCCATCCACGCGAGAGGTGCCCCCATAACTTACCCGTAAGTGCGGTACCAAGCCTGTCCTCTCTGTGAAGTAAGTGACTGAGTCCCTGGTCCATGGGACCCTCCACGGCGTTTGCTTAGACCACCTACCTCTGTACTTTAGGTAGGACGAGAAAAATTTAGCTTGTTTCGCCAATAATGGAACCAAAGCAAAAAAAAAAAAAAAAAAAAAAAAAAAAATGTGGTTTACGAATAATATCAGAGTTCGTTACCGATTGCCGTCGAGAAAAAAAAAAAAAAAAAAAAAAAAACGTCATTAACGCAGCCTTACTTTACTTCTCCCCCTTCATCCACACTCAGTTCTCCGACACCGACTGGGTAAACTTCCTCTCCTCACTTTCAATAGCTTCATCGTCATGTGAGGAATTTTCTTCATGTCCCCCCCCCCCAACTCAGGATGCGATCATCGCTTAAGTGTTCATCCGATAGGGGAGAAAAAAAAAATACTTTGCATCTAGCCCTATGCTTGCAAACGCCAGTGTCATATTATGTTTCTGCTTGATGCAATTATAAGGGTTCATAATCTCTAGCTTAAGATCACGAGAAGCTGACTTATGATTGATGGGTGGTAGTAGTTACGACTTGGTTGCGTACTCAGTGCTTGAGTGATATAGGCCATGTGTCGTACAGCAGCGATTGTTTTTCTTTTTCTGGTGAAACCATTCCCCTGACTGACATTGAACTGCTGCCGCGAGTCTCCCCGGGAGTCGGCAGTCGAGTGATTATATGTGACTGACGCTTTTTGACACCCTTCCCTAAATCTGGGTGAGACCGCCCCCAAGCTCTTCTTTGTGAAACTCACTTTAGTTGTAGATCATGGAAAAAAAAAAAAAAAAAAAAAAAAAAAAAAAAAAACAAAAAAAAAAAAAAAAAAAAAAAAAAAAAAAAAAAAAAAAAAAGAACCAAACCAATCCGACGCGCGGTCAGTTGGGAATGCACGTGCGTTGTGGCAAGGAACATGGGAACAAAGTTGGTGGGAGAGAGAGCCTGGGGGATATGTGGAATGTGCAGACCAAAGAAGAAGAAGAAGACTCACATACATATCGTCAACAAGGGGGAATTGAACCTTCAATTTCTCCCTTCGTGACACCCGTTTCGGCCCGAGGCTTTACGCGATAAGTAAGTATGTTGATATCATTTTCAGCCTTCTACTCGAGTACCTACTCCATCTGCCGTGGTGATGATGATGATGCTGGTGATGATGATAGATCAATTGATGAACGCGCCACTGGCGGTGATATCTCCATAACTCTTAAGCACTTCCCCTGATGTATTATACAGATCAGGCCCCTCCCCCCCCAAATTACTCTCCAGGATAAAAGAAATAAAAGACAAAAGCTACAATAGGGACTTTGCGCAAAAGACTCCAGAGTTATTTTCTGCTTATATGATTGGCTGATGGGAAGATCGGCACCAATCAGGTTACCGGAAAAAGACTCTGGAATCTTTTGCGCAAAGTCTCTAATTAATAGTTAATAATGGTAGCAGTAGTATTAGAGACTTTGCGCAAATGGAGCCAGCTCCATTTTCCGAAAACCTGATCGGCGCCGATCACATCACCAGCCAATCAGATACTCAGAATATAGAGCTGGCTCCATTTGCGCAAAGTCTCAATTGTCTCGGTACATTCAACCCAGTGCAGTATGAAGAAGCTTTTTTTTTTCTTTATTGCCACTTTGAAATCATTATATGCGATATCTTCAAATGCTTGGTCAGAAATCTTAAACTAGGGTGGGTCCTTGCACTAATGAATATGCACTCCCCCCATGCAGATGACTTATTTCTGATTGGGGACGGAGGCGAAAGCCACAGACTGGATAGACAGGTGGCGTTTTCGGTGATTTGACTGACAATTCTAGAGTAGGCGTTTACCCGGCACCTTCTCAACAACCTCCACCGAGACCAAAAACCCAAGACTCGGGGCTTAAGGCACTAGCATGATGGCTTTTGAACTTTCTCTTTGGAATGATATCTCGGCCTGCGTATATAGAAACTGCATACGATCCTTAATCTCAGGCCGGAATGTCATGTCAGTCATGTCTTTACTACGTACGTAAAATAGAAAGTACTACTACATACTACTTGTTAATGGTTCAGCGGGGTATGTAGCTATCTCTCACTCTCGGCTGGCGCGGGCAAAATTCTGACACCTAACTTCTACTCTAAAGGTTACTTACTGCTCTAGAGATTTGGCTAGGCAGGCGCCGTACTTCGGGTTAGAGGGGCAAGCGGGAAATGATACAGGTCTCATGCCGATTTGATCCCGTACGGCAGACTCCAGTGAGTGGGTGTTCCTCGCTGCTTTCAGACTACCACTATTCTTGACCCAACGAGCTATCCCGAGAGGGCTGTAGAGTGGTACATGCACTATATCCCCTATGCTTAGCCCAGCTTGTGAGAAGTTAGTCCGGTTCTTAACCGCCACTGCCGTTGTTAAACAGCGAGAAGTTATAGAGTTTCCCAATGGGAGGGAGAGGGGATAGAGAGGCACTTGGAAGGAACCCCCCCCCCAAAAAAAAAAAAAAAAAAAAAAGCGACCCGATTGGTACAAGATTTACCGTTTCACATCTCATCGAAAATTGGACCCAGACCCCATCCCCCCCCCAAACCTGCGATAGGGAAAGTGAAGAGAAGGCAAGCTTAGGGCGGACGGGCACAACGTCATGCGTTAATGCCGTCAACGCAAGAAAATCTTTTAGTGTCCGTTCCTCTCGGTTGCGGCAACCGTTTTGATCAGGGATTCCAGATGGAGACTAACGTTTCGAGGGCCCTGGAAAAGAATGCTAGGGGAAAGGGTAAAGAAGAAGAAAAAAAAAAAAAAATTCCTTCTCGCCCGTCTGCGCGACGGAGAGCTCTTAGGAAGTGAAGAGCGACGATGGCGGCTGTTGTTGCTGCTGAAATGCATACAATTACTCTGCCCACATATCAAATAATAACTGAGTTTCAATGGTTATCTCTACCGTCATATGTGTAAGATCTTTGATCTATCGCCATAGCATGGAGCACCTACATACATATAACCGATCTAATCGCAATCCACCCCCTGGAACCCCTCATTATTTTTAGTTACTGTTTCCCATTCGTACGGTAGAACCGGTACTATCAATTAAAGAAAGAGGGGGTGTCCGCATGATCACATCTACATGCTCTACTATGCCTGCATAGTGCAAAGGGGGGGAGGGATTGCTTGCTGCTTGCGCGCTGCTACCACAGGGAAGGGGTTGTTACATGATGCCTCTACGGAAAGAAAAGAAACAATCGAAAATCGCTGCTACATTCTCTACATTCTACATTTCAGTTGCAAACAGACTTGCACTAACCAAAATAACCGACTGCTTAATGTGATCTAAATAGGTAAATGTACCCTATTACAGTCATCGCATTTAGAATAAACAGCCTCGACCTCCGAGATGGGTTGGTACGGTACTATATACTTTTCTGCAGCTCTTCTCCAGACATCATCCTCAAAGATCCCTTCCCCTGATTCTGGGTTTCAAGTATTTCTTGTATATACTACCTCCCTCGCTCTCTCTGCAATATATAAACATACTGGTGAGACGATAAACAACCCAGTACAGACATCGAAAAACTCGTTACACTCGGGCGTAGCCAGTAGAGATCTGTGAATCAATGTGCTAGAAATCTGTATAATTACATCCATCTGTACCTTGCGTATGCCATGCTGCCTTGGCAACAAAAAACGGACAGGGAGGTTTGAATCGTGGGCCGGCATTATAACATCAGACCATCATGAATCTTTATTCAAGATACAGACAGTACTACTCTATATAATAATTATACGGTGTAGAGTTAACCCGAGCTGGTCCGTACAAGACCAAGGGTCGCTTCTACTCTATTAGATGTGCCCACAGGAGCAGAAGTGTCTCCATACAGCAGCAGCAGCAGCAGCAGCAGCAGCAGTGGATAACAAAACCTTAAAGATGCCAAGGATATCAAAGTGCCGATGAAGGAAGGTACTGAGATTTAATGGCAAGGCAACAATGCCGTTTGGCCCATCTTCTAATCTTCCTTGAATCAAGGCCGCCGAGCTGCTAGCTGCTATAAACCGCTCCGATATATAATAGAGCCTCGGGATAAGTAAGTACCTCTCCAATTGAGATTATGCATCTGGTTTTCTTATGTATCTCGCTCTCAGCGCCATGGCCATGCAGGCTAACAGATCGCCGGAAATGCAACGGATCTTGATTAAAAAAAACGTTTCTCTCCCCCCCCCCCCCCTTCCCCCTCCTAGTGCTCGGTAATTTCTGCATAGGCCGGATGGGATGGTGTGGTGTGTCATGTCCGGCCGGGCTTTTTCGAAACCAAAAGGCACAAGCACGTGCTTCAAGAATTCGAAAGGCTTCAAGTCCTCGAAGGCCTTGAAGGCTTATGTTTGTTTAGTAGGCTATATATAGCCAAGCTAGGCGTTTAAAGAAATCGATGATCAGTATAAACTTCCTTCTCCTCGGACGTGGATGCCCCCCCCCCCTCCCCCTCCCAGCTGCTTGTATATATTGTATCAATCGATCAATAACAATAACAATAACAATAACAGCAGTTGAGATATACTACAAGTCCCTAGCTAGCTTGGTTGGCCGAATGGAATTCACATCAATATTGGCCCATGGGGTAACACAGCAAAATATTTACATGGCCCTTTTTTCGCTGCAAACTGCTGTACCTGCTCGAGACCAAGTGATAACTCATCTGCAGGCGGAAAGCTGGGTACCCCTAGCTAGATAGATATTACCTACCCAGAGGCACCAGTGAACGTACAGAAGAGCAAAGATCGAAACCGAATGCCTACTTATAGGGTATAATCTCTACTACACTTACCTAGCTCGGCTGATGATTTATCCGCACCATCATCGTCATCATCATCACCACCACCTGTAACTGACAGAGGCAAGTGGGATTGACCTCTTATGCCATGTAATCACAGCACACATTACCTTGTACGTAAGTACAGTACAGCCTTGTTCAACTCCACGGTATAAACCTCCACTACAAACAAAGTACCCGGCTAATTAATTTCCATCTATAATCACAAAGCTAGGCCATGGCCAGGGCAACATGTTACATGTAGCTCTCTATATATATACATGTATATACATGTACGCGTGTGTACAGATTTTCCATATACGAATAGGATGGAATATTCAAGGTTTCAAAAAATATATATATATATATATATATATAAAAAAGAATTTATATATATTTTTTTTCGTAATTTTACTCTTCAATTCTCAAACCATGTTATGGATAGAAACATATGTCAAACAAGAGGTCATAAACATCATTCCACCCCCTTGCAAAATGTGCTCTCGCGATCTTGCACCACTCGCCGATTTCCGTGCCTAATACTCGTGTAAACACGTTTACTGCAAGGGTCTGCCTGCTTTGAGGCTTTGAGGCTCCCCACCCAGCCATACACACATGTATGTCACATACAACGTCCGGGTATAATCTATGGGGTTCGGTGAAGCTTTGCATCATGTATGCAAGGTGCATGAAATTTGAAACCCTAACCCTCAAATTCTTCATAAACTGTAACTAGAGTTATTCCGTGGTTACATCTCTTTTATCAAGCCACACGCGCACAGGCGCGCGCCGGAAATCCCAAAATTCCTTCCATCCGAGCGAGTCATTTCTAGGTAATGAATTCCGAACAGGGATCTGTAAACAAGGTAGATAGAGTAAAGTCATCGTACTTTCTTTGCTAGAGACCTCTAGAGTCCCCCAAAAATATCAAAAAAAAAAAAAATAACGAGAAAAAAAAAATAACCATCAAAAAGGAGGCCCGGGCACCCCTAGCTAGGATCCTCCAGAACGAAACTTCGCATCCCAAGGTATCGTATATACAGCGAATTGTTACTATAGATAACTCTTTCAATCCCAAAAATGTCTCGAATCCCGTAATAAATCCCAGCAACTCCGATATGCAAAACAAAAAAAGAAAGAAAGACAGAAGAAACCATAAAAAATAAAAAAAACAGATCTCCCTGGCGCAGCGCAGGCTATCGCCACCATCCGTCGCTACAAAATAGAACAAGACAAACTCGAAACCTTCTATTTACAATGATCATCATTACTCGCTGCTAGCTCCCATAGATTCTCCATCCTCCTTTGCACTGCTGCTGCACATTTTCATGGTGCGATTCTTTGCAAAGAAAAAGGCAGAAAAATTTCCAATTGTGGTGCCACTGCCGCCTATAATCGGGGGCGTAGCACGGAGGGCCATTTGAGGTGGTATCGCGGCCGTGGAGGTCTTCGGGAGTAGACGCAACTCAGACAAAAGTTGTGACCGCAGTCGCATGTTGTGCAGTGGCTATTCCGACCACATTGGCAGCAGGTCCAAATCATTATATCGACTGTGTGGTTTTCGTTTGTTTGAGTAAGTGGGCTTGTACTTGGATCTGCGGTAGGTCGTTGTAGGTAGGTAGGTATCGTATTAATTTACTGCATCATCGGGAATGGTTAGTGTGTGCTTTGTAAGAATGGATAAAGTACCCTCCCCGCGCCATGGAAACATACTGTAGGTGGACAAAACGCGACAAGATTCGGTATTGATTTGTGACTGATATATCTCAAGCCTTGTAAATGATTGCTTTCAATGAACACGCAAACTCTGGCGCCAAAAGCTTCCTTTATGAAAGAGAGAAACGGAAGGCGTTTGAGAGAGGGGAAACGGTGAGAGTTTAAAACTCCGAAAGAGTAGCAGAATATATCGTCACTTTGCCACAAGGTGTCTTGCTTGAACTGTAGCTGATAAGTTCGAATGTCTGCGGGAGTCGTTCTCAGTTTAGGTAGGCTAAGTGGTAATATCGATCCGAGGTTTTGTATTCGACCTTTAGATGAATGATAGGATAGGTAATACCAATCTGAAGCCTTTTTTTTCTCGACGGCACCGCACTGGGTGCTTATATAGTTACTTCATCGACGTTTTTCGCAGTAGACTGAGTAGCTTCGGGTTTTTCTTTGGGGAGGGGGTGTTCATTGGGGAGGGGGGTATGGTGTAGTGGAACAGGGTTTCCCTTGCCATCACGCTTCAATAGCTGCTTTTCCGTCGCGATGTTCGAGAAAGGAGGGGGAAGTGACAGGCCTTTCCACTGCGTTTTTTTTGGCGCTTGTGGGGGGAAGGTGTGCAGGTTACAGGGACCTCCGCCGGAGTAGTATAAGTGATCCTACCTACCCTCCTGGACCCCCCCCCCCTCTCCACGCTTTGTTACGAATGGAATCCCACAAGTCGGACGTCGCTAGCCGTCAAACCACACCATGAGCAGACTATTCCCTCTTTGAAATTTTGTGGGTACTGAACGGGTTTGACCATGTGCTGGGTCACAAGATTTAATATTGGGACTCGAGGTATTGACATTGGTGTAACTTTGGTGGCGGGGTATCCTTGGTTCATATAGTGTAGAGTGGGTTAGATTTGTAGAAGCCCAAATTATTAGTGCCCAAGAAAAGAGTGACAGACGTGGCGGCCAGTCACGACAAGTAACTCTCAATTCAATAAATGAACCAATTGTTAGAAACGTAAGCAGGAAAGCGAGTATGAGAAGGGAGTTTTGACGAACAACCACAACCCACAATAAAAAACAATGACAACCTAATCCACCCACCTCCAAAATATTTTACATTATTTACTCCCCACCCCAGATCTTAGCGATCTATGCAGGTCCAAGTTCTCTCCTAGCTGAAGTGAGCAGAAGTACCAAAGTAGACCAGGCATTATGTACGTATGTATGTACTGCCAGGCCGATTTACAAACACTGGAGCCAAAGCCTGGAAGGACCGAATTGCACAATTGATACTCCTTACATGGGATTCTCTGCATATATACTCGCAATTTTCAAGCGTTTCCGGACACAACTGCTATTGCATGCCATACAAAAGATAGCCTTGGCGTGTTTTTTTTTCTGTGTATGCAATAGCAGTTGCGTCCGGAAAGCCTTGAAAATTGCGAGTACATGTAGGTACATACATACACCCCTTGAGGAGAAGGATACTATAACCCCACATCTATGTAGGTAGATGAAACCAATCAATTAATTAATCAACCAATATATCTATCAATCACAATACCATGGCCATACACCTTATCATAACTGTCAAATCATCCGATGAGGATTGATTTCCATCGACCTACACTCCGATTGGGTAAGTGCACATGTTGTCCGACTGCATAGGTTTTCAACACAACAATATTGGTACATATAACGCTTAAGAAGATATATTACCAGGGATGTACTCATGTCTCGGGCGGTATGACTGCCTCGGCGGGATTAAAACTTTGACGAAAGGAAAGGATGTATTGATTTAGGTACTCGAAAAAGTATGTATCTATGGTGTACTACGGTATGACTACATGTACTTGCTTTCTCTATGCTCCACCGTACCATGACTTCACTTGGTTTCTCCCCCCATCTTTGAGGCCGGCCGCGGTATAGGCGGTGTAAATACCGAGTGGCAACAAAACCAAGCAATGCCTGAAAGAACTGAGAGATACAAGGATATTTTATTTTTTATTACGTCGGTTTTAAACAGGAAGTTCATCAATTAATTGCTGGCCCCTAGTATTTAAGATGATGCGACACTCTACTTTGCACGTGCCCACCCCGCATTGGAGAATGCACAGTTCTAGAAACTTTCCATTGTGGTTGTTACACAAAGGGATGTTTACCTAGCTGCCTTGGCTGCTCCCCCCACCCTTGAGCCTGGGTTCTAGAAGGCTGCTTTCGCCCCCCCCGAATGTCTTGCTCCGACCAGCCATAGACATCAAACATAATGTCTGATTGCCCTGACTCTGAGGGCACAAGCACTTGCAAGGAGAGAAAATATTTTGTTGCAATCTAAAATACCAGTGACCATTCTATTCATAGTAAGGACCAAAAGGAGGGGATATCTCATTCCGGCAAACCTAATTGGTATACACACACCCCAAGTTCGTGTTGTTCATTGGTTATCAGAAACACGAATCCGACATAGATACCTGGATGAACCTTATCAATCGTCATGCCTGCCTAACTATGGCATGTAGGTGTAGATGCGAATCACTTGATAGTTCCCACCTCGCTGGGCCCAGATACCGAGCTGTCAGACGGTTCTTATAGCCAAAGACAGGATAGCTTGCCCTTCGGTCCTTCCTCTTAGAGGTATTATTACCAGAAGGTGATGCTTGGATCTCTTTTGCCGACTAGCAATTGCCTAACTCATTTCCCAGAAACCTGAGTTTCGAATAGGACGTGCTTCCGAGGCGGCGAATAGAGTAGGAAACAACAGTATGGTTCTACACCCAGGAAAGGATGGGGCCTTTCAAAATCCCGTTACATAAATGACGACAGACAATGTGCTTCCAACGACATATGGGATACTAGAGCATAAGTCGTGACAATTATCGAACATGTACATATCATCGTACAGGAATAGAAACCGTCACAAATACCAGGTTCATCATGTTCTGCACAGTGAGCATGCATACATAATGACTGCTTTCCCCAAGGAATTGCGTATCTTGCCACGGTGTCGCATTCTATCTGTCAGTGTCCAGGGACCTATCACTAACCGTGACCGGAAGGCCTTCTTGTTGTGAACAACAGAATACCTCCTCTTCTACCTGCAGTTATTAGTAGGTACATGAGCTGAGATCTATCGGTTACAACAAAAGATGAAATATCGATGGTACGCGTACAATTCAAAACTAGCCAGGAAAGGGTTCTCTAGCTAAGGGCAAGCAGATAGTGCCACAACCGTGAGGTTGCATGCACATAATGAATAAAAGAAAGAAAGAAAAGAAAAAAAAAAAGGACAAGCAGAGATTCCATGCATTGATCACTTCTCATTTATGGATTTATGGTCCTACTTCGGCTCGCTCAGGCATAGTCATATACATATCCTTCAGGCCACATCTCTATTTAATTTCTCACATTCTACATGTACTCATGATGAGAATTTAAAAAAAAAAAAAAGTCGGTTTAGTCTGATCACGCGTCATCATGAATTTAGGATAAAATTGTCGGAGATTTAGACATCTTGAGAGCCTTCCTATAGTACCCTCGGACATAGATTTGCGCCTTTGTCGCATAAAAAAAAAGATGCTTGATTCGACTAAAGCTAAAGTCCCTGAATGGTGCGGGCAATTCTCGGCTAGTAGCGTCAATTAATACCTGCACGTTATTTCTAGGGCCTAGGTCAAAAGTGGGTACCTGTTGAGAGCCTTGTTGATCTGCGTAGAATTTATATAAGCCGACTGGTTGGGTTGATCTGACTCGTATTGTCAATTAAGAGGCTGGATCCAATTGGTGGCACTGCATGTTATCTTGAGGTGAAGGCGAGTGAGGTCTCATGATCCGCTTCCGAACTTGGTGTTAGTAATCCGGATGACCCTTTAAAAAATAGAATAAAGGGTAAAGCATGAGGTCAAGACTGTTGGGTATTATCTGTGTTGGAGACGAGGAATACAGAATATATCTTGGGTCTATCTAAGTAGTATTTTAGCACAATTTGGTTTTAATAATGACGAAAAACAAGTCATCTCGAGACCCCTTTCGACTCGAAGATATGCAGGAACAGAGCAACTTGCGATCATCAATAAATTTCTCTGAACAAGTCTCAAAATCCGTAACAATTGGCCCTCATTCTTGGCCAGTTCACAGGAATAAGGGGGTGTTTTGAGTAATCTATGCCTCTTCACATTAACCCCTCCCTGATCGCTTGTTGCCATAAGGACCAATGCAACGCTGTTAGGAATTTGAGTGGCGCCTAGATCAAATTTCTCAAGTTATTCATTTAATTATTAAGACATGGACGCAAGCCTTGTCTGGTTTAGTCCCGTGTTCATCCCTAAATTATAATACATGTAGCTATTCATCAAAACGCGACTTTGCAGATCACAACAGAAGGTAATCCCGTGCTCGGGCATAGAATTTAAAGGAACTCAAATCTGATACTACATGGGCTATATTGGTGCTAGTGGTGAATAATTCAGCTTAACAGGGCTTCTTCCATTGAACCTGTAGCACAAGAACCCCCTAGCTAAGCTCTCGTCTTATTTATAATTGGACCATCTACTAGCTAGTACTACATATAGCTGGCTAAAGAAATCTCAAAAACAGGAAATCTTAGGATCACCATAACAAGGACCATGGATGCGTATGCACCCCAGACATATTGTTATGGCGGACCGGGTCGGCATGCTATCATGATCAAAATCTAGCACTTTGTGCGGTATTTTGCACGTATGCAGACCCACCCCGTTCTAAAAGCGACAAAGGTCTATCAAAAGAGCAAGAGGATGATCATAATCAATTTTGAACCCCCGGTGGTACTACCAGGGCATAAAATGCCGATTTTCGGTGCCGTTCCATATCTAGTCGAGTGGAACCCCAACGTCGTCGCCGAACCGTTCCCAGTACATTTTTCTAGACCACATTACTAATACACCATGCCATACCACAAACTGGCCGAATTGTGTGATAGCTCATACGCTATATGTATGTATGTGGTATATTGACTCTGTGTCCAACTCGCAATAAACTTGTACAGCTTGGCTGGTATGTGTAACGAGCAAAAGCAGTTGCCGGTTCCTCTTATCGGCCCATTTACTTTACTACCCCCCCCCCCCATTACCCGAGTTTTCCGCTTTATATTCCGGCGCGGATCCATGCAGAAATAAATCAATTATCGTCTGTAGCTTCTTATCCGAGAGCTCCAACCTTTCTAGCCTTTCCACACACCCCCCCCCCCCATACTTTACTTCAAATGGGGTACAACATGTGAGAAACGCTCACTAGTCTTTCAGGATAACTTGAGATGTCACGATGCTAGCATAGTAAGTACTAAGCCAGGACCCTATAAGCGGTGTAAAACACCAAAAACTTACAACTACTACTAGCCCATGAATGATGTGAGGGCCTTTCTTGTCACTCCCTTCCACTGATTGGATCTTAATGATCCTCATCCATCCATTTCGAGCCATAGTTAACCCTAACCCTTCGGTCTAGCCTCGGAGGAAACTTGTTGGCCGGAGTTTCTGTGTGGTGTGTGTAGCCATGAGAGGGCCTGATATGTCCGGACACCAACTCCGAGGCGGAACGCTTATGCATTTCTATGCTTCACTAGGGGTAACCCTGCGGTACCTATTAACCCTCATCTATACAGTCGCTGCTCCCAATTAATTATCCGACGTCCGATATGACAGTATGCATTGAGATAGGAGCATGTGACTCGAGGAAAGTGCCTGTCCAAAGTGACCGGCACCTTCTTTTCAATCGAGGGGAATGCAAGAGAGGACAATTTCGGAAACTCGACTGTATGGAGACTTTATCCCAAGGTCTGGCAAAGTTCAGCATATCTCTCACCACTGCAGACAGACAGGTCATTGACTGAAAGTAGCAGCTCCCACCTTAATAATTGCTCAATGGCGAGACTTTAGAGAGTTACTCAAAACAACAATCTATCACTCCACACAGACGAAAAAGGACCTGCGCTTTCTCGGATCCTTGCCACGTTTCGCAGCTCGGATGATAAACCCTTAGTGCGGATGAGCTATATATGAAACCGTTCTAGAATGCCAGTATTGCTCATTTACAGCTTAACATTGCATGATATGGGTACGATCACGTGAAGCGCAGGAATGTGGTTGAACGTGTCACGTGTGGGGGCTAGGGATGAAGTCAGCATACAATATCAAGGGGTCCAAGTTTGACAGCCATATCACCGTAGCTTCAACGGCCGGAAAATCCACCACTAGCACACACTGGACCGATTCCCCTACCGAGGCGAGCACCGCATTTTAGGTACTGCATTGCCTTAATGACAGAATCCCGATCCAAGAGATAGGACCTGCCTGCAACGTGATCTGTGCGTATGGAGAAAATCTCCGTAAAAGATTCCGATTGGGATATCACTGCAGACAAAGAAATTTCCCCGGATAAACTGTTGCTCCCCGCTGTTGAGCCAGATTTGGTTTCAACAGGATCAGTGGCAGGTGTCTCTGCTGACCTGGCGCAGCGGTAATCGAGGAAAGGCCTCAGGAAGGCTGTGTATGTCGGTTACAACCGGGGTACTTATTGGTTCACGGTATGCTTAGCTTTGGAACGTCCTCTGTCAGGAACTTGCAGCCTTTGGCGGGAACAGGATAGGAAACTATTACGTAAATGCTTTGTCCCGAGTGATGTTCCATGATCGAAATAAGGGGACTGTTCGACTTGCTGGTTTCAGCCTATGACCCAACAGAGGGGGCTTTTTTTTTATTCCTTACGTATACGCACCCAGAATATGAGTGGCAGGTCATTGATTCGTGCTGATTATGGCCCGTTTATTTCGTATCAGGAAGCAGGCCCCTACCTATTGTAGAGGTTAGAGGTACCAAACGGGAGAACTTGTTTACAAATCTGCAGGTCGAGGTTTTAACTCTGATAGTGGAGTTGCAGAATCTTCATTAGATATACGAGAAGACTGTGTTAGTCGCGGTTGTGGGCGGGAAATTAAACACCCCTCAGACGAAGGCATAACGGGATGACTGCCAAAGAAAGAACTACATGATACATATCGAGAGTTGAATATGGCAGAGAGGAACTACAATTATTTCAAACCCCAGATTTCACCGCCTAACTACACAGACTCTTGTGATCCACAATCCGAAACATTCCAAACAGACCCATTACCTCCAACTTATAAATCCTTATAAACGCAACATCCTTGGGTTGTTGTTATTTCTAAGCTCATATTAGATGGCATGGAGCCAGTTGTTCTTTGTGTGCATGCGCGCTGCTTGCTACTATGGCGAAGTACTGTGGGGTACATGGCGGGGTGCGTCTCGGTGCCCGGAGGGCCGAGCGAGACAAGATCCGGTCGATACACAAGAGGAAGGAGCTACGGACCCGGATAAGTAAAATTCCGAAGATTTTCCAAGTTTCCTTACTGCATATAATCCATGTCGGGGCCCTTGTATTTCTTATCCTGTATACAAGTACTGACCTCTATAAGAGGTCAAAATTTGAATGGGAGATGCATGATCTGATAAAACTGATAAGGTATTTGTTAGCAAGGCTATCTGGAAGGGGCATGATCAGCACTTTGGTGACAAGATATTATATCGATTAACTATATAACGATGCCAGAGGGGGTTATGGATCCGCTAATGTATTTCATGAAATACGCCAGAAACACAATAGGAATACGGTATATCGGGATATCGAATACAGTATTCAACAATACTGCTGGTTTACAATTAATTTGGTATTCTAGACTGTAATACTATCAGTTTTTTACTCCAATTTTATACCTAGTCCTCCTGGATTTTTTAGTACTTTGCTAAGAGTCACTCTAGGTCGAATATAGGATTAATATCTACTATACTGGCATTTAAATTATTGCCTGTTGAAAAATTACTTAGATATCGTGCTTCAACTATAGTCGTATATGAGAAACGTGCCAAAAGGCATGAAATGGTAAATGGACGACTTCCCATAAGCAATAGAGCGCACTCTATTGCAATAGCAGGTGGTGCTGGGTTAGATCTATTTCCCATAAGGCAGTAAGATTTTTCTATTCGCCGGACTTGTTCTATTCAGTTACTAAGGCGGATAAGGCATAGTAATAGTAAACCTTTCCTATTTAGTTCTCTGTTCTAGCTGAAGAAGGAGGTGAAAGTACTCAAATTTCTATTCAGGCGGATAGAAGATGTTCTATCCTATAGACCCCCCCTCGGGGGTGGTGCTCTATCAAGTTTCTTAGACACCCGTGTTCTATTCGATAGAGAGGCAAAATCAGGTCTATTGGGCGATATAACGCGCTCTATTGCTTATGGGAAGTCGTCCAATATATCAAAACAAGTTTACAACCGGCGATAGACGTACCTATCACCGCGCCCCATAAAAAGACATGTTCCAATCTGGGCTCAGTGGATCTTTTGATTTAGAGTAGTTTGGGGATTATGTTATTGCCGCAGATTGAACTTTTCTCTACTATATAATTTTATCGTCTACCGCTCGTACATACACCTCTGTATTCCCGGACGTTGTTTTCTAATTCGATGAGATACTCTAATATGAGCATCGGAACTCCACACATTTTGCCAATTGATAAAGGCAAGAAGCCTGGCCCATATAGAATATGATCTAGTGGTGGGGGCGAGATGTGAGTCATCATTTTAGACTTTCCATGGGACCTAATGAGACCCTGATTTCTAGTACCTAGAGGTCAATGCCACACAAATAATTACAGCAGCGTGATTTACCTGATATATACCCCGAGAAAGGCTTCAAAACCCAGATAAAAGCGAAACCTAGTACAGTGGGGGAGAAAAGAACATCTGATAAGTGTATAGATGTACCGATATGAATTGTAGATTTTAGTTTTGATTGACTGTGATTGAGGTATTTTTCTTTTCTCATTGCTAGGATCGCTTTTTGATAGAAGTGATGATTGTAACATGTATCTATTGATTCCCAACAAACAGAATTGCTTTTTCTTGATATTGGATATTGGTGATGTTTGTGGTATATACAGTACTAGAAAGGGTATGAATTCGCTACCATATTCCATGGAATACGGTATTTAACTTGCAATGCTGGTCTATTTCGGTATTCTAGACTAGTTACCATAGTACTATGTGAGTGATTAATTGCAGCCTAGCCCTTTTTTTTCGTGCTGTATCTATTGATTTTCAATGGGTAAGATTGCTTTTGGTTTTGTATGGGTCTACTATAGACTGGGACTAATACATTTTTTAGCTGGGGAAAAAAAAAATCATTTACCACTTTTGATCGAGAACTGGTGAATTGTCGTTTCTGGCCGAAGGTTGGTAAAGGCTTGTTTGTACATACATTACCGTCAGAATGGATATTTTTTTCCAGTCCACTTTCAGCTGCAAAAATGGCTTAGTCAAATCATAGCCTAATGAAGGCCTGAAAGAAACCAGAAATCTTCATTTGGGACTCTTTTTCACCCTTATACAGACCTCAAATCATGAATTAAATTCTACTGAAAAGCATTTATAAGGCCTCCATTAGACTATGATTTGACTAAGGCCGAGATTTAATTTTTAAAAAAATCCGGTCGGGCGCGCGGTAAAGTATATATATGCATCTAGTGATGGACGTATGTTAATATATATATATAAAAAAAAATACATATTGATGATTATTCAGTTGAGAGTTGGCGAGTTAATTACATAAGAACATATCCATCATATTGCCAATAGAGTGTATTTGACAATCGCCAATTAATCACGGCTATTGACAATTTATCCATCTCGAAGGTAAATCCAATCCCGCAAATGCCAAAAACAAGAGTAAACCGTATATATACACTGTAGAGTAAGGAGGCCGAGGGCTCATGTGGTGGCGGTGAACATTCATAGAATGTCAAACCTGCCTCTACAAATTAAATGCCAATTCCCAATTGCCAATTACGCATAGTTGGCGGTTGTCAAATACGCTCTAACGGGAGTAATCACGAGGGAAGCCCATGCATTTTCCAAGTATATAATAACCCCCACCTCACAAGACCTCTCACAACACCAATTAAGGATCTCGAGCACACCCGTACCCTCTGAAATACCAGAGTGCCGAATAAATATATATTCAGCCAGACATGCTACTAACTAGACTTTCTCAAAATACCTTGTCCTCCTACATATATATACCACCTGTACATGTAAGAAACCTAGACAAGAAGATCGAGTGATGACCCATGAGATTACGTACAGCCCCATCATATCCAATCACTCGATTCATGGGACGCCGCGTTTTCATTAATTTCATTTTTTTTTTGGCTTGATCCGTTACATATACGTATTATGACATTGGATATATATTGGCTTAAATATTTGTTTAATCTATTCGTTTCATCGCTCCCGCTTCCAAAATCATATTGCTTCAATTTACGGTTACTCTTTGAAGAGCAGCGAAGCAATATCATGGGCCATAGGCAAGCTATGCGAGAACGGGCGTGATGCTTAAACTTCTCCAGTGTTCACGCTGCAATCCACTTACTGACATGACTGGCATCTAGACAGCATACACAAAATACTTTCCATCTAATTATCTAGCCTTATATATAGAGTTAAAAATGTAGTTTTCTTTTTTTAAAATAAAAATAAAAATAAAGTGCTCTTATGAGCCCATGGTTCTAAATTATCTAGAGGGAGAAAAACTATATACATAACACATAGGACGCCCTCTCAGGCGTCCCTCTTTGTAATGACCTCCATCCCGCCCATAAATGGCCTAAGCACCTCTGGCACCTTTACTCCAACACCCTCTACATACCCATACTCCAATAAGGCGATGAGGACTCTCGGTACAGCGACAGCCGTCCCATTCAGTGTCCACGGGAAGCTTCTGCCTCCCGCGCGGTCTTTCACTCTCGTATCCAGCCGTCTTGACTGATAGTCCATGCAGTTACTCAAACTCGAGACCTCACCCCATGGATCCTTGACCGCCCGTGAGGGCATATAGACCTCAATGTCAATTTTCCTGCAGGCGCTTGCTCCTAGGTCCTGCGTTGGCATTTCCAGAATGCGTCCGTAGAGTCCCAGGCTTTCAATGAGTCCCTTCTGAAACGCCAGCATTTCCTGGAATACGCTCTCCGCGACGGATCCCTCGACTGGAATCACATTGCCGCCCTGGCTATCGGCGCCCTCATCGGCAGGTGTCCACGCGAATAACTCCACCTTGGTGAACTCGTGAACGCGGTAGAGACCTTTGCTCTCGACACCGCGTGCGCCTGCCTCGGCCCTGTATGCTCTGCCAGCACCCACCACCTTCAATGGGAGCTCGTTGGTCTCAAAGACGCGGTTCGCACCCAAGCCCGCCAGCGGGATCTCGGCGGTACCGGCAAGACTGTGCGGGATCCCCCCACCCTCAAGCCCATACACTTGCTGCTCGCCGTTTGCATCACGTGGGCGGAAGCCGGCAGCAGAGGCAATGTGGGAGTAGATGATGCTAGGCGGGGAGACGGTGCGCCAGCCAGTGGCGCGGGCACGCATAAGGGCGTAGTTAATGAGGGCCTGCTCGAGGAGGACGAGATCGTCGAGAAGGTAGTACCATCCCCATCCGGAGACAGTTGCTGCAGAGGTGAAGTCAAGGAGGTTGAGCTCAGCGCCGATGTCGGTGTGAGACTTCTTGGACGCCCAATCGCTTTGTGCGAGGTGTTCATTCACGTAGCCCAGTAGGCGCGGTTCGGCGCCCACGGGAGTCTGCTGATGTGTGCGGTTCGGGAGAGCCAGCGCCAGAGTGCGTAGTTCAGCCTCGAGACGTGATGAGGACTCCGTCATGGTGGCAATCTGATCCTTGAGTTGTTTTGCCGATGCATGAAGTTCTGCTGGTGGTGGGGCATGATGTTTTTGGGCGTATGACTTGATGCTGGAGAGAACGGCGTTCTTCTCTTCACGGGCAGACCGGGCATTGTTTTCGAGGGCCGTAAGCTCGGAGTGAAGAGAGACGATACGAGTAGGGTTGGCGGCAAGGGTGGGATAGTTCCTATTGAGACAGTTCTGCGTATGGTAGTCGGCGGCGTCACGGATGAGACGGAGTGGGGGGGTCTGCTTGGGTGCTGTTGGGGGAGGTGAGGCTTTTGCTGCTGCTTCGGGGTTGGTGGTGGTCTCGGAAGAGAGGAAACGATGGCTACTCTTGGCTACTACTACTCTTCCTGTGATTCTGAGAGATGAATATGAGGAGAATGAAGGGCAGAAGATCCTTGTGAGGTCTCTCAGATGTCTAGAAGCCCGTGAAATCATCATGGCGATCAATTGGAGGAATCTTAACGTCAAGCGATGCGTTTTGGCGGGGGATGGTTGGTGGGGCCTCGAGTCTGTGTTTCTCCCGTGATTGGAGCCTCAATCATCAGTTATGATTCGCAGATTCGCACCAGAAACACCCACGATGCAAGGATCGTTAAATTTTCAAGGGCAAGTACAACCCTCTGACAGATCAGAGCTCCCTTAGATGGGAGATCGTCAGGGAGAATGGACGTCAAGGCGCTGTCGGGTTCCGTTTAATGCCGGACATTGGCATCAATGCAATGTTCTCAAAGGTTTGTACAGCCGAAGAAGACCCTTAAGATAGCTGTTAACTATAAGTCGATCTCCATAACGATATATATGGATGCAGGTGAAACGAAAAAATAGAGACTTACGCAAATGGGGCGTCTCTATATTCTGGTACGGTTACCTGATTGGCAGGTGGTGGGATCGGCACCAATCATGTAACCGTAAAATGGAGCTTGGCTCCATTGACGCAAAGTCTCTAATTAACAGTCATTTGAAATATCAAAATGTCAAAAATGTGAGGCAATGATTAAACCAGCCAGGCGGGTTAATCGTGACGTTGTTCATGCTCAAGCCAGGCTATAGCTAGCAACCAGAAGGAGTGATGAAACTTTTGCTCGGAGATAGGCTTAGGTGCGGTCTCTCGTACGGTTCCTTGATCGTCCACGGCGACACGCGGCCCCCAAAAATAACCTTCACCGGAACCAAGCCCAAACCACTTGATTTGCCATGAATTCTCAAAAACAATCGTACCAGGGTCTTGGGGGGTGTTTTTCGGCAAATTAGGTATCGGACAAGATATAAATCGAGTGATGGTCTATGAACCTTAAGCTCGAATCAACGATCGTCACGCGGAGAAGCCCAAGAATTTTCAAAAGTGCAAGACTGCATTACACCTCTTTAGATGCTACACAAGCATACAAGGCCCCCCATTTTCTTATACATGGCTGTTCTTTGTAATATCATTGATGGCCGAATCCGTATCCTTTGAAATGGAAGATGTTGGGTAATTAGCTCATGAGTTAATCCTATATTGATGACTCTAATGCCCGATGATGGAGAGAAGAAGAAGAAGAAAAGAAAAGATGAATGAGGCAATCGCAAAAAAGACATGTGTTTCCAAAAACATGCGCCCTAACCCGTGCTCATGATGTCCTGATGTACCGTGATCACAACTGTGATCATGCCGACTAGACCTACCAATTGAACGCCTACGGTTAACATGCCCCACCTCATGCCTAATCGATCAATATCCTGAAGATACATGTACTGAGACAATCCAGAATCTCTATATATACAATTATACACGATAAATGCAGCTTGGCATGAAACTGGGTTTAGAAGGCCGCATGTTTAGAATCCATGTTCTAATGAAATCATGTCAGAGTGATTATTTCTAGCGATGGCGAATCCCAGGAAAAATGAGCTCGATTGTTTTGTAGTGATAAAGTTATTGATGAATTGAGAAGCTAAACAACTGGGTAACGTCGTACAAAGAGAACATGAGCAATGGCTTGTTGATTGTCGTCGTCGTTAACAACCAAAACGTCCAAGGACATATGTTGGCCATATGGATCTTCGTGTCCAATAGCAAAGTTGTAGGATTCCCCAAAGACTGTACCTCATTAGCATACTACATCATCACCACCAATTACAAAAGTTCCCCTACGTTTATCACAGTATCGGAACATTGTTCTTACATACAAAGTTGTGGTTATTCGAGATGTCTCCTCCTCCTATCCCTCCCACCTCCCTTCCTACCCTTTCCATTCTTCCCTCCTCCTCCTCCTCCTCCAATTTCTCCTTCTTCCCTTTCATCTTTTCCTCTACCTTCACCTCTTCTCTCTCTGCCGGGCCCTCTCACTCCTAAATCCTGTTCCGACAGCGCCATCAATATCAAAACCGCCGATGACACCACCAATATTGTCATCAACACAATCGTCATCAGAGAATCGGGGTAGATTTGTTTTTTGTAAGAGTAAAGGTTCGGTAATTTTGGTTGAGGGATAGGGTACGTGGCTGTATGTAGATTGGTGATGTCGTGCCCGAGTGATGTAATCGCAAGTGTATGTGCAGTACACTTACTCACAAGTCTGGGGATAAGATTACATGTAGAAAAAAAAATTGATGTTTATATGCATATCTCGGCTAAGATTGAGACTTTCTATGGTTTATCGTTAGGCTTTCTATGGGTTTCGAACTGTGTCCGTTGCTAAGCCGGGTTATCGCAACTAGCTTGTATATTCTATATTGAATGATCTACTTCTTTCGAAATATCACTGAGGCTTTTTGAAGTATACACAACCGATTTTTCTCTGAGCAGTGTACAAAGCGTATTCCCCTCCTCAAGTCTAGATTGAAGATGATAGCTAGATGTCAGAATGTCTCTCTCTACTTACTGACTTGTATAATTACTCAGGTCTTTGTCTATTCCCATCATGTTTTACTACGGCAGTAGTAGATTGGTAATAGTCATCTAGTGATTCGCTAGCCCCTTGTGTTATGTTGTGGTGCCCGGTGCTAGGAAAGAATCATCCAATTAATGGTCTCGGCCTACTTCTTACTAAACAAGCCGAAACTCTACTGAGACCTTTATCCAAACAACGGCCTCGACAACTATGCCGAAACATACTCAAATGGACAATTGACAAAACACTAGAGTAGGCATCTACCTAGAATTATCTATTGATCATATCATGCTTAAGTGGGGGAGAGGGCCTATTAAGCCTTGCCAAAAGATCTTCCAGTTAATTGCTTCAATCTGCTTCCTACTAACCATTGAGGCCTAGGCCGGTTTCGTTTTATTGATCGAAATCACACGCCCAGTACTACAAGTGGTCAATTGAGGGTAAAGTTTGAGGTGGCGCTTAATGTTTTGTTTCGTGGACGCAATCCCCTCGCTACCTTTTACCTATTCACGACCACATAGCCCAGGGCAAATATAACTAACTATTTGCATATTTTAGCAATATCCGATCATCGGCGACACAACTATATCGACATAAAATTAAAGGGCCGATCAATATCAAAGTCCAGGCCCATACTGCTAATGCTAGGAGATAACATGTAACTACCGGGCATCACAAAATGCTCCCATAAAAAAGAAAAGAAAAAAAAGGAAACGTCTAGGTAGCGAGAATCACACAGCTCCAACTACCGACTAACTTACGCATGCCGGTACTGGAGAATCTGTAACTGATATTTCCACCATTGCAACTCCACTCTCCACTAGCTAGTTAGAATCCCCAGCACTTGATCATACTACCAAGTTTACTCAACTACTTTCAGCCCCCATCGGCGATACTGCCGTTTCCAAACACCAATTTTAAAAGCAAAAAAAAAAAAAAAAAAGGGCTTGAGGTGGAAGATGGAGATGGGCCGTTTTCCAAACACTTTACTTTCCCACGATCCATCCATGGCAAGTCCGGCTAGTTGCTTCCGATTCCGGTTCAGGTTCAGTTCAGCTAGCCATGAGCAACAAACACGCTCCTATGGACCTAACCACCGGAATTTTTCTTTCTTTTTCATATAGTAATTACAGGACCTAATTAAACGGGGGTTCCATTCCATGATCATCCATCTTACACACCGGAGCAGATGTGTTGTTTCAACTCGATGGCCTCACGATCCAACGTTCCGGGTTAGCCCGGTCAAGCAGGATTCGAGGGACCTATTCGACTCGGTGAGTGGTGGAAACTTCAGCACCTGCCTGGCTAATTAGTAGGGTGGGATTGATAGTGGGTAACGTAACTCACCTGCATAGTGATTTTAGATGATTCAACATCGCAGGCTAGAATGTAACGCTATGAGGCGGTGGACTGTTTTGGGCATGATTTTTTTTTTTTTTTCCCTCCTCCTCTGCAAAGGAGTTAGTGGGCATTGCAAAGATTCAATTTCCTGTTTTGGTATGCCTTGTTTCGATCATGTTTTGATATCGTCGAGCGGCTGAAGGGGCTGAAGGACAACGGTATTGCCATGTCAACCATAATTCAATAGTACGTTTTGTGGGGGGGGGGGGGGGGGATCTTGACTGTGGACGATATGGTTTCCTAGGTTGGTTGGTTGGATGTCAAGGGTCGGAGAAGTTTGTACCAGTGCGAGTTTCTCCGATAGCATCTCGAGGATTATTACTGAGACATTCGACTCCGGAGGAGGCACAAGGTGAACTCGCTTGGTCATGGGAATTCCGCAAACCCCATCCCACGAGATATCGATACGCTACCAAGCCCACCAGATCTATCGTATCCAGATCCATTACCTAACATTGTACATGCTTACCATAAGAACCAGAAAATGCAGTTGCTCAGTACAAGGATAATTTGTATGGAGTGGCGCTGTTCTCCCATACAAACCCCCTGTCTCCGTCACTTGCATTTTCTAGTTCTTATGGTGGTAAACATGTAAGTTGTACACATACTCACGGTACATACCGGCGTCCTCCTCTGCACGATGATATCACCCAATCAAATTGAATCGCAAGGCAGCTTAGCACTTCCTTCTACTTTCACAACATTCATTCCAGCTTATTTCCAATTGGTCCAAGTTAGTTTCCCCAAAATTGATATTTTACCTCTCTGCGATTTGCGCTCTAACCGAAGCGAGCAGATAAACCTTCCTCAGCCCTATGATGCTCGCCGTGTTCCCTGTTGAGGGTCTCTATATTCTGGTGGGGGCGGCCTGGTTGACTGGATATCAACCCCTTCACTCACCTTCCTAGAGTTGTGTGTTCAATGGGCTGAAGTTACCATTCCAAGTTGACGTTTCCCAATGCGGTCTAGTCTCGTGGTTTACCCCCCCGTGGTTGTTACCTTCACACCACCATAAAGTAACTCAGCCCTACCACACTACATACATACATACATAACAGCATGGATTTGTGTCGAGTAACAATTCATTCCTTGCGATAAACTGCGAACTCGCAAAGAGAGTGGATGAAGGAGAAGAAGAAGAGAGAAGAGTGATAAGCCCTAGAAGGGATAAATGGAGTAAGGCGCAATACCGGTGCCGGCTTGGGTATGAGCTTAAACATCCTATCCTCTCGGAAGTGAGCAAAGTGTATGTGGAGCAGTAGCGACAAGATTTAATTGGATTGCAGGGTATGCCAGAGTGCCAAACCAGATAATAGAAGGGTCGATAGAGTGCGCCCCGATCGATATCTATCGCTAACGGCCGGTACGGTACGTGTCATGTCATCAAGAAGCTCTGACCTTGCACATACCGGCAGGGCCCCCCAATCCTCAACTGCCAAATAATGCGGGGAGAGATCTATCGTGAGATCCGAGTCTTACTGCGGGAAAGCTGGGCGCTGGTATCGTAATTCACGATATCTATGCACGTTTGATCAGGTGGGTAACGTTACCAATAATCTAGAGATTAGATTGTGGCTTTCGGATCCTCCGAAATGCTGCTGCGGTTGGGGGATATGTGGAGAAGAGATCTAAGAGCTATTCTACTACAGGGGAGCCGGGAGAGAAAAAGAGAGGCTTAACCCCTTGTGAATCATCACCCCCCCCCCCCCCCCGAGACCCGGCGTAAGATCTGGCCAGGCGATTCTTTTTCTTTTCTTTTTCTACGGGCCAAGCACGGGGTCCAGTGAAATATCACATGGGGAGGGCTCGTTTTCATCAAGATATCTACCGCATTGCACTGAAGAGAGATGATGATTGCTGTTCAATGCTCGGGTGGCTTTTGTAGCAATTGCACTTTGGCATTTTCAGCAGGAGTCATTCTATGTCTCAATTGCAATTGTAGAGAACATGTGGGAACGGGAGCAGCAGCAGCACAGCGCAGCCTAATTGCGTGAAT
This sequence comes from Morchella rufobrunnea, assembly GCA_024713595.1. Lineage (NCBI taxonomy): Eukaryota > Fungi > Ascomycota > Pezizomycetes > Pezizales > Morchellaceae > Morchella > Morchella rufobrunnea. Next base: position 879,558 of record JAMGYT010000002.1, on the reverse strand, counting down.
TATGGCCCAATACAAACTTTACGAATATTTAGAGACTGCATTCTCGTATATTCATAGAAAAAAAAGAAAAGAAAAAACGATTCAATGCAGAGAGACAGAAACAAAAGCTCGAAACGGGATACCTAGATTATAGACATGAGTGTACCTACAGTATAGCTAGCGGTCACGGCCGAGTCCGAAGTTACAATAATAGTCACAATCAGCCACACCCAATCAAATCTCGGTATCCCACTGCCGTCCTATCTGCTAGCTACCTGCGTCAAACGCTGCAGAGTACTCTACACAGGATCGGATATACCAGCAATCACGCCTCGAGGTGGCAGAGGTAACCCCCCCTCCCCTTCCCTATGCGTGAGACGATACAGATGAACCAACAGCCCTACATACATACATACATACATACATACATACATACATACATACATACATACATACATACATGCAATAGGTACCCAATAGGTAAGTCGGTGGAAGAACCTAGCTTCCGGAACATTCCTCCATACGACATGTACCCGTCTGATCGTTCGATTACAGGAGCAACAACTGCCCTGTCTGCCTTCAGCCCTACGGGATCTTCATATGGATAAGGAAAGGTCTCTGTTATGCCACTAGCCGGCCTCGGGTGGGGTCTGGGCGTAACCTTATGATCTGTATGGCGGAAGGATTGTATGTATGTATGTATGTACCTACTTACTTACTTGCTTGGACACTCTAGTCCACTCTAGGTAGATGTAACAAGGGGAGTGTGAATGCCCGATCACCTTCCCTGTAGGATCTATAGGCCCGAGTGTTTCAAACAATAATCATAGTGGTACCTACTGTATTTCGTATCAGTTGTGCTGGCTGGCAGTTGAAAAAATATCGATAACCAGAGACAAAAGGGCCACAAACCCACAGACGTACCACGGTATATACGGTGAACGGATTGAAACTGAATCATGAAGCAATCGAATCTGCAATCAACAAAAGTGGCACATTAAAAAAAGTTATAATCTAATACCACCTGCTAGAAAATGCAATGAAAATAAACATTTCATCTCAAAGGTGCCACATACCCCAAATCATTACCTGTTTGTTTATTTATATTCTATGATTTATATTTTATGATAGATACCCTTTATAATATTGCAAGTTACAGTATATATATCCTAGTGGGGTTTGGGGGGAGAGAGGGGGGGGGGGTGTGTGTATGGCCTGTCTCACTTCCTGTACTGATTGGCGAACCACCTCCCCTCTAGAGAATCCATAACCCACGGTCTAACCTACCCACCTCACCTCGCCGGGGGCCCCCACTTCCTCCCAATGCAGCCCTATCCGAATCCTGCATCTTGTCATAAGGCTGGCTGGCTCGCAACTCCTCCGCGCAGCAGCAGTACCTAGTGGTGTAGAGTCATCATCAAAAAAAAAAAAAAATCCCTCCATCACTTTAGACAAAAAGTAATCATCAAAAATCAAATCAGAGCGCTCGCTCCCAACGAACGTTATGCAGCGTTTCGTCACGGTGCGCGCTGCGCTAGATCGCATGTGGCGAGCTTCTAGAACAGAACAATTTGTGCAGGTGACCCCCCCTCCCCCCCCCCCCACCCCAACCCTGCAGAGAAGAGTACGTACCCGGAAGTGCATGTTCCTGCAGTATGTGGTGGTGGGTGTAGGCGCATCTGAGCGGTTTATGTACGGTAGGTACGTCAGTGTATAATTTATTAGACTAGATTAGAAGAGTAGACTAGGTAGAGACCAGAGTGTGCTCAATGTATGGATTGGAGTTATTCACGATGCGACTATCCAGTCCGTCACTCACGTTCGATAGTGCAAGTCCTTCTTCCTTCACTTTTTCATGTGTAAGGCACTCTATGAGGTATGTACTCCGGAAAGTGGCACTTCAACAACAACAACAACAACAACAACAACAACAACAACAACAACAACAACAACAACCAAAAACTGTTCCGTAATTATAGTGCATCATGTATGTACCTACAGCTCAGCCGTCAAGCCACTATCCGTTCTATCCTCTCTACACAGTTTACCCAGAGTACTTTTTACAAGCTAGACTGTAACTATATGTAGGTAGATCCCTCTACTACGACGATAGTTGTACCGCCGGTTCACCACAACCACAACCACCACCACCACCCACCCATACCGGGGGAGAATGGTGGACGAGAGGCTCCGGATTGAGCATGCAGGTACATGGGTTCATCAAAAGTCTATTAGAGTTAGGGCTGAAGGAATGTATTGTATCGTGGGTTTACGACATAGCCACGATCCTCCCCCTCAAACACCCTGTGCCCCAAAGTGCGGAGATAATCCCTAAAGCGGTTATAAATGCCCTAACCCTGGCTAAATTTACCTGCATAACCAAAGTACCTACATGACATAAATGTACCCTGGGTACTAAAATTAGTCAACACTGCTGTGAAACATCAACTCTCTTTCTCGACTCACCATCAATGCATTAAAGTATCTGGGTTATTGAGCCTCATGGGGACCGGCGGAGCCTCATGGGGAAGCCAGAGCCTCAAGTTAATAAAACTCCTGGTAAATGTTTCGCTTGGTTTCCCCCCTCCCAAGAAACCTCACCTTCTACAACCGGATATTGTGATATTGTATGTAGGGAGGGGTTGAGGTTGATGAATGATCAATTAAGCCGAAAAACGAAAAACGAAAAACGAAAAACGAAAAACGTAATTGGCGACGTTATTTCTACCGTCAACTACCGTAACTACATGTGTATGTAAATAACCCGTGTAAAATACCAACCCCTCTAGCAAAGTGAATTTGAAACTGGTGAGTTTACGGAAGCGCTTTAGAGTCCCGTATTCTTAGCGAACGGGACGAATCCGACGGTAACGATAGGAGTGCAAAAAATAGCGCTCGTATCGATACCCTAAAGGAAGGAGGAGTTAAATAAAACAAGCCTCCGCCAAAGCTCTTTCCATCACCATAATTGATGCACAGACTGTATGTAGGTACCTAGCTATCACATGAAGAGATGTAGATAGGATAGGATAGGATAGGATAGGATAGGATAGGTAATAATTCATGGATACCATGTAAATATCGGTCAAAGGCCTAAACCCTCGTGACGCCTACTCGGAACGCAGGGCAAAGCATGTTCGCAGGAGGCCGCTAGGAGAACACCCACTAATCCTGAAATGAAATAGTAGAGATATTTCGGGGAGATACTATTCCCAAAACGTTATCAAATATAAAGGTACAGCCCTCTTTGTCATCATACAACTGCCTTACGATGTCTTTTAACCCCTACCCACGCTAGCCGCTCTGGGCGAAAATATACACCCGTTGGAGTTTCTCAGGGTGTACCCTATCGAGAGTGTGTAGGACATGAGCAAAAGTGCGGCACGAGAGACCAGGATCCCCTTGAATTCGCGTTGAGATACCTACGGAGCCTCCTCCGTGGCGGCTTCATTGGAGCTTGATCACCCATCACCCACAGACCATACCGATTAACACGCTATCTCATTCCTGAAACAAACGATGCTGTGGTGCCTCATTAGGCTGTGCCGGATCGGTCCGCAATAACCATCAGGGTGGATTGAACCTACTTTCGTGCTAGATATATCGTACCGCACCGGTTCGGCGTAGCGAGCAGAGAATGAAGTTAGAGTAGGAATAAGGCAATCCCAATATCGACAGACCAGGAGGAAGTGAACTGCCGTCAAGAGAGACCTTTCTGGCGAAGGTGAATAATTAACGCCGGTAGGATCTGTTTGGGCAGGAGCTTAATATACGTAGCGTTCCATTCCAGTCCACCGAAACTACAATTTCATATTTGTCTTCTTGATGCCATATATATACATATATATATATATATATCGTGGAATTGTTTCCCCTGCCCGCAAAGCAATAAAATGCGGGGGAATAGGATTACCGTATAGGTTAGGTTAGCTTGCTTCTTGGAAACTTCCCTTTGGGTTGGATATGATGGATATGAGAGGGTGCGATCAACCCTATTGATCGAGTAGGCAGGGTATCCTAACTCGCTTCACTAAGGTTTTGTAAGTGTATGTAAGGTATCTCTGATGGAGGGGGGGGGGGGGTTCGTGCCTTCCCCCCCCTCTCGGGGGTTACGGGAGGAGCAGAAACACTTCACTTCTCTTTTTTTCCCCGCCCTTTCGGCAAAGGCCACCATAGATCGATGCGCTTATCCCTCCGATTTGGGTTGGAAGGTGATATCTTTATTTTGACAGGGAATGTTCCCCCTGCTACATAAGGCTGATAGCCCGAGTGTAGTGGTGATTGGTCAATTTGGTTACATGATGCTGTGCCCTATGCACCATAACTGCTGCTGCTGCTGCTGCTGGATAAATCGGAAAACAGTCATTTCTCAAGACCGGCAGGAGTGCTAGTGTGTGTATAGATTTGTGTCGGTGTGCATTAACTAGATTATTTGCGCCGCAATCGAGATCGCTTGCAATGACGTCGGGGATTGGAGGGTTCGTTTGAACCTCTCTGGCAGCATAGGGGGGAGGGGGGGAGGGAGAGAGTAACCAAGAAAAGGTCAGTCAATCGAATTTGAAGTGTGTGCACGGGAGGAAACACAGAAAATGGTCAAACAGATAAACATCTAAATTAACGGAGCTGGAACATGCAAAATACATGTAGACAATACATGTATGTATTCATTGCAAATTCGATCGGGAAGTTGGATATGCGGAATGGAACACGGTACTCGATGAACAACAGTATGTATCTACTCTACACATATTCAAACCCAATATTGCTTCCGTTCCATATTGTGCCACATTCATGTCTTGCGTTCCTTTAATGCTCGTGAACTATTCTTCTCCGGCCTACTCTCGCCTCTTGTGCCACATCATTTGAGCCGCTGTGGATCTTTAACTGATCCCCTCTCTTCAGACCCTGCCTACATACAATAACCTACATGTACCTTACCCCAATAACTAAGGTCTCTATATTGCAAGGCATTTTGGAGTCCTCGTCTGATATTTCCTAAACTGATATGGTATACAACAGTGCAAAAAAACGTAAACGGCGATTTTGTAGCGATCTGGTGAACTGTTATGGGGTTATGGTCGTGGTGGTGGTGCCAGGCGATGCATGGTTGACATGGGGGGGGAGGCGCACTCTCGCCCAAAGCTGCCTGGCGGCTGTTACTATTATTATCGCTAGGTCGCTGTTAGCAGTAACAACGCCAGGCATCGCTTGCAATTGATCGGATCCGATGCTTAACCCAAACCAAACTCACCAAAACTCGGGGTCTAAAGAAAGGACCCTACATCTGTAGGGTAAAAAAGCAGTAACCCAGTTACCAGTACAGCTTACCAAAAAAAAAAAAAAAAAAAAAAAAATTTACGGAGGGTGCGGCCGTCTAGAGAAATTCTGCTTCAACCCTACATGTATATAGCTATGCAAGATACGACAACTGCATTTTGAAGCGTAATTCTATTCGAATCTGCAGATGTGGGAAATTAAAATAGCTAAAACCAATTGTTTATTTCAGGCGATTGTGATCATAGATGTGGTCCTCTTGCGGAATTGGGAGCATAGGTAGTAAAAGGGGGGGAGGGGGGGATTCTACATTGAAATCGCACGTAAATGGTTTTTTCAGCTCTTGATAATAGCTGAAATCCCGTACTCCCCAAACTGAAATCATGGTGCATACTAGAACCAGCGAGCACCTTCCATTAAGGCTAGGGGTATATAGATAATCCGTTAAGTACCTTTGTAATGAACAATCGAGGTTTCCATCGTCATTCAAGCGCGACTCGCGCTTTACGAAATATAGGGTAAGGCGTGCAAGTCGCCCTTAATTTGAGTTATTGTACATACATAACGGGCGTGCACGGGCATTATAGTACTGGTTATCAATAATAGTTAAAATGGAAATACGTTCATAAAAAGATAATCAACTGCTCTAGATACTCCTCTAGCGGCGGCCCTACGTGCGTGTGGCTGTAAAAGCCTCCTACGTTTGCTATTTTTCCCACTTCTTCTGGCTCCAAGGTCAAACAATCCCTACATTAACATAATATACATGGCACTGATGGCAGCCGTTTAACTCCGCCAGCTCCAGAAATGGGATGCTAACCCCCGCCTGGCCTTACGGCGACTAGTTCCAGTGTGGCCTGCAGCCCCCAGCCAATGAAGGTGCCCCACCCCAGCCAAGTCTAAAAATGAAATTTTTTTTTTTAAAAAAAAAGAAAGGATGTAAGGTGCTTGGTCAGGAGCGAGAACATGGTAGGCCAAATGTGGCGACGTGCATGGCTGTGTCACCACCCCCGGTGCATTGGCAAAATTGAGGGATTCCTATCCGCGCAAAGAATGTTCTGTGCTTGTTCTATCGGGAGAGTAAGGCTGGACTGCAGAAATGGAAGGGGAGGGGGGGGGGGAGGGGGGGAGAAAAGAGGTGTGGGTAGGATTGGATGGTGGATGAGTGGAAGGGTGTGGAGGGGTGTGCAACATACATTATAGACTAGTTAGGTTTTGGGTGGGTTCGTTTCTGGTAATCGTGAGTAGTACTTATAGTTGTGGCCTTTCTCACATTCTAGTCTGGCTATATCTCATTATTCCTCTCGTCCAAGCTTTACTACTACAACTAGCAGCATCGCATCTACTCATCACTCAACAACATCATCTGAGTTGCTCAAGAGAGATATATAAAGTCAAGAGAACGTCCCCAACAGTCGGTAATCGGGAAATAGCTTCTACAAATCTCATTATCAAACACCCCCCCCCCCCCCAATCTCTACAAACGTCTATATAAGAATCTACCACCCCCCCCCCATACGTCCCAACCACACTATGAACCATCAAGCAGCACACCACTATAACTTCAACACTCCCATAATGTCTTCTATGACCCCCATCGACACACATCAGCAGTATACTACCAGACAGTCTTCCAGGGTATCAAGCTCAACGACTGAGTTCAGAGGCAGCACAAACCCGGATGAGGACTGGACAAAGATCTCAGATCTTGCTGAGCGCAGAAGGATACAGAACCGTATTGCCCAGCGCAACTACCGCAAGAAGTTGAAGCGCCGTCTCGAAGACCTTGAGCGCAGAGCTGCCTCTCGCTCCCTCTCACCCAACGGTGAAGATACAGATGGCCGCTCCACTCGCGAATCCTCAGCTGAGCAGGCGCTGGTGTCTTCTCCTCCATTGACAAGTCTCATTGACAACAGTGAGCACGATCACAGAGGTGTCTACCTCCCGCCTTTGACCGCATACACTACATCTTCTTCTTCAGCATACCCAACACAGTACAGGAGCGCCGCTAGCAGCAACAACTCAAATTCATATTCCTCTTCATCACCGACGCCTTACTACCCTTCTGCAGGTATCCCGAGCGAATCATCTCTCGACTACCACTCATCAAATAGCCAGTACATCTATTCATCATATTCGTCGGCTCCTACAATGTCCTCGGCCGTAGATACAACTTGCAGCACGGATCAGTCATATCTTCCACTGCCCTCGACCAAAATCTCCTCCACATATCTCAGCGACTACATGACCCCCAAATCGAGCTCAATGTGCTTCGATGAAACGACTATGAACCCATTCTCGATCAGTTACGCGGGTCTTGCTGGTAAGCATCATATCCCTGGGCCTTCGGTTGACTCTGAAACTTGACTAACAAGCGTTCCTAGAATCTCCAGATCCATCATTCTTCTCAAATCAGTACTACTACGATGACCACTCAAGTCCCGCGCACTCACATGCTTCCAATTCGCCGCCACTCATGATCAAGCAGGAGCATATGTAACCATATCAACATCATCATTATCATTTCTTTTGTCATGTTTTACTACTCTACTTTATAGAAACTTTCTTTATCAAGGGGGTGCCGGTGTTCTTTTCCTTAATTTTTATTGTTTTATGGTGTTTTTTTCTTTTATTTCTTTCTTTCTTTCTTTTTTCTTGCGCAATTTCTATGCGCTATACAGGACGGGGAGTACGAATTCATTTTGTTTCTTTGTGGGGTTGGCGAGGGTTTCTTTTGGTACTCAGGGAGGGTTAACATTTAGAGAGATGGAATATTGTATACCAGCTCGAACGAAGGATGGTCATGCATGAACGACGGTAGACTACGACTTTTGTGTATGCTTCTACTTATTGGCTTTTTATTTACTGGAGTATTTTGGGATTTTTTTTTTTTTATTTTTTTTCGTTCTCTACCTTTTCTTTCTTTTTTGTATCATGATAATTCTTTTGTTTCATGGCGCGCAGGGGAGGAATCTGGGGGGGGGGGGTAGCTGGAGGAGAGTACGGAAGCTACATTGTAGCTACATAACATATTTACTTAGCTTGGTAGCTAGTCAGGCGGGCATGTACGGTAGAAGCAGATCAGTACCCACAATATTTTCAGGTGTGGAGAAAATGCGAAAACCTTTTCAGAAATTTGGAAAGCTATATTTGGAAAAACAAAAACAAAAATTTCGCTGCCTTGGTCCTATTGTGGGAGGGAAGGGGGGGGGTGTGGTATTTAGAAGTGTTGTGTGATATGTTCCGTCCGCCCCTCTCCCCAGTCTCGGTGTAACTAGATACTGCATGTATTACCTAGGCAGTTGAGTGGTACAGAGTGCTGGTTAGTCAAAGAACCTGGTAGGAACGGCCGGCCCCGATAAAATACGATGGGAGAGCTAGGTTCTCATTTTTTAGTCCCTTTACATCTTTTTTTTTTATTTATTATTATTTTTATTATTATTTTCAAACGGGGGAATATTGGATTTTAAGGGTACAAGGATATTTCTTTCCTTTCCTTCTTTCTCCCTCTATTTTGTCTATTTTTTATGGGTGGAGGTGGCCGTGGATATCCGGATGTCGTCGGATCACACATCGACCAACTAGGATATCGATACCATTCCCATATACTCGTTTTGTTCGCTTATTATTATAGTTGGGCATTTGATATGATATCGTAACCTCTCCACCATATGTGTGCTGGGCATACGTTTTTCTTTTCTTTTTCTTTTTTCTTTTTTTTTTTATAGATATCATATAACCCCAGATTCATGGGCCGTATAAAGCGGAAACGTTGCCTTTTTCTGTACCTTCAATATATATACACCCACCCAACCAGGCTAAATGCCTAGGCAAGTAGAGCCTCCACGTTGATCCATATAGTGGAATTAAGTAACCTTTTTTCCGGATCACCCGCCATAGGCATCGATATGTGGAGAAAAGAAGATCTGGGATATCGAGAAGAGTAATCGGGCGGAGAAACAATGATGCAGACATGGGGGGGAGGGGGGGTACGGTTTTTTTTTTTTTTTTTTTTTTTTTGTATTCCCCCGTCCCGCGTAGATATACGAAAGAGCCGCGCGCCGCGTGTTGAGATTATATTAGTTACATTTATGATCAAGTATCCTTGGAGTTTAGGGGCTAGGGGGGCGCCTAGGCCTAGTAGGGGGGGGTTAGTATCAGAACGAGCATGAATGAGCTAACCCATGAGATTATGATCATCAGAGGCTCTCAAACATTCACTTTACATTACTCTACGAGAACATGAAGGTATGTACGCATGGATTTGGACATGATGTATGCTCTAAGTGACCGTATTTTTGGAACTGATTGAGAGACAGAAATGAGGGGGGCTACTCGGTTCCACCAATTTGCCTTGAGTTGCGCTTCGGGATCCAGCAGATGGTACGGCCTCCCTGCACTTTTCCACCGGAATTGAGTGTATAGTTTTTCTTTTCTTTTCTTTTCTGCTTTAACAGATCTGCAGTAGAGCTCAGTGCGCATAGTCGAGCTACATACCTAGAGTAGGTAGGTAGCCCTAGGCAACATGTTGATATATGTAGGGGAGCATCACAATCATGGACATCCATCTCCCCGTCCGAGATTCCCTTGACAAACAAACCATCTGCCTGACATATGACCTGTCTCCCCAGATCCCACCCCCTCCCCCCCACCCCACCCCCCACCCCCTTTTGAGCAAGTCTTGAAAAATAGAGAGAGAGAGCTAGAGATAGATCACTCAATTTCTCAGCCCTATCGGGGAGCCGCAACGTATGTACCAAGCTTGTAACTACATACAATACCTATACCTCTGTAGGTAACTACTCCATGTAGAGTATGGCATGAGCTAGAATATCTAGATACATTGGAGTATTATATACTCTACTTTAGTGATTGAGGCTTAGACACCCCTTCTCTCTAACAGTGGATACATACGTAATCACCAAATTCGTCGTTGGCTGCAGAACGCAATGCAGGTAGGGTTCAAATCAGAGAGTCGCGTGTTGGGTTTAAACCAATCGCTGGGCACCACCACCAAATCACCCAATCCCCTCCCCAATCTTTGCGGCTGGAAGTGAGTGAGTGGTAATGACTCATGGGGGAAGCTTGCAAATGGGGTGTGCATGAATGTAGGTCCTTCGTATATACCGTATTCACTGGGCTCTCTCTCTATCCACCCCCCCCCCCATGTCTACAGAACCTACTGACAGATAGACATACATCCGAGAATACCGATACCCCCCCCCCCTCCTCTTCGATTTCAAACTAGCTCTAACTAGAGCACGTACACGACTGATACGATCGGCCCCGTGAAAGATCATGTACCAAGCACCGCATATCGTACATATTGAAACGATTACAAGTAATTCAAGAAGGGGAATTATTTCCACCCGAGACCCGGCAGCAGCAATAATTTGTCAAACGTTATTGCCGAGACGATCCGACAGACGGGGCAGACGGTCCCAACTGGGCGGATTTATCAATCAACTGGAGGATTAGATGTTGGTACTAATGTGTTCCTGGCCTTCCTTTTTACTATTCACTCATGGCAAGCATATACGGTCTGTCTGTGCACATCTCAATTAATATGTAGCTGAGAGCTCATATAGTGCAAATTCAATCAAGGTGTCCAGAACATACTCACGCTACCAGTCTATACATATACACGCATGCATACTTTATAGATATGTGATGTATGCAATTACCTATCCATGCTATTGCTGCCGAAGAAAGAAAGAAAGAAAGAGAAAGAAAAAAAAACTCAAGGCTACAAGAACAAACTCTGTTTCGTTGATGCGGCCGCCTAAACATCAACCATAACATAAAGAACGGGTTACCTGGAACAACTACGCACATCTACCTACACTGGCAGAGAAAAGCAGAAAGAAGAAAGAGGGCGCTACCCGAGTTCCTGGCACATGTTCAGATCTACAGCTGATGTTTTATCTATCGCGCACGAAATGTGGGGATAGGATGCGTGTGTCGCAGATACCGTGCGTGGATGATTGGTCAACAGCAACATGGTGCAATACCAATCTCAAGTCACGGGAATTGTCCCTACAAGGTCTGTGCTTGTGCTGGGTGTTAATTAACAACTCCCACATTATACCACCACAACACAAATGGCTATCATCATAACTGTTCTGTTGCACATGCCCCGCGTTACTGGTTACTCCACTGGGTTTCCCCGGCGACTAATCATCCCGACTAAATCCCAAATAATTGGTTTACAGAGGAAAGCGATTTTTCGCTGGGAAATTTCGATTTCCCCAGACCCGGACATCGGATCCGATTTTGATCTTCGCGCGATTTAATAAATCAAGAGATATTAACCGCATATATATTCGTGTGGCTACTTATTTACAGACATGTTAGTTGATGCATACGCGGAGTCAAGGGCGCTGCATAGAGTATGAAGACATGGAGAATATTGTAGAAGGGAACTGTAGTTGATCGAAAGTTTCTGTGTGTGTATTAGGTAAGTTTCGGCTTTTGGCTTGACGCATAATTATATAAACCGAGAGACTTAAAATGATTCAGCAGGCCAAGTTATTAACTGGATACATCTATTACTAATGAGTATATGGGTAGAGGGCATGGTATTTGAGTGATATTATGAAATTTAGCATAGCATTGTCCCGTATGTGCGTTTCGTGGGTTTCCAAGGTTCGACACCCCACCCTCCCAAAACATAATTACAGGCTTTGCGCAATTAAATGGAGCCAGCTCCATTTTCCGGTAACATGATTGGCGCCGATCCCCACCGCCTGCCAATCAGATAACCAAAAGATAGAGCTGTCTCCATTTGTGCAAAGTCTCTAATTGCTTGATCTTAAAATGCACTTCCTTCTATTACTTCTTAGCCATTGAGCAAGGTACCACCCAGAACTATTTCAAGCTTTTCGTACCATAGGATGGTATTGCGTCCCAAATTCAAATAAAATCAGGTTTTAGCAACTAGGGTCCAGGGGTTCGGTATCCACCTTAAGGTTGAGTCTGAATTCCATGGACATTACAGTAATCAGATATGCCGAATAGCAGCATCCATGCATCGATTTGTCCTCGTTAGTTGAAACATCCCCGCAATTCCCCTCCCTTAGTGCTTGGCTGCAGATTCCAGTGGCATGATAAGGCAAATTTTAACACCAGGCGAAAGCGGCACAGCACTAGAATCAGCAGGAGACGTTACCAATGCGTTACATGATCGAGTGGCAGATATAAGGTTCCACCACTCCTTGGGAATCCATGCACGATATCCGGTCAACGATAGGCGCATATAAATACATGTAGTGCGACAGGGGCAGATATGTACATACGAAAGGATTTCCGAGTGATAGGGGATGACCGAGTAGAGCCAGCCTATCTCGAGCTCAAGGCACCATATGGAAGAAAAGCTGCCCAATTCGAGTTATAAGGACTTTGATATTTCATAGATGGCTTTTTAGGAAAGCCAGTGAAGATCTCCCGTTTAGTGATGGGGTAACTTTGGGTTTTGAGTTTTCTTGGCGTAGAAGCATAATTCATGTGGTCTTAACTAAACCTTTCGGGAGATATCAAGCTAGAGATTCACAGAAATAGATCGTGAATGCCACTAACGTTTGGTAGATTTTTATCATTACTGCTAGAGCGATACAAGGCGTCGATTTGTTAAAGGAGTTGTGGCAGGATATTATAATTAGTTGATATCTACTATTGTCAATGCCTTTCTCGTGTTGATCTTTTTAATGCATCTCATCACCCAAGCAAATATGTATCATTACCCAAAGTGACCGTCGTTGGTGATCGCAACAGCCTAATAAATCCCATGAGAAGAGCTCGTCAAAGGTCTTTAAGGTCTCGAGATGTCTCGCTCCCCCACCACTATACCCACCGTTATAGCTAGTGTCTGAAACAGATTCTCACTGGTGATACGGTTATTACAATGAGGGGAGCCCTGTAAAGTTATCTATGTGATATCTGCGGGTATACATACCCTACGGAAGCAGAAGAGACAGGACAGAAGGGCCGAAGAAAGAAGAGGGGTTTTTTTTTTTTTTTTGGGGGGGGGGGGGGGGGGGTGGAGAATGGATGGGGAGGCCTAGCTAGGCAGAGAGGGTGGGGAGAGAGATGAGTAGCTAAGCCGGAACAGAACAGGAGAGGGAGATGAATAGATGAGATGTTGGAGTTACCTTCGTTGCTTTGCTTCTGTGTTAACGTTGCGGGGGAGGGGTGGATGGTGGATGCAGGCACCACAGTGAAACACTTCCGACACTGAACTTCGCTAATTACTCTGTAGAAAGCATTCCCTCTTACAAAAGCTAATCATGGCAATGTGCGCTGATTCAAGCTCTGCCTCACTGTCTATGGTCACGGATCTTTTTCATATCTTTGATGGTAGACGTGAAATTTTAGACATTGAAACAAATGTCCGTTGCAGTCCGCATCCAACCATAGGGTGGATGTTTTATTTAGTGCCATAACCGTGGGGTTGCATTCACGTAATGAATAAAAGCTAAAAAAAAAAAAAAAATTTCCCAAGGGAAGGACCACCCGAGTGATATTCGATGATTCGAGATATTGATAAAATTTATGTAATCCGTCCCAAGGATTATATAAAAGCATGACTAATTTTTTTTTTTTTTCCTATTTTGTATTTGAGATCTAAAGGCTAAATATGTATGTACTGTACCAAAGATCAACCGCAGTGTTTGGGAAATAGTGCCTCTAGAGATATGTATGTACATGTGTGTGCATAGTCCAGCAACTGATACACGCATAGGACGTGTTAAAAAAATCCAATAGAATCCAAACCCACCGTTTAGGCCGGTGGGGGGGGGGGGGGCGCAGAGCTAAGTTGACCGGTAAATTTGGCGGGATCAAACCCTAGAATCCTTGTATGCATAAACAGATGCTATGCACGTCGAGGCGTTAGGCTTTTCGGTGGGAGAGAGAGAGGGAAGATTATAACGGCCGGTAATGCATTGCACCACGCGTGGCGACAACCATTTCGGCAGTGGGTGTTTGTATCAGGGTTCTTTTCTTTTGACTTTGGAAGTAGGTTCTCGTGGTTGTTGGTTCCTCGTCTTTTTTTTTCTTCTTTTCTTTTCTTCTTAATTAAATATAGATATGCACTTATACCCAGAGCCAGTACGAGTATGATACCACTCAGACGGATGAAACTTGTCAAATTCGCGACCTGGACCGTGCACAACATAGTAAAGGAATTATATTACTTATTACAGTAAATAGCAACAACAAAACCAATCAAGAATTTCCAACAATTGCCACACTAGGTTGGTATCAGCTGAAAGAGGGAAGTCGCGAATTTGACAAGATTCATCCGTCTGAGTGATAGCATTTCAACGCCAGGTGAGCTTTTTTTTTTCCCTCTTTTTCATCCCTCTTTTTTTTTTTTTTTTTTTTTTTTTTTTCAGGGCGTCCAAGGTTCTCAGGTGAAGTTTTTCGGTCGTACAAACCATGCCATGTATTTATACAGACTCCTGCTTTGAAGCCAGCTAGTGCACAAGCCCAAGGCGTATCATGTTCGAGAATCTTACCGATAGGTATCCGATAGGTATCCGATGGCCCCCCCACCCTGAGGATTCGAATCGGTCGGAAGTCTCATCCATACCATAATTTCAACCTCAGGCCGAGATTCGCAGGCTGAAGTGGGTCTTTTTAGCCCTTTACATTTTTTTTCTTCATGATGTGTATATATATATTACCTAGTTAATGGGTAGTTGACGAGACATATTGTTGATCCCGGTTAGACTACCCTGTATCCATTAGCGGCAGGAGTACCTACTTGAATCAACACAACTCCTAGGCCTCGGAATATCCGCTTTGAACCGGCTAGATAATTAGCTGTATGTAGAGCTTCTTTATTATTTGTGGGAGGTAGGCTACGGCGGTGCACGCGGTCCGGGGTTATATTAACGCCGGAGCCTTCATAACCGCCGGCCGATTAGTTAACACCGTGATGGATGGACCCACGGATCAAGCAGCCACCCTGCATTGGCAAGTGGGTTCAATGGAGCGACGCAAGTGTCTTTTTCTCTCTTAATGCATTCGCATTCCCGAATATTTTCGGATAATATCACGTTGTAGGCTTCGGTATATATTTCAACTAGATACGGAAAGGATTGGGTGATCGCCAATATATAATGGGTGGCTGACAATGACCCTAGTAAATATATATAGGCCTGTTATGCATGTAACCTTATGCAAACAGTACTTGTGCCTCCCAATCTAGGGAATCCTCATGAAGGAGAGTGTTTGCCTTGTGATCACAATCAATGTTACAAGGCCGACCAAGGCCGACTTTTTCTAGGATGAGTGGTAGTACGACAGCATTGCATCGCTGAGAGAGATAACATTAATAATGAGAAGGTAGCCGTCCGTTAACCTGTTTTATATGAAGAAATTGATAGAACCTCTTTGTACATAATTTAAATAGCTATATGGCATCTGCGGTATAGTATACAAGTTTAACCAAAAATACATAATGTGACATAACAATCGTGAAAAAAAAATAACCAAGAAATTTACAAAGGAAACGTTTTGAGTGAGGCATGAACCGATGCCTATGTGTGTTGTGAACTTTAAGAGAGGTAATGACCGAAACGTTACTAGATCAAGAACATATAGGAATGAAGCACACTAGCGTTCAGAAATGAGAGATTGAAAGGGAATGACTCCCCCGATACGCCGCTGAGATATCGAAAACAGAATTTGCGGTGATATCTGTGTTTAAAGAATTAGATATTAATCCGAAAGATTACTAGCTTGAGTAGAATAATCACTTACCGTCTCGCAAGCCACTTGTAAATTCAGCTGAATGATCCCATTCTGGATTATCAAGCCACTCGCCGCCCGGTGGTGGGACTCGCGGGCAGAATTGAAGATCCGACATTAGCTCAAGGCCAGAGCGCCGCCGTAGTCGCTCAGATATCCGGTTACCCCAGGTTATATTAGATTCGTATCTATACCAAGACTTTTTCTGGCTAGCCCAACATACGGCGGCTAGGTCAAGCTGTGAGCTCTTTGCTACCTTTGAGACCGCATCTGAAAGTTCAATTTGCCATGTTTTTTGCGAGTTCAGACAGAGAAGTTTAAGTTGGGGCATGAACGATATCAACTCCCGCAGTTCGCGCACATAAGGTGCCTCCTTTTGCTTTGAAGGGGTGTACTGAAAGGGCTCTTCGAGCGATTCCAGCTTTAGTGGTAACCAAAGTGCTTGAAGACGGGTATGCTGCTTTGCGATTGATAGTGCGGCATTCCAGGACACCGGCATTCCAACAAACTGTAAGTTCTCGAGCTTGGGTAACTTTCCCAACGCAGCAATAAATGGCCTTACACAGGAGTGGACGGCGACACATTCAAAATTGCTTCCGGGAAGCGTGGGTTGGTTAAACACAATCTTAACTGATCGAATGCCAGGGTGACGTCCGAGAAATGAGTCGAGAAAAGCTTGGCTCTTATGGAAGACCGAGGGAGAGTTCATACCAGTGTTGTTGCCCAGAGTCATACTACCCCTGTCGAATCTACTTGGATTGTAGACTTCCCATACTAAGGTTTGAAGTTTTGGGAAAACTAGATCTGTATACTTTTCGGGGTGGTCGAGACCGTTCTTTGACCGGAAGGATAAGTGTGTAAGAGTGTTCTGTGATTTCTTGAGGAGTGTATGTATATAGCTATTGCCATTGTTGTAGTCTAGAAGAGTGATATCCAAGGATGTTAATGGTCCGAAAACATTGTCCATGTTAATGTTGGTTTCCGGCTCCCATTCATAGATCCCAGTACCAGACGTTCGCAGATGTATCTCAGCCCTTGTGTTCAAAGGCTTAAGAGTCGCGGCTTCCCACCAAGGCATATTTAGTTGTAGCTTCTTGAGATTTGGGAGTATAGCCACGCATTCGAAAAGCTCAACAATTGTCCTGGGACGAGGCATCCAGAAATCTTGTGGGGTGGTTCGTGTGTATAATTGAACTTCCTTTTGGTTGCAACGCTGGTTCATGAGCCGAGCCTCCTCTACGGTCAAATCCCAATTGAGATACTCGAGTTTTTCCATCCTACTCAGAACCCTTCTCAACAGCATGGGTCTAGAAAAAAGAAAAAAAAAAACATGTCAGAACTTGATCCAATCCCGCCTACTACGATTGAGCTTGAACCTACATATCGTTATCTTGTGTAGATATAAACCCTCTCAAAGTTAGCCTCCTAACTATTCGTGCAATCTCTGGATTCGCGTCCAGGAATTGCAGTGATTCAATTGATTTTGTATTTTTGGCATCTCCGAAGCTGAAGGATTGAGTGTTGAAAAGTAGCCTCGAGGCCAATCTGTTGCACCTACTGTTGACACGCCGCCATTTAGATAAAGCACGCTTTCCATTGGTGCTGTAATCAGCCTCAATGACCATCAAGAGGACGTCGTCGGGGAGATGTTGATAGAGAGACATGACTGAGTGTGCGATGCTTGAGAACGCAATGCTTGAGAATATTAAGTAGGATGAGAAGCAAGATGAGGAAAAGATTTGGTTACTGTGCCGCAATTTATGGAAAAATAGTGGGGTAGTTTCTTGTAGAGTATGATGCAATATTAGGGGGATTGATTCCGCGAGGGTATAGCCGGAGGATATGGTAGAGCTGATAATATTGCTGATCGTGGTTAGCGCTCAGGGGTAACTATGTAGCTACAATAGGTTGCTTGTAGCTTTGGGGTGCGCTGCTTGCAACTACAAACTTTAAAAGAACCACAACTCATGAGAGAGATGTTGGTTTTATACACCAATGCCATAATTTTTTTCTAAAGCGCCACCAGCAAAATTCAGCATGAAAAGTCTCACGCAAAGGGGAAAGTCTGGCAACACTACGGGCCGTGGCCATGTGCACCACCACTCGCGAGTAGTTGTCCATCATAATTCAACAAGCCGTGCGGCCACCCAAAAGACGGAGAGAGGCCGCACGCACTCTGCAACGCGCACGCGTATGTGCATTTTTTCAGGATATGATCGCCACTTTCATGGACATGAAGAAACCCGTCTACATGCGATATGTCCGCCATACCAGGCAAATCCCTTTTTGAACAGGCTTGGCAAGTGGCCAAAAGTAGTGTTCCCAACGCCAAGCTACGTAAAGGCGGCTAGGCTTGACTGCTCACTGGAGACGAAATGTACTCTGCATGTACTTTGGTTAAGCTTCGCAATAAATCCAACGGACTCTGGTTGTTATAATATCCTCGTTTTTTTGGTTTTTTCTTGTCCATTTTCTTTTTTTTACAAATGCAGACATATGTGTACCTTAGCGACTACCTACAGCGGTATTTGAGAATCACAAAGCTTCTCAGAATAGGTATGGGGTACTTATTGTGCGGTTTCATACTTCTGAGCCGCCATGCCCTCGAGAGTCTAGACGCGCGCGGAGATACACGTTGCGCCAAGCCTGTCTCGAATATTACCCCAATTAGTTGTGGGGCGGGTGAAAAAGAAACAATTATCCATAACGTGGCAGAAGAAAGTACTCAATCCGGACACGAAAATTTTATTCAATTGGAAGTTCATAATGGTACCATCCCCTTGTGGATGTGAGAAACTGTAAGGGATTTGCGATATGCGCTCCACCTATCAAAATGTTTCGGACTTTACACTCTGTCACGGCCGGTTCGATATTCCAACATCCCCTTCCAAATTGGTCAACGCAGGTACTTATCATCTGTCACAATGCCAACTGGGTGTTCGCAGTCAACTTCCCGGAGCAGCCTAAACGGTCAAAATCAACATTAGGAAAAGAATCATTTATGAATTAGCACACAACTATAGTCAATATTCCCCCATACTGCGCATGTTAACAAGGGTTGGGGCTGATGAACTCGCAGGATCTCCAACGTATCTGAAACAAGGTCACAGGATTTCGCCTAGATACAACCCTCAACAACGGGTTCATTCCGATACAAGACTTTCTATGCGTACCTTACAGCCTTTTGACATTATTTTTTGTTCGGCCGAGTAATGTCCGCATCATGGGTCATCACTCTTGCATCTCGGATCACCCATACCCCCACACACACTTAAGGTTCGGGACCAGCATTCGACGACAAAACGCCCCCCCAAAGAGGGGAACTTATGATCTGCATATATGTACGTATTATAGACGATCAAATCAGGATTTATGAAAGGGGGGATCTTCGATTTCGGTACGTACGTTGAGATTCCCGACTGAGATACAAACCAGGACATCACAGATAGCATAGCCATCACAACTTCAACCTGAGAGTAGAGGCTATGCTAGAAAAGAGGGGATGACATAGCCTTATCCAATGAGCTACTGAATCCCCCAAATAATATAAACTCAGAAACCTATCGCTACTCTATACCCGTTCAAACACGCAAATCTAATTCAAGTACTCAGTATACTTCCTTTAACTACAGCCGTTGGACGATCGTCAGATGACATCCCTTTTTTCCAACCTCTTTTTAGGTCCTTTGTTGCCGCGCATCTATGTGCATCTTGGGGAGTCGTCATCTAGAGTACTTACAAGTGAATCTCTAGAAACTTTGTGTGCGTAATCACATGCACTTTGAATCTTACTCGAGCATGAATCTGAAGATTCCGATTCTTTATGCCTATCGGAGGATTCAAGAATTATATTTGTACAACTGTGCAGAGTGGTTATATGAGTGTTAGTTACTTATGGCGGTATTTCAATGCCATTAGGAAAATGCCACATCCAAAATTTACCTTGGCGTTCTCAGGCTCAATTGATTATCTCACTTTTTGGTTTGGTAAAACGAATCTAAACTTCTCAATAGTACCAGCATAAAGGTAATCTCCGAGCAATTATAACGATTGCACAACAATCTTCTTGATTGGTCGGAAAATCTGCAGCCACAAACTAAATGCCTGTACTAGAGCTACTTATTAGCAATCATGCTTGCAGGTCCTTCTGGGAAACTCCCTTATTGGCCTTTCTTTGAGGCAAGAAGTATTTCCTTGCGCTTCTCCAAACGTCTAAACAAGAAATTATAGTGCTTGGCATAGTAAAAGTACAGGTATGTATACGTATCACTTTCTATGCCATCGCCCCAAAATTACAGGCTAAAATCCAAATTTTTACCAATAGCGAGATATATGCTTCATACTCCTGCGTGACTCTGCATTCCCACAATCCAGTCCTCTCTATCTATGGTTCCTCTATAGCTAAGATACCAAATCCGGCCCGGACTTAAGACGTTTGACGATCAATGACATCAATCATGGGGAGACGTACGTAAGCAATAGTAATGCTTGTGATTTGATTGATAAGGGAATACGTAACAATAGGGAATTAAGATATTGAACACAACGGGGCTGTGGCGCAGCCAAGGAAGCTTAGATTCTCACCAGGAGACTAAGGCGTCAAGGATCAGTGAGTAGAATTTGGCGGTGTGGCTTATGCAAATAGTCACTTCCTCGTTCTACTCCCGCTTGACACCGTAGTACAGCCATTTACGGGGTTTTGACGGATTGAGTGGATTGAGCAAGGTGCTTGCCTTCTACCATAGTGAATCCCTGTCCGTCAAAACCCTGTGACCGCCAAACCCCGTGGGTGGTTGTATCATGGGCGAATCGATTTAAGTAGTATGTACATTCATCTCGAAGGGCCGTCCTTCGCATCCAAAGGGCGTAAAACAGCCTACCCCTACCCATTGTTAAGGATCCTTACGCAAGCGACCAAATCTTTCCTTTTCAGTGGCTTCCTCTGCCAGGAGCTGGTGCAGCATGATCAGCTGTTCCATGGAATAGCGCCACAGAAATGCACACAATGAAGCAAGGCTCTTTCCAAAGTGCAAATAATTCAAAGATTTGAGGCCTGTTCGCTGTCATGGGATTATGAGCTTACAATTTGACAATATGATCAAAGATTACGAACACACACATGAGCGTCTGGAAAGACTGCGGAGTTTTGGCCCTGATCGGGATATACTCGGCCGAGGAGTTTGATACTAGAGACTTGATTGCTGTTTGGAATGGAGGGGGAAAATACAGTATGCATCACGATGTACGGCCGGCCCTGGCTTTCTGAAGGCTTGAAGATGTCGCCCCACCAGAAAAGCCTACGTAACATTGTTCATACCCCGCAACTATGGCATTCTAAAAAAAAATGAGGGGTAACTATAGGAGTAGCTCCTTTCTATTCGCTCCCCTCCGCGAACAGACTTGATGCAACCGTCTGTAGCCTCGTGAGTTGACCATAGTTCGGATGGGTATCCTATGCTCATTTATCATATCAAAGAAACGCAGTTTTCAGCTGTGTTGATAAACCAACTTAATTTATATTACTTCAGTGACCATGCATGCAATTAGCTACTTGATCTAATTTATGAGCCATCATCGGTAAGGGTGTTAGTCTCAAGCAAGGTGAATCTGACATTGTAGGCTGCTCGAGGCTACATAGTTAAACCTGGTTCAAAATATTTCACCGATCCCCTGAACCATAATGAACGTCTATTCCATATTGTTCTTTCCTGTGTCAGTTAAAAAAATATTTTACTATTATGCGTAGTAGGTAAATCTAGAGAAAGTCCCAGAAATTGTCTGAACTCACATTACTGTTCATAAAAACAGGCCCTAGTTTCGATTTATTGTTTCTTCTCGACAAAAGGGTCGTTTGGGCCAAGTACTAACTTTGGATCAGTACTATATATTCTTAGTGTAGTTCTAGTCGAACTGCCAGAGAGACTGAATAATGAAACATCGTTTTAGGGCGGAGAGCTCGAGAAGTGAAGATAGTTATATAGTAGCGTCATATCGCTGTAGGTACTAGATACATGTTCTGCTGGTTATCAAAGAGGTTTCTGCGCCTGTTCGTGGTTCTGTTGGTACATAGCTGCAGTCGTTTCCTTGAGATGTTCCAGGTCCATGGTTCGTTTCTTTCTGTGCTTTCCCCGTTTTTAAACTCTCCCCGCAAAGTATGTTTTTGTACATGATTGAATTAGATGCTAGTGGCGATAATATTGTGCTAGCTGCTTGAATTTCAGGATACTCGAAGGAAGCCTGCGACCAGATAAAGGGGATGCCGTTCATATTGCGCTTCAGTAGATGATATAGATGAGTCTTGCTTGTTGCTTATTAGGGATATATGGCTGTAAAAGAGAGCTCTAGGCCAGCTCAGGAGAGGCTTGGTGCTCTATCGCACATACACGTATCGTATGCATCAGAAAGCTTAAATCAAAAAGGTGAGAACTATAATCTGGCTGATCTGGCCAACCTCACCAACCCCACGTACACCAACGTAGCTGGGCTCATGTTGGCCACATATAAAGCTTGCGGTAGAAACATGGGTGGAGTCTTGTTGGCCTAAGCAGCCATACAAAGCCCTGTTCTTAAATCATGTTTCTAGAACAACTCTATCTCTCGCTGTATATCTCAACAGCTGAGCTTCTTATTAGTGGCCTACGGGGAAAAATGCCAGCTCCCGCACGTTGCATTTCATATCGTGCAGATCGACAGCTCATGCAGAAACAAACATACTGGATTTTTACTCTGGACCCTAAGTGCTTTTAGAGGCCAATGTGCGTTGAGATAGATAGCTGTATGACCTGCCTGGGCCTGGCCTCCTATATATTGAAGTTCGGTCTCCCAGTACACATTACTGTACTGCACTGCACTTGTTGCATGAATAAACTTTTGCCCAGCAATTTGGCTGGCAATCAGAGTTTTGCAACAAAGTGGGCGGAGTGATGGCCTATTCTCCCGCAAATACCATATTAGGGAAACAGCCTTCGAAGCCTGAGCGGTCTGATAGGTCTGTAAAAGGATTTTCGGGCTGTCTCTTAAGGTTACATTTTTGTTGCGAAAGTTGTAGTAGAGACTCCTCCGCAGAGAGGCTACAACACTGGATCACAAGGTATCACTCGCAGGTAAGAAACCCCTTTATAGGCAGGAATTGGGAGAACGCCAACCTATGGCAGTTCTCTCGACATTTACCTGTTAGCTTGGCTGGAGAATAATAAAGAAGGTTTCTGACGCCTTATAGAACAGCTCCAAAGACTAGTTTATCGTCAATTACTTCCCAACAACTCGCTAGCATGCGCTCCTTGTGACTACACGGCAGAATAGCCTATGCGAGGGTAATAGGCCTATCCGAGGTATAAAAGAAAGACAATCCTAGGTCCTTTGGAGTAAGCCTACAAGATTGGTATTTCGTCCCTAGGAGTTGCCCCATGGACATCGAGGACAGGCACTAGTACTGCCTATTCGTTCGTTAGTTGCCGCCCTTCCGTGTCCGCTTCTCATAGGGTTTTCTAGGTGTGGGATATATGTTCAGATGTGTTCTAGGCCTAAATAATTAAAAGTTGTCCGTTATTTGAGGAAAGAAAGAGGTGTAGAAGATCTCGTGCCGGCTTTGGGTAGCTGGTGATTCTAACCGCCAGAACGAAGGTAGGTGAGAGCCCTTTCGCCGTTAGTTTTCGAATGGCTAATAACAGACACAGACACAGACAGACGCCATGAGGACCAAGAGCCGTTGTTCGTAGCACCAACCAGGGCTATAATTATCGAGACTGAGCCGTTATTCTGCGCCAATATATCTCCGAGGCTGCCCAGGAGCCTGGGGATTGACGTGACGAGTGACACTCCATGATCCAACCGCTTGCTCACTATCGCTAGACAAGGGAAACGGAGGGTATGATCAGCTTATATATATAGACACCACGGACTCGGTAAGCCTTACATAAAGGCACAATCTTATTTAAAATTCAGCCCTGTGCCTGGTCCAGTCTGGGATGTAGCAATGGTAAGCCACAGGTGGCTGGCTTCAGGTCCAGCTGAGAAGAGCGATATCAAATCAATTGCATTTTATTAATACATTCACATGACGTTAATATTAAGGCTTTTTAATTGCAGATTGATAGGTGCGTGTAACGCTATGAGAGTTGGGTAATGTTGGGTGATATAAACCACGTTCGTCTCAACCACAGCCACGCCGCGCGTCCCAACGTCGAGGAGACGGCCGCTAGCTTCTTTCAAGCTTCTAGGCGCATATGATAATAAACGAAAAAAAAACATATATAACTCCAGTCATCGGTCAATTTCTGGGGGGAAGAGAAGAAAGAAAAAAAAAAAACAAGAAAATATTAATAAGAAAAAGGAATAAAAGAATATAGCCGCCCGCCTCGGGACGGATATTCAGAACCCCTTATCCTTATCCCCGGCTTAAAACCAGGGCCTATCGCCGGCACCTTTGCGGCACGTACCTTCACATATGTAACTACCTCAAGGAACTCATGCTCACTCACTCGTTGGAGGAGACCTCCGGGCCAACACGTTTTTTCTGTGGCTTATTATATATGCCCGTGGACTTGTCGATCTTCCCCGGCCAATCATTGCGTTATATATATCCCTTAATTCCTAATCTCCTATAATAATATAATACTGAAAAGACAGTACAATTCATGTGGGGATCAATTCTGACCGTAAATAATTAGTGTTTTACTAACAGTTTATTGATAGGCAGGGACGCGATGTAAATACCGGATATATATATATGTATATATATATATCCTGCGCCCAGATACGAGAATTATCCTCATTGGACGCCTGGTCTCACGCCTTACTCAAGTAATGCCGTATATAGGTTCCAGTAATGTTGGGGCAACAGATCCCGATGTCTTCATGTGGCTGGCGTGCATGAAAATTTGAGTATTTGGGACAACACAGCTACTGGAGTGACGTTCCCGGGATAAATCGCGGTTTCTAATCGATAGCTGATACCCCAAAACTTACAGTATGTACCTACTGGTTGGCCTAACTCCTCAGGAGTTACTAATTTATCGCTGCATCGCCCGGCCTTGAAATGCGGCTTGCTCGTGAAAGCTACTCTCCATGACGTTTCCGAACACGACCAATATTGCATACCATATAAAAAAGGGGGGGGATTTGGCATTTTTTGTGTGCATGCAATATTGGTCGTGTTCGGAAACGTCATGGAACTAGTAGTATCTTTCCCGTACCTTCCCGAGTTGACATTGCACTCCTTTGAGACCTTGAGGGCAATTCAATACAGCAAGTAAGAATCAAGGTATCTGTACCGCAATATCTGAGAAAAAAACATTCGTTGCGAGACAACAACAATTTAATGTTCCACACCAAAACTTCCCCAGATATTGCGGTATGCCTACCCAGTACTAGTGGTCAAAGCCTAGATAAACTGCCCGATGTGGTAGAAAACATGCCATTTCCCAGTACTGTATATCTGCGAAAGGCATATCTTGCTTGATTAGGGGGAAAAAGATTCTCAATCTAAACTACACAGTCCAAGAATGAATTTAGGCATCATACGGCATTCAATGGATCATGTGATTCTGAACCTCGATAATCATGGCCAAGCAAAGATACTGTATGTATTCTATGAACCACTAATAACAGCTCAGACTGGCCCTCCCTTTAAGTTAACAGCAAGATAAAAAAAAAAAAAAAGTACAGTACAGTACAGTACAAAGCTACACCTAAGTCGTACCCACCCAAGCAGTTCACACACATAAACATACATTACTAGTACACCTCATCCCATCACATTCACCCCACCCACGCCGCTCACAATATAGAAGACATGAGTATAGATAATATTATTTACTCCTCCCCTTCCCAACCAGATCATTACGCATATCCATCCATGCCCATGCATCCGCCATTTACAGAGCCAGCTGCTATGATACCTACATGCCACGACAAAACAAAACATGATACACCACAAGCACAGTAAAAAAAAAAAAAAGACAATACTAGACAGAAAAAAGACCCTAAAAATTTTTGTTTTCTAAACGCCAAACACAAAACCACATGGTTTATATTAAAATAGGCATAGTAGCGGATAGCAGTCCAACGGAAGAAGAATGAAGTGAAGTAAAAGTATATGAAGAAGGAAGGAGTAAAAAAACAAGTACTAAAGAAAGAATTTATGTAAACAGTTGAAAAAAGAAGTAAGAATCAAGAAAAAGTAGAGCCTAAGAGGATGATGATGCAGTGGTTAAATGCTCTTAGGGCTAAAGGAAATGGATAAATAGATAGAATAAATAAAACAGAAAAAGAAAAGGAATTGAAGAGAACTGACGAGCTGTGGTTTGAAAGACCTAGCTTATCAATACCCACAAGAGGAAGAATATCATGAGGACTAAAACACGTTTTTATGTTAGTGACCATTATTATCAGAGTCTCTTGGGTGTAAGAACGGGTCAAACGGGCCCTCCCACCCCAGACCCCGTACCCCACACTAGCGGCGCAGCGCCAAAAAAAGTAAAAAAAAAAAAAAACCTACCTCCAAACATCTTCACAACCAACCACCGATTACTGCTCACCCGTGCCCAATACTTCAGCAGCTCCCTTTGGCCGCCCTCCACATTGGCCACCACATCCTCCGTCTCATGATCAATCCTCTGAATCATTTCACTCTGCTCGCCGACCATTTGCGCCAGCTGGCTGAAGATGCCGCCCAGCTCCGTGATCGTCTTCTCGATCGCCTCGATGGCCTCCGATCTTGCCGAGATATACGAGTTTGCCGCCGACCCCTCCTCCATCAACGCCAGCTGCTGCGCATTCATCGAGGACGCCGCAGCCGGTGTGGGGTCTAGTGAGAGCAAATCTGGCTGTGTCGCTGGGCGAGGGGTACTCGACGGGGTAGCGTATAAAGGTGAATGGTATGACGGCATGTTGTTTGCTGTGGCGGGGTGGTAAGCGGATGACGACGAATAGCCAATAGAGGCAGACGAAGATGGGAGGGGGGCAGAAGCAGGGGTGCGGGGGGTCCTACGATCTGCAGAGTTGGAGCGCACGTTGGACACGAATTGGTCGGTGCGGTGGCGCGACGCCTGGATGTTCTTTGTGCGCACCTCGAGGACCTCCTTAAAGCCGACGGAGACATCGGCGAGTTTACCCTGAAGCATGACGACGACATTCTTGGAGTGCTCGCCTTCTTCGGATTTGGCGTTGGCGGCGGCTTTCGACCGAGTTAGGGCTTGTAGGGACGATATTTGGGCGTTGATGGAAGAGAGGTCTTGCTTGATTACGTAGGTGAGTTCGGCGATCTCGACGGGCTTATCATCGAAGAGGGCTTTGCGTTTGGCCACTGTTATTCATATCATCAGTTAGACCTTAGTCCCCAATTCTGAAACAATATCTATATCGTTTCGGGATATTTTCCCCGCCATTTCCCCATATCCCATTCCCAATATCCCATATCCCATTCCCAATATCCCATCCCCCAATATCCCGTGCCCAGTATTCCATTCTCCCACTCCATGAAACAGTGCATCGCAGTGAAGCAGTTCCCCAAAAGAACCCAAGAAAACAGGACAAAGAGGGGAGGAAAGAAAGAGAGAGAAAAAAGGAACATACACATCGCCAGCCTCTCTAGCTTCCCCATCGTTTCCGTAATCGCCCTCCCAATCTCCATGGCCTTCCTGGCAAACTCTCCTCTTCCGCCCTGGCGCCGCGGCTGCTCCTCGGTGCCCTTGCTGAGTAACCGTGCATGCGCAGAACTTGGGTTGTTCCTGCTAAGCTTCTTGGCCGCCGAACTCGTCAGGGCGTGGAACTCGGTGGTGCGGTCCTGGATAGACATCTTGAAAAAAAAAATATTATATATCTTCTCGTCTTTTGTCCCGTAGTGTTTCGCGGTGTTTGTGTAGAATGAGGTATGTATGTTGTATGGGCGGGGCGTTGGATTGGGGGAGATAAAAAAAAAACTTGGAATCCGAAGGGATCAGGGGCTCGGGCTCAACGAATGTTTTTTGAAATGTACGTGTTGCAAAGCGGTCCTCATACTACGCGGGAAGGGATTGTAGGGAACGACCCTAACCCTGGGTTTGGGCAGGTTTTGTAACACTTTTTCCCATGTCTATGGGGGCTATATTTAGCCCGATGCAGGGCGAATTCAATTTTTTTGTGTGGCTTTTTTTTTGTGTGTGTGAGTGCAATGGTGGCGATGTGCAGAAACGGACGCCAGGGCCGCCGGGATAGTGAAGATATGTACCCGTAGCCGCGCGGAGGAGGAGGAGGAGGAGGGGGAAAAAAACTGAGTTTTCAAAACGAAAATTTCAAGGGTGCGTGGTGGGTTAATTGTTGTTGTGTTTCGGCTTTATTCTTCAGTAATCAAGCATTCTATGAGATGGGGAGCACTTATGAGATCATAGAAGGATATCGTTGGTCCCGTGATCGACCAATCGGGAAGGTGCGCCCTGATTGGTTGAGGCGCTCTTTGAGGGTTTCAGGAGGGACTGAAATAAAAGACTAGAAGGTGAACGAACCGGAGTGGTGGAAAGCTTATTGCCAGTTTCATAATATAAGAATATGGAATCTCAGGTGTGTGAGCGGAGAGCCTAGTGGGCTAATTAGATGGGACGGATAGGGTTCATGTGCGGGGGCGTATGGGGGCGAAAGTGAGCTTCGAGTGATATTTCATGACTTCACAGGACACGGTTATCCTCATGCTTCTGCAATTCAAGAATCTGATAAAAGAAAGACTTATCCTCAAAGCAACTAGATGCCTGGGCTTTGATTATTCCAATTTCTCAAGAGTCTCTCCGTCCTTTAAACTCTAGGCCCCGACAGTGCATGATAAGGCCCTACTACGTATAAGGCTCGAAGATACGCTGTGTATGATATAATATTACAAGTATTTAGAGAATAATTTTCTGCTGATGTGTGCATGTAGTGTACTTGGTGGGGTGAGTTTCATGCTACAAGGTGACTTAAACAGAAACGACATTCTTGAAAGTGAAGTGCACGCATAGAATTCACGGGTCTATGCAGTAGTGGGGTTTTTATAACTTTCAAGAAACATCCATCCAAACACATATACACCCATTCATTTACCATCCACTTTGGTCTCCTATTCAAATATCTAGAAAGGACAACCCACCTACATACGATACGCACCACGCTCCGGCCCGCTAAAGTAACGCTAAGAACCATCTGCCTCACCTCCCAAGTCCACCGTCATAAACATTCGATAAACCATTCCCAAACCCCTCCCTGCAAACCACAAACTACACCTACATAATAAATATTACAAACCCACCATGTTATCCCTCCACACCTTCCTCCTCGGCTTCTCCATCACCACTCTCACCATCCTCACGCTCCTCCTCCTTCCGCTCCTCATCCAGCTCCTGACACCCCCAGCCATCCTCGCCCTCGTCCACTACACAATCCTCTTTTTCACCGCCACGCTTATACTCCTCATCCTCCGCCAGGTCCTCCTCATCCCGCTGCACGTCTTCCGCGACACGGCCTATTGGTGGTACCTACGTAACCTGTACATCCCGCGTTTCGCTCATTTTGTTGGACGTCTCTACCGCCAGTACCGCGGCTGGGGTCTGGCGACAGCTGCAGTGGGAGGGTTGGTACTTTCGGTGGGGATGGGGTTTGAGCTGGATCTGTGGTTGGTCGTCGTGGCGCATTGGGTTGCGTTGTTGGCGGCGTGTGTGAGTGCAGAGGAGCTGGCTGCTGGCTTAGAGTGGGTAAGGAGGCATTGGAGGTTTTGTGTGCAGATTGCGGCGCTGGTGGTGTTTTTAATGGCGTTTTAGAGCTTGGGAATCGGCCTTTAATTAGGGATAGGTGACTATTAACTAGCGGCTTGTAAATAGCTATAATGAGTGGACATGACCATGACCGAGTATTTTTACTAAATTTTCTTGCATCTAGTAATCATAGTGAATTTTGTTTCGTAGATAGTTTCAGATGATGAACTTTCGTATGCATCATACTGGTTCTAGATGTGTTTGTAGATGGGGTTGTAGATATATCAGACGCTGTACCATGCACTTCCCCCAAACTTCTATGCTGTTGTTTATAGACCATTAAGATTTTTATATTCGTGAGATTGAAATATCAGTAACCTCACTTCCCAGCGATAATAAGAGCGATACTGATCACAGCCCATCACCTATAATCACAACATATCACTCGGCTTTGTATCCCACAAGCACAAAGCCCGCCAATGGGGCTTTTTATCAGAGTAAATCTATCTATGCGTATCTACCAGTGAGACCACAATAGAAGGGGCCACAGCCTGCTCCTGTCCACAAATAGCCCTAACCCATAACACACCGCCACACCTCATACTAACAGACCACCGCCACCGCCACACGAACGACGGATCCCACCAGGCCGCGCAAGGTGGTACAGATTGTTCCATCACCGTGCATTTCATTCACTTCAAACTCTAACAACACCCTCAAACAACTCATACCAGAGGTCTCTCTTACTCTCTCTCTCTCTCTCTCTACTCTCGCCGCTTTCATCCTTCAACATTCACAATCCACGCTCGCTCTCACCACTGTACACTGATTATGGCCGTCCCCACATCAAGCAGCTGGGCCCAGCTCCGGCAGCAAGCTCGCTCCTTGGAATCACAAGTATGCACAGAGTTCTGAATACATCTAGTTTTGGGGTGTTTTATAGCTAATATGGGGACTGTGCAGACAGAGAACCTCTTTCACACGTACTCAGCATTCGCCTCATCTCCACCTGCAAAACCTACTGAGGAGGAGCTCCAGACCGAGCGCAAGCTGCAAGACATTCTCTCAAAGGTTCGTTGCCCTCTCTCCTCAATCCCTACCCTACCCCCTACCCCACTCCATTCACTCCCGCCCCCATTTCCCCACCTTGTAACCCCAGCTAACCCTCACCCTAGCGCGACACAACCGTAGCCTCCCTCTCACGTCTTATCGACTCCGAATCCGCCCTCACCTCCTCTGCCACCAAACTCCAAAATCTCTCCCTACACCGCAGCACGCTCTCCGACCACCGCCGCGAGTTTGCGCGCCTCAAGTCCACCATCGCTGAGTCGCGGTCCCGCAACAATCTCCTCTCGACAGTCCGCGACGACATTTCTGCATTCCGCTCTGCGAGTAGGATTGAGGAGGGGCGGTCAGAAGCGGACTATATGCTCGACGAGAGAGAACGCATTGATAGGAGTCATAATATAGCCGATGGGGTGTTGAGCCAGGCCTATGCAGTCAATGAGGACTTTATGGGGCAGAGGCAGATGTTGCAGAATATCAATAGACGCATCGCGAACAGCGCGAGTAAGGTGCCGGGTATTAATACGCTTGTCGCCAAAATTAATACGAGGAAGAAGAGGGATAGTGTTATTTTGGCGGCGCTGATTACGGTGTGCTTTTTGGGGGTTTTGTGGTTTCGGTAGTTTGTGGGTTTGGTTTATTTCTTTTCTTTTTTTCTGTTCGTGGATTTTGCTTTGGTGGATGGCGTGGACTTTTTCCCTTCCTTGATTGATGGGATTTTGTCTCATTAGCTACGCTTGCTTTCTTACTCTGCTTTGATTAAGAGTGCATTTTTCCCTTTTTCCCTTTTTTCTTTATTCTCTTTTCTCATGTCTGGGTTTCTCTTCTTTTTCTTTCCTTCTTGCATTGGCGTTTGCTATTGCTATTGCTATTACAGTGTACATGGCCGTAGGAATGGATATCCTAATCACTTGCAGATTAGATAATAGTTTGTGCCCTAATACGCCATTAACCAACAAAAACCCTTGGGGGGGGGGTCAAAATCAGGTTCTCCCCGCTCTGACGACATGACGGGGTCATGTGATAAATTTGGGGTCTTGAACATCACAGGCATTATTGGGTCAATGGGATCTTGTTGCCTGATTGGGAGGTTCTTGGTGTGTTACAAATGCCTCCTTTGTGGTTTCGTACAGGCAGGTGAGTTGATATGATATGATATGGCCGCTCTGTCATCAGAGAAGATCGGACTTCTGCTATTGCTACTGCTATTGATCTTGGGCAATGGTGGTGGTTTGGGGGGGGGGGGGGATGGCTCTTCATGAGGCATCACTCGGGCGATAAACTAAATCTAGATCCACAAGTAATATAGGTACAATCTCGTGCCCATCCCCTACGGACAACTTACTGTTTGACCGAGCCTAGGTATATACAATCCTGTGCAGCCGATACGTCGTTAGGTTTTTTTTTTGGGTCTGTTGCCCAGTATGGTGGCTGGTTATCAGATCAGGTCAGATTGATATTGCCTTTTGTGTGTGTGTGTGTGTGGCTATGGATGTTACTCAATCAGTTGAGTTGAGAAATGCCCTTCATGAAACGTCACTCGCGTCAAAATCTCGGCGTCGTCAGGTGTATTCCGTTTTCAGCACCACCACCACCACCACCACAAAATGGATGCTGTCAATGATCAAGAGACACCTTTTTCTGAGCATGAGTGGAAAAAACCTACTATTGATATTTTACGTCTAAAAACGCTTTTTTACTAACTACCTGTTTTATTTGCAGAAACCACGCCACCCTCTCCAACCCCCCCCTAAACACCCCCCTCAAATCTCGTCCATAGCCTCCTGCACCCTCCTCTTCTCCCTCTCCACCCTCTCCCTCTCCACCCTCGCCTCCTCCCTCTCCTCCTCCATCTTCTTCCACTCCTCCCTCAACTTCACCACCCCCCTCCTCAACGCCATCCTCTCCTCCTCGCTCGCGCGCCCACTCCCCGCCCACCTAATCCTACAGTCCCAGTCCACAAGGTACACATACCCCACCTTCTCATTCGCGTATGCCATCCTTGCCCTCACCTCCTCGTCTAGTCCCCTCTGCACCAAAAAGTACCGGCCCCACACATCCTCGCTCATGCCCTTCCTGATCCTCCCGACAAACGCCCTGATCAGCCATGCCTTCAGCACGTTGGTCTCGACATTGATATCGACGCGGCGGACGCACTCGTCGTATTGGTCTTCTAGGCCGGAGGTGAAGGTGCGGACCTGCGCCTCGGCCCAGGCGCTGCTGAAGACGCTGACGACGCTGACATGGCCCTCGAGGGTGGAGGTGGTGTTCTGGAGGGGGTCGGTGGGGTGGAGGAGAGTGCGGCCGACGAGGTTGGGGAAGAAGAGGGACTTTGTGGAGCGGAAGAGGAGGGGGGGCGATAGGAAGGACTTGCCTTTATGGGTGGTAGAGAGACGGGTGAGGTCGTGGAAGTATGGGCGGAAGATCTGTTTGGTCCTGCACCCACGATAGTCAGCGCCATTGAGCATAAGCTCCCCAAAGGAAGAGTAATAGGGAAGAGGGACAGGGAGGGAGAAATACATCTTCTCCCGCTTCTCCAAGTGCTTATCCCAATTCTTAAAATCATCCCTCCGCTCGGCCCAGGTCCTTGTATCGATACCGGTGTTCTCGTCCGGGCGCGGCGGATGGTCCATACCAATCGGCCGTGAGAGCATTGGGGGCGTCGCATCAGCGTCTTTGCCCTTCAGGCTTGTGTCAATATCCTGGAACGGCTCTTCATTCTCTTCTGGCTTCGGCTTCGGCTTTGGCGCTATCGAAAAGAGGCGGTGGTTCAAGAGCAATGGGTTCGCTACCGAGGGTTTTATACAGAAGGTAGGCCGAGCAATTGATCCCCGGGAGAGGGGAAGAATAGCACGGGTCATCGTGCGTGGTAATGACATTTCTGCTAGTTTTTTTTTTTTTTTTTTATTATTATTGGAGGAGGTAAGGGTGAGTTCTCAGCAGTCCCTGCAGAACCGTTGGTGGGTTGGGTGGTGGGGTTGGAGTTGGGTTGTTGAGCCGCTGATGCGATAGGTAGGGATTATCGGCCTTATGATATTCTAACGGTCTGTCACCAGGTAGATTCTACTCTCACATGTGCTCTCATACATCTCATGATATTCGATTGTCACTGGGACGCACATGTATATGATCACTAGAATATATATATATATCCGACAATACAATGAAATATGTTCTACGTCCAATACATATTGTTATCAATACAGCTCAATGAAAAGAGGTGAAGATAGGAGAATTAAGAAAGAAAGACCTCGCTCTATAACTATGGGGCGGAAAGAACACAAGTGGAGTTCAGTTAACTGGGCCGACTATAATACCTCGCTCGCCCGATCAAGGCTACATGACCCAACCCGAAAAAAGTAAGAGTAAGAATACTGAAACAATGATAGTAGAAACCCCCATGAAAACCTAGAAAAAGGAAGAGTTACAATCATCGGAGAAAAGCAGTTGTACACCTACTACACCAAACCGGCAAACAGAAGAGAAGAGAAGAGAAGAGTGAGAAAAAATTGCGAAATCCCTATCTAAATACCCATCGTATAGTCTAGCTCAACTCCGGGAACAACCCCGGCAATAACCTTCACAAATACCACCAAGTACTGGTCTACTCTGAGGCCGCCGTCGTCAGCAGTCTCCGTTTCCTCGGTCTCGCCGGCGGCGGGAACCTCCTCCCACTCTTCGCGTTCGCGCCTTCGGGCCATGCTCTCAAAGATGCGCTTCATGACCTCAGCATGACGACATGGATGCACGCTGGCCATCTGTACGCTGCCTTCCATGGGAGGGAACTCCTCGATGGTTACAGTCTTCTCACGGTAGTCGGGCGCAATGTCCTCGAACATGACTGTGGGAGGGTTTAGGGGCATACGGGTGGAGCCGTCATAACCGGAAAGGTAAAAGCGTGGGACACGGTAGTAAACTGAGTAGGTAATGTAAAGGTTGTAGGTGCGGAGGGGTCTAAAGGAACGGGCGGGGGTTAGCTGAGCTATCAAAGCTTGGAAGAGGGGGGCAGGGATGTCTCAGATAGCTAGAGCTAGCTATCTAGAGCTTCCCCTCCTCGGCTATTCAGCTCTGGAGGAGCTCCTGAACGAGATGTAAACAAATGGGCAGGTGTACTCACGCCTTCACACCTCTGCCGCCTGCTTTAGGCTTTGGAGCTTCCTTGATGATGGCCTCATCATCGTCCTCCTCCTCATCTGGGATATCGTCCTCCTCTTCCTCCTCTTCCTCCTCGCCAGCTTCATCCACTGCTTTTACTTTTGCCACATCGGAAGCTTCCCCGGCGGCAGCAGCTGGGGTGTTTGAAAGAGTGTTATCCTCCCACTCGTCCTCCCCCTCTTTGGCTTCGCCAGGGTTCCACGAAGAGAAGGTGTCGTCGACACGGCTATGGCAGGGCGCGTTACGGAGAACGAGATACTGCTTGTCCTCAGGCAGATGCGATACACGCTTTGCTGCGTCTGCTGGAGCCCAGGACCAGGTTGGGAATTTGTAGACGAGGTAGTCGCCGGCGGCGACGAACTCTTCGGGGGTAACTTGGCCGGTCTTGGTGAATGTTGAAGCGTTGGAGGGGGTTGAGAGATACTCCCTGAGAGTGGATAGAGTTGAATAGAACGGGTTCATACTCATGTTGACGGTATTTGATATATTGCAATATGGTACTTGGCTTTTGATACTGTAGCTAGCTAGCTTATAGGTATGTAGTTGCAGCGTTTGGTAAACTTATATGGATATGGAGGTGCCCGTTTATGAAGCAGAGACGGGTGGATATAAAAGATGATGTGGGACTTGTTTGTAAGTGGGGTGGGAGTGTGGGGGGGGGGGGGGGAAGGTAGTAGTAATGACTGGATCGTAGGAGATGTAGAACGGGGGATAGGGGAGAGTCACACGAGGAGCCAGTGCTAAGGAAGGACCATGGCGGGGGAGGGGAACTAACAAGGCTATACCCAGTGATACTCCTTGTCTACGTAACTATTAGTATTGGAGATCTGCCAGTGAAATATGGGTCACGTGGTGCAAATTCAGAGAGTGTGACCCAGCCCTTCAACTGTTCTTTGTTAATGGTTACCCTACCCAGGCTGCCCTGTCTCGTGATTCTCAGTGTAGCCTCTCTTCTTCTGTCACGAATCCTCCCTCTCATCCTGCAACATCTTCAACGCCTAACCTTGCAATCTTTACTGCACCTCCCTCCCCGCTACAACTAAAATAAAAATAAAAAAATAAAAATCGCCCTCAATCCGTTTCAATCGTTTCAATCGTTTTAATCATGGCTGAAGGTGGGATCAACAGAAAGGAGGATGCTAAGCTCGAATTCAAGACCTCTACTGAGGTTACTGTGTAATCCCCCTACAACCCGTTCGCCACTGCGCGTAACCTGCCTGTACTAACATCCAAACAGCGCACCGACCTGTATGTGCCCTCAACTTTGATTTGCCCTGCACGATTTGAGAATACTAACATATAGTTCTATTTTCAGTCGAGTCTATGCAACTGAAGGGTACGGCTCCTCCTCCTCCGCCCCCCCCCCCCCTCAAAGTGTCTACCGCTTTTGTACTGACTTTTCATGTGCAGAGACCCTTCTTCGTGGAATCTATGCCTATGGTTACGAGTCCCCTTCGGCTGTTCAATCGCGTGCCATCGTTCAGATCTGCAAAGGTCGTGATACAATCGCGCAGGCACAATCCGGTACTGGTAAAACCGCAACTTTCTCTATTTCTATCCTCCAGGTTATCGACACCGCCGTGCGCGAAACACAAGGTTCGTTCCCCAAACCCCTGGTGGCGTATAAGCAGTTCACCATTGACAAATCGGAACAGCGCTCGTTATTTCCCCTACCCGGGAACTTGCGACCCAAATTGGATCCGTCATCATGGCTTTGGGAGACTACATGAATGTACAATGCCATGCATGCATTGGCGGTACCAACATCGGGCAGGATATCCAGAAGCTCGATTACGGCCAGCACGTTGTCTCTGGAACTCCTGGGCGAGTCGCAGACATGATCCGCCGCAAGAACCTCCGCACACGCCACATCAAGATGCTCGTTCTCGATGAGGCCGACGAGCTCCTTAATATGGGTTTCCGTGAGCAGATCTACGACGTATATCGTTATCTTCCCCCCAGCACGCAGGTTGTCGTCGTATCGGCTACTCTGCCCTATGATGTGCTTGACATGACCCGAAAGTTCATGACAGACCCTGTACACATTCTTGTCAAGCGTGACGAGTTGACCCTCGATGGTCTTAAGCAGTACTTCATTGCTGTCGAGAAGGAGGAGTGGAAATTCGACACCCTGTGTGATCTGTACGACACCCTGACCATCACGCAAGCTGTCATTTTCTGCAACACCAGGAAGAAGGTGGACTGGTTGGCGGAGAAGATGAGAGAGGCCAACTTCACGGTCTCATGCATGCACGGAGAGATGTTGCAGAAGGAGCGCGACAGCATTATGCAAGACTTCAGGCAGGGAAATAGCAGAGTGCTTATTTCGACCGACGTCTGGGCAAGAGGTATCGACGTTCAGCAAGTCTCACTGGTAATCAACTACGATCTGCCAAACAACCGTGAGAACTACATTCACAGAATCGGTCGAAGTGGTAGATTTGGACGTAAGGGGTATGTCATCAGCTTTCTACGGTATAGGGTTTAGATGAAAGGATTACTAACTGACGTACTATAGTGTCGCTATTAACTTCGTTACTACCGAAGATGTGAGGATTCTCCGCGATATCGAGCTTTATTACAGTAAGCCCACCCTTCCCCCCATTACTATTAACCACTTGACCGCTAATACCTCAATTCTTAGGTACCCAAATCGACGAGATGCCAATGAATGTCTCTGATCTTCTAGCATAAGCGCACTGTCGACAGGTCGACATTTCTTTAGTTTCCATGATACGCAAAAAAGCACGCCGTCTCAGATAAAGAAGGCAAAAAATTTATCGCACAAAGGCAAAAAGTGAGGAGGAAATGGTCTGTATGGCTAAAGGTTTGTACCCTATTACCACCCCCGCGCCCTTCTTACTGGCGATACGCATAGATATAAATTATTAATACAATGGTACTGACAAGATGGTATATAGACTGAATGAAATTTATAACACGAAATTTGCTTATTTTTATGTTTGTTTCTTTTTTAACTTTTTTTCTTTTTTCTTTTTGGGGCTTTCTTTTTTTATGCGCACATACTAGAATATCTTAGCCCAGCAACCCCCGTGAGTGAATGATATATCTGGTAGTTAATCAGTAAACTCAAATTGAGAGCGAAGTTCATTCTTTCTAGTGAGGACTTTTTGCCGTATCCGTAATGTGTAAAGTAGTGTGGCAAGCACCTCCGATCTTGGAACTGCCACCGGAGACGCTTTCTGGAAACCCTTGGTGTGGTTGGTCAATTATGATCGCAACTGGTGAGAAGCATCTCGATCACTCTTTTTTTGAATATTGGTATAACAACCGCGATAAGGAGTCACTATACCGGGCCGGTTGAATGGAATTCTATTCACAGGGATCTTTGGTCAGACTATATAGTTTATTTGACTGCGCTTTCGATCGTTGTTCCACGTTTGCCATCAACACGGGGATGGCCGGATACATACATCTGCAGTTGCTATAAGGAGGACGCGCAGCGATATAAATTCCTGGTAGTAATTATCTATAGTACAAAAAAAAGGCTCTTTGGAACAAATAGATATATATAATCCATGACATTAACTTTTTGATATAGACTAAACTGACCCGCCCGGTGTAAAAAACTCCGTCAACCAAGATGTAAAGTATAAAATGAAATGATTAATCGACCTGGATATCAAACGCCCGCATCAAGAGAAGACTATATCCCAGTATTTCATGAAGGTGTTCCTAGAAGAATTCACACCGAATCAGTAAAAAAGGACCCAAGAGTCAGGTATATGTAACATAGGAGTTTGCGGTTGCATGCCTGGGGGGAGCAGGGACAAAATGGCGCTCGTATTCATCGATGTCTGCTTTATCGGAGAAGAGATCAACATCTTCTGGTGCCCGCCATTTAGTCTTATGAATGAGCTTCCATGAGATGAATAGGACTGGGAAGAGGAAGATCATTAAGTATCTTATTTCAACCCCCACATTCGAGTTAGTTTTTTTTTTGTTCCCTTCTCTTTTTTCAGACGGTAGGGATGGAATGGGAAGACTCACGAGAAGAGGAAGGTGGGGATATCCCAGTTCCCTGGTACGAATACAGTGTAGCCGCCGACAAAGCACATGATGAATGTGGCAGTCAAAGCATACCATGCTGAAGCTGGTTGCCAGAAGCCCTTGTGCGGTAGGGTATCCCGCGAGATTCCCTGCGCGGCAAGAGCTTTTCTGAACTTGATGTAGGTGAAGGTGATCACTGAGAAGTTGATTAATTGTGAGGCAGTTACCTGAGAAATTTTAGCTACAAGAAGCTATGAATAGTGGTGGCAGGATGGAGTACAAACCAGGTTGATAAACCATTGTAGAACAACTGCTGCATTATTGGAGACTTGGAGGAACGAAAGAAGCGCGATCCCAAGGACAATGGTGATTGAGTAGATAGGAATACCGCCCTTGGTACACTTTGCTAGTATCTTCGGGGCTTTCCCCTCAAGAGCTATGTGTGCTGTTAGACTTTTGCCGGAATAGATATATGAAAGGATATTACAAACCAAGACCATATAAACTGCGGCTCGCGCAGTAGACATATGAATTGCCAGCTGACAGCGCTGCGGTAAAAACCAAGGCATTTACGATGTGAGGTAGGACCGGGATTCCCATCCTATCCATTGCAACAACGTAAGGAGATGCAGCGGCACCTGGCCGTCCCTCAGAGAATGCGGCCTTCATTGTTGGGTCATTATGTGGAACGACGATACCCACACAGAGGGATCCCAGAACGAAGAATGTAGTAAGACGATAAAAGACAGCATTGAATGCCCGTGGTAGTGACTTGCGTGGATTTTCTGCCTCTCCAGCTGCCATACTCACATAGTCCGGCCCGGCGATAGTAAAACTGGCTTGAATAAGGCAGGCAACAAATCCAATAAGCCTTCCAACATCGCCTGTTTTGGTTGACTCTGCAAATGGCCCCTACAATGCATAAACATTAGCTCTAAGCCCTAAAAAGGTGGGTTTCTAGAGAGGGATGAATGTTTTACCGGGTCTTTCCAATATCTGAACCCATACCTATCACCTTGTGGGTTTCCTCCCAACATCGTGACAAAAGTGAAACAGATCAAGCCAATGATCAAAATGACCTTTCCCAAGGCCATCCAAAATTCACTCTCGCCATACCATTTTACGGCAGTCAGGTTTGCAAGTCTAAAAGAAGGTGAGTTTTGCAATTGGGTTACCATGGGAATACAGAACACAATGAACTTACGCATAACATGCGATAATGACAGTAATCACAATGGCTACGTGAATTTTATCGGTCCAGTACTGCAAAATGACATTACAGGCGACAACTTCGAAAGGCACTAGAGCTGCTTCGAAGATGAAGAAGTTGTACCCAGCAGCAAAGCCAAGAGCATCATCTACATAACGGCCTGCGAAACGAATAAATGGCGAAGATACGGGGAGGTAAGTCACCATTTCCGCCATACAGTTATTAATTGCCAAAATAACGGTACACCTATATGTTGTCACAAATATGAGCATCTCAGCGCCCAATTTAGCAACCATGAAGCTCTTGGTAGTAAATCTCCGATTCTTCAAGTTAAATTAAGCTTTCCTCTTGGTATATCATTTTCCAAAACCCTCCACCGTAGGGGTAATTCAAGGGATTAGAAAATCATACCATAATGAGAAAGCGATAAATAAACTGGCGGGTCCTCCCTGCATCAGCCCTCTTCCAATATTCACATAAAGCGCAGTCCCAATCGTGCCGCCAATACCGATCAATTGAATGTGCCTTGGTTTCAATTTTCGATGTGTATGGTCGTAACTCGGGGGTAAGGAACCCATCTCGCCATCATCTGCAGAAACCCTGGCTCCGCTCAAGGAAGCCGATTCCGCTGAATTCTTCTCGGCATCTGAACGTTTGTAGGCATTTGACGAGGCGTCCTGCTTGATGCCTGTGGAGGCCATCTCTTGAATCGACGTAAGAGTCAGAAGACGGTGGGATTGGATAGGTCAATCATAGATGTGGGAGCTACTGTGTACTTATAGTTACAAATGTTCCTGGGCCATTGCATCCCCAACGGTCATTGCATATTCCCCCTGGGACAACTTTTATTTACATGCATACACATGCCAATTTTCTGAGCCTGTAGTAGTGTAATCAGCAAGTGTGTGAGATGCCTTGTTTACCCCACTAGGAGGCAAAGTAAGACGCCTGGGCGTCGTCATTCCTGCTGAAAAAGTCTAATATGTACCCCCGGTACTAACAATATGCGCACTGCGCTCATCCCGAAAGACGCCCCAACGATCGATATTCTACCGATCTATTTTCAATTGGGATTGTTACCGTACGGTCTCAGCAGATATCTCCTTACTTTCACATGTCTGTGGCTTCACTGCAGTCTGTTCCCC
This sequence comes from Morchella rufobrunnea, assembly GCA_024713595.1. Taxonomy (NCBI): domain Eukaryota; kingdom Fungi; phylum Ascomycota; class Pezizomycetes; order Pezizales; family Morchellaceae; genus Morchella; species Morchella rufobrunnea. The sequence goes on along the minus strand of JAMGYT010000002.1, from coordinate 838,270 downwards.
GAGAATTTCCTTTGATCCTATAGCTATGCAGCAGGTATGCACTTTACTCCCGATGTCCACGGGCATAAGGAAATAATAGCGCCGCTCAAAGACAGAGTACCAACAAACCCTGCGTTGTAACCCATCATAACGCAATTAGTCTTGAAAATTCCGACTGATCATTTACCAATCCCAGATGGGATTCGTTGCTGACCTAGCGATATCTTATCAGTTAGACACCCGCACTTTAAAATTTAAGTAGGCTCCACAAAACGTAGGCTCCACAAAACAGAGTAAAGGCCAAGATCACACAGGTAAGCGCATAGCGCGGAAGAGCCCTAGTGTCGCATCCGTTTGAACAAACGATCAAACTTATGGGAGTTGATAGGCTGGTTGAATGTTAACAAATTGGTTAGAGCAAAAGAATTCTAATGCACTGACTGGTATTGAGAATATCAAACCGAGTGACTGTATATGATCGTCCATGAGCACATGTATCTATGCTTGGATCTAGATCTCATAGGCAGGTAGCATTTACAGTACCTGCATTTAGAGCCATCACTACCAAGTCCCCTGCGCCAGTGACCATGATGCCCTGCAGAAAATGAGCCTGGAATTGGACATACCTACCATTTTCGCTTTCATGCATTGTTGTGCTCTGTGCAGACCGCACCGGTAGCACGGCGAGTGATAGGTTTACCACAACAACTTCGGGACACCCGTTTTGTCCAACCCTAATTCCGCACCATATGATTGCATGTATTTGATATTCTGGGGTGCTTAAGCGGGGATCAAGCCTAGGGAAATGAAGCTTGCCTACACACAATGGAGTGTAGGATGCCGAGACGTCCCGTGTCTGGGCGAGAACATGAACCATGCACTATCACATGTTTGCAGCCTTAGCATATTCACACGAAATGATTTGGGAAAGGTCGGGGTGGTCGGTACATAAATCTTCTTCAAAGAAATAGAGCCCATCCTAAATGAGAGTAGGCGATGTTGGGAAATACAGACTGGAACGGGAGCCGTAGATTTATGAACGTAATACCCCAACATAATGCGGTCAGTCGGTTTTAGGCGCAAATATCACTTCACAAGCGTACCCAACAGTTTGTTAAGACATGTATTTCCATACACCAGGAGTGTCAGCGCTTCTCCAGTGTTGACTCCATCAAACCTTCTTCTTTAGCTTCAAAACCAACTTCATATTCACCACTATAACCAAAATATCTCCAAAAGAGAGAACCGTGGCCTCGAACTCAGCCCCTAGACACACTCATCAGCATAATAAAGGCTCCGCCGTCTGCTTTACGACAGCTATTCAACAACCTGCTTACCGCCCTATCGAATCAGTCCCCGTAATAGAGAGAAAGATTAAGATGGCTTGAATCCAAATTTCGGCTTGCAGAATTATCATAGGTTGCCGATGCCTTCTATGACCAAGCTTGACAGGTATGCGGCACCACCAATATGCAGGTCTTAGAAAGCGATGTACTGATGGGCTGCTGCCCTTAGGGAATACAATGCCGAACCCGAAGAGTCGGATCAAGTGTGAGACGGCCGTTGATTGTGAGGATTGCAGTCACAAATTCGATGAAAAGTGGCTCTTATGTCGCTATCAGCGTTGTATTTACGGGCTGCCATCGCCAGAAACGCATTGGCGTACCATTTCTGGTGGTCATGAAGTTATCAAAAACCAAGGGAGTGACGTCCAGCTTCGTGGAAAATATTTATCAGGATAGTGCTCAGAGATTTTTGGGATTCCATGGACCATAAAATTGATGAAGGCCCCAACGATCGTAAAGGATTGGAATACACGCTGCCCCCTTATGCTCATGATCATGACAACCTATTTGTCGATTGCGAGCATGGTCCCGGTGAAGGCTGTTGGAATCACGAAAACTAGGATAAAGAAAAGAGTATTGGAAATGCTTCGAAGAGTTCTGTGCTAACCGCTCTTCGCATGGCTCCTATGAGACTTGCTATAACTGTAAGCCTGATTACAGTTGCAAGCATGATCGCGGTGTCAACTTTCTGATAACAAACATAAACGATGAACATTCATGGTGAATGCGCTTTTTTACCTATCATTACTGGCATTGGGCAGAGAGGGATTGGCATTGTAATATTATCAAAACAGCCCATCACTATTTGATTGATAGTGGCATGTAGAGACCAACTTGTTTTCGTGAATACATGTTTGTAGTGGTATTCTTCAGTGCCTACAGACAAATATATGCCACAATGCTGTATCCCTTCGTCTGTGACTCCCCAAACTTTGTGTGGCTAAAATTTACTAACAGATAATATTATCTCCTTTACATCAAATATTTGTCTTCATCTGTTTTCGAGGCCTTACAAAATTACTTGAAGTAGACCTAAAACCTGTCACCCCTCCTTCAGCAGATCTTTTCTTGCTTGGAGCAGATTTATTCTCTTTTGGTAGTGTGACAGGCCCAATAACAGCTAGCCTATTGAATATCTCCACACTAAAAAGCCGTGAAAACCGGCAACAAACGAAGACATGGCGCAGCGAGAAGGCATAGAGGGTGGGTGTGTCAACTTCAGAGGAACCTTTTTTGTATGGGAATTAGAGAAAATACCACCGTTAGGCTAGGCACTAGTACCATTATAGGAGTAGATCTCCCAAATTCTGTAGACTGATTGGCTGCAAACGCCGAAGTTTACACACCTACCCTCCATAGCTTCTCGAGCCATAGATCTCCATACAAATTTAATTCCTTTATTATCCCTTAAGCTGTCAATGCTGACCCCCCTATAATAAAGGAATTAAATTTGTATGGGAGATCTATTATTTGATAAGGGAGATAACAGGATCTGTTAGTAAAGCCACACAAAACTTGCTTCTTCTTGGGGGTCAGCATTTCTAGGATAAGGGATACATTTATGTTTGGTCTACATTTCAGGCAGGCCATGTAGATCTGTGTGACAATGTAAACACTGTAAGCCTGATTGGCTTGCCTGGACTTGATGAAATGGTGTGATAATCTTGGCCTAATTGATGTGTATATAAGGAACAGATACCTCCCAAGTCCTCTTGATTCAGTTGTCTCTCTAAACACACTACGCCTACAAAATAACATCCACCCACAATTAGTCTCAAGAAAACCTATAAACATGTCTTCCAAGAACACCAGCCAAAAGGCCAGCAGCCAGGGCGGTTCCAAATCGAGTGGACAAACTGCATCCACCGGGAAATCTACCTACTCAACCGTTAAAGAGGGTTGGGGTAGCCGTTCCAATTTCCAGCACTCTTATGGGCTTGGTATGACTCCGGAAGGAATAGCAGAAGGCACGACACGCCCAATAAAATTAGTAACTTTTTATGGTCAATAGTTAATAACACGTTTGGTTTAGGAAATGCGATATTGGAAGCCATGAACCAGGCTGACAGCAAGGCTGGTAAAAGGTAGACCCATAAGGTAAGCTCTATACCTCTATCATTAGTTTGAATAGAGGAGTTTCTAACCTTCAACGTCCGAAATAAATTTAGAGGTCTTCTTGTGGTATCAAATCAAGTCTTACCAGTAGCATGTTTTTATTGAAGACAGATAGCATCAATTCAAATCGAACAGTTACCAACATAAAACTTAATCATAGAAAATCACTCGTAATGTCTTATCTGTAAATTGGAAGGTTTTCATGTTGGCCTCTGAGGCCTTCGAGAGCCCTTCGAGAGCGCTATATAATATTAGGCCAGGCTTCCGTGTAAGTGTATGTGATTATGCGTGCTCTTGAGCCCAAATCCCGCGTATTTTCCTTAGATAGCCACCCATAGCGCTGTATGTTATCCCTTTCACTGGTGATTAAATGCTGCCAACTTTTGAGGGGCACCTCTGCCGCCATGATAACCATGAACCAATGCCCCACCCGTGTTCTCAGAAGTACAGACAGCGTATTTCCGAGATGTTTTTTCGGGTGCACAGCGCACTATGCGGCCTTCTGATATGTATGTTGGCAGCTTCACCAGCAAAAGAGATACCGAATACATATATGTTGCCAATATTGAGAGTAACGTCAAAATCTTGATAAGGCTTACGACAACCTAGAAACTGTGTTCTTCTTTGTTGCACGTACGTACCAGCGAAAAATTGTTAATCACGATGGCATCTCATGATGGTTGTTGGGTATGGGTTCGTTGTGTACGAAATTGATAAGATAAGGGCAATAACCCCGGGGAGCGCCAAGGCCACGAGACTGCTGCCCACAAATACTGCAACACCAAATTCCGCTCCACCATAGCAATATTGACGCAGGATACGCCGACATCGCAAATTCACGACACGACAAATTTCCGACGCCCAAAAAAAAACACCGACCCCAGTAACCCGAAAATCGAAACAAGATGGTACGCCGAACCTCTCTCCCTACCCCCGGTGGCCATTTCGATGGAGCAATTTTACAAATTTGGTCGATGGGACCCCGAGATTTGCTGAAGGGTGAACAAAAATGCTGATGGAACTTTTTTATCTTTCAATTTAGCCCGGTGTCAAGACAGGAACCCTCTGGAAGAAGAGCAAGGAAGACTTGAACAAGCAGCTCGAGGAGCTGAAGCTGGAGCTTTCTACTCTCCGTGTCCAGAAGATCGCCAGTGGTGCTTCTTCCAAGCTTACCAAGATGTACTACCCTCCCTCCGGCCGGCAGCTCCAATATGCGACCAAAAGAAGGAAATATGGGGGGAACATGAGTAACTGACATACGGGTTTACAGACACGATGTCCGCAAGTCCGTCGCCCGTGTCCTTACCGTCATCAACGCTACCCAGCGCCAGCAGCTCCGCATCTTCTACAAGGGCAAGAAGTACCTGCCTCTCGACCTCCGCGCCAAGAAGACCCGCGCTATCAGGAGGCGGTTGACCAAGCACGAGGCCAGACTCAAGACCGTCAAGGAGAGCAAGAAGGCCCTACACTTCCCCAAGAGGAAGTACGCTATCAAGGTGGGTCAATTTTAAAAGATTGTTTGGGGAAAATAGGGCTTGAGGGCGAAGAAGTTGGATTGTTTTTGGATAAAGGGGGAAATGAATAGGGGCGGCTGTTTTGCGGGTGGAAACTTTAGTTTGCGCGGGTGGGTCCAGAGTGCTAATCACTTACTTATATAGGCATAAGCGGTGATCCTTTTTTCTTTTCTTCTGGGATATCAAAACGGGGTAAAAAATAAATAAATGTCTTCTGCTCGGTTTGTGGGGCGGGTGTACCTTACTGGAATTGCTTACATGGGTAATCTTTTTTTTCTCAAAGAAGACTGAAATATACATGAAGCTCTTCCCTGGGTGTGAAATAATATTTCCCCCTTCTGATCTCAATTTCTTTTTCAGGCCATATTTCGGTGTTAGGACAAATGGGATGCACATAAAGTCTGTATTTGGACAGTTCTACAGCACGTAAAACTGTCAACGTTTATAAATTAGCTTCGGATATCCGTTACTCTTTTTCAGTCACGCGATCGGTTCACAATCCAACTTTTCTTTTCAAAGATGTGCTTATTGCTCTTTGGTGTTATTTGTCCCGGTGGTCAATCATATCGAGTGAGAGTACATGAGGGTGCCCAGGAGGGGGTTGTGGTCCCCGAATCATCAAGTTTATTTCTATAAAGTACATATATATATCTATAGGCGAAGGTATCAGCTCAGGCTACTTACACATAACTTTCGCCCAGTTCGGTCCCAAAAGAACCACGTAAATGATCTTGAAATTCAATCTCATTTACCTGCGATTTTGAGCTCTGCGAGTTTTGCTACCTCTTTCGCCTCCTCTACTTCCTCTTTTGTGCATCGTATACAGCTACATCTACCACCTAGAGGACCCCAAGCATGTTCCTGCCGCTCTCTATAGTCTAAACTGATATCGCAGTAATGGCTGAAACATTCTTCTCCCTTTCTCACAGCCACGACCTGTGTGTTGAGTTCTGCCTCTCTCCCAAGTGCACGGGAGAACCCAGTGAAATTAACCTCGCCACCACACTCCCAGCTGATATTAGGTTCGCATGAGTGGTTGAACATTGAATAAAGCATATGGACCTATTGTTAGAGTTCATTAGCATTTTGGCGATTAGGAGCAGGAAAATGTCCCAGGAGACGAACAGCAGCTATCTCGGTCCTGCCGGTCCTTTTATGTACTCTTGCACTCGCAACCCCGATAAACTTCGCCCATAGGGTTTGAATAACCCATAAATCAAAGAAGTCAACTGCGTTTGGCTGGAATATGTCGACATCCATCTCCATCAGCATTTGGATTGGACGAGTAACTTGATTCGTGAAGTTGAATGGGAGGGCTTGCTGCTCAAGGATGGTTGGTTTGTAGTCTGGAAATTTTCCCACACGGTTAACTCCGTAAAGGTATTTAACCTCGGGCAGCTCGAGAGGATGCGTATCCAATGTTATCGCAGTTGCATATGTCTTCAGCAACAGAAGCGAGTGTGCAGAACTTGTAGAGATACTAGCATTGATGGAACGGTAGACCCAGCCGAAATCTCTACCGCAAAGGGCAGGGTGATATCTTAGATTTAAGGTCAGTATTTCAAGGAGCTCGAAACTTCAGGAACAATCTTTATTCACTTCTCCATTGCGTTCTCTTTGCATTTTTCAGAACACCACATGATCCCGCTTTCCTCGTCGCCTTCCCAGCAGTCCTCGCATGTTTCATATGTGTCCCCAAGGTCTGCTGCACAGAATTCACATAGCCTCGAATATTCTGGATCCGAAAGGACGGTCAAGGGTGACATTTCCCTGAAGAACGTTTCTCCTATATAGATATCCTCTTTTGCGTAGACCCCGAGTTGCTTCTCCGAACCCGACACCTTTTCCGAAAGTTCTAGCTTGTTTAGAGGATCCTGCCTTTTTTGCAGAATTGGTAGGTCCACAACTCTAATTTCAACTTTATCGGAGCACCCGGCCATTGTCTTATTTAATGATGCCACTGTTTCTAGGGCGTATCGGTCAGGTTCATGATGGTTCCAGGGGTAAACTTCCCTCCGGCAGCCGCCATGTCTAAAGAGTATATCCGGGTTGAGCTTGAATCTAGGGTCTTCTGCCTTCTTTTGCTCCATTAGTTGATGTATCTCATCTGTTTCGCCTTGAAAGTTGATTGATGCGGGCAAAGCTTCGGCATCTGGATATCGTTCGAGGCCCATTTTGCAGTATGTCAGAGCATCCATAAAACACCTTGCCTCTTTCAATGCCCGCGCCAGAGTAAACAAAGCTGTGGCCTCCATTCCGTCAACGGAGGTCTTCAAAAGCTTTTTTATCTGGTCTTCTGGAAGGACCCTCTCGGATAAAAGGCGGATATGAGAATATGTTGTGACGAATGCCTGTTCACCTATCCCCCACTCACTATCGTCTTCCTCGTCGTCATATTCGCCATTCTCTTTTTTTGATATTATGGACCTATCTTGAACTGTTTCTCGAATAGCGTCGCCGAGTAATAGAGCTCTATAGGCATCACCAGCAGCTAAGTCGGGATAGCCAAGCTTAAGGTGCACCTGGGAACGATCCACATAGGCGAGGATATTGTAAGGAGTGTGCGAGAAGACCTCTGTGTAGATTCCTCGGGCAACGAGAAGATCATTTCGGGCGAGAGCTGCTGCAGCCTTGTGAACCAGTGCCTGGGAAGCAAGCAAATCAGGATCGTCGAGGATTGAAGATCCGGGGCTTTTATCCATTTTTTGATTAAAGAGGTAGACCAGACCACAGTGGTTTTTTTTTTTTTTTTCGAATTTGAGTCTAACTGTACATTTTAGTGAGGTTCTTTTATGGTGGGGTTTTGTACCTTTTTTTTTTTTTTTTTCCCTCCTAGCACGTGCGCCCCAGCCCGGCCCTGACCATGTGGTCCGAGCGTCATCGTAGCCAGCGTGTATCCTTTCAACATACGGGTACCAAGCGGGGCGAATGAGAAACGCAAAATATCTTAATCAAGACACAAGACACGAGATTGTGAATAATCTAGTAAACCCATCACCGCTATTATCGATAAATACGTATGTATCTTTGTTTATCGCTTTTTACCCGTTTTATCTCCTGTATCGTGAGAATATATGGGTGGTGTTGTGACGTGACCTCCGATAAGTAATAATCCAGGGGAAGAAGAGTGTAGACAACAGTGCCTGACAGGCGCTCCCTGTCCAAATCTTGAGATTACCTATCGCTAAGCGCTTTCTGCAGGTAAGATGCCCAGATAAATACTCGTACGCACCCTACCCTTTTCATTTTATATGCTAAAGTCCGTCATCCACCTTTTTTTGTCCGAAGCATCAAACCACTATATCTCACTCATTTATAGAAAATGTATGCATTACGAGACCCCCACGGATGGGGGTCTCGAAGAGAAATCCCTTTTACTCCACATACCCAGTCCAGTCTCCTATCTATCTCCTCCTACTCTACTTTGATGTTGTATTTGAATTTATATTTGAATTACTTGCGTCATATATGCATGTATAACCAGACTATATCACACCTGCACTAATTCTGCCAGTAATCAACATATGCGTGGATAGAGTACAGCAAGCGGAATGATCTATGGAAAAAAACAGGGGGGCGAAATCGTATGGCTATGTTTTCCCCATATATCATTCCTATCACTGTAGATAGATAGAGCAGGTACATGTAAGTGATTTATGTGCTCGTGTGCGCTGTGCGCTGTGCAATACTATCTGATCGACGACAGTACTGTCACATAGTCCGAAATTTGATGGCAGCAGATGTTCTATATCATTACTAGTGGGTATTGGCTGCTAAAAAACAAATAGGAACAATACGTTGAATACATGTAGTACTTAGCCGCCAAACCAGATATAGTGTATATACATCAACCCGAATTAGAAGCAAGAAAAAAATAGATCGAAAGAAAAGTCATATCTCTAACGCTACCTAACTACCTTGCTATATCAACACAATTGAAGTTTTGCATTTTATCCCTCAGCTCACCCTCACCACTTCCATGATGAGCAAATCCGCTCGCACGCCTCTAGTTGATCATCATACGCTACAACCACCGAAACCAAGCCAGAAACGGAAACAAGTACAGGAGAAGCAGAAAGAGGAGGATTAAATAAGAAGAATAAAATGATGTGCTACATCTGATGGCTCTTCTGTCTCCAGGGCGTAATCCAAATGCCACGCAAACTATTGCAATTGCCCTTAATTTTTTTTTTTTTTAGTGTATTCTTAATTCGTCCCACATCACCTTTACCCCCTATGCTTTGCTTATACCTTTATTTCTTGCGTATAGTTGGTCATCCACCAACAGCGTTGATGTCGTCCTCACCCAAGCTTTCGTCGTCACCATCGCTTTCGTCCAACCCTTCACCATCATCACTGCTGTATCCTGCATCTACTGGGGTCTCTGCGTGTCGAGTTGTTTCGTCGAGGATGGCCATTTGTTCTGGTTTAGCTCGCAGCCACCCCATCCTGGGACCGCTTCTTGCGCGTTCCGAGACTCGAAACCCGTATATGCGCATTTCGTACTGCTTGCCCTTCCCAAGACCCGGTGCAAGATTCGATGCCAATACACCGTTAATCAATGGGGCGTTGGCATTGCTTGTGCCTTTTCTGCCACCTGCAGAGTTGAGCGACGAGCCTGGTATTATTTCCTTGCGGCCGTTTCCAGATACATCAAGCTCCGGGAAAGTCATTAAAAAGAGGGATGCAAATGTTGTGCCGAAATATGCCCCATCAACACTTTGAAAACGTGAATTAGGTGGTACATATATATCGCAGCAAGAAGGGCAGAAGAGCTTCACTGTTTCCACGCCGGGTGTATCGGAGTATCCACAGGGGAGGACGCGCGCATTGTTGCAGTATACCCGCTGGCAGAAGCCAAAATGATTTGAAAGGTATTTTTCGTACATGACCTGAATACCTTGTCGCGAGGTGATAAATCTCTGATGAATGAGGCCATAGAGAAGTTCTGCGGAGTTCTCAATCATGGAGACATCCGAGGCGACTCGCATATGACCAGCGCGACGACGATAGGTGGGCTGGGTGCCAGGCTGTTCGGATAATGACTCAGAGGCTGATGCAGCGGAATCAGAGTCATCCTCAGGCTCTACGTCGAGAATCATTTCAAGGGCTTCCTTATACCTATAATGGCGGGGAGCTTAGTTTAATTCAAAGAAGCAGATGGGCGCATAAATGAAAACACTAGCCAGGATAAATAATACAGTGGGGTAAAATACAGCAAAGAAGGCTTTTGAAAGGATTTCTAAGTGGAGACATGTAATAGGGAATAACTCACATGGGAACCATAGCACCGAGTCCTGTCAGGTTAAAATCATCCTCGATAAACTCCTCGCTGACTTCAGCGAAATATTCGTGTCCGACCATGTTGCAAAAGCCACTAATCCAAGACTCTTCATCCTCCATATCGTCTTCTTCTTCTTCCACCTCTTCTACTGCCTCGTCGGAGTGCTCTTCCTCCTCTTCGGAGGCAGAATGATCCGAGGAGTGTTGTGAGTGAGAATGTGTGGGAGAGGCCGGCGGCGGTGGTGCGTTGGAAGAAGACGGGGGGTTTTGGGAGGAGAGAGGAGGGGAATGGGGTTGAGCTATAGCCAGATTAAGATAAGCACACAAGGGCGATACATGTCAGCCTTGATATGGCGAAAGCCTAGCGGAAAAGCTCATAACCATACGCGAAAGGGGGCGTATAGAGATGTGGGGGACGGTGAGGGGGGGGAAGGATATATCTATGTATATGTATGGATAGATGGGGCAAGGAGGGGCAGCTAGGTAGCAGGGTAGCAACCAGGATAACGCACCGTATCTTCCCGCCAATTCGTCCTCCTTCAGTCTTCCACTACCGGGGGTAGCAGAAGTAGCAGCAATTCCGGACCGACTACTTTCTCCTTTTACTCCCGGCAGCGCGGTTCGTTCTCTCTTGACAATTCCAATTCCTCGATGAACGAGAGGTCCGCGAGCGGCAGCTGCTCCACTACGTCTATAAACTGTACTCTTTAGTAGTTCAAGGTCGTATTCGGGGTCGTCCTCCTTGGTATCACCGACTTCGAGCGGCGGCTCTGAAACTTCACTTGGTTGTTCAGATAGTGGCAGTATCTTTGCGGAAGGTCCGGGGACTACTGTGGGAGTATTGACGATAGCGGCAGCAGGAGAATAATCAACAGCAGCAGCACTAGTAATGGCTGCTGATGTTTGGGGTAATAGTAACTGTGGTTGTGGAGACAAGGTGATGGGGGTGGGAGCCTTCCTGAGAGGCTCTTGGTTGTTTTCGTCGTTGTTGTCGACGAGCGCCGCCTTGTAGTCTACTTCCTGGCGGGTATCCAGCGTCTGTTGCGTGTCAGTCGCACTGGCGCGTAGCGGCAAGGGGAAGTCGAAGCGCGTATTATCTACGTCGTCGTTTTCGTTTTTGTGGCTGAGTCGTTGTTGTCGGTTATGTGGTCGAGTTGGGCAGCGGTTGAAACTGGCGAGAGTCGTAGTAGTAGTTCACGTCGAGCAACCGCTGCTCCTGCTGATGTTGCTCAGTGTTGCCGTCGGCGGCGGGGTTGGTGGCATAGGTTTGTGGGTGTGAGGGCCGTTCCAACTTGGTAGCAACTGTGGCTTTGCCCTCGGACTAGTAAGCTGGACTACAAGGGGCTATTTGCTGGCGTTATAAAAAAAAAAAAAAAAAAAAAAAAAAAAGTAATTTTTCCCTCCCTTCACTTTGACAAACAGCTGGCCCAAAGATGTACCTGAGATTGGATAAAGGAGAAGCATTCTTCAGTAACGGACCGGCATATCTCTGTGCATCTAACTACTGACATATGGTTCAAGATGTGATTGAGGGTGAGTGTGTATCCTGTGGGAAAATAAATAAATCTCTATCAAGTCTGCTCTGGAAACGGCGCTAATGAGGAACTTTTGTGTATTCCAGCCAATGGGGATGCTCTATGATACAGGATACACACCCTCTATCGAGTCTCGAGCCATATATACAATGACATAAATCAGCCTTCTTTGAACCGTTTCGCTGAATCTGACGATTGCGTGTCTCTGTTAGTTGTGTTACTCGTGTGGCGCTAAACCATCCTATCAGGCAGGCTCCTTTGTGTTTTTACGGCGTGTTGTGCCTTTCTGTTTCCCGCGCACTCGTGTGGTGGCGCACGAGCGAAACTTCAACCTCATCTCGGCGATCGCAATTTATGGTCGAGTCCTGATTCGTGAAGTAGCTGTGAGAAGTATCTACCTATCTACATTCAAACCCTACCTATAAACAAGAACCTATGGCTACTCCCACACTCTTGTGAATCTCACTCAAGGTGAGTTGGATCGACTGTCTCAATCCTTTTCAGGGCTGCTCGACAGTTCCACCTAACCGAAAACCTATAGTGCATTACTGGGTACACAAAAACCAATACCAACTCAGAAAATGCCGCCTAAAAACTCGCCCCAAAAACCAAGGTCCCAAAAATCTGTAAAGCAGAAACAGGATAAACGTCGACCCCCTTCATCTTCAACCTTGCCCTCAAACTGGCCCTCAGAGATACTATATCTCCCCCGCCCACAACTATCAAGATCTTTGCCTGCACCAACAATCTTACAATTAAGACTCTCCCCCACACCACCTACCCCAATATCACGACCTAGTCCACTTGTTAAAATCAGAAAGATAGATAATCCTGAACATCCGGCCAATGGCCAGTTTGGACTTTTTGCTGCTTCTAATCTTCCCCCAAAATCGTTTATTCTCGACTACTTGGGCTATGTCCACGATTCAGCGGAAACAGACGAACATTCAGATTACGATCTTTGCCTTGACAGAGAGTTAGGTGTTGGCATAGATGCCCAAAGGATGGGAAATGAGGCAAGAATGGTGAATGATTATCGGGGGGTTCCGGGCTTTGAAAGACCAAACGTTGTTTTTGAAACCAGGAAAGTTGGCGGTGAAAACGGAGAGTTGAGGATGGCACTTTGGGTTAGTAGTAAAGATATCAAGAAGGGTGTTGAGCTTTGTGTTAGCTATGGAAAGGGATTCTGGCAAGGTAGGATGAAAGAGGAGGGGAGTATCGAAAATGAGATCGACGAGGGATAGAACACTTGAACGTCGGGATCATTTCTTTTCTTCGGCCGACTAGCTGTATTCGTCAATATTATAGGTAAGGTTGCCCAGTTGAGTATCAAATGAGTCTTATCAATAAATATGGTTGGATCGAAAATCTTTATCTCTGACTCAACACTAGAAGAATAGATCAGCCTAGCATGGCCTAACCAACAAAGTAACAAAGAAAGCCTAGCTAGTACTGCAGTACCTGAGCCTAGAGCATTTACAATAAGAGTGAAGACTCGGCCGGGTACTGTTTGGTTTAATCTGGATTTTACTTATCACACAACCCGCTGCCTCTATCTAATATTTTAAGGAATCTACTACCAAGCCAAGCCCTATTTATTTACGGACCAAAGTGTTTTAGTGTGTGGTACACATGCATCCTGTTATTATCAATACAAATTAGAGACCAATGCCGACCCGCGGAAGGTATAAGTTAAGTTGAATTCTATCATAGCCTCTAGACCTAGAAGCCTTTCAGATGATTCTACATGCATAATATGGGTTGATACATATAAATTGCCTTGCACAAATAATTTGAAACCAACATATCACATCATATGGCCTATCTGCTAAATTGGTTGTAGTTTTGTCTACTAGCTTACATGTTTAGATAGCCTTGTAAAACAATACTTCTTGTTACCCGGATTTGACAGATATCCTCAAATCGCTCTGCTAGTACTCTATTCCCCTTAGATTCCTATCAACAACTTACCGAAACACCTAAAACCTTCACAATCACTCGAATTGGTAAACTCTAATCCTCCGGGAACTAAAAAAAAAAAAAAAAAAAAACCATTACAAAACCTTTATCCCAACAGCAGCCTACCTCAACGCTCAATACCCATACCGACGAAAGCTTTAATGGCTAGCTTCTTTTCAGAAATCTGGCTTTCCGTATTTGAACCCGGGACCAATAAGTCCCTTGTCATTGCGACTCATATCTCTTTTGCGCTACTCCAAATTGTACTATTTGCCCTCCTTGTGGCCACGAAAAGCGGACATTTCATATTTTTAAGCCTCATCTGTGCGGGACTGTGGGCGGCGATAACTTGGTTTATCAAAGAGGTTGAGGCGATAAAAAAGGCGGAGGCGCTAGAGAAGGAGAAGGAGAAAGGGGCGGATAAGAGAGATGACAGTGAGGAGGCCAAAAAGGCCAAATAGAGGTCGGTTGAGGCGTGAAAGACTGTTTTAATAGTTAATGTAATTGTTATTACTAGAGATTACGGTTGATTTCCTCGTCATAAACAAATATCATTAATTATTCCCCAGAACCAATACTTACCAATGAATTAGCCCTCATCCTTGAATTCTACTCTCGATCTTAGGCCTACCGATAACCTCACCTTCAGGATAACATAGCAAGCGCTTTAAAATCTGAGTACTTATAGATAGGTACATGTAGTTCTAAAGTTCAAGCCATTGTTTATAAATATTAAAAAAAACCCAAAATTTTACAACAGGGATGAACAAATTATAATTGATGATACACTTCTAGTCCAAGAGGGACAAAACATTACTCGCGACACCACTCCACAAAACTTAAAAACAAAAGGACAAAAGGCCCAACTACTACGGTAGCGATAATACCGGTTCAATCATCACCTGTCAAGTCTATAACATCCACATCTTTCCACAGTGCCTTTCCCTCAGGAACACTCCAATCATCCTCGATGAATTCCCAATGACCAGCGAGGCTTTCCCTCAATGCAATTCTTTTTGTCGTCTTGCCATTAACCACATTCCCATTTCCTGTTTTCATGGATGTGGTGAAACTTTCGATACATGGTACATCACGTACCATTGGTCGCCTGCCATCCATGGCCATCCGTGTAGAACCAATGGGCACACTTATGCTACCTAATTCATCATCTGATATTTCCACTTGAATCGGTCGCGTTACCCCTATGGAACCATCAGTATCTGCGATGATATCTGCGTCCCTGTTCATTATACCCGCCCCAGTCCGTGCTAATATCCCGACCAGAGGAGGATGTGAAGCAGTACAATCTTCTGTATCTTGCAATTCAACTTGAAGACCATGTCTTATCTCTATCGGATCATTTATAGTATCTACCGTGTCAGAAGTGGAAAAAACTCTCCTCAAAGGTGAAGTAGGACGATTACGACGTGCGGCGGGAATTGGAAATGGAACAGGGGAGGTTAAGACGTATTTCTTCTTTTCTCTGGGTGCCTCCGGTGACTGCTGAGGATCTTTCGCCTTTATTTTTCTCCCTTTTCGCCTTGTAGTGATGTTTGGGCTTAAGTGGGCAGACGGCGAAAAATCAAGAGAGCTCTCTATGCTGCTCTCGCCGGTATCACGATCGTCATCTTCAAATAGGTCTACCACCTGAAGGCGTCCAAGAGCGGCTGTCGGTGTGCTTGGCGGCGATAATTCTATGTTAGGATATATATCTGGCGGAGGTGTTCTTACTTGTGGCGTCTCTAACTCGGAAGTTTGGGTGCCTGATTGTGGTGGGGCTTCCGCAATACCAGACTGTCTATATCCCTTGGTGGGTGTATAAGGGGGAGAAATTTTAGTGCATAAATCATCAACGTCAGGAGCAGGAGCTGGTGATGATTCAATCGTTATTATTTCGTATGTTGGGCGGGATAGAGGTGCCAATGGTGGTGGTGAATCAGAACGGGGTGAACCAAAACTGGGCGAGCAAGGTAAATCATACAAAGATTTCAAGATTGAGTCCTCGTGTATATGTATAGGATCGTAGTAGTCTTTATCCTGTATGCCAGAGGATGCACTGCCTATGCCCCGAGAACTTCGATGATTCTCATCCGATCCCTCGAAACTTTCCTCTCGTCGGGGTTTTGTATATTTTTTTGTTGGTTTTGAAGGCTTAGACATGGAACTATCGGCCATTTCCTTCAACCTTGGCCCGTCGGTGACGGGCTTTCGAGTGAGTGAACGACTACGCCTTCGCTCAGGAAGGGACTCTTCGGGCTCAGATGTATCGCATGGTCTCTGTGATGTAACCAATGTAAGAACTGCTAGATCTTCACAGATTCTAGTTTCTGATTCTTTCCCTCTAGACTTTTCCGTGACATTTGATTTTGAAACCTTCATATATTTCAGAATCGATTCTGAGGTTGCCCCTTCCTTTGGTTTAGATTTAGCTTTTGCCGGAGCCTTCCTGGGTACTTTTGCGTTAAGATTTTTAGGTGTTTCCCATTCTTCAATCCGCTTGTTTAGACTTTTCCGAGCATATAACTCCTGAATCCATACTCTCTCCACGGCAAAAATATCGTAATCTCTTCGCTTCCTCCCACCCTCATCATCTGAATCACCATCTTCATCCTGTCCGGACACCTCATCCTCCTCTTCCGCATCTAAGTCGATCTTGACGACTTCCCCCGGAACGAAAGAGATACGCAATTCCTTCAATCCACCAGTCGAAGAATGCTCCCGCCTCCCATGGAAGCCCCTGACGATGCCGCCAAGTTCGACACCGCCATCCCCATCAGCAAGTCTCCTTGACAGTATCGCCGGTGCAAGTGTCCTGACAAACGCGGCAGCGCCACCTTTGCCTTTCCACTCAAATGCATATCTGACTGACTCTCGTAGTCGAGTTGAATCCACTCTCCCGTCCCATACAATTTTTCTCCTTAATTTCTCCAGGGCTTCCTCTCCCGAAACCGCAGGATATTTATAATAACCTAATACTACCATATCCGGAAAATCCTCAGGAATCTTGACCACTTTGTTCTTTCTTCGGAAAAACCCACTTTTATTGGTTTCGAGTTCAGTAGATAACCGTTCTCTCCATTCTCTGAAGCCATCTTCATCATCTTCTTCGAGGCTGCAAAGCTCTTCGCCGAACCCTGCTTTTGCGGCCTCCACTGCGGTCCTGATCCCACATTTCGGTACGCCTTCGGGCAGATAATCCCCCCCGCTCATCAACGCAACAAGTATCATCCCCTTTGGCGTGAGCCCGCTCTCTAACTTGATAGTTTCACTATTATATATGGTGATATGTGTGGGCGTCGACTTGCCCGCCTTTCCCTCGCCTGACCAGTTTCGAAAGGTGATTCCGCAACCAAACATTAAAGTATCCACATCTTCGCTCATAACAGCGTCAACAATACCACAACGCTGTAGAAGTGCGCATTCTGCTTCCGCTTCTCCTGGAGCGTCATGATATGGAAATCCAAATAGCTTTAGATATGACTTGGTATTTTTCTGTAAGGTAGGTGTCACTTGTGTATTCGTCTTATGATTCCGTTTGAAAACAGGGCGTTTACGTCCATCAAATACAAAAAGAGGGGTTATATTCAGTTGATAGAGGCGAAGAAGGCGGTAATAAAGAGTTCTGAGAGCTGGGTTTGTTCCGCCTTATTGGTTGCCCCATATGTCAGTGTTTGCGCTTTGTTCGGGGAGATGCATTTCGTACGGACATAAAGCCAGACGATATACCTTTTCCGGATTGAACTTGAAAGGACCAGATTGACGCATCAACTGCGAGCCGTAATCGTCTACCTGTAGCTTCAAAGTGGTCCGAAGCGACCTTTGCCAGTGAAATGCGTTCCCCAGGCCCGAGCTCGCTGTACAGTCTGTTGTTTGGGGTTTAGCGTGCGAGTCCTCTCTATGAACCTGCGTAAGAAATGCTATGGCATACCCTGTAATACCCATTGGTTTTGATTTCTGTTTCAAAAAAAATATCCGCGGAATTTGCTCTTGTTTGAATGAGATATGTGGACACCCGCACTTCAACGTTGTTCCTGGTGTATGTTAATGTGGAAGACGCATTTGTTTGCTATGGCAACGCGGAGCCACCAGAAGCAACCATAATCTTATCAGATTTGATTGTAAATATCTATAGATCACAAGACAGCACTCGCGAGAAATATACCTTAGATGGACTTTTCCATTTCTTTGATACAGCTTGGCTACATGATTCAGAGGATAGATCCTGTATGATATAGACTACAACAAAGCCCAGGGAGACAATCCTAGTTACATGTGGTATTGAAGATGGACGATTAAATCCAGGCAAGGCTCCAGGCAAGTCCCCAGAAACTTATGTATGTAGGTATATAAGTGAATGCAGATATAAGTCCCGTGCCCTGCATTCTCTACTTGTAGGCTGTTTATTACAAACATGTACTTACGTGGCCACCAATTTTTTTTCGGTCTATTCAACTGCTTCTCGGCATTTCAAGCTATTATTCCCACCCGTGATCAGGCATCATACATGGGTAACTGGGTACAGCAAAATCGTGGTATTGAGCATGTATTATCAATAAGCACATCCACATGATGTATGTTCTAAGCACCCATCACTTAATGCGGCAGCAGCCCGATTGTAATAAGAGACATTTATAATGTTTTGAATCCCCCTTTCCCAAGAGAATTTGGGCTTGGGCCATTGACTTCGCAGTCTATGCACATTTCTAATATGCGTAGGTTGTCTCTTTAAGAATATCCCCCAAATTCGGAGATGAGAGTTATGGTTCAGTGGACACGTAAACGGTAAAAGGGAAGGAAGAAGCAAAGATTCTTCCGCGGCAACAGCCTCTTTCTCGAAACATTGCCAATTCTAACAACGGAATATACCGAAATAAACGTTGAGGCTGACCGGCGAACAATGAGAATTAAGCTGTCAGCAACCTGCCGCGAAACCAGGAATGCCACTGCCGTTAACATCCCACGTCAACCCATTTCCGGATATACCAGACGAAATACTAAACTAATCAAAAAAAAAAAGTTGTATGGATGTTTATCAGGAACCCACGATATTTCTCTCACTACCTTCACTGGGAGGTGGTGTGGCTGAATCAGCTGCTTTATGGTGCTCGGTCACGCCACAACAAATTTCATAATTCCCCCTAACCCACCCCTTTCTCGCGTTGTCGCTGTCTGCGATAAATACTTTATCTACCACCCATAGCCCTCTTCTAAGCTTTCCCTTTCACTCTATCTGTCCGTCCATCACCATCCCCCGAATCTCTCGAACCATGTCCTACTCAAGCCTTCCCGTCATTTCGATCGCCGAGCTTGAGAAGCATAAATCCTCAAAGTCATGTTATGTTACAATCGGAAATAGGGTCTATGACATTACCCCGTTCTTAAGCGACCACCCAGGTGGTGAGGACTTGATTATCGAGTAAGTTTTCTTGTCAAGAAATAACTGCTCAAGAAGACCCCTTTGAATATCTAACAACAATTGCAATTGTAGTTATGCAGGCAAAGATATCGCGGCGATTCTGGCGGACGAAGTCTCCCACACTCATTCGGAAGCTGCCTATGAGATATTGGATGACTACCTTATTGGCCTCCTCCCAACAGAGTCAAACAGAATGCCCCCATCGCCTCCCGGCACTCCACTCAGAAGTGCGACACCGCGGGCTGGATCACCCAGTCCTTTGACTGGTATGTCCAGCGAAGAGGAACTCTCAATACCCACTGATATTTCCGCCGATTACAAAAAACATAAATTCCTCGACTTAAACCGTCCGCTGCTGATGCAAGTATGGTCTGGTGGGTTTTCCAAGGAATTCTACCTCCAACAAGTTCACAGACCACGACACTACAAAGGCGGAGAGTCGGCGCCAATCTTCGGAAACGTGTTAGAGCCACTCAGCAAAACTCCGTGGTGGGTCGTGCCTATGGTTTGGCTGCCTTGCATTTGCTATGGACTTTTTGAGGCGCACAAAGGGATGCCAAACTATGGTGTCCAGGCTGCATTTTTCTCGGTCGGGCTTGCTTTATGGACACTGATTGAATATGTACTGCATCGGTGTCTGTTCCACCTAGATGAGTGCGTTCTCTCCCACAATACCCGCGATTGCTGCTCCATTGAAGACTGCTAAGAATAGCTTCTCCGTATAGGAAAATGCCAGATAATCGTGTATGCATTACAATGCACTTCCTCCTCCATGGCGTTCATCATTTTCTTCCTATGGACAAACTTCGCCTTGTTATGCCTCCTACATTATTCATTGTGCTTGCGACACCATTCTGGCATCTAGCTCATTTCGTTTTCTTCTGGGACTGGAACGTGGCCGTTAGCGTTTTCTGTGGCGGTATTTTTGGATACGTTTGTTACGACCTAACTCACTACTTTCTGCACCACAAGTCGTAAGTAAGCCTTTGGCTACGGAGATATTACAAAATATAGCTAACTTAACATATCTTCCCAGTCTCCCTTCGTATTACAAGGAACTGAAAAAATATCATCTCCAGCACCACTTTGCCGACTACCAGAAGGGATTTGGTGTCACTTCCAAGATTTGGGACAAAGTATTTGGAACGGAGTTAATTTACGGCGGCCCCGCCCCTTTGAAAGAAGAGTAAAAAAAAAAAAAAAACCTGCGTTCCCAAAGGAGTGGAGGATGCCCTAGAATTCGGGTGTACAGCGGTAGGTAAAAAGTCATGGAACGCGGTTGGAAAGATTTGCGGTTGCATGTCTCTCTTCCGTTCCATGATATTTTACCTGTTGCTGTACAGAACCCAGGTGGCATAATTTTTAGTCGCGAGTAATGGACACCGCGCGACGATAATTGCGGCATCTTTTTTTTTTTTTTGTGCTTGTGTACTAATGATGAACATGGCTTTTTGAAATTCTTTTTCGCGCCTGTTTTCTTCTCTGTTTATATCATCTTTAGCTTAATGCTTAGAGTATAACGTTAGAAACTGCTGGAACTCCCATAATGGAACAAGGCAATTATTATACTATTTAATTTTCTTGTATGGTATGGGGATTAGGGACTTATCGGTATTTGGTCAAAAAAAAAACATTACGATTTATGTATCTAGAATCGGAAGGAATAGAGGGTTTTTTGCTACCCGAGATTAATACAGTACCAAAAAAAGGTATGGATTCGCTACGATATTCCCTGAAATACGCTAGGAATACGGTAGGAATACGGTATCAATGTGGTATTTGACTCAAAATTCTAGTTTAATTCGGGTTTCTACACTAAATACCACTGTTCTATGGTAGTGATTACAGCCCGTTTTTTCGTACTGTGTATCAGAGAGGGTTCGGATTTTCCTTTTAGGAATAACTACTGTATGTTGTCGATAGGAATCCCATGAGATGGCCAGAAATTTCTCCGTGGACCCATAGCCAGGGGGAGGAATTTAGTTGTCAACCGTCATGTGTTTTTTTTGCTTGGCCGGAAGAAACGGAAACACAGTGCTCCGAAGAAGTGGGGTACATGTCTGTACGAGGATTCCACGCGGGACTCAAGGCGACCGGAGTTCGAAGCATGTGATTTGTTTGGGGGATTAAACATAAGGCTAGATTATTCTATCAGCTACATACATGTACATAGGTATCAATGTTGATAGGCATTTCATGTTGTGGTATGTAAATGTTTGGCATCACTGATCGTCACTCATACTCACCCGAGTTTGGCTACAATGCCGAAAGAGGGCATGGGTCCGCCATGGTGCTCCAAGATACATATATGCTCTATTCAAGAGTGCGTATAACATTCATTTCTACGGTATTGAGGTATTGATGTTGCATTAGATCTATCTACAAGTATCCATGACTTTTGACATGTACATGTATGTAAATAACGGCCTGCAGTAGTGTTTTCAAGACCTCATTTCCCCATAGTGCATCAATGCTCCGATCGTAACGCATGTTAGTCACTAAAAAATCCTACAGCACCCCTAATTAACTATTGTTGTCAGCAAAAGTGGGTATGTTGATAAGGCATTAGCGTCGGTACCGGGATTTGTAATTGTGAGCGTACGTAAGAATACGGGAACTACGTCTTCCTAGTCTTGACGTCGTCATGTCTCTATGATTGACACGTATTGTGATCGAAAATGGGGCAAATATAGACATGAAACAGAAAATTGGGAGGTCCATCCAGGCATGTACGCATATGCACGCTGTTATTCCAAAACTGATCCATGTATTAGACACTGCGAATATTCCAAATGCAAGTTATCCTAGTTGTGTGATACACAGAAATCAGCCCGTTCGTTACCTTCAAAATTCCCAGCTGCAGTTAACAGCAATTATTATGCAATGTACATTACTTACATACTACAGGTTAATTGGTTGGTGGTGTGTTTTTGCAAAGATTGCCTTCTAAGAAGCTGCCTTACCCCGAGATGACTTAATAGATAGGATGGACACTTTGGGCAACCTAGGAAGGTACATAATCTATAGAAGCAATATCTATATATATGTTAATTCCTTTCCCGGTTAATGAAGGTAAGACATCAAAGTCTACAGATTAGGAGTCCACCAAACTCCATGTTATATAACATAGCCTCTCCCAATATGACCATAGTTCAAGCCATGACAAGTGTAGGCACGATACCTCGTATATTAATATTCGTCCAGGCGCATTAGAGGGACATTTACCACGAATCAACCCTTTTACCCCGGAGATGGCAGATTCGAGACTCCAATTAGTCAATTCAAGAACTATGATCAGTGCATGCACCAAACATAGCTAGTTATTGATGAAATCCCCGTCAATCATTCCCCTCGAGATAAGTAGGACTACTGAGAGGTTGGAAAATTGATCGCAAATAACATAAAGGGTGTACCTAAACGTCGGTTGTTTTCGGTTTCGGTCAGCTCAGCTTTATTTTGTTGCGGTTCGCATCTTCAATCGAGTGATAACGGGTGAACACATGATCCTTGGTATATAGCTTTTGATTCATAGTGGCCCGTGCACGCTAATTAACTAACATCAACCCCACCAAAGAGCCTCATTCACCCCCCACTTCCGCTCTCTAACCCCCCCCCCCCCTTTTTCCTCCAAGTCACAATGGATCGACGAATGGTACTTATCCCTCCCACACTACCTATGTTCCTATTCAAAGCTGACGGCAGCACCTTGCCAGCTCTCCCGAGAAGATGAGGCCCAGACGGACACAATAGTGACCCGGGATGATCAAAACAATATCAACAAGTTCTCCACTCTCCATCAGAAACAGGGAATATTGAAAGAGGAGCTTGAGAAGAAGAGCGTGAGTTTATTATATATCTTGTGATCTTTTAAGTGCGCCCCGAGTCTAACAGGTATGGCTGTGTATAGCAAGAGAAGGAATATATTGACGATGTGACCACTGAGCTTGAACTTGCCGACGAAGATGATGTGATACCGTAGGCGCTCCATCTCCCTAATTCCACCGCGTACAATAATCGTAATAACGTGAGCCATATAGCTACAAAATTGGCGATTCGTTCCTACATCTCCCACTCGAGGACGTCCAGCAGTTGCTTGAGATGTCTGCGCAGGATATTACCAAGGAGATTGAGGCTCTAGAGGAAAAAATTGAGAGGAATGACGAAATAATGGGGGAATTAAAGGTCAAGTTATATGCGAAATTCGGCAAGGCTATCAACTTGGAAGTATAGGAACCTTAAAAGCGGAATACAGGGTTAAGCTGGAACTCTTCAGAGATTGTTGGCGTACTGTTCCGATTTTACGCGCAAAGTATGGAGATAATATCTATGAGGTTGTGGATATTTGTCTACCTGCTGTGAATCCTGCAGCCTGATCAATGATATTCTAGTGATTAAAGGTGCTGATACTTACATGCACATGACGCTTTTCCTATGACCGAAATTGTGTTCTGGGACCATCTTTGAATTAATCCAGACTTTCAACATCTACCGATACCCTTTTTATTTCATCTTCTGCAGTAACAATCCATATGCAAGTTCATGTGAATTGTATCTTGTAGTCTTTATTATGTCTATACTCCGACCTAAGGCTGATATATACAATGCAATGCACCCTACATACAAGTAGGCATCTTATTTTATGAGCGCGTCTACTCTAGCAATCATAGTGTGGCGCGCGCATTGCCAAGATCATTCTCGCACGGACCACCCGTAGCAACCTCCAACAGTCAACCCCGCGCTGCATCAAGTAGTAGCCAACTCCGAGCCTCAACTCTACAATACGCACAATAGACGATCAGTATATCACTCTATAGATAGAGAACCAAAAAAACCTTCTTTCCGAACAACATCCTAAACTTAAATCCATCATGGGTGTTAGCGAAAAGATCAAAGAGATTGAGGAGGAGATGCGGCGGACTCAGTAACTAATACACACCATTTCACACTTCGATGACTATAAAATACAAAAAAAAGGTAGGCTAACGACCCATTTTCTCTCATTTGCAGAAAAAACAAAGCCACCGAATATCACCTCGGTCTCCTCAAAGGCAAGCTCGCGCGTCTACGTGCGCAACTTCTTGAGCCTGCTCCTGGAGCCGGCGCGGGCGCGGGAACGGGTTTTGATGTTTCCAAGAGTGGCGGTTTGTTTACCAGATTATTTGCTTATGGAATTTTTTTGGTGTAGCTAATCATATTTGACGGCTTAGATGCACGTATTGCCCTCGTTGGGTTCCCTTCTGTCGGAAAGTCAACCCTTCTGTCAAAGATCACGAAAACGAAATCTGAAGTCGCAGCATACTCCTTTACGACCCTTACGGCGATCCCAGGAGTTTTGGAATATGGTGGTGCAGAGATCCAGATTCTGGATTTACCAGGTATCATTGAAGGAGCTTCCGAAGGCAAGGGGAGAGGGAGACAAGTTATCTCAGCGGCGAAGACGAGTGACCTGATCATGATGGTCTTAGACGCTACAAAGAAGGCTGAACAGAGGGCTTTGTTAGAGGCTGAGCTAGAGGCGGTGGGTATTAGGTTGAACAGACAGAGGCCGAACATCTACTTAAAACAGAAAAAGGCTGGAGGGATGAAGATAAATTTTATGAGCACGCCAAAGAACTTGGATGAGAAGGTGAGTAGAGAGTAGAGAATTTTCGCGCTATGTATGACAGTCTCATTGATGGGTGGACAGATGATTTACAACATCTTGAGGGATTATAAAATGCTCAACTGCGAGGTCCTAGTTAGAGACGAAGATGGTATGTCCCCCAGCACCAACTATTGCACTTTAGGAAAGCCGTTAGTAATCCTTAGAAGCCACTGTCGATGACTTTATTGATGTGATTATGGAAGCTAATCGGAAATATATCAAATGGTAATTCTGCTATACCCTTCAAAAAAATGAACTAATACTGATTTCTTTAGCCTTTACGTTTACAACAAAATCGACTGCATCAGCATGGAGTTCCTCGATCAATTAGCCCACGAAGATCATACCGTTGTGATGTCCTGCGAGCTTGACCTCGGAATTGGCGACGTTGTTGAACGCGCCTGGAAGGAATTGAACCTGATGCGGATATACACCAAGCGCAAGGGTGTAGAACCAGATTTCAACGAGGCCCTCATTGTGAGACAGGATTCTACCGTTGAGGATGTTTGTGATCAGGTACATAGGACTTTGAAAGAGAGCTTCAAATATGCCCTTGTTTGGGGCGCAAGTGCAAGGCATGTTCCGCAGAGGGTAGGGTTAGGTCATGTCGTTGCCGATGAGGATGTTATTACTATTGTCACAAAGTAGGCAGTAATAAAATAAAGCGGGTATTCACCGGGATTATCATGTGCTGAAATTGCAATACCTACAAAGCTAGTGGTTGGACACATGATCTACTCTTACTGATGTTCTTAAAGACGATATACAAAATACATGTATGCATTTAAAAACTCATCAAACGTCAGCTTCAGGTTGTAACACAGCGAGATTTGAAAATAAATTGAGGAGACTACTCTAGATTTAAGCCTTTACCATGTTGAATGTACCATCAGATATGGGTATATGAGGCGGATCATACAGATCGGAGTACTTTTATCCCACCAAGTTAAATACGACTTCGCTGACCTTAAACAGATGAACTACTCTAAAGGTGTAGTTATAACTTCAGGTATTATCGAAGCTTCGGGGAGTCGGGCATCTATGTAGCGAATGGTTATGTAAGAGCTAGTACCTGCGTCCTATATTAAATTCCAGAATTATCACGGTTTTGTGGAGAATAATTGTTTGTGTAGGGTATTTTAAGCACTTAATCATGAAAGCTCACTCAGTGTCGTATGCGCTTATCGGTTATCATTGTGTTCCTGTCGTGGATCGGCGGATGGATGGCCCCTGCTTGAACCTTACTCTCAGGACACCTAACAATCTTTCTGGCCGCTTCCCGTGTACCTAAGCTAGACAACCCACTAAGAACCTCGATATCGCTCTTTCTTCGGTCTACAACTCGGGGCGCGAGATTGAGGCCCATCATGATTATTATAGCTTCACTCCTGCTATTGCTTAGAATAGCTTCTGTCGCCTCAGCATGGAAGGACCTCTCAGACAGCACCCTGAATTTCCTACCAAATCCTTCAGATGCAGATTTCGATATCAACACCGGCAAGCTCCTCGCTCCAATCCTAATCCCTCGAGTCCCCGGTACTGAGGGGTCGCTCAAAGTTCTTAATCACTTCCAGAACTTTTTCGCCTCAGAGCTTCCATCCTGGAGTCTTTCTACACAGAACTCCTCCTCCGTAACGCCCACTTCAAATGGAAAGGAGATTCCCTTTGTCAACTTTATGGCAACACGTGACCCGCCATGGGCACAACCTGGCGATGTTGGTCGACTAGTTCTTGTTGCCCACTACGACTCAAAATTGACGCCGAAAGATTTTGTTGGTGCGACAGACTCAGCTGTCCCGTGCGCCATACTTATGCACATTGCACAAAGCATCGATGCAGCTCTTACAAGGAAATGGGCCGACCTTGAAGCAAAGGGGGAAACAGGAGACGGCTTGGACGATGATGACGACATCGCTAAAAAGGGGATTATGTTATTATTTCTAGATGGAGAGGAGGCATTTCATACATGGTCGGACAACGATTCACTCTATGGAGCTAGGTGTGTCTTGACCCTCTAACGAATTACTTTTAAGTATTTTACTAATTTCTTTGTTTCAATAGGAGCTTAGCAGAGGCCTGGGAGGCTACACATCACCCCGCGCTGTCTACCCGCCATAATCATATTTCAAACGTCGACCTCTTCCTCCTCTTGGACCTTCTTGGCTCTAAAGATCCCCGGATTCCATCTTATTTCAAGACAACTCATTGGGCATACAACCATATGGCAGATCTTGAAACTCGAATGCGTGAATCTAATCTTTTCCTCTCTCATGGAGCTTCCCCTGGGAAGTGGTTTTATGACCCACACGAGAAGACCGCGAGTGCACATACATACGCAGTACAAGATGATCATGTTCCGTTCCAAGTACGTGGTGTAGAGATTTTACACGTTATTCCGGTTCCGTTTCCAAATGTATGGCACACCATGAATGACGACGGAGAACATTTGGACATGCAGACGGTTAAGGATTGGGCATCTCTTGCTACCGCATTCACTGCTGGATGGTTGGAACTCGAGGGACATGTAGAGGCGCCATTAGACACTGCCGGGAAGATCATTGACGATATTGGCATTGCGAAGAGGAGTAACTACAAGAGTGAACTGTAGCAATTACAGAGCCGGGGACGGATCTAGGGCGTAGAAATTGAGTATGGAGGGAAATGAAGAAGCAAGGGAATGTACACATTGTTCATCATGTACGTTATGTTTCATTTGGCGGGTGCTCTTTCTTTCTTGTGTATTTTTATGCTACTTTGGTTGACCCAAATGTTGTCAAATAAGAGTTTCCCAACTAGGGCTCCGTTTGGTTACAATCATTGCTCCGATCCATAGATTGTCCCTAATCCGTATTAAAAACCATGATTGTTTGATAGGGTCAACTTTTGCAATCTGAAACCTATTGATACTTGAAAAGACCAGATTCTCATGTTTACCTCTGGGGGTGAAATTCAGGTGATAAAAGGTAAAGACTGCAGTGTCCAGTCACATACTAACTAAAATCGTTACCAGGACCTCAATCTCTTCTATCACCTTAGTGGCGCTCACGGTTGCATTGCTAAAATCATACTCAATTTACTTATAGGGCCTTTTTTTCTTTCTTTTATTCATTATGTGCGTGCAACCTCACGGTTATGGCACTAAAACACTACCTAGCTACACTACCTATCACCCCCTCCCCAAAACAAAAAACAAAAACAAAAACAAAAGTAACAATTTCGTCTCTTTCTCACATAAACCTGAAGTTGGCCTCCATCCCGTTTACCCCATACAGCGTATTCCCCTCGAGCTTCTCTATTTGCCATCTTAACATTCTGAACTCAAAGCAATCTCTGTCAATCTCAAAGTTTTTGTCCCTGTCCTCGATCTCACCTATTCTTATAACCTTTGCATATCGTCCCGGTACCGGTAAGATTAAAATCGCCTGTTCGTTGCTGTGTCTGAACCATGCCCATTCCTGCACCGTGTATTGTATGTCTTCGTTGCCCACCCTGTTGTTCCATTCCTCTGTTTCATCCTTGATTTTCCGTGCCCGATAGTTATTTTCTGGTATGGCTACCATTACTTATAGGGCCTTTATTCTGTCAACTTATATGACTTTATCTTCACAGTACTAACTAATTAAAAGTCTTTACAAAAAGAAGATATAAACTACATCTTATCGAACACCTTTAGTTTTAGTTGCAATCCATGGAGACATTACTCAAAATATTATTTCGTTTCTTACACTATCTGGACTGCTCTTCGTTGAAACTGAAACTGAACGGAACCTAAATAAAGTGTTAAGGGAGGGGCGAGAAGCCTAAAGACAATCTATACATTATTATCCGAAAAAAAAAATTACTACTAGATTTAGGGCAAAATGTCCTGTTTCGAATAAATGAGTCTCTGCTCCCTTTACACCCTTTCTAAATGTCTCCGCGCCTGCTGATATAAAAATTGCATCATTCTTTCCCACAAAACAAGCAGAGGCGGTTGTATTTCATTAAGATATTCCTGGGTTTGGGGTAAACATGGGACTATTTTCATAATCCTTAAATAGCCCCAATTAGATAGCTTTGTTCCCTGGTCGTTCCATCAAGGCCTGATCTCAATGGCGCTCAATCGAGTAGATCCGGTAATATCGAATTCATACTGCCACTTCGTTGCATAAGAGTAAGCAATGCTTTACTGAGCTCCTCCCTCTTATGTGGCGTGTCCTAGACCCAAGACCCGCCGCCCTTCCGTATATACGTTTCCGTTTTGGGTTAGTTAGTACAATGATATATCAGGCTGCTCAAGCGCGATACGGAAGCGAGTCGGGGTCCCGTGGTCAAAGATATAGAGTGTAAATCTCGTGGGCCCCAGAGAGTCGATAACGGCTATGACTGAGATTGTGGTGTTGCCAAAGGTATATTGATGATTCCTTGGGGTATGGGCTTGGGCGAAACCGAAACCGAAACCTGGGAGGGCCAGGAATATCACATGATAACCCCGGGAGACTAGAGGGATGAGGTGGCGGGGTTGATGGGAGGATGTTGGAATCCGTGTAGTAGGATGGTTAGGGACGATGTAGGAGAACCGGCTATACGGTAAAAAGGGGGAGCCCATCAGCGATAATTGTATCTACTGTGACACTAGTGATGATGAATATAATAAATGATATAGATAGGGCTTATAGATAGGGCTTATAGATAGGGCTTATAGATGGGGCTCTGTATTTGTTTGCTCTACCTAATCAATCATTTATAATAAAGATCTTGTATATATGATCTTATCTATCACAACATAGTTACTGCTAAAGCTGTTCAAACTCATAATAGGATAAAATTCGGAAGCTATTTGATAAAAGTCGATGTCTCGTATGAGCTAGAGGTGGATTCCAAATCCCACTGATATATTAGTCACATATCAGAATAAATGGCAATATATACTAAATCAGGTAGTCCCCACCATCAAGGGCTCTGCACCGAAAGAATCCGAGCTCAATGTTTCGGCTCTATCATGTGTGTATGCGGATTACTTATATACATAAATATTTCTATATATAACAAATCCATATCCGGTGACCCTTCTACTCCTCCCAAAACCTTCACGCTGTACCACCGAGAAACCATGTTAGGATGTCTCCGAGCACGTTTACTCGCGTGTTAATTAAGTCCTGGGAAATTTTGCAAGGCCGTTGCTACCAAAAAATTCTCAGGACTTAATTAACACGCGAGTATGTGTCTCATAAGATTCTTTCAGCGGGGGTTGACCGGTTGTTAGTCTTAATAGACCCGGCTTGTTCTAATGTTCATGTATTTATTATGTATATGTTAGTTCTTGGTAAAAGGTACCGGGAAACGACCAAATATCAAAACTGTCAACTTTGAGGAATTTCGTACTCGCTCCGGTCCGACACGGAATTGTATTCCTACACGTAGGTAAACCAACAGGAAGATTGAAAGAGGATATATGTACTAGAGCTACCGGTAATTTAACCGCTAATCTTTTTATTCGAAAAAGATTCGATGCGTCAATAACCGAGTGATATGCTATGACGCATCCACCCACTTTAGTGACATCGCTTTTGAACAGTTTACAACTAGTAATTCCTCAGATCTATTTATAATAGGACATATAGCAAAACATTATATAACTATTGACGGTCCACCATACCATAAGATATCACTAGTCAGACACATAAATGTACTCCGGGGGTTCTTAAAGTGATATGATGCAACGACCACGACCTTAATACTCTAGCGTCACAACTCCTCCCAAAATTCAGAACCTACGGCTGACGCTTATACCCCTTATATAATTGAATCCAGCTTCTTCTGATCTGTATACATGATTTGGCCCCAATCTCTATTTGTTGCTGTGGTTGGTGACTTTCGTAGTGGGCGTTGCATGCATC
Source organism: Morchella rufobrunnea (assembly GCA_024713595.1). NCBI lineage: Eukaryota > Fungi > Ascomycota > Pezizomycetes > Pezizales > Morchellaceae > Morchella > Morchella rufobrunnea. The sequence goes on along the minus strand of JAMGYT010000002.1, from coordinate 807,600 downwards.
ACTTTAAGGACCCTCAGGGTACATTAACTAGGGATGTGCCAACTAGCGACCGCGAGGTGTGCGAAGATTAAAGGTATCTATCAATCATGAGTTCAATAATTGTGAATTAATGGCCCTCAATGGAGAGGCCTTTGGCCCCCCAAATCCTCATTCCCCTAGTTAAGTTATACAATAGTTCAATTCAATTGTGGAGGGAGAACATTGGACTGTTTTGGGGGGCCTTCGGCCCCTCCTCCCTCCCTCAAGCTCCCTATCCAATTCATGGGCCATGGGTTGCTATGCTGGTGAGCTGCAAGCCGGGTAACCTGCCAAAAGGCGCAAAAGTGTTAAAATTTCATGCGCTAACCAATATGGTTGAAACACAGGCCGCAGCCCGAATTCGACAAATTTCATAATTTATATGTTTAACTGGGTCTGAAATTTGTTTAGCCAAATGCACAAACCAAATTCGTAGGGATATCGTTGGAGATTGATTGAAGTTCGCGACGGCTTCACTAGTGTATGTACCCCCCTCTCCCAAGCTCCAGGTTGACCGGGCTTAATTCGGTCGGTTGCTAGATAGGGTTAGGGTTCTCGCACTTTTTTTTTTTTTTTTTTCTTTTATTCATTACGTACATGCAACCTCACGGTTATGGCACTAAATCTACTATCCACCTTCCTGCACTCCTCGCCTCTCTCCCCTCCCCCGCAGGGTTCTCGCACTTCAATATAGCTAGGGTCTAATAATCTTTAGAGTTCCGCGCGACAAAATTTTATAAAACCAGCTGTAGTATTTGGTTATGGATTGTGTGATACGCACAGTTAGGTATGGCTTGGTGCACCCATGTGACGTTCTTGGTCTAGCTCGAGTCCTGTGATTATGAGGCTATGATACAATTGTGCTGGGTGATAATCTTAGTCCCAAATACAAAAAACCTTCTCCGCCCTAGGGAGTTGAGAATTTAACCTAAAATCATAAGGGTTAGCTAGAAAAGGGACGAACAGATACTCAAAAATATATTAGTGGGCCATATTCATACCGCGGAGAAATTTAACGAGCAATCCAAACCTAACTAATTATCAAATGCTGCCCTTCCTTCGCGCGAGACCTGACCAGTGAGTGACTGTAACTGCAGTTTAACTATAGCGCAAATCGAGCTGTGCTAATGATAACTACAGGTATACCCCTTGAGATATCACGCGTAGTACCAGTACCTATACTTACCCGCGATTAGTGTTTTCTAATTCTTCCTTCCTGGACTAATTGCCGCGGACCAAATTTTATACACATATCTGAAAAAAATTTTAACTAGAAAATATCAATTGCCAGAATAGGTATAGTTCTAGGCCATAATTTGGAACTGGTTACCTGAAAAGGTAGTAGACAATATGGGATATTCACTTCCCAAAATATATGCCTTTTTAGGGATATTCATATAATGATAGACAAAAATACATGTAATACACAGCCGTATATTATGAGGAAAAAATAAGCATTGGGCTTTACCTTATTGTCTTAAAATATGGTATGTGTATGCCATATAGTGACAATCGCCTAAGACAGCTGGTGAGGACACCAAATTAATATGGTATTGGGACGTTCCATCCCAGAATATAACACAGCAAACTGAATTGTATTCAGCTCTAAAAAAAGCCCCTAACATATAAGCGACATTATGTCACATTATAAAAGGGCATATTTTAAAAGTGAATACCCCCCTACGTTTGATGAATCAAGCAGGAATCGCTCGTTAAATATTTGATAAAATTTTATCTCAACAAGCTTTATGAAATGCGCTAAATACGTATGTGCATACTTAGCTCAATGAGGCAATCATAAGTTAGCATCAACAGCCTTATGGATCCTTTTGCTCATCTAAGTAGTTAAATAATTTTAAGTAGCTATAATTTCTATCACAAAACGCACCACATCAACTCCACCATTTCTTTGAAATTTCACCTTCCACTACACTTGTTCCCATACTCTCTACAATCATTTCTCTCTCCACAACCTTCCAAAAACTCACAACCACCTAACTCCCCTACCATCATTCGACCATTCAAAACCAATTGTTTAGCAAATTACCATCAGTAAGCTAACCCATATATATATATATTGATATCAATAACGCTTTACTAACATATATTCATACTCCAGCAGCCTAGTGTGTGTCTATAGGGCGCTAGAGGTTGGATAAATAGTTGCATAGGCGTGTACTCTTTTTTAATTCAAACAGTTATACGCCAACATATCACACTTTCGACTAAAGTTTGATACCACCATGGTGCGTTCTCTCGAGTTGCAAATCGAGCTCATGAGCTCATCTCATCTCGAGGAACTCTTACGTCACATCAAGGCCATCGAGGGTACCACGAAGCTAGTCTCCGACGATGCCACCAAGACGACTATCTCCACAGGGAAAGATATATTTTCAAACTTGCCCACTGAACTCATCTTTCAAATCGCTTTGAATCTAGAAGAGGTACAAGATCTCATAGCGTTTAAAAGCGCTAATCCTCGAGAGTTCGGTATCTCCATCAACAAGGTCCTCCGCGACCACTACCTCCTACCCGACGAGAGCAGTCTTATATCCGCAATGTTTGAGGCTGCTGCAAAACGTGATGTTAATATGATCCACTGGCTTTTTGAAAGCAAGCAAGCAGTAGGGAAAACCCTCATTCTCGATAAACCCCATTCATCGTTTCCAGACGAAGAGCAATTTAGGATAGAGCACAATGGAACAATTCACTGGTACTTTCGTCTTACCGGTGAAAGGCTAGATGACGAACTCATGGACCTCATCCTGACTTCTGGACCGAACCTCATGATGGCTATTTCCACGGAGAACACACTTTTATCACGTAGCCCTCTCGGACCCATGTACGTGGTTGACCAATATACCTCGAAATTGCAGTCAGAAGCGCACTCGGCAATCACCTTCGCTCTTCAAACCAATGAACCAGACCAAGTGGAGAGATACATCAGACTAGGAACTAGTACAAGACTTGCGACCTCAAAAACGGTTTCGGAATTCATAAACCATTCGGTGGTCAGAAGCAGGGCAGATTCTACTGATTGGAACCTGGAAGGGCGGTGGGCCGTGGCACGAGGGGAGGCCGACGCCTTATTTTTCCATACTCCGCTGGAGGAAATCGATCCATGGGGTTGGTGGGATGGAGGAAATAACCTTCTTCATATGGCTCTCTTCTCCTCAAACCCTTCGAAAATGATCAAGTTCGCACTTTCTAAAGGGTTGGGTATTGATGATACAAACCAGGCTGGTGAATGGCCGCTTCAGTTGGCCCTCGAAAATGATCAAATTCCAGCCAAGGTATTGAGTGTACTACTCGATTACGGTGCCGATACATGGCTGGTACCGCAGTATCTCACCGACACAAATGTGTTCGCGCTGGCTTCCCAAACGAAAATTCGACGCGAAAAAGTTGCTGTATTCTTGGACTGGGCGAATATTGACTGGGTCGCAAGGGATGCTGCTGGGAACTTTTTTGGGGAGACACTACTCCACGTTGCGGTCATTTGGGCTATGCCGATCAAGCATTTCAAGAGCCTTTTGAAAAGAGGTTTAGCTGTGAATGTCCTAGATAACTTCGGGAAAACACCGCTGGACCTGGCCTGGGATATACTAGGAATGGATACCGGAGTCGATGCGGCGTACTGGAATTTTAAATGCAATAAGAGGGGCTACCGTATCCCAAGGCGGGAAATCATGATTGAGATCATCGAATTTTTGATGAAACGTGGTGGCGCCCAGAGAAATCTTGATACTATGGCGGTGGCCGAGGATGCAGACGAGGCCTTTAAAGAGTCAGAAGATCTTTGAGAAGGCGATGAGTTACATGGATGGGATTGATTTTTCTTTGCTTTTAAAAACTATCTTGTTCTGATGATAGATCTCTGTGCAACCTTAGCTAGATATCAATTGTAACTATCTTTTGCATGTAACTCAATAGATATGACAATGCTTCATTAAGTATACTGATATTTCAAGACGAACATTATTGGTGAATTTATAATCCCTGTGACGCAGTGGCTAGCGTGTCAGTCTTATATGAGCTGTTATGACTTGTATGTTATGCGAAAGCCGCCAGTTCAGGAGAATATTTTGAGTAGAACCGATACTAGAATACATGTATTGAACTAGCTTAGAGTAGATTCATAAATTCATACCTGTTCAAGCTAAGAGGCGGAGTGCCGAACCTCACGGTTTATAAGGATACCCTAGGCCGGTCCCAGAATACCTCGGTGATAGAATACTCAGCAGTTCCGTAAAGATATTTATCCTGTGAATATAAAAGTTTAAACTCAAAATTCTTATCCCGTTCATAACCTTATATCAAAGTTTAACTATAATATACCTCTTACCTGGTCCCCGTATTCCATCAAAGATACTAACTAATTGGTGGCGCGCTTCCTATAGCTACCTCCTCCAAATACCCCCGGCCATATGTCGAACCAACCACTAGCTAAAATATTCAAGCTTGCATGCACATAATGGACAAAAGAGAAAAAAAAAATTCTTCAAGCAACCCTGTGACAATCCCTCTCGAGTGATGGACGGTGATGAAATTTTCTTGATGCAGGGGTGGACACAACTAGCGCACAAAACCCCTAGAAAATAAACCGGTACCTACGAGACTAAACTTTGTCAACAATATTTGACCCCTGAGAAGCCCGATAACAAGCTAGAGGGCGGTAGTGTGTGCATGTGAGGGTCGGGTTAAATTAGCACGTCCACAGAACCCCGCAGACCAGAATACGAAGACTAGCTAAGTATACATCCAATAAATAATTTTGGAATAAATAATAGAAACGGCGCAATGGTGCGGCGGAGATTCTCTCCCCCTGACTTCCCAATGATTTTTTTTCCCGGCCGAGTGATCGGCCATGAGTGCGCTGGCCATCATCGGCTGTCACTCGATAATCGATTTATTCATCGAAGCTGTTGTTTCTTTCCGGTTACGGGAATACATTAAACGAATTTTGGATATAGCCACTACTGAATTGACCGAACACAAATCCCTAGAATGAAATATCGACCTTCATGGCCGACTCTCGTTGTCTTTGGGATCTAAATATCGCGTTCTATCAAAATTAGCCGGACTGTCAAGTTTCGACCATGAAAATTTGTTAAGGTAAACTAATTTTCAAATGGGAGTATAGAGAATCTCAAAAATAAAATTGTGGTTCGAGGTAACATCGGAGTCACCCCCCACACAAAATTAGGTTGCAATATATTGCGGCCATAACAACAGGCGTCCCTCCCATACATGGCAAAAAGGAGTCGATATCCGCCTGCTTTATTAATGTGAGGGTTATATCTATGTGTGAATGGATAAGCGCAGCTAAAGGAGCCGTATATATATATATGCACTGCTCCGTAATACTATTAATTTAATACATAAACTTATGCTTACTTAATTCGCCATATATGCATATATAGCTGATTAAAAATTTGTGAGACGATTAGTAAATTATTAAGTAAGCGGTTATATGTGCGTGTGGGATATATCAGTGCTATGTAGGATGAAGATCGTCGCCAAACCCTAGGCCCTATCCATATATATACCGCATTAATTAATTGACGAATTTGGACATCCCTCTAGCTCTAACAACCTCTAGCGATCGCGAGAAAATCCAACCCTCTACAAAATCAGTTTTAAAAGGAGAGGGAGGCTTAAGCCCGAATCCTGACCAAGTCCAGTATTACTCACTCTTTTGACCGATCCCATTGCTAGTTGTTTAATTGTCCAAGTTCACCAATTGATATATGTATGCGGTACTTTTTGTCGTAACCCGCAAATCCATGTGCCGATCTCTTGGCACATTTGCCTGAAAGTAAAGTGCGAAAAACACAAGATGTCACTCGGTTTCGATGGGGGGGGGGCTTTTTTCCCGGCGGCTAATCTACATGCGTCTAAATCGCGCACTCAACCCTGGTTGGAGGTTCAAGGCCCCCCAAGACCAACCAAGCTGACCTGAACCACGTAATGGAGAATAACATTCTTTTTTTTTTTTCGAATTACCCTGACAGGTGTGTTGTTTGTGCTATGGACTGGTTTACACACTGCGCGTCCAGTGCGCACCGTACCGGGCCTTATTCCAATTGCAATCATCACATTATGATTTGTATACTCGCTATCAGTACCAGCGACCATTTCCCCCAATCCAATCGGAAAACCCGTTTTCTCTCTTGCACCCGAGTGGTTTTTTTTTTTTTTTATCAACGTTGTTTGTTTCAGGGGAATGTGATATGTAGTTCTCGTTCATGAGTTATCACTCAGACAGCCGCACAAAACCACACCCTCTGATTCGCTATCCGCCCCCCAACGGCTAAACACCTATCATAGCAACCATGTATATTTCGTAAGCCATCATTATGGCTCATTATAACCTCACCCCCCAGATAGTGAGGCTATCACAATATCTCTTCCCCCTCTGCCCCAGCTGGGGAGGGTGTACTCGACTGCATTTTACGATAGCAGGAACATGTGCTCAAGCCAATAGTACAAGACATCTAACGGCACCTTGGGACATCTAAGAGGACATCTGTTTATCCCGAGGGATGAGCAAAGGGATGGATGAACAAGGCCCATGAGATGGCACAGCCCCATAAGGCTTATGTATCAGCTAGATATAGGGCGCCCCACTGAGGCAGGTACATATGGCACCCGCCCTCTGATAGGTTGATGGACGAGCGAGTTACAAGTGAGGCTAAAAATATTGGGTGGGTGTGAGTTGTTTCTCGTATTCCATCAAAAGTCGAGTGATATGTGGTGATATGAGACTTGCTCTACATATCTTTGATCAGTATTTCTCAAATACGAAGATGCTAGAAGGGCTCAAAATATCACTCAACTAAATCTGGAATGTGATGTTGGTATGTAGGGTTTTGTTGGCTTGTGCCAGGAAAACTCGGGGTTTTTGCACCTCCAGCAAGCAACCGCGAGATCAAAAATGCACATCTGTCTAACTACGCGGCTGCCAGATACCGCCTTGCAATGTTTCAGTCAACGACGTTCAATTTGCTAGGGAAATTTCTATATTTTCCCTTTTCCCTAGTATCCATCAAAAAAATAAAATAAAAATAAAAATAAGGTACATCTACTCAACGGTCAAGTAAGTAAGTTCGTGGGGTGATGGGTGATGTTTAAGATGTGGCGGGGCCAAGAGGCGGTGGTGATAATTCCAGCCACAGCCGATCGACGCTAGGCATTTTAAGCGATTCTTGTAACGAATCTTATCTGCCCGAAGCCTATTTCGGGATAAAAGTAATAATTTCACGGTACTAAGCTCGCCACATCTTATTCAAACGTCGGCGGCAAACCCGGTAGGGTTTACTAATTTTTGTTTTGAAAGGGCTGCTTAGGGCAAACATCCCCTCGCGAGCCCTAGGGTTTCTCGATAAGCATAGTGGGGGATCGGCGGTCTCCTTCTCCTCTCTACCAAATCCAAATACCCGGCCTTTCCTGATAACAACCTCAACCAAGATGGGGCCGGAAGGCACCATTTTACCCGCCTAGTCATCATGATTCCATTGTCTCTCTCCACTATGGGAGAATACATTTCTCTCATGTCTCTCATCTCGCGATCTCACGGTTAAGGCCTCACGATACACTTCCTCTCTGGGCCACTGATAGAGGTGGCGGGATGGTTGTGGTTGTGGTTGTGGTTGTGGTTGTGATGCTGGGGGCCCTGATCCACATCTAGGGAAGAATTACTGAACCCCTTGGGGACAGACTGCGATCCGTACCTGAATATTATTGCAGACATCGACATCTTGATAAAACTTGTGGTAGGGGGGTGAGATTTTGTTTGCATGTTCATAGGGCCGGGGGACCGTTTTCCAGGTTTTCAGCTACGATCATTACTCACCGGACCGACGGACTGACTATGTGTTGTCCGTTTCGGTGTGACATTTACACTTTCTAAAGGACACAATTGCAAAAACCATCTTCGATTTCGGCTAACATGAATACCGTTTGTAGCCGGATCTTAATTTGCACTTGTTCAAAACACCCTCTTTTAATTTTCTCATAGGGAGAATGTAAGGCAAGGCAAGGCAAAGGCAAAGGCAAAGGCAACGGCAGGTTGGGCGAACTACCACGACATCTTGATTTGGACCTGACAGCCTGCGATTTCAGATCGATGGACGGGTATATGCCAGTGAATTCGATCTCATGCTGTAGCGGGACATCTCAACGTCGTCGCAAGTAAAGCACAAACAGACAGCACACGCACGTCGAGTTACTCATCTAGATGGGGAAGGACTATTGGGGCCCTGTGATGTGAGGGGAAGGGGGAAGGGTCCGAGGTTATGGCAATTGTGCCTGTTTATTTTATTTTTTCCTCCCATCTGAGATATTTATATAGTCATTTTTATATTTTGTTTCATAGTTTCATCCGCTTTTTAATGATCATTGCAAAGCAAGACATCGCTCACGGGAGAAATGGGCATCAGGGAAACAAAGAGGGTGTTCTTGGAAAAGGAAAAAAAAAAAAAATCCATTACAAAACGGTTAAGATATCTTGTTTTGGGGTATCTTGAAAGGGAGGGAAGGGGGGGGGGGGTAATGTTCATTTTACCAGTTTTTAGGGCTACATATCTGGCCTCATCGCAGTAATATTCATGAAGATCAGAGTGAGTTTATGCAACGGGTCTGGCCATCATCTATCGGACGGCAAAAATATACCCAAACATGACGCTCCGGAAGAAAAGTGTTCGCTAGATCCTCTGACATATGCACGGTACGGCTAAGTTACACCACACCACCATCATCATCTATATCTACACCCAAGGAATTTGTTCCGATCCACACTCTCGGGCTGGGTTTTTTGCGGGGCCCACCACATACCTAAACCTAGCCTGATGATGCGCCGTAGGCATGTACTCTATCAGATCTGAAGATTTGGTACATACAGGAGAATTAAAGGGCACACGTCTCCAGAAAAAAAAAAAAAAGATAACCCCTACCCTGGGTCTGGGCATGCGCGATGTGTATGGTAGGCTAGGTAGGGTAGGCTAGGTAGGGTAGGCTAGGGTAGGGGGTAGGGTAGGTGGTACGTGAGAGAGACGTAAGGCCGGCCTGATCCTGATAAAAATATCTCCGTAATCCAAGATCCACCCACCCATCCACCTACATTTGTTTATCCGCTGCGACCAAACAAACCGGGGAGAGACCAATAGGTGGGTGAAAAACTTTGGGATCGGTTTTTGAACTGAAAGATCGTGAAAAAAAAAAAAAAAAAACATCAGGTTCCCTCACACATAACTAGCACATGCAGGTCATTTAATGTCCAAGAAGTCAGAGTCATGAGCCTGAGATATGAACGCTATGGGTAATTCTCCCCACATTTACCGCTTGAGCTCTCCTGCGCTGCGTACCAGACATACATACATACATACATACCTACATTAACATGGCTGCTGTCTCTCCTCTCCACGATGATCGTACCTAGGTACACACCCCATCAGTTCCTCCAGTTCCCATTGTAGCTGCACAGCCGGACTGATTCCCGTTATCGACGATGGGGGTGGATCTGTACAGATATCAGAACGGTCAGAGATGTGTTTTTTTAGCGTTAGCCCGCAGCAAACCCCTGACCCTACTCTCTCTTTCCGGGTATGTAGTTTAAAGAGATAAGTCACTTGGGCAGCCTTCAGGCACGGACCAACGTCTGACACTTGCTTGCAGTGATCGTGAAGATATAAGAAACATCAGGAAAAAGAGTCCAACTGCGATCGCGATGATCCTGCGCATATCTCATATGGCGCACATGCCGCTACTCCAAAGGGCACTGTATGTACGGGACATTGCCTGAGATGACTGGGTGTTATAGGTTCGTATCTAATGTACGCCGGTAGCGGGGTCGTTGGAGCACCCGACCCCACAATTACTCCGCAGTTTAGCAGGATGCAGAACGATGTATGCGGAGCCGGTGGTTGTGATGATGGTTGTGATGATGGTTGTGATGGTGGTGGTGGTGGTAGTGGTGTGGTAATTTGAACGGTGGTGGATGATGATGATGATGGCAATGTTGAAAGGTGGAGAGAGGTTGGAGCTACGATCCCACGATTCAATCTTGAACGTCGTCACTCCCGCTCCGAGGCAAACAAGAGCAGATCAAAAAAATAAAAGTTCAGCGATCTAAAAGAAAAAACAAACATCTAATAGATAAAATAAGGTTAGTAATTAAACCATGTATAGATTGAGCACTCTAGATTTCCAAGCCTTATCTGCTACCCTCAGGCCAGAACATTCAGACTTGACAACGTTTTACTCCCCTGCCTCGTAACACGACGTTTGAGGAAAAAAAATTTCGTTTTCGAAAATCTTTTTTTTTTTCTTTCCTTTTTTATTTCCCCTCTGTTTTGTTTGAGAGTGCGTGAGATGTGTGGTCGAGATCTGGAACCAATCACCACATCCACATCTCGACTGCTTCCCGTCATTCGTGCTGTTTAGCGATTACCGATATATCCCACCCACACACCCACACACACACCTCACACAATTCCCTACCACGTCTCCAATCAATTCCCCGAGAATCTGGCTGCAGCCTGCATGTTTCACTTTCTCGTTGATTGGTCGTCCAAGTCTCCAATGGCGGCGACGGGGGTTGGGGTTGGTGGGCATAAATAATAATAAAAAAAATTACGGTGCCAATTAAACTAAACCTGCGCTGCGCTGCATGGAAACTTTTTTTTCGCTCGCAGCTGCACATGAAGGAGCGATTGGGTACTGAAATTGTAGATGTTTGTTTGCTTTGAAAGTACGAGAGGGCCCTTCGGGAAACAATCAGCCTTGCTGCGGCGGCGGCGTCCGCGCTGGGTAAATGTCATTTCCGACGTATCTCATGTTTGTTTCGGGTTGCGCCTTGGTTGGTTTCGTTGCTTGGTTGGTTGGCGGTCGTTGGTGGGTTGGGGTTGCGCATTTTGGTTGGCCAGGGACGAACGACAACTTCATCCATACGCCTTTCTACCTGAGAAGGAACTCATATCATGTCACGTCATCCATAATGATCCATTATTACTTCTTTTTTTCTCTGGCTGAAAGAATTGGGGTTTTTTTTTTTGTTTATTTATTTCTTTTATGTGCATTTTTAGTCTAAAGCATGCTAACACATATATAACTCAAAAACTTCGCAGGGCATGAAGTAAGAACTGCGTCTGTTAGTCAGAGGGAACTCATCTCGATCCCATACACCACTAGATTTAAACAAAATCCGATTGCTGCTCATCGTAGGCGCGGATATCGCCCTACCAATGCATACAAAATGACCACTAGAATAGTACGCACAGTAGGCAATGTACCATGGCCCTCGTAGAAACGGATCCAATCCAATACGTGCATCAGAATTTGATTTGCACCATGTCTTTTCTTTTTTTTTTCTTTTTCCTAGCCTTTCTTTTCTGTAGGTAGTTGCTTCTTTCCCCCGCCCCCCCCCTCCCCCTTTGAAGCGGGCGTCATCCGTTTCGAGAAGCGCAGCATTATGTACTTACATAGTCCAGTATTTTTTGCAATTGAACGCGGCAAATTTCACGAAGATCTGATTGAAGGGTACTTTCTCCACTACTGATGATGACGATGATGAAATTTACCCCGGAGTATCCAGCTGTAGGCGCAAGTACATGTATCCAGCCAGAAAAGGTCCTTGAAAAAAGAAAGAAAGAAAGAAAGAAAGAAAGAAAAAAAAAAGGGTGAATGGAGCTCCAGGAAATAAAAAAGTAAAAACAAAAAAAGGGCCCGGGCCCGTTACTTCTCCTATTCCACTCTAGACTAATCTAGAAACACCTAGCCTATCATGAACACAGTGGGGGGGGGGGGGTAAAGCTAGGTAAGAGGAGGACGCCGAAGGTTCTAACGAGTACGACGGAGGAACATGGAGCGAGGTACCGTACCTACAAATTCCTGACGCACACTGCAACTCTGAGACTTGACCGAATTGAAATTAAGTACCAAGTCCGGTCCGGCTTCATCCCTTTGGATGAAGGACATCAGGTGGGGAAGAATTGAGGGTTGGAACTTGGTGTGTGTGGGCGAACGGGGGAAAAAAAAAAAAAAAAGAAACGCCATCGTGAATTTGAGTGAATCCTTTCGGGGTCTCTGTGGGGTTAGGTACGGACCGTACGGTAGCTTTCTTGCTTCATGTTGTCTATGATTGCTATCGAAGTGTGAATCTACGGTAGACGTGCTATTACTAGCTAGCTGTGATCTAGGGATTGATCTCGAATCTTGATGGCTTGCGCCATTGTGCGGGCAGTGGGTGCGATTCCAATAGTTGGAGTCGGTTCCCTGGGTGGTGAACGGTTGGGCATGAAATCTACAGATTCTACACTACCTACTACACTGGTGCCAGAGAAGGTGAAATTCTGGGGTTGTACCCACTTCCTACGTGGAGGAGGGAGAGGGAGAGGGAGAGGGTGTGCGGTGTGTGGTGTGTGGTGTGTGGTGTGTGGTGTGTGGTGTGTGGTGGGTGTGTGGTGGGTGTGTGGTGGGTGTGTGGTGTGCGGTGTGGTGTGTGGTGTGTAAGTTAGGTGTAGGTAAATGTAGGGAGAACTGTTGAGTTGTGTAGAAAGTTCGATGAACAGACAGACGTCAACGGGCATGGGTAGGTTCGGGTAGGGGTGGAGACCCTTGTTGAGTTTTTGAGGGAGGAAGGGGGGTGTCGTGTGGGTAAGGGTATGGATAGAGAAAAAGGTGGGTAGGGTATGGGGGGGACGCAGCTACTCTGAAGAAGGAATTGTTATGCAGGAGTGATGGGGTCAGTGGGCTGGAGTATGTTGGATTGAGTTAGATCAAGAAGAAAAGAAAAGGAAAGAAAAAAAAAAAAAAAAAGCCCATTTCACTCCGGGATGCACATGATGGGATGCTTAATCCATGAAAAAGAGACACAATTCCATGTTGCGCTGTTCGATGTTCGAAAGGGCAACGAAAAGCAGACGAGAAGTGGGCGAAGGGAGGATTTGACAGACGGGGTGCAGCCGAGGGGACAAGACAAAACAAGCCTAGACAAGAAAGAAAGACACACAAGGCTGGCTCTGCCTGGGGTAGTAGCCGTAGGCACCCTACAGGTTACGGATTGTATTTACATGTAGGTATGTGAGTACTCTAGGGGAGTGTAGGATAGGATAGGGTCATATTATTATTACCTAGTGCACTTAAGGAGGCTTGTTCGCTTTGCATACCGTAGATGTGACGAAATGATTAGAATAATTTTAGGGTTCTCGCTTTCTCTCCACAATAACTGGTTACCCGTGTGGTCACTGCTCAATTGCAAGCGCTCATGTTCTCACAAAAGTAAAGTCTATTGTAAGTAGTGTAGTGCTCACCATTTCTCTCTCCGTAGATGAGTAAGTCGCTCGTACCTGCTCTCTAAACTAAAAGAGTGACAAGCTCCTCTAAAGCACATATGTACCGAAGCGCTAAAGCGTAGCAGTTAAGCAGTAAAGTCACAGTTTTTTTTTTTTCGATCGGGTGAAGATTGGTCGAGTGATCCCGTTGAATCGGAGATTCGTTGAGCCCTTGTGTGAGCGCTTGTGTGTCGCTGCAGGGCATCGCTGGCCCTCTATTCGGGTGTATATGTGTTGGAGGATGCTGCAGCAGTAGCAGTAGCAGCAGCAAGCAAGCAAGCAGCAGGTTCGTAATGTACTATACCAACGTGATCTCTTTGGTCTAACTAATCTGGGGCTCTGCTCAATTTTTTTTATTTTTTATTTTTTATTTTATTTTTTATTTTGTTTTCGTTGTTTTTATTTTTTTATTTTTTTTTATTTTTTTTTTCGTCCCATTGCGTTCGCTAGGTACATTGCCCTATGTACCCTACCTCACCTACCTGCTCAATAGGCTACAGGTACTCTAGTTACTCTAGTCTGCTCCATGCGTCTGTTTACCGTTTCCTTTTGGGCGTTTAGTTTCCGAATGTGTGTTCTAAGTGTAGCTATTTCGAGTCTATCCACCCCCCTTTTTGGACTTACCTCCAAATATAGGCCTCACAGCTTTCTGTTCTCCGGTTTCAGAAACTCTGGAACAGCAAGGGGGAAGTCCCATCTGGCGACCGCCGCAGCAGCAGAAGCATGAGGAGATGCTGCTTCTGCTTCTGCTTCTGCTGCTGATGCTGATGCTGCGTTAGAGTACATGATCCTGCTATTTTCAAATCAAAAAAAGAGACAGCCTAGAAGGCAAACTGAGCAAATAGAGCGGCAGTAGGGGAAAAGCAGTTGGAAGAAATGGCTGATCGTTGGACAAATCGATCGACTGATGACAGGCGGTCCATAGTAATTCCGGTGGCCCCGCCAACCAGGCACGACCATATGTTTAGACGCATTAGCGGCGACCGACCAACTCTGGGTCTCTCCTTCTGTCTCTTGTGTCTATTACGGATACCACACCCTTCCCCCCCCTTACAGACACTGCCTTACCCCAGGCCACGGCTCTTCTCACTCGCTAACATCTTTAGAAACCCCTGCCAGGTAAACTTGTAAGCGCAAGCCCACCTCCCCCCCCCCATCATGCAATTGCGTGTCAACACATCATGGGCTCAATGATCTTGACCTACGAGCTTCGATCTGAGAAGTTGGACCTTGACTAGAGTGACTTCCTCTTCTTTTTTCCTTCTTCCTCTTCCTTCTGATATAAACACCCATGTCATGCATTCTGAATATGCATAACTGCTTAAAGAAATCTGTGCATATACGCCGAGGGTGAGAGAAAAGAAAGATCAGAACGGAAAGCAAAAAAAAAAAAAGCCTCTAAGGAAAAACGGAGAAACAGTAAGAGGGAAAAAAAAAATTATACACGATATCCAAGAATTCAACACTCGATCTCTGCCTACCACACCTTCGATAATGAAAATTCCAGTAACTGGACAGGCAGATGGTATAAAGATTCATAACTACCAGCTCGTTTCCTCTCTCTTCACATCAGCATCATTACTCTTTGAGGCACTCATCCGAGCTATTCTTTTAGTAGTAGTCTTTGTTTTTAGTCTTATGTCTTGGAAGGCACTACTGCAGCCCTTGATCACTGCCTCGACCACGCCGAATTCTTACCTTCCTGTACCACTAGCGTACTTTGTCTCATTTCTGATCTGCTGTATTATCTTATTCCCGTTGGTATGTTATTGTTGGGTTGCTATTATGTGGCCATATTTCCCACCATTATAGGAGTGTGTGACGGCCAGTGCGCTAACTCGTATATATATATAATCCCACAGGCTCCTCAGATTTCAGTTTTAGCATCAATCATGGGTTCCTTTAGCATGTTCACCCGGATGGCCATGGGCCTGAAGAAGGTAGGCTCTTTCAAAAAGTCAAAAGTTATTCAGCAGCAGGATGCACAAGTTTCACAGGTTTTACTCCCCAGCCCCAATACCAACAACAACCCTTCAGGAAACTAACTGCTGTCCCCTTTTTGTTTTGAAGACGAAAGGAAAGGTTGTTGATGTAGTTCAAAAGAAATTTTCTTCAGAATCCTCATCGTCCGCTGCCGCAGCCGCTACCGCCGCCGCTGCGGCCCCCGCGCCGGCGCCATCGAAGGATGTCGTTGTTGAGCCAGTTGCACCAGTTGTAGCTATTGAGGCCCCAGTGGTCGAAACACCCAAGGCTGTCGAACAGGTCCCTACCCAGGTGGTTGAGCCAGTTATTGCAGCCGTTATCCCAGAGCCAAAGGTCGAAGAGGCCGTGGTTGCTGTAGAGACTATCGTGGCCCCCGTCGTTCCTGAGGTTATCGTTGCCCACAAGGCAGAGATTGTTGAGACCGTGCCCGAAGTTATTGAAGAGGTCATCGCCGCCCCCATTGTTTCAGAAGTCATCGAGGCCGCCGTTGTTCCTGAGGAAGTCGTCGCCGCCGTCGTCGCCCCTGTAGTCGAAGAGGTTGTCGAAGAGGTCTCAATCCCAGAGAAGGAAGTCCCCACCGTCACCGAAGAACGTATTCCCACCTGCACTCAACTTGCCATCATCCCCACCTTTGCTATGTTTGCCATGCCCGAGCCAGAAGTTTTCCAGGCTGCTGCTCCCGTTGTCGAATCATCCAAGGCCGTTGAGGAAGTTACTGTTGCTGAACCTGTCACCGAAACCGTCACTGTCACCGAGTCCGAGGCCGTTGTTGCTGTTGCTGCTCCCGTCATCGAGAAAGAGATTATCGAAGAGGTTGCCGTTGCCGCCGAGCCTGTTGTCGAGACCGTCACTGTTGCCGAGCCCGAAATCGTCGAAGAGGTTATCGTTGCCCCTGTTGCCGAACCCGAGATGATTGAAGAGGTCGTTGCCGAGGTCGAGGAAATCGTTGCCCCCATCGAAGAGGTCATTGAAGTCGCTGCCCCCATCGAACAGGTTATTGAGGTCGCTGCCCCCGTCGAGGAAATTGCCGAAGTCGCTGCTCCAGTCGAGGAAGTTATCGAAGTTGCTGCCCCTGTTGAGGAAGTCATTGAGATTGCCACCCCCGTTGAGGAAGTCATTGAAGTCGCTGCTCCAGTCGAAGAGGTTATCGAAGTCGCTCTCCCTGTCGAGGAAGTTCTTGTCAAGGCACCCTCTGTTCCTGAATCTGTTATTGCTGCCTATGCCGAAGTCACTCCAGAGGAAGTCGTAGAGGCCTCCATTCCTGAGATTGTCGAGATCGAAATGGTTGAGGAAGTCGTAGAGGCCTCCATTCCTGAGACTGTCGAGATCGAAATGGTTGAGGAAGTCGCTGAGCCTGTTGAGATTGAAATGGTTGAGGAAGTCACTGTCGCTGAGCCTGCCGAGATTGAAATGGTTGTTGAGGAAGTCGCTGTCGCTGAGCCTGAGGTTATTGAGATCTCTCTCCCCGTTGAGGAGGAGGAGATTCAGGAGGAGGAGATTGTCGCTGCTCCCATCGAAGAGGTTGCTGAAATTGAATCCGTTGCCATTGTCGAGAAGGTAAGCATCGACAGAACACTAATAATTCCTACTATTAAATCCTAAAATGGAAATGCTAATAATTGGCCGCAGATCGAAATTGTCCACACTCCATTCAACGCCGCCATGCTTCCCCGCTTCATTACCCAGACTTACCCAGTAGAAGAGGTTGCCGCCCCCGTCACTGTCCCTGTCGCTGAACCTGTTGTCGAGTCCTGCACTATTATCGCCGAGATTGCCGAGCCCATGCCAGTCAAGCAGCTCTGCTCTTGCCGCTCCGTCGAATCCCTCAACTCGTCATACTGCGATTCCAACGCTGCCTCAAACTCTGTCGATGATGTTTCTGATAACGAGTCAAACACCGAGGAGGTCATGTCCCCTACCAATGAATCTGAGACCGAGACCATCACCTTCGAGGCCCCCGAGAGACCAGTTTCTTGCCCTCCTATGGGAATCAGCCAGAAGTACAGCATCCGTGAAATCCGTGACCCCCGCCTCCAGAAGAACATCCGCGCCTGGGCTCAGCAGTCTGAGGCTATGGGCATGACCGAAGAGACCTCCGCCAGCAACAGCTCCGACTCTGAGTCCCACTCTGAGGAGGGTGACTACGACTACGAGCGCAGCCCCCCATTGTCCCCCATCAGCAGCGCTGGCGGAAACGACGGCGAATGGGGTGGTGATCTCAAGATTGAGAGCTTGGACAAGATGGAGACTGTCGAGGAGGTTGAGACCGTCGAGGAGAAGGCCACCATCGAGATCGTTGTCCCAGAGGTCGTCAAGACTGAGGTTCCCGAGCTTGTCATGGAGGTTGCCGAGAAGACCGAGCTGATCATCCCCACTGCCCCCGTCGAAATTGAGGTCCGAGAGGTCGAGGTTGCTGTTCCCGAGCTTCCCGCCGTCATCGTTGCCGAGAAGGCCGAGGAGGTCGCCATCATCGAGGAGGTCATCGCCGCCCCGGTTGAGAAGGTTGAGGAGATCACCGTCATCGAGGAGCTCGTCGCTATTGAGCAAATCGTTGAGCCTACACCTGTCGAGAAGTCAATCATTGTTGTTGAGGAGGCACCAGTAGCCGTCGAGGAGGAGGAGGCACCGGTAGAAGTCCAGGAGGCCGAGAAGACACTGGAGGTTATCGAGGCCCCTAAGCCAAAGAACACCCAGGTCCAGAAGAAGAAGAAGAAGCTCTCCAAGAAGGAGCGTCTGAGCAAGGGCGGAAAGAAGAAGGGTGGAAAGAAATAGATTCGATCCTCCTTCTGATTTTTTTAGCGGCTTGCTTTTGTTTATTATTTCTTGCGATTCAGTTGTTTACGTTCGTATGTTCCGTCTGCCACAGCCCTTTCGGTAACACCTATTTACATTCTCCTTTGTTTCTGCTTTTCTGTTACATTCTGTTTTTTGCGCGGCTTTAACCTTCATGTCCTTACTTTATATTTCACGACCCTTTCTAACGTTATATGTTTTATCACCTTTTTTTTTTGGATTGTTTTTTACAATGTTTTTTTAAGATTGATGGGTTTGGTGCACAAGGTCTATGATACTTCTTCCGAGAAGATGTTTAGTAGTTGGGTTTTTTCGTTGTGTGTGAGGGATCGGCGGGGGTATGGGTTTTCTGTTTCTGTTTTTATTTCTCAACTCTTCTCTATTTCGTTATCGGTAAAAAGAAAAAAGGAGTCTTTTTCTGTTATGCAATTCACGAATATACTTTATATATATTCCAATCAAAAAAAACTGTCATCAAATATCTTTGTGTGCGATTTGATTGTGATTGCGTCTTACATCCTGTTTGGACTTGAGCGTGAATAGTATTTTAATTGAACCCTCAACTGAATCGCTTGAAATAAAACGTATTGCAAATATCTTATCATAATCCATCCTGTCATGAATCATCTTGTTTATTTTTTTGGTTAGTTGGGTGGACCAACGGAATTGACTTTTTGGCGAAACCGTGCCCACCATCTCTCAAGCTGAAAGCTGAGGGGGACAACACTCCTTCACTTCGCCATCATCATAAACCTACTTACATTCTTTTTTCTCTACACCCTAGGCATGCCGGCACAAACTCCGCCGTCGAGTTTACAAAGCACATAGTCCACGACTACTATCTAGACCAACCATTCTAGAAGCTTGCAGGCACGCCCCCCGATGCCGCCTAATTATCAACCGGGGGGAGGGGAGGGGCCTCGCTTGCCACCGTCCGTCAGCAAGATGTAGTAATCGTCACTCTTTCCAGTATAGCACGATGAGTGATGAAGTAAAGCCAGGGCAACCGTGACAGACTTAATTGACATCTTTGCTCGCCCGCCGGCAACTAGACTCACATACCCACAATTCACCACTTCAAAAAGAAACATCGCCGCCGTTACTGACTTAGTGTCGCTCGTATAACTCACCCGATTGCAGTTTAATGTGTGTGCGCTATTGGACTGGACGCTCTCGCTTCCTGCAGATACATATGTGCCTGTTACCGAACGAACAGCACTAGGGACGCTAGAGTCCACATGACAAGAGGTCTCGGAGTATTTTTCTTTTCCTCTCCGCTCGTTCCCTCACTCGCATGAATGAAGGGAGGGAGAAATGCGAGAGTACCGATTCCTTCGATTGAATCGGTTGACTGAGGGCATGTATATATTCTGGTTGGTTCCCGCGAGCGGTGTGCAGTACAGTGCATTCGTGGGGTGCATCGCAGTCCCCGCAGGAAAATTGAGTTGAGTGAGTGAGTGAGTAAGTTGGTGACGGGAAATTGAGTGAGTGACGGAGCAAAAGAAGAGAAAGGATTCACGCTCACACGACACGACTTCGGCGACACGACGCGACACGGAGCTAGAGGAGAGACAGACTGTCAGTCACAGAGCTAGAGAGTCGGCTGCACCGCATCGCACTCAATCGCTTCGATGTCCTTCCGTACCTTCAGACACACCCCTCCCCACACTTGTACCCGGAATTGTTACCTGGGCTCGGGGTACAGCGCTCTGGATGGGGCCGACGGTAGCCTCCGAACTTCCGAGAGTGGGTGGAAGGAAAATAATAGGAGTCATATGACTTGACTGCTTATGTGCAATTGGGTGTAATGGCCCGCCCTACATACTCCAGTGAAGTCCCTACATACGTCGACGATGCCGAATACATACCGTCGTTACTCTACCTTTCTGGGGTCAATCGAGCTCAGACCGTCTTTCCAACCTCTTTCTTCTCAACTCCACCGATCCCTCCTTCCCTACCTCCCCCCACAATTACTAACTGGCTACCACAGACTGTGAGACTGGACCCCCTTCCTCTACGAGTCAACGATCCCCTGGTTACGCTCGCTGTGGTTAAATATTCAATGCCGCCGGCCCTGCCTTAAGGGTGGATACTTGGGAACTTAACAGATGCGGAGCCCAGGCCCTCAAAACTGTATTTCTCCCTCTGCCAAGCTAACTGACATGAAATACGCAAGCCGCAATGGGATATACTGAGTACTGGCCTAGATACAGCAATTAGCAGTAGATCTAGGACTTAAAATGTGTACCGCCTATGGCTCATCCCTGAAGGAAAAAACCCCCATGAAGGAGGCCGTAGAACAAAAAGAAAGGGATAGCGAGAATCACGCAAACTTCCCTTGCCCATATTCGGTGATCACGGAATGGAGTGCAAACCGCGATCTCCGTGCTTAAATTCTGCTCACGGACATTCCCCCCCCCCCCTTCCCGGATATTGCCGGCCGGGGTTTCGTTTGTTGTGTTGTCTCACCCTTCATGTTTTAGTGCCCGTTGCCGGATGGTTCGGTCTGTCGGGCGATAACCGTACCCGCGGAATTAGGGCTAGCCTGCCGAAATGAAGGAATGTTTATAAACAATCATAGAATATCACTCGTTTGACCAATAGGTCGGAAAGGGAAGTGATTTGGAGTGATGGATAGAGGTAGGATATAAGTGTTTTTTTTTTTTTTTGGGGGGGGGGGGTTAAGTTAGAGTTGTCTTGGAGATAAAACCTAGAAGGAGTGGGGGGAAGTATAATTAAAAACCAAGCTCTCTTGGGTTCGTCGCTGGCTCTTGTGTACTGTGTGAACGTATATAATTAATCTGTTCAAGCATCTTGGTAAGCCGAATGATTCAAGAAAATAAAGATTTCAGTTGAAACACGTAGGCTAATACTGACATCAGCTGGCATTTCATGTGATAATTCACCCGAGTTTAATTTTGATTCCGAGTGAGTTTTGATGCAAATAATTGTTGAAGAGGAGTTCGAGTTTGCCAGGCGCTAAAGTTGGGATGCAAGATCCATGAACCATGGTCAGCTTGGTAATTCCTAGCAAGTAGATGCAGTTTAATACCTAGGCCCGTCTGGGGATGTCTCCGTGCTTTTTCTTCCAAACGTCACAACGTCACGAAAATATGTGAATGATATACCGTGACGCAATTTTTAGTATCGATATTTGACCCGATGATTATACGTGCTCATGTTGGAAAGTAGAACCGTCTTGGTATAATCTAAAACAATAAGAGGAAAAATGCCCCACCTTGAAAGAGTATCTCGGTGAGTTTTCAACGGCAAAAGTATAGATAGTGTGGGGTGGAATTCCAAAAAAAACCTGTGTAGGTTTGAATAGGGCCCAATGATCTCCGCTGCAAGTTTGAACATATCATACTCTACCCCTAGTATGAAACAGAAGCTACTAGCTGCTACTGCATAGCCCCCCCTGACGGCCCCTACTCCGCTAATACCAAGACTTGATTAGTTTTACTTTCGAGATATCAAATTCTGAAATCACCCGCCGAAAGTCTAATAGCCGCCTTTCGAAAATCTTTCTCTGGAGCTCCTTGATTTTTATTCTTATGCGCACTCTAAAACATGATCACAATGGCTTGACGCCGCCCCCGGGAACAACGATGATCCAGATCAAATTCGGGAAGCGTAATAACTGCGCTCTTCCTTGAGTACGGCAACTACCCCGGACCGGCGAGACTGATTTGTATGAAGAGAGCATTGTCACAGATTATAAATACAATAACCTTTATGAAGTCAATATTCTCTTCAAGGGAGAATAATCTGGCTTTACTAAGTTATGAGCTCTTCATGCTTCTGGGTCTTTCCGGTCGGTGTGCGTGTTGTTGAAGCCTGCATCAAACTTAAAAGTTAGGATGGAAATTTCCTCCTAGAACCTAAACTAGCAATTCAGCTGGCCATGATCTGGCCATACTCTGCGCTTCCTGTAGGTTCCCTGTGTAACCATTTCTTGTTAAAGATATTTCCCCCTCGGTTTTTCTCTCTCTTTCTTCCCTCGATCCCGTTTGTCTCCGAGATTCGCAATATCCAAAGCGCTTTCCCAGTTGCGAGCCGGCATTATATATCCTCGGTTACTAACATGAAAACTAGTCATTGGCATTAAACTGTAGATCATGACGAATTCATCGATGCATACGTCAATAAAAAGAAAAACAAGAGCGTCAATGGTCGGGAAGAGTCTCTCGATTTCGACACTCAAGAGTACAGCTACCTATATCGTGCATAAGCATGATAATCCCAGAATATTTTGTTCGAGTTAAGGAAAAACTCCGCAGATTGTGTACGCGTAGATGCGCATACATACGTACACATACGACATCCCTTGATCCCTTCTTTTTCGCGTAACGCTGGGGTATCCCTATTCGGCAGATTGGTGTTCGCTCGGGAAATAAGAAACAACCGATCACGGGCAAACAAGGTAAGAAATATATAGGGTAGTAACTCAGCTTTAAACCTGTGGGTACAGAGCTAAGGGACACAAATAAGGCTGTGTTAACGGCGTGTATGTATACCAGTTGTGTGTGAGGGTACCCGGGTTGAGTTGATATTAAAACTCGGCAATGCGCGCTATTTCACTTGAAGATAAACCTTATCTCCTATTACAACGATACCCAAGCATGTAGGTACATACACCAATCCAAACAATCCATCCCACTGGGGTCAAAGATAGGAATGCATCTTTCTCTAAACGAGAGGCGATGCATGTTCCTCGTGTAGAGTTCCGAATGGCGTCGAGGTCTAGACTAGCAGTGAAATTGGGGAAATATTAATTCCTTCGGGCACGTACCCAGAGCCATTTAACAGCGATCTGAAACCTGGGAGGTCATGTCTCGAGGATAAGGCATGCACAAGACAGGCGTGGGTGAACCACGCGTCATAGGGTATTTGCGCCAAACTGATTCAAGAGAAGACCTCCGTGCCGAAGTGAAGACTCCTTCAGCTTCAACAGTTGGAAACATTTGAGTATTTCTCAATAATCACGAGAATCATGTCGATCACGTGCATGGATTCGCTTTGTCGTCCACACAAACCCATGCCTGCAGATCGTCTCGGAGATCCGGCAAGTAATCAAGTGCCCGGAGTTTCAAGGGAGATATCTCCAATAGATCTTCATAGCTTGGAGACTTGGCACCATTTGGTAATAGCCTTCTAGGTTCTTCTTAACTTAAGCTTACCGAAATCACCAATTTGTCCGCCTAATGTCCGGTCTATTCAGGGTAGTAAGTTTTGTGCCTCCGCCTAGATCTTGGCAAATATAGCAATGCATGTACCTACGCAGTGCAAGGTATTTGAGCAAATGTTTAGAAATATGTAGGTATCTTATATCTCTCTCGATTGTGGCTTTTGAACGAGCTAACGGGAAAATATTTTTCCGGCATCGCGCAACGCCAAGCCCTGCAATCCGATCACTGAATACCATAAATGGTAGCAGAGGTAAACGATGATCAGCCTTATGAGAATTATCAGGCCAACAAGAGAAGGTTTCTTTCTCGACGAATGACATAACCACCCTGGAAGTTTAAACAATAAAACAATGTCTCTCACCACGATATTCTTCGTACTGAGGGTGAAACCAGCTGGGGTACACTTGTCGATTGGCCTCAGGTTGGAGGACGCCGTTCTCCATCTATCTCTATTTGCATCTGTTGAGAAATAGGTACTTCGCCTAGTCAGATCTGCACATTTGACTTGGTAGTTGGAAATGTGGATATTGTAAATTGCCCATTTGAGTAGGAAGAAGCAATTATTTTGGCACGAACATTCGGCTCAATGAGACAAATATGGGTTATCAAGTGGGAGTACAACACCTGCCAAGCTCTCTTGGCCCTAACCCAACCCTTTCTGTCCAGCGGCCCGTTGTTTTCTAACGGGTGTGGCGTCGGATCAGTCCCTATCTCAGTATGGTCGGTGTAATCAACATCCCTTTACAGGTTATCTTGTGTACTCCACGTCACGCACTAGAGTAACATAACTCCCATTGAAATGATAAATCCTTTGATAACCGTCACTGAAACCTAGAATGTGCTCCGGGTTTCTTTAGGATCGGATGAATTTCATAGCTGTATTTGCGATTAGCCACATACACATACACACATGTTTAGGGAAGGGACGCTTGCACTTGCAGTTATCTGAAGCCTAGCCAGTCACGATGTATTGTTTTTTTTTTTTTGGGGGGGGGGGAGGGGGGGATAGGGTGCACCATTCCTGGAGGTGTTTATAGATCTGACACGTGCCCATTATCAACCACGTAATTTATAAAATCTGTAAAATCTGTCTGGGAAGTCCGTAAGATCGAGGTGCTATGTCGTCGTTGTTGTTAATCTGAATATTATTGCTTTTGCCGTGTAACTGTCCATCCGTCGGAAGGCATGGGAGGTGGGCAGGCAACTCAGTGTGTATGCTGTGTGCATGTGTGCGTGTGTGTGCATGTGTGCGTGATACGTCGTGACAAACAAAACGCCAATATCGTGTAATCGTTTAGCAGAGCTGTGGATGGATCTTATCGCCAATAGTTAGCTGGGATAGATACCCGTACATACATTAAAGGGATGAGCAAGAGGCGCACATACGCATGCCCTCCACACACCCCAGATAATACATCTCCGTTATATAAAACCTCTCCAATTGCAAGTTTACTCGGTGCGAGAGATTAGGTCCTCAGCTTTAACTACAGGGTGTAGGGATATGCAGCTTTGTTACATAGGATTTGGTTTGTCGGGACAACAGGGGTTTTTTTTTTTTTTTTTTTTTTTTTTTGGGAGGTGGGGCAGTACATCGTGTAATTCCTAGTGTCGTCTGGGATACGCCAGATTCGGCCTATCCCAGCCATCTGGCCCAGGGGCTGCAGCGAATAGCAGATTGTTCCGGTACCAATGTTCACAGATATGAGCTTGATGCGTTCGCGTGGCTGCTAAACTTGTAGGTTCATTCATGTAAGCTGGACTCCGCCACTTCCATTACCTTTTATCTCCTTTTACTCCCAAAAAAAAAATAAGAAATTCAAAACCAAAGCCTCAACACAGCATAACCATATCTATGTGCTTTTTTGGAATTCTATAGCAATACTGCCTGGATTAAATGTATACCATACAAAATAGAAATAATGCTCGCATCTCTTGCTCTAACAGCCAAACAAAATTGCCGGCATGTGTGATCGTCGTAGGGATATATCACATATTCAATAGCTATAGGGTCTTGGTATAACTTCTACGCATGATAGGTGGGGAACGGAAAGATATTATCGTTGTTCCAGTTCCCGAATCCCAACTCGCCAGGAGCCGCAAATTTTTTTTTCCAAATTGACTGAGACAAGAGGACCGTGATGGCACTTACATCGTTCTTCTGCCGCTACATGCTTGATAAATCACTACCAAGAGAAATTGATAGAAACATTTCTTACCAGCATAAGCCAGTAACTCTTTGACTCTTTTCCCCCGTGAGACAAGGCTAAAAATCAGGGAAGCTCTCGCGCCCCCCCCCCCCTCAGATGATATATACCTGGCAGCCTCCCCAAAGTGAACAACTATTCCCAATCATCAAATACTAACTGTCATTAACAACAGTATATTTTCTTAGCTTGAATCCACAAATCTGACAAGCTATTCTTGAACCAATAGCATTCGTTCTTTCACCTTACGTTTGGTATTTACTATCATACGGTAAGCCTTTGCAGTTATAGATCAAGCACTTTGAGGCTCCTTCTTGAACCAATCGCTGATATCCTTCAACTTCAGTATGACCGACACATCGTTATCAAAGTCTGCACAGCTAAAAGAGCATGCTTGGGGCATCATCAATGTGCTCCAAGCTCTCTTCTGGGGGCTTGTGGCATCCCCAAAACGCAACAAAAGAATTCTCAAAATTTCTCTATCTTTGACTATGGCTGTTGCCTTTACACTGCCTCCCATATTCTCGAATTTTCATGGGTCAAACCCATTTCTGCTAGGGACAGTTGTGAGTATATATCGAGTGCAATCCTTTCCTTCCTTAGATGTGCTAATCCGGGGTATATAGGCAATTTACATGTTTCCCTTCAAAACTATTGGGGGACAGCTTGTTTCTACTGCTATAGGGTTGATCGGTGTTTTATCGGCACTTGCCTACTCAAATCTAGTTCTTTTCTTTGCTAGACTAATCCAGGACGACGACAACGATAACATTATTTTCGGACGCCGAGTATTTCTATGGCTATCCTTCGTTTTTATATCATCTTTTTGCGGATACATCCGCTCAAAATTCCCTCGTCTATACCTTGGTATTGTTCTCGGAATGGTAGTCAACATGTTTGCTATCATAAGAGGCATCAACAATTTCAATCAGGTTTTCAACAACTTTTTCTATGTCATGGTATTTGGAGCTTGTGTATCTTTGGTTGTTGCCTTCGTATTTTGGCCTGAAGACCATTCTTCGATCCTACGTGATGATATGATCACCGGTGTGAAGGCCATACGGGACACGATGGAGTCAGTTCGGTGGGCATTAAGACGAGACTCGGGCAAAGAGATCGACATCTCTCCACTCAAAAAAGCATATTCGAAGATTCATGCTTCTCTAAGAGAGGCTAACTATGAGATTTCTATCTCAAGGGTTTCTTCAGCGGAACTTCTTGAATTTGATACACACCTAGCCAAGTTGGTATCCTCAGCAAGGATATTCAATGCTGCTATGCGAAGAAGAAACCGACTTAACCCAAATCTTAGACGCCGATTTGAAGACTTATTTCCTCCCGCGGTGTCAGGCTCAGCACGCACATCATCGGTGACGGTGGGGACAAGTGAAAGCATGTCCCCTATAAAGGAATTAGTTGACGAAACTCTTATTAACACATCGGAAATCTTTGATACCATGACCCAAAGGATTGAAGAAGTGTTTCGTGGACGTGAAGTTACTTCGGTAATTGATCATGAAAAATATTGGACAACGGTTAGCGAATTACCCGACAAGTGGTACATAGAAACTACTCAACGCGCTGTATCCAGCACCAGAGACCTTGAGGAAGCAGCTTATCGAGACCAAGTTAACGCTATTCTTTTAGAAATGTTCGATACCATAACGGATATAGCTACGGTTGTTGATGGTATCAAGAAAAGAAGGATAAGACTTTGGTTTCCCCATAAATTTTGTAGAGGTAAGCTTCACAGTATTTTCTCTCGTAGTTCCTGCCAGGATTGCTAATTTTGAACAGAAACGGAAGATTCTACTACTGAAGAAGGAGTTGGGGAAGCAAATAGGGATGATATAGACCCTGATGAAGATGAGGACATAATGCTTCGTGAAGCAACAACTCGATTGGACCGCTTTGGCATCTACCTTTCTGATGTGTTATCCTCACTCAGAAAATCTCGCCATATCAAATACGGTATCAAATTCGCCGTCGTCATGGGACTTCTATCGCTCCCCGCGTTCATTGAGAAATGGTATATATGGTACGAAGACCTGAGGGTCCAGTGGGCGCTTATTTCCGCTATGGTCGCCATGGAAACCACACGAGGAATGACCTTTCGAACTGCTGGGATGAAGCTTCTGGGCGCTTTGATGGGTGGGTTTTCGGCTTGGGCCGTCATGTCGATTGGACGTGGACACTATTACAGCTCGATCTGTCTTACTCCAATCATCGGATTGATAGTTGGATGTCTCGTTACAAACCCCGTATACATGAAAGCAGGGACAGTATTTGCACTGGCTTATAATATTATCCTCGGTGTTGCAACTGTCTTCCCAGCACATGGGAATGTTTCCGCTGCATTTGCAAGGAGGATTCTGACGCTTCCTGTGGGCGTTGTAGTTGCCATGGCTGTGCATCTTATGCTGTTCCCTTTCAAGTCTAGAAGCCATCTAGTGAAGGGTATTTCACATTCTCTCGATTGGTTACACCATCTCTTGTTTGCCATCGAGGCTAGCTCACAATATCCAAGTCTTTCGGAGAAATTTGAAGATATGTCGGTGAAAGCTTCCAGAAGAGTCACCTTTGCCAAGGTACTATTACCAGCCACTGTATACGAAGTCTCACTTTCCGGGCACTGGCCATACGAGAGATTTGAGGGCATTATTGAAAAGGTTGAGGATATCATGATCTTGGTTGTTGGCGAGAATGATGCGGTACCGGTGATGGCTAAATCTGGGACCTGCGAAGGTCTCAGACTGAGGCTGCTCGCATCATTATGTAACGATCTACTCGTAATATCCCATACCCTCAGTGCTAGGCTATTCATGCCTCGAAATCAGTCTCTCTCATCCTCTGTACTGAACGAGTATCATACGTTCCTCTCTGCCAAGATATCAGCCGAAGAAGTTGTTCAACCAAGGAATTTCTCCGACTTGGGGAGACTTTCAGATGTAAGTCCGATTTATCTATCGTTATTATAGTTCTGAGATCGATTACTAACATACGTTCTTTCTTTCAACAGCTAGTCAACGAAATGAACTTACTCCGCGACGACGTAGACGAGCTCATAACAGAAACTCAGTGCCCCAAGAGAGGACTACTTCCACAACTATCCTTTATAATCAAGAAGTCTAGGCCTGCTACAGCGGTTGCCAGCATGGTAGATGAAGAAAACCAACTGGAGACCCTTGAACAGCCGCCTCAGACTCCACAGGTTCCACAAATATACAACGATGTTAGACCACCAAGCAGAACCTATTCCCTTCCCCCCAACATGCCTTGATCGGTCAAACAGATTATAATTTTTCTGGCGGTTTTTTTTTTTTTTGTTTTCGCATCACACACATAGCTCTCCTTACTTCTCGATATCGGCCTCGATTGGTCACTTTACCTTACCTTCATTTGTTGGCTTTTCTTTTCTTCCCTATATCGATTTTGCTTTTTTTTTTATTGCTTACTGTTTCCCCCTAAGCTTTTCTATACTGTATATCTTCTTTTTCTTTTTCATTTGGGGGCATGCATTGGGTTATGGGAAGGTTTCTTAAAAAGTTATTTTTTTATTCTTTAATGGGCATGGGTAGGGAACGGAATAGACAAAAGGGGGGGTTTTATTGGGTGCGGTGGTATGGACCACGGCAGTATCATGACTAGGAGTTTTGCTTTATCTCATAATATCTTAATTATCATTGCTATCATTAATGAATCAACGTTTTTTAAATTGTTGCTCATAAAATCGTAAGGATATCCAGAGTGACGTTACTTATGGAAGGAGTGAGACATAGAAAAATACAAGGAAAAAACTAACAAATAAAAAAGCAATTGCAGCTATCCATGTCAGAGAAGGGAAGGCAAGAGGGCTGCAGCCATGTGGTTCATTCGCTAAGCCTTTAATTGCTTATAGATTGTGGCGGCGGATGTCATGCTTCTGGAAACATCAAAGATCGGGTTGGCTGTTACACCGCCGGAATCACCTCCCCCCCACCCCGTAAGCCCCTAGCCAGGTTGTTTCTGTCCAGACCTCCTGACGTAACCAACTCAAATTGCGCACATTTAGTGGGTGACTAGGGTATTGTTTCGAATATGAATGTAATCGACTCCATAGGGGTATTGTATATATGTGCCGTGGTGAGAATACTTTCTATTCGTTAGAACTTGCTCGACAATTTAATGTAGGTGCGTTTAAGATGGTAAAAGAAGTTCACGAATTGTTCCTTACATATAATCAAGACATTATAGATATCCCCCTATTCCTGGGTCACGACCTTGAACGCGATATACCTACATGTAGCTATGTGCATAGACTCAGAGCATATCTCTTGACTTGAATTTCTCGGGCGCGGGTACATGTAGTTAAGCTTCCTAATAATAAAGAGCCTCAACAAATTGGGATCGCACGTATGTACCACCTAGTGCTTTGCTGACTACAGTACCGTACATGTATGAGGTTTAGCACCACGCTAATAATCCTTGTTGTTCCTGACTGTACCTACTGCTGCGACATAGCTACAATACCCATAACTACCGCTACCCCACACCAGAAACGTTGATCAGAGATGTCTACCATCTCTATTTCCGGAAATCTACTCGGTGCCGTCAGGGAGGCCGCTCATGCCTTTACTATTATGGCATATTGGATACTTTTCATAGCAGCATCAATCATCTTTTACACAGTACAAGGAAGAAAGCTATCGGGGGGAGAATTGATAGAGCAAGAGTTTGCTAAGAGTGGGTCAACCAATATTGACTATGAGTTATCAGGTAGCTGTCGTAATAACAAAAACGCCTTGACGATTTTGTAGAGGAGTCTACGGGCTGGGACTTTTCCGCAATCAAACCACATGCCGGGGGCTTTAACTGGGCCGAAACCGATGAGATTCCGTACAGACCTTTCAAAGAAGGGCCTTATTTCTTGAGTATGGGTATGGTTGAGTTTTTGCGCATGCATGTGAACCGACTGACCGCGCCTCAAAGGTCTTAAGCCTTTACCAGCCGAGAGTTGGATCGAGCTCGACAAAACTTACCTCGATCGCTTGGTTTACAAACGGCATTTATTTTCTCAGGAACGTAATGAGACTATACAGTCACTACCTGGCTCTGATGAGGCTTCTTACGAATCGCTAGAGATTCTAGTCGACTTTTTGCCTCGGCGATACCCTGGGATGTTCGAGAAGACGGAACATGGGATTATTAATCTTGTTACTGGTGAACATTGGGATCTAAGGAGGGAGTCCGAGGTGTGGAAGGAGAAGAATCCACTAGAAGTGATGGGGCTGTTGAGTACTGAGGATTGGGTCGTTATGCAAAAGGATCCGGGGGGTGGAGATGAGTATCATCTGCGTGCTGGTGCAGTATGCTTTCCCTGTGAGTATTGATTAACGGCATGCTTACATTGCTTAATTTTAAAATAAACAGAACTCGTCATTTGCTAACCAATCAACGATGTGTATATGTAGCGGGCTGGCGACTTGCGGAGCGTATTGGTCATAGTCTATATCACATCCACGCTGGAAATGTCCCACAATACGAACCAAGGATCGCTAAATCCATGGACCGGTTTTTTTCCAAGCTGAAGGTTACCTCGCCAATCCAGCGATTTAACCACAACCTTGATATATCGTATGAACTTTTCAGGACCCACAGCGTTGGGGCTGGAAGCTCGGAAAAACTTACCATTGGTAATATCTACCTTCGGGTTGAAAGGCAGACCCTGAGACGACTGCCACGGACCCAGGCCCTACTGTTTGGGATTCGAACATATATTACTCCAGTAGAAAGCTTCACTAAAGATAGGGATGTTGCAAGGATACTCAAAGCTCAGATCGAGGCTTATCCAGAGGATATGGCGGGGTACAAGAATAAGCATCTGTGGGGTGCTGTTGTCGTGGAGTATTTGGACGGGATTATCCAGGGATCTCACGGCGGGGATTCGTTGCATGCATCGCAATAATCTTAGAACCAGCCTTAGTGGTGGGTTTAGATAAGCCTTAGGCTTGTTTCCTGGTCCAGGTACCGCGTAAAACGCACTGACAGTGGCTGCATTAAGCTTGTTCCATAGTCGTATATCTTTATAAGGCTGCATACTACTGGTGGGGGTTTTATTCTGTCTTGCCGGACTCAGTAGATTTGCCGTCCGTTTCGGCGATTTCTACCCGGATATGAGTATATATTGTTGAGAATGAAACTAATTATAAACACCAATAAAGAATGGCGATGAGTGGATCTATCGGCGGCGTAGGAAAGATATTGGCCACGTTTATCTGAGACATGTAGATAACTAATTCCCCAATGTCTACGAAGGATGGCATTGCCATATGCCCGGCCAGTAAAGCAACCACACATAACCCTAAGATTCAGAGAAATTAGGAAACGTGCTTCCAGTCGATCGTCTATCGTGGCTGTACTCCCGCCGTTTCCCGATAGTTATGTAAGGCTTACTGCCAGCCACTGCCGTGCTTATGAGCATCGCTTCTGTTTAAAGATGCATGCAGAGCGAGATGTGACTGCTCGCTAGAAAAGTCAAGAATATTTTTTCTACTACTGCTCCTCTGTGGGCTTTGAAGCAGCTTTTCGATATGATTGGGTATTTATTAATGACCGTTAAAGCTGAGCTTAATTGGAAGCAGTGTCGTTGCGTATCAATTCACCCCAATGCTTATTGGCTGTGTGACAACGACCTATATAATATATGGATTTGTAAACAAGCGTTCAAAGATGAATGTGATGTTTCCTGTTTTACTCATTCTTTCTTTCTTTCTTTTTTCTGGATTCCGTCATCTAGTCATTCCTTGATGAATACATATATGTATGTTCCTGGGTGACGAATAAAACAACTTCCTTATCCGGAGTCAAGTGAGAAATAGGGTTTGATAGTTAAGCCCAGAATTATCTCCGATTAGCTGATGATTCAAGCTCCGGCAAACCCTTTATGGAAAGGAAGGGGTTTGTATAGCAGTCACGATATTGAAACACTGGTATCCTCAAAGATGTTATTTCAATGGATGGCATTACATACGGGGCCTTGAGTTAAGATTAGACTCTAGTCTGTAGATACGCATGCTCACTCCAGGCAAGGTGTACCGGCGCGCAACCCGACACCATAGCGTACAGTCCAGACCTTTCACAGATGCACACGCAATCTGTTTCAGACGCATCTGAAAGAGATTTCCCCCCCGGGACGTACGTGCCCATGACACATGTACGTAGGTTTCAGAATGTACTCCTCTCCTTCCTGTCACGATCCACGGTGGTTGGGTACCTGCCATACGTCCCATCGTATCTACGTTTCAGATCGCTGCGGCGCGTCATGGATGTACTCAGAGAGGATAAGCACTAGCTTTCGCTGGGGAATGTGAGCGGTATTTTAAATCGGAGATCTGAGTGACGCGGTCATGATGATGATATCATATAGATATATAGGTGGGGTGGTGGTGATATTGTTCCGCGATGGATAGGGTTGTCGTCCCGCGCATGTGTGGTCCTGGCCGTGGTGGTGGTCGGTGGTTACTTCTGTTTGGGGTAAAGATGGGAGAGTTCGCTATAGCGAGTATGGGGGAGGTTCGTATTGTGGGTGTCTTTGTGGGGTAGCTAGATCTAGGGGGTCTATGAATGATGAGGGGATTTTGAGATCCCGGCTACAGGAATGATCGTGAAGGATATGTCTAGTGACTTTGGAATTCCTAAATATATCTCTCAAGTGTAACATACATGTATTGACTTTTGTATACATATGTGGGACTGTATTTGGGGTAACACTGACCATCCTCTCATCTTAACCTTTGGGCACTGTACTGGGGTGTATATGGTAGTTCCATGGCGAATATCCCAACAGCCATTCAGAATTTTTTTCCCTGTCCTCTATATCTGGTAAAGAGCACACCGAAAACGTGACACTATCAGTTTGTGAGCTGTGGATAGCAGAATTAGGTGTGCCGTGCACGATACAATCATAGATTATCACTCGCTTACTTAGCATCATCACCTTTCGGGCGCTTTTTGTACATGCGTGTTTGTAGCCGCTGGCGGTTAGGTGTCGCGCATATATAATATTTGTGAGGTTGATTACCGGGTATGGGGGGGGGGGGGGCGTGGCTACATAGTGGGTTTGTTGTGCTCCGTGTGTGGCAGTGGCTCTCAGACGCGCGTTGGGGATAGGGGTAAGGTTTGTCGCCACCAAATACAAAATAAAAAGGCAAAAATTCTGTATTTCCGCTGATTAGGGATTCCTCAGGTTAATACACGCCTAGGGCCGTCCCGGGTCTCACTGGGATATATGTGATGTGATGGGTCATGGGGTATCACTCGACTGGGTAATTGGGGGGGGGCGGGGTTTTTTTTTCTTCTTCCTTTTTTTTTTTTTTTTTTGACTAGATAGGGGCTTTTGTTGTTGTTATAGCATAAGCCTGGACCTAGGGGTGCTCTTCTAGACAGCGAAAAGCCGCTAGCCTATCTGGATATAGCTTTTAGAGCATGCATGCGTCTGTGGATATAAAAGTCTAACCAACTACATGTACATGTATACCACCGGCGGCACCAAACGATTATATCAATCATGCATGTCGTGACTATGTACTTGATTGCGGCTGTCGTCGTTTTATTCTATACAAACTGTGTGCGTGATTCGAGTGTTACCACTTATATGTAGTATCACCCGGCCCGCGTCGCTGCTACTAGCTAGGGAAACCGCTGGCGGGGTTACCATTTCTTACATGCAAGTAAGCAGCTAGAGAAAGAAATATATATATCGTATCGGCTACTGCTCTATAGCATACATGTAGAAGTTCTTGCTCAAAAGCCGTGGGACAACAACCTAAACCACACACCGATATCGATGAAGATGAGCCGGTTTTTAAAGGTTTGCCCGGATTTCAACATCACATACAGTACAATCTTGTTATAAGGATATAACTTGGGCCCCAACAGGATTACTTTTGGTGAGTTCGGCACTAATCACAAGGAGAAGTGGCCTATAAGGATATTCTTGGATATAAAACCGTCACATTTAATTCCAGATCCTTATAGCGAGATTGTACTGTATTAGAGAATGACGTTTCATCAGAGTCTACCGAATTAACCATCTGTAGAGTCCAAACTAGAATCCGAATGTAAAGTAAAACCACTGTTGCGTGAGCGATAATAATTTTTGTGTATGGCAATGCCTAGCTTTGGCGTAGATTGGGACTTTTAGGGCTTACTACTCCACGCGCACATACAATTGAAAGTTAGTGCAAAGGGTTTTCAGAGCTCGAGGGGTGCCAGCTTGGTGCTTTCTGAATCTACACCACAAATCCCAAAATCAACCAATTGGTGGCGATGCCTGGGGAGTGTCGCAAAAAAGAAAACCCCCATATTTTTTGAGATTGGGATACCCTAGAGGTCATTTATATATCTAAATGACTAGTCTTCTCTTTGCCTTTTGGGGCGGCAAAATTTTAAACTTTGCGCTAGTGGAAACCTTATTTTTGATTCAGCAGCTATATAAAGGCACCTCCCTGCCCCACCCCTCCACATCTCCGCCTTCTATCTTCTTCTTCTTTCTCTCCCACAGTTGGCCTTCACCACCGCCACCACCACCACCGCCGCCACTGCCATCATCACAACTATCAAGTAAAGTCAGATCCACCATGCTAAAGTAGAGTCAGCAGCAGTAACAGTGTAGTAGTAACAGCGGTATCATGATGGGATGATTATGGGGGTGGAGGTTGGGGCAGAGATATACCATAGCTACAGTAAATAATATAATTACCAAGTAAAATAATGACATAAAATCATCCTTCACCTCTAAATGACTATTTTTTTTTAAACGACTCCTTGTTTAATTGGTCATTTAGTACTAACTGACTATACACTAAACGACAAAGTCACTCAAGGTTTGCTGCTAGAGGCTATACAATCACTTCACCCAACTCGACCATTAACGCGCAATAATATGGCCTCGAAGCCGATTTCAGGAACTGAACTGATGCACCCAAACAACCCTATAAAGGTCGGCGGGCAAAAACACAAGTCCAATATTAATTTTTGGGCACCATTGACTGGTTTGATTCATGTCTTGGACATCTCAGTGCGCACCTTGATTCTCAATTCGAGCCGGACATGCCAATGCTCTTGCAGAGTGGCTGTATATAAGTACATGTATATTTCCACCAACAGTTCTTACCAACATTCCAGAGTCCAAACCCCCAAGCACCCAAAAAGCAGTGCCTAGAGCACATCTTCAATCAATACCCCCCCACAGTATAACCCCCTCTGTCCATATTGCATCCCCACTTGATAAACGTCACGTTACTTCCCCCGGCCCCACGGCTCGTGCCTGTATTGTACACACCTATTTTCGGCTGGCAGCCTCGACAGTGTTGGATACCCCACATGCACCCATTCTACAACCCTTGATAGGTAGGGTATACGATACCCAACCGCGCCGCCGTAACTTTAATTCTAGTACCCACCCCCACCCCCACCCCCACCCCCACCCCCGCACCTAGCTTACCAGCAGACCTAGCCCATATACTGCACCGCCCACCCACCACCAACACTATGTATGTACCCACACTAAGCTCACATCCTAGAACCCAGCTCACGCACCGAGATGAGAAAATGACAACTCTGTTGATCTTTGTATATGTAATGATTCACATGTGTCTGCCCAACAACTAACCTCGATATCCTCCCGTACAGAGAGACAACAATTAAAGCCCTCACTACTCCACCCACGCTGCACCCCCCCCCCCCCCCCTCCCTGCCCTCGCACGCACATATATATACCATCCCCACCAACCACCCCCCCTCCACTCCACATGTACCTATATACGCTACATCCCGAGGACAGACGTCTGTGGCGCAACCTACCAACTAGGCCACAAAAGAAAATGGTATATGAACCCCCACTGCATAGAATTGACCCCCTCCCTCCATACCAAAACCAAGACCTGTGTAGTTATGGATTTCCATCATTGGTTATCACTCGGTTTTGTCTGTGGTGGGGTGGGGCTGGACGGACTAGTGCTGGTTACTGGCATCATCATGGTTATATTTAGCTTAGCTGCTATGTATTTATGGTGATTGATATGGCTTTCGCACAGTGTATAAAAGGATGTCCTTCATCTTGGGCGCAACACTTGATTTCTTATTCTTTGGTGGTCACAATAGTAATGACGAAGGATTGCTTATGGTAGAACCATTTGTATTACTTTCAGAGACTGGGCTGATAGCAAATTAATCAATCTACTCTAGTAACCGTCCCGCATCTGCCACCGCAACACCCAACTCCACCGCCGTCCCTATGCTTTCCGCCCACTCCCACGGCTTCTCCACGTCTCCGGGCAAGCTATTGAAATACTCCCACCCCATGACACCTCCAAACCCCGGAAACATCTCTACAAGCGCCACGATAACCATCTGTAGCGTCTCCATGCCCACCCACCCCCCTCCATTCCCACCATTTGTCACCACCCCCGCCACCACCTTTTCCGGCCGCCATCCCCGCCTCACAATCATCTCGTACCCCCTCGTATTCTCCATCGACCCCCACCCACAATAGAACTGTGTATTATACCAGCTAATACTCTGTCCCCTCGCCGCCTCCAGCGCCGCATAGTCGAACCCGCTTATATTGCCACCGCCCTGGAGAGCGGCGGCCACCGGCGCCAGCGTCACGATAAAGCCCGCGCCAAAGTCCGCCTTGAGCCGATCAATAAGACGGATGACGCCCTCCAGCGACATTGGCTCCTCGACGTCGAGGTCTACCCCGTCCGGCGCATAGATCTCAATCAGCTCGCGCAACGGCTCGTAGTAGCCCTCAAAGACGACGAGGTCGGGGGTGTCGAGCCTCGTGAATGTACCAGGGGCCGCACCACCGAGCATGAATAGGATCTTGACGCCGGACGCTCTGACGGCGGATACCTCGTCCCAGAGAATATCGAATTGGGGGTCAGAGAAGGGGTGCTCGTTGAGGGTGATATCGCCGGGTGTGGCGTTGAGATGCACCGCCGCTAGGATCAAGTGAGTGAGACGGGGGGCGGGGGTGGAGGAAGGAGTGAGGAGAGGAAGGAGCGAGACGTATTTTGTACGATCGCGGTAGTGAGTTTGGTGGTAGAGGATGATGCGGGGAGATGAGAGGGAACCTGGACGGTGAGGGAGGAGGGGAGCCATGTATGGTGGTATACTGGGGAGTGTGGGATAAGGGAGGAGACGGTAGGTTATGTTGAGGAGGAGCTGTCTGAGACGCTGGAGGGCGCGGTGGAGACGGAGGCGGAGGTGAGTGGGGAGGAGGTGAGTAGGGGGGATGAGGCCACGCATTAGCGAGGGTATCACGGTTGGAGGGGTTGTAGGAGCTTTAACACCTTACTCTGGAATCATGGCTATTGATACAGATGCAGGGTTATTGATAAATGCTAACGGATATATTACAGATATATTGGATATATTGGATATATTGGATATATTTGGATATGTTAGATATATTAGATGTATTAGATGTATTAGATGTATTAGATGTATTAGATGTATTAGATGTATTAGATGTATTAGATGTATTAGATGTATTAGATGTATTAGATATATTAGATATGTTAGATATATTAGATATATTACAGCTATATTACAGGTTGATCATCACTTCTTGAATGGTCAGGGTGCCTATTACAGCTTTTTATAAGGCAAGTGCAGCTCTCTCCAGGTGCAAGTTCATATGACACATGTAATCGTAGGGTTTCCCCCCATAGTGTTCAAGTGTTTAAAAAAGCACATCTCAAGTAGCTATACCAAGTGTATATTCTTTATATTACAATAAAATTTGCAGGTATTCATACTCCAGATACATGTGTGTAGCTCCTCATAGGGTACAAATGTATCCCTTGCATCCTGATCATGAACCTGCATATTCCGTAACAAAAATAGCAGAGGCGTTGAAGCTGCCCCCCCCCCCCCCCACAATCATCGACACTACGAGGCTAGGCTACATCGGGCAGTAATACATGTATGCTTATTTGGCCTCTTTAACCTTATCCAGTGCGGGTCATGTTGGCTACTTTACCTGAGAGAGCCCCCCCAATATGTCTATCTCTGTGATTGACCTCCTTTGTATCTTTAGATGTAGTCTCGTGCCCATCCCTATTTTGGTGTGATGAGTATTTTTTAGTTCACAATGCTAGATCTCTACCCCATATATACCCCATATACCCCCATATACCCCATATACCCCATATACCACCATATACCACCATATACCACCATATACCACCATATACCACCATATACCACCATATACCACCATATACCACCATATACCCCCATATACCCCCATATATACCCCCTGTTTACTCGATAGTCAATTCTATCCGTTGTCTAAGGTGGTGAGTGACATCATGAGGCTCGCTCGGGTGCTGACTCATCCACAGAGAGCAGATGATCAACCAACCGGCTCTCTTTCTTTGCCGTGCTCGACTTTCACGTGTAAATGATGATGCTGAATACATTACATGTAGCTAACTAGAATTCTTCACAACGCATAGGAAAGAAAAAAAAAAAAAAAAAAAAAAAAAGAGAAAAACCAGGGGGGGCGTGACCTCTTTGAAGAAGTGAAGGAAAAGAAAGCATGGGGAACACAATATATACATACCTGACCTTGTCTTGCCTTGTTGATTTTACTCTGTTACTCTGTCGACTTGTCTTGTCCCCTTTGTGTTTTTCACCTGGACCCATGGACTACTTTACCTTTTGATTTTTTGGCTTCTTGGATCTTGAATCGTCCTTATCTGTCTGTAGATTGTTTGCACCGTTAGCTATCCATATCTTCTATATCGTCTATCGTCTATCGTCTATAGTCTATCGCCGTTATCTCTGCAGCAGCAGCTCAGCGGCTGTTGTCGTCATCAGCCTGGTCCTGTTTGTTCCGAGGCGTAGATAATCTTGCTTGCTTGCGATTGCATGGCAGCCCTTGGTACGTCCACTGTTACCTCTTTATCCTACCTGAGCCTGAGCCCATAGCTTGAAATCTCTCCACAAGTCAGTCAGTCAGTCAGTCCAGCCACAAGACTCGTCATCTTCATCTTCATCGTCATCTTCATCTTCATCGTCATCTTCATCTTCATCTTCATCTTCATCTTCATCTTCATCTTCATCTTCATCTTCGTCCTCTTCCTTCCCCGCAGCTGTATACCTAGAATTGAACTCACCTAGGATTGAATTCAATCTATTCCCCCCCCCCCCCCCAACTCCTACTCAATTCCCTAAAACCCCATATCTAAACATCGAACCTTACAGACACGCCCTGGACGTTTTTCATGTCCGATTCTCCCACCCATCCCGATCCCCACGGGCCCTCCTCCAGCAACCCCCCCGACTACTACCATCCCACCCACGGCGACCCCAACCCCCCAACCATCGCCGCCTTCACTCCAATCTCCTCCTCCCCCGCCTCCCGTTCCCGCTTCCAAGTACATCAAAAGTCCCCCCTCCTCGTCGCAACCCCCCCTCAAATCACCCGCGCCCTCAGCCAATCCTACCCCTATGTCCGCGCGGCCAACTATGCCCTGAGTCTCCTCACCTGGACCTCAAAGGACCCGTGGGAGTCCTTCCTTGTCGTTGCGCTCTTTTGGGCGGCAGCGCTGTACGGCGATGTGGTGCTCCGCTACGCGGGGAACGTGTTTGTTGTGGTGGTGCTGATAGTGGGCATGTTTCTGAGGAGGTACTATGATGAGCCGGCGAGCACGACGCTCGACGAGATACTGGAGACCTTGAACGCCCTCACGGTGAGGTGTAATATGTTTGTGGGGCCGTTTGTGACCCTGACGAGGTGGCTATCGGTGGAAAAGACGGCCACGACGGCCACCACGAGACCGGCGCTCACGACACTCTTCATAAGGATCCTCTTGACGACGCCAATATGGGTGTGTTTGAGCGTGTGGCCGTTGAGAGTCATCACGGCGAGACGGGTGGTGCTGTTGGTTGGGACCGTGGTGCTGTCGTGGCATTCGAGACCCGCAAAGGTGTCCCGTACGGTGCTGTGGAGGTCAAAGGGGATCAGGGCGGTGGCGAGTAAGGTCACTGGGCTATCGTTGATGCCGCCCCCCGTTCTCCCCGCCTTGCCGCCGCGCCAGAGGCGACCATCGGATATCAATACTTCCGGCAATGGTCACAGCCGCAAAGCCTCCATATCTAGCACCGGAAATGGCTCCATTATCGCCGCAGTCCCCCGCGGGAATCCAGACAATATCATCACCGAGGTCTCCACGCCGCTCACAGCCTCAATGACTGGAGCTAGCCCCGGCGTAAAGTTCACATTCGCAATCTACGAGAACCAGAGAAGATGGTTGGGCGTTGGCTGGACCTCAAGTCTGTTTGCCTACGAGAGGGCCCCCTTTACAGACGAGCACTTGCAGCCCGCGCCGGCGCCGGAGCAGTTTGAGTTGCCCGAGACACCGGCGGGGAGCGGCGTGCGGTGGCGGTGGGTAGAAGGTGAGGAATGGCGGGTTGAGGGGACGAGTGGAGGTGCGAACGGGGCAGGTGGAAAGAGGCAGGAGATGAAGGATAAAGTCGGCCTCAGTGGGGAGAGCGGCGAGGGTTGGGTATATTATGATAATAAGGTAAGCTATATCCTCCCTATCCAGACAATTAGCAATTGGGGCGGCGACTAATATTATATTGTGGTAGTGGCGCGATGGCCGCCGCGGAGTCGACGGATGGGGGAAATATACACGCCGCCGCAAGTGGTACAGGAACGCGGAGCTCGTTGAGGACCTTGAAGACCGTATGGCGGCGGCCGCGGAGCTGCCGGCAGAGGTCAAGGTGCAGAGGGGTGGCAATGGCAGTGGGAAAGGGACACCAGAGGTGGTGGTCACGGATGAGGAGGGGAATAGTGTTGTGGAGAGGGAGAGACGCCTTGGGGAGGAGGTGGCGGGGAGAATGGACGGGGAGGCGCAGGAGAAGAAGGTGCCGCCGCCGCTGCCAAAGAGGTAGGCGCTGGTTCTGCCGCTTGTCTGGCTTGCCCTGCCGCTGGTTTGTTGGGTTTCTCGTTGTTTTTTTCTTTCTTTCTTTTTTTTTTTTTTTCCAATATTGTTAAATAGTCTTTTCTTGAAAGGAATACCGGCCATGCATGTTTGGCGTTCTCTTTTTCTTTTTCTTTCCTTTTTCCTTGTTATTTGCTTTGCTTTGCTTTGTTGAGGAAATTGGTGCTTTTCTTGATTTGGTTCTATGTGCTGGCTTCGAAAAATTGAGTGCGGTTGATGAGGTTAGACACAGTACAATGATGCGGGCGTAGGTGTGAGTGCCATGTAGTGATACGGGTGGTAAAGTAAATACTGCACTACACTAGACTAGACTGGAGTCATGGGCTGGAAAAATCAATTACTATCTAGATATCTATCTATAAATACTGCACTACATGTCGTCCATCAGTAGGGGGGCCCGAGCGGGTGAGTGAGATTCTGTGATGGAGGGTTAGAGACGGGTGGAGGACTGTAGGGTTGGTTCGTGGTGGTGTACTGGGTTGGTCTGTTTGGATTGGGTTTGAAATTGGGTTTGAGTTGGGGGGGGGGGTGGATTGGGGATGTATATAGAGCGGAAGATTGGGGTAAAGGAGGGGGGGGGGGAGGTTGCGGCGGGATATGGTGATTAAAGGAGATTTGGGTGCGGTTTTTTGTGGGTGGCTAAATACATGTAGTCCCCGCTGGTGGGCATCTATTTACATAGTATGGGGGTATCGATAAGTTTAAGCTCAGCACTACTGTGTTGTGGTTCCACTTAGCTACATGTAGTCTTGGTGGTGATTGGCCTGTTCATGGGCCGGGGGCTTTTGGGTAGAGAGGGGGGGCTTTACAATGGGATGTAAAGTATAGTACTAGAAATCGGGTGGAATAGATAGCGCTGTTCCCCACGTATAATACCGTAGCTACAGTTTCCATGGAAAACATTTGTGACACTCGGTTTTTCCAAATAATGGTCACGGAAGCTGTAGGAATACCGTAGCACTGCAAATATATATTCCTCACTAGATCACCTATATCGCCCCCGCTTCTGGCGCTGTGGTGTAGTGTGGTGTAGTGGTAAGTACAGCAAAAGCCTACCATAATTCCACCGCTCTCGAAAATCCATCCCTACAAAACTTGCAGAGGGAACAATACCTGTAGATTGCTAGCAAACACCTTTTCTCCAAATTCCATCCCTACGATAATTCCAGCAAAATTCAGTCACCACGGGGGTGGAATCATAGGTTTTGCTGTACATGTACCGGTACATACCCACCGCCACTCTGCAAAAGTGTTTGAAACTAAGAACGGGGGTGTGTGCACTGATCTGAGATCAACCACGGAAAGCCAATGGTGGTATTAGACCCCTTCTATGATAGTAATGTTTTTTTTTTTTTTTTTTTTACCAAAAAACTATTTCTGTTCCTGAGATCGAGCTCGAAACTACATAACGCATTGACCAAGTTAGGAGTGGATCACGGACACTTCTGGAGAGTGATATGATTTGTATGTATGTACCGCAAGAACTTGATAGGTGAGCCCGGGCGTGTACCAAAAATACAGGGCGAATAACAAACGGTGGGGAAACACAAAACAACCAATTAATCAGAGAGCTCGGATTCGATAGATGGGCCCGGGCTCACATATCGAGTTTTTACGGTACGGTACGGTACTCAGGGTGTCGGAAAGTGATGCACGTTCGATGGTGTCTCGGCCGTCGCGAGGTTATCTGCAATACGAAATTATTTTCAGATTAATATGAGCATTTACATTCTTTCTATGACCAGCAACTAAGAAATAAAGCCTGGTACTAACTCTGTTCTGGGACCCTTTACAACTCATTTTTCCTACCCTAAAGTGACTTCTTCCATATGAAGCAAACACTCTCAGTCCAAACGCCTCTAAAGACATACTGGGCAGTAGTGCAAACTTGAGAAGTCCGCCCAGCAGGTATTTTGTGTTGATGAATTTGGGTGTATCTAGGGATTGAAAGGATTTGTAGACGTTCAGATATAGTCTGTAGGCACCCACAGGGGGTCTACAAATATCAAGACGGGCCGTTGCTATGCACAATCTCAATCTGTAATTTATCGCAAATTTGGACCCTTCAGAATATCCACGGGATGTCTTCCATTGTCAGGTCAAAATATGCGTCACTTTCCGACACCCTGGGTACAGTTTCCGTGATCATTATTATTTTGGAAAACATTTGTAGCGCTCGCCTACCCTGGTCTGGTTTTCCAAATAATGATCACGGAAGCTAAAGTAGTACTAGTACAGTACTCGCGGTGAAGTTAGATATTGTCCCAATTGCATTTGGCAAACATCCAGCCCCCACCAAACTTGGGACCCTAAAAAACTACAACCAACCAATAGTGCATTAAAGTCATAGTTATTTCTATACTCAAAAGGAATTGATCTTCTGGGTTATGGTGGAAGTGGTGAAGTTGATCGATGGTTGCTAGCGCGGGGGGATAATGCTTGATTTCACCGCAAGTAGGCTAGGGCTCCGGAGACTCGGGAGAAACATCCCCCCAAACGACCAAACGACCAATTAAACACCGCTGTCTACCTACCTACCTGGACAAGCATCTAAAATTGAAATTCGAGGCTCTGTAACCTTGCGGTGGATGGGTGGGTGGGTGGCAGAGTAAATAAACTGCAATCAATGCCATGTATCCACCAGGGTAGCTAGCCACCAAGGTACACGCCGCAGATTCTTTTTTTTTTTTTTTTTTAATAAAAAGTAATGTCTACCCACGCCCTGCCTACCTGCCTGCCTGCCTGCCTGCGGGGTAAGCTGTCATGTCAAACTACAAAACACCACAGTGCCGCGCTGGATCTTGGGGGATGGCGGTCGATTTGCCAATTTGTCCGCTCTGCGGGAGGGAGGCCGGAGGGCTACTACTACTAACCTTGGTGTCTTCAAAGGATGAACTCGGTCCGTACTTTCGTTTGGCCGTGGGTTTCGAGTATTTTTTTTTTGTTGCTGCTGCTGGAGATATTTCGGACGGGAAGGTTATGGGTTTGATGAGTTTCTGAACGATGGGTTTTGGATTTTGGAATTTGAAGAAGGAATGGCGCCATTGCATTGACTACATGTAGTCAGTCGACTTGCTAATCGGTCCGAG
Source organism: Morchella rufobrunnea (assembly GCA_024713595.1). Taxonomy (NCBI): domain Eukaryota; kingdom Fungi; phylum Ascomycota; class Pezizomycetes; order Pezizales; family Morchellaceae; genus Morchella; species Morchella rufobrunnea. Next base: position 762,992 of record JAMGYT010000002.1, on the reverse strand, counting down.
GACGGGTATTCGGTACCTTCAGTCGATGACGGGTTCTCTACTTTATTTCAGACGATCGTTCTTGGACTTGAGAAGCTTTGGGATGGTTCCGCTGGAGTGTTGTATTGGATTGTCCACTACTATGTGAGAAGAGGCGCTGGTTGGTGGCTTTATCTAGGTATTGTATTCTGGTCCCTTGATGAGAGAGAGGGTATGGATAATTCTCTTTATTTACAACTCCAGGTTCCATTGCGACTAAGGTGCGGTTTAATAAACCAATCCCGATACCTACCACCGCACTATCTAGTGAGTATGGCCTACAGTCGTACCTACACCCATGATTGTATGTTGAACATTCATCACAAAAGCAAACCAGTTATCAACCTTCATTTACCACAAACAATCACGGTACAAGGCCTTTGACCTTATTCGACCAATCTCCCTTAAAAGCGTGAGGATGATGGGTTTTTATTTTTGGCTCAACGGTTCTGATGCGTCCAAGACAGCATCTCGCGAGAATGAATACACGAATGATCAGAAAGATAATACAATGTTTCCGAGAGACATCAAAGGAGCGATAAAAAAATATAATTTCCGAATCAAACAGGAATAGCATAAATTCAAATCCTAGCAAAGAAACAAAAAAGCCTCCCCAATTCGACCTGCCTGGAAACGGCCCAAACCCAAAACGAAGGTCAACAACTAAGCTACGCTAGTATACCGCCCCCCATCTCTTGCTCGATCCGCCCCATAATCAGGTGGGCCCGAAACAATATCAATACCCCGCTTCCCCCGCCAAGTGTTTATCCGACTGTCTCTCGTGGTCGTCGTGGAGGAGGATTTCGATGTATGGATTCGTCCAGGCATTGCCTACGGCGATTTATTTGTGCTGCAAAGTCTTGATCAGTTTCGGCGAACCTTCGTAAAGGTGATCGATATCAGGAAGAACTTACGGGGCATCCATCACATGTGCAGGACTCGCCACATCCGCAGGCACCAGTTGAAGCGCATCCACAGCCAGACATTGTGTTAAGTGCTTGAAGGTTTGGGGTGTTAAAGTTTGAAAGTTATTTGGTATGGAATGGTGGGTAGTGAGAGTTGGTCGTTGATGATTGTGAAGAGGAGGTTCAATGAAGGGAGGATGGGCCCTATTTATGTTATTGTCAAGAGCTGACTTTTTTGCCTCTTACCCTCTCTAACTAGCTCATACGAGGCAGTCTTTGTTTACCTCACTCACACACCCACCACTCACTCCCCGAGCACTTTGTGCGGGGTCATTGGTAGATAGGAAGCGATATACCCCACATTTTCTCTTGCCACACACAGATCTACGTTCGTATTTCAACCAATTATTTACTCCATCTGGGTCTTTTGGAATCGAAATTTCCCGTTCAAGGCTTGACATTTGATGCGTTGATTGTGCTTGTTTTAGTGCATCCTGGATCTGCCCGCTCCGCGACACGACCCCGCCCCTCGATATGGGGGGGTTTAGTACATGTGCGTACCAGTAACTCAATACCATGGGGGGAGGGGGGGGCTTATCGCTTACATTCCCTGCACATGTGGGCCTTCAAGAAGTCTAGCTCAGTACCTGCTGGAACTCGTAATAATTACAAGGGTCTACGTCGGATCGTCACTGGAAATTTCAACCCTGGAATCGGTTCACCTACATGTTAGCGAGAGGTTACCGGCGCCATCACTGCGCAACTTGTGCCCTTTTTAACATTTTTTTTTTTTTTTTTTTTCCTTTCGTATACGACGGGGCTAACTAAGGCTTGCGTTTCGTGTCAAATGCTGCGAGGTTTTCGCGTTGAATAGCGGCGCCAAGATTCATACCCTTGCCTCATTTGAGAAATCCCAAGCTAGATTCCATCGAAACATGACGATGATTTGAAAGGGTTTTGGCCAGCTGACGGCGGTGGCGGTTTCACATGGTGGCCGTATGGGAATGCGAGATACTTATTCTGCAAAGGATATTCGCTTCTCCGGGCTTTCCTATCTGGAGTATCACCTGTGCTATAGTAGTTTTATATCCCGGGCCTGCTGTCATATAGAGGTCATTAATTTCTGATACGACTGAATATCGATTGCTGCGCGACCAATGGTCTAGTATTTAGCAATAGATACTTACATTAACATGCGATCCTCGAGATACTCTGTGCGCAAGTGCTGCTACTCAGGCCGGTGGCCAAATCCTAGTGGACCCGGATACCTACATTCGATATGGAGTACATATGTAAATGTTTAAGGATTATGCTATGTATCAAGGGCGCCTATTGCTTTGCTAGAAAGTGCCGGAACTTAATATCATATCGTCATGCTAAAGAGCCGATGGCCCTGATTTGTTAAAATATCATGGCGAATCGACTGAAAGTTAACACCGGGCACCGGGCGCCGTGGAGTATCTACACGTCTATAATTATGTATATTCATCCCAATTCGATACTGCTTGACGTTGTTGCTGAGCATGTATGCGGGCGGCATAGTAATCACTAATATTAGAATACAGTGCAACCCCGATAGTGGCATATGGTCCGGAATGGAAGTTCCTATGCCACTATCGCGAATATGCTTATATTGAGAACAAATTTGCTTGTGCCAATTTCTTCGGGATTGGCCAACAACATGCTGCTATCGAGAATATGCTACTATCGAGTATGCTACTATCGGGGTTCCGCTGTAGTAGGAGTTGAAAAGTGATCTGATATGGGGCCCTTAACTACATAGGGGAATCAGTCAATATTAGGGGGTTTCGATGGCCAAGAGATTAGACGAGGCGCATGGCTCTTCCTGAAATATTGAATCCATCTGTTTTGGGGGTTTAGGTGGTTAGATTAAACGGTCCAGACACTCAAGATAACGAATTTTTTTTTTGTTGAGAATTCAGCCTATCTATTGGGCCATCTTATTAAGATAGCCTCGTGGGGAAAGGACCAATCGATACGATTGCCGTTAGAACCCCAACATCCCAAAAGCGAATACGAAAGAACCAACAATCAATTTCGCTGAGAGTTGCTTTTGAAAGATCTCGGCTCTCTAGAAGACATTTTAGCGAATCATCTCTGGCTTGTCTGATTTTGTATATTTTTCAAGTCTCCTTCCCTTCATACATTATGCCTTCGTGCTTCTCCGGTGGGTAATTACATAAAAAAAAGGGCTGCATGCAGGGCCGGAAAGAGCCCGCTAAAGGTGCCGACAGCTTTTGTCAATCTCGTGAGGGAATGAAGTTGGTGGCGCAGAGTTCAGGTTTTGATTTTTTTATGAGGTGTCACATATGTAAAGGCGTGCCCCGGCTTGGCGTGGGTTGTATCTTGGAAGAGGAACATCGAATCTGGTACCTACTTTTTTAGGTACGGTACTTGGGTCTGGGTACATGAGCTGGCGCGTACTTTACCTGGTACCGGTTTTTTTTTTTTTTTTTTTTTTTTCCTCTCGTAGATATATGTTAGCCCAGGTCTGTTTGTCAATATGGGGTTTCGAGGTACCCAGAACAAGAGCTGTTCGTATATGTTTGAATGTAGATGAAATAACCGCATACACTAGCAACTGCATACTCTCATCTTCTTCTTTTTGTAAGACGAGTCCGTACTACCTGAAAGACCTGTCGACGGTTCCTGAATGGGCCAACTGCATATGGAGCGGACGAGTTCAGATGTAAGGGCCCAAATAGAACACGCCGATGTGATAGAAGGCTCCAAGATGACCTTCACTCGCCAGAGATAGAGTGCGCACGTGTGGATATATCCCTGTCCAGAGTCGATCTTGAGATATCGACTCGGCTTACATTTACATGACACAAATTATCCACGGACGAGTGGGGTATTCTACTGCCTGCCCTGTGTAACAGCTGATTGATCGATTCTGGGGATTACTGATTGTTAAGGTGGGTGCTAACTTGATGTGCACGTGACCCTTCCCCCCCTCCCCCAACCTTTCCTTCCTCAAAATGGGACTTGGAATGGTGTATGGCAAGGCATTAAGATGTGCCCCGTGAGGCCCCAGCCTTGTAAACTCAACACACTAGAGAGGTCACTCGGACGCTGTAATTAAAAGGCATGCTTGAGTGGGGGTAGGTAATCACTCGTATACTCTAGAGGCACCCCCGTAAGGCAAGTACCTATATTTCTTTGCCCTCAATAGTGCACAAGTACCACACAAGTACCAAAAATCCAAATACCGCGGCCAAAGCCGTCGTCCTGTTTCTGCGCATCCTTGGCATCCATCAGACGAGTGATTATCTGTGATTCTACGCCTTGTGTTATTGATGCCTGGACGCCGATCAAAATCATTCTTTCACCCTTTTTTTAGAAGCATAAACACATCCAAAGGGAGGAGAAGGCTGGTATTTCAGAGCAGCTAACTTCAAGGCACTTTGCCTCCTGAGTCATAGGCACCAAAGCCTGACCCCACTGCCGATCTCCGAGTGATCCCCTATGAATCCGCAGCTAGTGCAATGCAGTACCTGCCAAGCCAAGCCATCCCCGGGGTAGATTCATGTATCTAAGACCTCCACGTATCTTATTCCGTTCCGGATTAATTACAACTCTACAACCAAAGATAACCCGGTCCTGAGTAACAAACAAAGATACATATCCACAATGTCAAGTCTCCAGGTGCTTTCAATCGCGGAATTAGAGAAAGTTGCAAAGGGGAAGATGGATAAGATGACCCGTGAGTATTATAACTCGGGCTCTGATCGCGAGATAACGTGAGTAACTGGCATTCTCGGCAGACTGTTATATAGTTACAATATGGTGCCAGCCATGTGCCTGAATACATGTAGCTAACAAAGAGTAATATCACTTAGTCTTCGAGACAACATTGCCTCATTCGACCGCTACAAGCTGCGCCCGCGTGTGCTGAAGGATGTCAGTCGAATCGATACCTCCACGCAACTGTGGGGGAGAAAAGTAGAATGTCTCCCCGGAACTATCAAGAAAATTGCTCAAAGCTTCAATGTAGATATCGTTCCCACTCTGTATCGCACCTGCAGCAATGGCCAAACTTGCCCACCCCTCGGGCGAAGTTGGAATATCGCGGGCCGCCGCAAATGCGGGTGTTGCAGTAGGCCTTAGTAGCTTCTCGACGTCGTCCATGGAAGATGTGATAGCACAAGGAGTGGGGAAGAGTGATTATGCGATACAGCTTTATGTATTCCAAAATCGGAGCACAAGTGAGGCTTTGGTGAGGAGGGCGGAACGTAAGTTTTCTTTCCTTCACTCTCTTATACTGCATTGGAAATATGGGGCCTGATGTATTTGATTATAGGTGCTGGGTTCAAGGCGGTATTCCTCACTGGTATGTAGTGAAACTCCACTTTATAAGCGTTGTGATATTGACTTGGCGCCGTAGTGGACACGCCTTACCTCGGCAGACGCATCAATGAAGTTCGGAATGGCTTCAAGTTACCGCCGCACCTGCAGCTGCTTAACTTTGAGAACCCCGGCAGTGTTGCCGTTTTTTCGGAAAACGAAACAAAGGCCCTGACCGAGGATAAGGGCGATAAAGGCGCGGACTCAATCCTCCCACAGGGCAATTTAAACGGTATCATTCCTCTCTAAGAAAATTAACAATGTTATTGAACTCATTCCCATAGATGCATCCCTAAACTGGGAAACCGATATCCAGTGGCTCCGCAGCATCACCAAACTCGAGATCTGGGTCAAGGGCATCCTGACCGCCGAGGATACACTGCTCGCAGTCAAGCACGGTGTCGACGGCATCATAGTCTCAAACCATGGAGGTTAATAGCCCTATCATAACCATGTATTTGCGTGATGGATATTTTCAATCTGACCTGTTATGCAGGCCGGCAACTCGACGGCGTCACATCAACCCTCGACGCACTGCCAGAGTGTGTTGCTGCTGCAGCCGGGAAAATTCCGGTCCATATTGATGGCGGTATTAGGAGAGGCACAGATATCTTTAAAGCGCTTGCCCTGGGGGCAGATTGCTGCTGGATTGGGAGAATCCCATTGTGGGGGTTGGCGGTGAGTTTCCTCTTTTTTTACTTCCCTCCCTTCTCCTCTTTGCCCATGTTATCTATAAGGTATGTGGGGTGGAGACTAATATAGCATGGTGCAGTATGATGGACAGGCAGGCGTTGAGCTAGCGCTAAAGCTGCTGTATAACGAGTTTAAGCTATGCATGAGCCTGGCTGGGTGTAAGAATGTGAAGGAGATTTCAAAGGACCATTTGATTAGGGTTAAGACTGATGGGACATTGGCGAGGCTCTGAGGGATAGACCTTATTCTTTTTTTTCTAAAATCTTAAAATATTGGGGATGGATGGTATATGTTGGAATAATGCGAATGATACCCTAGCCAAGAGTTAGGTCTGATTCATGCTCAATCACTCGTTACCAAGTCAAGAAAGCTCGTTGGTACTAAGCATGTACGGAGTGTGACAGACAAGATACGGATGTAGTGGATGGGATTTGGTTGTGTGGCTGTGTGGTAGTGGTATATATTCGGAGAAAAGCCCTAGGCATCGACTGAGTTTTGGTAATAGTCACCCCACAAGCCTGGAAACTATATTGAGACGAATCACCTTCACGAAGCGATTAACATCAGGAATGTAATTGTTATTTCCACAGTATTTGAGTAATGCAGTTTTTACAGCAATATATACTGCTCACAAAATATAAAACACCGAATTTTCTTGAACGCAAAAAGGAAAGAAAAGGGGACAATCTTTATATTTACAGTCCTGATTGGTCACTGCTGCGCTGCCACTACTTCCTATCACGCTCCTCAAAGGGGTATTTGAATCCGACCGCCTTCTCGAAAGGCCTTTCCCTACCAATCATCTTTTCTTTATCCCATGGCCTCAGCCTGGTCTCGTAGACCTTCACGTTTGGGAGATTAGGCAGGGGTGACTCTGAGATAACCTCATACAACTTCTGTGGCTTAGGTTTGGTCTCAAGATGCTCAACTATCAGCGTACGGAACCGTATTAGCACTTGACCACAATCAACGGAGGGAAAGTAAAGCAATAAACATACGCAGTCTCGCAACCGTATTCATCTTGGTGGCCTCCTCATCCTGCACCTTGATTCCCGTAAGTTGTGTGACCCTCTTCACAATGGCAAACTTAGCCCCCTCCTTGAGTTCTAGCGCTGTCCACCCCTTCCTCTCCAATCCCTCACTGACCCACTCTGGGTAGTTCTCGGAAGACGGATACACCTCCTCCTCGGTGTACGGCCTGACCTCTGATTCCTCTAACAGCGTAGACAAGATACCCTGCTCGACATCTGGCGATCTGAAGTCAAAGACAGCCTGGCCATTATGCGATACCTGAATGTTGACGGTCTCGGTGAGATGCTCAGGGCCAGTGTATCGTATGGTGAAGTCAGCGACAGACTGGCCGTTAAGCATGGGTGTGTAGACCTCCACGACAGCGCGGTGGACGGCACGCACGACCGAGGTCCGATTCTGGAACTTCATGTTTTTGATGAAGCTAGGTAGTCACAACATACACATGAGCAAAAAACAAGAATTGAACCCCCAATTGAGGGCATATATTAAGTGGAGGGACATACAGAGGTATATCACACTCCCCAGGCGCGGGATTCAGCCCGGCAATTGGCAGATCCCGCGCATCGAGCGCCTCTTCATATCCAGGTATGTCAGTTGGTTTCCTGACGGCGGACGTTGAGTCGGCGAGCTGTTCAGTCTCAGACTGCTGGGTAGGCACTGCGCCAGGCCGCCAGAGTTTGTTTCGGAGGCGCTCTGTGAAAGATAACTTTGGTGGAGGCGGTGGGACGGCGCCTTTGGTGGCATATCGCCGTGTGGCAGGCACAGCGTGAACCCTGAGTTGTGAGGCTATGCGTGGCACTACACGATACATTATTGGAGGGGGAGATGGTTTTACAGACTGGGGTGGGCGGAGGATCAATCAGTCAAATCTTTAGATGTGGTGGTGGGGGGAGCCGTTGCTGTGCATGAAGTTTTAGGATGAGGCTCTTTCTGCATCTTGGAGTCCGCTAGCCAATAAAACCTCGCGCCGTTGACAAGGGAAAAGAAAAAAAAAGGGAAACTGTAAGAACTGAAAGAGTTAAGGATTGTTAAATTTATATTACAGTTTTGTGAATTCCACCTAGGTGCTGTTTCCGTATATTTTATTACCACCCATTCCGTGATCTCAAAGGAAAGAGGAGAAAAATTGCTTTTATTCGCCTTCACAGAGGTCTTCTAGTAGCTCCACAACTCGCTTTCGTAGTGCTTGTAGCTCCGAGTCTTCCTTATCCGGCAGGCTTGTCCGGCAGAAGAACGGGATCCCCATAATCGCAAACTCGGAGGCCATATGTTTGACCATCTCTTCGCTGCGGCTGTGGACCTTCTGATCGAATACTCTGAGCTCTTCCTTTTCGGTTTCGGGGGTCTGGAGACGTGTTAATTCAATAAGCGTGACGTAGGAATTGAGGGTTCGGTGGGCTTACTGGAAGATTGTTTCCGAGCTGTGCAATCGGCACTGTCCCGAGTTTTTTCCTATCCATAATGCGTCAACATGGCCCTTTAAGCGGTCTTTTGAGCGGGGGGGGGGGGGCTACATACAGTAGATTAGCAACCTTTTTGCTGCTCTCTGCTCTGGCCTCGTGCTTTCTTACAAGCTCCTCTCGTGCAGCCCACCTGCACTATGTTAGTCGTAATGTAAAGTCTTCCCGCAAGGTTTCAGAGCATGTACTCACCACTGCTTCTCATGGTCATGCTGGTGCTTCTTCATCTACAAAAACATTCCGCAAACCATAAGTCACCTATCCATTCGGGGTGGACGAGTAACGAACCTTCTTAATCTGCATCATGATCTCCTCGTTCCTGCAGATTGTATTCATGACATACTTCAGCGCCGCTGGCCACTCTGTGATATTTTTTGGGTCAACCGCCACCGCAGTTGGTGGTGCAGCTGGAGGAGCTAATGGCGCAGGAACAGGCGCAGGTACAGGTACAGGTCCAGGTTGGAAATGTGAATACGCGCCATGGAGCCGTGGGTCAACAGTCGCAGCATTTGACGGGAATTGGGGTCCATGATGAAGCTGTTGTGGGGGATTCTGGGGGGACGGCTGGGAGGAGGCTGTTTGGGCGAGGATGCTGAGAAGACGGGTTATATCATCATTCATGTTCATGGCAGGTCTGGGAGTAGCTAGCTGATTTAAGTGAGAAGGCTCGGGAAAACAGTGAGTAAGATGGTAAAAGTGAGTATGAAGGCAGCGCGCGCAGTCAGTCAATGGTCAGTGTAGCTACAGGTGAGGTGAACTGGGACTTGGAATTCAGGTAGAAGTAAAAATACACGTCCTTTCTCAATACCACTGCAGTTACCTTCTGACCGAAACCGTTCATCTAGTACTGATTGATCATTGAGGAAGATCGAATAAAAGGAGTCGCCGTTAAGTAACTAAAGTTCCATTAGTTATCGCTTATCGCTTACACCCGAGAACAACCAAACAAGCACGCTAGACCACACCTGCTACTAGCGTCTAGAGGTCACGTCAGATTTCCAACATCATCACCCAGTCTCACCCCACCAAAAAAAGTTATCAGTTCAACCCCTCCAGGAAAAAAACCAAACAACTTTCACATCTCGAAACAAACCTTAATTACAAAAACAGAACAAAACTCCACTCAAAACAAACAATTATAAGAAATTCACAATGGCACCTCCACGCTCCGTGGCAGATGCCACCAGATTTACTGCGACTGGGCCTCACGCATTCACCCGTGCGCCCCCCGTCTCCGGGAGTGCCGGCGGCGAGACTCCCCAGCAGCGAGTTGCCCGTCTCAGAGAGGCGGCAAATAAGGCAAAGATGGACCAGGTCGGCATGTTCGATCGTATCGTGGACCGCGGGAGGATCTGGGCGGACAGGGCACATAAAGTTGTTGCCATTGGCTTAATTGGAGCTACAGGTATTGCCATCCCGTCTATTGGAGGAATTGAGAGGTGTTGTGTGAAGTAAATGCTAACAGTTAATAGTCCTCTGCGGTGGTATCACCATATTTGCGTTTACAGACATGGTCATGTTTGCACGAAGGAAGAAGCGAGCATATGTACCTACCTACTCTAACAGGAAGTTACCGGAATTGTTCTAATTCTTATGCTCGATACAGGCCGAGGAGCAAAGACTTCTTAAGGAATCACAGAAGGAGTCCCAGGTACTTGCCGCCGTCGCCGCCGGCCACGACGAAGTAGTAGTCCGCCAGGAACTCGATGACAGCGAGCGCCTAGCCCACGAGGTCCGCAAGGGCAAGCCTGTGACTACTCGGGTGAAGGAATGGGCCTTGAGCGGGCTCACACCACCCGAGAAAGAGATTGTGGCGGTGGATGGAAATATGGTTGCTGTCGGGGCACAAAGTATTTCTGGAGGCCCGGTTATGACGGCTATTGGGACCCCCGTTGGTACCGCCTCGCAATCCGCTGACGCTACCCTCCAGAGGCCGGGCGTGCCTAGAGATGATATTCTTAACAGACCGGGCGCTGATGATCTCGTGAAGGGAGGAAAGGCCCATGGCGGGAGCACGGGAATGCTAAGTAGTATCACTGGCTGGTGGAAATGAACATTGTGAGTGTGCCCATCTATGTGTATGAGGCATGAAAATGAAGAGACGTTTCTGTACAGATGTGTTGACAGGCGCAAAATTATGCCAGAGGTGCTTTGAAAGAAATTCATGGCTGTTTTTGTATATTCTAGTGTTTTTTTTCTTCTTTTCCTTCTTTCTTTTTCTGCTTTTTCGTTCACATCGGATAACCACGATGGTGTGTATGTGTATATAAGACTAATTTCTGCCTGGTAAAGTGGACATTCGTTACCACTTTGCCCTTGAAAAAAAAATGGAAATCTACAGAGATACAAAGGTAAACTATTCGGGTATAATACAATAGGTATTTTTTCCTGCTTCGACTTGTCAATTTTATGATGCCAATAGACTCGCTCGCAGGTATCACCTTCGAGACACCAAAACATTATTAGCTTATTCGCTCTTGTTGCTTCTGGTGGGAAATCATTGTCCTCCACAAGAAAAACATCTTGATATCGTCATTTCCTTAATCCTAGCTATCATACATACACACTTATTAGAGCATTTTGGCAACACCCACATTTTTCAAATTTTGAGCTCAAATTTTGACCTCTTGGCGGGCTATCCACACCGAAAGCTGGTAGTCAAGAACTAAATATTTAGACTCGGAGCTTGCCAAACACATGGGCAAATCCCCGACCTACTGCCATGTCGCTGGTGGGTACGCTTCTGGGGTACGGTCGTTTAGCACAGAGCAACGAGGTGGTAAACGTGACCACACCCCAAACGCGAACCCACCAGCGACAAGACAGTAGCTACCCAAGATGTTACCATACCCGTTCTGACAATATCTGAACAGGGGAGTCAGTTATCGTGTAGACGATTCAGTTTCGCAATGCAACCAGATTATCAATTTCAGCCAATCATTGTTTATCCTTTTGTATAGTGTACAAATGAACCATCTATAACTACATGTACAGTCGTTCACGAGGTGAAGACAGACACTGGATGTTGACGGACGGGGATTCTAACTATGGTGAAAAATAGCCAAGCTTTAGAGCCGGCTGTTCTTATTCGTTGAAGCCCTCTCCCCTGTCCGTCTTCACCCAGTGACTGACTTACTATTAAAAGTCAAAACTTAGGGTGGGGTACAAGTACAGACAGGTACGTGATTGGTTGATAACTGCTATTCATAGTAAGTTCCTAGTCTGGAACGAGACTAAGTTCCTAGTACTACGCATGTAGGGGCAAGTCTGTAGACAGTGGTGGTTGCAATGGTAGTACCCCGACTGACTTTTGACAGAGTATTTGGACCGAGTTCGGTACCAGGTATGAGAGCGTAAATATCACCACTATGTACCTAGTACTAAAATCGGTCCATATACTCTTGTCACGTGGAAGTACAACCTAAATGGTGCTTTTTGGCGAGGATGAGGACTGTACTCCCATCCAAAACAAAGATCTGGCAAGCAGCCATTGGCTGTTATACCTAGGTACTCAGTTCTGTCGTAGCTAAGTGCGGGGAGGACGTATGATACATGTAGGTAAATTCCCAATGCCTCAATATCTCATGAGGGCTGCCAGTTCATAGTTCCATAACATTTGTTCCCCAATTGGCTTGATACTCACTCCTGTCGCGATAGAGAAACGATAAATCTTCACATACCCGTCATCATAACTCTTTGCACAAAGCAGTCTATAAAGCGGTGGGGGTTTCTGTAGGTAGCTATGGCGACAACTGCAATCGATATCAATCTCTATAAGTTAAAAACCAGTTTTACATATGATGGGTTTATCCGCCATGAACAAAGCCCGAATTTTCCAGGGCAAGTTGCGGGTTTATGGAAGGATAAAGGTATTATCGGGAAAGGGGCGTTTGGTGTGGTTTTGCTCCAGGAGGAACAGCGGACGGGCATGTTAAGGGCAGTGAAAAAGATATATCTCCCCGCGAGCAGAAATTTTAACTATTCCCGGGAGCTTAACGCTTTGGCGCGAGTACGCGATGTATGTTTTCCCTCAGTGATCTCCAAATTAACAAGGCTAATGAAAGTTCGTCAGTATCGGAATTTGTTCGTGTCATTCATGGGCTGGTATGGGGAAACCGACTTCGTTTATGTTGTGATGGAGTATCTTGAGAACGGGGATTTGCAGAAATACCTTGATGAATTTGGGTCGAAGGCGAGGTTAGAGGTCAAGGAAATTACCAGGCAACTGCTAGAAGGACTAGTAGTTCTGCATGGGAACAATATCTGTCACCGCGATCTAAAGCCGAACGTCTGTATATCGATGTCAAAGTTATACTTTATGTTCTAATCCGATTTTAGAATATCCTGATTTCCCGTCATTCGCCCATACAAGTTAAACTTGCAGACTTTGGGACGTCAAATCCACAATGAATACAAGCCTACGGACTAGGTGTGGCACCTCAGGGTATATGGCTCCAGAGGTTCTCGGGTTTCTCACAACCCAAGCTGAGAAGCATTACACCAACGCTTTAGATATCTAGTCTCTAGGCTATATAATATACGAAATACTTACCTCGGAACTACCGTTTATACGAAAGTCAGTGGTTCAAAGCAGCGGCTCTAATATATCGGAATCCACCGAATGTACCAGTGCTATCCCAGAGATAGATTACGAGATCCTTGTGGGGTATTGCAAAGGAGAGATTGAATTCCCGTCAGACGCCCTTCATGCATACGAGGTGGATGATAATGGAATAAATTTCTTAAGGTGTCTTTTAGCCCCTGAACCAGCTTCAAGGTTATCAGCTTTAGATGCCTTAAAATCGAAGTGGGTCTGTGAGATGCTAGAAGAGCTGGACCATGAGGATGGTACCGGTATCCTAAAAGAGTAGTTATACTCTCTAGAATTAGAATTAGATCCATTAGTTATGAACAATTTTATAAGGCAGCTCAGAATGGGCCTAAACGTCGACATCGCTAGCTTCGGTATAAAGGCCTCCCCGAATCACCAAATAAATATAGCTATACAGCGCGGATATAACCATCTTCTGAAGATCTTTCTGCCATCGGTAGAGGACATGGATGCCCCTTTGGATGCAGCGATTATGTATGGGAATACCAAGGCTGTTGAGCTAATTTTATCGTATGGGAATGTCAGCCCCACACTTAATACGAATAAATTGCATTTAGCAGCAAGGTACCAGCACATCAGAATAGTCAAACTGCTTCTAAATCATGGAGTGGACGTCAATGCTATCTCCCCCAGCCTCGAAACAGCTTTACACATAGCAGTAAGGTCAAGAAGTCTCGAATTGACTACTCTGCTCCTAGATCGGGGAGCGGACGTTAATTGTTTTGGTAGCTTGAAAACCGCTTTGCAAGTAGCAGTAAGCTTAGGAAGCCTCGAATTGACTACTCTGCTCCTACAGCGGGGAGCTCTATTGGACCCCAATCTTCTCAGAGAAATCTTATCTGGCCTGGATGTAACTTTGGGAATGGAAATAGAGTCAGGATATAATTCCGAGGTGTTTTTCTGCTTCTGGACTGGGGAGAAAAATCTGGCTCTTCCTTATATGGCGCATATACACCTTTGCAAATGGCATTACAATCAGAGAGTCTAGAAATGATCGCTCTACTCCTAGAAAGGGGAATAGATATGATCGATGATACCACTCCCTTCCCTCCCTCATCTGTCACGGATACACCTTTGAAACTGGCAATACCATCAGGAATATTCGAGGTGCCCGAGACTCCTCTAGGCCGTGGCCGGGGAGCAAACCTCAATTCATTTTTGTGGACCGCTATAAAATCAAGAAGTCTCAAGCTGTTCAATTGGCTCTTGGATCGGGGAGTGGAGGGCGGCTACACGTTCAACATGGGTTTACTTTTGAATACAGCAACAGAGTCAAGAAACCCCGAGATGTTTGCTCCGCTGTTAGATAGAGGGCTAAGTGCCAATGTTAAATATATATATGGAGAGGGGTTAAAGGAGGAGCTGATGTTCGAATTGGAGAACCCCCAACTTAATCGGATTGCCGGCCTGCTCAGAACAGTATATACGGGGAGAAATTTAAAAATTGAGGATGGTACGACTGCTTTGCATGTAGCAGTAAGATTGGGGCTTGATGGGGTTGTCTCGGCACTCATATTCGGGTACGGGGGTGTGAATTCCAAGACGAGAGATGGTATAACGGCTTTACACATAGCATCAAGTTTGGGATTGCAGACGACGGTCAAGCTACTCATAAAAGAAGGGGCAGATGTTTATTTGAAAGATGCCTCTGGCAAACCGGCTTTAGACATGGCTAAAATGTCGGGATATTTCGAGATGATTGCATTGTTCCAGAGCAAGCTGCGAGACGTTGAGAGCATGGACCTGACCTGACTTGAAAACATCTATTTTGAGGGTAATTATATGTGTGGAGTCCCTTGCCAAATGCAATGTCATGACTATTCATACTGATATACGCGCCGATAATAATATAGACTGGCTAGCTAGCAAGGCATATATCCACTAAAAGCCTACGAACAAATGATGTACGGCGCATTATATATAGGCTAGCCTATATTCGGCTGTTAATTCTTGATATATTATGGTTGGGGAGTTGTACCAGGTCTGGTTCAGCGGATGATTTTAAGCGCGACTGTAAAAAATAGATACCTGTGGAGGTAGTAGTTACTTGTTTTCTTGCCCGAGCAATACATATCTAAATAGAATAGCCAGGATTTTTTTTTCACGAATAACGATATTCATTGGTTGGGATGAGCAGCGGCATGCAGTTAATTGATTCGAGTGCTGGCTAAACCTGAATTTCCTCCAAGACTGTAATCAAGCGGAGGAAAACGACATGCATTTCAGCTGAAAAGAACAAACACAAACCGCGATCGGTATGGCATTATATGAACTCCAGATCTCCTAGACAAACCTCTAAGACTCTTTAGAAAACTCGCGCGAGCAATCTGCTCATGATATATATGATAGCTGCTTTACATATAATGATGATATTGCCCCGTTCAGTTGCAATACAGACCCAGGGTTTTGACCAAGAATCTTGGTAAACTACGGCGTTGCAAAATATGTGGTGTTTGGGTAGCCAGGAAACCATGGGCTTCAAACCCTCAGAAGTGGTAAAATATTGGGGATGGCCACATTAGACCCTTTGTGTTCGTTAGATGCATCCAGCTTGGCATTAGAAATAAGTAGAACCAGATATTGCTTGCCGCTGATTGGTATTATCTAGCTTTTGGTGAGGGTGGAAATTTAGATGATTTTTCCTAGCTGAATTGTTGAGAATTTGATAGAAGGTGGAGTTGCATCTGAATCTTATCGTCATCAAAAAGGCCATCATTTAGTCATTCTACAGAGAATAGAAGGAGTAGAAAGTCTCAAAAAAGACTCCGGATCCCTCAGCGCAAAGGGTCTAATACATCCCACCATATATATATATTGAATATCATAAATCCGTGCCGGAAACCACAGAACCTAAAAACCCACATCTTGTCCTAGTTGAGTTGCCAAACGGGGCAATACAACACAGTACAATGAGCAACAGAAGTACTGACAGCAATCTAGAATAACAGGAAATAGATACTTATATTAACATCAGTAGACATTCTGAGCGCAACTGGTTGGGCCGTTATGTAATCCTTGCACAGAAAAAATCCGATATTTCTTAGACACCAAAGCTTTCGAAGATCCGAATGTTGACTTCATTCAAAGACTAATTGAGAGTATGGGGTATTGGGCCAAAACCTGTCAGAACAAAACGCTCGCCGAAATTAAAGTTCCGCGCTGTCATGAATTCAAGGGTTGGATGATCATTGATGTATGTATGTAAAGTAAATACTAGGACAAAAAGAGGGTAACAAGGCGACTAGGGCAAACCCTTGCCCCATTCCCGGCAGTCCCGCACACAC
Organism: Morchella rufobrunnea; assembly: GCA_024713595.1. Taxonomy (NCBI): domain Eukaryota; kingdom Fungi; phylum Ascomycota; class Pezizomycetes; order Pezizales; family Morchellaceae; genus Morchella; species Morchella rufobrunnea. The sequence goes on along the minus strand of JAMGYT010000002.1, from coordinate 746,620 downwards.
CCAACACGCAGCTAGCCTGGAGAATCACCAAAAAAAATAATTCACCCAGCAGCGCCAGTCCAAACAACCCGCCCAACCCGACGACCGACGATAACTAACATCACCGAGTTCATCGACAGCAGCAATGGCCATTAAGCACAATCAGGTACACCCCCACCATTTTGAAAAAAAAAAACCCCCCCATTCGGGGCTCACATGGAGAAATTAACAATGCTAATTCAAAGTCTATAGCAAATCCCCAACAACCACTTCCGCAAGGATTGGCAGCGTCGCGTTCGGACCCACTTCGACCAGGTCAGTAAATATCTATCGAATCGGCCCCCCTCCGAATCCTATACTTCTGGTCATCTCAACGGCTAGCTAGTATTGAAGAAAGGAAAGTCAATGCACGGGAAGCTGACGGATTTTATTTTGGGGGGAAATATAGCCGGGTCGTAAGCTCCGCCGCAGAAATGCCCGCCTTACTAAGATCGCTGCTATGGCTCCCAGGCCCATTGATCTTCTGAGGCCCGTTGTCAGATGCCCAACCATCAAGTACAACCGTCGTGTCCGCGCTGGTAGGGGGTTCACTTTGGAGGAGTTGAAGGTGAGATACCTCGAATATTGAATTTAGAAGATCTTCGGGACAATATGGGAAAGGAATTGTTGGGGAAACTAGAAGGAAACGATACATCGAGAGGGAGAAATTTCTGATAGAGGGGAAATGGGTGCGGAAAATATGAGCTGGGATGGAAGGGGGCTGGGATATCGTTATACGGTAGAAAGAGCAGTAACTAACATACCCAACAGGAGGCCAAGGTCCCCCGCAAGCTCGCTCTTTCCATCGGAATCCCAGTCGATTACCGCCGCCGTAACACCAGCGTAGAGTCTCTCCAGGCCAACGTCGCTCGTCTCAGCGAGTACAAGTCCAAGTTGATCTTGTGGCCCCGTAACGCCAAGAAGGTCCAGGATGGTGAGGCCTCCGCTGAGGTCACCGCAGAGGCTAAGCAGCTCGCCCGAGTTGCTTCCATCTTCCCTATCGACAACACCCCCGGCCGCCACACGATCGCTGAGCGCGCCATCACCGATGCTGAGAAGAACCGCAATGCCTTCAGGGAGCTCCGTGTTGCTCGCGCTGACGCCAGGAACCTTGGTAAGAGGGAAAAGAGGGCCAAGGCTAAGGAGGAAGAGAACGCTGCCAAGAAGAAATAAACGTAATGTCTTGCATGGCCGGGGGGCTGTGGGGATGATGCTGTTATGGAACCAAAATAAAACAATGTTCTTTTTTTTCTTCAGCCTATGCGCAGCATATATTGCAAGAAAAAAAATAGGGAAAACTGGGTGCATCGTGCGTTTGTAGCATTTCTTTTCTTTTATATTTCTTTACTTTTTTTTCTCTTGTTCAAAATTTCAGGGGTCTTTTTTTTTTTTTTGTCTTTATTCCTCGTCACCGTCCCACTGTGAGATTTGAAAGAACGTGAATGGCTTTTCACGATAGGGTGTGAACCATAACTTTAGCCTCAAGCTATGTTGCGGTGCCGGGTAAGATATAAATAATGGCTTTCAACATAAACTATTGAGCTTGAGGCCCCTACCAGAAGCTTTAAGACCCCGTGTGATGAAGGGCAAATAAAATTCCAAACATACTACGAATGTTGGGATATAAACTATCACTTGATTAACAATGCAAGTGAGAATGAACAGATCCAGTGAGCTCTTCAGTGTTGCGTTCTGTGTTATTCATGACCAATGTTCCGTTAATTTAATGAGAGTGTGCGTATACGATAAATCCGCGGTTTTCAATCACAAAAAATCACTCGGCACTCAGAGGCGGAGAGTCCCGTAGCTAATCGAGTCTTTTGCGCAAAATCTCTATTAGGTGATTTACGAGTTGGTTGCTACATACTAGTACAAGCTCTGACATTGAGTGAGTGAACGGATCCCCTCGCCAAAACCTTGTACTCACGGTGCCGAAAAGTCCTCGGGTCACGTGAACCCAATCGTGGTTGATTACCCGAGGACTTTTCGGCACCGCGAGTACTTCTACTTTGGTGTCCCTGCGTAGAAGTCAGCAACGCCCTGATGTAGTCGTCATCATGCGATCTCTTCTAAAGCAAGATTCCTCATCCGACACGCAACGTCTTTTGCTGTGCCAGGAAAGTTGAGAGACGTTTTGTGGCTGAGCACTGGGGTGTGGTGACGTTTTGAACCAATTTGGCATGTGAAAGGCCCCTTGTCCCCCCAATGTGGCTGGAACATGCTGGAAGATCCCGCCAACCCACACCGCCACAACTGCTCGTATGACGTACTACCCCGCCCTTGATAATGATCAGCTCTTGATATAAAATCATCAAGTCTCGTAGGCGTAAATCTATCCCTTTCTTTGATCATCATACATTTTCATTTGAGAATTAACAATTCAAACAAGACATTTCGAGCTCACAGCTTTACTCCCCACAACAACAACAACAACAACAACTACTACTACTACTACTACTACTACTACTACTACTACTACTACTACTACTACTACTACTATCAACACTACTATACCAACTTCTAAACTGCAATAATGGCTCACGCACAAACTGTTCACGTTTCCAACATTGCTTCAACAACTCCCGAAAAGGAGATCCGTGACTTTTTCTCCTTCTGTGGTAAAATCACTTCTCTGAGCGTCACACCTACCTCCTCGGAAACGGGCTCAACTCAATCCGCTACCGTAACCTACGAGCGTGATAGTGCCGCAAAGACAGCCCTCCTTCTCGACGGCACTAAGCTTGGTCCTAACCCTGTAAAGGTTGAGGCTACACACTCTCTGGATGAAATTGCAGGCGGACATGTCGCAAGCGGTGATGCAGATGCGCCAAATTTCGGTACCACTGAGGAGCAATTAAGGCAGGAAGACAAGCCTCGTACAGCAATTCTGGCAGAATATTTGAGCCATGGATATGCTATCGGTGATAGCGCACTTCAGAAGGGTATTGAGTTGGACAGCAAGCATGGGATCTCATCGACCTTCACCGGATATCTGACCAAGGTACTCTCCACTATCGATAACACCACCCATGCATCTACTACAGCCAAGAACATGGATTCTCAATACCACGTTACCGATCGTGCCCTTGGTGCAAAGAACACCCTTACGACCTATTTTGAGAAGGCTTTCGGTACGCCAACTGGGCAGAAGATCCGCTCATTCTACTCGACTGGTGGGAAGACATTAATTGACATCCACAACGAGGCCAAACGCCTTACAGAGCTAAGAAAGAGCGAGAACAGGCGCTCCGCAGAACTGGGCGCGACTGCTGATGGAAAACCATTCGTTGGCCCCGAAAAGACTACCTGTGCGTGCGGCGGTAATGAAGGTGTTTGCTCTTGCGAACCTGGGAAGTGCGCTTGCGCGGGTTGTGACATGAAGGGTGTGAAGAAGGATGCCAAGAGCGCAGAAGTGCAATTTAGTGAGGCAGCTACCGATATCAGTAATACTGCGAAGGATTTGTAGTATAGTTCACAAGTCGATAGGATCATTCTTTCATTCTTTCCCTTTTTTAAGATTCTAGTGTTTTTGTCGTTTTTTGTGGCTCGGAGTAGGGTTTTTTCTTTTTTTCTTTTTCTCTCTCCTTTACTGCTTTAGCTGTTGGGATGGGTTTGTATGTTTAAGGGTTTCAATTCCAGGAAGCCGAAATAAGATTTGTAAATTTCGAGTTTTCTAGTCACGACAACTAGTCCCTAATTAAGCGGCTGCCAAAAACGTGAGATTTAGTCATTGCCATATATCGAAGCTTGAACCCTGGATTAGGGACTTTAGACACCTCCAACTTTTCACTCAACTTTTGGCGGTGGCTGTGCCAATGCTGAAAGATGGTCGTCCAAAATTTCCATACAGTCTTTTACCGTCGCTTGACGAATACTGCCAGTTGACGAACAAGGACTTTGGGCCAATGGAATTTAAAAACCTGTAAATCTCGTAGCTTGGCTGTCTCAATTGAAACCCTTGTTCATCAAGTGGCAGTATTCGTCAAGAGACGGTAAAAGACTATACTTCCAAAAGTTGGACGAAAAGTTGTAAAGTGGTGCGGCGACAACCGTTTGATCCACCGGACTCTCACGGCCGATCTCACGTCATGTCCCTTTCTCAAATTTTTAAGGGCCCGTTTGGCAACAAGACAAAACGGGGTTTCCAAGGATTAAGGCCTAACAAAAAGATCATTGAAACGGAGTTTACAGGGGTGAAAACTCCGTTTTGGCCTGTTGCCAAACGGGCCCTAAACTTTCTGTCGTTTAAATTTAACCCGGACCCTGAAAAGTAGCATTAGGAAACCAGTTGCTGCGTATGGATGACGTCATGACTACGTACCAACGACCGCAGAGCAACTGATATAAAAAAAAACCCAAACCCACCCATCTTTACTATCCTCTCATCTCAGACATTACACAAAGTACTTCATATACCATATTCACAAACAAATACCCTACTTCAGTTTTCTCATTCCAAAAAGATTCTAAAGAGCCAAAAAATGTCATCCCGCGAAGGCCGTCAATCACCTCCCCCCGAGACACAGTCCGGAAGACAATTGAACGATCCCCCAGCCGAGGGGAAAGCGCAAGCCGCCCCGTCGAAAGACTTCTCGAAGAACAAGAGCGAGCAGACGAAGGAGCATGTTTTGAGCTCTAATCCAGAGGGACCATTGGATAAGCAGGCCGAGTTGAAGGCTAGCAAGCCTGGAGAAAGGAGCATGGATGGATTGTAAGGGATAAGGGCCAAAGAGTGTTTTTCTTTCTTTCTCTCTTTCTGTTTTTTATCTTTTTTGTTTTTGGATTTTGATTGGCTGTAATGGTGATTTCTTTTGTCACTGAATTGAGATCAAGCGCCCACCATTAACCTGTGTACTATGTTCTTGGGTGATTTTACCTCTCATGGTTCTCACAATGTGTTGCAACGTCATATCCCACGATCTGTATTCAGCGTATGTACATGCTAAATTGATTAATTGATATGAACTAGGCTATATCTGAAAGTACCGTACTGGAATTGTCTTTGGCGACTATGGGTAGGAATATAGCCGAGTGATAAATTGTGACTCAAGACAACGGAGACACGTTTTAAGGTGGACAGAGACGGCTGTATTCGGCCGTTGCAATTTTATTGAACGATTGAGTACAATCCCAAATTACAACGCTGAAGTTATATAACGTGTTCGGCATACGAACTTTTGCGAAGAGCATCTGTGATCCCTTTATTTATAAGGAGATTGGTCAACCTTTTCCTTGCGCAGCAAGTACATACATAGATTGTGAGTTCAGAGAGGTCTATATACTACCGCAGCCGTTTATAGGAGATTAGCCATGGGACTTGATAATTCCCCGAAAAAGTCTGTTTGATAGTGGCACGTGTCCAATGTGCTGTTCTACGTTATTCAGGGCAAAAGGGCCAATTAAGAGATCCATGTAATCAAAGGGATGCAGTTGATCATACACAATTAAAAAAGATTTCTTGGAGGGTATGTGCATCACCACGATTAGATATTTAAAATACGTACATACATGTACATACATGTACATACATGTACCTACAGTTTCTTGCGTACTACATCAAGTACATGCGGATACGACAAGTGCGTACATGCCAATATACGTTTCCAGTTCTCTCTGAGTGCCGCAAGGTTATTTATCTTCATCTCCTATCCAATGGGGTTTGTCCATGTCACGCAATCCAGGGGGAGTGGCCGATTTCCGGTCCACGAGCTCGGGTGAAGTAGAAATCGTCAAATCGTCAAAGAAAGACGCCCACGCGCGATGAGCATCATTTGAATTTCCCAAAAGTTGTGTTTGTATGGATGTATGGATGTAGTTACTGTATGTATCCAGTTAGACTACATTCTCCCTGTCGGGCTCTTACTAGGAAGGTTGTCACTTATGTTTTGAACCGGTCCCTGGTCTTGTCGCTTCTTGGTGCTTTTATTTCATTTTTTTTTTTTTTTTTTTTTTTTGACAGGTGTTTCGCGTTTTTACAAGCTACATGTACCCTATGAGGTCCGAGGAGGGGTGCGCTCCGGCGCGGAGTTTTCTTTACCCTGACCCTGACCTCTCAAATACAACAAGAGTTGGCCTTTGTCATCTCCGCCGTGGTTGGTTTCCCACTTTTATCTTTCAGTGTTATGTAGGCAGGCAAGTAATTATTTGGTAAGGAAGATTATCTAGGTGGTGAGATCATATCTTTTGAGGTATTTGGTTGAAAGTAGGAACCCCGATTTTCCCCCTCCCCCTCCCTCACCCAGCCATCTTCTGAGACACCTTCTTCATACGCTCCAGCCGCCTCCCACCAAACCCTCAGATCAGCCACAACAACAGAAGCAGCAGCACCCTTAAACCAGGAACAACAACTCTACTCTATTACCCACATTACCTACACATCCCATTCACATCCCAACCAAATAAACAAGTGTGAAGTTCCACCAAGTCTGTCACAATCATACCGAACTTGGTGAACTATGGGGAACGCTTCCACAAAGGAACGCTCGATGACGCCCCCGCACGGAGGCCACCATCATCTCTCGTCTACAACCCTTTCCTCGCGAAGGAACGGTGGCGGTAACAATGGTGGGCCATCGTCTTCCGGTCGACTTTCAAACACTCTACTCTCTAGTGGGGGCGCGGGAAGCAGCGAGAGCTACACAAGCAGGGGAAGATCAAGGCACAATCTAGAGAATTCGCTGTTCGGATTAGGTCTTACAAGTAGGGAAGCCAGGGAACGAGATAGGGAGGCCGAGAAAGAGGCCAGAGAGCAGAGGAAAATAGAGCGAGAAAAGGAGCGACTAAAAGAACGTGAGAGGAGTCTCAGGGAAGAGAGCGTGGATGGTGCGTATTTCATTGATGTTTTAATAGCTATATTTAAGGGCGCGGGGGACAAGTAATAGTGGCTAATCTTATCGGATCTCGCTAGGGGGTTTCCTGGTCACGCAGGGAGTTTATACCGGTGTTGAGGACTTCAAGGATAAGATTGTTCGGCATTTAATGGTATGTACTCCCCATCTTCAACATATGAGCCTCACTATCCAGGTGGCGATCATGTTACTAATGCGCCCTCTTCATTTTGGCATAGATCGAACGGCGGCTAGCACCCTTCTTTAAAGGGCTTGACGATCACGAGTCTGACTGGACTGATGCACAGCTCGTTGCTGCTGTCAAAGGGTTGCCCATTCCTTCACCAGATGCCCAAATACGCCCTGAGACAAAATCTCGATCTCCCAGTAGGACCCCCGGCCCTTCGGATTCGGCAAACAACCTGACCGTTCCCATAGCTTCTCGTTCGCGTGCACAATCCTACACATCCGAGGGTTCCAGTAGGTCTGCTACCTCTACGCCATCATCCTTTGGGTTCTCCTCTAGGGCTAGGGCCAAGACTTTGTCAATATCAGCTCCACGAAATCCTACATTGGCAAATACAGCTGGCCCTTCTGAGATTAATGAGCCTTCTAGAACAGTTGATGGCCGCCCTATAGAGGCAGTACTCTATAAGAATGCCATAGAGTGTCCAATCTGCTTTCTATATTACCCACCTTACTTGAATAAAACAAGGTGCTGTGACCAGGATATTTGCTCTGAATGTTTTGTTCAGATCAAACGACCAGACCCACATCATCCAGAGCATCATGAGGGCGACCAGCCAACAGCGTCTGACGAAAACGCTCTGACAGGTACAGCGGACCAACTGATCTCCGAGCCGGCTACTTGCCCTTTCTGCGTAGAGCCCGAGTTCGGTGTTATATATACCCCACCGCCATTCAGGCGGGGTTTGATGTTTGCCGGTTCTCAGTCTCCAAACCCAGCATCTTCTCCAATGAACTCTGGTTTCGCTGATGGATCGTCCTCATCACTACCGGGTCATCATTCGGGGACGCCGCCATCTTTTCCATCGAGCCCGATGACACCTACAGGAAAAAGACGTTTGGCGTTGGGCGTTAACAACCCTGAAGTTGTCACAACTGACCGGATCCGACCTGATTGGGCCCAAAAGCTTGCCACAGCACGCTCTCAGGCCGCTAGGCGAGCAGCAGCAGCCACTGCTTTACATACAGCAGCCTATCTTATGGGTCCTCATAATCCCCCAGCTAGCTCAAGCAGTACTGGTGGGGGGTTTTCATCACGAAGATTAATCAGGAGAGCTGTACGCGATGGGGGTAGTAATAATAATGGAAGCGCGGACAGCGATACTCCTTCGCCTGCTCAGAGCGGAACTGGGACTCCTAGAGATGGCCACCATGGTGCGGGGGGGTTAACTAGTCTGGCAAGCTTTAGGGAAAGATTAACAGCCTCGGGAAATTTACGGGATGGATCCACACTAGGGCCTTCAAATGCTCAGCGTGATAACAGCTTATTTAATGAGCGGAGAAGCCGTGTGATTGACCTGGAGGAAATGATGTTGATGGAGGCCATACGTCTTTCTCTTGCGGAAGAGGAAGAGCGTAAGCGAAAAGTCGAGTTGGAAGAGCAAAAAAAACGTCTTGCCGCCCCTAGCATTTCTACTAGAAATGGGTCAAATCTCTCTCTTGCTAGTAGTAATGGTAGCGTCGAAGGTAAGGGCAAAAGTGTCGATCGATCTTTGTATCCACAGGCCACCGCTACTGTTGCTTCATCCTCATCAGCTGCAGCTAGCAGCTCTCGTCCGCAACTCACAAGCGGGGGGTCAGGTTCAGGATCTGGTGCTAGTGATACAAGCAGCTTTAGGAGCCTTCCAGCGAGTGACGATGAAGGAATGGCCTCTGAGAATGCGGGAAGCGGAACAGAGACAATGTTCAACTTTCGCAGTCTAGCAGAGATGATTGTTGAGGAGGAAGGAGGAAGAGTCAACCTTGGTGATCAAGGTGAATTTTTAGGGGTGTCAAGGGATAATGAGAGAGAAGGTAAAGATGATGCCGAGACTGCTGAACACGTTGAGGATGTTGCCCATGATTTGAGGGGAAATGGGAAGAACTCTACTGAGAGAACAGCCGAAGCTTAATAGACAACAACCAACATCATGTGTTATGAGATATGCGAAAACGATTAAACTGACGAATCTGGCGAAAAATACCACAAATTGTGGTCTGAATACTTTATTAGACAGACAAAAGCGATTGCGCCTTATTTCGGTTTCGACCTATATTTCTTACACTTGAGTATATATGAAGCGCATTCCTATGCGTAAATAAGAGGAATGGGGGGTTAAGAGGGGATCAGGCTGCAAGCAGAAATCCATGGACGATAGTCCAAAGATACTCGAGGAACCAATGAGAAACGAGAGGCATATTTTCACGGGCGCCAATCATGACGGGTATTCATTTCTTTACCTTTTTATTTTCATACCCTTTCTGTACTCTTCTGGCTGGACTGGCTTTGGATCTATTTTTATTTTATTTTTTCTTGTTTGTTGGCGGGATTCATCGCATTTTAGCATTTCTTTTTGCCCTTAGGCTCTTCTTCGGGTCTGTTTCTTGATGCTTTCAAGCTTCTCATCCATCTCCATAGCTTTCATTCCGGATATTTATATACCTTTTGCGAGTTAGGGTCTGAATCTGTTGCAGCAAGTGCGAGGAGGAAGTTGTGCGGTAAATTAGTTTGTAGATCGTTGTCCATTACCTATGCTATTCATTTTAAGTGCCGACCCGTAGTTATCCTACCGATCTAGTTATGTCCACCAAGACCGGGCTGCAGTTGTTGGGAAATGTGATCCGATGCCACGTTACACCATGCAAGCTTATTTTGACGTCTCGGCGTACCTGTCGATCAATATGGTGTGCAGCGAGTGTGATTATCAAAGCAGGCGCCCAAATCAGTCGTAATGATTTTTCAGGTATACTAGTTTCGACAACACCCAGCTCCTTTTTCAGAAACTCCCCGCATATAAATTCTCAAGAAACTTGCTAGACACCCAAAATATCTTGGAATACTCTGAAATTGGGGGATTTGGGGGATTTGGGGGGGGGGGGGGGGAAAGACTAAGATCAGAATCAAGGTTTCATGAACAGCCATTCGACGGCCTATGGCGACCAAGTTTTTCTTTCTCAGGATGTCTTGGTTTGTAGACAGAAAAAAACGCACTTTAGATAAAAAGATTATAACATGGGGAGGTCGTGATTGCAAGGGGTCTGTCTGTAGTCTTGATGTCGAGTGTGACCTACGTTAGGAGATCTCGAGGAGTATAATAAAGCCGGTGAAGGACTCGCTGGGTGGGTGTTTGGGCGCTGGTTTAGAGCTTGGGTTCAGAGGACGGATTGTGTGTAAAGATGTAGAGAGTAGATAGAGATATTGATTGAACTTATTGATACAGGTGAAGGGGGAAACCGCCCCTTATTTATACATAAATGTCGTTACACAGAACCCATAAGAAAGACATAGTAAGATGACTCATAGGAAAGTATGACAAATACAAATGAAACATTCCGCCACAATAGTATTATGACTCATGGGAGAGCGTACTATTTCAAGACTTCATGCGGTCCAGTGGAACCATGAAAAAAGATTGTGTTTTCCTTATCCAAACCCTTTGTAAATAGATCCGCGATGTTGTCGTTGTAGAAACATACTCCAAAGAAAAACATTTTCGTTAAACCTTTCCCTAACATAATGGTAGTGACCTCGATGTGTTTAGACTTTTTGTGAAAAAATGCGATTAAGTAACCAACGAAAGAGACGTTGTTATCCCCACGAATAATAAAAGAAATATTTGAACTGCTCCAGTTCAGAGAGAGTTGCCTCCTTAACCAAACTAGTTGTCGACAGGTTTCCGAGAGTCCATGTATTCGATTCCAGTTGTGGAGGTGGCGGCAGACTTTTGCTTGCAGGAGCGCCAGAGATAAGAGCTTCCCTAAAGATGAAACAAGAGTGAACGATCGGGCGGTCGTTGATGTCGATGATACGCGTCGCTGTAACCGATGAGTCAGGTAGGTGCCGCTTTGTAGTGTAGGCACCAATGGATGGTTCCTTTGAGGTAATCTGAGACGCGTTTGACGGCAGATGGTGGACTTCTGTTGGACAGGAAGAGAATTGTGAGAAAGATAGTGATGGTGTAAGCGCCGGGTCGATGACTGCAGACATTTACGATCCAACGATCGACCGATAAAGTGTTGGATCGTCGATTTGCTCTTCAGGAAAGACTTTTTGGAAGCGCGACGTTGTGATCTAGTGGTGTTCGACAGGTCTTGACTCGTTGAATCCAGATTGATGAAGACATCGCGTTTGATGAGGCTTGTGATAGGGTGATGCCAGTCTTAGTGTGGATCGGTGGATTCCGAAGTGCCCAACTGGTAGTTCCAGCCTCGGTCATTTCGAATTCGGTGTGGAGGGACAAGCTGATGCGGTTTTTGAGTTCAGCTGACCAGTAAAAGATGAGTATGTCGTCAACATAAATTGCGATTATTACTTCCCCTGTTGAGTGGATAAAGACACAAGAGTCGAATTCTGCCCTGTGAAATCCCATTGAGAGTAGCGCTTTGGAGAGACGGGCTGCATTCATTCCTGGATGATTGCTTCAAGCCGTAAATACACTTGATTAGTTTGCATGCTTGTCCGGGTCGGCGGTAGCGGGAGGTTTCATATAGATGTTCTCCTGAGTTCTCCGTATAGAAACGCTTAGTGACGTCCATTTGGTCAAGATTTGCCACCTGTTTGCAGGCAGCGGCGAGGAGGAGTCGGATGGTCTCATAGCGCGACGTGAGGGCAAATGTTTGGTCGAAGTCTTGGCCTGGTATTTGTGAGAATCCTTTGGCGACGAGTCGGGCTTTATACCGAGTTGGTTTGCCATCTCATCCGAGCTTTTATTTTGTATACCCATTTGAGTCAACCAGTTTGCGATTGTCGGGGATGTCAACCAGTTTCCATGTATTGTTGGCGAGAGTCAAGTTCAATTTCCATAGCCGTCTGCCATTGTGCAGAGTTTGGGCCGTCCATTGCTTTCTTGAAGGTGGTTGGTTCGTTGAGGATTTCTGGCGCTGACATAGATCCGATTTGGCAGGTGGTTTTCGGTTCCGTGCGGAGGTTGCGTCGAGTTGGTTATTAGCTTCAGATTCTTCTTCTTCTATCGTGACGTTCAGTGTCGGGCCTCGAATAGCCTACCCCCACTATACTTGCGTGAGTTTCATCTTCCGACGCATCTCCAGATCGGGGTTCCATCATTTCTCGTAGAAGTTGTTGTTGTAATTGCGTCGCCATCATCGTTCATTATCGTTAGCATTAGGATCAAAGTCATTAACGAGACGTTCAGGAGTACCGTTCTACCCCCACTATACTTGTTTATTCCTTGAACTACTTGGTAGTGGGTCCCCGGCGCTCGGTTTTGATTCTGATTTGCTTTGAGGTGCTTCAGGTATGACTGGCAAGGTGTGTCTTCCCTACTGATGGACCTTTGAAGCGAAAGCGACGAGATAAAACAACTTTCTTTTGAGAGGTATGTAAACCCTAAGAGATTTTGGTCAGATCTTCAGATCCGCAGAATTGTCCAAATGAGGCTCTTGCATCCAATTTGGTCTGGGAGGCGTCAAGGGATATGGACGAACATTGTTTCACGAAGGTGCGGAGATGACCGATGCCTGGTTTATAACCCGTGATGGCGCGTATGGTGTTTTGTCCGGGAGCGCTTTGTGGAGACGATTTTGATGTGGTATGGTGTTAATTGCCTCACCCCAGAGGTTTTAGGAAGGTTGTATTCCGGAGGGCAAGACGCCATGGTTGTAATCGTTCTGTTGAAGCCGCTATGCCGTTGGATTCATGTGAGTAGAACAGTGAACTCATGTTTGATACCTTTTGCGGTGAAAAATTGTCTGAGTTCCTGAATGTATTCGCCACCATTGTCGCCCCTAAACCGTTTTACCTTTCGTCCAGCTGGTTCTCGACTAATGTGATGTAGGCTTTGGTTGCTGCTGCTTTGTGCCGGACTTTTTTCAAAAAATAAACGCCAGCGATACCTAGAGTCATCGATTTAACGCGTCGTGTAGTAACTATAACCGCAGGAAGGAGTGGAGAATTTTCCGCTCAGATCTGAGTGGATAAGTTTAGCTTGGTGGAACGTGGTTCGGTGAGGAAGGAAGATTGGTTTTGGTGGATTTTGCCCAGCATATGTTTTGACATTTGACCGGAGGTTGGGAGAGATTTGGGGTCGACCATTTTCCGAAGTTTGTTTAAGGAGGAGGCAGGCGTGCGGCGCTGATGCCAATCGAAGAAGGTAGTTGCGATGGAGACGCAGTTGTATCCTTGAGTTTGAAGATATACAGGCCTCGCAGAGTTACATTAGCAATACCGACGATGTCCTTGTTGTTCGGTTTGTAAATGAAAGCCGGTTTCATCCCCGATGACGGTGAATCCTTTGGCGATGCATTTCGACTACGACATCAGGTTAACATTACCAAGTTCTAATTACGAACACGTCTTGCGGGGCGATAACGCCATGTGATCCGTTGATGATTATTCCTATTCTGCATTGTGTCCCCCACCAACGCTGCGCCATCAGCTGTATGGTCTGGGTTCCCAAAACTTGGGTTCAGTCATATGGTTGGTTCTTGGGTCGAAGATCCACGCCTTTGAGTCAGATTGAGGGTACCAGAGACAAATCTTGAACGTCGGTCATGTCCACATCAGGAGGGTTTGTGTATTCAGCCCGCGCAATCACGGAGGTATTGGTTGTGAAAATAAGTGTCTTGGAACGCTACGGATCCTGACGCGACGTTAAGGTTTTTGCAGCGGACTTCTTTATCCTTGTAAGCTTTTGAGTTTGCAATCCTGTGTGTGTCCTCACAGTATTCGCCGTTCTTACGCACTTCGCAAAGACAAGTCTGACTGTTTTGGCAGTTAGGCGTTTCCTTCGCTGTTGTTGTTGTTGTTGGGTGCTCGCCCTGTCTCCTGATGCTGTAGGCGGCTCCTGACTTCGGAAGAATCCTGATTGCGTCTGGCGTCAAGGTCCCAAGAAATTTTGTCACGATATCTTCGAAAGTGACATTTGGCCGATTGGAGGTTATCGACTACCGACTCAAGTGATTCATGCCTGAGTGAGAGAAGGAGGAGGCTTTACTTCGATACGGACGCCGAGCTGATGGAGGTGGTACCCGAGTGGGTCTTTTCCTTGTCGGTGCAGTTGCTTTGTTCTGGTAAGCAGTTATGACCAGAGTGGTGGTGAACTTGAACGCCATCTTCATACTCTTATCAGTGTATTGGTGTGTGGTGATGTTCACTAACAATGAGTGTAGCGAGGCCACGGTCTTCCGATCGAATTTGTCCTCAAGTTGAGTCCAAAGCGCCAGACGCAGAAATTGGGGCGTAAAGATGAGGATGATGTCGAACTCAATGTTCTTTGCAGGAAAACAATGGCGATGTTATCCTTTCTGTCCCAAGTGGATATTTCGGCTGCGTTGTCGGAAGTTTCGGGTTCATCTTCTTCGATCACCGGAGGCCTCCAGTGGTGTCGATCCCTTTACCCTTTGAGGGGCCAGAACGGTGGTTTCATAGACGACGCTTGCTTGATCCGTGACAATGTTCCAGAAATCATAGACCTTTAACATTCTCGACAGATCCCGCCAAATCATAGACGCCCACCAAGTTTGCGGAGGGCTGGAATCTTGAACGACTCTTGAGAACATGTTTGTAGGTGAGAATGATAAAATGTACTAATTGTGGAAGTGGATTTGAAGCTGAAGCGTTTGGGGAGATTGTTCGCGCTTAAACCGCCATAACCTAATATCACGCGGATGGATCTAAGGCGCTAGTATCTTCACGTGAGACACGCCATCGGCATCAGAGACTAGAGTTCAGTGCGAACCGAGGACGGGTTCGATATCTTTAGTATTCGAGGACTATGGGCCCATGCTCACCGCAAGTAGTTCGGAGTTCGTTAAGTACCGGAAAGATCAAACAGTAGTATTGCTAAACGAAGGTTGCGTGAAGAGAAAGGAAAGGAAGAGAACTAATACGAGGAGGCGAGGCCTCTATATATATCCCAAAGACTTCCTTCGCACTCATCCATAGAATCTAATAGAAGAACATAAGACGCATAAAAGCGAGTGACTCATTAATCCCTATAATCCCAGAACCGAACGGAAACCCATAGAACCTTTCTGACAAAAGGAAAACCAACTAAACCCTTTTCCTTCACGCTTGCATGTGCCTTCGTGCTACGCCGTGATACCTAAAGATGTAGAGAGTAGATAGAGATATTGATTGAACTTATTGATACAGGTGAAGGGGGAAACCGCCCCTTATTTATACATAAATGTCGTTACACAGAACCCATAAGAAAGACATAGTAAGATGACTCATAGGAAAGTATGACAAATACAAATGAAACATTCCGCCACAATAGTATTATGACTCACGGGAGAGCGTACTATTTCAAGAGTGTGTTGTGTTGTCCGCGATGGGTTGGGGGTTTATTAACTAGTTGGGGGTTGTGGGTACATGCAAAGTTGGGATAGGGAAGAGGACGAGATCCTCATGAATTCTCGTTATACAAGGAGCTTTATTGTTCGTAATTCATGGCGGTTTTCGTGGTTGTTTCTTGAGTGATATGTCGTGGGTGTATTATATTTGATTTTTGTTCCAGCCCGGTGCCTTCGTGTAGCTTCGTGATTAATACATGTTTCTTGGTTGAGTATTGATTCATTATGTGCGTTGGACATGTTTATTAAACAATTCTATATTATGCAGTTTGTATCGCGAAGGGCTAGTCTTTTCTAGTAATGCCGTAAACATAGTCTACATCCCAGAACCGCTTGCGCCAAGAAAAATATTTAAATGAATAATAGAAAAACGATCTATAGTGGTTTACGCTCTTCTCTCACCACTTCTAACTCCTTCCCTCTCAAGCCACTTCCAGGCCCCACCCCTATCACCTGTAGCATTCTCTACCGCAGCGATAGTAAAGGCCAAATCATAACCTCCCGCCTCTTGTAGTGCGCTTTCCGCACACATCCACTCCGCCATTTCCCTCCTTTTCTTCGTAGTTTCATCTACACAGAGACTCAATGGAACGCTAGTATCCAAAAGCTTCTCCGATATTGGTTTGATAATTGGGAACGCTTTCGCAGTGCTCATGGGCTCATTGGACTTCACTCCGCGATTTTCGAGGCCCGATTTACACATATCGTTCTGACACCAAGACTTCCCGCAGCCGGTCAGCAACTGTTGGAGGAGCTTACGCTCGACACGGCGCTTCAGTTGCGAGCCTGTAGGGTCGTAGCTCTGCGCATAAAGGGGGCCGTAACAGAATTCGCAGAGTCCGAGGTCGTTTTTTGTGTTTTTGAGTGTGCGCGCGCAGTTTGAATTCCTACATATTCTGGGGAGATTCTTCGATAGACGCTGAAGATCGTGGTTTTTTAAGTGGCTTTCCATGTCACGCAGTTTTGTGATTCTCGAACAGAGATGGCAGTCAGTTGTACGTGATCCGCATTCAAGCTCGTGTTTCGAGAGTCCTGTCATTATGATTTCTGCGTTGGGCTGTGACCCATCACCTTCTCCGTCCTGGGGGACAAGAAGGTGGCAGAATTTGCAAAGGATTATTCTTTCTGGGCAGGTTGTAGTCTTGTGAACGGCAAGATCAGGCAGATTTGCAGCTTCATAAGGACATGAAGTACAATGTCGTGGGTGGTGAAAGATTGAGACATGCTTTTCTAACGCAGCAGGGGCATTGATACCATGTGCGTTGCATTGGGTGCAATGCCAGTGCTGAGACTCGGTGCCGCGTTTAAAAACCTGTTTGCATTTTTTACAAACATGGTTGTTGCGTAGGCAAAAATTTTCATGCAGCATGAATGTGCGTGCCGGTATCCATTGGGTACAGTTATTACATTTCTTATAATCTGGACCCGGTGGAAGTCCATCATTTGTTGAGGTGTCGGTTTCCATATGGTCAGAGGACACAGATTGTGTGATCCTGAGGACATATGGTCTTGTGGACTCATCTTCTGACTCTTCATCATCGCCGGCATCAAGGGTTCTGTAGCCATGGATGCCGAAAGATAATGTAGTAACATCGACAATCTCAATATTAGTAGGTGCGATTTCTATGCGCTTGGGATAAGAGCTCCCAAAATCACCCCAGACATGTTCGTCGTCGTGAGGTTTGCGATGTTGTTTCGATGTTGAGACAAAAATGTCTACTTCATCACCATCTTCCACTCCATCAAGTTCCACCGTGAGAGGTAAATCCCGTTTCCACTCTTTGAGCTCGTAGAAATGGTAGTCTCCTGGTAGAACTTGGCCTTTGACAGGTTCATCAATTTTTATTATACCGCCCGTGCTGGCCCCGCCTGTGCTGCGGGCTATTCGCTGCTTTAAAGTTTCTCTTGCTTGCTCTTCTGATAAAGGCTCGATATCGACTTCCAAGTCTATTTAGATATTAGAGAAATGACGGGAAATCTATGTCGAATCATAGACACAGAACTTACCGGTATCAACGATACAGACCGCCTCTTCTGGTTCCAGCTTGTCGATCAGGAACCTGAAATCTCCACGGTCCCCCTTCCCCCGGCTATTTGTGCTCCCCGAAACCGACAAAATTTCACCTACAGTCAAAGTTGTAAAGTGCATCCTCAAATGCCGCTCCAAGAGCGCCTTCCAGTCCTCGTCATCGTAGCCAGCTTCTAAAGGTCTAAGCCGTACATGAGTTCCCTTGGGCAACGATTTTGAAACAATAGTAATCTTTGGTTTAGGCCGGGTGCCTTCCAGTTCACCCTCTCCCAGTGCTTCTTCGTCCTTGTCCTCGAGGCCGAGCGCTTCCCTTAGAAATGGGGATATTCCGACCTCACCCTCGGCCGCCGAAAACTCTCGCGGTACCGCATGCGAGAAGCGATTATTTGCAGGATTGTAAAGCTTAAATATTAACGGATGGGGCAGCTGTTGGTGTCGCTGCTGTGGTTCCTGAGGTGCATCCCATGACTCAACATCTATAGCGACTGGAGAAGGCCGTGGCGCGGATGCCGATGCGGCAAGGAGCTGTTCAAGAGCAGACTGCGGTAGTAGGATTTTGTCGCCCGTTAGTGAAGTTGGGGTCTCTGAAGAGGCTGCTATCGATAGCTGGCTGGACCAGTTGAGGGATGGAGTAGGGGCGACCATCGGAAATGGTATGAGGCATGTGGTGGCTATTTCCTGGGTGAAAGGTTGAGAGGCAAGGGACACGGCCCTTTAGTAGTAGCGGGGGTGGGGATATCCGGGGGAGAGTGGGGTGGCGTAGGACAGATGCAGGATGATATGTAGCTTACGGACGAGAGCAGAAAAGAAGGTACGAGATCTTTCTATTTCTGAAGCTGCCTACTATTACTAAAAGCCCTTGGGATACCTAGGGATTTTATTAAAACCGGCTGCTTAGTCATTATACTACATGTAGGTACTATCCATGTCCTTCGACCTCATCCTATGTCCTGGGTGGATGAGACAGAGGACATGGTCTCTCTCATGCATAAATGCCCAAAACTTGCTGTAAGGGCGTCTGGGAAAGTAGCTCTAAATAGTATCTAGAATGCTTTGATATGCTATAAAGTTCGCAGGTTTATGCATGAGAGAGATTTCGTCCTCTGTCTCATCCACCTAGGACATAAGGCTGCTTAGCTGCTTAGAGGTAGTGGAATATTAAGGGGGCCGCTAATGGAGTTCAATTCATAAATTATTCGGTTTTAACAATGAAATAGTCTAGTTCGGATTCCACGTTCTGCCATATCATGATGTGTTTATTATGTTTTAGGAATCCCTGGATTTTCCCCAACGTCCAGCGACCTTTTTATCTAACTTCTAAGCCCCTTATTAGTAGGGTTTAACCCGCTTTGCAATTTGATTATTCAGGTTTTTTGTTTGGTGACTATATGCTTGCTGAACTCTAAGGCAGAAATTCGGATGAATATATACCCTTGTACATCCAGCCCAGTCAAGAGCACTGTAGTCTCAATTGCCGGCTGCTGGATATAGTAAGCTAGGTGATCACCCAATCATCAATTATAGAAGGGTGATTTGGGTCTTTAATGATACAGTTTTGAAAATAGTGCATGGGATTGGGTGGAGTAGTTTTTTGTCTTTTTGTTTGGCGCTGGCGTGTCTATTTAACACTATCGTCTTTAGCACATATGGCTAATCAACTTGATCTATCAGATCTTTAGTACGTAAAACTAGGGGTGAAACTTTACAAAAAATCTAGATACTTCTTATTGGGAAATGTGAAAGGGGCTTGAGATATTTGCGCAGGCTCGAGAGCGTGAGGTTTTTAGTTAATGATTATATACCATCATATGATATCACTCGTTTTGCGAAAGAGAAGCATTCAGTGTTAATTTTATAGTTTTTGCCTAAGAATATCCTCAATAAAAGACATATATATTATGGCTCGTTCTCGGTAACTGGGGTTGGTAAGGATTGTATTATGATTAGTACTCGGATGTTAATGTGATAGTAGGCACATGCTAAGTGAGAGACGGGACGATTTCGCTTCTCAACTAAATAAACTAAATAGTGATTGATACTTTGAAGGACAATATCAACCTTTGCCCTTTGTTCTGATTTAAGACTACATCCCTTAATTAGCGATCCTTGACTACAGGTATCCCCGCTTCTGTTAGTGCATTGGTACGTTTTGGCAACAGCCCGATCACAGCCTTTCCTGTCTGCAATGCTGGAGTTTATACCATACCGTTCAGACAATATATATTCCCCACTAGCCCCTGACGTCCAGAAAGTTACCTCACAAACCCGTCTACGCCTGACAGCAGAAAAAAGGACGACAAAAGCTCAGGTAAGACCGCGAAAACGAAAAGATCCATACCCCAAAAGCCTCCCAACAATACCGAGTACCCTAACATAGTCTTTATCCCGTCCCGTTCGTGTAAGACAAAGTACCCGCTCCATATCCACAATTATACCCATTCTTCTATTTATGGTGCTGGATTCGTCTATCTATCGAGGTTACGGAGAAGGAAATAGAGAGCGGGTAAGATATAACTTAGGTGAGCCCCTTTGAGAACGAGGATTCCACCTTTCCCACTACACATGTCAGTGGTCAATGAGGCCGTGATCTAACAGATGGTTTCATGGCCATGTATGATATTCCCTGAGATAAATACTCTCGAGAATATAGGCACCCCTTCAGGGCCACAAGTTGAGCACAAGCCGGTCCCTGATGGAGCTCCGTCCAGGAGGATAGAGGCAATGGTATCGTGTTAGAAAACTGGCTGCTTTTAGCCCAACATATCCGATATCAGCTTGTATATCCATACAGGGCTGATAGGTATTACTAATCTCACCAGCAGCAGCCAGACTGGCGCAGATATTAATGATCATAGATTTGCTAGGTGGTCCATCCTCATTAAGTTCGTCAAAATCTCCAGCTTCTCCTCAACCCCTGTAGTGGGTTGTTTTAGGATTTTCCGTGTTAGATCGGGGTTTGTTTCTCCTATTAAAAATTGCAGAACTGATATTAGAGACGAGGCGTGAGTGGACGCCACATAGAATAGTATCAGGCCTATGCTCTAGTATGCTATGTAGTAGTAGTTGTGTTTAAAAACGCGAGTATTGCTATGAAAGACTTGCATTGTATCATCGAAGTGCATGGCATCGATACATGCAGTACACAGGGCTAGGGTACAGGTATGCACGTCTATTCACACCGCATGGTCCAGAATTGAATGCTGTGATATCTTGCACCACCATCTCAATCTACTCAATGGTAATTATATCAAATCGAATACATAGATATGTATCCTATGGACTATCTGGAACCAGAACATTATGTTTACTTTTTATATATAGGTATATATTTGGGGGGGAAGGAAAAAAAGAAAGAAAACAATTTTTTTGTATTGAATCCAAACACAGACCGCACCATTTTTCTTTTTTCACCCAGCATAAACACAAAGAAAACCCTAAACCAGTTGAATAATTTACAAAGACTCATCAGCCTTCCTCTTGGTGCCTGAGCCGCCCTCTCTTCCGGTTCTCCTGGATCTGACAGCTTCAGCGAGACCTTCGAGCATTTCAACAGTGGCTGGCCAATCCACACAGGCATCGGTGATTGAGACACCCTTCTTGAGGGCCTTAACACCACCCTGCTCAGCAGAAGGGACGTCCTGGCGGCCCTCGTTGATGTTGGACTCAATCATGACACCAACAATGCCCTCTTCTCCCGCACGGATCTGGGCGGCGATGTCGGCGGCGACAAGAGGTTGGTTCTGAGAAAACAACATTAGCACCAGAGTTTAAATGCGACATTGGAATGCGTATTGTATTACCCTGTGGTTCTTGGAGCTGTTTCCGTGGGAGCAGTCGATCATCATGATCTCCCTTTGGCCCTTCTTCTTCAAGGCCTCCTTGGTGGCCTTGACGTCATCAGCCTTGTAGTTGGGACCCTTTGCCCCTCCACGAAGGATAACGAAACCGTGCTCGTTTCCGGTGGTCCTGGTGATCGCAGCAAGTCCCTGCTTTGTTACACCCATGAAGTGGTGGGGGTGGCTCGCAGATAATACGGCGTCAATGGCGACAGTCAAACTTCCGTCAGTGCCGTTCTTGAATCCAACGGGGAAGGAGACACCGCTGGCCAACTCTCTGTGGAGCTGGGACTCAGTGGTCCTTGCACCGATGGCAGCAAGTGACAACAGATCTGCAAGGAATTGTGGGGAAACAGTGTCCAACATCTCGGAGGCAATGGGCATGCCCATTGAGGTAAGATCAACGAACAATTGACGGCTCACTCTCAGACCCTTGTTGATCTGGAAGCTCTCGTCGATGTCCGGGTCATTGATGAGACCCTTCCAGCCGACAGTTGTGCGAGGCTTCTCAAGGTAGGCTCTCATGACGATGACTAAGTCATCCTGAAGTTTCTCTGAGAGTGTCTTGAGACGGCCTGCGTACTCGAGAGCGGTTTCGGGGTCGTGAATGGAACAGGGTCCAACAATGACGAGGAGTTTGTCGGTTTGGCCAGTGATGACGGCAATTGCGTCCTTACGGCCTTGGAGAACGGCAGCTTTGGAGGCAGCGGTCTAAACCAGGGCATGTGAGTCATAATTACTTTCTTTCATCGGAGGTGAAACAGGAGCTCCTACTGCAGGAATTTCGTGCTGGAGAAGACTGGGAGGGATCAGAGGGTCCTGCCCAATGACTATAGGAGTTTCCGTTAGCTACTATTTCTCAATTGTTCCAATCCAGTGGTTATAATTGCCTTGCAGTATGCGACAATATTTCGAGTGGAAACAGCAGTTGCATAGCTTGAGAGGGTGAACTTACCGCGAGAATCTTCAACTGCGTCAACTGAGGGAGTCATGGCTGTGGATGTGTGGATGTTGTAGTTTTTGACTTTCAAGGGTTTTGTTTAATCAATTATAATTGCGAAAAGAGTCGACGTATGGAAAAAGCGGGGTGAAGAGGTGTTTTAATAGGGTGGGTATCTATCGCATCAAGGGAAAAAAAGTTAGTTCAAAACCCAACCAGGACCCCTCGCCGAGCCCGAGCAGCCGCAACCCGAGTCCCCTTCCTTGTTAATGCAGGAGCCACTCACTGTAAGCAAATCGCAAGCTTCAAAACTTCCACGAGGTTGATGTCAATGTTCAATGGACAGATGAGGAGAAGAGAGGAGAGAAGAGAGGAGGCGAGGAAGACCTTAAGAAGGAGGGGCATGAGTCAAGCATTTTGGGATATTTCCCCTCTTACGAACACTCCATTATCAAAGAAAAATAAGGGCTGCACCCTGATCAAAAGCATATTGACACCATGGCCATTCGTTTCTTAATTCTGTCCATATTGCTTTTTGCGTGTGTAATAAATAATTGTCGGCTCTTCTCAGGTCTGCGGCCGGTGTTCCCAGCATTCCCGCAATATAAAACTGCATGTAGCTAGCTGCGAAATGACAATTTGGAAAAATCCTTGAAACTCTTGTCCAACCCCGGGAAAAGAAGAACGCACTTTAGAGTGTCTACCTGTCACAACAGGCATCCTTCTCCCACATATGTATGTAAGTACATACTCTCATGATATTCCCATTAGTATTCCGCCGGTAAAGTTTATTGCGCTTACGTAAGTAACATAATGACTTGCCTGCTATTCGGGCCTGGATTCTTTTTTTTTTTTTTTCCTAAGTCATGGTCGAGGTGATGAGTCGGCACTTCGTGACGGATGACCGGGCGGTTGGCTAACTGAAAAATAGATACAGGTCTAGATGTCAGTCTGATACAGAACCTGTCTTTAGGGTGATTGAGCTACACATCCGTGAAATCATCCAAGGTACAACATACAAGTAGAAAGAAGGGAAGTAAGCATCGTTCCCATTTGACGTATGCATATATGATTTGCTGCATGTACCTACAGGTAACACCACAAAGTTTACACATGCGGAGATCGAAAAATGGTGTACCTACATGTACTTTACAAACAAGTCATTCGTTGTGCGATATGTCCGAGGCGGGATGAAATAGCTCATGTGACAATAAAGCATAGGCTGGGCCCGAGACTGGGGTTTGCCTATTCCATTCATCATTGTTCCAATGATCAAAGCAGATGGTAACATGGACTGTGAGATGTGAGATTCAGACGATGTGTACAGGTACGTACTTCGAGATACATGTGTATCTTGAGGTCAGACATGGTTTGGGTATGTCAATGATTGCGGTGCATGATCGTTCGACGAACTTATGCAGCTCCATCACAGCGTATCACCCGAACTTAGAATAGGAATAGAATAGCCGTGTTTTCTAGCTTTATCCTGTTTGCGGATCATTGTGGGGGCCCCGGCATGGTACTAAAAATATGAAATTTGGTATTTTAAGTAACTGAGCTCAAAACTCAAGCTCAGAGCTTAAGCTATAAATATTATGATCTTCCCACTACACAAATCATAATCATGGTAAACATACAACTTCATTACCGTGCCCATATGCTTCTAAAGTATTTTTTTTTTACAAAAAAGAAAGAGAGAAAAAATAAAAAAAAAAGGGACCCAGACCCATAAAATGAAAACCCAGAAGAAAAAAAACCCCAAAGTCTGCTGCTTATTCCCTGACAATCAAACTAGCCAAACCTTGACCAGTTCCGATGCACATACTGATAACACCAACATCCTTTCCAGTTCTTCTTAGCTCTGGAAGTAGCGTTGCGAGCTGTCTGGCTCCAGTAGCACCCAATGGATGTCCCAGCGCGATAGCTCCTCCGTTAGGGTTCACCTTCGCCATATCAAGTCCGAGCTTTCGGATACAGTACAGTGCTTGTGATGCGAATGCTAACAATTTCTCAGTAAATTTTAGAACACACCGGAAATTAGAATGTGTTTAACAAACCTTCATTCAGCTCCCACACATCGACCTCGTCAAGACTGACGCCCGTCTCCTCCAATAACTTTGGGATCGCCACAGCCGGGCCAATGCCCATCTCATCGGGCCTACATCCTGCCGTCTTTGTCGCCACAAATTTTCCAATAACCTCGTATCCCAACCTCTCGGCCATATCTCTCCTCATCATGAGCGCGGCTGCCGCTCCGTCCGACACCTGCGACGAGTTTCCTGCCGTGCTCATTCCATCCGCCTTGAACGCCGGCTTCAGCTTCGCCATCCCCTCCAGGCTCGCATTATGCCTGATACCATCATCCTGTGACACTGTCTTCTGTGTCGTGACCGGGTTCGCCGGATCCGTAGCATCAATCCATCTCGTCGTCATCGGCACAATCTCCTCGTCGAACTTTCCCGCTGCCTGCGCAGCACTGGCCTTCTTGTGACTCTCCGCCGCAAAGGCGTCCATGTCGCCCCTGTTTACGCCGTACCGCGCGCTCACGTTCTCGGCAGTGATACCCATGGGCATGATGCAGTCCTTTGCGTCCTGGCTAGGGCTCTCACGGAGCTCTGGGGAAAGGTCTACGGGGATGGCCCGAGAGCCATAGTTCCTGGTCATGCTCTCCATGCCTCCACCGATACCAATGTTGATGGCACCGACTTGGATGGCGTAGGCGGTGTTTGTGATGGCCTGTAGACCCGAGGAGCATTGTCGGTTTACGGTGTTGAAGGTTGTAGTGTAGGGATAGCCAGCGTGGATCATGGACATGCGGCCAGCTTTGGCACCGCCAAGTTCCTGGAGGACGGAGCCAATGGTGACATCCTCAACGAGGCGGGGGTCGATCTTGGTGCGGTCGAGGGTTGATTTCAGGACCTAGGAACAAAACATGCATATTAGTTGTGAAAATAAGAAAAAAAGACAGAGTAAATATGGGAACTAACATGAGCAAGGAGTTCTTCGGGATGTGTATCTTTGAAGCCACCCTTGTGAGCTCGTGTGACGGGTGTGCGAAGGGCCGACACGAAGACGACATCATTTGCAGACTTCTTCAAGATGTTCTTGAGACCTTTTTGGAAGAGCGCCATTTTTCTTGATAATTTGGGTGAGTGATATTAGATGAAGTGATGTCAATGATTCCTTCCTCTGGTTCTTCTGTCTGATCTTGTTCCAACGACGGCCAGGACACCCTCTCCCCTCCACAGGGACGGACCCAGCGACTCTTATATGGCAGCGCATTGCCCATGCTGAAATTTCGGGGACGGGAAGACAAGTGAGAAAGGATTCCCGTTTGCGGTCACGGCCGTGGGGTAAGTGCCGGATATCGGGTACTGTCGGTGATTCTGACTGGGGAAGTGTTTCGGGTAAATATTTAGCCGGGGTGGTTCACTACGCAACAGCCACCAAAAGAATAACAACGGTAATAAGTGTGTAATATTTAGTAATAACAGTAGTAATAATATAGTGCTCAAGCCTGTGTCGCTGTGGCTAGTAATTACACAATTACTAACAATATGTCACTAATTACATACATACATGCATGTACTCATGGTTAACAAATTCCAGTTCTAGACTCCGAGGTATGCCAATAGCGTAAGTACTGGGGGGCAAAGAAGGAAGGGGTAAAGGAGAGAATGCGAGTAATGAGAAATGCAACACCGTAGCAAAGAGAAGAAAGTGTACAGTAGTCCAGTAGTCTAATAATAGCCCAACCCCTATCCCAGCAAAATAAACCCAAAGCCCATATGGTTAGCTAACATAAAGAGAAGGGAGCATTAAAAAGAATAAGAGGAGAGAGGGGAAGATGAGAATGAAATTATCAATAATGACTATAGTGTCCCGGAACCCTCAGTCTACACTTCTCGCAATCCCCCTTCCATCCCATTCTGAAACTGTTCACTTTCCTCTTTGTGGTTTGCTGGTCCATATCAACATCGCCGCCCACATCCAATCGTTCCATCACCGCAGTCGGAGGGCCTGTAGCCATTCTTGGCATCGCCTTGCTCTGCTCATGTTGCCCATCCATCACTACATCTTCGTCACCAAACTGTGCTGCAAAACGGTCAGTTGAAGAATCGCTATCACTATCGACTATGGGTGGTGTCGGCTGGTAGGTGCCATAGGGGTCCTGTGAATGTTGTGGGGAAGTGAAGGAGAGCTGAATTGTAGGCTGTAGATCTCGTTTTGGTCTCTGTAGAATCTAGTTAAAATCTTTATCTTAGTATCCCCTTTCTTCCCCCCTTCATACCTTCGTAATGGAACTAGCCGAGGCTACAACAATCTGTTGATGGTTCTCGACACACGGGGGAGTCTCTGAGCGGCGTCGTCGCTTGAGAGATTCTTGAGTCTGGGCCGAGTGGTCTGTAAAGAAAGATCTTGTGTCGGCATTATTCGAATCGCCAAACATGCTGTACTGTGGGGGACGCGGACAAAACATGTGGGCAAGAGGACGCAAAGCTAAATATCTTCAACCGGCGACGTCACGGACGGATCAGTGTGAGTTAAGAACAGAACACACTAAGGGATCTGTCAGATGAAGTAGCTGGTAGTGATAGTGCGCATGAAAGATCTAGAGGAATCAGATGGATAGACAAGCGGAGGCGGTCACTAAATTTGGCTTTTCTTTTTTTTTTTTTTTTTTTTTTGTCCTTCCTTCTCGGTCTTAGGAGGTATGTACAACAAGACAAGCCTGAGTAATTGAATGGAGGTTTGATCACCATGATCCTCCTAATTGGTTTTGACAGGCAGGTGGTGTGGTTGTTAGCCGTGCAGGGATGATGCACGTGATAGCGCGTTGATTGGGCCGCGCCTATCGTTTATATACGTGGTGCGCCGTACGCGCGGACGCTCAGAGGGGTTTCTTTGTCTATGTAAAACACAGACTGCATAATGCAACATCCAGTCAAACCCCGCGGAAATTTTGGGCGACTTGAGGAGGTAAGAATTCTGATTTGCTAGCCCCAGGGTTTTGATCAGAAAATAAGGTACCGGTTTAAATAACGTCACAATCATTCATCTATCCCTCTCTACTTTAACACAGATTCCGGCCATCTAATTAACGGCCATCAAGCGGAAATTGAAACAACCGCACATCTGCTTACCCCCCAGCTGTATGCATATGCCAAATTCTATCATCAGCAACACCATTCTAGATCGTTTCATCCCTCTCGCAACTTAGACTTAGGCTGGTTGGAAGTTTATACCAGCATAAAAACTTATAGCGGTATTCAACTAAGGTAAGCTACAAATATACGAATTCCTACATGGGTAAATGGGCCTAATAGCTCCACTTCCCATCACCACTGTTTTTTCTCGAAAGGAACCCGGGGGTATGAGCACCAGGTATTACGCTGTAGCATACACGAGTAGTTTCTAAGGTTTTGAGCATGTATTGTTGATTGGAGATGGCTCTAAGGCTTAAAAAAAGAGATATCTGGCTGAGGCCACTAGCGTGGGGAAGGTCGGATTGAGGCTCTGACCCATCCAAGGGTCGAATGACTCTTGATGTCGTGAATTTTCTAGGGCAAGCCTTCTTTTATATACGTACGCAAGCCTTCTTTTATATACGTACGCAAGCCTTCTTTTATATACGTACATGTATTTCTCTACATACAATTCTTATGGCGGGGGTGGGCTTTCCGTCCGATTTCGCATTAGTGAGGGAATAGTTCTTGGCAGACCGAGTGATTTTCTGTGACTCGAGAGGTTACACAGGCTGATGGCTGGATGTTGCAGGCTGGGTATTATCTATCTGGACTATGATTGGTTTAGAATATTACCGCGTATACGTTCCTAGCAGTGGGAACGGGCGGGGTAGCTTCTGCTTATATATTTCAGATGAGGTTTGTCGTTCTGGTTTGCGTTTACGTGTCACAACGAGAGAACAGAAACGTATTATTAATGACCTATACGTGAGGCTACCTTTAAAGGACACGTAAAGCTGTAAAGCTGTAAAACATACAGTGACTTCTTGAAAGTCGCCTATATAACTCATTTTCATCAACATCTTGAGCATCATACTCTATCTTTAGGCTTCTCATCGACAAATCACCGCAACATTGCGTGCCTGTGGGTAGTATCGGGAATGAAACTAGGTGATCTTTGATTTGGGGTAGTATATCCATTTGATGTGATAAGTTTTTAAGTGGCCAGCTCAGGTGGGGCTAGGAGCTGTATTTGACTCTCGTCCTACCAATCTCCAAATTGAACCACGCTCATATTAATCCTACACGGCGTAGAAAGCACAATCTGTCAGAATGATATTTCAATCTATCCTAATACGCAATGTATTATTGATGATATGACATAGGGGGCTGCATTTAGCCTCTTGGAGGGGATAAACACCGCCTGAGTACATGATCAAGTAAGTCGAATAAGCTATAAGATAAAGGGAAAAAGAAATGAAAAAGAAATGAAAAAAAAAGAAAAAGAAAAAGAAAAAGAAAAAACTAATCAGAGACAGAATCATCAAGACTGTTCGTTTTTTACTTTGACGAAACAACTGTTTAAGCACTTTGTTATCTCCTCCGAAAGCGCATGCCACTCGTCCCCAAATCCCATATTATGATCTGGATGATATCTCCTCATCGCCTCCATAAGAACTTTCTTGTCTGGCAGCTGCGCCCTTGTTTTCGTCAAATCTGGTTTGTCACCCTCCGTCTTTGGCGGATGCACCCTCAAGAGCCACTCCACCAGCTCTCTCGCATCATACTCACTCTTGCTATGGATTTCGTCGATCTGGTCCTTCATCTTTTCATATACCCCATCCCGTCTCTTATACCACTCGCTATCCTCCTGGGCCTTCATCTTCGCTCTCCGTGTCTCCACCGCCAGCTTGGCCTCCGTGAACCACGTACCACCCGGCAGCTTCGGCGACAGCGTTGTTACCAGCGATATGGCCCTTATATACAGCTCATGGGCCCTTATCTCATTCTTCAGTAAGAACTGATTCGTCTTTGCCAGATAGTGCAACGTCTCTGCTTCCAGCTCAATATCCTTACCACTCGCACAAGACAGCGCAAGTCGATAACTGTCCAGTGCGTGTAGCGCATAGTCCATCAGCTTCTCCGCTCCCTCCTCCAGTGCCGCCGAGAAATACTCGTGGCCTGAATTTAGTCCCCTCGTCGCGGTGCATGTCGATTTCAGCACCTCGTAGCTGGCCGCGATGTCCATCGCCTCTTCAAACGGGTCCTCACTGGAATATCTGTTGGCGTTCAATGCCTCTTCGAGCTCCTCCGCCATACGGCAGGACCCCTCGCCTTCGGCAAGGATTGATAATGCTCCTTTATGGTCGCCACTCTCGCTGGCACGCAATGCATTATGATGACACTGCGATGCCAGAGCGCAGTATACGCTGTGGCGCGGTCGCCGGAAGCTTGCGAACTGGCGCAGCGACGTCCGACCCGTCACCCGCTCCATCCACACATCCCAGCGCATGTTCCGCACCCTGCTCCAGTCTATACAGAATAGGTCAATGATCTCTGCGGCGGCAGCCGCGGAACGTAACTGAGTAGTCTCTAGCGAGGCCTTCGGAAGGCCATTGGGCGTGTAGACAGCCTCGTCGGCCTCGATGCAGCGCTGCAGATACTGCTGGAGGAGCCATTGCTGGTCAAAGATGCCGGTGGAGGATGTAATGGTTGTGATTGCGATGCGGGCCGCTTTTGAGACGGTGATGTTTGTGGTGAGGCGTTGAGATGCGGGGAGGGTGGGGTTGGTGAGAAGAGTGCTGGCAAGGGTGAGGGTCTTGTCTATGCGGCTGAGGCGTAGAGTTGGAGCAGTGACTGCTGAGATGGAGCTGAAGCTTGCGTTGAGGGCATCAAGTTTGCGTGGGTCGGTGGGGGGCGGGGTGGGAGGTGGGGGTGCTTGCGAAGCGGACGAACGCCGGCTTTGGAACCAGGACATATTATAGGAGTTCTCGATATACAGGCTATTGAGGGATGGAGGGGGCGAACAGTGAGTGAAACGTTCTATCTTCTGATCAACTATAAAGATAGGAGAGGGCCTGGTTTTATGTATCGCATTTATGCCGTCGAGCCTATTGGAGCCTTCCTGCATGTTTTCAGGCATCCAACTACTGTTTTGACAATTCCCAGTAGACTTGCTACTTCCGGCTCAGTTATCTGTCGGCAGCCTTTGAGGTTTATAGTTCAGGCCCACTATACATGAAGCTGAATGTCGTATGCGGTAGGTACTTGGAATTCACGGATAATGATCACTACTACCTATATGAATTTACATTTTACTTTAGTTAGGGCCCGTTCGGGTGCACCCACCCGAACGGACCCTTATTAAACAGAGGACCCACTATTGGTTTTTGAAAACATCTAGCTGTTCTGTGGAGCTTATAAACTAGTACGTATCTACATGGTAAGTAACTGATACTGCGCGACTCTTCCACGAGAACAAAGAATCCGCCTTTTACATCATCATCATCATCATCACGACTGTGCTTTTCAAGCTACAGGATCCTACTGGAAGTATCCATCAATTTTGGTCAAAATTACTAGTTGCAGGGATCATTTTGCAAACAGCATTTCTCCAAATTGATGTTTGGCCTAAAATCTCTATTGCCTTGTATACATTTCTACACTTACTATACAGATCATAGTTCTTCATATGGCATTCGCTATCGCTGTTGTCCCTTATCGCACCACGATCGTTTCGTATTGTCCCGTAGCTAAAGTTCAGCCTTGTTTTTTTGAGGGGGGGGGTGGAAAAAGCAAGCAAAGGCGTCACAAGACCATTCTGTGGATAATACCTACATATATGTATCTAAAGAAGTGAATTTATGATGGTATTTAATATTTGACATGCATGGCGCTTCGGTCGAGTGACAGATGCCCAGCTCGTCATAGATTAACGTTGCCAAGGCCCGCTAAATAGAGTGCAATTATTACTGGTGGAGAGATATTATTTCCACTATGTGCTTCTAGATAATGGGGCGGCTGTATAATAGCGCTTATCATGCTTTGGGTTGTACTTACATGTATTTGCCTGGTTCCAGGATTAAGTGGCTAGTAGCCGCTACGGGGGTCCTTATTGGCCGCAGACATGGCCGCCCAAACCCATCATGTACCATCACTCGGTGCTTGGCCGCACTGAACAGTACATAAAAACCCACCATCGGCTCCCCTAGACACCTAGTAATAATTATGCAGTTAAGTACAGACCCAAACCGCCAAAAGACCAAAAAACCGTCCATCGCAAGAAAAAGGAAAAGAAAAAGAAAAAAAAAATACAAGTATCAAAATGGCCGTAAAAGAAAAATAGATTTTTCATATTATCCCGGCTCCCTACCTTTCCTCCAAACATAGATATATCCAGTAGGTGGGTAAAAAGATGCATCATGTTTGGTCGGTCGAGGGGGGTAGGAGCTAGCTAGTAGGTTAGGCCAATATACACCCTACAGCAGCGCGCTCATGTGCGCCGCATATCCCCGTGATCCCGCGCGTCTACTGGTTCGGTAGTGGAGTATAAGACCTACGTGTTCTCGCCCTCTACACATCCTCTCTTATTAGCCTTATCCACCTGCGCGCTGTATTTAAACCCCCCATATACCATGTAGTAGGGACTCACCTCAAGCCACCTAATAACCCACGGTCGCACCAGCGCATATGCCAGGAGTCCCACAGTCGCCACGATAAAGATAAGTACTACCGCTTGATCTTTCGCCGAGTCTCTCTCTGTGCACATGAGCGTCAGCGAACATTCCCTCACCAGGAGGCACGTTCAAAAAAAAAGGGGGGGGGGGGGGGGGTTTCAAAGCTCGTTACTCACGGAAACAAGTAGTCACCACATCGTCATCCTCGACGCCTTTACAGAAGGGCAGATTGTAGTCGCGGCAGAAGGAGCGGTTACAGTCGGTGCACGATGGGATGGGGATGAGCGTGGAGTTGGTGAGGCACGTGCATTTGCAGAAGAGAGAGTTCTGGGTTGTCGTCGAGGCGCTTGCAAAGGTGAGGATTGATAGTAGGATGATTAGAAGAGAATGGGGTATAGAGAGGGAAGGCATCGTGGTGTGGTGGTGTGGGGTGTGGGGTGTAGGGTGTGGGGTGGGGGTGGGGGAGGAAAGGTGGATGGACGGAGGGAAACGCCAAGATCCGGGGTCTGGATGGGATGGTGGTGGTGCGTTAAATGGTAGTGGTAGGTGCGTGGTAAGGGGAAGCTGGGCAGGAGCTGGGCAAAAGATTTGGGGGTGAGGGTGAGGGAGGAACGGGTTATTATTGACTGATACTGAACTGAGCTTATGCTGATTTCCCTTTTGTCTGTCAATAACCCTACTTAAACCTAGTTAATTAGCCAGGGTAGGGGAATTTATAAAGAAGCGAAGCGGTTGTAGGCGAGTCGTTGTCGTCGTTGTCGTCGTCGTCGTCGTCGTCGTCGTTGTCAGGACCAGCACTTTTATTTAGACCCACCCAAAGTGGTTGCGGGGAAGGATTACTGAACACCGTCATTTGCTCAAGTAAGCCTTCGTACCCCAATAGGCAGGTAGGTAGGTCAATTGATTGAGTTGTATGTATAATTGTAATTTGTTTGTTTGCCTGTTATGGATATAGTAGAGTGAAGAATATAATATACAGCACAAAAGTTTAAAAGAAAAAAAGAAAAAAAAGAAGAAAAAAAGAAAAAAAAAAGAAAAAAATGCCAGCCGAGAGGAGTGATCATAGTAAAACCGTGGAACAAATAACACCAGACATAAAGTTAAAATGCAGTACAAAATACGCCCATTCCCGCCTCATATCAATCCAATCCAATTCAGACCCGAACACCGTACTCCATAGACAATAAAATAATAAAAAGGATAAGCAAAAATAAATAAATAAAATAGTGGGTAAAAAAATAATAAAAAAGGGAAATTAAAGTCCATAGATAACTTTTCACCACCGTACAAAACGTACGATGAATGATATGATAAACAGGGCCACATGATCAATTACGACTATAATGACCCCATCTAAAGCGGAATCACCCGCCTTGAAATAGCAATCTCCTTCTGAAACTGCCTTCCACCAACCGGCACCTTGGTGACCGCTCTGAACGGCGTACCGGACGAAACGGTCCTTGGTTTGCTGGCATCGCCCTGCTGTGTACGGCATGGGCCGAGCGAGAGGAAGTAAGACCGTGCCGCCGACGTCAGGAATGCATTCGAGGTTGGCGCTGCTGCCTTTTGCCGGGGGACAGAGGCGGCAATGCACCATTCGCAGTACAACTCGTCGGCGCCCTCATTACTAGATATTGAGTTAGAACCAATGATCAATGTGCAGGATATTTATACGGAGATCACGTACTGAGTAATGCAATACCCGCCGGTGCACGATTTGCACGACCGGCTGTGTGTCGCCGTGCACTCGGCGCACTGGCTTCCGCATTCAAAGCACGTTCTCTTCACCTTTGGGGCCGCCTGCGCACAGTCTGCACACCACCAGACACCGCAGCACTCACACCACCGCTCCTTCACACAGCCCTCGCACCTCAGCAGTCCCTCACCACCTCTGCAAGCCGTAGCCAGCCCACCAAACAACGGCGCCGGCGCAATGAGCGCCTTACTCGGCCGTGGGGCCTCGCCGCACCCTGAGCACCCCCCGTGGCCGCCTAGGCGGATATTGGCAATTGCTGGCGCAGCTTTGTCGTGCTTGTGACCGTCACAGACGACGGTGTCGAATGTGATGCGCCCCGCACATGCCTGCATAACAGGAACCCACTCGGCGCCCAGGCGCAGGCGTGCGTTCTTCACGAAGCGGCCTGTTTGCTGGCCAGCGGCGGGGGCGGGGTCGCTGAACCAGTAGACGCCCTTTAAGCTTGTTTGGTTGGCCGATGAGACAAGGTCCATGAGCAGCCCCATGAGCTCGCGCTCAACGATTTCACGGCATCCGCGGATGCTGAGGATCTCGATTTTGCTCTTGCGGTCTGGTGGTGAGAGGAGGGTGCGGAGATGCCCGGTCGTTATAAAGAGGTTGTCAAGGACAAGGGTCCGCGTTGCATGGAGGATTCGGTGGTGGGGGGAGGTGGTAAGGAGCCGTGGGAGCGCGGGCTTGGTGGAGTTGAACAATGGAACAATGGGGGCGGAGAGTGAGAGGTTCAAGTGGCGGTGGACGCTGGGTGAGGAATTGATGGAGTTATGGAGAGCTCGGGAGGTGAGGGTGAGGGCGAAAATGTCGTGGGTAGAGAGGTAAGGAGCCGTCGAGAGGAGGAGGAGCTGGTTAGTGAGGATTGTGTGGAGTGTGGTGGGGTGTTGGGCGGCCATCATATGAGGAGTGCGATACCAGATAGACAGACTAACAAGGCGTTTTATATCAGAGTAGATTTTCGAGTATTGGGAAGGTCAAATTGATGGAAGCAGCAGACAAGTGGGACCTCCTTCTCTTCTTATTCCTATTCCTTTTTCCCTGTGAAGGAGGTGCGGGAGAGGGTCCAATATATCTGGCCCGGATCTCTATAATATTTATTACGCCCAAGATTCCTGTCACTATCAGTGCCTGCTCCCTGGGGCTGGTACCACTGAAAATAATAGATGCCGGCCGGCCTATGTATGCACATGGAGCAGATTGAAATAACGGCAAGTCTAGCTATTCTAGTTAGTAAAGAAAAGAAAAAAAAATTGCACCCTCGCCAACAGGGAAAAGAAAAAAAAAAAAAAAAAAAAAAAAAAAAAAAAGGGTTTAGAGTTCACGTTTCGTAAGCCACTACAGCTAGCTTAACCAACCCAAAACCAAGTCGGTCTTATCTCGAACCTCTCGGGTGTTTACCCGGAGTTTAACATTTCCCAAGTTGTCGAGTGAGCTCACCCTGCGTTTCAATCCCTCCATCACCATGTAGCCTAGCTGTTTGTCCGCCCCATCGATTTCAGGAAACCGCACGCATATCTGTGCCAAGCTTTCTGAAAATCGAGATATCTTGCGGCGGCCGGCGGTGGGTGGGAGACCCGCGTACCTACATATTTCCATTCTGTCTATCCTATCATTTCCGTTGAATAGATAAAAAGTAAAAAAGGCGGGGTTTGGCGAGTAAACAACGATCATCACACCAAACAGTCTGATTTCCAGAGGCAGAGCGGCCGTCATGCACACCCCGCAATTTGGAAACGCACCAAGTCAACCCCACCAAGTCTCTGATGTACCTACTTACCTACGAATGTACTGTACTACGAGTATGTACCGGCACTTAAAAATTGTCAAACCCCCCAATTGACGCCCAGCCAGGTCGGAAATTTTTGTTTGTTCCACGAAACAGGTTCATTGGCCAGAGAAGGTAGGGTGGCTGTTAGTTAATGAATCGAGAAGATCGGAATCTCTCCGACAACTTGAGTACCACCAACGTTCACACATACCTACCTGCTCGACCTACCAAATCAGCAGGCCCTGTTATCCATGCTGGCCCAGATGGTTGGTAATGCGATTTCCTTATCTATCTATTACCCCGAAACAAAAATGAATTTGTTGAGCACTGGAGTCTAAGCAGAAATCCAGATGGGACGCAGCAGTTGGGATGATAATCTTGCAGATTTTTGCACTTTTGAAGAGTAAGATGGCTTGTTTTTTACGTCACAGATGGCTATTCTGAGTATCCTAGTGGTCTAGCCGCTAATCTGCCTGCGCCGCAAGGCTCCATCTTGGAAGGCCATGACATGGTTGATACTTTAGCTGATGGTACTTAACACCGCTGCTTTCCTTTGAGACCTGCCGAGTAGCGGGTAGTATGTACCTACCACCCAAGAGTCGAGACAGATTTACAGACAATCAGACGGGCAGGCGGCCAGGCATAAGACCATGCGTCGTACGAATGAACCGGGCACGTGGCCAGTGACATGCACCTTGACTGGCTGCCAACTGCAAACTGCAAACTGCAAACTGCAAACTGCAAACACCCCTCTTCCCCTCGATTGATCGCAGGTATGAATTGTAGGTGGTTAGAGTCGTGGAAGCAACAGTTTCAACCGGCCTTTTCAAGGCTACATCCCACTTCTCTGTCGATTCTTTAGCAGAGTGATTATCAACTCGTTCATGCACGGGCGTCTATCTATCCATCTTGCCTGATTTGCCTGAAGGCGCTGTTGGGAGAACAAAGACCCCCTCCCAATCTTCATGATCTGCTTGACGACGCCAAGCCCCTTCTGCACTTCTGGCCAGTTTCATCAGGCAATTAGTTACTCGTTACGACACGAGAAAGTCTACATCATCAATCATCGGCCCGTGGCCGCAGCCGCCGGATTCCGTGGACTTTGCAATGCCGCGTTCATCGTATGCTCTCAACGTTATCTGACAATATTGTTGGTGACATCGTGTTATCCCCCCCCCCCCTTTTGCAACCCACCCAGACTGAGGTTGGAGGGTCGAATAAGCATCGCCGAAAAGACCAACCTGGCTTTTATCCTGGATATGATGAGATCCGCGCGGACAATCTCTTTGGGGGGGGGGGGGGGGGGTGTGTGTGTTCAGGTTGTACCTGCACAGTGGCCAAGAAGGCGGGGGTTTCTTCAAGAGGATAGCTGGTGAACTATTTAGCCCGGAGTATGACCGACTGGTTGAATCCATGTCTTATGTCCCCACACTCTTAATAAATGTAGTTATGGATAGTATGAATTGATAGAGTAAGTCCTGATGAACCAATTAGAACGCATGTGCGTAACAGAGGCCCGGAGAAGAACGCCAAATAAGGCGTTTTGGTAATAGATAAGTTTACAGAAAAGGGAATTGAGCCTCGACAGGGTCTTCAATAGTAGAACTATCCGGTTGCTTGGCTATTTTGAAGTGAGGGATCTCACTAGCTTGGCTCTTTGCTCGCAATTGATTGGTGGGAAGAGCTACTGGAAATGATAGATGAGCGAGCTCAAGACAGGGCAGCAAACTAGATCCAGGATGGTGTAATCATAAACTAAAATCTTCAACCAGGCAGTTATTACAATTCTATTAATGATCCAGTTTCTTCTTTGCGATAAGCGTGGGCAAAGATCCCAAGGCATTTCTTGCGCCGAGATGACGGCCCTAACGCCCATTATGACCTCCAGTGCCTCACAAGCTTTGTACAGGAAATTGAGTTGGCAGGTGTTTTTCGCATAAATTAGGAGGTCACTGGCCTCCAATTGCGGATGGACCCTATATTGTAACGTCATTTTATAGCCAGTGATAGAGGGCTAAGCATGAGGAGCCACTGCTTCACATGCGTTCAGAATATATCATCTCCCACTTTGTGTATGGGTAACCAAGATTTCGAGCGAACATGACCAAAGCCCATCAAGGTTAAGATGTTTGGAAGATTCAATACCAGCAGTTCCTGGATGGTGGGTTCTTCCAGGCTTAGTTAGGCATAGCCCGAATGAGCCCACTGGCTCGGTCTGGCTCGGATTCTTCAAAGAAAACAATTAGCATGTGTATCACTACTGCTTTGATTCCTCAGTAGATCCAGTGCTTTATTGATGATGATGACATGAAGAGAAATAGAAAGGAGAAGAGATGGAGCGGGTAAGAAGAAGACGCATAAGAGTTCTCTTGGTCACTACACTCCGCCACAACACCATAGGCATGTTCAATAGTTAGAGCACTAGACACAATATGAATGGGATATGTAGGACTTACCTCGTATAAAAGCACGAAATAATCTGAAAATAGAGACATTCTGGTGTGTTGGGGCCGGATCATTTTCCATCACTCGGGCGGGCTCGGCGTTCAATGCCCATGAGAGCAAGTGAGTGATTGTTTATGATTTAATTATTCTCATGAACCTAAGTCATATGCTGCTCAAATAATTCTCATATTAATTAAGTAGGTAGTTAGTTCCTTTCGGTAGTGAGGATTCGAATGTATTGTCTTGCGAGTTGTGTGCATGGAGGCGAACACTCGGACCACAAGATCAGCCAACGGGTCCAGCCTTACAACAAATTAAACAATACGTATGACCTAATCACCAGAAGGAAATAAATAGAGGGGATTGAGAATCTACCTAAACGCTGGTTATATGTATTTCCAGGCATATATATATACATACATGTACCCAATGTAGTCCATATGCACGTTTCGCTTCCGACCTTTCCGCCTTCCTGGTATCCTGCTTGACCGAGTAGTTGTGAGAGTGATTTCAACTTTGCACTACATTTTACATCAATTTGGTTCTCGCCTAGAATGCTCGCTCGATATTTTCCACATCAAATATGTATGCCAACAGTTGGTTGGCGACTGTTGTGACCCACTGTGGTTTTGTTTGGCGGTTGAAATAGAAGACCTTATGGCCGTCTATATGTAGGTAAATACTTATGTGAAAAAGGGTCAATCTTGGTCTTATGAGTAAATGGAAGAGACTAGTCTCTTCTGGTGGATGCAACGAGACTTACGGCGTAAGCCGCTGAGATTGGCGCTATTTTCTGTGGCTTATGTAGTGAAATGGCGGGAAGAGATCGTTCTCGTATTATACTAGATTAATGAGACGGTACCGCACTATCTGGTCAAATCAATTTGAGTATTTTTGCGGAGGGTTAGGGTTTTTCGTTGCTCGTGGTGCATGGTATTTAGCACCATTGTGTAACTTGGTCACGAGCTCACCCATAAATGGGTCACAAAACTTGTCCTGCATGCAAAACCTCATCGGGGCATGATTCGCGATGGTGCATACCACGGGTTACTCTAAAGCCTCCAAAAGGTGCCACAACATCCATTATATAATTACATGTATTCAGCTAATGTTGGCCTGAGCCCCCTGATCATCATCATCATCTAAGGTTCCAAGAGATCTTCCTTCTCAGATCTGTCTATTTGATTACTACACGTCTAGAATGGCAACATCGTTCGAATTCGATATCGGCTCCTTTCATGGGAAGCCGAATTATCTCATGCGGTCCAAGAAAGGCTTCTCCTGGTACGCTTAACCGTGCCTTGTCTTTACCGGTTATTTTGGGGGTCACGTCTAACTACAACGCTTTATATGTTTAGGGATAATCTACCTCCGTCACTAGTTGAGCTTGTGAGTCTAGAAGGCATGGCAGAAGCTGTTGAGGCCTATGCGCTCGGTCCCAACGGTCTTTACTGGCTTCAGTATATCGATGAAAATGACCAAATATCCACAGGTGTGTAAGGGCAGTGGTTATTGCGAATATTGGAGCGCGATCAAAGGCCCATAATAATTTTCATTGCAGCAACCGCGCCGGGCCTTTGGAAGTACCTAAAGTGCGACGACAACACTGGGTCGACGATTAATCGACTTGAGTTTGGTCAATTACAGACATATTGGAGTACTTATAGCTGGGTTGGGGAGGGAGAAGGAGAGAATCAAGAATTAAACCAGAGCATTCACTACAATAATCTACCTCTAGGGTTAATCAATCAAATTACGGAGCTTGGTAGTCAAGGATTGCTCTCCGACTACTCGGACATTGGGTTCTTGGCTATGGGGAAGGATAATTCGTGGATATTAGAAAGTAAAGGATGGATCTGGTCAGAAGGGATAGATCCTGGACTATTGGCAGCACTTCAGGAAGTTGAAGAGGGCGTTAGTGCTACGGTCTGCCTACTCTGACTCTTTTGGCAAGAGGAAGTATTAACCTATTTATATTGTGTAGAATGTCAGACTCTCAACAATACATGCAGATTGTTGGTGGATTGAGTATAGTGACGGTAACACACACTTTCAGGTGCCAGCCCATTGGAACAGGGCTATTGCTGAATATGGATCGCCACAATACGCGCTGAAGAAACAACCGCAGACAGCAGCGAGTGTTGGACGAAGTATTGGCGTTGGGTTGAAGAGGGCGGGGCCAGCAGTTGCAATTGCTAGTGCGGTAGCATGCGTGTTAATGTAGCACATAAAGCATGTGAGTTTCCCATGTATCGCTGGACTGACTGATACAATCTAATAGTAACGGAAGTTCTGGTCGCATTGCTGTCTCGGCATTCAGGAGAATATATTAAGCCTAAAACAAGCCCACGTGACTATGAATCCCAAGTTCCCTGTCATCATTTTTTTGGCAGCAATCACTATATCTCCACTTTCATTTTGACATATACATGTATGTAGTGGTAACTTGCTACGAATTTTTTTTTAGCAAAGGCCCATTGTAGCACTAATCACAGCATCTCACTCGGATATCTCTGCCTGCTATTGGGGGGGGGGTGTTCAAATTCTTTTATTTGACTGTGAATAGCGTTGGAACTTCTATTCCGAAGTTTCCACACATATAAAATAAAAGTCGATAGTCGTGAGTCCAATATACCACATCCAATATTCAGAGTCGTACCATGATGTCTTCATTCCCTTCTCTGTTGTTTCCACATTCCCCATATCTATCCTAGGCATTGCCGAATAAGCCAAGAGTCTGGGCAAAACAAGCGCTTCGAAATGAGAAAAACACCAGAGAGCACAGTGCGGTGCTCATTCATCTAAATGGGTTAGTTGCGCTCCTTTTTGTATCTGCATGTAGAGCCTCTCTCCGCAGCTCCGGCGGCAGCAACCGCCCAAGAAAGGAGAGTACAGAAGTTGAATGAAGCTTGTTCTTAACGCCCCCCCCCCCCCCAAAGGTTTATTCCACCGAAGATCACCGGCCCAGTCTACATCCGGCTAAATCCGCCCGTCAAAGATCCCGGTCCCCAGTTAGCGGGCTTCGTATAGAAGTCCGCCCATGGCTAGGGCATTTTATATAAAGTAGAAGCTTATAATATATATGCGCTGCATATTGAATGCTGTCAAGGGGACAAGAAGCCAGAGAACTTGAGTGATAGTCCAATAAATGGTCATAATACGAGGCTAAATCTCCGATCCGGATCTACCGAGCTTTGTTTACGACGGGAGAGGCTTCCTGAGACATCATGGCTCATGTACCTACCTACTCTACTGGCGGTGACCGTGCTCGTGCTGGGGTGGGATGCAAAGGTCTGAGAACCCGAACGTAACCCAAAACCACCTCCACTGCTAGGCTCCATACGTCTGGGCGTTTACCTAGCGCTGTATCAGGGCTTCTTCATATCAAAGAGTACTGCATACATAAGGAGGTTTGGAAAGTTTTTGATAATAACCTACAGGATTCAGCAGATTCTTCCTAGCTAAATTGTGTCGTAGGATGATATTGGATTACGACAGCACTCAGGGCTCTCGCTCGTCCCTTCACACCTTCACGCCTTCACGCCATCATGCTGTTTTGTTCCCTTTTCGGTCGGAGGAACAGTCAGTCTGTTCGCCCCCCTTTCTCAGTATCTTCCTTGGCTGGTTAGTTGGGCCGTTTGTTTGATATCCGGACGTTGAATGCGAGACTTGATGTTCATCATCGCGATGATCAAAGTAGCCGCTTCGCCGAAGGGAAGACTGTATATAAAGCTGTCATGAGTTCCTCGTTCTTCCGAACACCCCATTCTCACCAGCCAGACAAACAGGCCTCCATTCCTTCACGCTTAAATTCGATTGCAAAGGATGCATTTTCTCTCATTCTTCGCCTCAGCTGCGATCCTCGCAACCTCAGTCCAGGCCCACGTTCTTATGACTGCTCTCAACGGCAACACTGGATGTATCCGTCTTCCCCCAAATAACAGTCCCGTTTCTGATGTGAACTCAAACGACATCGTGAGTCCATCTAGCCCTATCCTAGCCAAGTCAAGAGCTCCATATTAACCTTCATTCTGAAACCAGATCTGTAACGTAAACGGCGCAAAACCTGCCGCCTCGGTTCTCAGTGTTGTTGCTGGCTCTAAGGTGACCGTCACCTGGGGCAATGATGCCCATCCGGGTCCAGAACTCATCTACATGGCCAAGGTCGACGACGCCAAAACCAAAACCATCACCGGCCTGTCGTGGTTCAAGATCTACCAGGCCGGTCTCATTGGAAGTGACAACCACTGGGTATCCTTTGATGTCAATAAGGCCGGAGGTCATTTCGAGTTCACCATTCCGGCCAGTATCCAGAGCGGCCAATACCTTCTCAGGGCAGAGACTATTGGGCTCCACATAGCAGAAAAATACCCAGGGGCTGAGTTCTTCATGTAAGTCCTCAAATCAGTGCAATAAGAGGTGTACCTTCTAGAGACTAATTGTCTGTGTGATAGGTCCTGTGCCCAGATCAAGGTTACCGGTGGTGGAAGCGCAAGCCCTGCAGGCGTCTCATTCCCAGGTGCCTACACCGGAGCTGACCCTGGAATCACCATTAACATCCACTACCCCCCTCTCACTAGCTACCGCCCTCCCGGCCCTGATGTCTACTCCGGATAGAGAGTTAAGTTTCTAGGGATAAGGTTATCCAGGGGCGTCTGAATTATTAAATAAAAAAGTTTTAGAAAGGGGTTTTTATATATAACTATAGAGACATAACAAGGGAGTTTAATACTCTAAAAGATCTTTAGACTTTTATGATTTTCATTTGATATTATGACAATGCCGGTCTGTAGAGAGTACAAAGTAGGGCTTGGTGGCTCGATCATATCTTATCACTCGTGGCTTCGTTCTTTAAAAAAGGCGACTCCAATTTAGATAGCTACGATTACTATTAATGTTTAAAGTCCTGGCTGGCCCTACTGGTGTGAATTTTTATGTGGGGCTATTTTCCCAAAGACTTCTTCCAGCTCGCAAGTTGTTGTTATCCAAGTATTTCATATTCAAGCGGATGACTAAGATGGCGAACAACATTGTAGTCGTCGTTATCAGATGAATCCTGAAGGAAGAATAAGATGACAGGTAGTTTAAAAAGACTCAACTTGTCATCTACCTCAGCGCCTCACTAGACTAAATCTTGCCCTAACTGTGTCATAACCTACGGCAACTCCTCTATACAACTCCAATCGGTCTCGTGCCCCGCTGTTCCAATAGTTATGTTGTGGTCTACAACTGACTTCCACTATTTGCAATCTATCTCCATATTCATGCCATCTAGGTATCCAAGCTGCTTATCATCGTCAAATGGGTTGGTCATTACCCCTTCGAAGCTCT
This sequence comes from Morchella rufobrunnea, assembly GCA_024713595.1. Classification (NCBI taxonomy): domain Eukaryota; kingdom Fungi; phylum Ascomycota; class Pezizomycetes; order Pezizales; family Morchellaceae; genus Morchella; species Morchella rufobrunnea. Next base: position 703,498 of record JAMGYT010000002.1, on the reverse strand, counting down.
AAGGCCATGACACAGATGAAGAGCAGTTTGGGATCTTAGGACCAAGAGGCCATTTGGGTGACAAAAGATCAGTCCATGCGCCCTTTGGAGTGTAGTAGGAAATCTTATCCATCAATAGGTTAGGATAAAACCTAGTGAAGTTTGACATCCTGTCCATGATATGTGCATATTCTGGGATCATAAAGAACTAACGAAAAACCACTTGCAAAAGGAATACACACTATAATTTTTAAGGCTAAAGCAAGCAATAAAAGAAAAAGAAAACCCAAAAGAACTCCTCTAAGGCCTAGTAGAACACGAAAACACATTTACGCCAGAGTAAAACCCATATTTTTATCCAAGCAGAAGCTAGTCTAATGCGCCTCTTACTCTAAGCTCCTCAACCAGTCGCTTGTAATCCTTGAGTAACTCTCCAATTTCTGAAATTCGTAACTCCCCAGGATCTTCAACATCGAGAAACCTCGCGATCGGCGGAACTCCCATTTTTACCTTGGGCAAAGAATTCGCAAGGTCAGGGAATGTCTAGTGTTCCAAATTAGCATTTTCTCCAGTCAAGTAATCAAGGATTAGAGGTAGCGTACTAATAATAAGTCCACAACAGGTACACTATCGTCTCGTTTATGGGTATACCCTTTGTCCGTGCTCGCGCCCGCGCCCGCGATCCCTAAGCCTTTCACAGCTCCTGAAAGGACGTCTGTCTGTGACAATGTCGATGAAGCAGCGGGCGTAGTACTTCTGGTAAAGCCTCGTACCGCAAATCGACCTAATGAGGTTCCTAGGTGCCCCAACTTTTCTGCTGCAGCTGCTGCAGGTGTCGTTGACGACCTCAAGGGTGTACTAAATGTGGGTTCTTTTTCGGTCTTGTGGCTCTGTGTGCTTTTTATGCTAACTTCGCTTGCGACTCTCTTTAGATTTCCATCGTTCTCTGAGAACTTTTCATCATCAAAAGATCCCATGATTGGGGAGTCCACTAGTTTGCGGGCATCCTCAAGCGTTTTGGGGAGCTCTTCCCCACGTTTCTCCATTTTCCCAAAGAGAAATTTATAGCTACTTTCCAATGTGCTACCAATACCACGGATCCCTTGATCTGCAGTAGAGATAGCACCGGAGGCAATATCAATTGGAGTGAGATATGAAAGTCTCCTTGGCATCGCTCCGTTATTTGCATTATCGGCAGCAGAAGGAGGCTGGAGAGACAATGACGTAGGGGGGGTTGTCTCAGCGGTCTTAACGTGAGTTTTGCTCGCATTTTCGGATGATGTAGCTTCGGCAGTGGCATGAGCTGCCGCAAGCTTATCAGTGAGATTACCTAAAGGATCACCAACTGGCGCCCAAGGGGTTTCAGGAGTCCCCGAACCAGACTCGTCTTTCGGTAGAGGACTTCTACTCCTACTCCTCGGACGGCCTTCATCTGGATCCTCTACTTTGAGAGTTGCTAAGTCGACAGTCTCAAGGAATGATATTGCAGCTTCAAGATTTGTCAAACAATACGCAGCCTCTCCGTCAACGGCTTTCTTGGCCCGGAAACGTTGAATAAAGAAGAGGTTGGAAATGATGTTGAAGTCTTGTGTAGGGGGCGATATTATGAGTGTGTAAATCAGAGTGGGGAGTATGAAGTCGGCGGAGGAAGAGGAATTATGTGTTGACAGCCAGTCTAAACATTCCGAGTCAGCAAACACCCAACGAAAGGCATAAAAACCCGAACATACCAACGATCGCTTTATGTGCTTGCTTTAATGATTGCAGCTTCCCTATGGGGTTTCTCTGGTCATTCATCCCTACTAATGCCACTACCGCTGGACGAAGTTCCTCTTCAACATCACCCTGCACCCCCTCTAGCTCAACCCCTAAATGTCCCAGCTTCACACCAACAACATTCAGAGCCGCCATCTTACTCCTCAAACTCTCGTCCCTTTCCTCATCATCTGTGCTTTTATGCCTCCATAAGCGATCGTAGACACCTTCCGTAACTCGCTTCTCCACAGCTTCTTCCAGAGCTAGCCGCCTTATATCGAGCATCTTTCTATCACGCTTCTTCTGGGCTATCTCTTCCTTTGACAGCATTTGAGTCGGATTTTTCGATGATGAGGGAGAAAACCGAGGTTTTTTGGATGCAAGTGACAAGTACGAGTGTGAGACATGTGTATCGACCAAATGGAATGCAGTGGTGTAGAATTGTTGAAACAACTCTATGAGCTGTACTACTGAAAATGGGGTTGGGTGGACCTTAGCAGATAGAGATTCAATAAAGCTGATGTTTTATTAGACTCGGATTTCTTTCCTAGAAATGGTAAAGGAGATACAAACCGGTCCGTCAAACTAAGTAATTCAACAGGGAGCTCGTCAAATCCTTCAGGAAAACTGGTAAATAACGGTTCTTTCCCGGAATCCTCTTCATCATGTTCTTCGATGGGAGAAGGACCCTCGGAAGCTATGGTTGATATTTCGGGAATTGTAAGTTCACCTCCGAGGCGGGAGAGAGGGTTGGTTGACGAGGGTTCCAGACGTGAGAATGAGCGAGCACCACGCAGCGTGGGTCGGTCCGGAGAAGCAGATCGCATAGAAGAGGTTGCCGAAGCAGATTGTTGGTCGGGAACTGATGTAAATGACATTCTGTGAGCAGTGATCATAATGGCGGGGAACCAAGTGGTAACAATAACAATAACACTGCAATAACTAAAGAATACAAAGGGGTATGTCTGAATGAGAGGGAGAATTAAACGTGCAGAGAGAATATTAAGTAGATAAATCGACAAATACCTTTTACAGACATGGTGGGTGGTGACTGATTCTAACGGTGAAAGCTTCCACGTATCCAGGTGGCTCAGGTTTCCGGCCAGCTCGTGGAGGCTGTCGTGAGGTCGTGCCGCCGGTAATACTCATGCTTATCCACTCCTTATCGACTAAGCGTGATGATAACTTCTTAGGTGCGGGGTAAAAAACGTTACTGAGCAAAACAACCGAGGCTTATCGATTGGCTCGCCACGCTTGGTACCGGAAAAACCATTTATTTATGTTATGCTTGAGTTAGGCTGTTTGAGCATCACAAGGTACACGGCAAGACGACCATATGTTATACATATAATTATAGAGTAGTTTGGCAGCAGCCAAATATTTGTGGCATCTACATTGATAATCCTTAATGGTGTACCATCCCCTAACCCTGACGTAGCCCCGAGTCAGACTTCATGCTACAATGTAATCACTAACCCCCACTAACCATAGAACTTGGTTTACAGTTCGTTCAGAAGTTACAAGGTAGATGCTACTTTGGTGGTCCATTATCATCCCCGATTATATACGTAGTACTTACAAAATAGGCGAGTCTCAGGCGATGTAGCTTCGAGTCAGATCTCATGAAGCTGCGCGCTGGTGCGTCTGTCCACAAAGCGTAGAGGCAACGATGTTACCTACATGTAGCCAAGCCCAAGGGCTACTATTCCGGCTCGAGTTGGACTGAACGCCCTACCTAATTTAGTGCTGCTAAACATAGGTACAGCCACTATGAAGGGTACTCTGCAAAAGGGTTCGTGATTCGGATTTAGTGTGCCATGTCCGGCTCAAACTAGGAATGAAGGTGCCTATTGAGATGTTCAAAATGTCAACCATGAATCAGTCGATGGCGCCCAAAGTTAATATTAGGCCTCAAAGCTACATGGCGCATCGATCAAGTTGGATGTGAATCACGAACACTTCTGACTTCAGGAGGACGGCTGTACAGTAATATCTAACTACCGCAAAAATCTTGTACAAGCTGTTACTACATGTGGGCGTTTTAACACATATATGTTGTGCGGATACGAGGATAAGCAACTTAAGTATGTAGTGCGCCTCGTGGGCTAGGCCTAGAAAATCCCTTAAAAACATCTGTTCGAATTCTTACGCTTTCTCCTAGGTCTTGTTATGTATATCATGTATATATATCTGGAGGAAAGGACGATGTCTATGGATTCTCTTTAACTTTCTGTTTCCCGAAACTCTTAAATAGAATTTTTGCCCAGGCCCACAGACGGCCAAAGATTCTCTTCCAATTATATCCCTTCACCTTCTGGGCGCTCGAATCGCTGGAGTTATCAGCCTTGGGTTCGTTTCGAGCAATCTCAGAAAAGGCTTCCCTCTCTAAATACAATCCGATTAGCAAGATTTTCATATTAACTTGAGCTGGTATAAGGCCAAGGAGCTGGTATAAGGCCAAGGAGCTGGTATAAGGCCAAGGAGCTGGTATAAGGCCAAGGAGCTGAAGAAGAAATCAAGGAAAAGGAACATACCAGGTTCTGAAAGCGCTTCTTCGTATATACTACCGTTTTCTTGCAATTGAGGCATCTCTGTCTTGGTGATACCCCACGCGGGAGGCATCTCTGTTTTAGTGATCCCCCATGGGAGGAGCATGTCAAAAATTGGATACCGGGACAACATAGATCCGGTAGGCTGTTCAAGAGATTTAGGTGCTTCTACAATAGCTTCGTAAGTAGAAGTGTCTATATACAAAAAAAAAAAAAAAAAAAAAAAAAAGAATGAAGAGTGAAATACCAGCTAGAGTAAAAGTAGCATAATCGGCTTCCATATCCTCAGCCATTTTAAAAACATCAGACTTTCCAGTGCCCCAAAGACCGAAGATGGGGGCAGCTTTTGTGTTAGGGAGAAGAGATGTCAATAGGAAAATGAAGAAAAGCGGTCCGAATCTGATCATTTTTTTAATTGATTGTTTTGAAGTTGGAGATATTTGGAGGGGCAGGAGGATGATCAGGTGAAATGGGGTCGCTTTTAAATGTGGTATCTATATTGTGCGCGTTGAAAATATTAGTTAGGTCAATACCCATCTACTACAAGAGCCATAGTTCGCCCCGATTACTTAATATAGACTAGCTGAAACAAAATTATGAACCGAAGCTAGACTTTTCCTCGAACATCTTCGCCCTGGGTATGTTGCTAATATTCGACAGTCTCATTTCCAGATTATCGCGTAGCGCAGGGCTCCGGGCACGCATAAATAAGATCAGTCACGTGACCATGGAGCTTGGTGGCTAGTTAACATCGATACATAATTGGAGAAGCCTGTTAAAACCTGTAAGAAAAACATACAAGACATGGGTAAAGCTTATCCTGCATTAACCCAATCCTATGGCCAGATTAAATACTCACAAATCCTGTCCAAATCACAGCGATAAGAAGTAACGATTTTTGTAAGCATGAGGTGCCCTATCATTGTTCCTTTCATGAGATGGATTGATTGACCTTCCAGGGCCAGGAACCGTTGTATGTGCCTACTTACAGTAGCGGGTGTACCTACTCACGCGGATTCGCCAAGAATATACGTATGCTACACTTTTTATGTAATTCGCCAAGCCGGGCCTTATGACGAATCGATCACTGGACCTCGTCTTTTGAGGTCGCCCCCCGAGTATCTGTTCTTGGGCTTCTTCTCCTCTTAACATCTTTCCACACTGTTGTTTACTCTTAAAGGTTCTGATAGGATGTCGTCGCTTTCTAACGAATCCGCACGCTTTCACTCGTCTGCTGGCAGAATCACAGCCAGCCTTTTGTTATCATTCCTAGCACTATCTCCGTTATCTGCTGTAGCAGCATCTCCAGATCCGTTACGAACTACAGATATCACTGACATACTAGGCCCTGGACCGTTTATCGGTGGAGGCTCTGGGGATGGTGGAGTAGTTAAGGGAGAGGGGACTCATACTTTTGTGAGTTGTTCAGAGCTCTTTCACAGCTTGAAGCTCCTGAAAGCTTAGTACTTACACTGATTGTAGACCCTGCGCCACATCTTACACCATGGTGCTGAATTGTAGGTTCACTCCCAAGCCTTTACCCCGGAGATCCCTAACGCGTGAATTCTTAGATACCCCTATCAACTTCGTAGGCTCGATATTCACGCAAATACCTTGGTTGCTACCGAGGAAGACCCTGAGCTTAAGCCTCCCCCCAAATTACTAGCAGCCTCAAGGTCTCGCAAAATAACGCGACTTGTGGATCGTTCAAAAGATACTATCGAGAACTACCTATGGGCCCAGCGTGCTCATATTCCGACGACTTTATCTGCCGATGCTTGGATAAGCGAGGAAATTCCACAACCCAACATAAGCGATAAGGAAACTGTCTTGAGCTTGGCGCGTATTGCGCAAGCTGCTTATGTTGAAGCCGAGGGTGGTGACGGCTGGATGGAAGTTGGGAACCAGTACAATGTCACAGGCGATTTCGGCTGGGAGGGTGATGGTTTAAGGGGGCATATTTTCTCTGATGAAACCAACTCAACAATTATCATCGGGCTCAAAGGCACAAGTCCCGCTGTTTTCGATGGTCCAGAAACCACCACGAATGACAAAATCAACGATAATCTATTTTTCTCATGTTGCTGTGCAAGAGTATCAATGTGGTGGAAGACGGTTTGCGACTGCTTCTCCGGCACTGCATACACTTGTGATAATATATGTTTGAAGGACGCCATCACAGCAGAGAACCGGTATTACCGTGCTTCTCTTAACTTGTATTACAACGTGACACAGATGTACCCCGGCGCAAACGTCTGGCTTGTTGGTCATTCTCTCGGCGGGGCTGTCTCGTCTCTATTAGGCCAGACGTACGGGATCCCGGTTGTGACCTTTGAGGCTCCCGGCGAAGCTTTGGCTGCCCAACGTATAGGCCTTCCCAAACCGCCTGGTGACCCTAAAGGGCTCAATGGGATGTCCGTATATCATTTTGGCCACACAGCAGACCCAATCTTCATGGGTGTTTGTAACGGTCCAACTTCAGGCTGCTCTATTGGGGGGTATGCCTTGGAAACAAGATGCCACGGCGGGTTTGAGTGTGTCTATGATGTTGTGACCGACTTAGGTTGGAGAATGGGTTTAGGATACCACAGAATCCAGCCCGTCATTAGAGATGTCATCGAGGCATATGAAACGGTCCCGGAGTGTATCTTTGATGACGGATGTGTTGACTGCTTCAACTGGAAATTTGTCGAAGGAAATGCGACCAAGCCCACTACTACGCGTACAACTAGCGTCCCTACAAGTACAAGCACAACTACTTGTACATCACCTGGATGGTGGGGGTGCTTAGACCCTACAACAACCATCACCACGACTACCGTCTCTCAAACAACTACAACTACCACCAAAACAAAGCCAACCACCACATGTACCCGCTATGGCTGGTTTGGAAACTGTCTTGACCCTTCGCCAACAACAGGGTTAACTACATCCACTGCCTTTATCACTATTACAACCACTTCCACTTCGACTTCTACTACCACAACAGCTTCTGAAACCTGCTCCCACTATGGCTTCTTTGGAAAATGTTTGGATCCTACTACTACTTCTACTACTACATCAAGCACAACTAGTGCGACAGCTACATCCCCAGTGGAAACTTGCAAGAAATACAATTTCTTCGGAAAGTGTGTTGATCCCGTCGAGACTGGCACGTCTGCTGAGAACAAGGGTCTACCGGCGCAGACCGGAAAGAACGAAGAACTTAGGAAGTGATTACTTCACAAGTTTTATACATTCGTTTTATGCGTTTATTGACTATGGATCGATGGTGTTTCTATTTGGCAAGGGTGTTCGTTCTGCTTTGGTATTATTATTCTATACATTTTAGTGCATTTCACAGGCCTGTGGGTTTGGGGTTATTTTCTTTTACAGTATCAAGTTGATGGTCATATCTATACCTTCCTTGAAGGTGGATCATATTTTAGATGATAGCGGTCATTGTACCGGTTGTATTTCTTTGTTTTTTTCAACGAAGTCTCTTCTGTTAGGTTATATATGCCCAATTAACCAGTCGTTTTGTTGATGACTACGTAGCTTTCATGCGATATGCCATTGGGATTGTATTTGGGACGCTTTGGTTGATTAGGTTGGCAGCTTTGACTGGAACGGTATATGATGTAAAGGAGTATTTGTGTATTTAACCAAATTGAGATAGCAAGTATTTGTTATTTGTTTTATCACTCCATTCTAGCTTTTTGTCTGCAATGTATAATACATACTCGATTTATATCATTGTTTATATGCGGCATGTATGTAGTTTGGTTTGTTTTTCCTAATTCAAATGCGCATAGTTGAGTTCTTGGCCTACCAGGAGACACTACCATTGACCAGGGCGAACTATTACCAACACCAGACCCTTTAGTCACGGTTGATACGCAGTCATAGAAGCCTACATAGCTTTGTGTGACTATATCCTACACTGTAGCCAGGCTTGTACTCGTCAGGCTGGGGCGATATTACCACATGTAGTAGTGATAGGTGGATTAATCCTTTGGGAGTGCATGTAGTATAGATATAGATCTGTTTCGTTGATTGCGTTATAGCTATATCTACATATACACCAATTCTTTACAGCATTACCCCCATCACGCGTTGGACGTGAGGGGGCCCTTATGTACCAACTATCCCTTTTCATACTCCATCCTGGTAATGATTGTTATATAAGATATCCCAAAGTAAAACCTCATATAACACAAAATAACAGAAACTTTTTTCATACAATGCACACCATATTTTGAAACTCCATATCTTATACTCCCAGTATTCACTCTAGCTCAGAGGAATCGTACTTATGATTCGTACTAAGCCATTCATGACAAATACTCACTTTGCTGAATATATTTCGTGGGAAAAAATGGATGGTATAATTCGTAGTTGTGGTGGTCGTGGTCGTGGTCGTGCTATTCACACTCACTGTGTAGAAGGGGGAATTTTGGCATGGACAAGTGCTGCCGAAGCCTAGATCTTCCAAGCAGCCTTGTTTGTGCTTCTATAGAAGGTTAATATCAGTATTGTGTATGGAGGGGTTGGTTGGAAGCCCCCCCTCTAAATACAATGCCATCTCAATAAAGAATTTTTGAGAAGTACCTACATTATGCTTTCCTTTTCTCCACATCTTCCAGCCCTCAAACAAGGCGAGAACGCCGGCAACGGCAGAAACAGTCGTCACAATTAATCCGATGATGCCCAGTATATGTTCCGGCGGCGGGTGTCCGTGGTCACCATTTGGTGGGAGGGATGGCATAGAGTTCGTGGGTATTTTACTACAAAGGGAGTGTAATGGTGAATTCATGAACAAGCTCAATTGACGTCTGGTGTACGATAACTATCTGAAATCGAAGATTTGCTTTCTTAAAGCTGGGAGGATGGTGTCTGGATTTTTGATATGGGTAGGTTATATTCTGGGTCGGTTTAGGAGGTGAGGGAAATCAAATCGCCTTTGAAATGTATGGTACTGACAGCTGGAATCGAGCGTGCTGTTTTGTTAAGACTGAGGAGATAATGCATGGTATTTAATCCAGAGCAACTAAATCTTCGGTCTGTTTAAAAGGGTAAATGATCGAAGATATGACAAGGAAAAATTTGCTAAATAATTTGATACTGAGCGCTGACAGAGTTTTCAAGGGCCTGTCATTTGTGGGAATAGTTTGATATACGTTTTGAGGCTTATGCTTCACGGTGAGGCCGTGTGCTACGGCCGTTGTTAGCATTGATATCTATAACCTGAACAAATTGGGCCCTGTGATGATCCTCCAAGACCAGGGCGAATAGCGGGAAATCTTTGTTTAAGAGTACGTCTAGCTATAGGAGGGAGGGGGAAAAAAGATACCAGGTCCATCCTTACATACCCGTGCACTAGTACTGTTCCTATGGTGCAAAAAAGAGATTAGTACCCCGGTCTAGCAGAGTAGATAGTCGGTGAATTCTAGTTTCTCCGTGGGGAATGGATGACAGAATTCTGTGGGCTTTCCTAGCTGGGCGGGCGTACGTACCAATTGTACGTATATGCATATGCTCTCCCGTAAAGAAAGACGGTACTTTCCAGCTCCTGCAGAGTCAACCGCTGACACAAGGGGGGAGATTATTGGTGAACAAGGATATACCCCAGAGCTTTAGACGTACGGAGTAAGAACGTATGTAGCCAACTAGATACGTTCGCATATTTGGCCTGGTGCTAGTACAAACCTACCGCTGCACCGGGTACTATGCGAGTAACCTAAAATCACTGCACTTCATGATCAAGGTAGCGATCCCGTAAAGGGGCCAAACAAATCATTCTTTTGCGGCCATCTTAAACTAGGATGTCTCTAGAGAATTCTAGCGCCTATCATGTCACCAAATCTGTTGTAGCGGTCAATAATAGCAAGGAAGCTCCCTCCCTGTAGGAACAAGCATACTCCCTGTAGATCCATAGATACATGTCTATGTAACCTGCCATCACACGATTTAGTCTGCATATAACTACATTGTATGTAAGTAGGCCTAGGATATAATGAGAGGTTCCATATAATGAAATATTTGGATACATACGCCCATACATGTAGCTGTCATACTCGGGTCAGTTAATGAAAATTCAAATCTGAGATTCAGCATTTTATTGGAGGTTATGCATTGAGGTACGTGTATAGTAAGTTCAAATTGATGAGAATGAAACTTACGAGAAACTTACGTTGACTGGTATTTACATGTACCGGGCAAGCGCAAGGTCGATCTCAGGTAACCACTCCATACGTCGGCTGCAAGGTTAGCTGCGTCGAATCTACATAGAAGGCCTGCAGATTCGAGGAGGCATGGCAGGCATGATACTTACATCCATACATGTATTACCTACATATGCAATTTAACGGAAACCAGGTTTCGTCCGACAACCTAGAGCTTCGAGATAAGATCACTCGATTACTACAGGGGCTCAGTGTGATGTGCTTCTAGAAACACGTATGGCTTGTATAACTAGATTTAGTCGTTCCTACACCTAAAACTAACGCCAAGTTTAATAATTAAGACCCAACGTCTGGTTCGAGACAACACCTAAACTATCATTAGATCGAGTGTCATTCGAAACAAAAATTAAAACGTAAGGTAAAAAAAATAATTGAACCTCTATACAGTTAGTTATACTCAAGGTAACGATTTCTGGAACTGGCTTTTGACTATGGTGGCTTAGGCATTCCGCTGGTGGTATATGTATGGTTGAGTATGAGACCTAGGGCCTGCCTGTCGCATGCACAAAATTGGCTATCAGTTGCGTGTCAACTGGCTAAAACAAGGAGTAAGCTGGTCCCGTGCGTATGTACTCTTGGCAGCTAAATATATAAACTCCATAAACAATCAAAAGCTGCCTGCCTCATATTGTAGCTTATCTTATACTTCGTAGTAAATTAATATGTGTAGTTACTGTTACCAAATAGATATTCGTTTCCGTAAGCGATAGACATAACTGTACAGCTGATCTGAACGCGGCTGGAAACACATGCGGCTGGCGTTAAGGGTTGATCAAAGCCCCCTAGGCTACAATACGTACCAGCAGCGAGCCTTTCTTGAGGCTATGATACATTCGTGTCCAAAAACAGAAAGTATTTTTCATTCCAAAATATATGTGTACCCCCCAAGGAGAAGGGGGCCCAGACCCCAACCGGCTCATAGATAATAACATTTCGAGTGACGGCCCATGAATCTACTTTGCGTCCATCAATCCTGGTACTAGGTACATGAACTAAAGCTGTAAGTTCACGGATACTAGGTGGATCATGGAGACGGACAGGGGATTTCAACGATTAAAAAGCCCTGGCTCTGGGGCTTGGTTATTTTTCACCATACTATAACACTAGTTTACCACGAAAAGAACCAAGTGACAGAAACAGGTGCCCTGAGCAACTGCATTTTCTGGCTCTTTCCGCGGTAAAGGAGTAGTTACTTGCCAAAAAATAAAGTATGGTCTCAACCCGAACATCCCCGGTTACTATCTGGCTCACCTTGGGGACAATACTTTATTTTTCAGCAAGTAGAGCCCCTGCCCGCCAACACCAACGCCCGTCGTCTGCACCCTGTGAACGACATTCAGTAAGGAGGAGCCACCCTCACCCCCCTATTTCGCCGCCACGCCCCTAAATGTAGTGATGACGACAGTAGTGGGTTGAAGGTTGCTGACTGGACATCGATACCAACTTTCTGGTTGTATATGTCTCAAAATGTCTGACGGTAAAGGTATGGAACAAGGCTACCCAACAAATACGTGAGGTCTTGGGAAAGTTGCAAAAGTAGTGTATGGTGTGGCTTTCTAGGAGTTTGGCGGCTCGACAGCGATCAAATTATTTGGGAAAACAGGGTTTGTGAGCGCCCGGTGGGTTCCAGAGGCTATAAGAGCTCTCGTTGGTTGATAAAACCTCAAGTAGCGATTCACGGGTCTTAAGAAATGAAAAATCGTTTTTCGATACTCGTTTGGAACCCTCGCGTACCCTTGTTTCCAAATAATCACCGGGGGAAACTGTACAGTAACATAGTTATAATAGCGGGTTTATAAAGTTATTTGGCAGAGATACTAACCAAATTTTTATCAATAGGGCGGGGTTAGGACCTAGGTAAGGTGATAGGGATAGGGATAGCAACCACCTCGTCCTATTGATAAAATATGCAACGTTGATTGATATTGCAATGCCAAGTTTCTATTTCAACAAATACGTGTCTTGGGATCGGGCGCTTTTTTCTCCTTCGCTTTACTTATTTCCTAACACCATGACCAGATACCCATATTTCTCCATCATATACGAAGTGAGATGATACGAGATATATATGTCTTGTTTACGCCCGCGTCCGCCGACAATTGTTCTTCCGAGTAGTGATGTCAAACAGAAGTGGTTTTTAGGGGATAGTTTAGCTTTGTACATGTGTCTATGAAACTCGAATACCAGGGATAATTGTAAGTACTATAGTAAGCTCATCTTAGAGATAAACATCCCAGCCCAACTATAGCGAACGTCGACATTGTTAATCTTAGCAGCGGTCTCGAAGTATCATAGCCTTAATTCATATCTAGAGCCGCTCAAGAAGGGCAGAAAATCCCAAATCAAGCATTCTTACACGTTCATAAGCTACTCATCTCGAGAGCCTAGCTACATGGCAAGATTCTTCATAGTAACGAGGCACTGGCTGCGACATCAAACATATCTATTGCATCTCACCGGTGGGGATGGCGTCCAAGGTTCCAAGCCTTTGCGAGGGCGTGGACACGTACCCCCAATACTGATCGACTCACCTTGCACAATTATAAATCAGTTCTGGCTAATATTGGCCCTCAACAACAAAACACGACACGTAAAATTGCGCAGGGTAAGATTACCTCGGGATCCTACCTTATCTGTCTCAGCATGATAATTTTGTTAAAAGATACTGCGGGTTAGGGAGGATCAAGCGAGAGTATCAATCAACACCTCTTATTTAGAATAGCTCTAGCTTGGGCCTGGCACCGTTCCGGAGATCTCGAGAGCTATATACCACTTATCTACTTGCTGGATTTTTTTATCCTGTCCGATTCTTGCTTGGGGTTGGGAATAGTTGCTCTATAATGGACTTAATTATCACTTTGTATATTCGCCTACGCTACTTTCTGGATTCGGATCGGACAGAATCAAAACCTTGACGTGATATTATATATATCCCCTAGACCGTCAGTGGAACATATTTGTCCCAGTCAAATCTCTCTTAATATCTCGCCAACAACCCTATGACATCTCAAAAAGTTGCATCATATATTATCTCTGGTTTCAAAGAAACGATCTTAGCGGGACAAAAAATGACTATAAAATTAAATACTGCATTTACGATACGCTAAACCTTTACTATGCGACGCTCTAAGGGATAATACCGCCAGGGCAGTTTCTGCTACTATTATCACTTCTGTTGCAGCTCGTCCATAGCAGGCAACCATGCGGTAGTAGCAGCGCCAATAATGCGTAGAAACACTTCTCAGTACTAGTGCCAAGATCCCCACTCTCACTGGCTTGGCTCACAACTACTCACTCGGTTCTCCCTCGCCAGATCCTTGCCAGACGGGGTACAACCGGAAATGCATTTATGGACTGTTAATCAAATACGTGCTGGAAGATGGAGGGGAAGAATGAGGAGCTCAAGGAGTTCGAGTGAGGATAAATCCAGGCCTAGTAGGGGGTTTAAAGCGGCCGCCCTGAAGAAGTAGTAATCTTAGCTAGCTAGGGAAGGGGAACCCGTTTGATATTTGTTGAGTCATAAGTTTTCGTTTCTGTAACTTTCGTATCTGTTGACTATACCCCGGATGTTTGTGTCGGGAGAGATGATGTTACGGCGTCACCGTTGCATCTTGTAAGAAATTGTCACCGATATTAGAGCGCTTTGGCAGCAACCCAATTTTCAAATTTTAGACTCAAATTTGAGCTCTTGGCGAGCTACCCACATCAAAGACTGGACACCAAGAATTAAATATTTAGATCCAAAAATTGTTGGCCAAATTGCTCTATTACAGCAAGTTTCATAGAACTTGGCAGGGTCGTGTTTACACATTTAACGAGTGATCTTTCTAATGTTTATTCCCTGACAGGTAATCAAAGGATACTATACTACATGCAGTACATGTAATTAGTGTTCCCTAATTAGGCTAGGAAATCATATTAAGGTTTTTCTTTGAGTATAAAATCCCACGTGGCCAAGCCACCCACTATCATGAAACTGGCTGACGTAGTGCAGGTCGCAACGAAAAAAAAAATGGTCGGCTTGTTGAGGAACGTACCACATATGGCCTGCGCAGATTATCTCGGTGTTGTTTGCAGAGCGTATCGTTTGAAGGGCAGCATATATAATATATTCTTCAAACTAAGCCCGGAATCCCTTCGTGCCAAGGATCATTTTTTTAAAGGAAAGGACACGAGTCACAAGGTAGAATATAAAGACAGAGCGACTAAAGGCCAGAGTCGCAAGTATTAGATGACATAGATGACACTCTGGCCAAGCAGGGTTACCACTATATAGCCTGTAACTTTTTTTCTCCCTCTTCCTCTTCTTCCACAAATTAAACTGCTTTTCGATAACTGCGACCAATCACAATCAAAATGTCATTCTCATCTATCAATCAGTTTGCCAACCTACTTTTCGAATGGTTGTCCTCGAGCTCAGGAATAAACGCCCGGACGTTGAATATCTGAAATCATGATTACATATATATATGCCTATGACTCAGGTGAAGGAAGGCGGAAATATGTCGATTGTGAACGGTCACCGGATTTGGTACGATTTTTGGTCCTTTGAAAATATCAACAAATCTACCCTATGTCCGGAGGTGCGACACGGATTACCATAGTTTGGTTATTCTCTCCAGTTAAAATGTAGATAGGTTGACGTCGTAAGCGAGGAGGGGAAACTCTCATCGAGTAGGCTAGGTGATATATTTATACTAGTCTCGCTTTAGACGCAACAGAACCCTAGGAGATGTCCGTGGAAATGCATATCTAACTAGGTCGATCTAAACAGCAGGCATCTGGTGATAGGTTGCAAACTAGGCTATATGGACACAGTTTATTTACTGGGGCCAACCAAAGATCAGTACTGATTACGAATTAAAGTTAGTCTATTTCAGTCTGAATGATGTTACCACATTCTATATGATCTGCTCTGCGGCCCGGAAAGCCCTTGCTATTGACGTTGAACATTTTCATCAATACATGCATGTATACCTGTATACAGACTGTATGGTACAGTACATGTAAGTATCGCAAAAACCCTTCATTCTACACCGCTACTCCCCAACACCCCACTATCATCCCGCATCATCAAAAAAAAGACCAACAGCCAACTGATATTACACCACCGCCTCCATCTCAATCCTAACCCAAATCTCCATCTCAACCTCAATTCTGACATCCGTCTCCACCCCCATCTCCACCTCTATCTTCAACACATCTACTACCACCAATTCCAATCTTTCATACATTCAGATCCACACATCTCTCAACGCACTTTCATACTCACAATACACAACACCGCTAAGCGACGTAGCTTTCAAGGGCACTTTGTATCCCTCCCGACTAATCCGCAACATTCAAGGTTCAAGATTTAGACTCGACTTTTCGGCCATACTTATCCTTCCCTCCCTACCTTTCAAGACTTCAACCTTCTTCCAACTTTCAAGCAATATCAGATCTCAATGCCTAGATCCAAGGCTCCCCGCAAATACAAGTATGCTATTCAGCGTCGTGGTGGTGCCTCACCCATTCCGCCCACCCCACCCACCCCCCTCACCCCCTCCATCGGTACCACTACTACATCTGCCACAAAAGAAAAAGTCCCCGCTGCTACAATAGGCTCCAGAACACCTTGTGCTATTCCTAAACCTACGAGAGGAACCTCCGCATCCCAGAACATGCAACTGCAATCATCACGGTCCGCATTTTCATCCTTCATGGCCAGGATCGAGAACAAAGTGGCTCCCAAAGAAGTGCAAAAACCCAATACGAAAATGGCACCAAAGCATACCACTAGCCTTCCCAGTCCTCCGAAAAGTGGTGATCAAGAAACATCAAAAAGCTCTTTCGGCCCGTTGAGTGACAAAACGGCCCCAAGGCCTACAACGACTATCCCCTCAGGACAGAGATATAAAAGCAGTCCCCTAGATTCAGATAGCAAAATGGCGCCATCAAAAAGATCACCAGGAGAGACAGCCGCAAAAGTCACCAAGAAAAAAAAAATGGCTGGACCCAGTAAGGAACAAAGTCCTACTGATACCACAATAACGACCAGGAAAAAGAAGGTTAGTGGCAGTGATTGGAGCGAACCCTCTGCTACTACCTCTGTTCCTGCCACCACCGAGACAGCTGTTGCCGCGACTAGGACTGCTGCTGAGAAAAATCTCGGTAATATCAATGTCAACAAGACAAGAAAGTCCATTGGAGACAAGAGCTCAATCACAACTATCCCCGCTATCCCTGCGGCCGCTCTCACTACCACTATGCCTGCTAAAAATGAGGGTATCAAGTCCAAAATCTCCACTACTATTGCCGAGCCCCCTACCACAGATATCGGCACCAAGGCCAAAAACATCTCGACCAGTGATAACCCGCTAGCTATCCCCACAAGAGTCCAGTCTACTAGCTCAACATCTAAAACCGACATCACGGCCCCTAGCGAGACTCTCCCCAAGGTTATCAAGCGCTCACTTGATGTCGTCGGATGTAACAACGTAGATGACCCATCATCTTCAAGGCCAGGGCCTGGTAGCAGGAAGCGCCCCCACGACTCAGAAGAAGTCGCCCCTCCCGAAACCATATCTCTGCCGTCCTTCAAAAAATTACGCGCCCAACACTCGCCTTCTAGTAAAGCCTCCATCCCAAGGCTCAACACCGAATCCCCAAAACCTCGATCAGTGGCCGCAAACCCACTTCGCATAGATAGGGCACCGCCAGCGCAACTTATTGCTGATGTATTGTCATCAAAAATCTCTGACCCTACGAAACTGAAGGGACCTGTTACATTAATGAGTACATTGATGGGACCTGTGAATTTGCCAAAACTGGTGGAATGGCCAACGCCAAACGACAATGGTCCGTGGTTGCGGCCACTAGCCGAAAAATATGGCTCGAGTGTGAGGGATATGATGGGACCAGAATGGGCGATAGCACCGCCTGGAGCAGCTGCTAAGGAATATTGGCAAGCCAATAAATGAGCAAACAGTACTTTCTTTAGGCTCTTAAACTGTTATGAGTCGATTTTTTCTTTTTTAAGAGGGAGTCTAATGATTTTTTGTTTGCACAAACCATACATTTAACTCGGAGTATTTGTTTTTAAATATTTATCCGATTTTTTTTCCTTTCCAATTTTCTTTTTCTTTTCCAATTTTCCTTTTCTTTTCAAATTTCTTTTTCCTATTTTCTTTTTCAACCCTTGATCTCGATTTTCATACCTATTTAGATGCTTAATTAGTTGGACCTGTGCTATATCAATATTGTTAATCGTGGATACTGAATTGACACGATATCTCTCATCATACAAGGTGGGCAATACGCCCCGTACTTATAGTTGAGTTTATGTGGCGGGGTTTTGACTATCAAGGCCTAGAAGCGTCCAAATTGACGTATATAGCGGAGGTATATGCAACAAAAAAACACAATAGACCACCGGACATAGAGTCCTAGGCCCGGAAGCCTTGAGACACTATACCATATTAAGATTTGGCGAGTGATATTTCGTGATGGTATTTCCGAGTGAGAGGCTGTGATCAGCGGTCCTGAATGGACAGTGTTGTGTAGAATTCTTTACTTAAAAGTTTTGTGATATATCAACTTGAACATCAATTAAGTCCATAAAAATCAGTATAGGCTACTATATTACCCATGGCCAATGCGCCGGCCCCTCCACGGAGTAACGTACATATTTCTATGTTGCGGAGCGCTGTGCGTTCATCGTGGGTTTCGGATATCAAATGATTGCTTATGGCCATAGTTTCTTTTCTTCTTCAAATTCTTTTGGGGTATGTGGTGTTTTTGGTTACAGTCGGGCTACGATGCATGCTGTTTTTGGCCCTTACACCCCTTAAACCCGTTGTTCCCTAACTTGCTCAATCGATTCAAGGTCTGCCTTTACAATACTACACGATAGCCGCTATAGGTGATGAGTTTTCAGTAGAAGTGGGCGCTGTATCTATGGCTCACCTCCGATCTTGGGGTGGTATGTTGGTTTTTATGAAGTGCTTTAACGTGTGGTCAAGGTAGTTGATAAGCTATACTGGGCAGTAACTAGATGGTTGGCTAGCTGGATAATGGTGCTTGTGTATAAGGGTGACGGTAAACTCATCTTGAGACCCTCGGTAAGGACTATACTATATGTATCACCAAAAGAGAAGAGGAAGAAACTTATCTCGTCTTGAAGGTATTGCGTGAAGGAGTGCATTTGGTGTGGATAAGCTGAGTTGGCATGAGTGTGTTTTGTAATAGTGGGGGTGGGGTAGGGTTGGGTTTGGTGTAGTTAAGTATTGGCGGTTTGGATGTATAGATAGAGTTTTCTTTAAATCTAATACGTGTATCCGAAAGACCCGATTGTGTGCATATTAGAGTTAGAAACACATAATGGCCTATTGAATATATCGAAGAAACAAGCATCTAGGTAGAAAGGCCAGAGTCACCATGCAATTAAACCGTCGGGTTTGAATAATCTACGAAACTCAAAATAAGCTTTCTGAGCACCAAAACACAAGACCCGCTTAGATGTAGATAGATGTTTTCTAGAACATAAAAAAAAAAAATCAAACATTTTTGATGGGCTCGCCCGTATGGGGTGGTTCTGAGCTTTAGTGGGGTCCGCTGGGCCCATATGCAGAAGTCGCTGTTGTGTATATGAAGAATATCGCTCGCTGGGTGGTGTGGGCATGTAGTTTTAGTTACACATGAGCTGTACTAAATACATACAGCAGATGATTCCATACCGTGTATACTATAGTATACGTATATAGGGTTAGTTGTAATGTAGATAATAGACTAGCAGCACGAAAGCAATCGAGGTAGAGTTTCAATTCGATGTGCATGTATTCTGGCCTGACTGGTATAGTGGGAATGAAAAGGGGTGAGGTGACAAAAGATTTATGTGGTAGCTAGTGTTACTTGATAGATGTCGTTCAACAAGTAGTTTTTTGTCTGTGGGTATATATACAACTAGTAAGTAGTACTGTTTCGATTTTCGCTCTCCTTTGCGCCAGTGGCTCGAACGTGTATTTCATCTAGCCTCATGTTAATTCGAAGCTCGTTCTCTTTATCACCTCACCTCACCTCACCTTTTTTAGCCTCCCGCACCCCTCACCATAGTTATTAGAATTATGTTTCCCAAAACGTTACCATCATGTTGGGTCATGGGGAGGAACTATTTTTCTTCAACGGGCTGTAAAAAAGCATTGGAAGAGCGGGCGTTCTACCTGCACTCATGAGCAAGCAAATTAACACATTTGCACATTATATCATTTGCAATCAAACCCCATGGCCCTTGATACGCATAATTGATATTGTTGTGCGGTGCTTCACAAACGAGGAAACAACAGATACAAGCACTTATATGTGTGTGATTACCCCTAATCCTACGTCCTCTTTCAACGTATCTACAGGTTTCACAATGATCATCGAGTCTTATCTAGCCGACTACTTTGTTACCCAATACCTCCCGCCCTAATTTTGGAGCAGATCGGATACCCCCTCAGGAACAGTATGTTGGGTGAAATGCGAGTGACTCGGGAACCTGGAACAATGTCTAGAACAGTGCAGCCGGCGATTGTGTCACAGTGAGACTGTTGTGGCTGCCTCCAGCTCTTCCTCGTGGTGTGTTTGTGATCTGTTTTGATATTTGGGTCGAAATGTTTTTTTTTAAGATGCGCGATACGAAATTCCATGCAGATTTTTTTCACTCTGCTCTTGCGTTGCTGGGTAGTCCCTGTCGGGCTTAATATGAAAGTATTAATTATCGTACCCCTGATATGTATCACCGAGCGAGAACCTATGATTCTGGGCTAGGGTTTCCACGCAACCCCTCCAAAAACGTCATGGCCTCAGCTCCCAGGGCGGAGGCCTGAATAACCATGGGAAAACATCGCGCGCTCCTCAATTAAAATATCCAGGGCCAATATAATTAATTCTCCGTAGACATACCCCCTAAATATCTAGTAGAACCGTGATGATTTCAATGGTCCTCAAAGTAGAGTAGTTGTTCTCGGCTGCGGGGTGCCTAGTAGCGGGGCCAGCCTTTCTGCTGCATGCATCCAACCCACCCACAACACCCAACCTACTCACGCAGAAAGTGAACTGAATTGCGATCTACATCTTGCGATTCGACATCACCGACTATCTTTCTTTCAAGCACCGCACTCACGCCTTACCCGTCTGCCCCTATCGCCTCACACAGACACCCCCGAGGAAAATGGAAGGCGCCGAACCACCAACGCTCCCACCGCAGATGTTTACAACCTCTGCGCAGCTCCTCGATCTGACCGATAGTGCGCACGCCCTTCCTGCGAATTGGGATTGAAAATAACTGACCGGGGTGTGCGCGCAAAATCATAGAGAAACTACTAGTTGCGCTCCGTGATGGGAGGAAGCTGATTGGTGTATTGAGGTCGTGGGATCAGGTATGTTCTGTGCCTCGCCTAGCTGTCCTCTCCTCCTCGCCATGATACGATATGAAGATGGCAAGAAGAGATCGGTGCTAACGGAGTGAACGTTTGCTATAGTACGGTTCGTCCACCACTTTCCCAGGATTGTCTACGTCTACTAGATAGATAGACAAGGCGGACATATAGATGTGGTGCAGTAGCATTCTGACATTCTGCGCAGCAAACCTCGTTCTCCAAAGTACCGTTGAGCGCCTCTATATCAACGACTCCTACTGCGACATCCAGCGTGGTGTTTTCATCGTCCGTGGTGAGAACGTGCTTCTTCTCGGCGAGATTGTAGGCTCCCCTCCCCTTCCCCGATGCATACACTAGCTAGATTCTAACCTTCTTATTGGGGGCAAATAGGATCTTGACCGTGAAGACGACATACCCTTCCGACAGGCGTCTGTAGAGGAGGTATTTGCGGCGCAGCGACAGGCAGATGCGGAAAAGAAGCACCGTGACAAGGTGCATAGGAAGAAGTTGAGGGCGCTAGGATTCGAGGATGAGGGCGAGGTTTTGGTTTAAATCGAGCCTATCCCTATACATGTGACCCAGTTGGGAAGCGGTGGTAGGATACTCGGGAAAGAGATGAGGGAGCAGGGAGGATAAATGAGGAAAGGTGGAGGAATATTTGGCCTTGTTATATTAAACCCAAGGCCTAACCTCCGGGGAACAGCGCGAAAATTAAGGCGCAGAAAAAAAGACTTTCATTTATTTATGACTTCTAACTAATGGAATGGAGTTCTTTTTTCACACCTCCGGCTTATCTCGGCCAAGGAGTTGACTGATTATCAAGATATAAATGCTACAAGAGCCAGAAGCAAGAGAATCGCGATTGATGTAACTGGTTATTAAATCCACCATAGGAGTTTTAACCTATACAGATAACCAAATCTAAAACAAGTTTATCAAAAAAAAAAAAAAAAAAAAAAAAACCGACTACCCACTCTTCTTCTTCTTCTTCACCATATCCACAATGACCTCAACAGCCCATGGCAGGATCTCATTCATGTGCATATCAGCCTGGGGCGGTGCTATAATACCCTTCTCCTCCAGAACCTCAAGGTCCAGGGCACCGTTTACGTCGCCATCGATGAAAAGGTGCTTGTGTGATTTTTCCTATATGATGGATTAGCACATGATGATTAGATCTCTATTGATTTAAAAGGGTGGACGAACGTAGTTGGGCCAGACAATCTTGTCAAAGTAGCCAGGGGGGTCTTCCCAGAAACCTGCAATTACATTATAGTTAGTTTGTTAGTTATATGCATGATATAAAAAAACAAAAAAGGCAAATAAATATAACAAACACAGTTCATACCCTCGATAGTGACATATCCGGCTCTAGCTTCTCTTCTCTTCTTTGCCTATATATATAGATTTTGCATCCCCATCAGCACATTACATTACATTACCTCCCACACCGCAGCATCACCAATTAATCCAAACTTGCCACAGCCAGCCAGCCACCACAAAACCCACCTTCTCATACGGGGCCCTCAAAAAGATTCCCAAATCCAACTCCCCTAATACCTCCTCATCATGAAACAGCAAAAACCCATCCACAACCGCCAACCTCACACTCTCGCCTCCCAGCGCCTCCTCCAGTCTCCGCCTACACCCCTCCACCACCCCATCCTCCACACCGCTCTCACCAATCGCATTCTTATCCTCCTTGCTATCCAGGTCGCCCGGTAGCTCGCCGTGCGCCCTGATATGGGCCATCGCCTTCTTGAGCGCCACAAAGTCTATGCTCTCGATACAGTCATAGTCGACCAGCCCGTCGACCACGGGGAGGTCCGCCTCGGACAAAAAGAAGTCGTCTTCGTGGAGAATGAAGCTTGACGGGAAGAGATCCCGGAGGAACCGCGATAGCGTTGTTTTGCCGCTGTTGGACAGGCCGGAGAGGCCTATGATTAGGGGTGCGGAGGTGGACATGAGAGATATTTAGCAGGGGAGATTGGGATGGGCGGGGGGCGGGGTAGTACAGGAGTTGGTTATCCCCCGATAAGGCTGACACTTTTTTTTATACTTTTGATAAGTGCCATCTATATTGCTTATTACGATATGTTACTGATGATATTATATATACGCAGAAGGTTCAACCTTCCTCAGTTGGATGAGAACCTTTAATTAATTTCCTAAGGTCCAAAAGACATGCCAAAAAACTCCGATGTCATTATTAGATTTAGAGTTTTCAGGCTTAGTTTATCATTACCCCCTCTTTTGACAGGCCTCGGCCACTGGATGCCAAGGATGGCGGATAAGCTTTTAAAGCCACACGGTTGGTGCCGCACCCATTACCTGGTAATATTTAGATTTATGTGCATGAAGTAGAGTGGTAGAAGGAAGGTAGGGAAGGTAGGGAAGGTAGGGAAGGTAGGGAAGGTAGGGAAGGTAGGGAAGGGAAGGTAGAAGAAGGTGGTAGAGCTAATGACCAAGTGTCCACTTTACTGTTTACATGTCTTGGTGGACCTGCATTAATCTGCAGAAGAGCAGGTACAACACGAAACTTGATCATTGACCATCTGTCATGATGAAGTGAGTGATATTACACGTATGGACCAGTAAGTATTTTCTAAATATGCAGCAGCAGTATAGGAACAAGTTGGTATTAATAATCTATATATAATCAAGTGGGTACTTCGATACGAAGCTATTCCCCAAATATATAAACTTTTAACCAATCGCTGCTCCCTCATAGGATGATCAAGCTAGCCTCAAATAGAGACTCCATCCTGTGTAGCAATGAATCTCATAGCCGCAGGGCCAAACAGACTCAGCCCCGCGAACTGCACAATCTTCAAGAATAACCACATACCAATCACCCCCATGATCCCTAGGAACATACCAAAAAGGATTAATACCTTCGCGCTCCTTTTTTCCGTCGACCCGCGCATCTCCTTCCATTTAAAGTCCATCGCCTCAATGCTGCCTGCCTCAATCTTCGTTGTCAACTGCGGGACAAATTGAAACTCAAAGTTGGTTAGTCCGTCGAGGCCGTCCTTGCTGATAAGGACCTGGAACATGATGCGCTTCGTAGCCTCGATCTTGCGCTTATCAAATCCTGGAAATACGCGGGATGAATAGCCGAGATAGCAGGCGAATAGGCACTGTGCAAAGACCAGAATCTTGCTTTGAAAGGCTGCTTGCGGAAGGCCGAGCGCGTCGCACAGCTCGTCTCCGTTGAGCCATCTGGCTGTAGCGACCAAAAAATCAGCAGACGGGTATGAGGGCGGTGTGTTGGCAATGGAAGCAATTATATTTTGGGATAGGATCTTCGAGGTTTCTGAGGGCTTGATTTCTTTGATGAGGATGTAGTCCATGTAGACCCTTGCTAGCTCAGGGGTTGCAAACACGCTGTTGATTGACTTAGTGACATGCAAGTTTTGTTTCGGAGTGTGGGGAGGTTTTACTCTGTAGGGCATCCAACATAATGTGCAATCAACCTCCAAAGTGCCGTAAAATCCACGACCCTACTCGCCAAAGATAGAGGATTAACAGAGTTCCAATATATATATATATATATATATATATATAGATAGATAGATAGACAGATAAAGGAAAACTCACTCCTGCCTTGTTGGAAAAATCCCTTGTCTAGGTAACGAAATCAACAAGATCGTCGTACTAAACGACAATATCGTAGCAATTGAGTCCAAGTCATTTATTGGTACTCCGTACTCCTCAAGGTCGTAATACTCTGGATTTTTCTCCCGAAGCTTCAATATTCTGCCACGGACCGCCGCGTGAAGTAGTCGGACCTTGATGGATGATTTGTGACCGTCTCCACCGGGCTTTATCGATTCGAGGGACCTAGTGCACTATCGTTTCCATCCCAACGTCAGCAACCGGCCCAACAATGACATCGACCCCATTCTACAGGGCCCTTCCATCCAATATCCTACCTCCAAGATATGTCTTGATACGATATCAGCAAATAGAACATCAATACCCCACCACGCACAACACCGGTAGGTTAAACGAGAAAGCGAATAACGTACTGAGTAGTCTCAAACATTCTCCGTTTCGCAACCGATTTTGAGAAGCCACCTGTACGGGCCAGCACCTCTGCGATCTTATGCGCGCCCTGCATTCCCATTTGTCAACCCTGCATGGCAGACGATTGATGGGATGAACGCTTCGTATCACGAAACAGTAAAACAGCACAAGAGAGAAAGACTATACGAATAGTGAACATACCATCCCTCCTAGAAGACTCGAATATGTCAAGCCTGCCACAATAGCTATTGCATATCGATAATATACCTAAACCGCCCCACCATATCAGCAACCAACCAATTACCTCTAGAGCACCACCATTTGCATCCCCGCAATGGCACGCCACCAACAACATCCCACTACTTTCTCCACGGGTACAACAGCAGCACTACAAATAAAAAAAAAAAAAACTCACATCTTGACCCCTCTGAATCTGCTCCCAA
This sequence comes from Morchella rufobrunnea, assembly GCA_024713595.1. Taxonomy (NCBI): domain Eukaryota; kingdom Fungi; phylum Ascomycota; class Pezizomycetes; order Pezizales; family Morchellaceae; genus Morchella; species Morchella rufobrunnea. The sequence continues at coordinate 678,119 of JAMGYT010000002.1, read as the reverse complement.
TCGACCCATTCTGGAATGGTATTAGCCTCTGTCCACAGCTGGCCCAACACGTCGTCACTCTCCTGCTCCTCCTTCAATGCGGTGTACAGATCTCTCTCTCCCTTGACCGCCAAAAGCCTAGCCAGTGACTCGTCCGCGAGTTTATCCCAACGGCCCCGCCGTGCCGTTATTTCCTCATGGCTCGGGTGAAGTGCTGTCCATGTAACCTTATGGCCAAAGTTTTCAGAGACCACCGGTTTCTCGTCGAAGCTGGTGGTGAGGCCAGCTGTAATTTTGCGGATCCAGCTCATAGCTCTTTGTGAAATGTGTGGGAAGGGGAGAGGGGGAGTCGTTATATTCCTAGCTAGGTGATATACCTTTTTTCTTATTTTTTCCTCTTGAATGGGGAGAAGGGCCCTTATTCTTCTTCTTCTTCTTCTTCTTCTTCTTCTTCTTCTTCTCCTCCTCCTTCTTCTTTGCGGTAGAGGGCGGGGAGGAGCTTAAGGATAAAAAAAAAAGAAAAGGGTATTTCGGCACTAAACAGAGGATTGAGAAATTTATTCGTGGAAAAGCGCCATGTCCTAATCTACATAATTTAGTATCATGACTAGGCCTGTAAGTATGTACATACATGTGATTTTTCTTATCCAAGTGGTAGCCGAGCACTACATGTATGTAGTAACGGCGCTTATCGCCAGCAACAGCCTGAAATTGCTTTTGCGCGTGTCACTAGGTGCACCTGTTTAAGTACGCCCCACACGGGTTTGCAATCGATGAGGGTTCCCCCCCTCCTCGGTAATCTTCATGGTTGGTATATTGAACCCGGAATCAGCACCTCCGATAGCGGGGTGCGTCGGGTGGAAGTAAGCCAGCCCAGTCGTTGCGTCATGTCATAAGTGTCTAATAAATGCTCTTGGCTAGTCGGTTCTAGACCACCGAATCACTTTCTATGATTTCACACTGGAACGTATCATATGAGGGAAAGGCACTTGCGAATGTCTATCGTCTGCACACCCTATAATAGTAATCCGATTCCCACACAAGCATGAACATAGGGCATCCTAGGCAAAACTACCAACCCACCATTCAAAATGCCTCTCTTGTTGTATCCCGCCGTGCCTGTCTCCCGCGTACATTCCTCTCCAATTACATGCATCCCCCCAAATATACCCAAATTTCAGACGACAAAACTCCACGCTCCCATGGTCACCCCACCTTCCAGATATTGTAAAAAATTTTACACTTTGTACACCTGCCTCCCGCCCCTATATAAAAAAAATCCCATTGACTGAAGTCTTTGAAGAAAAGAAAATAAGAGAAAGGTAAAAAAAACAAAGGGGAAAAAAAATCTGTTCCGGGAAGTAAATGAATCCTGTAAAATGAAAAAGCCCCGCCCCGACCAAAAAAAAAAAAGCAACCCAGAAGCTAGGAGAATTGAAAAAAAAAAAAGTAGAAAAAGAAGCCCTGCCCATGCAAAAGACGCAAAGAAACTAGTATACATTAAAACCCTATGAAACAATTTAAAATGAAGGTATCTCCAAAGCGAATCAAAAAAAAAAAAAAAAAAAGAGAGAAAAAAACGAAAGTAAACAGAGAAAACCAACCCAACGAACTGTAAAACAAGATAAAAATGAAACAAAGTTGAAGCACACGGAACACCCCGTTTAAGAATAACATAGAAGAACCCAACCGAATAAAGACTGACCAGATACAAAACGCGTAACAAATGAAATCGAGTTGAGGGTATTGGGATTAATTATTATTTCTTAACCTTCTCCTAAGGTCTCTACCATCTTCTTTTTTCTTTCTCGTGTAAGTGGGGCTTTTGTTTCAAGTCTCTCGCTTACAATTGAAACTAAGCGCTCCGAATATGTATCCAGTAGTTGTGTCATCAGATCCCGCCCTGCAGCGTCTTGTGGCCCAAGGCTACGGTTGGATGCATTTGATCGTCCGCGCCCGCCCTTTCCCTCTCTATCCCCAGTTGCCCCCAATTCCTTCGCAGTCAACCCTAATTCCCTCTGTAACTCCTTCAAAATCTCCGGATTAACGCCCTCTTTGGCACCTGCATCGATCTTCTTTCGGAAGCTTCTTAGACTTCGCGAAAGACTCTCAGCAAGCCCATTCATGCCACCCGCACCAGGGCCAAGAATTGGTGTGTCAACGCTTCCCACGCTATGTCCCCGTACCCGTGTTCTTGTAGTAGAGCTTCCTCTTCGTAGGGGGACTAGAGCAGCTGGAGTCTTTTTCGTTGTAGTTGGACTTGGTGTTCGGCCTCTAATTTTCCGGCTTTCCCGTACACTAGCAGGAGGGGAGATGCTTTTTCGGCCAACGCTCGTCCGTTTGGTAACATCTGAGCCGAATAGAGGAGTTGATGGGGATGCTGAATCGTCTGAAGTCGTTGAGGGTGTTGGTGTTGCGGATGATGCTGTTGAAACTGTGCCTGGCAGCACAGCCGGTAATGTAGGTACTCCTTTGGCACTTGTTGCCCGGTTCATCCCATATGCCGACGTCTTCCGCCTGAGTGTTCGCGGAGGAGATGTATTACCGGTGTGAGAAGACGCAGGCCTACTAGATTGTGCTGAGCCGCCAGGTTTTGGAGTAAAGTCCATCAGTTCAGTCCGGCTTAATACACGTCGAAGCGGCGGCCTGGTTGCAGTCATTTCCTTCCTTTGAGGAGTTACGTTCGCAGTACCATCTGTATCCACAACTGTTGCTGGTTCGGTCTCGGAATTCTTTGGCGTAAACCCCCAGATCATTATTGTCCCGTCCGACCCTGTGCTTATAACAATTGTTTGCCCCGTTTCCTCCCCCTTTTGCGGTTCCCGTTCCAATAAAACCACATCGCTAACTCCTTCAGTGTGTCCCCACTCCTTATCAATCAAATTTCCCGACAAATCATAAAGCCTTATGCTTTTATCCGTGGTTGAAATCCCTGCCAGGATTCTAGCCCGTGGAAATCCTTTATCCTTGCTGACCGCAACAGAATCCATCACAACAGCGTCGCCTGACTCATCCGTCGCCTTAAAACAGCCAAAACCCTTCCCGGTATTTATATCGAATTTTTGTATTTGCCTATCCATAGTCGAGACAATAAGCGCAGAATCCGAGAGAGGCGTCATATGTACTGGGGATGCTTTTGTGGTTAGAGTCCTGACGGGTACATACGCCATCGTTATGGAGCCATTAATGGCCTCTCGGCGACAAAGTTCCCTAATAACGATTGTCCTGTCTGCTGAGCAAGTCAAAAGTTTATTTCCGTTATCCAGTAGTAAAACTCTGTTCACGCTTGCTGTATGATCGTCCAATGTTTGTGTCAAGGTCCACCCCTCTGAATCCTTGTGGAAAACCTGTGCTGTGCGATCTCTCGAACAACTAGTGATGGTATCACCGCAAATCGCAATGTCCATAATCTCTCCGGCATGCGCTTTAACGGCATAGAGGCAATCCTGATCCTTGCCGTCAATTACTCTAGTCACAACGTCAGCCCAAGATATCAATATAATCTTAGTGGCTCTTTAAATACCGTAAAACACCATATTTATCGCCAGTAACAAACATGCCACCATCTTCTGAAACCCGGACAACTTTAAGCTCATTTGCTACATCATCTTCGCTTTCCATGGGCTGCTCAAGCTCGACTTGAAATTCACCCCTAGTCACGCCTTCCAAATTCCAGAATAATACAGTGCCTCCGGAGGACCATGTGAAGAAAAGAGCGTCGGAAAAGCAATCCAACGGAAGAAGTCGAACACCAAGACAAGGATCATGGTGAGCAGGCAATTCGCGCACTAATGTGTTAGGAACCGGGACTCCATCTACAGTAGACATATTAATCATTTTAAGTGATTTGTTAGAATCCAAGGTAAAGAGATGACCGAGCATGCTCGCCATAGCGAGTACATGGGCGGGCCGAGATCCAGATGGAAGAACCGGGGAGCTAGAGCGTGACGATGATGGTGATTCCGGTGGTGTCGAAGGTACAATTTCCTTCAAAACAAGAGCCCTGAAAACGATCAGTGTGTGTCCCTTGAACTCGACTGGAGCGCTACGGACCGAATGCTTCCATGCCTGCCTGCTACCCACGCAAATTTTGAATCCGCATCCACAGTGATCGAGCTAACACCAAATTCGGCGCTTGCGACTCTAGTGAATCTAAGCCCACTCTCATCGAGCAAGCAGATATCACCCTTCTCCGTGCAGACTAAAGCTTTATCGTCCGAGATACCAACAACGCAGGTCATAGTCGAATCGGACATACTGCCCAAAAGCGCATTTCGGCCATGCAGGACCTTTGGTCCCGGGTTAACGGGTTTTTGCTTTCTGGCTGTCAGCCTCAGTTGTTTGCGACTGATGGACAGAGATTTTCTCACATCTTCTTCAGTTCTCCAGATCTTTACATGTCTTGTTCCCACACTATCGAATTGTTAATAACCGTCTCGAAGCCGCTTGGAGGATATGGATTACGGACGTGACGAGGCTCTTCCCCATCCATGCGATCTGCCGTACAAGGCTTGTACACTTGTTAGTCGCGTGAAGGCGTACCAATCCGCTCCTACTTGTATTTAATGACCAAACATAGACGAATCCACTATAGACCCCACCAAATTAGCATTGACCAGGCCCCCTTTGGACTGCAATCGCGATTGCTTACTCGTTCATGGTGCCTATGCTGGCCAGGTATCGTGAGCATGCGCTGAAAGCCACGTCGCGCACTCCAAAGGTATGTTCGGACATTGCCGCGGCAGGGATATCGCTAGGTACATCCTTGGACATTGAAAAAATCAAAATCCTAGGGTTGTAACCAGTCTGCCGAGATGGGTTTTTAAACTTTAGCATGGATAATCACTCGGTGACAACGAAGATCGTTGATGCATACCTCTCCGACCGCAAGCCATTTCCCATCAGGACTAAACGATAAGCAGGTTGCAGCTTTTATTCGCTCACGAGCAGACCACGTCTTTGAACTTGGTGAATCATCCTGAGCGAATGGTGATGCAGAGTTAGTATACTGGTAGCCGACTCCAGACTCTCGCAGCGATGCTGCTGTCCTGTTTCTAGTCTCTTGGATGTAGCTAGTTGGTGTAGAAGGTGCAAACGATGCTCCAGTAGAAGCGAGAGTAGGGGCATTAGGTCGAGCCCTAAAGAACCGCTGGGTGATCTGAAAATCGTCGTCAAGATGAACGACTACAGCGGCAGCACCCGCAGTGTAGGCGAAGGATCGTGATGGGGGGTGACTATCGAACGCTGTTGTAGAGCAGCCTATCACCCGTCTTAAGGAGAGACCGCAATCGGAGAATGGCGAAGCGGATGAGGCTGATGAAGAATTCTGTCTGGATTTGCTTTGTGAACGGTTGCTTGGACGAGATGAAAGGAATACAGGGGAATTGTTGTTTGGGGTCGCAGTAGGAGTAAGTTTGAGGTTAGGAATACCTCCAGAATTCTTGGAAATAGGAGTGAAGAAGCCTGACATTCTGTCCCTCATCACTACAAAGTCCCAAGACGTCAATGGAAAGGGACCAGATGAAGGTCGAAGTGTGAAGGGGAAGTAGGTCTGAGGACAAGAAATTGGGTGACGAGGTTGAAAAGGCCTCAACTCTGCATCTGGAAGGGAAACCAAACAGTCTTGTATGAATGCCGACTTTCATGCACGACGCACAATAAAGTGAAGATGGACCACAATTCTAAATAGAATTGGGGAGGGGGGGGGGGGGCGGTAGAAGGTTTGTGGGTTAGATGGGGAGATACGTGGGAAGTAGCTAGGGTCTAGTGCGTGATCGATGATGATGCAAAGTCTCTTTCAGTATCTCCGTCTCTCCGTCTCTCCGTCTGTAGGATTGTGGGCCAATCTTTCTTTCTTTCAATATTCCTCTGCCTCTTCTCTCTTCTCTTTGCACGTTTTTCCGTCTTCTCTTTTTCACTCTTACGCCGACAGACGACAGACAACGTGTGCAGTCGAACTTAAGTAACCTCACTAGGGTAGAATAAGAGCAGTCAGAGCAGTCCTGCAGCAGCACGAGACTGGTGAGCTAAAGAATCCTTAGCGGCTATTTGGTGGTTTGAACCCGGGTGATCTTCCCTTTTTTTTTTTATTTTTTTTTTTATTTTTTTATTTTTTCTGCTTTCCCTTCCCTTTCTAAGAAAAATAAAAGTGAGGGGAAGCTGTATGAGGATGTATGAGGTACGTGTATGATGTTTAGTGATGTAGACCTGCGTCGATAAAAGACGTGTAAATATTTTGTAGGCCCGGTCCGCTAGTACTCGATTGCAGCAGAAACCGGCAGCCCGGTGGATGTTGACAGGGAGGACGACGAAACAGAGTGCAGGAAAGGGAAAAAAAAGAGTGGATAGAGTGAGTTAATGCATACAAAAGAGGGACCAAAAAAGCAGCACTACCATCACACACAGACAGGAAGGACAGGCAGTAATAGTAAGAAGAAGCAAGGCAAAGGCAGACAAACAGACGGACAAGCAGCAAACCAAGGAAAAGAGAAATCAGCAGCAGCAGCCCTTGAGCGGCGTGTGCGCAAGAAGGGGAAGGGTCAAAAAAGCAACAATCCAAAATTCTTGACCTTAAGCAGTTTTCGGGGTAGGGTGTCCGTGCTCGCTAACCACTTCCGGTATCGTGGAATGGTTCTTGGCTTCAGGTCCCGCCTTCGCTTGCCTCTGGTTGGCTCAATTATCTTAACTGCACAGGGGTCATCTTGACCCAGCAATAACAGCGAATCCGAAAACCTGGCAACCAGTTGCAGGCGCGGTCGATCGAACAACCTCAGTGACCAAAATATCTCGTCCAAACTTGTTGTCTCTACGCCTCTACTGTATAATGTATGGCTGACTGAATCAGTAATAGGTACATGTGGATATATTTACATTCTACTCTTAAAGGCGCCAGACTCGATTCTAGACTAAGGGACATCGAGGATCATATCATTATGAACAGAGTCAATACAGTAAACACCCCCCCCCCCCAAATCCTCCGTTTGGCGCGGCTCTGGATGTTAATCCGGGGTGTTATGGCATCTCTTGGCAATCAAATTCCCCCCCCAAATCACCTGTGCACCCAGAAATGAGATTGCGATCCGATTAAACAGGAGCCAAACAGAAACCAACTGTAACATGGCTCCACGTTATGCTCCAGAAGGATAGAGCACACCTGAGAGGAGAAGAGAGGAGAAGAGGGGGAACAAACCCCCCCCCAAACCCCCCCCCCCCCCGGCGTAATAGGCCTCATCTTCACAATTCATATTTAACCCACCTCTCCTACGCATGCATACAATCTACTAGGTACAACTACTTTCTACATGGTGGTGTCATCGCTGTTGATCGCCTGGTAGTATATACAGTTCATGAGAAGAGCTCCATCTTCCCATCTAGAGAAGGAGAAGAGGCACATATGTGCATTGCATATACGCAGAATATATTTCTCTACCTAGATATCTGCAACCCTCCTAAAAAAGTTTATTTATCCGGGTCCCCGCGATCGAGTGATGATTACACCTTCAGCACACTAACAAGCCCGATTCCTCGCCAGATTTTGCGGTGGGTGATCCCGCTGGTGGCGGAAAAGTGATAGTAAAAGCAATAAGGCTGATGAATAGGGCTATGGTTACAGGCGCGGGCGGTGCTGCCTAGGTGCGGTGCTGCCTAGGAGAACCATGCTAGCAAGCGGGCAACAGACAGGCAGGCATAATTTACGATAAACGAGCCCAATTGGTAAGATCCAAATTACCCTCCAAGATGACGAGTCGGTTATTATGTCTAATGCCCTTGCGTTACCCATCGGGCGAGTACATTTCCCCGTAATCTGTGAATTCGATATCGATCGATGTTTAAAAGGAAAGAGAAAAATGTGGGAAAATGTTTCCTACATCCGCGATTGCAGCCTATATGAAAAGGACGAAATGTTTATATCGCATGAGCCAAACACATGCTGAACCAAAACTGGCGAGATACATGAGAAGAGGGGAGCTGACAATTGGCCCTTGTTCCTACTCTACTCAGTTTCGGCCGCACCCCCGTAAGGAAGTTGGATATCGGGCCTGATATAACGAGAACCTCTCTATGGCCGACAATGCCGAATCAATTGTTCTATTCGGCACGGATTCCGATATAAGATACGAACAACACCGGGAAGACACCCGATGAGTGGGGGATTAAACACAACATTCATCTTATTCAAGATAAGCCCTTACCTCTTTCAATCAGTAACACCACATCCGTAAGCTACAAGAGGAGAAGCTATTTTCACCAAGATATGCTTCATTTCCCAGCGCTTCTTCTCATCTGTGGTATGTAGGACTGTACCTACATGTATGTCCTACCACCGCCGCCTCCACCACTACACTACCAATTTGATAGCAGTGCCTCGGTTATACTGGCGCGCGGTTATTTATCATTGACATCTGCCATTGTTCTTTATTTAGTCATCCACCTAGTGCCGAACAATCACTGCGCGCCCAGGGGCTCTGGAAGGTAAGGCAATATCACCCCAAAACTGGGTTGGGTAATGTTATTTATTCCATCATCAATAGGTCTAACCCCTGAAGATCTTGACAGCACAGGGTGTGGTAATCTTGGTGGGTTGGGTACGGATGGAGTTCTTCGCTTCGCTTCGGTGCGCTACATTTGGACTGGAATGACAGTGCTTAAAAATTCTAGAATGGGGTGCTTAACATGTTGTTGAGGAGCTACGTCCTATATAAATGTCATGAGATGCTTACTCTAACGTCGATGAGGTCCCTACATCATGTCGTTGAGGAGACTAGCATTGAGGACACCTATCTATCGGTCTGTGGTAGATACAAAAACAAACAAGTTTATAAATCACTGATCGCACTGCACCTAACTTTGGATAGCGATTGTATCACCGGCATAACTTGGAACCAGCAATACTGCATGCACAGCAAGAACAAATCAGCGAGAACCCAAAATTAAAGAAAGGCGCGCATTATTAATTTTACCGGAATTCTATCGAGAGGTCAGCGGCTCGATTCTTGGAATTATGGCATTTTGACCAATACTCCTTCGTACTGAATCAGTTGGCTGCAAGGCAACAATAAGTCATACCCCTCACGTTTACCATTGATATCATCGCGGCGGTGCTTGAATAGCAAAACATCGATTGGTAGGGAACTCATATCGAATCGAACCAGCCCGGAGGAACAATGCACTACAACACATACGATAGTTTCGGATTAAGCAATCGGATTGTGTTTTTAAAGAGACTTTTGTGTCTGAAAGCTATCATCGCACATTGGTCTTGCCGATCCAAGGCAGAATAGCTTGGGGGCTGGAAAGAGTTATGTGCCTCTCGGACTATCAGGTCTATTCGGTAATTATCATGGCATTGTACGTTAATGGTTCAGATTTCACACATATAATCACTGATGCGATGCCCTAGCCTTCTACTCTTGTGGTTATGTAGGCCGGGCAGTTAAAACTACATGTAGGCCGAGGCTGATCTTTTGTGGGATAGTTAAAAACACAAGGAACTCTTCAACGGACAGAAAGAGGCTTCTTCAGGTCATTTACAGCAATTTAGCCTATTATACTGGCCGTTAATGCATATAATGAATCATAACAATAATAAATACAAACTACTAAAACCTAGGCCAAGGTGATAATACAGGGGTCATGAGCTCTCACTCGGCTGATTCGAAATCGGGCTGGGACATTCGAAGCATAAATGTTTTTAAACTATTTACGAGGGAGCCAACAGCTGCGAATCGCAAAGTCTTTGGAGTTCCTCGTCGCAGCTAATGCACCAAGAACTGCCACTTTTGGTGTAGGCCGCTTTCGAGCAAGCTCTTTGCTTCACCTACCTTCGCTCCTGGACATCAATTCCGCAGCCAGCAGTAGCCCTTCGTCGTCATAGCTGAGGCTAAAAGTTTTATCAAATTTTGTTTTGGTTCTCAAGAATCATATCTCGCATCCAAAATATTTATCGTCGAATCTGCGCCTTTTGCTAGGTTGGTTTAGGAGCAAACGTAGGGTGGCGATGTATTGAAATTTTCTATTTTGTTTGTGATTACAGTTGCTGGTAAAATGCGTAAATGATAGGTGAAGATGATAAGAGATGTGGTGATGATGGGAGCCGCAGTGATGATGAGCGGCGGCGACTGCAGGATTGGTGAAAGGTTCATGATTTGCTATTTTCAAAAATAGCTAAGTTGGGGCTAGTGATGACGTATGGTTGTACAAACGAAGATTCTAGAAACTTGAAAGTCAAGCTTTTCATGTCACGTGTGGACGTTGGTGGGGTATGACGGTACTACGGGGGGGGGGGGGGGTAGGGGTAAGTCTAGCGATACCTAAGCCTCAGCACCGTTACCAGGAGCTGTCTGACTTACCCCTCCCCATAGTACAGTGCTGTATCCATATATCGTTTTGAATATCAGTCTAGTACTAGCTGGCTATTAGCTTTGTCTTATACATCGGAAATCATTCCTATTTATTTTCTCTAGAGGGGATTATTCTTGAAGCATCACAATCACGTAGGTGGTGATGCACATATATCCAAGTCATTGGCCGTTGTTGAGATATGGCCAAGGGCAGGGCATTTCTTCGGTTTTAAGAACCTACAAATGGATCACTGAAAGTCCAGGGGATAACCTTTAACAGAACCATAACTCCTATCACGGTTGAGAGCGCGATTTCATCTCGGAGAATAATACAAAGGACATAGATTCTAATTTCGGTATATCACCTGATTGGTACCCAGCTTTAGGGCAACTCATCATCCAAACAGAATCTCAAGCCTGATGTTTGCGGAGAGGGCTCGATTAGTATCCTAAATTAGCTTGGATCTGGTAGATATCAATGATGAAGCCTATCTATTAATTTAGCAATCCATGGCTAATCCCTTATAGCACAGTCCATGCCAATCATATAAGGTTTTGGGAACCAGATGAGAAAAGCCTAGAAGTGCTTACATGTATTTAAGGTTCCGAGGCTGGCTATTGAAATACTCTACCTAGGCTTGCTGCAAAGCACCTCCTCAGAATGCCGGATTGGAAGAAGGCCTTTTCAAGCGTATTTGACAGGCTATGAAAATAAAAATGCTTTCATGTTTCTTGAAAGGAGCTGAGATATAATTTATCCGTGGACACTATATGGGAGCCTCGGAAAAGCGTACTGTCGATAGGATTGTGGGGATAGAATAAGCGCACAAATGCTTTGTATGCCACAGGAAAATCATTTACCAATTGTAGGCCAGTTTGGTAATCATCGTGAGAAGTCCAACGATGGATATACTCGCGCGGTCGGGTTTCGATTTACTAACGTGATGCTGGTTGTTACATGTAAGTTTTTCTGCACTGCCCACGGGTCATTGATTAAGTCTCGCGAGTACAGGAGTTAGCCATAGGCCCAAGTGGTGGTAATTTGCAGCAGCAGAAATATTGGCAATCCATCAGCTCTGCAACACAATGAGTTCAATAGTTTCTCTAAAAACTTAATAGATGAGAGATGCTACAAAATTAGGGCAGCTTAAAGTGGAACACACCCCTACCCACAACAAATTGAAGGTTCATACAGAATTTTCGCAGCAGAAAACAAAGTCAGTCAATTTAGTAGTTTCATACTTGGTTGATATATATTCTATCATCTCGATGTCTTCTCGATCGGCACAGTTCACTAGATATATAATCTCGTAGTGGACGCCTAAGACGAGTACTAAGGAAAAAAAAAAAAAAAAGGACGCCCAAGTCCCAGGCAGTGTCCGAGTGATATACTGTGACGTAAATAGTGAATGATGTCCCTTGAGTGCATCAATCTGACTAACTACTAAGATTTCACGCTTCAGCTCCATCGATGACATTTGGGCGATGGATGCATATATTTAAGTGTGACTGATGTATGTATATTTATAAGAAGGGTGTGTATTCGACTCGTTATTCGCTCGTGACCTCATGTTGCTTGTTAAGATAAACTTATGTCAAATTCCCTTCCACCAACAGCTTGTCATAACCGTACTGGCCGCAAGGCATGTTATCTTGGAATGTTTGAACAGCTAATCAATTTCTGCTTTTGAACCCCCACCCCGCAAATGAGCTAAACACCCACATCAACAACCTCTAATCTCGACGCCACCCATAATCCATTCTTTTTCCTTTTTTAGTTATCACGTCGTACGAACAAAGGGGAAATAACTGGACCGAGACAATAAACATAAGGGTATAGAAATATCTACAAGAACGGTACGGCCTCGGGTTTAATTCACCGGAGACTGTGAAGAACAGGTTAATAAAAACTCCACCCCACTGAAACACGAAATTAAGATAGCCAAGCACCATCGTTTCACAAGTATCGTCATATTCACACCGCCAAGTCAATGCTGCCTTTCATTATATATACCGTTACGTGTTTTGGGTTGAGCTTCCCTCCCCACCGTTATCAGCTTCTTGGGGCTTACTAGCAGCCGCATGTAATCTTTGATCCAACGCTTTCAATGCTAAAGCTCTTCTTCGTTCTGCCTCAGCTCTTGCGCTACCTGGAATTGGTGCTCCACTCGTGCTGCCACTCCTGGAATGGCCCCCATGGCCACCACCAAATAAAGTATCTAGCCTTGCATCACCACGCGCCTCTGCCCTAGTATTTCCTGCTGATATATCTGCCGCAGAGAATGGCGTACAAACCCTGATTGCGACAAGAAAATTGTAGACAACGTCCGAAACAATCGCAATAGGCCGGCAAAGTGGGTCAGGAAAGAAGTAGGCAATGGCAAAGGTCTCACTTGCATCTCCCTTAAGACTAGGCGCCTGGTTGCTCCCTAGATCCGGGAAGGAGCGCTTATAAAAGCGTAGATAGCACCATCCCGCACCAAACCCTAACCAAGCAAGTATTGCAGCCACATCCGTCCCAAACAGCGGTCCCGAGAGCGTGTTGACAAGGAGAAACAGCGCTGGGAAATGTTTCACTCGAATCTTAATAATCCCGCGAAACACATCAACCGTGTGTTCGGGGACTAGTTGCTTGAACGCCACCAAAAACCCTGCCTGCAATGCTACCCCACCACAGATGGTGACAAAACTGGCGGATGGATCCCCAGTAACCGCAAATGTGACAAGGTATATGACGAACGCCAGGAAATTTGGTATGATTCCCACAACGAGAATGAATTTTCCGTACTCCGAGCTTCCCCATGCACGCTCAAGATATTTTCCCCCGTAAAAAAGAGTTGTGAGTGTGATAATAAGTGTGAAGATGTTAGATTCGATGAATGCTGCTGTTAAGAAAGTCCACGGGAAGGGGAGGGACTCTGCAGGGACCACGGTAAGATAGGGTATGGTGAAGTATTCCTCAGAAATTGAGCCCTCAGATACTGATGCATCTGTAGAGGTTGTTGGTTCGGGGGTTTGACGTGAAAGAAAATCCCTATACCGAAGAGTTGCTGTGATGATGGATAAGGATATTGTGAGGAGAAGAGTTGCCCGTGTCAGGGGAGGGATGTTGACTCGAGGAGGCATTGGAAAAGCGGCAACGAGATTGCGAACCAAGATACGTGATGGTATGTGATGATCTACGAGAGAAAGTTTGACGATGAAGGGGTTACGAGTGGGAGTGACGTGACGTTGGATGGGTGAGGTAGGTACGCCGACACAGCTGGCTGCTTGGGGGTGCTCTTTCCCAGGAAAAATAAAACGGGAGGGTAACATTCAAAGCAGGGAAGTGGCGCAAATACCAACCGTTAAGGTGGCTTAAGGGCAGCAGGTAGCCACAGATCGAAGCCTTGATGTGATGCGATATGCAGCCGAAAGGGAAAGGTTTGAGATGGTGACCAGGCTAGCGAATTGCCTTCCGCTGCTAGGCCCAAAAGGGATGACGCATTGAAGATGGGATTTTTTGTGGATGTTGAAGTCTCACTCAAATCAGTTCCATGCCACCACCACCACCACCACCATGCTGCTTACTGCAACGGTGGGTGATCTTCTGTGGCCGTTGTTGCGTAACTTTATATACAAAATTATCTCTGAGAGGATGAGGGGAATATGTATATAGGCCGTAACGTGCCACTATGAAGATAGGTACAATGCACGACTATACCCACCTCCGTCCCTGGAGGAGGAGCCTTGGAAGTTCGATGTTTACTTTTCGCCATCGAACTTGATCCCCCCATCCCCCATCCCTTGGAAAAAGACCCTATCCGTTATGAATAAAAGTAGCCAAGACAACATAAGCAACGTGCAAGCGAAAACGCGCAACGATCAAAGAAATTCTCGAGAGTCTGAAGGAGTTCTAACCCCCCGGTCAAGCAGAATACCCCTGGTCCCCGGATCTCTCTCACTTTCTGCTGTCCAACATCGAACCGCTAAAGGTGGCTGTTTTAACACCTCATTCGGTCTATGTGAGTATCCCATCCATCCACACCATAACGCACCCACACGGACGGAGGCCACCCCCCCAGTCACTCTTCAATTTCCAGCGGACCAGTCCCAGCCCAGTCAGCAGCCAGTCAATCTCCATCTTTGAATTTTATCTTGCTCAGTCGCGACTCGGCCAACCATCAACTGGGGATCTGTCAATCTCGAATCGATCAGTCAATCAATTGTAATCTTCAAATCTCGGAGTCTTCAAGTCTCTCTCCTCTTCCCCAAGCATACACATTTGCCCATACCTCATACTTTTCCACCCACACATACTGTACAAGGGACTTCTTCATACCTTACCTCTCTCTACGTACTACAGAAAGGTACATCGTACAGACACGCACACACACGATACTTACACCCGTGTTATTCGTATCTTTTTCTTCCCTCTAACTCCAGTCGTTCTCGAGAGAGAGAGAGAGAGAGAGAGAGAGAGAGAGAGAGAGAGAGAGAGAGAGACATAGTTCATGTAATCAACCATTCCTCGCCATTCATCTTTCCGTGTCCGCCCATCCGTCTTCCCTAGACACCCCCCATTGCCTGGCCGCTTTTCGCTGCATACACGCATACATCCTGTATCCTGTGCTTCTCGGCATCACTTAGAGCCACGCACCCGTCGTACTTGCCTACCCACATCCTGCCTGGCTGCTTACTTACCTACTTCCTTCTCTGTTCTATTGATTGATATTATTCCCACCCTCCCTAAAAGAAAGTTGTAGGGAAGAAAGAAAGGAAAGAAAGAAAGAACAAAAGAAAGGATCCACAGCCCTTCACTCGCTTCCCCCAGCGCCCATCCGCGGCTGCGCTTGTCAAAGTTGGCTTGACCTGGTCTCTCCACCATCCATCAGTCTGCCTTCTCATTCATCCACTCACTCCCGCTCATACAAATCTTCAATAACTGTTCGTCTTGTGCTTTCTTTTGTGCTGCTCACAATCTATAATCTCTTTTTAGATCCCAACTTCAATTCTTTTTTCTTAATCACACATCCTTTTGATCACAACCATTTCCCGTCTCACGCACCCCATTCACAACCAACTCTTCCTTAGTCTTCAGTTTTGGTAACCTCCCGATCCCAGATTCCCTTCAACCACCAAAATCCATCTTTATCCACTCAATCCTGTTTTTTGATTCGCTAGTATCAACTAACCGTCAAGGCTGTTAGCCCCCCGTCGCGTGCGTCTTTGTGAGCACCTATGTCAAGCTCACTGACGTCTGAACAAGTGAATTACCTCGTCTGGAGGTGAGTTTCTGGTTCTCGATAATATATACACCTATCCTACATTACATGCATACATCTCACGCACCTTCAACCCCCCCGCCCCCCTTCGGTCTTTCCTCGCTCCGCCCATCAATCCTCCACTCTCAACAATATGCCCCCCTTCAATTCGAATCCCATAAATCCAAAGGTAATCCTTCAAAGTAAAATCTGCTTACACATCTGTGCCCGATACTTAGGTACCTCCAAGAGTCAGGTTTGTGCGCCCTTCTATAATCTCCATGATCCCCACTCCCTCGCATAGATCCCTCGAATTTTTTTGACTTTCGTCTCTTTTGCTCCTGTACCTCCATTACTTAACCTATCTGTGCGACAGGGTTCCGGGAATCAGCCTGCAAATTTCAGGTTGAGAGTAAGCTGGACAGAAATGGCTTCGGATCAGGGATTAGGACTGGTTCATTGATAAATCTGATCCAGCGAGGTCTTCAGTACCTTGAGTGCGTCGCGCTCGTCAATAAGGCACGTTCACTTCGTTAGCGTCTGGGGAGGCTGGTGCTATGTCTCGCGATTTCGATGGTTGCAGGATACATCGCTGACTAAGAGGGTATCCAACCACAACAGGATGGGGGGTTGAGAAAAAAGTCTGCCGAGCCTTTCTGTTTCTTCCCAAACAACAATTCCGCAGTCGACGTAGAGGACGAAGGCGTCGGGGAGGAAAATGTTCACGCCCAGGAAGATGATGATGATCCGATGGAGGAGTCAGGTTCCCCGACTTCCGCCACAACCACTCAAACAACAAGTTCGAGAAAGCATGGGCGGGATGACGCGACAAATGGGAATGGCGTAACAGGTCATAAGCGAAGGAAAAAGGTGTTGCC
Source organism: Morchella rufobrunnea (assembly GCA_024713595.1). Classification (NCBI taxonomy): domain Eukaryota; kingdom Fungi; phylum Ascomycota; class Pezizomycetes; order Pezizales; family Morchellaceae; genus Morchella; species Morchella rufobrunnea. The sequence goes on along the minus strand of JAMGYT010000002.1, from coordinate 661,679 downwards.
TGGAGCGGATGGCGATACGCCGATGACAGACGGTTTTCCGGAGACACCAGTACCTGTTGAACTCAACAGCATTGGTACCCAAGTGGAAGAGGAGGTCGTGGAGTTGACAGCGGCAGATACAATACTGCTTGGGCAGGAGGATAAGAGCGTGTTGACATGCGCATGGAATCCAGTACACTCAACGGTACTTGTTACAGCAAGTCCGGACTCGATCGCGCGAATATGGAATGTGCCACTGGAGGTAGCACAATCGTCTGAGGTTCAAAATAAGGTTATATCGCATGAGCCTTTAGTCCAGAAAAAAGCTACCTTAAATGATCCGACAGCTTCAAAGCATGGGGATGTAACGGCATTACGGTGGAGTCCGCAGGGCGATTTGTTGGCCACAGGTTCTTTTGATGGGCAGACTAGAATATGGACAACTGACGGACTATTGCGATTCACTCACTCGCTACACAAATTCCCGGTTACTAACCTGAAGTGGAACAAATCGGCAAGTACATTGCTTTCATTATCATGTGACGGAAAAATTATTGCATGGGACGCTGTCACGGGAGACCTTCGGAAAAGCTATGAATTGGCAAATAAGGAGGTAGCAGGCGATATGGATTGGGTGGAAGATGATCAGTTCGTCGCCTGTGGTGATAAGGGGGGGGTCTTCAAATACGATTTAAACAATGATGAAAGCTTTGCGTATTCAGGACACGAAGGAGAGGTGAACTGTATAGGCTGGGATGAAGTATCGGATCGGTTTGCCACTGGAGGAGCGGTGGATCATGCTGTTATGGTCAGTATTATTCTCAAAGTTTGAAGCTTGACCCTATAGTATTAACCATGTCTCTAGATCTGGAACAAAGCCACGAATGCTTGTGAGGCCAAGCTAACAGGACATACTAAATCCGTTGTTTCTCTTGTCTGGCAACCAATAACCGCTAGCTCACCTCCTACCTGTCGTATCCTCGCATCCGCGTCCGACGACTGCACTATTCGCGTCTGGAATACAATCTCAAAGACATTAATCCATGAATTAAGATGTCATATCGACCCCATAGAGAGCATTTCCTTCTCACCAGATGGCTCACGACTAGCATCGAGCGCCAATGGAAAATTGGTTGTATGGAGGACGGAGACGGGTGCAATGACGCATGTATATGATGGAACAAAGGGGCGGAGGAAGAACGGGAAGGTGCAAGCAGGGGATGATGAGGTCATCAGCCAAATAAGCTGGGATGAGAGTGGAGTTAGGGTTGCAGTAGGCGGGGGAGAGCTCAAGGTGAGTTCTATGCGAATTATTCAAGAGTAAGCGTTGCTGATAGGTTTATAGTGCTCGGTGATACGCCTAAAGCCGTCACCTTGACACTAAAAGCCCTCGAGAGAGAGAGAGGGGTATAGGTATCCGTTCATCACGCTGTCTATAGTTCGGAAACTTGAGATTCCAACAAGACTAGAGAGATTTTAGATGAGATAGGTATGTCGCGTGTGTTGCTAATGAAATATTCTGGATGCAGAAGCCTGCGTGGTGGGGATACTGGAGTTTCTTTAGTCTTTGTCTTACTATCATCGGGAGTTCTATCATGGTGTTGTGTGCTTTTGTTGTATTCGGGTTTTCGATATTGATGTATGTTTTTGTGACATTGCTCGGCATTTCTGTGCTTCGAACTACGGACGGAGTATGCTTAAGGGCTTACGACGGAAGGAACTGCAGGGATTGGCGGGGAATCATGCTCAGGCCGACAAATTACTACTGACTTTTAACTGACTAGGAGACAATTTCTTTTTTCACTATTATATTTTTCTTATTCAATTGTACTGCTTGTATACTAGTAAAGTACTCTTAACATATTGGCTCGTTGGGGTACTCACTTTTCTTTTGCGTTTATCTTTTTTTTTTTTCATCTGGCGTGTGGTTTATTCTGGAAAAATGCGGACGTCCTTTTGTTTCATTTCATTGATATGATTGTGTTGCAAGTTGGAGGAAGATAGCTTGGGTGTATGCGTGGACTAAAGTGTGTCGGGGTGTTGGTTGAGGGGTTTGATGGCTGATGATTTTTTTTTCTATTCCTTCCTGACCGTCAGTTTGCAGGCCTTTTTGATGGGAAGTTTTTTTCCTTTCTTTTCCCTTCCCTTCTTTTTTTTTTTTTTTTTTTTTTCAACTTAGGGGATGGGGATGGAACCCTTTTCTTTTTCTTTTCCTTTGTGAGTTCTATTGGCATTTTGGAATTTGGTTTGATAAACAAAAGATAGCATGGTTTTTTTTTTTTTTTTTTTTAGTGTTTTTATACTCCTTCTATTCCTTCTTTTCAATACCTACATCTTCATATCCTGTCGTCTTGGCATTTAGGGCGATTGTTATACCATGTCAACTGATCCTTTGGGATTGTCCGCTACTACTGTTATTATTATTACTACATTTTGGTACTATAAATTCTACGGGTTCAATGTTATCAAATAGACGCTAGCTTGGCATTTGTTACTCGTTACTCCTTAACTGGTACTTCATTTGGCACCTAAACTTTATTTCTGTCCTTGGCCGTGGATGTAGATGCATAGAATGGGGAAACTCGCCTGGTTAAGTTGTTTGTCTGCATCATCACTCACTCGGACGTCTCGTCACGGTCTATGCCGCGCTGTGCACCGCCCCAAGCATTGTTAAGCACTCGACCGAGTGAGAATGTATGTGTGCGGATATACCTTTTGCGAGCACGAGGAACATGAACGAATGAGGAGATACTTGTGAGAAATCATGGTCACGTCCCGTTTATTCTCCTCAACCTCAACCTTAACCCCAACCCCAACGTCATCCTTTTTTATGCCTCCACTTGGTATGGTCCGCCAGCGGAGTATGTATACAATTAGAGTACAGACATGCATGATGCCTCAAACAGGATGGTAACTCAAAGCAAAAACAGGTCCTTGGGCAGACAAAAGTGAGGATATGAGCATGAAAGAGACACTACAAAGAATTATTCCGATTCGAAAGCCAGTCTATAACGCAACAGTTGGAAGAAAGAACAGCAAAAAAAAAAAAAAAAATTTAAGCCACACGGCACCTTATAGAAAGAACAGAAGGTTAGTAAGGGTATATAATAAAAAGCACACCAAATATCACTCAATTGCTGTCCCAGTTAGTTGTATCCTACTCCTCCAAATCAGTCCTTTTGGCAACCCATTTCTTCCATTCTTTCTCGCAGTCGCGCCCATGTGTCTCACAGTTGCCAAGATTGAGGATGAAATCGCCATCCGTGTACGCGCCGTCGTCGTTGCTACCGGTACCGGGATAGCTATTCATGATGTTTTGTGGGACAAGTGCGAGCTTCGTGAGGATTGTGGGGTGCCATTGGACGATATGCTCCTATAAAATACCACCATAAGTCTTTGTCCGGTTGAATAGTGTCTAGGGGTGCACACTGACCAGTGCGTGTCTCTCAGCCTGCTGAAATCCATACAGCCTGAAAAGCGGATCAAACCATGCATCGAGTAGATAGTTCGCCCAAGACCCCCTTTTGACCACCATCGCACTAGGATCCAGACCATCTTTGTCCTGCGTCAGCACAAACTGGATGCGCTCCGCGGGGACGTGGCGATAAGTCTTAATAACGCTATCGGGTGGAACGATGGGCACATCACGGCGCATGAGCTTTCCGAGGCGTTCGGGGGCCATGATGTGGGATTCGAGAGAGAGTGTAGGGTTCATAATAATGCTGTTCGAGTCGAGAAAGAAGAAGGTGCTGGTGTAGGGAAACGTTGACATAGCATGGCGGAGAGCGGGGATGCGGGACCAGCCGCTAGGAACAGGTCCGATAGGGTAGTCGCTGGTAGACTTCACAAAGAGACCATAGCCTGTCTGCGTTAGCTGTGTCGAATGAGAAGGTATCAATGTAGGTATGCATACCGTGGGCCTCGGCATATGTGCGGCGGTTCTCGATTACTCTTTCTACGTGCTCCCCCGTGTGCTGTTTCCGGTCCACGAGTAGGACCAAAACGGTGTCTGGCGCATCTGATGGTCGTGATGGGCCAGAGCTTCGGCCAAAGAGCAGGATAAGTATTACTACGAGCGCTATAAGGGCATATATAGGCCGTCGCCGGGAGAAGTATGCGCGTGGGACCGAAGACGCTGCGAGGAAGGGGGAGGAACGGTGGTTCCGAGTTGGGAGCGCGAAGTGCATGCTTGTTAACTACTCCTGCCTGGAGGTGAGAGGAAACGAGTGTAGGGGGTACTGTGACTTTCAATGAATCTGAATATTAAGGGGGGGGGGGAGGTGATTGTTACTGTTATTGTGAGGTTGAGGTTGAGGTTGAGTTTGTGGATGTTATGTGGGTTGTGAGGGGGTTGTTAATTCATGATGTGGTTGGAGGGGAGTGTTAACAGCTGAAGTGGAGTGTGGATAGAAGTTGAATTTGACAGGTCTCCTGAATCTTGGGAGGCTCGGCTTGATCAGCACGTAGAAGCTTCTTATTCTAAAAACGGAAAGGCTTGATTCGTCCAATGTTCTTTAGAGACCAATTCCATTTCTACTGGACTGGGGGGGAGGTTTTTTTTTTTTTTTGCCTGGGGTATTGCTTGCTTGTGAATGATCAAATTTGAACGGAATTGTGAAAGTGAAAAAATTAATAATCCGTCGATATCCCCCCCCCACGGTACTACGTATGTGTGCAGTTCCTAAATATAGATAGAGCACGTCAATGGCAATCTCGAAAATCCCCCATTGCAAAAGCGAGAATGCTGTGTTCCCAGAAACCCTGACCTTGGATCGCGCGCGATGTCGGTCGTTATCGGCCTTTCGGAGAATATTCCCTTCCGATAGAAGGTCACTAGCTACATGTAGTTCAGAAACTGGCCTATAACGGGACTAGAAACAAAACATTCTCCGGTACGAAACATGCCCACACCTCACAGTCAACTTTAAACGTCATGTGCACAATGCTTTCTCTGCAACCAAAAAGCAACACCATAGTGACTTGTCATCAACTCACCATTTACACGTGCTCAACTAGTTGCCTAGTTATCTCCATCTCCACCTTCCGCATATCTGCTCTACATTAGTTCAGCCATCTCAAAAGGAGCGAGATGGTGTGCTAGGACTTTTGATGGTCACGAAGTGGCATATATATGCAGTTGCAATCCCATGTCGGCTCAGGTCTGGAATATTACCTCTATAAACCCCTACTACTGCCACTGCTCTAACTTGGATCACGAGCAGCACCGTGCGTTCTCTTGGCTAAATACCCACTTGCAAGTGCATATATGGACTCTTCTCTCCAAGCTCTCCAAAGTTTTAATGTGTTTATCTTCATCCTAGACCCCTGCGGAGAAGGGGGTGGGATGTATCAGAGTGTGAAACGACGGATACGAGCCGGGAGACTGGGAAGTCTGGGCGTTTGATAGAGAAAGCAAACAAGGTAACCAAGGGAGTAAATTGTTTTGTTTGGGTTTTGACGGTGAATGGATAATTTGGCGAAGGGCTGGGGTGATTAATCCATGATTGGTAAGGGTTTCGTGTTAATGTTTGCTCTGCCCAATAGGAGTTGATAGTAACAGTATTAGGCTTTTTAAAGTTGTATTCTTGGGAGAACCAGCTCGCCGACTGCGTTCTGGGGATTTACCAGAGCATGACAACGTCAAACGCAGCTACTGGAGGGGATCCCCGGATCGGTGAAATTCTTTTAATTTTGAAGAATTGGCACGGGATCTGCAAAATCTTGAATGAGAGAAAAGCAGACAGAAAGAGTATAAAAGAATGGGTGGATAATCGGAATTCACTGAAGGTATTCTAACATGGGTTTTCCCACAATATAACAGCTCAGCTGGATTTATATCAACATTCCTGGTGGGCTTTATACCTTCTTCGAAGGTCTTTCTAGCCCGAATAAAATTACAACCACAACTTACCTCTACTGGCGCTAGCTTGAGGGCATCAGCCACAAAGAGAAATAGATAGACAGAATACAGCAGAGGAGTACCAACCCCCACCGCCAGTTACAAAAAAAAATTACTTGCAATGCCTAAGAAATAATAAAAGAACCAGGCGGGAATTGATTTCCACAGCTTTTTATAAGGTCCAGAACTCTGCTGGGGCTGGAGGGGGAGGAAGAAGGAATAGACAGAGAAAGAAAGATAGGAAGGTGGTGAACATATATACAAGGTATTAAGCTACTTTATGTTGTTATTCTCCAGGAAATTGTACAATTGTAGAATGCATGTGGGGATTTATCTAGCCCGTTAATGCTCGTTTTATATGATTTCGCCGAACACCCACAAGCTAATCAAATACTCCTAGTGGAATTGATAAAGCGACCCTAGTCGGCTCAAGAGTTAATAATTTACGTATACAGTCTCGATCGTATGTGCAACTTACATCAACGCAAATATTTCATTTAAAAACTAATTCGGCCCGGACGACCTACTAATTTCCTGCTGGACATCCGCCAATAACGCGTATATGGTGATACTCTCCATATCATACGCTTTATCACTTCTTTTCCTCCTTTCTGGGGTCGTTGGCGGCGTCGTCGCCATTCCCTTTCCTAGCGGCGAGCATCCACAATTCCCTACACACAGTGCAGCTGCCACATGTTCCAGCAGTTTCTGCTTCACCAGTGCTCTCCTCTCTTCCACCTATGTCTATATCAGTACACAGCCATCACAATAACACAAACCAAAAAGAAAACATACCTTTTCCATCCTATCCTCCCATTCTTCAATTGCTAGATCCCACTCTGCCAATGCCTCCTCTTGTCTCAACAGGCACTCCCGTCTCACACCTTCCCCCGATGCATTTCTCAAATATCCTAAAGTTCTCCCTTGCAGTGCTTTCCTCCCGCTCCGTAGGCTTCGATGCGTCTCCCTAAGAGACTGACATCGGGTCTCTAGTTCACATAGCTCACGACTCAGTACCTCTACATCCCGAGCCCCTAACACCCTAAACTCTTCACTCCGCTGGCGCGCCGCGAGTTGTAGCGCTTGGAGTTGGCTATATGCATAATGCGCGGGGGCCTTCGACGGTCGTATCCCTTGTGGTAAAGGCCCAGATATGTTACTAATCTTGCGGCGGTGCCTTGTGGTCGTAAGTGCTGGTGCCGAGTCCGCACGGGGACGAGTGGGCGGCGGCGAGAATGGCCGCTCCATGTATTTAACGACCACACGAACATTAGCAGGCCGCTCATGCTCAAAGGCTGCTGACCTCTCGACTGGAGACTTTTCTCTGTCGAGGAAAGTTGGAGCCCTTTGCAGCGCCGCCTTTGGCGGGACTGCCGGTGGTTGTGGCGGTTGCTGTGACGGGGAATCGTAGTATCCGTGCAGCTTGTCGCTGGCGTTTTTCGAGGCGAGGTTGACGCCAGGCCAAGGTGTATCAGGGAGACAGACAGGTGATATAGGCCTCTCTATTGGTAAGGTGGAGTTTGAATTGGAGGCGAGATGGGGCGTGGAGAAGGGTTGCGAGGCATTGCGCCAGCCGGGGGCAAGGGCAGGACGCCCCGGGATTGTAGGAGAATCCATACAATCCTCTTGGACGGTGGAAAGGGTGTCGAGATCGGAGGAGCCGCTGCCTTTACGACGAGAGGTGAAAACACTTTTAGCACGGGCAATTGTGGGTGCTTTGAAGGTACCCGGGGAGCCCGGGGAAGGGGAACCAGCAGTGTCGAAAGGAGACTGCTTGGTAGGCGAAGTATTGCGAGAAGTGTAGAGGTTGACAAGACTTTCCTGCGAAGTCTTGGAGAGTGAGGACGAGGATAACTTGCGCTTCTGGAGTAAAGGTCAGTAATCATTCCCGACATTGTGGGGTACAAAACTTTGGGCGTGTATGCTAGCCAAGTAGAACACTTCAATTGAAAAAACTTACCGGAGTCTTTACAGCAATCGTGCAGGGAGAAATGTGCTTCGGCGGCACTGGCGGCGGAATATCAAGACTGCCGCCGCGCGTTGAGAATGGGAATAAACTCATTATTGTTTGAGTATGTTCAGGGAATTTGAAACTGGACGATTTGAACGTTTGGGAAAGCTCCCAAGGGCCGAAATGAGGGAGAGAAGGAATAAATAGATGAATGAGAGCGCCAGGGACCGCAGTAATCGAAAAAGTAGTTTCGATAATGTTGAGGCCAGCCTCTATTTATAAGTCTTTCTCCTCTATTCTTTACGCTCTAGTAGCTATCTCTTCGATAATCTGCAGCGAGTGATCGATCTGTGAAAGACGGATGGATGTTGGAAAATGACAACCGATCCGGAGGTTCTTACATATATAACATTCATCAGTTTTGGAATTTTCGACTAATTAATCTAGGTTTGCAATTCCCTACACTCTTCCCTCGGAGGATTTGCTTGGTAGTGCAGTGCTCTGTGGGAGGCAGACATACCCCTGCAGCTGCATGTTTCGAACAATTTCAGGCCAGAATACAGGCACCTGTCCCCTACTCGTAGCTTCCTGGAGTTTTTGGACGCGACTGATATTGCATATCATACAAAAATACGCCAAGCTCCTGATTTTGGGTGTATGCAATAGCGGTCCAGTTCAAAAACGTCAGGAAGCTACGAGTATTGGAGGGGGTATTATAGTCAGTCATGATCCGGAAGAGAAATAGAGTAGGTGGTATTTTAGTGGTTGCTGCACGAACCATGTACCACTGGACACAATATTGCTTATCACGGGTCGGAGATCACTAGATCAACCGCATGCCGCCGTTATTTTCTTTTCTTTTTCTTTTTCTAGATATGGCTTACTTCTCGCAGCTATGTCCAACAACTGTCGCGTTTCTACGTGGGTAGGCAGGCAGGAACAGAAAGACGCATGTGAAAATGCTTAGCTGCTCAAGACAGCGTCCTCCTTATACACCACTGTCTGCCTTCAGTTGCGGGGTGAATGAACCGAAACTTTTTTTCCCGGAAAAACAGGTATGCATGGAGTAAAAAACCTGTGCAAGTTGTGTGATCAATTTGGATCTTGCGTTATTCCAGAGCCCACATCTCTTTGTGGTCGTATGCCCCCGGAAAGGCCTAGGCAGTGCACAATCGAACTTTTGTTTTTTTAATCGACGAGTCACGGGCACCCCCGATACCACTGGATGGATAGATGTACCTACCTAGGACAGTCAGGGTAGGGTTATCAAAACATGGTGTGAAACATGCTGCTGCTTTTTACCACAACTAACCCCATTCCTATCAAGTGGCCGGCTGGGCATCCTTAAGGGCAATCTTGGACATCCTGTTAATGGATACATGGAAACTATCTTTCCTTAGTAACTACATTAACTAGCTGGTTCCAGCCAATAGAGAAACTCTAGCTACAGAAACTACTGCTCGAACCTTAGGCCTATGAATGACATATATCAGGAATTGCAATATGAAATCTCTATATATCTATGAAGGTTGACTTAATAAGGGAGAGGAGAGGCCAATGCTTTCTGATTCTCTTCATGTGTATGCCTGTCTAACCACAGGTGCCCACTATTGCGTCAGTATCATCCGATGAATGTGAATGATTCGCAGAGCATACATACATATTGACCTTGCACGCAATAATGTCACAGCACCGACAAAAAAAAAAATCACCGTTTATTTCCGGAGAACATGGGCACGTATTGAAAACTGAAAATTGTTACAAGGTGGTTACCAGGATATAAGGAGATGAGACATAGTTGGCCAAGTAATAGGATCGAGGGATGTGGGTAATAGAATCAAGCTTTTTTCTTTTTATTATTATTTTTACAGCAGTCTTGCCTATTTAGTCCTCGGGTGCAAAATATAGGCATTGTGCATGAGAGAGCCGAGAGAAGGCCAAATAAGGGTGTAGGCAGAATGATAGAGCGAGGCTAGAGGAGGGGGAGGATGGGATAGATTCTTCAAACTCTTTTCCTATATGAGTCGTTCCCTACCGAAACGCCTTTGCTAGCATGAGTGAGGCTGTGAGTGGACACCAAGTTGAAAGCAGCTATGGAGAACTGATGGGCGGGGCACGCTGCAATGCCGACGGGTGTAACACCGCCAAAGAGGATGGTGAGGATTCTTTCCCTTGTCTCTGCCCTTCCATGTCCACGTGCATCAAAATTCTTTTGGTGGAGTTGTGGTATTGGGCGTTCTAGGCATGTGTACCTCCTACCTTCGTCATGGCTACATGTAGCTACATGTACGGTACTCTATGGCCTTGTGTTGTGTGTCTCTTAACAAAACGGGGATTTAGTGTCAAATGAGCGAAAACACAATACATACAACTCCCTAGCTGGGTCAAAATAGAGTGTGAACGACAAAGTAACACCCCCAGCAAAGTTGTTGCATCTGAGGGTTGGCGTACAATTAGGGTTATCGCAACTGATTGTATGCTCGCCTTGGCAAAAAGAAACAATGTCTTACTTACTCAGGGGAACACATGGGGGTTACAGATCAATGATATTAGCCAATAGATAACCGCAAAAGCACCTGTAGCGGCCGCAACTTCATTTCGCTACAGGACGAGAGTGGATAAGGAACCTGGTAAATTTCCCACCGTAGTGGTGGTACGGGTACATCTACATTCAGGCATAGATACCCGTGTAGGATGACAAGTAACCCTCACTACAGATCGCCTTGGCTCGTTGTTATTGACTTTCTTTTCTTTCCTTTTCTTCTCGTGTGTTGAGACTTATAGGTTTCCCAAAAGGCGCTCGCCATAACGTGCGGCGTTCCATTTTTTCTTTTCCGGGTGGACATTGTTCATTCCTTTGGGCAACTTGTCCGATCCCAAAACCTCTCAATGTCGGTTGTTATTCGACCTGTCTTCCGTGGAAATGCGTGAGGTATGTATTGGGAGGTACATTTGGTCGGCTCACAAGGCAACTTCTCCCGTGCAGACCCGGCAGCCTGGAAGCTTGATTGACACTTTTGACAAGCGAGGTACCCTGCAGACAGTAAAACGTTGGATTGTTTTTCTGCTGTTTTAAAATAAAAAGCCCCAGCTATGGCCTGCTGCAGCAAGTTTAAGGAGTAACTAAAGGCTGTGCGGCTAAAGGGGGGGGGGCGAGTGGGAGAGAAAGAAGCAATAATTGTTGCTGTGATAAATGGAAGAAAGGGGAGAAGACAAAATTGGCAGCGTCATTACTCGAAGGGATCATAATTCTCCGGCTGTATCTGTGGGGTACCGCGAGATATATCATAATTAATAAATCGATAGTTATCTATGAAAACTACGAGCTGATGACCCAGGATCAGGACTATCCTGGGACCACATGGCAGATAGACAACAGGCAGTAGTAGACCAGGGGAAACGGTGATACAGGCAACTTTGCCGGCATTAGGTATCCTATATTGGGGGTCAAAAGTGCAGGTTGGTATTACACACCACTTTATCCGAGTGAGCGTTTGTGTCTGGGGGATATTCCCTAAGACGAGCTGGAACCAATGGCAATGGGCATCATACCGCCTTCATGCACATTGAGGATCGCCGCTGGAACCTGTTTTGTTTGGGAATGACGGTGAGGAAGGAAAGATCAATATATATGGGGAAACAGCTACTATATCAGATGAGGGTTATGGGACCAATACTTGGTTGGGGATAGGGCCTCTATAATTGGACGCACTACGGGTGAAGGGGTGTGGTGTACTTCTTGTGGGAGAGTAGGTAGGAGAGTTTAATTTTGATATCTTGGTATACCCTGCTCTGGGATTGGTTGGTCTTAGGCCCCCGATTGTACCTACAGGATATATCTGGGACGGAACTGACAGAAGAATGCAAGTAATCAATAACACCGATATAATTACTTTAGCAGCGTGCGGAGGGGGCCGTGATGAGGGGCCCCATAAGACAAGTTTAACATGGCACATACCAAGGATACGCCCACACAAACCTAAAATTCTGTAGTGCATATATAATATATATCAGCGCGAAAACAATATAACCTAGGTACGAGACTTGATCCTTTGTATATCACTCCCCAAAAACACGACACCAGAAGCGGAGTTCAAACGTGCTGCACTAGTGGCAAATAGGTGATCCGACCAAGCGCCCGCTCCTACAGTTGCATTTAGATCTACGCTTCTTGCGTGATCAAGAAGCCGAATCTTCGAAGACGACTCGCAGCACGACTCCATACTCAAATTCAGCGAAAAAGGGGGGTCGAGACCATATTAGGATGCTCAACGGCTTCAAAGACCATAAATGGAAATAATGTCGCTCTCCATCTTCTCAATTGAGATTTTCTACCGGCGTGATCTCGATTCTAGGCGACTATGCACGCTGATAATAATCGAAACGACGTGATACGGGATGCAGTTCATACCCTATGTTTTTTTTTTCCCTGATATTCGCGCTCGGGATATGTGCGTAACAATATGCAGGTTGTTAACCCTGCTAGTCAACTAGATAGTATGAGAGTTTTCCGGGGATTCCATGCAGGGGACGGGGGAGAATGTCACATATTCCTCTTGGGTCTTAAATGTCCGAAGGCTTGATTAATGAGCCGGTAAAAGCTACCACAATTATCTATAACCCATACAACCTGGTCAGCGAGTTTATGGTTACAACTCGTCCAGTTTCATGTGATACTGCAAACATTTCCCCGTTGCCGATACACCTCGTACCCCAGTCCGCCCTTGTCCGGCCGGAAAACAGGGCGCGATCATGGCTGATCACTCATGGGTAATATTTATTAAGCAATCTTGTGGACTAGCCAATAGCGGAAGTTTAATGGCTTGGCTTGGCGTGGCCCTTTTTGATCACTTTCATGCATGCGCCAGATGTTCTCGGTTGGGGTGCAACGAGAGGAAGCGTAAAACACCGTAGTAATGAAGTACACAATGTGCGTATAGAAGCTGGGCCATTTATGTTGGCTACATAAAATCCTAAAGGCTCGGGATTCGGCTTCGAGTTTATCAAGTATTGGAGTGTTTATTTCCATGTGCATGTGTTGTACTGCCCTGCATGTTAGCGCAACAATGATATTCATAATGCATTGGATTTTATCATTGGCGGGCAAGAAAATATCAGTATTAAATACTGACTTTGATTTTAAGTCACGCACAATTATTAGGTGGTTAGGGGGGGGGGGGGTTAATCTACACAAGATGATTGTACGCCTATGGGATGTCTACAGCCACTCCGCAAAAGTGTTCGTGATCCGGATTTAGTGTGACATGTCTGGCTTGAATAAAGAACCAAGGTGTGTGCTGGAATGTTTAAAATATCAACCATGTATCAGTCAATAGTACCCGAAATTGATATTAGATTTCTATAATATTAGTGTTTTTACCCACAAATTTAATAAAATTATTTGGATACATTTCAGTTACTCAAATTGACCTCAAAGCTATCTTGCACGTTTGACCAAGTTGGGTATGAATCACGAACACTTCTGGAGGGTGACTGTGCATAGTAAGCATGGTGCTGGCGTGAGCATACATGTTTCCCATTCCAAGGTCGACTGGATTTAAATGTTGCTGTGAAAGTAACACATTGTTATGCGCCAAACCGGAAAGACAGGGGGGCGTTGGAGATAACGGAGTTACGAGAGCGGGGTAAGGGTTAGGTATCGAGCTCTAAACACGAAGCACCGAGAGACACAACACGACAAACGTATTCAAGAGAGTCGGACTGTGACCGATTGAGCGGTTCTGGGAAGGATCGAGTTTGATACCGATTGGAAGGATTTTCGGAACTCGGACACATTACACAAAGCGAACAATACTTGAAGAATTTAATCGTAATATATTCTTAACACCTAAAGCCTATCACGGCGTAGCACGAAGACACAATGCAAGCGTGAAGGAAAAGGGTTTAGTTGGGTTTCCATTTGTCAGTGAAAAGTTATATGGGTTTCCGTTCGGTTCTGGGGTTACAGGGATTAATGAATCACTCGCTTTGTAACGTATCTCTCATATTCTTCTATCTGATTCTATGGATGAGTAAGCGAAGGAAGTCTTTGGGATATATATAAGGCCTCGCGCCATATTAGTTCTCTTCCTTTCCTTTTTCTTCACGCAACCTTCTTTGTCGTTAGGAAATACTATTGTTTGACTTCAGGTACTCTACGAACTTCGAACTACTTGCACCCTGAACCCGAGGGTCCCCAGTCACGAATACTAAAGGTATTGAGCACTATCCTTCGGTTCGTATCGTGAACAACCGCCGATCGTGTCACACTCCTCGCTCAGAACACTCCGTAAGATACAACGGAAAGTCTTAGACCCATCCGTGATAAAGCCGAAGAAACAACCCGTAGAGAAATAAAACCCAAGCGAAAAAAACTTCAATACAACAGAAAGATTACATAAGGAAGAAAAAAAAAGGAGACAGAGAGAAGATGGAGCCATTTATATACAAGGAGATGCCGAAACACCGAGATACGATTAGTAGTCTGTACAACGGAAACTCATGGAAGCATGTCAAAGAAAATTACAAGAAAGAGAAATGATCGTTATATGAAAACCCAAGAGAAAACCCAAACAGGAAGCAATAACCCAAAGCCAATACAACAAAAACCCAAAACGAGATTTTTCCTCTGTAATCTAAAACAATATATGAAATGCCGTTAGGCACATTTGTGGTGGTGTGGTTATATATGATTTATCCACACAACTGTTATTATTAGAATATAAGTAAGAACCTCTATGACGTTTAAATATCTTTGTTACTGCTGAGCACCGGAGAGAGACAGTCTTAGGAGGCGGGGTAACTCTTCAGAGTTAAATGGCTGAGCAGGAGAGAGAGAAGTCTTAGGAGGCAGGGTAACTCTTGAGTTAAATGGCGATAAGGTAGATTATCTCGTCTAAGTAGTGAAACGAAGGTACCAATAGATGATTAAATGCGGCTGTCATAAACTAAGCAAGAAGCGCGATGGAATGTATTCAGGGAAGGGACTATAAACGAGGAAGGTTACGGAGGATCGGATGGAATCTGCGTCGAAAAGATTTTTTCAGGACGTAGAAGGTTTAACGTAATATATTCTTAGCGAACAATAGTAGAAATAAAGCGAAAAAACGTCTAATACGGGAAGATTGCGTGAGGAAGAAAGGAAAGGAAAACGAAAGGGAAAGGTAGAATGGCATATATACAAGTGACGCCGAGACGCCGAGACATGATTAATAATCCGCGCGACGGAAAGCTTCGCGAAGCAGCGTCGAGGAAAATTCTGAGGAAGAAAGCGATCGTTCTGCGAGCCGAAAAGAAAATCAAAGGAGAAGTGATAACCCGAAGGCAATCTGTGAGAAGCGTCGATGCATGCGCCATGATCCAAAAGGCAAGCGGTTAGAGTTCGGAGGCGATAAGGTAGATTATTTAAGCGTCTGAAGTAGTGAACGTGGAGAATATAATAGAGAATTTCGTCTTGGTTGTCATTATCGTGGATGGATCTAGGCGCTACATGTAGTATCTTCTGAGATTAGGCGAGGCCGAAAGTCTGTGACAGAAATTTAGGGTAGTTAGCGAGTCTGAAGGAGACGGGTTCGATACCTTTAGTATTCGAGGGCTATAGGGCCGAGCATGTAGTTCGGAGTTAAATGCGCAATCTTAGAAACAATAGTATTCCTAATAATGAAGGTTGCGTGAAGAGAAAGGAAAGGAAGAAACTAATACAGGTGGGAGGCGAGGCCTCTATATATATCACGTAACCTTGCTTACTCATTCATAGAATCTGATAGAAAAGAGCATAAGAATCGTTCTGATCTGAGTGGTATTTCGTTAATCACTTGTGTCCGGAACCGAGCGGAAGCGTAGAACTTTCTTGTGAAGCGCTCATGGCTTTTCCTTCAACTTGCATGTGCGTCTTCTGTGGTGATATATCTTGGAGTCCTCTGAGGCCTACGATGAGGCACTGGGCTTTCGTGGGTACCGATCGTGAAAGTCTTTTCTGAGTTCGAGTGTTCTGGTCTTACGGTGGCTCTTAGGATGGTTAAATCGTCTTCGGTGTATCGTCTCGTATTAAGTTTCGCGGCGTCGGCGAGTCCAAGCTAGCGTCTCTTAAATTCTCTCTCTCCCGATCTCAGCGGGGTGGAGGTGGTTGACTTTGGCGGTCGGGTCTCAGCTCTGGTGATAGTAGTGAGGCGTGGAAGACTGGGTGGACTTTCGTTGAGGTAGGGAGGTGGAGTTCATGGCGCATAGGGGCTGACTCTTCGCGATATGGTGTAGGGGTAAATTCTTCATCCGCTTCTTGACGGTCTCTTAGTTAATAGATTCTTTGTCGATAGCCATCGCTGTCTCCAGTCATATAAGCGTGGTGCGGGACCCTGTGGGCATTGGCGATTCCTCACCGAATCCTCTCCGGAACATTTCCGCTTTCAAAAAGTCGAAGACTTGCGACGTATCTCTTCTTAGGGTGTTGGCGTAGTGCTTCGTTGGTGGTGACTCCATGCCGTAGGAAGGCCAAAATTCATTCGGGGTTCAGTCCATGGATTTCTTGGAGCGGTGACATGTTGGTTGATTCGGAGGCGTGATTATTTGTTCTTGAATTCAGTAGGGTAGATGTCTGTCCAATTATCACTGCTGGTAGTCGCGTAAACTACGGAGATATTGTTCGTTATAGGCGTTGATCCTCTCCGTTTGACCATCTGTCTGAGGGTGAAAAGGCTGTGGAGTAATGTGGGGATATTTCAGTCGTTCATAATCTTCAAAAGTCGGCGTGAACTGTGTCTTGTGATGCGAGACTATTGTTGTGGGTAGCATGTAGGCTTCAAATGTTTTAGTATGCGTCGGCGACATCCTAGCGTTGGCTTCTTCTGTGGTGGGGATGAAGTGTCTCATTTTGTTGAGCGATCAACAACGAGGATTGCATTATCTGCATTCTTCGTTGGTAGCCTTGTGACAAAAGTCCGTTGAGATGTCTGTGCGGCAGGGACTTGTAGTGGTCGGAGCTCGCAGGGGTGAGCTTCAATTTGCCTTAACTTCTTGGCAGGCGTGGCAATTCATGGCGTAACGATCTGTGTATTTGCGTGTTGGTAGTATCTTCGCGACTGGCAGTTCGAGTTTTCGCTCTCAAAGTGTCCTGCCGATGGTTTGTCGTGGTGTTCTTGAAGCAGTAGTAGTTGGAGTTAACCCGTATTCGGGAGGTATACTTTCCGGCGGTATAAAGTAACCGCCATCGTTTTCGGCGCGTTCGGCGAGGAGATTAGTTTTATCTGCTTAGTCGTTTTGAAGCATCTCGAGGATCTTGGATGGCGTGCTATCAATTTAGTAAGCTTTGGCCATTAATTAATTAAGCGGCGATTGGGCGTTCGCTTCAGCGGGTTCGTTTGATAAAGAAGCCGTAACAAACTAGTTTAAAATCCAAATTTTTTCTTCTTCAAGATCGTTTGACTTGATGTCTTTAGGCGTTCATCACTCCTTTGGTAGGTCACCTTTTGACCTTCTGGTAAGTCATCTGGCTTGCACTTGTTTCCTGGTCAGTCTTGGATTACAAAATCAAATCGGGATAGAATTCTGACCAGCGTGCTTTGTAAATGGGTTATCGCGGACCGTCGCCGACAACGAGTCTAGGCCCGTTCCATTCTCAAGCAGGCAGTTGAGGAAGCGGGGTTGTGTGAGTAATCTGTACTCAGGATTTCCTAGTTGGGTTTCGGTTCGCTAAGTGTTGTCGGCGTGGTTTCTTCCTTATATATTTCTCTGTTCCTTGTCATTTCTCGCTCGGGGTGGTGTGATGTCATCGGTGGGTTGTCTATCAGTTTCTTGAGGTTCGGTTGCGTGAAGACATACGTATATATAGTCGCTGTTGTCGTCTCTCTCTCTCTCTCTCTCTTCCTTTCTTCTTCACGCAACGTCTTCTTTCGCTAGTTAGTTAGAAGTCAAAATATCGCGTACTGGTTTAACCCTCGCAAATCGATGAAGTCGTACACTGAGTAAAACGCCTTGAGCACTCCAGAAGCGGTCGGTAAAATGCAAATGCTGAGCCCCGAACCTCAGGCGGTATCAAGCCCGTCCCGTGTTCCCCATGACGTCTTGCAGTCGCTTCTCTGTCTAATCGCGGCGTCGTCCGTTAGATTACGTTGCGTGCAATTTCATCGACTCCTGGTACCGAGATCATGACTACCTCTGCGGCGGTAATTGGGCCCAGCCCCAGACACTCGAAGATTTTCAACAACAGTACGCGGAAGATCGTCGCTACTGTTCGCCAACCATTGGAAACATCCGAACAGAGAGAGCAGGCTCGCGCAGCCTAATGCTGAGAATGTCGCGGCAGCCATCACGAGCTAGAAGCGAGGTAATGGAGTTCTTCTCCCAAGTTCTTGAACAACGAACTCATTCGCCTCCTCCGAGCCAATCGGGGTTCATCCTCCTCCTCCTCACTCCGTGCGAGGATCAGCCAATCCAGCCTGCGAGCCGCCCGTTCAGAAAGGTTGATCCCCGTATGACGGTTCTCGCACCGCCTCCGTCCCTTCATCACCCAACTCCGCCTCAAGATGGTGGCCAACGCGATCGATTCCTGCTCAGCAACAAGCTTCGCATCTGTAATCAACCTCTATCTGGCCGAGCTCTAGACCAGGTCATGCCCTGGTGCGAGGAGAAACAGATCGAGCTTCGCCAATCTAAAGCCCTTGTCACCATCCTAGAAGTCGCGTTTGGGGATCCCGACAGGGTAGCCACTCTTGCGGCGCAAGTTGGAAACTCTAGGAGCTGGGAACTTCTCAGCCTACTATCACGAGTTCAGCGCTTGGTTGCGGATGTCGAGTGGAGCAAGCGCAAAAAGCACTCCCTCACTCAGGGCCTCTCCCACGATCTCCGTAGGCAATGATCCATGCGCGGTCCCACCACCTTGAAGCAGTGCGTCGCATTACTACAACAATTGGACAATCGTATCGAGGATGCAAAGTTCGCTCCCGCCCTGCCTTTTCTGTCCCTGCCCGCGTCTTTCAAGTTCCAGCCCCGCACCTCTGCCCTACTCCTGCTTCTCAGTTCTCTCATCCTTCACACGGTAGCGATGGATTTATCTAACCTCCGTTCCGTGGTCGCTTTGTCAGCTGCGCTCGGCGCATCTCCCAGGCCTCTGTATTGTGGCTGGTGCAGTTATTGTGGAAACAGAGCTGCTCTCTCAGTCCTCCCTGCTCTCCGCTCTCCTTTCTCCCTGCTCCTCTCTCCTGCTCTAACGTTTCTTCTGGTCCATTCTTCTTCCTCCTTTTCTGCTTCTGGTTCTGGGTCTTCTGGGTCATCTTTTCCTTCTGGTTCTCTTGGTGCTTCTGCTTCTTCTTCTTCTGGTTATGATTCCTTTGGCGCTCCTGTTATTTCCAATAATCCTTTTCACTTTGCCCTAGGCTAGCCGTCGGGAAACAAGGACAGCTTGGCCTAAGTGGCTTCCATAACTTCCCACATCTCGTGTTTTGTCTGTACTTTCGGTTTCTAGTTTCTCTGTTTCTTCTGCTGTTGGTTTATCAGATACTTGATCATCTTGTCGTTTCGTGTTCACTGTCTGATAAAAATAAATCTGTTAAATCATACGCGTTAGTAGACACTGGAGCATCCGGAATTGCTTTCATCGACGAAGATTTGCATCTTGTAATCTTGTACTAAACCCCTACCCCAATAGCTCCAAGTCATCGATGGAAGAAATCTCCTCGGTGAAATCACCCACACTGCCCAATTCTCCTTCGCGTTTCTGGTCACTTTGAAAACCTCACTGCCTTCGTAAGCTGGGACATTCTGCTATAGTCCTTGGAATTCCCCTGGCTCCGTCGTCACAATACTAAACTAAACGCGAGCAATTCCATCACCTTCGACTCCGCGTTGTCTCCGGCTCTGTAATGACGATCCTTCCCTCTGCGATTCAAGGCATCTCCTCCCTCTACCGAACACATGACGCGGAGATAGAAATCGTGTGGCGACTTTTGCAGAAGAATCGAAAGGACTCGCGGTTTCGCCTAATTCTCACTAAGAACTGGGGGACCTCACATAACCCGATTCCCTCATGGGCGAGAATCACTGACTGCCTAACCTTCATGTCAGAACAGGAAGCAAACCTCCTCCTCACCGGCCTCGACAACAAAATACCTCTACAACCTGGCTCCACTTTTGGCCCAATGTGCAGCGTGTCCAGAGAGGAACTAAAAGTCCTAATGGAATACATCGATAAGCGTTTGGCCAATGGGTTCATCGACCAGCTCGTCAGCGGCTCCCCCGTCCTGTTGTCAAAAAAACCAGATGGTGGGCTCCGCTCTGTGTCGATTACCGAGGGCTGAATGCAATAACGATCAAGAACCGGTACCCCTGCCTATCTAAGAAACCTTCAACATGCTTTGAGTCAGGCCAAATGGTTCACCAAACTGGACCTCAAAGGAGCTTCTGAACCTGGTTGAATGGCAGGAGAGGAATGGAAAACTGCGTTTAGAACCGCGCCGGCCATTTCGAGTATAAGGTAATGCCTTTTGGACTAACCAACGCCCTGGGACATTCCAGCACTTCATCAACGACACTCTGCGACCATACCTGGACCACTTCTGTACAGCATACTTGGGCGATGTTTTGATCTTCAGCAATGATCGAATCGCGTCGAGAGAAAAGTGTTGAAAACTTTGATTTCTGCCGGTCTCTATGGGACCCCTGAGAAATGTGAATTCCACGTCCAGAAACCAAATACCTGGGACTAATCATCACCGGAAGGCTTGAAAATGGATCGCGGAAGGTAGAAAAGATCCGCAACTGGGAAAGTCGAAATCGGTAAAGGAGATCCAAGAGTTCAAGGGTTTGCCAATTTCTACCGACGGTTCATCAAAGATTATCAGGATAAGCCGCCCCATGACCTTGCTGACACATAAGAACACCCCTTCGTGTGGTCCCTGACTGTGAAAAAGCATTAGGAACTGAAGATCGCCTTCACTTCCTACCCAATTCTCCGACCGGACCCGAAAGAAAGGCTATTGTGAAACCGGCGCCTCCGACTACGTGTCGGCCGGTGTCTTCTCCCAATCGCCGATGATGGGCTCCTGAGTAAACTTACTTCAACAAACAACATACAGCCGAATGTAACTATGAAATTCTGACAAGGCTCGCTGCGGTAGTACAATCTTCGAGGAATGGAGATCAGAACTGCAATCGGTAGCGGAACCAATAGAAGTCTGAGCGACCATCGGAATCTGGAATATTTCATGACCAAGAGGAATCTAAACCGCCGTCAAAAGCCCGTTGATGCGAGTTCCTATCACGCTTCAACTATAAAATCACATACCGGAAGCGAGGGAAAACCTGATGCGTTGACTAGGAGATCAGGAGATCTGCCTGGGAGGATGAGCACCTACTACATCAAAGTCAAGTGGTTTTGAAAAGTCAAAACATTGATCGTAAAATTTAAGTTTGTTCGCTTCTTCGTCAAATGAAGCCGCCGAAGATCTGACACATAAAAACTGTTTGACATTGCATACACTAAAGACTCGTTCGACCAAGATCATAGAAGCTCTCCGCCGGGGTGATAACCACTCCCGAAATCGCGTTGGCGAATATTCTACCGCCGTGGGTTGTTAACTCTCAGGTAAACTCTATGTCTTAGAGATAAGAATTGCAGTTCTGCTCCTCCGGGAACATCGCGATGCACCATCCGCTGGACATGTAGGTAAAATTTAAGACTTTCGAACTCCTGTCGCGAAGTTACTATTGGCTAAGATCACGGCGGTGGTCGGCCGGTATGTCTGCTACGCGTTGCAATCGAAGCAAAAGCCTCTCGGCATCTTGCCCGAGATACTCGTCCTCTACCGGCCCTCTCAGCGTCGCTTCATCTATCAATGGATTTCGTTACCGGTTTACCCCTAAGTCGTGGGAAGGATGCTATCTTGGTAGTTGTGGACCGACTATCCAAGATGAAACACTCATCGCGCAATACCACCGCGGGATCGGAGGAACTTACCGGTTGTTCATCAGCGTATGGAAACTACGGCCTCGCCAGCATTGTCTCGGACGAGGCACTCAGTTCGTCCGCTTTTGGAAGTCTCTCTGCCGCCAACTCAAAATCACCGTTCTTGGTAATTCGGCCTTAAAGCGGATGGACAAGCGGAGCGTCTTCTTGAGGTCGTGGAACAATACCCGGAGTTATGTATCCTACCAACAGGGACGACGGCTGACTGGTTACCCATCGCCGAGTTCACGACCAACAACGCGGTGTCTGAAACTAAAGTATCGCCATGTAACTATGGGTATAACCCCGATTCACGGAGACCTCTGCACTACCGCCCTCTTGGGGCACCACAGGACACAACGCTTAGCCACCCGTCTCGCCGAACTCATGGGGCGCAAAAGCGAGATGGAGTCTGTTCAAGCCCGTCGAAAGCAGCAAGCCTTTCACGCCCCTGCCTATAAGGTGGGCGGCGAAGTTTGAACTCAGCGAAGAATATCCAAACCACCAGACCCGCCAAGAAACTCGATTGGAAACGTCTCGGTAGGTTCAAAATAAAGAAAATCATAAGCCCTCTGTTATGAACTCGGCCTTCACCTCCAGCGAAGGTTCACCCAGTCTTTCACGTATCCAAACTCGAACCTTGTGCTGTTGACCCTCGACCATATACCCTCCGGCGCCCCGGTCGTCGAAGGCGAAGAGGAATGGGAGGTCGAGGAAATCCTCGACTCACGGTTCTGATATAAGTCTCCAGTCACCTGGTCGATTGGAAAGGTTCTGATCTTGACATGGGAACCAGCGAGAACGTCTCCAACTCACCGGCACTCCTGTCGCTTCCACCGCCTCTACCCCAGCCGAGCCTCTGAAGCTCTCACGGGCTCGGCCTGAGAGAACTACTATCGCGGACCGTCGCCGACAAGAGGTCTGGCCCGTTCCATTCTCAAGCAGGCAGTTGAGGAGCGGGGTTGTGTGAGTAATGTACTCGGGATTTCCTAGTTTGGGTTTCAGTTGCTAAGTGTTGTCATGGCGTGGTTTCTTCCTTATATTTTCTCTGTTCGCTTGTCATTTCTCGCCGGGGTGGTGTGATGATAAATCGGTGGGTTGTCTATCAGTTTCTTGAGTTCGGTTGCGTGAAGACCCTTCTGTATATATAATCGCTGTTGTCGTCTCTCTCTCTCTCTCTCTCTCTTTCCTTTCTTCTTGCGCATAGCGTCTTCTTTTATTTAGTTAGTTAGAAGTCAAATATACTTGATACTTTGGTTTCTTCTCCTCGTCGGTAGTCAGCCCGACCCTAGTCACAGAACCAGAGCATCAGACGGTACCAAGCCCGTCCCGTCTTGAGCCCGAACCTCAGGCGGTATCAAAGCGTCCCGTGTTCACAAGTCGCTGAAAGCGTCTGAGTCCTTCTCCTGTCTAATCGCGGCGTCGTCCGTTAGATCGGTTGAGCATCTTGGTCGTCATGAAGTATTCTAGGTTGCGGTGGTCGTTAGTACCTTGATTGGGTATTGTCCGACTCAGAAGTATCTCCATTCTTCAAAGACCGAATGATTGCCAGTAGTTCTTTATCGTATATTTCATAATTACTGTTTCGGCTGGTAAGTGTTTCTTGGAGAAATCTGTGACGGGGTGCAGTATTCTTCGTCGTCCGCTGTGATAAGATGGCCCCGATCGTAGTCTGAAGCGTCCGTTTCTACTATCGCTGGTCTGTCCGGGTCCCAGTGCCGTAGTATGGGTCTTTGTTGTAAATGCCTTCTTGAGTTTTTGAAAGCTGCTTCGGCCTTTGTCTGACCCATCTAACGTTCTTTTTGTTAATGCTGTCAGGGGAGACCACTCTTGAATACCCTAGAATGAAGCGTCTGTAGAAATTTGCGAAGCCTAAATTCCTTGTCGTCCTTTAAACAGCGCAGGGTCCCCCAATTCCGTATTGTGGAGACTTTCTCCTCGTCCATTTTGGTACCTTCAGAAGTTAGAACAAATCCTAGGTATTTTGTTTCGTGGACGTACCATTCGCACTTCTCCGGCTTGAGGTGTACCTGATTATCGCTCAGGATTTGTAACACCTTGTTGACATGTTCCTTATGTTCTTCCAAGGTGTTGGAGTAAATTAGGATGTCGTCAGGGTATCTTTGTTGCGAAATTAGGTAAGGTCTTAGCATATCGTTGACCCAATGTTGGAAGGCTCCGGGTGCGTTGGTTAATCCAAACGGCATGACTAAATATTCAAAGTGACCATATCGTGTCCGAAAGGCTGTTTTCCATTCGTCCTCCTCTTTGATTCTGAGTTGGTGGTATCCATCGCGTAGGTCCAGTTTGGTGAAATACTTGGCCGATGACATACCCGCGAAGGTTTCTGGAGTCAGTGGTAAGGGGTGTCTGTTTTTGATTGTTACCTTATTTAGCCTTCGATAATCCGCGCAAGCGTAATGATCATCGGCGCTTTTTGACAAAAATAGGCGGCTGGGGAATGCTGTGGCGGATCCTTCCTTTAGCGAGTATTCGGCCAGATAGTCTCGTGGGGCTTGAAGTTCTTCCTAGTCATCCCATACATGGGGCGAATGATCTGTTTCGCCTTCTTGTAGGTTGATAGGGAGGTCGTAATTTGTTCGGTGAGGAAGTCTTGACGCGTTGTTCTTTAGTAGGTGTAGGAATTGTTGGTGATCGAGTGGTACTAGGTCGAGGGGGTTGCCCTTTGTTGTTGCTAGGATGTCGTCTAGTGCCTTCAGAGTGGTGGAGTAGAGATGAATTCCTCTGCGTTGCTTTTCTTTGATTAATGTTTTAAAGCTGACAGTTGAAATGTGGGTGATTGGTTTGGTGGGAGGTTCTATGGAGATCCCTCTAACTGTAACGGGTTTTTTCTCGAGGCAGCAGTGTTTTAGGCAAATAGAGTCGAGCATAGCTCGTTGGTCTTTAGTCGAATGGTAACTTGGTGTCTTCGCATCCATGGTATTAAAATTACGATAGGATAGTGCCGAGTTGGGTTACAAAAAGGGGAGTTGTTCTTGGTGTCCATGAATATCAGAACTTAGTGTGGCGGTGTCTGTGGCCTTTCACGATTCTATGGGTCTACCATCGATAACGTCGATTTGTCGGGGTATTTTGAGGGGTAGTAATTAATTTGTGGTGAACGAAGGATTTATCTATGAATCCGTGTCGGACACTCCAGTATCAATAAGAGCAAATGATGGAATAACAGAATCTTTATTTTGAGAAATTGAGCGCGTTACGACTAATTGATTCCCATCCATATCATACCAAAACTGAAAAGCAGAAACAGAAAGTTTAGAAAAATCCTTAAAACATCCCGGGCTGAACCACTCAAGCCAGGGATAAATCTTTTCTTTTCATCATCGCCGGAGGTCTCTTCTTCCACCCGAGTCTTCCTGCTCCGTATTCCAGTTCTAATCAATCTTTCCTCTCATCGCAGGAGGCGGCGTTCAAAGTGGTGCTTGGGGTATTCGCTTTACCAAAGTGTCACTCCATATAATAACGCGGCTCGGCGGGCATCTCGTTCGAAGTCTGGGTGTCTGCGGCCGGCAGAGATCCGTGGGTGCGGCACCTCCGTGCTGTGAGGGTGTCCCGCTGGAGGAGGCGTGGCACCGCAGGGCAGTGCAGTCTGGGGCAGCAGGGCAAAGGTTCGGTTGGTGGGTGTCGCGAGGGCAGTAGCGAGGGTAAGCGGGAGGTTGGGGCAGGGCGTAGCGGCGTTGGCTTTGTGTGTTACTGTCAGGCGTTGGAGCATCCGGGCGGAATTCGCCGACAGTCTGCAGGGTTAGTGCCAATGGCGCATTGAGTTTCTCATTGAGTCCGGTTTAAAGGCTTCAATGTTTCGCTTTGTTGTGTAGCCTGCTTCTGCGTGTCTCTGAAACTCAGCAAAGTATTCTGAGAAGGGGCAGCTTGCCTTGTTGGATTCTCCCCAAATTGCGACAGCTGTGCACATCTGGTCTGGTCTCACATCTTTGTTTCCAATATTTCAAAGAACCTCTCCGTGGATGGGAGGTTGGCCTTGATGGGTGAGATAGGGAGGAATTGGTCCGCTTGGCCCTTCTAGTCATGAAATAAGCGTAGATGAGCTGGTCTTGTAGATCTGGGAAGCGGTCCGCATTCTTAAATAACGAGATGGAGTTGGTGCTTTGAAAGCGGGGAGGCTCGCCTGCCGCCTTTGAACTTCTCTGGGTCCGGAAGTTTTTCGGACTTGGCTGCGGTTGAATGCGGTGTGTTTATACGGTTGCGACCGGTGAGGAACCGGTTCTGGCGGCGGGGGTTTTCTAGAGGGGGAATTGCAGGTTCCTGAGGAGCGGGGATCCGAGCTGCTGCGAGAGCTTCTAGCGCCCTGGTGAGAGCTGTCTTGGTAGTGGTCAGCTCCTCTCTGGCCTGTTCTAGGTCAGAGTCTAGTCGGTATGTCTTCGCCGAAGATCGCCGTGCATCCTCGTCTGCGATGGTTTCCTTTAGTTCGCCTTCATACCATTCAGACTTCTTTAAGCCCGAATCATTAGGGTGTGGAGGGCCTGTGTGGGGTAAACGATACTTGTAGAAGTTAGGGAAGGTTGTCAGAAATTGTTGATGTCTGCTAGGGTTGCTTCATGGGTATCTTCGTCGTAGAAGTCTGGTTTGCAACATGGTGGTCTATGGTCTGTGGTGTGGTGGAGTCGTGTAGGTTGGCGTTGGAGATGCAACCTTAGTATCGCGGATGGATCTGGCGCTACGTAGTATCTTCTACGAGGTGTTAGGCGGCCGAGTCTGCACGAGGCTAGGGTAGTTCGCAGTGCGAACCGAGGGGCGGGTTCGATACCTTTAGTATTCGAGGGCTATGGGGGCCAGCAATTCAGGGGTGCAAGTAGTTCGGAGTTCGTGGAAATAGAAATGCAGAAACAGTAGTATTGCTAAATAATGAAAGAAGGTTGCGTGAAGAAAAGGAAAGGAAGAAACTAATACAGGTGGGAGGCGAGGCCTCTATATATATCCCAGCACTTTGCTTACTCATTCATAGAATCGATAGAAGAGCATAAGAGATCGTTCTGATCACGAGTGGCTCATTAATCACTTATGTCCAGAACCAACGGAAACCCATAGAACTTTCTTGACAAAAGGAAACTCAACTAAACCCTTTTCCTTCACGCTTGCATGTCTTCGTGCTCTGTAGTGATAGTCGTAAATAAACTAAGCAAAACAGCGAGTGTATTCGGAGAAGTCGGACTATAGCAAGCGGGAAGGTTACGGAGGATCGAGCTTGATACCGATCGGGAGATTTCAGGAACTCGGGACACGTTCTGGCGAAGCGATGTTGAAGGTTTTAACGTAATATATTCTTAATATCCAAGATCGAAGGAATAGCAAGTAGAAATAAAATCCAGCAACCCGTCTGACGGAAGATTGCGTGAGGAAGAAAGGAAAGGAAGAAAAAGGAAGGTAGTATATATATACAAGTGGCCGAGATGCCGAAGACACGATTAGTAATTACGGAAACTGGAAGCCGATAAGGAAAATTACGAAGAGAAATAGTCATGAAGCGAAGAAACTAAACAAGTGATAATCAGAAGACAATGAACTAAAACGAAATCATGCTCCGCAATCCAAACAAAGCAGATTTAGAATCTTGGTTTGGATTGCGGCGATTCGGTGATTATCGCTTTTGTTTGGACTTCGTAACAATCATTTTCTTCCTGTAATTTTCTTCACGTGAGTTTCACGCGTCATGCGATATAAATACTTCCTTCCTTTCCTTTTTTTTCCTCACGCAATCTTCTAGGTTTTTATAACGGCGTCTTGACTTCATTACGTTACTATTTTACGGAAGATATTCGGTTAAGCATTCTCGGATTTTCATTTGTAATCGCGTTTCGCTTTGGGTTATGGGTTTCCGTCACACGTTAGTAATCGGTTCTCGGCGATGGATATATATATATATGGGCTGTCCTCTCGCTCTCTCTTTCCTTTCTTCTCTGCAGCCTTCCTGTTCATAGAGTGTTATATTGTTTGTCTTTAGTTCTACTACGGTTATTATAGTTGTGTTCTTAGTTTGGAATATATATCGTTAGCGTTACTATAGTTCCTTCCTCCGTCCTCGAGCATGGCCGTTTGGAACTCATACTAGTAGTTCACTACGTTCCATGGACGGTTGTCTTTCATTTTGTCTGCTCTTGGTATCTTCGTCCTACTTCGTCTGTGAGATCATCTATGGTATAGACTTCGTAAAAGCCGCGACTCTTCTCTGTATTAAATATATTACGTTAAATCTTCCAAGTATCATTCGCCTCACATAACGTATTCGAGCCCCCGAAATCTCCTCGATCGGTATAACCCGATTCTCCTAGAATCCCTCCGTTGGTTATAGTCTGACCTTCCCGAATACACTCCGTTGTGTTGTGTTTCTCGGTACTTCGTCGCTAAAGTCAATACCTAACCCTGACTCTGTTCGCGTAACTCCACTATCTCCAGCGTCCCTCTGTCCCTTCGGTTCAGTGCGTAACAGAACTTGAATATATTGAAGCTTCTGTTGAATGTGGAATTGGTTTATGATAACTTATCTAACGGCGTTTCATGTCTTGGTCTAACGGACGACGTCGTGACTAGACAGGAGGAGCGACTCGGGGTACGCTTCGTGGGACTTGGGGAACACGGGGACGGGCTTGATACCGTCTGAAGTTTAAGGTTTGAAGCGCGAGGGCTTGATACCGTCGAGGTTCAGGTTACGGGGACTAGAGGTCGGTGACTACCGGCGAGGAGAAACCAAAGTATTAAGTATATTCAAACTTTAACTAACTGAGCGGAAAGAAAGGCGTTGCGTGAAGAAGAAAGGAAAGAGAGAGAGAGACATCGGCGACTATATATACGAAGAATCACGAACCCAAGAAAAACCCATAACAACCCACCGATTTATCATCACACCACCGAAGAGAAATGACAAGGAACAGAGAAAATATACAAGGAAGAAACCACGCCGCAACAACACTTAGCGCCGAAACCAGGAGATCCGGTGCATTCTTCCTCGCCAAGACTATTCATGCTTGGTGATGGAGCAGGGCACCTGGGTTGTCGTGACGGTCCGTGATACTTGGTTTGGATTGCGGAGGAAAAATATTGCTTTGCGTCTTCGGTACATTGGTTCCGAATTATCACTTGTTGTTTGGGTTTTCTTTCGGGTTCTTCATGTGACAAGCATTTTCTTCCCTATAATTTTCCTTGACGTGCTTCTGTTAGTTTCCATCGCATGGATTACTAATCATGTCTTGGCATCTCAGCATCACCTTGTATATATATGGTTCCACCTTCCCTTATCTTCCTTTCCTTTCTTCCTCACGCAATTTTCCTGTTGTATTGAGGTTTTTTTTATTTGGGTTTTATTTCTCTACGGATCAGTTCCCTTGGCTTTGGGTATTCGAATATATTAAATTTTCTAAAACATCATTCGCTTCGTGTAATGTATCCGAGTTCCTGAATCTTTCCGGTCGGTATCAAGCCCGATCTTTCCATAATCCCTCCGTCGGTCATAGTCTGACTCTCTCGAGTATGTTATCGTGTTGTGTTTCTTGGTATTAGTTTATGACTCTAACGGATGCTATCATAACTAGATAGGAGGAATAACTCGAGGTACGCTTCGTACAAAATTCAACAACACAAAAACGGGTTTAATACCGTCGAGGGTTCGAAGTACTAGGAACTAGGAGGCCAGACTATTTAACAACGAAGGTAGAAACCAAAATACTCAAATATATTCAAACTAAAAACTAACTAGCGAAAAGAAGACGTTGCGTGAAGAGGAAAGGAAAAGAAGAAAGAGAAGACACCAGCGATTATATATACAAAGGATTCTTCACGCAACCAAACCCCAAAAATACTTATAGATACCCCACCGCTTTATCATCACACCCCTTCGAATAGAAAATACAGGGAAGAGAGAAAATATGCAAAGAAGAACCCATGCCCCAGTAGCACCTTAAGCATCCGAGACCTGAGTAGGAAATCCTAACAACACTTACTTATATAACCCTGTTCCGTAGTTGCCTTCTTGATAGTGACGCGAACCTAGGCCTAGCCTGTCAGCGTCGGTCCGTGATAATAACTGTTGAACGAGTCCTCCACTAGTATTTTGTTGTTCATTACTTCGTACACGAGGTTATTTACGCTATCGTTCCTGAACTCTGAAGGGCTACCCCGCTCTTCACCAAGCAACGCCAAGGATGTGTGTAACAAACCTGGGCTGAAACTGACAGAAATAGAAACCAATCCTTAACAAATATATGCAAACTATAAACTAACTAACGAGAAGAAGACATTGTGTGAAGAAGAAAGGGAAGAGAGAAAGGGAAGACGGCGACGAATATATATACAGAAGAACCCTGATGTCTCTTTCACGCAACTGAACACTGAAGAAACTCATAGTAACCCACACTGATTTATCATTATAACGGCATGCTAAGACTTCACCTTACGTTACTAGGTTTACCACTGCACGAGGATATGTCAGGGGTTCGGTTAAGCATTCTCGAGTTTTCATTTGTAATCAGGTTTTCTTTGGGTTTTATGAGTTTCCGTAACATGGATTGGTAATCGGTTCTCGGCGATGGATATATAAATAGGCTTGTCCTCTCCTTCTCTCTCTTTCCTTTCTTCTCTATGCAACCTTCCTGTTCTTTAGGGTGTTATATTGTTTGTCTTTAGTTTTCTACAGTTATTATAGTTGTTGTTAGTTTTGAAATATAGTTGTCGTTCGCGTTACTGTAGTTTTCCTTTTCGTCCCTCGAACCCATAGCTGTTCGGAACACTTATTGATAGTTTCCTACGTTCTATAGATTTCGATCCTCAATTGTGCTCTTTGGTTCTCTTCGTCCATAGTCTATAGCCCATGACCGTAGAATGAGTGTTCTATTGGTATCTTGTAATCCATTACTTCGTGTGAGAAATTGTTTACGCTATTGTTTTCGAACTTTAGAGAGCTTCCCCACTCTTCGCTAAGTAACGTCAAAACCTCTGTAACAATCATCTCACCAGACCGAGAGGAAAATACAGAAAAGAGGATAAATATACAGGGAAGAAACCGTGCTGCAACAACACTTTTGTTACGCACAGGCTTGACGTTGCTAGGGAAGAGCGAGGTAGCTCTTCTCTAACGGACGACGTCGTGACTAGACAGGAGGGCGATTCGGAGTACACTTCGTGGGATTTGGGGACACAGGGATGGGCTTGATACCGTCGGGGATTCAGGATACTAGGGACTAGAGGGTCGGGCTGACTACCGACGAGGGAGAATAACCGAAAATATCAAGTATATTCAAACTAAAACTAACCAGCGAAAAGAAGACATTGCGTGAAGAAGAAAGAAGGAGAAGTAGGAAAGATACCAGAGGTTATATACAGAAGACCCTTCACGCAACCGAACTCAGAAGAAACCCATAGAAACCCCACTGATTTATCATCACACCACTCCGAATAGCAGATTACAGGGAAGAGAGAAAATATACAAGGAAGAACTGTATCGCAGCAATGCCTGATGCAAGTGAAGACCGAATAGGAAAACCTAACAACTCATTACTCATACAACTCTGCTTCGCAGCTTGACTCGTACCGATGTGCGGCAGCTGAACAGCGCGTCGGCTGCGATTAAAGTGATCTTGAGCAGCGTTGTGTATTGAAGTGAGCATAGTTGAAGTATAAATATCATATATTCTAACACCCGAAACCCAAACTAAAATCTAAAGAAATAAAACCCAAACTAAAAGAACTACAATGCAACAGGAACATTGCATGAGGTAAAAAGGAAATGAGGACAAATGGAAGATAGAACTATATATATATATAGGTGACACTGAGATGCTGAGAACCCCATTACTAACCCACACGATGGAAACCCACAGAAGTACATTAAGGAAAATTACATGGAAGATAAATAACAATCATATGAAAACCCCAAGGAAAACCCGAACAGGAACTGATAATACAACATCACATAAGTGGAATCCAACAAAGAAATAGAAAACTGAAAACAATGCACCGAAGACCCGGAGCGATATCCTTCCTCCGCAATCTAAGACCAAACATTAAACGTTGTTAGACCTGATTGTGGGAGGTTTTTGGTGTGGCCACACAAAATCTTGGTGCTGAATTTCAAAAACTAAGGGTCTGTTCGCTTGACACAAAAATCCATAGATTGGTTGCAATCTTTGGATTGGGCCTAATAAAATAATCACCTCCAGAGGTGTTTTTTATTCAATCCATAGATTGCAACCAATTCAACGTCAACCGAACAGAGCCTAAGTGAATAGAGGGAAAGAAGGATGGATTAATTTCGCCTCGCCCTCCACAGATATATATCAATGATTATATTACCTAAGTTATGATAAACAATTCACACTCTCAACCAGAATCAATAATTTCGAAAGAGGTGGATGAAGATACATGGGCTTCGTAAAAGACAATTCAATAGCTAGCCACTCATATCAGTGTATACAAACCTGTCATGATTTCTAAGCTGTATGTACCCGGTTTCTAACCCGAGAAACTAATCCTGGTGGTACTATAGCTATGGTGTACCAGTACTACAAAGTTGGTTGCAGAGGTGAGGATGTATACGGAAGCGGCAGCGGCAGTCATTGATTTTATCTTATCTTTTCTTGAACCTGGGCCCGATTAGGGTACACGATCTAAAGCAGTCTCAATGGAACAGCCGGGAGAGAATCCAAAGGGATGGTGGGTAATGGTTTTTGTGGGGTTAAAAAAAGCCGTGACGGCGGTGGCGTGGTTAACATTGGGCTTGAGATCTTGGTTTCGGTTTATCGCGGATTGATTTCTGAGACAGTAGGTGGAACTTTGGATGTTTGTAGCGCACTTCTTATGCTCATGACGGTAGATGTGGATAATATATTACATGCATGTATTATTCTGATATATTGTGTTTACATTGCTGGTTTCATTAATTAAACCTGGTATTAGAACCTTTCGCGTCTATCATCCGAATATTTCAAAGGAATGTGCGAGGATTTTCATTCTGAACTGCCGAAGCTTTGTTACATGTCACAGATCCGTGATACTACCTGTATCTATGTTTAGCTATAACCAGCAATAACCTTCCCACATGGTCTTATTTGCATCTGTCCTAGGGCTGGTTTGCTTTCAATATATGAGGTTGTCTTAGTTGTACCTAACAAGTGAGCGGCAGCTATGGCCGAGAAAAATATCTTTTGCGTGTTCCTTATCATCCGTAGAATCAGGTCCATATATATCCTTAATGGCAAAAAGAAATTCATACGACCCTCTGCTCTCCTTTTAAACCAGAATATTTTGAGTGGATGTATGTTATTAGTTCCAATCGATTAAGAAGGTGCTGCCAACATGATATTCTTGGTCTTGTGGTGTTTGAGGCATAGGTAGTGCAGGGCTTCTAATGATTCACTTTGATATATATTAACACGTCTTGTTGCCAGATGTTGGGAATGTAAGGATCGAACTGCACAATGGCAACAGCTCCAGTGTCAATCTTGATGTATTTAGGATATGAGGCTATATATATAAAAATAAATATTACACCAATATGTGTAATGAGTGCTAGTACTGTATGTATGTTTCTCCCATATGCATATGAGGCACTATGCTGATGGTTCCATAGTCTGCGCCAGTAAAACATGGAAAAATTTGGATGAAACAATCATGTAGGTGTATTGTCCTTCTATTACCTTTCGGTCTTTTGACACGGTTGCTTAGATAATAAAACAACTGGATAATCAGTGCTTTAGTACTGTCTTGGTTCATTCTCATGTGGCGGCTCCATGAAACCGTTGAACGGGTGTATTTGCACATTGATCCATATGCTATCCCCACATATGTATATGAATGTACAGCTCCGTTCGGAAAGTCATGGCGCCCTAGTATATTGAGTCCGTTCATGAATTGTAGCCCACCAACAACTATTGCTCCCCCGCGCATAATCAACAATTGATAGGTAAGCTGACCGTTATGAAGATATTATAGCTCTCTCTGCTTACTGTCACGATTATAAGAGAATTGGAAAGAAGGAGGAGCTCCTTCGTAGTTTGGCCCAGAGTGCCCAGTCTTTTCGAACGCGACTGTAAGTAGGTACATATAAGGCATATCTTATGGCTCCACAACTAGCCCAATTAAGGGAACTATGTAAACTTAGATATTAGTGAGCGGCACTGAATTTTAGAATTTAGTAGCATCTCGGGGGTGGGTATAATTTCTTAGATATAAGACTCGAGATTGACAAAGCAACCCCAGAGATTTATGTAAACTCTAAAAAGCCCCCTCCTATAGTTTCGTTTGATGGTAAATTGGCATTCATTATAAGGTTAAATGTTAATTATCTAGGGTTTATAGTACCGCTAATTCTGCTGATGCTGATACATATCTGCATTTGAAAGAAAAGGACGATTTGATTGATTGAGAAGATATGTGCATGTGTACGTTGCAGAAACTGAGCCCAGTAGCGGCACAAAACTCTATGTATGTCTACACGTGCACGTACTGCCGACCCCCACTTCCATATAGCTGCTCTCCTTTTGTTGACAACTTAGGCCATAAATACTTCCCAAGTCTGTGGATTCAACTTTCCCTTTTTCTATATAAATCAGATATGATTAAATCCATCTGATACCTAGAAATTGAGCGGGGCGGTATAGGGTAAAAAAGACTATAGCCAGTTTGCCTTGGCTGGCCCCGCTACTTTTACCTTTAGTAAAGGCCCTTTCCATTTCTTCTAATTGTAGGAATAAAGTAAATACCATCCGCATGATAATCACCCCACTTTTGACCGAAATCGGGTTATGTGAGCCAAGTCTACATAATATTTATGGCTCATCCCACAACGTAGCTCGAAGTATTTAGATCCACAACACTGGTCCCTCTATACTTATTCAAGTCTTGGTTTTACTGTTAGATCCACACCGTATGTAGTGGCAAGTACCTTCTCAGTAATCTTCCCGTGTGTTTATTTGGAAGGAATTCTAGCGCTAATACACTATTAGTTGGATTTTCTTTATTCAGTGGCAGTACTCAGCTCACAGGCGCGTCTCATTCTTTTCTTTTCTCAAATGCTGCGTATGGCTAGATTTTCAGCAAGGAAAACTACACATCTGCATAAAACTCCCAACCCAAAGTCCGTCTCCATGTCCGGCCACGTTTTCCTCGCGATGCTTGGCTAGTGCCCTACCTAAAGCATAAGTTGAGTCTGCGTATCGCCTGGTCCTTTCCCTTTGCTCCATATCGATAACGGCATGTTCCTCTTTCTTTTGGAGATGACATCCTCTCATTTCCAACGATCTCGCGCGGGATTTGTTTCAGATGAGAGGAAGCGCTGCACTTCGCTTGAAAGTACTCCTTACTTTCATAACCGCAATTGACCGAAACCTCAGGCAAAAGCGGTGCTTCCCTCATCTATTTGTATACTCTATAAAGGTAGATAAGTACATCTTTGTATTCCTTTCCTAAGGGGATTGACAACAAAAGTATGCGTGTGGCTGCTATCCTATAACCTTTAAACGGCGTTGAGGAATGCTGCATTCGCGCATATCGAATTAGGACTGTGTTTTTTTTTTTTTTTTAACGGAACGTATTAACTGTTAAAAGACAAACTATGATCATTCCCACCCTACGCCGACGTCTTACCCTTAAGCCACCAAGACCAACCAACGGTCAGCTACCGATCTACCCTACATTAGTTGAGTTTTTTGGGGTTCCAGATAAACCTACAGCCATTGAGCCCAAACCCGCATTAGGCTATTTTCGATGATGATAGTGCACTATGCCAAGCTCTCCAAAGCTAACGTTTATCATTGTCTGTGCTTATCGGTCAAAATAGGGCGGTGTCCGACTGAGATAGCATCTTAATATGCTATATATCGATCGAGAGCCCAATCTTTCTCTTCTTTCTAATACAAACACTCCTGCCCCTCATTTCGATGCTTATTTTGTTGGGACGCGGGCCATGGTTATATACAGCAGCTCCATATAGCCGAGTTTTAAAAAGCAGTCCCGGATATTGTCTTTGAGCGGCGCTGCAATTCTCCCGGAGTATATTTTGTGAAGATCGGGATGATTAGTTATTGTGAGTGAATTCACCGAAGGACTGTGTGTGGTTTTGAGATGTGCCTTCAGTTAGAGGAAACTACGATTCTAGCAGCCCATCGAATATACATACATAGACACCGATTTGTAAGAGGAACGTTTAGAAATATGTCCGGGTAACCGATGTGGAATTCAAGATGAGATGCTCATTACCATACATATCCTATCCCGATGCTCATCTAACCGAAATTATGCAATACAACGTCCCGAAGTTGATATGGCATCGCGAGATTGGCTGGTCCAGAGACGGCAACGACGACAATCAGGAAATTGGTACTTTTTCGTTATCAAAAGCCATGCAGTCTTGTCACCTTTGTCTCGCTTCCACAATGCATATCGGTTTCTCTAGCTTCCATTTCCCCAGAAATCTCTCCCCGGATGTCCGGGGTTACTTGGCGAGGGGGCCGTTATCGTCAAGTTCCGCAAGCTTTCCGAGTTTGGACCGAGGCGGTTTGAGAATGCATTTTCAGTGGCTACTGGCATCTCTAATCGGGACGCTTTTACAAACTGGTTACTTGGTCTTATTCTTATCGTAATGGAAACACTAACACAGCATGGCCAGTTATACGGAGAATATAAGGAATGATGGCCGAAAAACAATCCGAGACGAAACACGGGGCAGCCCGACTGTGAATATAGGCGTTGCTGCCGTGCCTCCGGAGTTATAATTAGTATCTGTTGGACATTTTGACTTCATATGTAGATATTGCTTTAAAATACTATGTCCACTCTATCAGCAAGAGTCCTTGTTATTTTAAACGCCTACTGAGATAGATGCACATACCTCAAATAGGCGCATTCTGTGATATTTTTTCGATTAGAGTGCCCCACGTAATATGTGCGGGAGTAATTTTACAACTCTGACCCTCGACAGCTGCAGCATACTTCACATCCCGTAACCCGTAGCCAAGGCTTTAAGATACAGTTTCTCGTGGGGTACAGGTACCTACAGCCGTACCTACATACAAGTAACTGCTCTGTTTGGGTGCTGGAATGGGTCTGCATACAGCCCCAAGTCCTGCATAAGTACCCGGTTTTGGTCTTTTTTTGGCATGTAACTACTACCTACACAAACCCAATTCAGTATGAAAACGTTTGCAGTCACGAGCACACGAAAGCTTGCATGAGCTCTATATTACTATATGTACCTACCCCACTAAGCCGGCGTTTCCATACACACGGCTCAATATCGCACACGATCCTGAGGCTCCCTGAGCAGATTTGTTGCACTGCATTCCCCTGAAAGGGCATAAACTAATGTATCTCGTCTTTGCCGCGTCGTAGAGTGCAAGATAACACTGAAATTCTGCAAAGAATACAAAAGCAAATCCATGGGGTTCCTTTCCCCCGGTGTGGAACGTGGAACGTGCCTACCTTTGGTCCGAGAGGTGGGGAGGGTTGAGACAGAGCAATGGGATGCTTAGCGCGCCTCCCCCGCACCTTCGCAAAACCCCGCCAATTGTCATTTGTTTCACGAGTTGTTTTTTTGACTAACACAACTATATCTAAATCGAGAATCGATGCAGATGGGTATGGGCGAGCTTTCCCCAGTCTGCAATTTGCTGCTATGTCTGCCTTTGGAGGGATGTAGAATTGCTTTGGCTATGATTGGCGCGCTGCGTGCAGTGTAAGTTAGTAGTCAAATCCCGAGGTTGTTTGCCGAGCTTAAGGCTTTTGGGAATGCCGCGGGGTGGTTTTAGGACTGGAAGGGTCTTAAACCCTCTCTCTCTCTTTATAACTGGGGACCTGAATCCAAGAGACGTGGCTTTTGCATACTATCCGTTCGCCCGTGTCCAGGAGTATAACAAGAGGACTGTGATCTACGAGTTTCCTCTTAATCTGTTCTCTCTTCCCCAGCATCTTCTCATCAAAGTAGAAGAACAATAATAAAGAATACTCAACCCCCACCTAAAGAAAACTCTTCAATTGAACAAAGGGAACTAGAGATGTCGGACGGAATTATCTCATCCACACCGGTGGTCATCGAGGCCCACAATGTCGAGACATACCAAGTACCAGAGAAATATTACCAGTAAGTATTCATCAATTCTAAATCCCAAGAAGTTTGTTAACACTTTTATCCATCAAGGAAACATCCCTCAAAGCCCCATTTGACACTTGAGGAGTACCAAGTACAATACAAGGAGTCCATTCAAAACCCTGACAAGTTCTGGGGCGAGAAGGCACGGGAGCTCCTCCACTGGGACATTCCATTCCAGACCGTCCGAAATGGATCATTCGAACACGGCGATGTTTCTTGGTTTCTCGAGGGTCGTTTGAACGCATGTTACAACTGTGTCGACCGATGGGCATTCAAGGACCCTAACAGGCCTGCTATCATCTACGAGGCTGATGAGCCCTCAGAAGGTCGTATCATCACCTATGGCGAGCTTCTCCGCGAGGTTTGCAAATTGGCGTTCGTTCTCAAGCAGATGGGTGTCAAGAAGGGGGACACTGTTGCAATCTACCTTCCCATGATTCCGGAGGCGCTCATTGCCTTCATGGCCATTGTCAGAATCGGCGCTGTCCACTCAGTAGTATTCGCTGGTTTCTCGGCGGAGTCTCTTCGCGACCGTGTTAAGGATGCTGGATCAAAGGTCGTCATTACCTCCGACGAGGGAAAGCGTGGTGGTAAAGTCATCGGGACCAAGCGCATCGTCGACGACGCCTTGAAGCAGTGCCCTGAGGTTAGGAACGTCATTGTCTTCCGCCGCACTGGTGCTGAGGTCCCCATGCAAGAAGGCCGTGATTCATGGTGGCATGAGGAGGTCAACAAATACCCCGGATACTGCGCTCCCGCCCTCATGGATGCAGAAGACCCACTATTCTTGTTGTACACTTCCGGTTCCACTGGCAAGCCAAAGGGCGTTATGCACACCACCGCTGGTTACCTTTTGGGAGCAGCTATGACCGGAAAGTACGTTTTCGACCTCCACCCAGGAGACAAAATGGGAACCGCCGGAGACGTCGGCTGGATTACCGGACACACCTACGCAGTATATGCCCCTTTGCTTCTCGGTGTTTCCACTCTTGTTTTTGAGGGAACACCAGCCTACCCGAACTTCTCAAGGTACTGGGATATCATCGAGAAGCACGGAATTACTCAATTCTACGTCGCTCCCACAGCCCTTAGACTTTTGAAGCGTGCCGGTGACCACCACATCAACAGACAGATGAAATCTTTGAGAGTCTTGGGATCAGTCGGTGAACCCATCGCTGAGGATGTATGGAAGTGGTACCACGAGAAGGTTGGACACGAAGAATGCCACATTGTTGACGTATGTTTCCTTTATCCTTGGTGATATTTATTCGCGCTAACTGTATGTAGACATATTGGCAAACCGAGACTGGTTCACATATCATTACCCCCCTTGGTGGTGTTACACCAACCAAGCCTGGGTCCGCCTCGCTACCATTCTTTGGTATCGAGCCTGCTATTATTGATCCTGTCTCTGGTGAAGAACTTCACGGAAATGATGTTGAGGGTGTATTGGCCCTCAAGCAGCCATGGCCCTCAATGGCCAGGACCGTTTGGGCATCCCACCAAAGATACATGGAGACCTACCTCAATGTTTACAAGGGTTACTACTTCACCGGAGACGGCGCTGGACGTGACCACGAGGGTTACTACTGGATTCGTGGCCGTGTCGACGATGTTGTCAACGTCTCTGGTCACCGTCTCTCCACAGCCGAGATTGAAGCCGCGCTTATCCACCATGAAGCCGTCGCCGAAGCCGCTGTTGTCGGTATTGCTGATGAGCTGACTGGTCAGACTGTCAACGCCTTTGTATCGCTCAAGGGCGCATTCTCAAACTCACCCGAAATGCGCAAGGGCCTGACACTCCAAGTCCGAAAATCAATTGGGCCATTTGCCGCACCCAAGGCGGTATATGTTGTCGATGACCTCCCCAAGACACGATCAGGGAAGATCATGCGAAGAATCTTGAGAAAGATTCTCAGTGGTGAAGAGGACCAGCTTGGTGACACATCAACATTGAGCGATCCTAGCGTTGTAGATGCCATCATCAAGACCGTTCATGAAACGTAAGCTACCTTAATTTATGGCAACTTTTTTGACAGTGCTAATTACAAGCCAATAGTCGCGGGTCGAAATAAATGAAAGTAGCAAAAGAGTGGGATCAAAATCGCGTGGTGGAATTTTCGCGCGAGAGAGCATTACCGGGTTTTCAGTTCTCAAGCAGTCTTTTAGTTTCCTTTGTCTGTTTATTTTTTTTTGGAACATTTTATGATATCTACTAGCAGTAGCAACCCGTGTTCTTTTTCATTGCAGTTTTTGGCGATCTCGATTTTGTTATTCTCTTTGTATCTTTTGAAGGCGCCGAGTCAATGCAAATAATTCCTGAGTAATTATTTATTCGCGTGATTGCGGCACCATAATCCTGAAGTTAATGGACCCGGAAACCGTTCCTCCGGAATCTTTCTTAGCCCAGTCTAGTAATCATATTCCTGTGAGGCCTTTCATCCGAAGAGATCCAATCCATCTCCCAATCCTCGTGTCTTAGACCCCGTTTCATCGCGACAATTATTGGCCTCAATCCATGGTTTAAACGCATCCATGGAATATTTCCCTGGAGTGTTTGGCAACCATGATCTGTTGCCATTTGAAACCAGGCGAAACTGTAGAATACCTCAATTTGAAATTCCCCTCCAGGGGTAAATTTCAGAGGGTAAAAAAAGCGCCATAACGTGCCTAAGCCATGGGTACATGTAGTCAAACAAGCCGGCCAGGACAATTCAACATCGCAAAGTACATAGTAGCAATTTGTAGTTTTCGTTGGTTTTGGTTGTAATCCATGCAAAGCAAATAATTTAATTATTCCACTAACGATCCATGGGTCGTCGACCTTTGCGGCCAAACGGGGCCGTATCCGACACATTAAGGTTTCCAGGTTATGTCAACCGTTATGAAAATGACATCTAAGTGTCGAAACCAGCACGCATATATATTATATATTATGCGCTTTATGCCTTTACAAGGTTTTGGGGGGGGGTTACCCCTGGGGTAGTAGCTGATAAACGCAATATCAGACCTCAGCAATTGTTATCAGGCTGTGGAGCTTTTTATCTTACCTCCTGATAAAGCTCACCATGCCTACATGCACCCGGTACATGGAAGTATCACTCGGTGGTCGCTAGCCTCAACCCATTATGAATATGCTGTTAAAAAAGTCTAATGTTAATCATTTCCGGTTAAATTTTCACGTGACACGAGTAGTTGGAGGCCTGTGACTGCTCTCCACACCAGAGCGCGTGTGCCAAGCCCACTTACAAGCCCTAGCACCCACACACCAACGGTTGCTGTGTGAACTTTGAATCTGGCTCTCAATCAACTACGACAACACAGAATTTCGGCAACCACCAACAACCTCATCGACTCCGAGGACAGAATCAAACATGCCGGTACGCATTAACTCCAACCCACTGTTTTTTCTGGTTACTTGCGGAGGATTTTGTGGATATCTTGGGGGGAAGCGAAATTGAAAGGAAATGAGGGGGGGGGCGGGCTAGAGAGAATGTTAGTGAATATGAAAGGCTAACGAAGGCAATTTCGGTGTGGGTATAGACAAGATTGACCAAGACTAGAAAGCACCGTGGTCACGTCAGTGCCGGACACGGTCGTGTAGGGAAGCACAGAAAACGTGAGTCCCTGTTCCAATACCGACATACCGAACTTTTGCCCTACGGATACCTCGAATTATGCCCAATACGAACAGGCGGCTGACGAATGGACTTTGAATAGATCCCGGAGGTCGTGGTATGGCTGGTGGTCAGCACCACCACAGAACCAACTTGGACAAGTACCACCCAGGTTACTTCGGTAAGGTTGGTATGAGGTACTTCCACAAGCAGCAGAACCACTTCTGGAAGCCTGTCATCAATCTTGACAAGGTTGGCCCCCACTCCCCAGTGGTATATCGACAAAATATTGATGTATAGTAGCTGTGGTCCCTCGTCCCCGCCGAGTCCCGTGAGAAGTACCTTAAGGGAACCTCGGGTGCCGCCCCCGTCATTGACCTCCTCGCCCTCGGATACTCCAAGATCCTCGGAAAGGGAAGACTCCCCAATGCCCCCGTCATTGTCAAGGCTAGATACGTCTCTGCCCTTGCCGAGAAGAAAATCAAGGAGGCTGGTGGTGTTGTAGAACTTGTCGGTTAAACGCAATTTCTCAATTTTCTTACCTTGTTCAAACGATTTCTTTTTTTTTTTTCCCAATCAATCACCGCGGGCCTGCTTGTGAAGAAAAAAAAATATCAAAACAAAATAATTAACAAATTTGATGTGAATCTTTTTTCATGAACAGGTGATTGGGGCAAGGGGAGTACTTCAAAAAAGCGTTCTCTTCATTTTTTTGTGGATATATATCTTCTGTTTTATTTGCTTTCTGGGTCTTGGGCTGTTATGGAATGGGTAAATACTGAAAAGTCTTCAGCCAAATCTTTAGAAAGGGGTCACGTCACACATTGCGCCTCTCCATCTTGTGAAGGTTTGTTTCGGGAGCTAGAGAAGTTGTCAGAAAAGCTCTTGAGCACATGCATATATGCCCCACTTGCACAAGGCTATTGATATTGAGAATCGATCTACCTGTAGTCTCGTGCCCTAGATCCTAATTTTGGCACGAAGCTCTTCGTATCGACAACTACTTGTTTATGCTAGCGAGATCACAGTTTGTAACTCGATGGATTATTGGGCCGTTGCAACACATGATGACGGTTTGTCGGGCCCAATAAAGTACTAGCACAGCGGGTGGGATTAGCGCAGGGTCTGCCCTTTGAGAGGGGTAATAATCGCTTATTAGAAGGGCTCCAATAGGGCTAGTGGGGCGAGTGATAGACTGTGAAGATGTATAAGCCAATACTGCTGGGTTCCTGCTGGCACCGCCTGTTAAAAGGGATGTCATTGTTATCCTTTTTATGCATGGTTCGAGCGCGCTCGTATCTAGTTGAACCAAGTGTCCAAAT
Source organism: Morchella rufobrunnea (assembly GCA_024713595.1). Classification (NCBI taxonomy): domain Eukaryota; kingdom Fungi; phylum Ascomycota; class Pezizomycetes; order Pezizales; family Morchellaceae; genus Morchella; species Morchella rufobrunnea. The sequence continues at coordinate 618,870 of JAMGYT010000002.1, read as the reverse complement.
TGACTGTCTTGCTGGGCTGGGGGGCCTGTTGCTATCCTTTAGGTTTGCGTGCTAGATAATGGGGCTATTATCCCCCTAATCCTGCCTTTGATCATCTCATCTGTTTAGTCACTGTAGCCGTCTTCCCCTACAGTTATCTCTGATGTTGGTTTGGATAAGAGGATTTGGGGAGGATTGAAAGTACCGTGGTATAATAGACCCGATTGCTTAGTGGTGTAGTCGACAACCCAGCCACTAGTAGCTTCTTACACTAGATAATTGATGAAGATATAAAAGACTGGCGCTCCTTTTTCTAATTTCTTGTCCGTATCGTCCGTGTGGGGGTTTTTAGGGGGTGGGGGGAGAGAGAGGAGAGAATAAATAGAAGGAGAACAGGGAATTGTGTGATGGACAGACAAGACAGACTGTGGAAGGATATTTCGTTGTTTTGTTTTGTGTGTTTCTTTTTGTTGGGGGGTGAGGTGAGGTGAGTGGAGGTGTATGTAGGTCAAGTTGTTGGTTGGTTTTTAGTGCCATGGTCGTAATGTTGCATGTATGTGCTACATGTATATATACATAACGAAAAAAGAAAAAAGAAAAAGAAAGATTCATCCCCATATTCCCCTCCCTCCAACCTCCAGGAACCAGCTACACATCTGAAGGCTATCAAGCGCCTCGGACCCTCGAGGCCAGGGTTGGGCCTTGAAACTAAGGTTTTGAGCTACTTCTTGGCGATCAGGTCCTCCCCTCCATTACCCAATGGTTTTTCTCTTCTTTTCTTTTCTGCACAATCTACATTCGAAGAGAGACGAATCCCAACCCAACCTGACAAGTCCATATTGAATATGCACTGACTGCATCGGTACTATCTATCCTATCCAAACCTTCGTGGCACTCAAGGAAGTGCGTACGTACCACACCCCCAGAGGGGTGTATGGGGTTGGTATACAAACCGCCCTACCTAGCTGGGCTGGTTGACTGACTGACTGACTGGTCATGGATTGGATTGGATTGGACCTCTGCAAATGTGGGGATATTGCTCTTGGAAGTGTGGTCAATTTGTCCGGATGACGCATAGAGAGGGCTGTACTGGATACACAGACATACTTGAGCGTATAGAAGTGTATTGGGGATTATATTCTCGGCGCCCAAGCCAGTAATGGCCGCCCCGTAGGGCTGGCGATAGTATATTCTGTCTCCAATGACAGTGTTTTATATTTATAAATCGCTCAAAGCGCCCCAAGGGATGGTAAAGACCATTAATCCCATGATACCCCGGATGGATGAAGAACGGGCACAAAAGAAAAAGACTACGATGAAGATATCAAACTTTTTTTTAAAATTAATATACAGGAAGAAGAACGAGGACGCCGCCACTATTTACTTTACTGTCTATAAGGCCAGGAGGACAAGAAACCCACAGAGAGACGAGAACAGAGAGACAAGGACAGAGACAAGGACAGAAAGGAACGAAAAAGCGAGAAAAGAGAAAGAGGAAAGTCTCCCTACTCATCAATCCCCATAAACTCCTCCTCCTCCTCCCCTTCACTTTCCCCCAAACTCTCCTCCCCACTCCCCTCCGCCTCCCTCGCCCTCCTCTTGCTCGCCTCCACTGCCCCCCTCTTCCTATCCATTTTCTGCCTCTCATACCCACTCTTTGTACTAATCCTCCCCTTTGCGCCCTCCACAACCGCCCTCGCCTTGACCCCCCTCTTTTTCAGCTCCTTCCTCTCCCTCTTACTCGTCTTTGGCAGCACATCCAGCAACCAATTCCCCACCTTCCCCTCTCCCTTGCCCTGCTCGCCCTGACTCACATTAATGACATTTGCGATGCCCTTCACATACCCAATATCCTCCTTTGTATAATAGGTTACCGCCTCACCGCCCTCTCTTCCGGCTCTACCAGTCCGTCCGACTCGGTGTATATACGCCACGACACTGGTCGGGATATCGTAGTTGACGACAAGACGCACACCCTTAAAGTCCACGCCCCTTGCCAGTAGATCCGTGGTGATCAACACCCAGACATCACCTCGGCGGAAACGATCCATAACATCCTGACGTGCCGTGTCGGTGAGTGATGCGTGCAGAACGGCGATACGGCCGGGAGTGGGGAGATCATACTGGATCTCGTTGTAGAGCGCCTGTGCACGGGGTATGCTCTGCACGAACAGGAGCGCGGGGGGGACGAAGCGGGTGGTGAAGAGCTGACGGAGGGCGAGTAGCTTACCGGGCTCTGTGGCTGTGTAGAGAAGAGTTTGCTTTACGGTCGGGAGAGAAGTGTCTTTTATGCCGACGATGAGGCGTAGGATCGCCGTGGGGTTCGGGTTCTGCGGCGTAGTCTCGGGGGTCTTTTTGGACTTTTTAGACTTTTTAGTCTTGACGGGCTCGGGTTCGGGCTCGGGCTCGTCTAGGGTTGTGATGGCGGGAATCATCATTGTCCGGGCAATCTCCTCGGTCCCGCTGCTGATTGTGGCGCTCCACAGACTTGTCCGCAGGCCACCGTCTTTCTCGGAGATTTCCTTTAGCGCCCGCCAGATGCCCAGTGTCTGCTCGAGAAACAATTCATCCAGAAGAACGTCCGCCTCATCGAGCACCAACCTCCTTACGCTAGTAAATTCAGCCTTCCCCTCCTCGATTTGAATTGCATGCAGGAGAAGCAAAGGTGTAGACACCAAAATATCGCTCTTTACATGGATCCCCGCCTCCTCACCCTTGATCGATGTCCCCGCCATCCCCTTCCTCATCAATGATGCCCTGATACCGGTGCCAGCAGAGAGCTTCTTGATCTCGTTCACAATCTGCGCAGCCAGCTCCTTGGTCGGTGCAAGTATCACTGCGCGGATGCCCCTTTCGGCGATATCCTTCCTTGTACGCAGCAGCCAGTCTAGAAGTGGGACGACATATGCCAGAGTCTTTCCTGAGCCTGTCGGCGCACAAGTCAATAGGTCCACCTCTCCCTGCAGGGCGGACAGGTTCTTCTTCATGAGCACAGGCAGAGCCCCCATCTGCACCTCGGTGGGCGCCGTGAAACCCTGTGCGAGGATGTTTTCGTACACGCGCTTCGACAACGCATAACCGTGCTCCTGAGAGCGTAGCTGCACAAACGAGGCGAGGGGTGGGATGGGGAGGGTTTGTTTCTTCTTCTTTTTCTTCTTCTCCTTGCCATCTATAGTGGTGGGGTCGGTGAGGAGCGTGAATTTGAGTTTGTGCGTCCAGAGGGTTTGGCGAATTGTAGCTTCGTCTTCTACTACCCTCAATTTAGTGGTTTCGGTTCTCTCGGCTTCTGCTTCTGCTTCTGCTTCTGCCTCTGCTTCCGAATCGGATTCGCCGTCAGACATGGACAGGTCGCCGTCTTTGTCAGCGATCTTAGCTTTTTTTTTGGCACCAACATTGGTGTTGAAGAAGTCGAGTTCGTTTGGTACGAGGTCGTCGTCTTCTTCGGAACGAGTGCGTTTTTGGGTGGTAGAGGCGGCGGGTTTGCGAGTGCTAGTGAGGTGAGAGCCACCGGTGGCGCCCTTTGCGAGGGTTGTGCCACGGGAGAGGAGACGAAAGATATCTGCCATGTTAAATATCCCTATCCGTGATGGTTGTGATAATTGGCGTAGGCAAATGTTAGGTGGTGAGAGCGATGTAGCAGTGACTGACGAAAAGTTTTTGCCAAGCTGGAAAGTTCCGAACTACTGACTGGGGTTGGTAGCTAGGTGGGATAGGGTTAGTTTCTGGGAGACGAGTGATGTGTAGTGATTACATGTACTGGGATGGGTCATGGGATGTCACTCGTGGGCTAGTGTTGGTTTTACTTCTTTGCTTGTAGAGTGTTTAAAAACGGCTGACGAGGATACAAAGCTAGAGGTAAGTTAGGAGTAAGGCACTGACGTTGTGGGGTACATGTATTTATTAATTGTGGTGCAGATTGGTTCTGTGTTATAGGCTTAATCGAGGATTAAGGTTTGTGATCTGTGGGGTATTTGCACCCAATCTAGATTTGGTGAGATGAGATGAGATGTAGAGTGGTGGGTACATGTATTAATGGTTGGCTACAAGACAAGACCCCAATACTACCATGACCCTACCACTGGCTGCCGCCCCCACGCCCCTCGTTTGATCAATACCATTGCTTGATTTACTACTGCTACCACCATACCACTCACAGCCACAGCCCTGCCAGCGATGAATAATTAACATTATATACCACTGTACTAACCACCATTACACATAATCCGTAATCCAAGATGAAACGGCTTCACGTAAATTGCCAATGTAGCTCCCATAATATAAACCACACACAACATAGGCGTAATCTCGCTATAGCGTCTACCCTACCCTACTCTTCTGACTGATTGACTACGACCTACACAACTACATACATAATACCCCACCCCCACCCCCACCCCCACCCTCACCCCCACCCCGAACCACAAACGACAACCATCGATTATCAACCTGCACTAATGCCCCATCACATCAGCATTAGCTAGGAGGTTGACTATCGTCTATTCAATACAAGGATGTCAACTACCTGCACTTGTCGAGTCTGATCGTGACTATGACTGCGGCTGTGGCAGCTCTGCGCAGAAATGGAATGGTTTGACAGAAGAATGGGGGGTAATTAAACTAGGGGCTGCAGAGGATTGGTTTGGTGGTTTGTATGGATTTAAAGCTGTATTGCCCCCCCGCTCCCCCCGGGGGGGGGGGGGCTTGGTTTCGTGTTTAACGTGTTTAAATCGAGTAAAGAATTGATAGAATACTTCATATAACTAGGCCTAACTACTAATAAATCTACCATACAGTAGTTAATGCTAGCTACTCCACATCCTACATAACTAATTGATCCACAAGGAAAAAACAGAGACATCAGCAGACAGGTTTAACCCTCAAAATCAGCCATCACCAAGAAAAAAAGAAGCGTATGTTAAACAACAACAACAAAAAATACCACACCATATGAAACCAAGCAGAGCAAAAGCGTAGTGCCCCCTACTCAAGTTTCAATGCCCTTCATAGCCTCTCCATCCTCCCCCACTTCTTCATTTTCCTCTACTTCCTCTTCAACCTCTTCAGGCACTAGGCCCTCCATATGCTCCTCCTTCTTCTTCCGTCCTTTGGCCTTCCCTTCGCCCTCCCGTCCACTGCTATATCCACACTCGGGATGCCTCCTTAAGAACCTATAGAACCAGTCTCTACCGACGGTCCTTCCCGGAACACGCCTATGCAGCATCTCATGCGCTAGCTCATAGCACCTGCTCCTATCCGCCGGTACCGCCGGATCCTGCAGAGCCCGCACAAGCGCCTCCTCCTCCTCGGGAGTAAACAGCTGCTTCTGCCTATTAGCCTCAGCTGTTGAGCGGTGGCCCGGCGTCTTTATATGGCGGCGAAGGGTCGACTCCGGGATATGATAGCTTTTGGCAAGCTGCAGAACGATCGGCTTGGGGTGAGTACTGGGGGAGTGTGTGTGTGCGGCGAGGGCATTGTGATAATGAGTGAGAGCAAGGGCGATACGGTCAGAACGGGGTTGGGTAGGTGATGGGGGGGGTGGGAGTGAAGGATTGGTGCTGGTTTGTGGGACAGGAATAGGTTTGGATTTAGGTTTAGAGGGTTTTGGGGTGCGAGGGGCAGGTTTGGGCTTGGGGGCGGCGATGGTTGGGGCAACTGGTAAGGGTTTGGGCTTGGGGGCGAGTTTGCGGACAGTTGATAGGGTAGGTTGTGCTGTGATTGCTATAGGTGCAGCTTCAGGTTCGGGGGAGGTTGCGGTGGCTGCGTCGGGCATCGTGCGGCTAAGCTAGCTAGCTGGTCAGCTAGCTACATATAATATCCAGCGATATGAAAAATCCACCACGACAAACGACACAAAGTCAATCTCAACTATCACCAACACAAACACACATAGAGTGCTAGTTAGGAGGTGACCAAAGGAAGGGGGGGAAGAAAGGGAGAGCGCAGCCTTTATGAATCCATTGATAGGTACAGTCTAACCTTGCACCGTGGCGACAATAACACACACAACTATTGGTCAGAGCATGGTCATGGGGTGCAACCACTTCTGCATCTCTGGCGACCTTGTCTTGTCAATGCGAACTGAACCAGCCAATTAAAACAGTTTCAGAAGTCGGCGACAAAGGGGGGGCCGGTGCGTCCCATCTTATCATTGGCCAGTGAGTGTCAGCAGGCTTTCGCCATGTCCCCCGGGGTGTGTGCGGTTATTGATTCGCCATGGTGCCGGAATTGGTTGTATGCGGGAGGAGGAGCTCAGACCTGCACTGATCCTCAGCCTCAGCCTCGTCGGCTCGAGTACATAGGTATTTGTTTGCCTCGTTCGTCAGTGAGCCGGTCTTCGCCTGTTCCAGAACCTGAGTAGCTACATGTTTTCTTTTCTTTTTTTCTTTTTTTCATTCTTTCTTGCCTTCCCTTCAGCTGCTTCATGAGGAGATAAAAAAACATGCCAAGCCATTCCCAAATTGACCGCCTTCGCTTTCAGTTGCTGGTGATAAAGGCCATATGCGTCTCATAGTATTAGAGTATCATGCATGACGTAACTATTTGGGTAGTCCTGCAAACAGAAAGTATCACTTTCCTGCGGCCCGATAATAAAGTCGAAGCCATTAGGTACTTTATGTGCATTGAGCACTCAGGACCTGAGAATGGTGACAATAGCACCAACAATGTACGTGTACAAGATTCACATTATACATATATAAATCGGTAACCTTGTCCCCACAATTCACCTATACTCAAATAGAGCCTTGATTTCATGAGAAGAAACCCCCCACTTTAAACACTGTCGATTATAAAAACGGTATGGCATCTTTGGTGCCACATATGTCGATAATTGCACGATAACCCGGTACATGAGGCGTTACCCTCGCCAAATAACCATTGAAAACGGGGTATGTATGTCAGACTACCCTCATACGCACATATATTCTGCAGCGAAACGCAAGCACCATGATGCTGCTTGCTGTATACACTGTCCCGGGGACCAGGAAAGTAGTTATGGAATATGAAGAAGCTCCACCCTCTGCAGTACTCTATTGAGATCTCACCATCGTTGGTAACCGCTTAATTATTTTCGGCCCTGTCGGCTATCCCAAAAGCTTATTTCCATGCCAAGACTTGTGTAGCTAGTCAGCACATAATCAGCTAGACAGGCCAATGAAGTAGTCCCCGATCCCAAATAGCTCCTAATATATAGGATTAAGATATCTCTTGTTTCATAGCCGCGTATGTCCACCCAAAACGACACACCAAGGACCACGGACGTGTGCCGAGTGATACACCATGACGCCCTAACCAACCACAGAACAATGAAGCCCCGCATGTAGTGAGTTCATAATAAAGCGGCAAGTTTCAGGTGAATACGGCCTCCTAGAGAGCATTTCAGGTAGCGAGTAGTCAGATGCTAGATGGAATATATGTGACTGGCTAGTTTTCATGTCAGCAGCTACCCAGCGAGTAGGTGGGACCATGCAGACACATGTTTCAAGATTCGTGTTGCCCTGACAGCGTGACTCAATAGCCATTACCATCATGAAGGTGCCTCGTCATCAGCTTATCGATAGAAGGTAGATAGATTGGTGCCTGTCAAGTCGATCTCGGGGCGACCCCAAAGCGAGATCGTGTTTCTATAATTAGAAGCAACGGTTAACAGAGGAACAAAGAGAACGGAGAAAGTACAAACCCGAGCCCGGGTACAAATGCGGGCAGAACAGCTCAGGTACATACATGATTATGAGGAGATGGGAAGGTGGGGAGGGAGACGTTAGCTCCGGATTAGGTCAGCCAGTCCCTTATCACCGATGGGGCAGAGTATTTGCTTTGCATTCCTTCCATGGGGGGGTGAATCGATGGATGTGAGGTCAAGATCAAATTGGACAAAAAGGATTAGATGTTGATAGATAAGAAGGAGAGGAAGGCGGTGCAGTTGATCATGATAGGGAGCTAAACATAAAAAGTGCAAGTATGCTACGGAGCTGCTCCGCACAAGAAAACTGAACCACCCACGGGACCACAAATAAGGTACACAACGGGGTTGTAACGTACATGTAGGTAGGTGTACGTATGCTTTCTTTTGTTTTGTGAGGGCGTTGAGGAACTTTCCGGGAAGGGAGGGTCGAGGTAATAGCTGGCTGGATGACCGGGAAGACGGTGTTGGGTGGATTTGATCGATTTGATTGGATGGACGGGGGAACTTTTGATATAAGCTTTACCACTAAGAAGATTATTTAGATTATTTTGAGTTTCTCGTATTTTCACGCTAAACATCTATGTAGAGAGCCGTTGGATTGTGGAAATGTGATTACGTCAGCTACGTGAGTGATATCGGTGGATTAGTAGAATGTTGATACATCTACATCTTTGTAGGTGCACATATCAACTTTGCAAGTACCAGACGGCAATAGGAAGGTCCCGGGCCAGTACTACATAAATCAACCTACCACAAGCCTTGAAACCAGGACTCCAATCTCCTACTCTTACCCTTATGCTACATGATAGCCATACATTCTTAGCGGTAGGTACATATTCATGTATCTGCACTTCAATACTGTACTTTCTGGTTCCAGCAGGTAATACATGTAGTTCGTCCCTACCTTACATAAAATGTATGTACCCTACCCTGCCTTGCCCTACTTGCCTTGCCCTACCCAGCCCTAATCCCAAGGGCATAAAACTGCAGGAACAAATTCTCCTTCTACGGCTGTATCAAAGCCGTACACAACCGCCAAGGGCCTCGAAACACTGCGCCAATGTGGCCAACTGACCTTGGCAAACGACGGAAGACAAGGCTATCCCGGTGATATATTGGCTTGGTAGAGTGTTGGAGATGGATTGGCCAGCTTGATACACGACCCCGAAAGTCTAAGCCTAACTAGAAGGTTGATCGTTGGTCCCGCAGCAAATACCCTCCCAGGACTACCTACGGCAGTACTGATGATCAACTAGTGGGGGCGGTTTCATTGTTGCTTTGACTCGGCGTCTCAAATTATTCAATCTCGTACATAGAAGAAGGCCGAATTATTGAGAAATTAGATACGAGAATATGGCACCACTTTGACTCGGGGGTACGTATGTGTGTAGGAAAGTAATGTAGTATTAGCAGGTACTATATCCACCTCGGCACCGTCTCATTCCGTATCTCCGAGGGCCGGCTAGCGAGGAAGGTGCATATTGTATGTAGAGTCCGTTTCATCAGAAAGACGCCGAGCCTGGCCAGCTGGGTGCCGAGGACGCCGAGACTGAGACGGGTGAGGAATATAGGGATTAGTCAGTACCAAAGTGGGTATCTAGGACACTGGTAAAGTAACTGATTTGATTTATGTGTTGTGTGTGTGGAGGAGTGGGAGGAGGAGGAGGAGGAGGAGGGAGGGAGCTGGTTCAGGTTAGGTGCAGTGGGTGTTAAGAGGATTTGGAATAATTTAAATCACCAGAGAACAAAGCATACACAGAGATCTAGAGTCATCTTCAGCTATCTAGCTCTGATCATAACAACTCACTCACTTACTGTAATTACTCACCACCAACCACCGTCAGCCAGCACCAACCACCAATCACCACCCATCACTCGCACTTTCCACTCCTCAGCCATAACCCTAGGACCCATCCACAAACACAAACACAACGATATCCCTCCCTTCCCTTTCCTATCTGCCCTCAATATGTAGCCTGCGATCACGTACTGCATTATAACCCTCTATGTTTATATTTATGCTTCTTCTTGCCCCCGCCCGAACTTACACAAAACACGACCAGCGGTGCCGTAACTCCGGTCGGCAAGTGCAGCAAGACAAGCAAGGCAAAGTGCAATTAGCCATTTACCCTGGGAGGGGCTAGCGAAGCATTTTGAATTGGACTGGAAAGAGCGAGAACGGGGCTGGGGTCTGGCATTTTAGGGTGAATATGTGTAAGCAGGTAAGTGTCCACAATGTCTGAAGATATATATAAGCATAGTGCTTTATTGGACGGGGACATCTATGTATCTATGTAAAGCAACCTATGTGAGAAGAGTATCTGTATGTATGTCTAGGATTATACGCGTAGGAGACGAAAAGAAGGAAGGGAGGTCGGTCATTTCCCTTCCGGCAGGTTAACCTGGGCCGGCCCCTAACTGGCGCCAAAGACCTGTGTGTGATTCCAGCTTGCTGTGGGCACATGCGTGCCCACGCTCAGGTAAAGAAACCTTTTATGCTTTATTTTGTTGATATGGAATTTAGAGTTTTGCCTATCGAGTGTCGACGTAATGTATGGAGGTCACTCTGCTTGTGGCAGTGCTTTTTTTCCCCTCTTTTTTTTTCCCTGCTGATTTAGGTATTTAGATTATATATATTATTGCTTTGAAATACCCCATCGACGGTGACTGCGACGACTGAAGGAGACGAAGCTTCACCTCGCCTTGCCTTGCCACGCCTTGCCTTGCCTTGCTTTGTGGTCTTGGCCCCTAGAGAAATAGGAAGCCGCCTTTAAATGTCCGTTTGCCTGAAGCATCAAGCTTCACCTTGGCCCCAAGAGCTGCGTCGTAATGTAAATAATGTAGATGTTGTTGATATTATGTACTAGCGTGCGCAGCAGCAGCGTCCCTCGATACGGACGGAGTTAGCGATTCTATGACTGCATGAACGTTTTTCTGACATGTCTTTTCTCCAGATACCTTTCCACTTTTTTCCACTTTTTTCCACTTTTTTTTTTTTTTTTTTTTCACATGGTGAAAAACTCCACTCGAATCTTGGTCATGTCAGCAAGCCGGGAGAGCAAATCGGTAATTTTGATTTTAGACCCAGAGTGTTTTTGTCATTTTTCGTGAAGGTAAATTATGTAGGAGGTACATGTAGGTACGGTACATGATGTGGAACTTGTAAGGGTTGGGGTTGGGTTAGGTTGGACTGGGTTCGGAAAGTGGCCGAGTAGCCGGGTTGGCGCAGAAGAGACGCGTCAGCGAACGCTGTGACCAAGCATAGGCTAAGAGCCTCCCTCCTCTTGTTTGCTCAACCTCCAGAAGGAGAAGTTGATACGAGGTGAGAGGGTGGGAAGGGCAGGATGGTACGTGATAATCTATCAATCTTTTCTCTCTCTCTGCCTTATGGGGGAGGAGGGGTGGTTAATGATGGTGATGGTGTTGCTGACGCTGGTGTGTGTGTGTGTGTGTGTGTGTAACGGATGGTCATGGTGCAGCCTTTCGTTAAATTCTTGAAAGAACATGATGACTGACGAGAAAAGGAAAGGGAATTAGGTACTCCACTATTCTTTTCTTTTTTTTTTCTTTTTTCCTTTTTTACCACTCAGACTGTGAATAGAGTAGAGAGGTCCCTGATGTAATTTCCAACCTCTGACATCTCTGGGACTCTCTGTCTGTCTCTGTCTGTCTCGTCCGTTCCCACAAAAGCAAAAGAACTAAGTTTGGCATCTGTCTGTCAGTTATTCCTCCAGATCTCTGGGCAAGCAGCAATAGAAGGAAGAAAGAAGCAGGGGGGGTTTCTTTCTTCATGATGGACGCGTGTTTCGACCGAGACAGGGCGCCTCCCTTTTCCCGTTTAAGGGATTAGACGATCTTCCTCCTTTGCCCTGCCCAGTGTGTGTGCCCTGCTCCTGCCCTGCCTGCCTCTGTAATATCTGTGTCTCTCTTTTCTTCATAACTCCATAACCTTGTAACTACTATCTGCTGCTTGTGCTGCTGCACTCCGATTTTCCGCAGCTGCGCATTGATTCGCTCTCTCGTTTCGTTTGGAAGAAGAGAGAGAGATAGAGAGAAAAGGCATAATCAAACTTTTTTTTTAATTGATTACTTTCTTTCGCACTCGCTTTTTACCCTCTTTTCTTTCCTCTCTCGTCTCTTCCTTCCCTTCAACTGTTATTTCTCTTTATCCCCCCCCCCCATCCCATCCCATTCAAACCCCCCCCCCTTCCCCACCAACTCTATCTACACCTCTATACCCCTCCTATTAGGCAGCTTGTCCTTTTGGGTTTTATTTCTGGGGGAACAGAGGAACTTTGATGAGGACGAGTGAGACCAAATATCTGGCTTGTACCCATATTCTTTAATTGATTTGTGTTTTGTTCCTAACTTTCACAAACCGTTTAATTTTTTATTCTTTACTCTTTTATTTCACTGGGAGGTAAAAAAGGAAAGGTTGCTGGTTATTATTTCACCAGTCCAGTCAGTCGTCAGTTCAGTCAGCGTCCCTGGTCAGATTACCCCGGGTATCATTTTTATCCCCTACGGAGGAATAGAAGGAACCAAAGAGAGAAAGGCTCCGTTGTTTGTTTCGTAACAACGCTCCACGGACTACAAACAGATAATATACAGCAGGCATCCACCCACCCACTTTCGCTACACCCACCACTAGAGTAAATATACTGTCCAGTCCCTCCGACCTACATACAGTATCTCCTCCCCAAATCGATCAATCAATCGATCTTTACTTAGCCTTCCCGCCGCTGCTCACTGCTCGGCTACATCCAGCCGCCTGCGTCCGACTGACCAGCCCAGGCCCAACTGGATATCATTACTCAAAGGGTAATAATAATAATAACGACGCTTTCCCTCACCTCGTTCTGTTAAACACCTCCCCACACCCACACCTCTTCACCTGTTCATCTACTTCACGAAGTATTGTTCGTTTGGGGTTTGAGTTAAGAGACAGACAGGAAGGACTTAGAGAATAGAATATGCGCCTACCACCACGGTTATGCTGGGTCCTCACGGGTCTCCAGCTCCTCGCAGCTACAGTTCTTGGTAACTCCTCCACTAAACTTTTGCCACCTCTGCAGAGACTAATCCCCCCCACCTAGGCCATTCACAACACCGAAATCCCGTGACGTACATCACCTACATAGATGAAGCCGAAATCCAAACGCCCTCGCGGCGCATACACTCCCACAGCTCGTTCTCACTGACCTTCCAGCTCCATGCCGGCGAGCAAGACGTCAAGTTCACTCTAGAGCCTAACCATGATATTCTCTCCGACAATGCCCAAGTCGAGTACCACAACGCCGACGGCACCATCCGCACCACTGAACCACTCATCGCGCGCGATTACAAGGTCTACAAGGGCGACTCGTGGCTGCGCGATGCCGATGGCTGGTACCACAGTGGCTGGGCGCGCATTATGGTCCGCCGTGACGGCCAAAGTCCCCTCTTTGAGGGTGCATTCACGCTAGGCCACGACGCGCACCACATTCAGCTTGCAGAGAGCTATATGAAGACACGGCATGCGCTGGATCCGGCGATAGAGGTGGAGGAAGGACAGGACCCGTCAGAGCGCATGGTGGTTTTTAGGGACTCGGATGTTTTAAGCGGATTTGAATTCCAGGGTTTGGTCGGGCGCGATGTGGAAGGGATTGTAGGACGAGGTCTTGGAATAAAGGACGGAGAGCTAGATGTGATGTGCCCATCAGACCGCTTGGTATTCAATGTGCAGCCGGGAAATCCGATCAATAAGATGATCCTTGACCCACTGGACGAAATTCCAAGGGCCGGTTGGGGCGGATTTGGATTGGAGGACATGTTCAAGGGTGGGTTGACAAAGCGCCAAAGTGTGGATGGTGGGGATGGATATTATGGTGGGTCCGGAAACTCTGCGGGGGTAAATTTGAGAACTACGATTGGAAGTACAGACGGGTGCCCAACTACGCGGCAGGTGGCGCTGATCGGCGTCGCCACTGATTGTACCTATACAGCAGAGTTTTCGACGACAGAGTTGGCGAGGGCAAATATTATTTCGCAGATCAACTCGGCGTAAGTATTTCATTTTTTTCATTTTTTTTTTTTTTTTACATTTGTTGTCGGGGGTTGGAGTTTGGTGTCATGGGGGTCAATGACTGACTTGCAGGTAGCTCGAATTTGTTTGAGAGGACATTTAACATCACACTTGGTCTCTCCTCGCTTGTAATTACGGATGCAAACTGTCCCGGAACCGCGCCGTCGACAGCTGAATGGAATGTCCCCTGCTCCAGTAATGTTACGATAGAAGACCGCTTGAATCTATTTTCAGCCTGGCGTGGTACCCGCTCCGATTCGAATGCGCTGTGGACGCTTTTAACCACTTGCGAGACTGGTGCTTCTGTAGGCTTGGCGTGGTTGGGTCAGTTGTGTGTGCAGGAATCAACGACGCAGGAGTCTCAGACTGTTAGTGGGGCCAATGTCATTGCGAGAACATCGACCGAATGGAAGGTTATCGCACATGAGATTGGACATACTATGGGTGCTGTGCATGACTGCACTAGTACTACCTGCACGGCGAGTAATACTGTGTCTGCTTCGCAATGCTGCCCGTTGAGTGCTTCTAGCTGTGATGCTGGTGGGAGATACATGATGAACCCGTCAACGAGTGACCAGATTGAGCAATTTAGTCCGTAAGTATATACATTTGTATTTTTCGATGGGTTGTTGCTAATATGTGATGCTAGATGCTCTGTGGGAAATATCTGTTCTGCCTTTAGACGCCGTAGTGTCAACACATCCTGTCTGACGTCGAACAAGGATGTCCAAATCATCACCGAGAACGAGTGTGGTAATGGAATTGTCGAGGCCGGAGAGGACTGCGATTGTGGTGGTACTGAGGGCTGTGGGGATAACGCCTGCTGTAATCCTACTACCTGCAGGTTTGTTGATGCTGCTGTGTGCGAGTATGTCCCCCCCCCCCCCTCATTCACCCGATATACATATGAGATGTATTTGCTGACAGCCCCATCAACAGTGATGCCAACGAGGACTGCTGCCGTGGCTGCCAATACGCCCCCTCGACCACCGTCTGCCGCGCCAGCAACGGTCCCTGCGACCCCGCCGAGACCTGCTCTGGCAACTCCTCTACTTGCCCCACCGATGTTATTTCCGATGACGGTACCGATTGTGGTACTAACCTCCGCTGCGCCAGCGGCCAATGTACCTCACGTGACCAGCAATGCCAAACCATCATGGGCCAGTACTCCAACGCAAATGATACCTCCTCCTGCGACAGCACCAACTGCCAGTTGACCTGCCGTTCGCCCGAGTTTGGCGCCAACACCTGTTTTGGAATGCAGCAGAACTTCCTCGACGGTACACCATGCGCCGGTGACGGAAGATGTAGAAACGGAGTGTGCACAGGAGCTAGCGCAATCGGCGAGGTTCGTAGCTGGATCAACAGGAATAGGAACGTAGTAATTGGAGTGGGAAGCGCTATCGGTGCCGTGATACTCTTCTCGCTGTTGAGTTGCTGCTACTCGAGGTGTAGGAGGAGACCACAGAAGAAGATGCCTCCACATGGCGGATTCGTGCCTGCACATGATCCTAGGTGGAGGCCACAGCAGCCCCAGTTGTATCCGATGCCGCCACCAGTGGGCCGGAGGCCCAGTAATACTAGGAGCGCGAATAGTAACACTAGGAGCCCAAGCAATAATAGGGGAGGGTACCCGGCGCAGCAAGGGCAGCAAGGGCAGCAAGGGCAGCCTGGACAGCAGAGGGTCCCCTCAGTTCCCCCACCAAGTTATTCTCAGGGACAGAGTGTGAGGTATGCATAGACAATGGGCTGTCTGTAGCGTTCCCTGGACTTGTTTTTTTTTTTTTTTTCGTTTGTTTGTGGTTTAATGGGGCAGCCGGTGTGCGCCCCGTCAAATATTACTTTGCTAAACCTGCAGCTCCTCACTTTTCATAGCTTTTCATTTTTTCTTTTTTTTGTATATCGGACACAACTTTTCTTTGTGTCGTTTCTTTGCAGATTTTCTTACTCAATCGTCTTAAAGGGTTTAGTCGTGGGCAAAGGGACAGGGTGAAAGGGAGCCATTTACCTTTTTTTTTTTTTTTTTACATCTTATTTATTTTATACTCGGTGGTAGCGGCGGCGGATTTTCTTCTTTTTTTTCTTATTAGTATATATTCTAGGGTTGAGCATGAGAAGAACCGGGTTTCCTTTTTTTTCCTCTCTATTTTCCTTTTCGTTTATGTGGCGGGGAAGGGTGGCGGGGTCTTTACGAATTTCCTTGGTGATACTGGGTACCGGATGGGTGGACCTCTTTTTTGTTTGTGCTAAAAGATTGCGGGGGGGGACGGAACGGACATGGGAGGGAGGGAGGGAATATAAATACCCATTGTTGCATATATATGTACCTATTGTACGTTGTACATCTGGAATAGACATAGGGGGTGTGGGTCTCGACTTTGCTGTGTGTTGTGATGTGATGTGGATGAGAAGATGGAAAGTGGTGAGGTGGGAACTTGCCCTTGTTTATTGCCTTGTGCTCGTCTTTTGGTATATATAGTGAGAGAGGTTTTGAGAGTGTAGAGTGGTGGTGGAGTTGGGCAGATTGGGGTTGGGAAGGAAATAGAATATCTATCCGGGGAGCAAAATAAGGTTTCTTGGCACCGCACCGCACATCACATCACATCGAGGTATCTCGGCCCTACGTATGTATATTATGGATAGTGTAGGCGCACCACCCACGACTACTGGGGTAAAAATAATGTGTAGTCTGGAAACGAGGCAAAAATAAAAACTTGCACTTGTGCAGGGTACTTCTTTGTGTACTGCAGGGAAAGAGTAATCGGGTCGAGTGATAATCTGTGAATGGGCCGGCGATGAAAACATCTTCCATAGATCCACAAGGGTGTTTTGTCTGCGCAGAAGTGGGGGAGGGGGGGTTGGTGTGTGCTACAATTAAAGGCCATTTCGGTGATCGAGCTTGGTTTGTATATACCTACGCCGCATAGGTAGGTAGGCCTTCGATTCCAGGAGGAGCAAGGGAGCTATGTTAAAGTAAAGTACTTGAAGGAGAGAGGTCCCGTCTCTGGGGTGCATACCGAGGCGGGGGTGCAAATCTGATTTATTATTAAGCGGTGGTGGGTGGGGCTCGGCGATGGCGGTAAGCAAGTCTTGCTTTCTAGGTATTCTGGTCCCCTTTTTTTGGTTTTAGGGCTTGGTCTGCCGGCGCAGTTTGCAGTTTGTGGTGGTCCTGTGCGTAAGCGTAGATGGATGGATGCACGTTGGTGCCCAGGCAGCCTTGGGGGAAGAAGGCGGCGTAGGTCCTTCGGTGTATGGTATGTATCCGGGCAATCGAGATGGCTTCTTGGGCAAGACACATGTTATCCCTCCCACCCGCCACCCTCCACAAGAGCAATCAAGATAAATACATCTAAGTAATAGAGACCTAGTAACTACACAATACAACAACAGCCCCCCCCCCCCCAGCTAACGCGAGGACCCAGACGTTCTTCCGGCCTCACAAGACAGGCCCCTCCTCCTCCTCTTTTGAGACAAAACTGCCCAACCAAAGGGGGGGGGGGGGTTCTACCGCCTTATTTTTCACACCTGAGCTGTGACGATGCGGAATAAGAAGAAGAAGAAGAAGGATATATCAGTCCCAAGAAGACAAGATTGGCCGACTGCTATGGTGGGGGTAGGGCTGTAGATGTATGTACGATCTTATCGGATCGTGTGAAGTGTATGTAGGCAGGTGCTCAGTGTGCACCCCCCCCCCCCCCCCACAGCGTGCACCAACTAACCCAACCAATATAAACACCCGGACGGGACCATCATAGAGAAAGGAAATACTGCACCGCGATACATACCATCTACACGATGTGGAAGACGCCAGTGGGGAAAGTATGTTTTCTGTTTTTATCCCTGTGGATGATCAGTTATAACTCTGGGTCTCTCAGAGGCCACCTACATCCGTGGTGGAATGATTGGATCACCGATCATCACTCGATAGGTTGAGCTATATTCAAATGTCAAGGGTATTTTTCTTTTTTCCATACTCAGATGTCAAGGGCATCTGCAGTGAATTACGGGATTGCATACATAGGCTCCATTGTCACATTGCGCTTTTTTGGTCTCCAAAGAGCTCCACACGCACACCCGGACCAGGCCTTCCCAACCCCCCCCCCCCCCCCGGAAAAAAAATTACCCCCAGAGGGTCAAAAACTACTTTCCATCACAGTTACTTGCGAACGTTCACATAGGATTATTTCGTCCCACTCCCGGATCGAACGAGTGACCTCGCGCGACCAACGCAGTGTAGGCTTCGAACATGACATGCTACCATTGCACCATCATCGCCATGCCTAACAGATGCTGAGCCTGCTAGTTAGGTGGGTGTGTGCCAAGAAGTAAGGCAAAGTAAAGTAAAGTAAAGTAAAGTAAAGTAAAGTAAAGTAAGGAGCCCCCCCAAACTGGCCAGTCGCCCAGAACATAAACAGGGATAGGTGTACTGTGGACGGTGCTGTTCCCAAATCACATGTACATACTAGTGCCAAAAAGCAAGCATATCAGAGACTTGCGACGGAGGGGACCACTAGAAGCAAACCAGCTAGCTACTAGAGGATATAACAAAACCGCAGAGGTAACACCTCGATTAAATAACACAGAACACCCCACCAACCAAGCCCTGGAATACAAATGTGGAAAAACTACTACAACATACATCTCAGTTAGAAAGAGCTACAGCCCTCTAAGCTGTTCATACTTGAAACTCCCGGATTGTAGATTACAGCATAGCACTCTGCGTGATCGAGTGATATACCATGAATGGTTGGGTCGACGTCAGGTATATGTTATGAAGTCTTTAAGGATACCTATCCGAGAACTGTGATTTTAACGCCCCAGAGCTAGATGAGGCCTTGGAGCCTACATGCACGGATGTGGTTCAATGCCGCTGCTATTCTTGTTCGGTGTTGTTAGGTATTGCTAGTGGTCATAGCTGTGGATAGCTTAATCTGGTAGTAATACGATGCTAGAACACACCGGAACTACATGTATAGATGTGGTATTGAGCTCTGTAAGCCAGTGTAAAGTGACCATGATATCTATAACACCGCCTAAACCTCCGGCAAACTCTCATAACTCTTGATTCCCAGAACTGCATACCGCATCTTTAGGTAAAGAATACTTACACTCTAAACCACCCAATGATCAGCACATCACTCCCAATCACTCGCAACCGTTGTTAGTAGGGGTACCCACCGCCAAGCCACTACCCCTGTCGTCCCGACTAGCTGCATGAACATTTTCTTCTCAACCTACACAATTGTTGTACCCACCCATACAACCCGCACACAATCCTCCATACAACCCACAACCAAATGGCAAAGAAACGCAGATCCGCGCCCGCAAAGGCCGCCGGCCCCCGAGAGCTCAATCCCGAGGACGCGAAGATTGCAGCTTTTAGTACGTTGCCCAATTGCTCTCTCCCAGACTACTTCCGGGTTGTAAAACGGTGAGAGTCAAAGGTGGATGAGAGAGAGGCTAATTGTTGGGTGTGATGATGTAGACACATGGGAGGACATCCCCGACGAGGAAGACGAGTTTCACATCTCCCGCGACAAGGTAATGCTCGAGAGCGAGAATGTGGGCAACAGGCGTAAAAACGCATACGAAGAGAGCGACGAGGAGGTATTGGCGCTTGACGAGTACGACGAAGACGACGCCGAGGGCTCTGAGGGCTCCGAGGCCTCCGAGGCCTCCGAAGGCGAATCCGAAGAGGAGGAGGAGGCTCCTCGTGCTAAAGGCAAAGGCTCCAAGAAGCAGCAGATAGAGGAGGACGATTCCGACGCAGCACAGACAGACTCTGAAGACCCCGACGCCGAAGGCTGGGGCACCTCAAAGAAAGACTACTACGGCGGCGACACCATCCAGACCGAAGAAGACGCTGCCCTTGAAGCGGCCGAAGCCCTCCGTCTACAAGCAAAGCAGGCCGCTGCCATCCGCGAGGCCGACTACGGCTTTGACGACGCCACCTGGGGCGCCGAACCTTCAGAAACCACCAAGAAGGACGACCCAATCGTCGGTCAATCCCTCGTCGTTACCGAGACCCTTCCAACAGAAGTTCCCGAAGGTCTCACCCCCGAGGAGCGCACCAAGATCCTAGAAGCCAGACACCCAGAGTTCAAGCTGCTCGCAGAAGTGTTTTCAGAGCTGCAGGCGCTGCATGCGCCGTTGGGGCTCAGTGCTTCAGCGGCGGAGGCCGTCGGCGAGACTGTCCGGAGCTCCGTGGCGGTGGTAAAGTTCCGTGCATTGAGCACGTATTTGGGCGTCCTGAGCATGTATTTTGCTGTGCTGAGTAGTCCCGAGACGGTGCAGAGTCAGGGCACGAGGTTGAGGGAACACGGGGTTATGGATGGGCTGTTAAAGTGCCGAAAGATGTGGGAAGCCGTGAAGGGTCTGGAGGTCGAGGAGATACGCAGCGATGGCGTGGAGCTGAAGAAGAAGAAGAATTCTGTGACCGCTAAAGCAGCGGCGGAGAAGAAACAGAAGGAGGAGCCGAAGCGGAAGCGTGCAAAGCTCTCTCCTGCATTCTCCGACAGTGACTTGGAGTCCACACCCGTTGTTAAGAGCAGCAAAAAGTCAAAGAAGACCGCAACATCGGACCTCTCGGACCTCACCGCCCTTGCCACATCCTTCCGCCCTACCCCTACAGCCACAACCGCCTCAAAACCCAAGAAGACCCCCACCACAGCCACAAATGATACAACAGACTTTGGCGACGACACAGCGCTCTCTGCCCTCGACGCAGAGCAGAAGGCCGTTCGCCGCCGCAACCTCCGCTTCTACACCTCTCAGATAGTCTCTAAGTCCGCCAAGCGCGATGCCGCCGGCCAGTCCGCCGGCGGTGACACCGACATCCCGCACCGTGAGCGGCGCAAAGAGAAGGAGCTGCGTCTTGCCGCCGAGGCTGCACGGCGTCGAAACGACGGTGCTGACCTCGGTGACAGTGATATTGATGAGGAGGACAAGAAGGTGGCGAGGCAGATGCGGGAGGAGGACTCAGATAATGAGTACTATGATATGCTCGCGGGTAAGGTGCGAGCAAAGAAGGAGCAGAAGAAGGCGTGGCATGAGGCGGAGAGGGTTGGTGGTGAGGTGAGAGTTGTGGAAGAGGAGACGGAAGGGGGAAAGAGGGCGGTGGGATATGTCATTGAGAAGAACAAGGGATTGACGCCGCATCGGAAGAAGGATGTGAGGAATCCCAGGGTCAAGAAGAGGAAGAAGTATGAGGCTGCCAAGAAGAAGATTGGAAGCAAGAAGGCGGTGTATAAGGGTGGCCTCCAGGGAAGTTATGGGGGTGAGCTGACGGGTATCAAGAAGAACTTGGTCAAGAGTATCAAGTTCAAATAGTGGTGTAATGCTTGTTGCTTAGATAGGGTTTTTCTGTAGATAGTTACTTTGTTAGGTATAATAAAAGTTTGCGAGTTTCGGATTCAGGATCCAAGTTTTTTATATACTTTCTTTCTTTCTTTCTTTCTTTCTTTCTTTCTTACTTACTTATTATAATCTGATTTCTGTCACTGCGGGGGGGGGGGGGGGGCTAGACCTTCTGGCAGCATGTAGGTAGTAGGTAGGTAGGTGACATGGTCGATGACAATGACAAAAGATTTCCTTCCTCTTGATAACCACCGGGCCATGTGCCAAGATTTTCCCAATAGCCCATCCCAGCGACTCACACCCCACATCCGTAAGCCTTACACCAACAACCTGACCCACCCTCTTCACGGAACCTGGTAAACCCATCAACACCCAATGCACAAGCAGATTCATGGGCTATCACTCGATATGCACGACACTCCCCAGAAAAAAACGCTCGGCCTCTTGTACTCCCCAATATTGTGTCAGGAGGCTCTTTTGCCCCGATACATATCGTCCCAGTTGCTCTTGCTCTTCCTCCCACACGGGTGGACGACGGTACTGCCAGTACCGACAACAGTGAACACCCCACTACCACCACCACCCAGAACCTCCAACCACATACATCCAACTGCGGCAGCAGCAGCGATATTTCCCGTTTCACAGGCACTCCCAGCGTCTGTCTATCTATCTATTAGCCGTCGACTACGCGCCGGACGGGCGCCCATCCATCCATTCATCACTTCACAAGGTATCACTCGACACTCGGCGGCCTCACATACCCATACCCACCCCACAGTTTCTTTAAGGGGGGGGGGGGTATCGAAAAGACAAGACAAGACAAGACAAGACCCGGGGCTCATCAATAACTGTTAGCTCGCTTTACCACGAGTAGATAATCAAATCTAATACTACGCCCAGCTCGTCTAGTCTCGTCTAGTCCCGTGTAGTCCCGTGAAGTAAAATGAAATTATATAAATCCATAGCTATCAATGGAGGACCTAACCATGAAATAGCCAATAACCCGCACACCACCAACATCCACCCAACCCACAAAAAAACCCAACAAAAACCACCACACCACGCCATCCTCCCCTCCCTCCTCGTAAGGAGTCGCCACCATACCGACCAGCCATTCAGACCAGTTCCCACTTACCACCCACGGTACAGCAGCCATGTGTGCGTTTCTAATATACTTATGTATTCGCAATGCCTTCCAACAATTTAAAAGACAACTCCCCAATCCAGGGGTTATCTTTAGAGTGGCGCGGAGATGGTCATAGACGGGCAGTGCGGTACCCAATATCCTCCCAAAATCAAACTATTACATAGGCTCCCAATCAGAGATGATGCTTGACGAGACCGAACCAACAATAGCCAGACCGTCTACCAGAGAGGAAGGGTCGGCCCAGTTCTATCTACATGGGGCGGCCCGGGAATGTGCCAATTATCTGGATGGGGGCGACCACTTTATTATTGAGGTTTGTGTTCACCTTATCGCGATCTGATTAGATCTCATCATGGCCGAGTGACTTCCTATGACCCTCTCACAACACCCACTATTATAATGATTATCGCTACATCGGAAATCACATCACATCACAATACACGAAATTGCATAGCCATAGCGTTTTTTTTTAATTTCTAAATACAGAATTGGGTATGAGGTAAAACAACGCTCTATTTAAGCAACAGTAGCCTCAATACACTCAATGCCATACTCCTCCTTGAGCTCCTTGATTAATGGGTCGTTGATCTTGGCGTTCATGGGCGCCAACACACCCCTCTCGGAGATGGTACCATTAAGGACCTGCTTGACGGCAACAGCGCAAGGAACACCGACAAGACGGGCCATGGCGCTGTAGCCATTGGGATCACCGTACTCAATGAGGGTAGAAGTGCGGGTTTCCTATATCTCGTTAGTAACGCCCAAGGAACCTAAGGGAGTATCTTGGGACTCATACCCTCTTTCCATCAGCAAGTTCAATGATAAACTTGTGCTGGAGCATGACCATGTCCCTCTCACCAGGTCCGTACTCCATCTTCTGCTCCAAGGTGGCGCAGAGAGTGTCCAATGGGTTTCCACGGGGAATGGTCTTGTCCTCGCTGAAGAGACCCAACCACTTCATTCCGTTGATAATCCTGTTCTTCTCCTCGTTGTCGGCGAACTTGGTCTTGCTGCTGATGGCCCAGACCAAGTCCTCCTCCTTCTCCGAGCTGGATCCCAAGATCTTTGCAACGGCGGACTTCCATGTGGTAGACTCCTTCAAGAAGTCTACAGGCTCATCCGACAAGAAGCCAATGTCTACCAAGGTCTTGACAAACTCAGGGAACCCGGCGTAACGCAGGGTACCTCTGATGATGGTCTCAGCCTCTGGGATTCCGTAGCGCTCCTTGTATGGCGATGAGTCTCTGTTAGGGTAGGCAACGAAAGCAAAACCAGGGTAGATGTGGTATGGCTTAGCAGCCTCCATGAGCTTCTCTCCAGCAATCTCCTCGATCTTGCCGTCCTTGTAGTACTTTGCGCTATTGCGGAGGGCAAGGAGCACACCACGAGATGACCATGAGAACTTGTATCCGAGAGGGTTTCCGGAGACCTCGGGGGCGGGGAGACCACCGCAGTATGAGAGGAAGGAGATGATCTTGCCGCCAGCATTGTGGACCTCGTCAATCATCTTGACGGCGTAGAGGTGGTCAATACCGGGATCAAGACCAATCTCATTCATGACGGTGATGCCGGCCTCCTTGGCGGCGGCGTCGAGCTCGGCCATGGCGGGGGAGACGTATGAGGTGGTAACGACATGCTTCTTGTTCTTGATGGCGGAGTTGATGACCTGCACGTGGTGGGTATAGGGGATCAAGCTAAGCGTACATTAGCTTTATAGTATTTGAGAACTGGGCTGAATTGGCTGAATTGGGTGAAATGGAAAAAATCGAGGAAGGAGGGGGGTACCTGATAACGAGATCATGCTTAGCAACCTCGGCATCTAGAGCACTGGTGTTTGCGACATCGAGAGAGATGGGGAAAGCATTCTCAACACCCTTGGAAAACTCCTGAGCCTTCTCGAGGGTTCTGCAAGCTGCAATTGCACCACCAATGCGTTAGCATGCCACTCATCCCATTCATCCCATCCATCCCATCCATCAAAACAGCAAAATCGCCCTCCAAAAAAAAATCACAAGCTAAAAAAGGAAAGGAAAAAAAAAAAAAAAAAAAAACTCACCAACAGTAACCTGAATGCCTGCCTTTGCCAAAATATCCAATGTGGGCTTGGCCACAAACCCGCTTCCAAGCAACAGAACTTTTGATGCAGACATTTTTGACTTCACTTACTTGACCTTCGCGAGAGAAAAAAAAGTATATGTATGTATGTATGGTGGGGTCAAGAATGAGGGGTCCAAGCAAAGGCAAGTGGGAACCTTAGAGTCGGCAGATTAGTAACAAGCACCTAAGGGGTGGGTGTGGTGGGGTGGAGTGGGGTGTGCCGTGGGCTAGGGGTAAATCTAGCTACATAGCGTTTTTTTTTCTCTTCACCCCTTCCTTTCCCTCTCCCGAGTCTCACCCCAGTCCCGAACCGCTATTAACTAGAGCCGCATAGAGTGCACTCTTCACGGACAATCACTCGCCGGAACAACCTTCCATCGGGTTCCATCATCACTCACTTTCTCAGTTGTAGTCGTTATCGCCTTGCCCTGCACCAAAAGTAGTAAAACAGACTGCAATTTAAGCATGCAAATCATCCCCCCATACCAGATTGCATCTAGGACCGGTATTCTGCTCGATTACCATCGATGACTGGGGGTTAAGGTACTTACACTAGAGTATTCTCTACGGACGGACACCATGCGACACATCGGGAGTGTAAGCAGTCAACGAGTAGTGAGCAGTGAGCAGTGAGCAGGAGCAGGCAGGAGCAGTGAGTGAGGGGAGTGCTCCAAAACGTGACTCGACAGCTAGCTTGTAAAACCAAAGCAGTTACAACACAACCGACCCGGGGGAGCCCAGTTGCAAACACGACTACAGCTCTGAGTGAGTACCACAACCAGACAACAGACAGCACCAACAGTAACGGTGGGGAAAGGGGGAGGGGGAAGAGCAGAGGGTAAAGGAGTATTCTTTATTTATAACAGCGTGCAGCGTGCGCACACGACCGACGTACCGTATGGGCTGCCACTAGAACGCATATCCCGAAAACCCGAAAAAAAAAAAAAAAACGCTGGCACAGCGTCTTGATTTGCCCTATGTGAGCAGCACTTCTAAGTAGAGTAGAGTAGGTAGAGTATGCTTTATGCATGCACGTATGGTGGCATGGTAGCTTCAATGGCAGGAGTAGAATGTGTAGCAGAAGAATAGTATGTAGCCCTACAGCCAGCCGTCATCAGTCAAATCCCAACACAACGTGAAACGAAACAACGTTACCATGCTGCTGATAAGATCAGGTTACCAATGGGTCTGGGGTTATCGTACGTAAGGCTCTTTTCGCATAGCTACATACATAGAGTACTACCTACACCCTGCCTACATATCTACTCTATCTGCACGCATACTGTACCTCCTGCAAATCCATATGGGATTTGTCGTGTGAAGGGCAGGTACATATGTGCGGCGGCAGGTATGATGTAGACATGTAGGTGAGGAGGTGTAGTGGTGGTGCCCCGGATAGAGTAGACTCACGCCCCCCATCATCATCTTACTCACTTTCTAGTACCAAATCTACCACCACCACCACCACCACCACCACCACCACCACGCACCCTGGAGAGGTCGTCATGCTCGAGTAAAAGGCACAGAGAATCAACTCAGGAAGTACTACCGTACGAGCCCAAGGTAACAAAGCTGGGTTGAGTTGAGCTCGAGTAGAGCTACATACATGTGTGGGGTTAGTCTGTATTGCCCATCAGAACCGAAAAGCCAAAAAAAAAAATTCTAGTAATGCGTCTCTCCCATCGATCTTGCACAACCTCTCCCCAATCATGCCCCACCATCATACAAATGGACCGCGGAGTCCGATAACCACATATATAACCATAACCCCACTATCACTAACTACCACAAAAGTACAACATAGCAATGAGGTAAAGAACGAGACAGAAAGAAAGAAAATCCCCAATATCACACTCGCCCCCAGTTAGAAAATTTTGTTGTTTCTGCCGTTGTTTTCTCCCTTTCATGAATCCACTAAATTATCCGTACATAAACATGGTCCATCGATTTGAAAAAGAAAATGTGTTACAAAAAGGGAAGAAAAAGAAAAATATGAAAAGAAAAAAATGCACACATGCAAAAGAGCCCATAAAAGTAAAATTTCGCCATAAGAAGAAGAAGCTTCCCGCAGCCCCCTTCTCAACCCTGTCCAGTCCCGTCCCCATCCCCAAACCGCTCCATTCCCGCCAGTCCTCGGTCCAAGAGATAAAATAACCCAAAGAAGCAAGAAAAAAGATAACGACATAAAAAAGAAAGAAATATATAAAGACAATCATCAAAACGAAGAAAAGAGAGGAATCTTCAACGCTCAAGTCTCATACAACATACCCGACCTTTGCAGCCGCGGTTGTCTGCGCGCCCACGCTTCCACCACAACCATTCTCCGCCGCATTAGGGTACACTTTGACGGGAACACTTGCATCAAAACTCTCGACCAGTAGCCCTTGGCGAGCTTCAAACAGCTCCCCACGATCATCTGCGTGGGTCTGCTCCAGAAGATCGTCGGCCACGGCCTCTTCCCCTCCGTTTGGATTGAGCCGCGCAGAGAGCACTGGGGTGACGAACTCGAGTCGCAGTGTCCAGTTATTGGATACACCAGATGTGCTGAACTCTGGGGTTGCGCTGGGGGGGATTGTCGGCGTGAAGACAACACGCTTTGCGAAAAGCGTTGACTCGGAATGTTGGGAGTGGATTTTGCGAGTGACACGATGAATACTAGAGGGGGAACGGAGAGCGATAGCAGGGTTCACCGTTTCGGAGGTCTCGAGGGATACAGTCACCTGGTGGAGCGTTAGCACCAATAGTAGCGGGCCGTTGGTAGCTACGTAAGTGGACTTACATGGTAACAGGGTATCTTGGCTTTCGAGAAATCGATAACAGCAGTTATAGTTTCTCCAAGCTTATAGGCTGGCCGCGCCAATGTCAGGCTGGCCACCTTTCTCCCGTTCCTCGCGATCTCAAACAATGTGCCATCGGTGGATCCCCCGGCACCCCGTAAAATCGCAAATTCAATTGCGTCTTTAGAGCTTATTGGCATGTCCTCCCACATCGACATACGTTTCGACATTACAGGCACTGATGGTGATAATATACCGAGAGGGTTGTTCGAGAAGTTGCAGTCTTGAGGCGATAATAGACTATCAACATACGCGAGGAAGTCGTCTAATGAAGACTCTTGCTTGGCCGGCTTTTTCGGGGCTGATGGGTCTGGGGGTGTCAGAGCTTTTTGCTCATCATCGCAGGATATGGTGGCCTCGTCGCGGAGAAGAATAATGGGGGACATGAGGTCGTGGGTATGCAAATAGCCGCCCGCTGTCATATATTAGACGGATATTGATATTGGATTGTGATATGTAAAAACTTACGTTCTACATGTGGAATCACCCGGAAAGGGATTTCAACGACTTTCGGTTGCTGAACTCCTTTCCCAGGCCGCTGTGTTCCAATCACTAAATTATAAGTCACTTTAATAGCTTTCCCTCGGTGAGAGGGTGGAATCCCTTTTGGCAGGGTAAAGCTATATGTATATGTTCTACTTTCTCCCGCTGCCAACCGCAAATCGACGAAGAGGATGGATTGCGGCGTTGACAGTATGGGAATCGATCTTGAGCCTATCATTGGTCAACATTATATTCCCGATGAGGGATCGGGGCAGGGACTATTCACTGGCTATTGTCTTCATCTCGGCAATGGAGCTCATGTTATTGCCTCCTAGAAGTCCGCCAAAGCTGCTCCACCCAAATCCACTCAGGAAGCCACCATCATTTTTATTGGTTTCTAGCCCTATTACTCCACCCCCCATCTGTCCAACCACTCCCCGCCGTTTCACATCGTCAAATATGCTAGTCTGTATTAACGACCCATCCAATGTAAAGGTCCCAGATACCTGTGCATAGCCCATCATCAACGATTCTGAAGATCGCGGGCCAATGGCCAATAAACTGTGCCGCCGACTATGCGTCTGCTTAACGGTGCGCACAGCTGCCCGGGGATCATATTCAGAGACAAGCGTCTCTGTCGTGCTATTCGACAGAGAATAAAACTCCCCGCTGGATCGTGGTGTTTCACCGCCCATGCTGTGCGCAGATATCACTCGGCTCTGTGCACGTTCGGGGTCTGTGTCATCAGTAGGGCTCCGCAGAGCGATATGTGAAACCTTCCGCACAGGTTGCGGCTGGCTTTCCGTAGACTCATCCGAGGATAAGCTTTCAGTAGTGATTAGGAGCGGGGTTGGCGCGGGTCCTGGGGGAAACTTGTAGGCCTTGTGTATCGATTTCGACTGCGAGTGTGCAGGTTTGAAGCCACCAGGTGTTTTGGGCGTTATAGGTGTGTTGGGTGTTCGAGGAAGAAAGGAAAAGGCACCCGGTGCTTGTGTCTCTGCTATCGGGGTACTAGTCTGCGAGGGTCTAAATGGCAATTGAGGGGATATAGCTATATCGTTGTCAGCGATTTCTATGATAGTGGAAGAGCCATGCCCACTGGATGCGTACCTGAAGTCGGGGTAAACCCGTTCAGCATGGGTGATCTTCTGGGCAATGTGTGTAGCGAGGCAGATCTCCCATGACTCCTAGCCCTTCCCTGCGTATTTGGTGATCTTGAATTATCTTCACGGCCCCCAGCTTCTAGCCCAGCCTCGGACCCCAGCGACACAATAGATATCGATCTCTTATGCTTATGCCCAATCCCGCCATTTGAAGCCGACGCTGACACCGGAGAGGTGGGCGGAACCTTGCCCGCGGGTACACTCAACGAGAGCGACGGCTTATGCGCTGAGGGCGGCCTACCAGTCCCTGCAGGTAACCTCGGACTCACGGCACCCGAGCGCGCTGCAGCTGCCGGAGGTTGTGCTGGCCCAGCTTTGCTACTCGGTCGTCCTCCTGCTACTGCTGCCCCAACTGTTGATCCTCCAGATGAAATCAAGCTTCCGTTTGTTGCTGGTAAACCATAGACATTTCCCGTCGGCTTCTGTAGATGTAACGGTGGAGCTCCTATCCCAACTCCCCCTCGGCTAGATCCGGGCACTGACGAGACGTTCTTGAAAGTAATTTTGCACTCGAGCTTCTCCCCAGCAAAGACGGTTGACGTTTCGGGGAACGTGACGAAAACCCTTATGTCGCTCATTGTAAGGGTATTATAGTATGTAATATATATCACACACTCTGTTCTTTTTTTTAATTTCGTTATTTTTCTTTGGTACTGAATTTATTTGTAGAGAGAGAAAAGTTTTATTATTCTGTAATGAAATGAAGATAAGGGATTCGTATTGATGATCGTCACGCTTTCGTTTGTAGGTTGTTAATGTTGGAACCGTAACTGTTCTTTTCTTTCGGAAGAGGTATGATGTAGGTTCGAATTAGTTACTGGCCAGCAGGTATCACAGCGCTTGTTGCTGGCCGCGGCATTGCTGGTCAACGTCCGTGTGCTTTCCTGAGCTGGAGGTTGCTGGTTCGAAGTGACGACAGATAGCGGGAACCTTAGACAGGACAAGGGATACTGAGGGAGGGGGGGGGGGGTTGAATTCTGGAGAGGTGGGAGCGGGTGGCCGAGGGTTGTTGTGAGGGATTGGGATTGTGATGGGGGGGCGCTGTTGAGCCTAAGGTATGGATTGAGTTTAGATTAGGAACAAGGAATACACTCCCCTAGCCTGCAACAACCAACGACAGACAGAGACGAGGTTTCTCTTCAGAGTATCTTCGCCAAGACAGCTCTGGAAGGGATGATTTGATGCACTGTTGAGCAATGATCATCACACATTCAATATCCGCCTTAGAGTAGGTACCGACACTAGTGCATTACATACTCTAGAGTTACTACACAACTCCATCGGTCCATAGCGGAGATTTTGCAAGGCTGGACGGGGGGATCTTTTTTTTATGTAGGTACCTACATACATGTGGTATCATGCCCAGGATACCTTTTCAGCCATCTCTCAACAGGATCGGCTTTTGAGGCTGAACTCTAAAGGGAATTCTCGCTTGAAAGGCCTCCCTCCTCCCTCCCCGGATCTATCACGCGAGAATGGACATGTCACACTCGCATCGCCGTCTTGAAGGAAAGGAAAGAAGAGGAAAGAGGAGGAAAGAGGAGGAAAGAGGAGGAAAGAGGAGGAAAGAGGGGTTAAATGAAAGGACACTTCTCGCGTCGATAGAGTCTGAAGACCCCGGCAAGCAAAACTTAACTGCAAGCTCCGCAGGATAAAGACATGTGTATTCGGTAATCCTACATGTATCCACCCACGCGTGAGTACAAAGTCTTATATGTGTGATCCAGGGCTAGGAGGAATGTTAATTCTGCTGCTTTACCCATCACGGATTACTTTCCTGGCGCATACATGTAGGCTACACGATGGTGATTTTTGGGGGCCATGGTACCTATCATCACTGATACTGCGGTACTGTATGTACTGATACATGTACATATGTACCTACTCTAGGGTATAGAGAATCCCAAAGTTTAAATGCGATCGAACGGCCACGTTTTTGTTTATTGAAAGCTAAAGACCCAAAAACAGACATCTGCAGCTAGGTTATCATGACGGAATTGGATCCTCCCTACTGTACGTGCCTGGGTAGCTGTAAGCTCGCCTCCTTCATCCCTGACATCTACTGTATGTAGACGCCTGTCAATAATACAATTGATAAAGTATCATGCACCGACTCCATGTGAGCCTGGTAGAGATTATCACAGAAATGCGCCCCCAGCTCTCGCTCAAAAGAAGAACTTGACGCCCCTTGAGACCCCCAAGAAATAGGACATATATCCCCCCCCACCCCCACCCCCACCACAAGCTGCATACATCCGTAAACACCCCAGAAGTGGCTCCATCATGCATATAATCGTTCAACTCCCTGTTTCCCTATTTCAGGCGCATCGCGCAGCAGAAGGAAGGAAAGAGAAAAAAAGGCCTTAGTCCATCCATCCACTTACCACGTGTTTATGTCCGCTAAACACAGAAAAGGGACTCTCCAGCTCCCCTCCCGTGATACTTATAGGTTGTACGTAGGGTATGTGCCTACGGACGGGCAGACGGACGGGGCGTGAGACGATGTTTTGAATCTGGCAGGCATTGATTAATGCAGATCGAGGTTGTTGTAGTAATATCTTGTACTGTTATTCCCTCTAGGCTCCTAAATTTGGGTGGTACATGGCCGCTGGTCGGGCGTATTTTCGGTGCTACACGGAGCCTCCTTCAGCGCACTTGTGGCACCCAAGCTTGTGAGATATATTTGAGTTCCGCAACTTGTTTCGCTTTTCCTCAGGTAAAGCCACCAGCTTAGGCTTCCCGAAGGGTGAAACCGGGGACTGAGTTGTATTAAGCTTTGACCGGCCTCAATTTTCGAGTGAGAGAAGCCTCTTATAAATACACCCCACTGATCTTATGGCATCTGTCGTAAAATACCATTACATGTTGTAAGTAGGTACTTTCTAGATTCTTGATGTGATGTGAAAATGGCTTGGCAACGTCTCCAAAACCACCAACAGCACGCACCGATGTCAATTCCGTGTGGAACCCATCCCTGCGCACTCCCAGATCGGGGTGTGCAAACGACGTGCAAACACTCCGATGTTCCAAGATTAGTGCCATTTAGAGGCTCTGTAGAGTTCTGCTGCCAAAACAGTCAAAGTCAGTCCCCGACAGAAAAGGGGGGGACAGAGAGGGCTAGGTGAGAAGGCTGGCCCCCAAATTGAAGATTCCGTATGTAAAGCCCCACTCCCACTCCCTTCCGAACCGATCACACGGCATAGAGTCTAAATCTTGTGCGTCATTGACGGACGCAGACCCAGGTCTGTCACTTATGGGGCTGAATGAAATCTAGATCATTCCCAACTTACGTAAATCGTCGAGTGATTCTCCGTGATCCAGAAAAAGGAATTCCTTTTTCGCTTCGTTCATATGTGGAAATGGAGATAATCTTATTTGGTTCGGGGCGGGTCCTTGGGCGCGATACGGATTAGATCTCACTTGCCTATCCTAGGAGGTACCAGGGCGACAAAAGTGGCCAATTTCCTAGGGATCCGTTGTCATTGGACCCTTCCATCATTCTGCGTTGTTTTTCCATGTGCATGACAGGAGGCGGTTATGATAGGTACCCCGCTTCAGGGGGGGGGGGGGCGATGGTGGTGGGTAGACTCGTACCTAGTGGTCAGTGGAGGAAGCCGGAGGCCCACAGATAGAACAGAGACACGGACGGACAGATCATAGACATACAGACGGGACTTTCGGTCGGCTTGAAATTTCGTGCCCAAGATTCCCATTGCGTAAAATCCGTGGGATAGATGGGTGGATGGGTGATATCCATATACCAATGTGTATCCAAATACCTACCTCACCACCCACCGATATTTTGCTCTCCTTCCCCTCATGATAGAAAGAAGAAAAAAAAATTCGCATCTAACCGATGGATGATGTGTTGATTTCCTTTTTTTTCCAATTTGTCCCTTTTTCTTTCTTTCCTCACGATGCAAACCCCGGAGCTTGCCCAGTAACTCAGAACACAAGCCTTAGCCTTAGCCTTAGCCTTAGCCTTAGCCAGGGCAAGGTACATGTGTGTACTGTAGGTAAAGTACTGGAAGGGTGATTACCTAGGTCCTTCTCGGGTATCGATTCACCTCCATTCCCGATCGAAGGGTAGCCGGACTTTGGAGCGAAAATAACCACATCTGAGAGGTTCCATGGTTGGACCTGGGGGGGGGGGGTTGTGTGTTAACGTGAACTGCTACCTACAGCATCTTCTTCACACTCATGTATGTATGTATGCAAGCAGGCGGGGGATTAAATAAATCATGCTCTGATTTTACTTGAATGGCTCGCTGCGTCAAGTAAGGCAAGGCAAGGCGGGCCTCTTCCCTCCTCCCCCAATTCCACGGGAGAAGTAAGAATACACGTGCATACGCCTCCTGAGATAGAATAGAGCACAGGACTTTTTTTTTTTTTCCAGAGCATCCTTTTTTCGGACCCTTCCTTAGGCAGGCGTTTCTGCCTAGCCATTTCTTTCTTCTTTCTTTTTTATTACATGCGCTCTACCTCGTGATTGATTTACGATAACTGCCACGCGAGATGTGGAATTGTTGGCGCCAGTGAGATTTATCAGGAGATTATGGTGTTGATACACGATGTTCTCTGGCAAAAGGGCAGAGTCTTGGCCCCAAGAAAGAGAAAGTGCAGCCTCAGATTGGAAAACACATCGATCGTGGAGGGAGGATCTTTCACAACCCTGCTCGGCCTGCGGTCGGGAATACTAATGCTGTCGAGGAAGGAAGTATGAGTACCTGCGAATGCCATCCTTCCCTCCTCCTGAATATGAGCATGAGGAGATGGGCGCTCTACCATGGAGAGGCGGTGTCGCAGTGTTGGCCGTCAGTGTGTAGATATCATCGCTTG
The DNA here is from genome assembly GCA_024713595.1 of Morchella rufobrunnea. Taxonomy (NCBI): domain Eukaryota; kingdom Fungi; phylum Ascomycota; class Pezizomycetes; order Pezizales; family Morchellaceae; genus Morchella; species Morchella rufobrunnea. The sequence continues at coordinate 585,221 of JAMGYT010000002.1, read as the reverse complement.
TTGGTGCCAGCAAGGGTAAGATTCAACCAGAAGGGGGGAGTAAGAGTCAGTCATGAATGGTGCCGATAGGGTCTACCTAATCTTCCATAGGTCCGGACACAAGAGCAACGTTCTTCCCCGGCAAAGAGGTACTTGAGGTGGTGCTGGGCGGAACGAGCTTGTTTCCATGACTCTGTGTTAGGTTACCACAAAGCTCAAAAGATTATTTTTATGGTGAACCCCAGCAACCGAGGGAGATATCTTGCAGCCATCATCGTCTCACCTATTTCCTCAGGTGGCTTACGTCATAGAGAACTAACAACAGAGAAACAATCATTGAACGATTTAAGAGATGTGGGCTTGAGGAATTTGGGGGGGGGGGGGAGGTTCGGTTTAAATTATTAAGGTTCACTGAACCTTCGGAGAAATTCAGTAAGTGGAGGGGAAAGTAAAAAATGAATTATGTTTGGACATCGGGATAGCGAATAGAAAGTTTCAGATGACCTTGGCAACAACGAAACCTTAATTCGACATCTTTGTTTGTTAGACACTAATTTTGTTGGAAGAAAAAAAAAATAAACGGAAGAGGGGGAGGGGGGGGATGAGTGAAAATAAGAGAGTTGATATCTGTAATCTTTGAAGGAAGAAAGAAAGAAACACTTTAGGGAAAAAAATTAGGAGGTAAAAAAAAGGGTGTGTTGGGATTTTTCCCATGGAGGAGAGAACCTGGAGGAATGCGCAAAGAAGGGGCTACCCGATGTTGTTTTTAGCGCACCCAAGAGATGATGTTGACGTGTGCTTTGTCACAGACTCGCAGCGGAGCGGAAGCGACCACTCGTGTGTCGTCAGCGCAAGGATACCCGGCAGAGCCTCAATCCCTTGCTTCTGCCCGGTTGCGCACTAACTTTGGGTTAGGGTTTACACGAGATGCCAAGCGCTGGAGCCCCGGCGCCACCACCCCGGCCTCGCGACAACATCCATCAGGCGGCGAGTCGATCCGAACACTGCACCTCAGCACCCACCACCACAACCACACTACCGCCCCCCCCTCCCCAAGAGATTTGTTTGTGTTTCTGCAGTCTCCCGTTTCGTTATTTTCAGCTCACCAAAGGATCAACCACCACCACCGTGTTCTACGACGCGACACATATTTGGAGCACCACGAATCGCCTGTATCCGAAATGTATGTAGGTAGTAAAGTCTAATATTGGGGGGGGGGGGGAGTATCTACACGTGACTAGGATCGGTCCTTTTAGATGGAAGCGGGTGGCGGCAGATATAAAAAGTAAGCATCCGAATGTTGCAGTCTTGCGACTTGCAGGACCTACATGTACCTACTCCCAGAAAAACAATAATCCCCGAATGTGATCAAAGCGCTGAGAGCGCTCGTAGAAGCCAAAAGAGTGGGTGCCGACTATAAATGATGTTACATGGGGGGCAGGGGGGGTGGAAGTTAGTGAGGAAGAAGGGCTATAGAAAAAAGTGCCATTGGGTCGAGGGTGCTCTTGCCTGAAGTGAAGGAGGATCTTCGATGGGTAGGGGGGGGGTTGGGTAGGGGTGGATATGTGGTAGTGATATTGAGAGAGTGTGGGAGTGTGGAAGTATGGAAGTGAGAGTATGTAGGGTATTTCGTAGGGCATGTAGGGCATGTAGGGCATGTAGGGCATGTAGGGCATGTAGGGCATGTAGGGCATGTAGGGCATGTAGGGTAGATTGGTAAGGGTAGGGGTGTGTGTGGGGGGGGGGGATGTGGGTGGCAGAGTTAATGGGTGGTGGTCTATTGGGGGGAGGGAGAGTAAAGTAGGTAGAGTAGAGAGGACGGTGTAACAGTGTGGGTGTGGGTTAGGTAGGTGGATGATGGGTTCAATCTTCAACGTTTTGTTTTTGGCTGTTCGTTACCTTACCCTCGTGGGTGGGAAGACCCAATGTGGGGCATCAAGAGTTGCGCTATGATAGCTTGGTTGTGTGTGGTGCAGGACATACATACAGCGACAGGCATGCAGACAAAAAGAAACAGAAAATCCGGTGCAGCACACCGCACCCCCTTCTTCTGTAAATCCTTGAAAGCCTGCGCTAAGAAGCAATGCATGCCAAGACAGCTGTGTGAGTTTCACCCAGACGAGGGAGGACGCAGTGTGTGTGTGTAGGAGGGAAGAAGTGGGAGGGTGGCTGCTGCCTCTGTCTCTCCGCCCTTTCGCTCTTCCCTGCCGCCTGCAGTACTGCCGTTCTGTGCAACCACCCTCCCCGAGCCTTTTTTTTTTTTTTTTTTTTTTTTCGATACCACTCTTCTGCCAACCTCACCGCCGTGCATCCTGTCGTTGCTGCAGTCTACTGCTGCTGCTGCTGCTGCTGCTTGTTGCTGCTTGCTGCTTGTTGCTTGCTTGCTTGCTTGCTTGCTTCTGCTACTCCGCTCCTCTCCCTCCCACTCACTCACTCACTTCATTCCCTTTTTCTCTTTTCTCTTCTTCTTACTCTCTTCTCTCCCCTCGCCTCTTGCGTGTGTGCGTGTGTGTCGTCTGTCTGTTGCTTGGGGTTTCTAAGACTTCCGCTACCTCTACTACCACCACCACCATCCCATACTATTAACTTTTCTCCCTACTCTCTTCTACCACACTATCAACTACCACTACCACAAGCACCATCACCCTGTGTTAACATTGTCAGTAGGAGTAGGAGTAGGAGTAGTAGTTGTAGTAGTAGTAGTAGTGACTTTACTATCACCCCATCACTTCCATACCCCATACCCCATACCCATACCCATACCCATACCCTCCCCAAAATCTTTATTCATCACACTCCCTCTCACTACTACTACCCACTACGTAGCCTGTCGTCCTTGTCGCTCTTCCCCAACCATTTGTCGCGTCGCGACTATTTGTAACGTCCCTCAACGCACCTAAATTCTTCGAGAGAAGCCTGGTCTGTTATTCCGTCCGAACAGGTTGAAGGTCAGAAAGGAGGGATCCGAGAAAGAAGAGAAGAAATACACGCATACGCTATAGCCCGTTGCGTTGCTCTGTGGTACGGTTGAGCCCCATCATCATCATCATCATCATCACCATCATCATCCATCCATCATCACCATAACCACCACCACCACGACCCATCACTCTACCCCCATCACCTTTACTATCCCCCACAAATACACACACACACATATCCCATTACCACTATCACTACACTACCACTATTTCCCTCACTACAATCTGTCATCATCTCATCCTTTCTCCGCAACATCCACCCCTACATATCATACTAGGAGTGCCTGCATAGTCGTGGCATCCCGTCTTTCGCCCTACATTCCCCGTGAAGCTTACAACCGCCCCTGACACTAATAAATAGTTCTACCCGGCCGATCCCCCTCGTTAGAGTCGAAAGTGATCGCATCACCGCCACCACCCGCGTATCCCGAAATAAAAATTTGCCGATTAAATTTCCCTATAACAAGTATACGCAACACCAATTTTGCCCCTGCAGGTTTGCCAACGATATAATATAACGTCGCCTTCACGATAACACTACCTTCAACGTATTGATCAACCACAAATTCAATCACCACCACCACCACCTGTAAATCCTGTCTGATCGAATCAAAGGATGGCGAGCCATACCACATCGCCTGGCCACGGGCAATCCCAGCCGCTACATCAAGCAAACGGTCACCCTCCGCAGCCGATTCAGCAGCAGCAGCAACAGGCACGACCAACAGCTTTCCAGAACCTGCAGCATGTGAATGAAACGGTATGGCTTCAAATTGGTAGGCCTCTCTCGGAAAATAACCCTTCTTTGTGACCCCGACTTACACACCCACGCAGGCAGCCTGACAGAGTTGATGGGCGACTTGGACCGTGCAATGGCCGCATACGAGAACGCGCTTCGCCAGAACCCTTACTCTATTCCGGCGATGAATTCAATCTCGTGTATTCTGCGCACAAAGGAACAATTTTCAAAGGCAGTTGAATATCTCCAGAGCATATTGAATTTGGATGGGAACAACGGCGATATCTGGGGCTCTCTAGGACATTGCTATCTAATGATGGATGATCTACAAAAAGCATATTCAGCCTATCAGCAGGCCCTGTATCATCTCCGCGATCCTAAAGTAATTATACACTCTTTGAGGTTGTTACTGCGCTCAAATACATTAACCCCTATTTTAGGAACCGAAACTTTGGTACGGAATTGGTATCCTGTACGATCGCTACGGATCTCTTGAACATGCCGAGGAGGCATTTTCGCAAGTGATGCGCATGGAGCCGAACTTTGAAAAGGCGAATGAGATCTATTTTAGGTTGGGTATAATTTATAAGCAACAGCGTAAATATCAACAGAGTCTTGAGGTATTTGAACCCTTAAGTCTTGGCACACAAGCGCGCTAACCCCAATAATCAGTGTTTCCGCTACATTGTCAACGACCCGCCCCGCCCGTTGACTGAGGAGGATATCTGGTTTCAAATCGGACATGTATATGAACAGCAAAAAGATGTTAGCGGTTCCAATTGACAATATTGCTTGCGTATTCGAGGCTGACATCTGTCATCATAGTATAATGCCGCCAAAGACGCATACATGCGTGTTCTTGAATCTGATCCTAACCATGCCAAGGTCTTGCAGCAGCTTGGGTGGCTTCATCACCAGCAGAGTAACAACTTTGATAGCCAACAGCTTGCAATTGAGTACCTTGAGAAATCTGTCAGCGCTGGTATGCATTTTCGCCAGAATCCGACCCTTAGAGTAATAAAGCTGACCACATAAAAGACAACTCGGATGCACAAAGCTGGTACCTCCTTGGACGATGCTATATGTCCCAACAGAAATACCCCAAGGCGTATGAAGCTTATCAACAAGCCGTTTATCGTGATGGTCGTAATCCAACATTCTGGTGCTCTATTGGTGTTCTATACTACCAGATCAACCAGTACCGCGACGCATTAGATGCGTACTCCCGCGCAATCAGGCTTAACCCTTACATATCTGAGGTTTGGTATGATCTGGGGACATTGGTATGAAGCCTATTTTTCTACAAATTGAGCATGACTAACATTCTAGCTTAGTATGAATCATGTAATAATCAAACAAACGATGCTCTTGATGCCTACCAACGCGCAGCTGAACTGGACCCCAAAAACCAACATATCAAGGCTCGTCTTCAGTTGCTGAGAAATGGCCAGTCGTCCGGTGTAGCACACCAAGCTACCGCGCCACCCCCACAAGATGTGCATCCTCAAGCTTATCAGGCTGCGGGAGTTGGCGGCCCTCCAGGACCGCAGTGGGGTTCACAGGCGCCTCAAGCTCCTCCACAACCTCGTGCGCCACAGCATCCTCCTCCCCCACTACCTCAGCTTCCTCAGCACCAGCAACAATTGCAGCAGCCACAGCAGCCGTCACCATATCGCCCTGTGGATCAGTCTGGTCCCCCGCCCCCTCCACCGCCACCACCCCAAAGACACATGGATCATAGTCCGGACCTCATGCGGGGCCGTGTTGACGATAACAGACACCATATTAGAAGGCCACTATCGCCGTCGCCAAAGTTCTCTAGCCACCAATCTCAGTCGGGTCCATTCCAGCCTTCTCAGCAAAGTCAGCAGCAGCAGCCCCCTCCTGGACGTATTCTTAACCCTCATCATAATTCACAAGTTATATTGCCACCTGCGTCGAATGGTAACCCAATAACCCTTCCACCATATGGTACTCATAACAGCCCTCCGCCGGAGGTTAAATCCATTGTTGACGAGCACCTCCCCTCACCGAACACAGGTTACCCCCACCATTCATCCTCGCAAGGCGGCATCGCCGGTGGTGCACCACCGCCGGCCTCGGCCACAATGGCAGCGGAAGCAGCGGCACGCGAGCGAGGTGAACGGGGCAGTGAACGGGATGAGAAGAGCCATTTCAATAAGAGACCAAGGGAATGGGAGGAGGAAGATGCCCAGCACATAAAGAAGCCAGCAAATGATGAGAACAAAGCCAGGTTGGATGATATCCATCATCATCGGCCATCGCCTGCTCGTATCGGCTCTCCACCCGACCCTATAAGGCGAAGCCCTTCAGAAAGGCCTAGAGGAGAATATCATCACGATCAGACGTCACTTCCTTCTCAAATAAATATTCAACGGGATCATCACACGTCAAATTCTCTCCCCCCCATTAGCCACCAGCAACTTCCTCCTATGACAGACGGATCAAGAACAGAGGCATTACGAATGTCGGAAGCTCCACGAGAGGACCGAAAGGAAATCATAGAGCCACCTGCTAGGAAGGTAGAGCTGGACGAGGATTATGACAATGAGGAAATGGGTGATGCAGAAAGAGATCCTTCAGGCAAGGGACAGAACACCGAGGGCCCCAATGGAGTTTCCAGTGGGCCCTCGGGTGACAACTGAGTATTTTTTTGGACCGACACCCTTACATTTTTGATATGAAGGTTTTGACATGGATTGGAGCATTTTTCCTATCCATCGGTATGTACGATTTTCGGGCAGGCAGTATCTAAACTGCATCTGCTACCCCAATAATAAAGATATTTTTTTACGATGGTTGTTGGGGGGGCAATATGTGGCTTTGACTGAAGCTCCTCTGTTATTATCGTACTCTACTGTCCTAAAAATTCTTTCTTCCATTTGTTGTATTGAATTCACCCTTTGTTAGTTTACTTTGTCTTCATGCGCTTTCTTTCTTCCTTCTTTTCTCTTTTTTTTTTTTTTTTTTTTTTTTTTGGTGTTCGTGTAATTTTCGGAACTTTTCCTTTTGAGTCGAAGAACTGGTTGGATTAGGTAGATTAGGTAGTGGGCATAGCAGCAGCAGCGAGCCTAAAAATAACTGGGTAGTAAAGATTGATGACGGAAATTAACGAAACCGGTAAGGTTGGGGAGGGTATCTGAGTTTGTTAAGAAAGCATTGTGGGGAGCGGCACTCGGTATAGGGGAGTCCTTCGAGAATGCTATCTAGTTGTTTCAAATGTCCGCATGGCGCTTGGGGAGTCGTTATTTTTTTTCTTTTTCTTTTTTCCTTTCAATTTTGCTTTCTCAAATAGTTTTCTTTTCTTTTCTGTTTACTATTATTTTGTGTGTGTGTTCTTTTTATTGAAAGATTTTTGGCTGAAGCATGTATGTACAACTATTGAGAGGGGGGAAAGAAAAAAAAGAATCACGATCACTTTAATCAAAGACAGAAGTAGAGTAGAGTACCAAATAGTAGCAGATTACAACTTAATCAGTCGCCTGGTGAAGAGCGCATACCTAATTTGGCCACAAAAAAACATTTTCTGATTTGTTGTTATTAATTGCTATTGATGCAAGTAGTAAGTAATATTAGAAAGGAAATGTTAATATTGCCACCCTATTCTGTCACTATTACTTTTGGGTAGGCATTGAATTCGGTTTGCTGCGGAGGTGGTGATTGTAGTGTGGTTATTGGGGGGGGGGGGTGGTGTTTGCGGTGGTAGATGCCTACATAGTTAAGTAGCAGCCGCAAGCTCCGAGTTTGTTGTTCGCATGCGGCCTGGTTGCCGCAACGCCCAGGCTGCCCAGAGGTTTGGCATACGATTCTCACCACCACCGGCCTTGGCCATGGCCATGTCTGGTATGTGTGGGAAGCACACAGCGCCGAGAAACCAAGAGATCCAACAACGCCGTGAAAGGAGGGAAGGGGGGAGGGAGGGAGAGAGAGAGTTTTCCCCCCCCATCTTCTCTTCCTTTTCCCATTTTCCTCTTTGAATTCTCGTTATTTTTTTTGAACTTCAGGCTCGTTCCTTTTTCCTCATTCCTTTTTGATTGTTAGGAAAGAGAAGGGACAAAAAAAATACTTGAAGACTTACCTTCTTGTACCCCCCCCCCCCCTTCCGTGCTCTGGAAGGAAGGAAATGGTCCCTTGTCCCCCATCCTCATCCCTCCCTCCCACCCGCCGCGTTCTTGTTCCCAGGGTTGATCGCTTTCTGGAACCCTTTGGATCGTAGTTCATATCGTATTATCTGTTTCGTCCGTCAGTCCACCCCCGTCGGTCGCGTTGTGCTTGCTGGCCTGCCTGCTTGCACTCATCATAATCATACCCTACCTACCCACACCCGCTGTTCACCCACCCACCCACCCACCCACCCATTCACTCACTCTGCCGCTCTCCCTGCATGACGCCTAATTCTCAGTCGCCGCCAGGCCTGGCGGCCCATACGGACCAGAGTCCTGACGTTGCTGTTGAGCGGTCGCACGAGACACAGAGCTCGGCTGAGACGGCGCGGTCCGAGGGATTGGGACAGTCACAGATGGGGCTGGAGAGTAGGCGTGGAGGATTTAGTGATAGTGGAACTGGGCTCATAGGTGGTTGTAGTGGTGCAAAGTGCAGTTGCGGAAGTGCTGGTGGTAGTGGTGGTCGAGAAAGAGGAGGTTGCAATGTTGAAGGTTGTGGAAGAAGTAGTGGTGGGGTCGTAGCGGTGGTGCCCAACAACCTGGCCGTCACTTTCTCAGTGGACAGGACACAGGAGCAGCAGCATCATCATCAGCAGCAGCAGCAGCAGCAGCAGGCTGACAGACAGCAACTATATGGCAATTGTAGCTCGAGGCCAGCAGTAGAACGTATAGTATCGCCAGCTATAGCGACGCCGACCCATCATGGACAGCATAGACCTCGGTCAATAGAGTCGCTGGGGGGCATAGAGAGCGCTGGGGGTGCTGGGACAAGAGAGACATCGTCATATGTCTGGCGCATTTTGGTAAGCCTCTCTAGAAACGCCGCGATTTCATATGTTTCCCGGCGCTAGTTTTTGTTTTGTGTTTTGTGTTTTGTGGTCGTGGTGATTCATCGTGGTAATCATGGTGGTATTATTTATTATATATGGTTAAATACCACAGCCCTTGATCAAGAAATTACTACACCAGATCCCCTCAGCTAGCTAGCCCATGTCATATTTATACCTTCCCCCCAACCCCCCATGTTAGGCCTACCATAGCACAAGTCAAAGAAGGCAGAATGAAATCGATGTAATATGTAGTTAACATCACTGACCTCACTCAGGTCTACCTAGCCTTCATCAACCCCTTCCTCTGCCTCCTCTGCTCCATCTGGGCCCTCCTCGTCCTCCTCGCCGTATTGATAACCTACCCTCTCCGGACCTTCATATTACCCAAGACGCTATCCAGCTATCCATCAACACCATACCTCCCACAGATGTTGCTACTGCACATGCGCATGATATATCCACAGCCCACATCGACGCTGCCGTCTCCTGATGACTTTGATCCCATCCGTCTAGCCATGGTACACCTGTTTGGGCCGTTCCTGGCGGGCATAGTGGCGGCCGCGGGGTGGGTGTTGGTCTTTGTGTGGATATATACGGAGGTGCTTCTTGGGGAGAAGAACGACGGGAGGGGCGCCGAGTATCGTGCGGTCATGTTTGTGAAGAGGAAGTGGGAGGAGTATATCTTGGTTGCGCTGAAGCCAAAGAGCTTGGACGGGTATTAGTGACTTTTTTTTTTTTTTTTTTGGTTGTTGTAATGTTCCCCATTCCTTTCTGATGTTTTATTTTTATTCTTCTGAGTGATATATATTTACTTTTTTTTCCCTTCCTGTTATCATTTTTTTTTTTTTTTTCCTTATGGAGAGCTCAGGGCAGGGGAGTCTGGCTGTAGAGATACGTGATCATTTTGGATTATGCGTATCTTGGTTATTGATCCTTGTGTTTATGATCCTTTTTTCTTTTTTTCTTTTTAAAAACTATATCCCTGGCGTTCATTTTTTTCTTTTTTCTTTTTCTTTTCTGTTGGGTATGGATGGACTGGATCATGGGATTGCAGTATTGTCACGATCTTGATTGGTATCGATATCAGAGATATATTACCACAGTAGTTAGTGGCTATAATAGGCTCTACTTCTTATATTTTTTTTTTCTCTCTTTCTGTTTTAACTACATCATGTATGCTCAAAACAAAAAGCCATCGCCTCAGTGTATTTCCTATTGGGAAGGGATGAACACACAGTTGTTCCTGGCTAGAGTAGGTGTTCTACTACTTTGCTCCGCCATGCATATATATATATATGCAGGGCCAATACCTAGACTGCATATAGGCATAGAGTAGAGTAGCCGGCGAACTCAGCTACATATGGCACCCTCCATCACTCTTAGCCGCCATCTTATCAATCGCATCACATCACCCTATATATCTCGGGATATATGTAGGCTAAAATTATATAAGACAGGTCTCACGAGTCAGGCTTGATGAGCACAGACATTTCCACTCTGCGCGCGATCTGAGTCCCGAGGTCTGGAACCCTACGCAAACCCCCACACGGGAGGCTTGAGCGCCGCTTATTTTGTTTGGTTGGTCATCACGTCATGTGGCTTGGGCTTTTTTTCGTTCCAGTGGGCGAGTTGACAACTCATCAGGTGGCTACCATTTAGGTTTGGGAGGAAGGGGGGATCATAATCATAGGTTGTCACTCGGCGCCGGTTCACGCTAGCTCTTTATTTTTAAGAGAGATAGAGGGATCTTCAATCCTCCCGTCGTAGTAGAAGACAGAAAAGACTAGGAAATACCCGTCATGGGCGCTTACCGAAGTTCAACGCCCAACTTCTCAACAACAGTGGTCCTCACATCTTCTTGCAGCTTGTTGATCTCCTCGTTCGTTAGGGTTCTCTCTAAGCTTCTGTAGTTAATCCTGAAGCACACGCTCTTCCTGCCCGTTTTGGGGTGTGTGAATTCATCCACCTACCCGCCCCGCCTCTCACGTAAGTCACCAGCCTATCACTCAATCTTTATAAGTGGGGAGAGAGGGGGAGGTGTATACCAGCCTAACGTCCTCCACAAGATCTCCTGCAACCCCACGTACGCATTCCATCATATCATTCTCGTGGAAGCCTGCACCAACACCCTCACCAGCAGCGCTGCTGGTGCTCTTGAGCCAGAATGCAATATCTTTAAAGCAAGGTGGGTACTTTGAAAAGGGTTCGAAGCGATTGATCTTCCCCTCCGAGAATTGCCCCAAAAAACGGGGGTCATGACTCCAGAACAGTCTGATGTCGGGGATGCCAAATAATAGCATCGCAACACGCTCAAGACCAACTCCAAAAGCCCAGCCTAACTTTGAGGGGACACCTACACCACAATGTCAACCCTTTTCATTACTGTTGGGGTTAGCATGGCAGTGCTGCATACCGGCGTTTGTGGGAAGATGCTGCTGCACCACCCCGCACCCCAAGAGCTCTAGCCAGTCGCCTTGCCAGAAAACTTCAAGTTCCCACGAAGGGCTCGTAAATGGGAAATAAGCCTCAATCCACCTCACCCTCAACGGCTCTTCATCCTTTGCCTCCCCAGCTGCAATAGCGGCCTTCTTGGCCTGCCCAAAGACTTCCACCACAACATTCTCCAGGCTCCGCTTGAGATGTGCTGCAATAGCTTCGGCCTCTTCTGCTGTATGTGAAGCCTGCAGGGGGTTCCGCTCAGGGTGTATTGTAGGATTAGGGTCCTCGATTACCATATCGTGTTTCGGGAGTTTCTCAAAGTCAGCCCAAACAGCAGCAGCTACATTCCCGCCATGCTCGTCCCGTGACCACATGCGTGCGCCCTCCATCTGATGGAACACCGGGTAGTGGCTTCTATCGATCGCATCACGGCGGTAGACATCCGCTGATATGAGGAAACCATCGGTTTCTTGCGCGCGGAAGGTGTCGGCTTGGTGAGCGCTCGTGTGAGTGCGTAGCACAGTAGAAGCGTTGACATAGTAGGTGTCGGTTTTACTGCGTCCAGGGTGTTCAAGTGGAAATCCAAGGGAGTCAAAGTTTTGATGAACAGACACAATGGGGGAGAGATTGTTGTAAGGCTTGTATGTGTCAGCGGGAAATCGGGACTCAATGAGCTTTCGGGTTATGGCAATGGGATGTGAGGGCTGTAGGTGTAATTTCCGAGGGAGCGCAGAGGCTATGTGGGGGGGGAGGTTTGTCCAACTATCTGTGGGGAATTGCTGGTTCTCGAGCTCAATTGTGGAGTCTGTGGGAGTTTCATGCTGGAAATATCAGCGTACATATTCTTTTATTTGTATTTGTATGCATGTTGCGTGGTAATAGACAGTGACAGACTTGAGGATAGATTTCTCTTTCTGTACCATTGCCCAATCGCGGAGACCTGACGAATACGGAGACTTGACTGTGCGCCCCCTAATACTCCCAAAGTGGAGGCCTCGTACAGTATTTTCGTCGAATACAACCGCATCTTTGAATTTTCGTTCCTGGATTGGGGTTTGGATGGACTACCGGACAGTGCCTGGTTGGGGGGGTTGAAGTTAGCGGCTCTGCTGCATCTATGTATTCAACCCTAGCCCTTTATTAACGCAAACTCCATTGGCCGAATCATGCATAATCACCTGGCACAACCGCCTGGTTTCATGGGTTGCATGTACGAAACCCGAGACACAAAAACGTCCGAAACTTTATTTGCACCTCGCGAGATATTCTCGGGCGTGTAATCAAGGGATGCTTATGCGATGCGGTACATGTACTGCAATGTGCCACCTCCTTTACACTACATGTAGGTGCGGATGTCGTGCGCTCTAATATAGACGACAAGTCTAATTACGACTAGTTCTAATTGCATGACTTGTTACACTCTGCAGAAAATAACGGAGTCCTGGGGGGCGTAGTCATAGATAAATGAAGATTTATTGTTTATGTTTTGGCTAGCCAGCAGATTATCAAAATTACTGCCAGGGTGGACAACTTGCGGCAGCAAGCCTAGAGTGTCTGGCCGTGGTTCCATTGCACTCACCCCAAACCATCGAATGTGGTGCTTATGTTTGGGATCCTAGGGTATGATACTTTATTTTGAGGAGTAAATAATGCAGACATATAGTACCCAAAAAGGGCATGGATTCGCGACCATATTTCCTGTACGCTAGGAATCAATGCGGTATTCATGCTCAATTTATAATGCTGGTTTAGTTCGGTTTTCTAGACTAAATACCATAATGCTAAGTATGATAGTGATTGCATCCTGTTTTTCCGTACTATGTATGCAAGCATGAGTATAATTCACTTGCAAAGTAAATACGATATGCTCCACAAGGGCAATAAATGGTGATCGTCGAGGCCTCCGGGGGGGGTCGCTTGATTCCATGTAGGACTATTTTGACTGGCGATGTGTATCTTTTGTCTGTTAATAGGAAAGCTAACACGACTGTTTTAAACAGTGTATGTCGAGACTTATTCGCATACCTGTAGATACATGTAGGTACACGTAGAGTATAATGGATTGCCCCGCCCGAGATGTAATTATTATATACATGTAATCTACTGTTGTTTTTATTAAGACGAATCGATCACTTTCCAAGATCCCCTATAACCATGTTTCAATTGTATCGAGTTTTTACCCAATCATTCCAACTATATGCACATATAATCGATTCAGTTTATATCTCGGTCTATTCAGTGTACATGTTATCATGTACTAGTACTTATACTCTATTCCCTCTCCGTCGTAGATGTTCTAGGGTACATGTTAGTACACGTCTAGACTACGTATTTATCTAGGCCCAACCCCCAGGGTCCAGGCAGGGCCGGGGCGCGAGCGATATTTTGACATTATATTCAAAATGTACTGCTATACTGACTCTTGAAAATTTTTCGGATAGCAAGAGAATTAGGGAGATTGAACTGGAGATTTGATAATCAATAAACCGACTAAAGAGACTACATATAACTATCACCAGTTGCAAATCTCTACTCACTATCCAAACTTACATCCCCGCAACTTTATATATAACGTCGGGTTGAATGAAACTAGTCCTCAACTGAGCTTGCTCACGTTAATTCCCAGGACCCGGTTCCACTGATTTTTCCACAGATAAGTCTCAATTTAAGAATGCCGGGACGTCCAAAGTTCTTTACCCTCAAGGGATGAATGCTACTATACGGATGAAGGGGTTAGGGGCTAGACGTCAATAGTATCTACCATTATAGAGACAGTGGCCATGGATCGCTATCCTCACCGCAAGAATACTACATACAGGGCATTGCAATAGTCAATATATACTATATATAAATTACTTTCAGACCATGCCTTAATAGTGATCCTCCGTCTGAAAGCATTAGCCCGGGCAAATTGAAAACACAGGTTCTAGAAGATATTGGTCGTCGGTGGTGGACATTCTCGCCGTAGATCCCCAGTAATCGAGAATGCGGAAATAATGAGGTAGAGGGGTTCGGATCATGGACTTAGAAAAGATATATAAGGAAGGGGTTGAATATCAATAGGTGGTAAAAGAAATAACTTTGTGTGGCAGAGTGATATTTTATGATGGAATAAAACCCACGGGGACGAGAAAGTATTCCCCCATCTCCCTATCCCTTAGTCTGTCAGTAAAATGCTGACCCCCCCCCCCCCCAAGAAAAGCAAATTTGCCTGGCTTTACTAACAGATCCTGTATCTCCCTTATCAAATAGTAGATCTCCTATACAAATTTAATTCCTCTATTATAGGGGGGTCAGCATTGACAGCTTAAGGGATAGTACCTGTACGTGTGCCCATAATGTGGATAACGCCCCAATGTAGTCGAGATTAGGTCGTATATGCAGACCATAGATGGGTCATGAACTAACCCCATTATAACTTCTCACAGGTTATTCAAAACGTTAACTAAAGCATAATACTGTCAATGAGTGTTGACACAATTTGTTACAGCAGGTCTTTTCGCAATATTCAATATTTGAAGAATAAGAAGGCTTCTACGGTTTACCGGTGACACCCCATTTTATATTTACAGATGAGAAAAATTACCTTTTTACCCAGTAGTGATAAACAGCGAAGAGGAGAAGGGAGATGTGAACGCTATACTTTACATCAATATAGACACCAGAAGTGGAGAAGCGAAAAAAGAAAACCGTAATAATATACAAAGGAAAAAGGAAAAAGGAAAACCCGACATTATATTTTTCTCTCTCTCTTTTTTTGGTCCCGCAACCCGTCAGACTCGCCCAGAAGCAACCAAGTTACTTCGACAAATCCTCTTAGGGGGTTGATACAACACCAACCTTGGCAGCCTGTATCAAAAAATCATCAGCTCATATTCTAACCTAGGGGTGATTAGCTGGTAATAACATACCCTAATGGTTCGCCCGTTCAATGCGAAACCGGTTTGTTGTACGTGGAATACCGAACCAGGCTCCTTGTCGGCCATTGGTACCTGGAACAGGGCCTCATGTCTATTGGGGTCAAAAGCCTCGCCAATAGGTTCGATCTTCTCTAATCCGTGCTTCTTCAGCGTGTTCAACAAGATGCTCTCTGTCATCTTTAACCCATTGTAGAGATCGACGAGCTCCTTCTTGTTCTCGGTGTCGGTTCGACTCTCTTCGGGGACAGCAGATAGGGCACGATCAAGGTTGTCCACGCTATCAACAAGATCTTTGGCGAACTTTTGAATAGCGTAGTCTTTGGCGGCCTTCTTGTCACGCTCGGTACGATCCTGGAGGTTACGGAAGTCGGCGACAGTGCGAGTAAATTTATCCTATTCTCGATTGTATTAGTACTGGTCCAATCGGCGTTTCCAAAGATAATGGCTGTGGATGAGGCTACTTTGAAGTCCTTTGCCTCCTCAGTCTTTTTTTCCAGCTCCTTCTTCAAAGCCTCCAGCTCGGCCTTTAGATCTCCATTGCCATTGCCATCCGAGGCGGCGGCAGCTTCGGGCTTTGATTCCCCAGGCTTCCCCTCAGATCCCGCCTCTGTAGACATAAAACGACCTCGAGATAGTGTAGGGCCGTATAGCCGGATTACTGGAAGAATGAGTGAATTTGATGGCTTCACCGCGGCGGCAAATGTTCTAGATGAGAACTGGCGGGATTGCTGAATGAGCGCACGGCGGAACATTATGATCAGATTTGAAACTTTTATCGAAAATCCAGGAATTCTATGAAATAATATCCAGAGACGATAACGTTGAGGTTGTGGTTGAACTTGTGATGGTGGGGTTTAGATGTTCAATATTTTTCTCACTTCAGGTCGTAAAATTTCGGCACACGGTGGTGGGAGTCTTGGCGCATGGGTTGAAGGATGTGGGGTTCCATGACAAGGGGTTGGTTACGAGCCTCAGGCATGCTCTGATAGATCTGCTACTCTCAATAAACAATATTACTCCCATGGCTTCCCAAAAGACCGAAAACAGTGTGAATGATGTGCTAGCTGTATGCTACTGACTTCTTTCTCGACATACAACTCTTGACTGACTTTCGGTAGAGCCTGGAAAATGTGATACGCGCAGATACAGAAGCAACTATAGGGGATCTAGACCTCCTGAACCGTATCAACCTCCATGCGAAAGAGCGGTACCAGGCTATGGCGAACGCGGCTGAAGGGCTACAGACTGATAGCGAGTATTTGTCCCAGAAATGTAACCAATTCTACTCACAGGAAAGAGGGGGCGTCTGATGATAGTGCCCGTAGACGCGGATATCGAAAAGTATAAGAATCAAGTCGATGTTCTTGATGAGAGAGTTGGCGATCTGGAAGCTGTTGTGAAAGAACTGGAGGAATGGACGGGAGAGCTTGGTATGCTTTTTATCTTTCTGAAGCTGAGAGCTATTTTATTGACTACGAACTGGGGATATAGAAATTAAGGTTAGGAGGTTAGCAAAGCGTTAAGCTACAATCTTGAATCAGTGTTTCCCCTCTTTTTGGCGTTTTGTAGGATCTCGACTTGGGTATACGTCGGAGGCTAGGCTTCGAGGTTAATGGAATTATCAGGTTCTAGACATAATATCAATCATTACTGCGCATATATGAGCGACAGACCCACATGTAATACATACATGTATACCTACCTATATAGGCTGTAGTGCCTGTCATTCTTTAATTTTGGAGCAATGAGATATTCGGCAAGGCTGCTACGCTACGGGAATAACGTCTAATTCAAGTAATGTGGTCAATAAATTATAAACCTACATGTGAGTATGTAGGTACGATACAGACACAAGTGTTTGTGGCACAGCGCAATTACTTGCCAAAAAATAAAGTATGGTCTCAACCCGAACATCCCCGGTTGCTATCTGGCTCACCTTGGGGACATTACTTTATTTTTCAGCAAGTAGAAGGTCTGTCTTACTTCGCAGGGTAGGATGCGATAAATACAATGGGTTGCACACATGTATTGCGAGATTGCGTTTTCTGACTTCGCCGTCAAACTACATGTACAAACTTGAGAAATTAAGTGCAGTTCCAGCCTACAGTGACGTACCTACATGTATTTTATCATTTTTCAGCTGTTTGCGTTCGCGTTCAACGCTAGCAATCATGATAGTGAGGCTCCAAAAGAAAATTCAATGGTGGGATGACTCCCTCTTAGGCCTTAACAACGACCACACACCCCACCTCCCACCGAGCCCCTCCCTATCCAACGCCAGAACATCGTCTCCAAGTCCTGCATTAAACCCAACCACCCCCGATTATCTAAGTTACAAAGGCTACGGTCACTACTTTCTAATAATTAGAACTCACAAACCAAACCCTCCCCCGCATATACATTTTCTCATCCGAAAATCATGTCGCTCATAAACTCCCGCTACTATCCGGAGAAATATCCAGAAGTCGACAGCTATGTCATGGTAAACGTTAAGCAGGTGAGTCTTTACTTTTAACGAGCAGGGTCTTTATGTGTAGTGTAGAGGGCTCATGCGCCATAGATCGCCGAGATGGGTGCCTATGTCAAGCTCCTTGAGTACGATAACATCGACGGAATGATTCTTCTCAGCGAGCTTTCTCGAAGACGTATCAGATCCATTCAGAAGCTTATCCGTGTCGGCCGGAATGAAGTTGTCGTTGTCTTGCGTGTTGACAAAGAGAAGGGTATGCGATCAAATTTTTTCTTTGAGTCAAAGGCGGTAAAGGGTAAAGGATAACTGACCTAGGATAATACGCAGGTTACATCGATCTTTCCAAGCGTCGTGTCTCCGCTGAGGATGTCGTCAAATGCGAGGAGCGATTCAATAAGTCAAAGATGGTACATTCCATCCTGCGACATGTCGCCGAGAAGACCAAGGAGCCTATCGAACAGCTCTACGAGAGCATTGGCTGGCCATTGATGAAAAAATACGGACATGCTGTTGATGCTTTCAAATTCTCCATCACGTAAGAATCCCCTACCGATAAATTTTCGGAATTCTTCTAACGTAGGTCTAATAGTAACCCTGATGTTTGGGAAGGCATTGTGTTCCCATCTGACGCTGTTCGCGCTGAGCTTACCACATACATCTCAAAGCGTCTTACGCCTCAGCCCACCAAGGTTCGTGCAGATGTTGAGGTTACATGCTTTGGATATGAGGGAATCGACGCCGTCAAAGAAGCTCTCCGAAGAGCAGAGGCCAAGAACACCCCCGAGACTCCAGTAAAGGTCAAATTGGTCTCACCCCCGCTGTACGTCTTGACGTCGCAGTGCTTGGACAAGAACACTGGAATCCAGGTTCTTGAGGAAGCCATCGTCGAAATCGAGAAGAGCATTGGTGCGGCTGGAGGAAGTTGCGTTGTGCGAATGGCACCAAAGGCAGTCACTGAAAATGATGATGCCGAGTTGCAGGCTCTTATGGATAAGAAGGAGAGGGAGAACCAGGAAGTCAGCGGTGATGAGGATGAGAGTGTTAGTGATGAAGACGTCTAGAAAACTGAGTCTGTATATATATACAGCACGAAAAAGTTTTGCTTGTTTGTTTTCTGGATGGATGGTTTTTCTTTCTTTCTTTCTTTCTTTCTTTCTCTTTTCTTTTTGAGAAGGGAGTACATATTTCTTTTATCTTCTTTCTTTTCTTGACGATGATGATGTTACAGCAATACTATCACGAGCGCCGAGATTACCCTAAACCAGCCATTGGACCAGAAATGATTGGGAAGGCTCTTAGCAAATATGTACGTACCAATTTATGGAACAATTGTCAGCTAGCTGAACTTGAAAATCCGTGGTGTGACTCAAAGCTCTGAAGGCGCTCCTCCATATACATATGTGCCTTCAGTACCACCATCATATTAAATTTATATGTCTTGGAATACTCCCTGATGAAACCAGTAGCTGAGGACTTTTCCCAGGGATGCAAGTAACGAATCTTCGCTCGTATCTCCACACAACAACTAAGAAATAAATGGGGCTAGATTGAATCTATGGTATACTCAATTTTGTTTAGCTTATCCGTCTTAAAAGGCTTGTAACATCGACCACCTACTCCTTACCACCCGACCAAAGATCATTCTAGGGGTTCAGGTTCAGGCATAAATAATATGCATATGAATAAGGGCAAATCAGGTTGACTCCGCGTAAAAGTTAGTACCCGAATATTAACCCATTTTGATAAATGTATTTGATGCTTCAAAGAACTTGGGATGAACCTTTGAGGCAAATTGCATGTATTCATGTATACATACATAGGATATAGCTGCCTACTGACTCTCTTGGAAGTGCTTAGCCTTCCATCATATATTCACTTCGAAGTGGCTTCGTCAATGAGCATACACCCAAGAATATTTGCTAGAGAACCCGGCCCTCCCAGCCTAAATTAAATCAGATATTCAATACACGAGCTATTACTCGCCCAAGGATATCTCCTGACATATAAAAGGCCATAAGTTTTGCAGACCGTAGTGGCTATTGTTGGCTCGCTCTGAGCTGATGAAGAGCGAACACTATTGTCTATTTACAGAAAGAAGTACATTTTAAATAGGACCGTGGAAAAAAAAAATCTGCCACACATAATAATAAAACAACAGAGAAAAGAAGCAAGTACTAGCATCCGTGTGAAATTACTACAAAGCCCTGGTTGGATAACAATAACATCTAGAATCCGAGCCCAAGTGTCCTCAGTACATGTGCTTGGTATTGTTTTGGTTCTGCCATATCAGACGAAACACTCTTTGATTGGAAGTGGAGAGGCGGTGAGTACATGTGTATATACTCTATATACAACTGATACAAGATATACATGACTCTGCATGTTCTATTTATCTGCAAGGCCGGCATGAATGCATCAGAACTCCCTATTCGGATATGGCTATATATGCTCTACTTAAGATAGTCATATCAGCAGTAGCATCCCTAGTACCCTTAGTTTGAGTTACTTACTCAACTTGTATGTTCATACACAAACATGTAGCATAGTCTTATTCCACTGGAAGAGACTAGTCTCTTCTGATGGATGTAGAGAAAATTATGGCGTGAGTGGACTCTTCCAGTGGAATAAGACGGTATCCCAAACCTATAGACAAACAAATACGTTTGTATTTAACGTTTGAACACCATGACAAGGCCACGGAATGCAGTGCTTGCTTAACCCCAAGTAGCAATAATAGATGGTCCCTATCCACTTGAGCGATAAAAGCACCCAAAGTGGATTTCACCTCATTAACTATAACATCAAACCTCTACGACATTCAACGGCTTGCATCTTGAATAAGTAATATCCATAGACTCTTATCGGATAAGCTTAGATACCCTAACCCTTAGCGCATGATGCCTGGAGATCCTGAACATCATGAGCAGCATAGGCCTAAGAGCCGGAAGCTCTCCAAAACAAGTGATAGCAGTTTGAGCTCCTCAAAATCCGCCATGGCATCCACCGATGATCCTTTCAACTGCCGTCTACAGTTTACACGCCTCCTCTCGCGACTTAACGCCTCTGCCGGCGCGTCGAAACAGTGCGCGCAATTCGCGCTGCGGAATAAAGAGCTCGACGAGGACCTATTCAGCGTCATATTAGAGCAGCTCCAATCCGTATGTTATGTTTTCAGTGGTCCTCCAGGAGCTATATAATGCGTGAGAGCTAACTCATAGCTAGGAGGAATGCACCATGAACACCCGCGTAAACATGCTCTACTTCATCGAGGTTCTTTGCGACATGAGCATGAAGACTGAATACCGGGGCTACGTGAAGATGATCCAAAGGGATCTCGTGCAGATTGTGGACACAGTAGTCCCAAATGACCCAGAGGGCGCCGCTAATGTGGGAACCGTTAGGAAGGTTTGTGATACTACTCAAAGAGGTGCGTAAAGAGGTGGACTGACAGATTGGCAGATTCTTCAGAGCTTAGGAGATAAGGGACTTATAGAGGGAAACATGATGCAGGAAGTATGCCATATGTTGTCGGAGAGGGAGGCTGACCATAAGTATGTCTCCTTACTCCTTTATATCTGCAAGCATGGGACTGGCTAAGCCGTCGAGAAACGATAGAGCTGCAATTGCATCTCCCGCCGGAAGTATTTACGATGACGACGACGAGGAACCTGGTGGTGAGGGTAGAGGTCCGGCCACAAAGCGGAAGTTCGATGATGCGATCATCCAACAGCGAATGGAAGAGGATAGAGAACGCGTAGGCCTTCCCAAGATAACTATTATGGGTTATTACCGTCATTGACATTATACAGCACAAACGCTTGCGCGAAAATATCTGGGCAGTCGGATACCCGGAATATGAAGGTCACAACCCAGAATTTGAGAAGGCCTGGGATCAAACGAGTGATCTAGGCTCAGACGACTACGAAATAATGCGCGAAGAGAACCAGACATTATCTTCTTCAATTGCCTAAACAGACCAAGGCCTACAACTGATCATTCATAGAGGGAGATGTCCCATGAGGTATCCCATTGATGGTGATATGTCTGGGCGCTCTGGTGACTCTTGAAGAGCATTGATAGTCAGTATCCGGTTTGTTATTTTGGTTTTTCTTTATTTTGTTCCGGACTGCATGTAGCCACATGCATTAAGGAGTCTTTGATTTGTGTGGCGTTATAGGTTAGGGTAGTTTGTAATATTACATTTCTAACTTACTTCTTTCTCATCTTCTATTCTATAACTGCATGTACAGTAGGGTCAAAATCAATGGACGGAAAGAACACTGGGGGTTAAAGGCTTGAAGGGGAAAGACTTTGTACGATATGGCCCAAGAACAGTATGCCCAACTTTTGATCATGGGGTTTGCTGCTTCTAAAATGCGTATTTACACCCAAATCCTGTCAAAAACATCCTTCCCGCTGTTTTACTCCAAAACCGCAACAGCACCAAGATCCTTCAAAGTCTTTGCTATTTTCTCGGCCTCCTCCTTCACAAGCCCCTCCTTCAACATCTTTGGCACGGACTCGACGAACTTCTTCGACTCGACCAGTGACAGTCCAAGAAGAGACTTGACCTCCTTAATGATCTTGGGTTTGGCAGCGGCGTCGAACGACTGAAGCTTCAGGTTGAACATGGTCTTCTCCTGGACTGGCTCTTCAGCAGCCTCCTCTGGTGCGGCGGCAGCAGGAGCGGCCGCAGCACCACCAGCCGCTGGTGCGAAAGATTGAAGCGCAACGTCAGGAATATTGAGGCGGGTCTGCAGTGACGGAAGTTGTGTCAATAACTGCAATAATTCGAAACAACCTTGGCGGGGTGGGTGGGAGGTGGGGCATATATATGATGTGGGGGAATATCGAAAAGGGCCTCACAGGCCTCAATTGATAGCGAAAGTGCGCACCTTCAACAAAGAAACCAGGTCAGCGGTCTCCAATAGCGTCAGACCGGAAATCTGGTCCACAATGTTGGAAATCTTGGGGTCAGCGGAGGCAGTAGAGTTCCATCGTCGGGGTGCCACAGCAAATGGTGCAAGTCTGAGAGATGGGGAAGCGACGGTGGAACGGGCGAGACGTGCACAGCACCTAGATGCGAGAGCCATTGTTTACGATGAGGTTTCCTTTCACGCAGGATACGGACCAGGGGGGCGTATAGGATAGTGGAATTGACGTGGGTCGGGAAGTGTTGAAGATCGTACCGTGAAGACGCCGTTGAAACTTTTCGTGGTGAGGCTAATGGCCGGTGACTAAGCCACGCTGTGGATGTAGATCGCCAAGCCACGTAGAGTGGATGGCGAGGCTTAAGCTGCTGGTCGTTCGTTGATGTTCCTCATCGATCTCCCATCATTATCACTCCATCTCAAGTCGTGAACTCCTACTCGTGCGCTTTCATTTCTCAACCAACCACCTCTTGCACCCTACTTCGCTTTAAAACTTTACAACTAATTTCATTTCTTAAGTTTAAATAATAATGTCTGAAACTGGAACTCCCGTTCCTGAGACTCGCAAAGCGCGTCATGAGAAGGTCGCCTTCCGTTTCTGTCGCGAATGGTACATATAGTTACTCATATCTATGTCCATGAGCTTTCAGTTAACTCTAATATAGTAGCAACATGCTTTACCCGCACGAAGATCGTGTAAACAACACACTCCTTTACCGTTGCCGTACCTGCCAGGCGACTGAGGCCGCGTCCAACTACTGTGTCTTCCGTAACATTCTCGGAGGGTCGGCTGGTGAAACTGCTGGTGTCACCACCGATGTCGGAAGTGATCCAACATTGCCGAGAGCCAACAAGGCCTGCCCTTACTGCAACGAGACCGAGGCAGTGTTCTTCCAGAGTCAGCAGAGAACAGAGGACACGAAGATGGTATGCTTTCTGGTGGCACATTCTGCGGTGTGGTGGAATGGTACGCTAACATTGGCATACAGAGGCTGTTCCATGTGTGCTGCACTTGCGGAATGATCCATGAGAATTACGGGAAATAAGCTTTTGTTTTTATTTCAATCTTTTATCCATCCGCAGGATGATTACTTGCGTTGCACATATCGTAACTAGTGAAGGGTGGATGAGTTGGATGTTTTGGGTTTTTATTTCTTTTGCTGGACTTTGCTGGGTTGGTTAACATGAATTTAATACAAGGATGGCGTATGGAAAACTTTGTGATAAAGAGGACAAGAGCAGATTTTATAATAGACTGCAGTGAAAAATTACTGGATATGCAAACGATTCATTTTGCCGTGAGCTGTGCTATACATTGCGGGGTGTAAGAGCAGCAGAAAACAACCTATACGTTCATTGGCGCCAGAGACAAAATCTTTGACCACTTCTTACGCCTAAGCTCCTCTCCGACAACACCTATGCGCGCGTGATTAACTTAGCATCAGCTCAAGCTCCCACCCCAATATACCCAACCCCGCAAATGAGGGCGAGAAAGATGATAGACCCACTGTTCAGCCTTGTTCCCAGAGGATCTCCGCTCTTGTTGACCAAAACACACGCATTATCGTCAAACCGAATGTAGCTTCCGTCCGGTCTTCTGTACTTCTTCTTTGTCCTTACCACAACAGCATGGCAGACATCTCCACGCCTAACCTTGACAGCCGCCTGTGCAGCTGCAGACAATTCGTGTCCGAGAGACCTCTGCTTCTGGATAACCACAACAATCTTGTCACCTGTACCGCATTAGGTAACGTAACATAGCGTAGGGCATGGTGCAAAGGGAGGCAGATACCGATGCCAGCGGGCTTCTTCCGCTTCAGTACCTGTGCGCACTCGACGAGCGCGGCGCCGGAATTGTCGATGCATGTGAGCATCGACTGTGAAGAAACAGTCAGACCTGATGTTTGTCATCGTGAAGGGGGGTAATACGTGCCTTCAATTGGATCATGCCCAAGGGCCTGGTTGCGAACATCTTCAACAGCTGCGCCTGAGGATTTCGTTGGAGTGTGGTTCGGGCGGAACTTTGCGAGATGATGGCGGAGATTCAAAGTCTCTGTGGGGCGTTACCGGATGCGGTTAGGGTATTATGGGCCACGGGGGTTTCGGAATCATGAGGTAGCACTCGGATCACAGCCTATCACTCGCGAAACCGAAATTTTCGAATTTTGGTTAATACTGAATAGCGAACTATAAGAAGGTTTGTTTTCACCAAAGTGAACAATATTGATAGTCATGGGAGAGCTTTTATTCTTTGTGGGGCTAGTGACGGGTAGACTTCGGGTGTCTTGAGGCTGAGTTCGCCACATCGACCGCGGAAAACACTGAGATTCTCGCCAACCCTTTAAGGATGGATTTGATCGCAGCGATACATAAAGATTGTGCGGGTGATCACAGCACCACATCTACACAATATAGTGCGGTGTTTTTATTTATACGGGAATCTGTAGCACTTGTACCTGCCGCCGAAACTCCCCTTTTAAACCCCTCAATATATAGCCCACAGCTATGCTATCGGAGCTTTACATGAATTATATTATTACCATACACGTAGTTGGCAGGATCAAAACCAGGGCAACTGGGCTCACAAATGATGAACTGGACTGTGAGGGCGCCACCGGCAAGAGCCGCAGGGGGCAACAGTCAGTATTAGGATGACATCCCCGACTAAGGGGTCGTCTGTGAAGACAATAGGAGATGGGCGCGACATAAAGATATATACCCCATAAGGTTTGAGAGAAAGGGTGGGGCTCTCTCTCCCGAAACACATAAAAGGGAACTTCGATCGCCGGACTGTCGAGTAGTTATCCAGGATAAATGGGGGAGTTGCGGCAAATAAATCAAATGGACAGATAACCACCCGACCCCATCTCGACAGCCACAACTGGGCTTATGTATCACACCATAACCGCCTTGTTTTCTGCGATGCAGTGGTTGTCCACTGGCTTGGTTGAAGTCTTAGTGATGGTTACCTATGTGGAGGTGGTGGTGGTGGTGGTGGTGGTGGTGGTGGTGGTGGTGGTGGTGGTGGGGTGCTGAAAGTCGTCATGTAGATCAAGGGCGTAGCAACCATCATGCATCCTGGCAGGCACAGATCCAACTGAGTAAGAGAGAGAGCGTTTCTATGTGTGAAGCGTGATAGACCACTCCTCTTTTCTTTCTTTTGTTTGCGCAATCCAGAATTCAGGTCCCTTTTCTGGAGCAGCCTTGCTTGCTTTCTGTCTTCTCTCTTGTCCAATCTGCAGATCTCGATTACCGTTCCCCATTCATTCCATCCGTGGGCCCCTGTCATGCATGCATTTATATATTTGTTCTTCCGGCCTTCCACCGCGTTGCTTTACTTGGCTCCAGGTGGTGCGTGGTTTGGGCTTTGGTTTTGTCGGCGCGTGTCTCGTTCTCTAACTTTTGGTCTCTCTGAGTGTCTCTCGTTCTTTGTCTCGCTTGTAGTTCTTACGCTCCCTTTCCAACAGTGTGGGTTAAAGTGAGAATACGAGAACAAGTGAGATTGGAAGAAGTGAGATTGTGAGATCGTGAGAAAAAGTTAGGCGAGCAAGCGAGTGATTAAGGAAAGGGAAGGGATCAGTGAGAGAGGAGGTAAAATACATGTTGCATAGCGGTGTGCGGTCCTGACTCTCCATCCGTCCATCCATCCATCCCTCTTCCTTCCCTCCTTCCTTACATCCCTCCCACCTCCCCCCAACTGGCCAAACCTGTTCCTGTATCATATCTCCCTTTCCTTTGACTCCTGAATCCCAACCCTCTCTTACCTTTTACGTCCGACCACTCTTTCTATTTTTTTCCATTCCACCTCACACGACCAACATACACACCGTCTCATACTTTCACATACATATCGTACATATACACGAACATACACTAACCTCATACCCCTCCTGTCAAAGAGCGCCGTCTGCTCAAATGGCGCGCCCTGCAAAGTTTCAGTTAACTCTCAGTCAGCTCGCCGAGTTTGACGATTTACTAACAGATGCGCTTGTCGATCGCGTAAGTATATCCATGCTCAGCATTTGCGCTTGGGGAGGCTGTTCTGAGGGGTGGTGTGGAAATATGGGTTTGTTGACATGACGCTAACTCGCCTCGCATCTCATTTTAACAGGTCTACTACTGGACAAAGATCCGCAAGATGAAGCAGAGCTACCACCCGAATCGAGGCATAAAGACGGATGACGTGGTCAATATTATCGTGTGCGAGGTCGTGCGGAATAAAAATACATCGGGGGCGCTGAACAAGCTCATGGAGTGAGTTGTATCTTGGACGGGCACAGATTGACAGGACTGACAGGGAGGAATCGTGAAAAAATAGGCTTAATGGAGTGAAGCAGTTTCTGAATAAAGTCTCTTATAAAAATCCTAACTCTGAGGCCGATTTTATGAAGTACGCTTCTACTACTAAGCCTCCGCCCCATAATATTGGAGACTACTGCAACAGTTCAATTGACGCAGATATTACTACATAGACATGCCCGGCGATACCTATCCATGTATGTCTCCGACTCACCTTTCGAGGTTGGGTCTACAAACCGCTACAATCCACTCGCTCCGGAAGCTTGTATCATCGCTCGGAGAACATTTCACCGTGGCGACACAATAAAATATCTTACCGGCGCTATGGTCCCCATGACCCCTAGCGAGGAGGACGAATTTGCGGGCTCGCAAGCCGATTTCAGCATTATATATTCTTCCCGTGTGGGAGGAATGTCACTTCTTTTGGGGCCAGCCCGTTTTGTGAATCACGACTGTGAACCGAACGCCAAATTCGTTACGACGAATAAGGAGAACGTCACGCTCATTGTTGAACGGGATATAGAGTTGGGCGAGGAAATCACGGTCAATTACGCAGATGATTATTTCGGCGTTGGGAACAGGGAATGCCTATGTAGGACTTGTGAAGTGCAAATGAGAAATGGGTGGGCTTCAGGATCGCAATCTGGTGGGGAAGAGGAAGAGGAGATTGATATCGACAGCCTGGTGCCCGGTGCAATTGTGACCAGGCAATCCTCAAGAAAGCAACGTGCATCTATGACGAGTCTAGAGGTTCCGGATAGGAGGAGAAGGAAGAGTAAAGGGGGCGTATTGAGCCCACCGGATAGCGATCGTGGCACATCTGTGTCCGCGAGCGAGGCGCCAAGTGTAGCAGGAGGATTAGGGACACCAGGTGGAAGTCATAGTCCTGGGCCTGAGGAAGGCCCTGCTACTCCGCCAAAAACAGAAACAGCTACACCGGCCGAAGCGGAGGTGGCAAAAGAAGTTGAGGTTGAAGTTGAGGTAGCAGAAAAGGTCGCGGAATCGTTACTTGCTTTGCCGGGGGTGCTCGATGGAGGTGCAAGGGAGGACTTGGATGGAGACATCCCCATTAAAGACGAGGAGGATATGGGTAAGTCTGAAGGGACCATTACTGCAAGGGAGGGGTCGATTGATTCCACTATTCCCGATGATGACATTCGCGAGCCTGTCCCTCCCAAATCAACCTCTCCGGATTTTACTCTCAGCTTTGGACTCTCAGCCCCACTATCTGCCATGACCGTGGCGCCCCAGACGGAGCCTACAATTTATGAATCAGATTCTGAATTGTCGGAACTTACAGATATTGCCGACTCTGAAATAGACGATTCAATTCTCTCAATGTCAGCTCCACTTTCCGCCAAAACGCCCAGGAAGAAGTCAAAATTGATCAGGTCCAAATCAGCCAAAAAGGCCAAGAAGCCGAGGCCACCGACCAGCACCCCGGCAAAACCCAGACGGGCCTCGCTTCCTGCACCTCGGCGTACTTCGCTCCCCGCGATTCCGCCGGCTGTCATTGAACCGCCACTTAACCGTGTTCCAGGGGATTATCTGTCCTGGCACCTTAACACTGAGGGTACCAAGTGTGTATGCAGCGATTGCAAGAAAGCCTTTGTACACGATGACAAGTGGTACGTGCCGCGGGCGTGCAAGCGCTGTGAAAGGCATAGCAAGATCTATGGTTTGGTGTGGCCAAAGACCGTAAAGCGGAAGAATGACTCTGAGGTAACATTCCCCTCCTCTCGGGTCACCTTTAAATTTGGCGATTAGGTGGCTGACACATCCCAGGAACAAATTGACGATCATCGCCTCATACAGCGCTATGTGACGGCTTCCGAACACAGAAAGGAGCTCCGCAAGATAGAGGAGCAGACGGCAGCGGCAGAGGCCGTCAGGGCAAAGAGAAGGGGCGCGTACAACCCTTCCCCAGCAGAGATCAACAAGAGAAAGAGAAAGCATGTCGAGGACGAGATGGAAGACATTGACGGCGTCTTTGACGCATTGAAAAGACGGGGCGGGAAACGGAGCAAATTGGAAGATGCCGTTATCAGGTAGTTTAGTGATTTTTCCCTTTCTGAATGGTGTGTTTATTAATGTCTTGATCGGTGTTGGGGTCCGGTTTTTTCTCTTCTTTTTTCTTTCCTTATTTTCTTTGATTTCTTTCTTTGCCTATATCGTTCTTGCTATTTGAGTGACTTTCTGCCCCTCATTTTCCCAGCTTCTTTCACCCGGTGGCCTTCTCTTTCTACCCGGGGGGTGGGATTGTATACTTATAAAATAGTTTGGTGCATGTGCACAGGTTTGTGGTATGGGGGGGTGCGAGATATGGGTGGTTGGTCGGCTGGCTAGCTGTTGGGCTACTGTGTAGCTTTTCTAGCTAGCCATGCCTCTCTTCAATTCTCGTCATCCCCGTAGCTCCCACAACTAGCCTGTACATTGTTGCTCTCTTATGAGCTTCCAACCTTCTTTCTTGAACTGTATTATAATTATCTCCTTCTCTTTCTTAAATCGTCTCTTTTAATTACTCTTCTTTTTCTGGGCCCTAGCTTGATTGGTTGGTTGCATTAAGGCAAGGGCCCAATATCCAGCTCCTCAGCTGCCTCAGGAACTCTTTCGTTATCTTTATCTCCGGCCTTCCTTCTGCTTTTGGGTAGTGGGTGGTAAACTCTCTCTTTTAGTCGTTTCTTTCTCTCATACGCATTATGGTGGTTGCCGGTGTTGGGGTTAGCTAGAGCGCGGTCTGTTTTACGCACGCAAACTTCTAATGCCAGTATAAATATAAATGACTGCTCTTAAGCTGTGCTGAGTGTGAGTGCCTGTGTGTGGGATATGCAGCCACTCTCGTTATTCCGGATGAGCGCACGGCCAAAACCACTTTAGGTCGCGTTGTCACGACGCGTCGGCGGTGCCTGAAAGGTGCAGGGGTTGAAAGGGTTGAACATCAGTAACCCCTCACAGAGCCTCCCCCACTATCCTCATCCTCATCGTCAACCTCATCTTCACCGCCCGTCTTCACCTATCATATTTACAACGGTCTAACATCTGTACCATTTTTATTCATTAAACAATGACCACCCCCCGCCCCACGACCTCCCCCGACGCCGGCCAAAAGCTATCCCTCCCCCAATGGGCCATAACCACACACAAGCTCCCCATCCTGGCTTCACAAGATATCGACGCCATGAGCTCCGAGCTGGGAATCACTCCCCCCGAAATGATATTCGGGCATAACCGTGTGCTGGTACAGCATGAGAGTGGCTTCAGGGTCGATTTCAATGCGCTGGATGCACTGAGAGGAGTTGATAAGACGGGGGAGGGCCTGCTCAAGGTGGCGTATAGTGAGAGCTGGACGAAGATGCGGGAGAGGGTGCACGAGGATATCAGGGAGGTGGTGAAGCCGTTTGATTGGACGTATAGTACGGCGTATAGAGGAAGTGTTAATGTGAGTACTCTGTAATATTTAGGGGGATTGGGTTGGGTTAGTAGGTTTAGAGGGGGAGATAGGGGGAGAGCTGAGCTAATATAGTGGGGAATAGGAGTCACCCAATGTCCCGAAATTCGAGAAGACGGAGGAGGGTATCCCTTTCGAAAGGCTCAAGCGGCCCGACCCCATCTTGCTGTTTGATGACGTAGTCCTCTACGAGGATGAACTCGCAGACAATGGTATTGCAATCCTCAGCGTCAAGATCAGGGTGCACCCCGAGCGCCTGTTTGTATTGGCCAGGTTTTACCTGCGACTCGACGGTGTTCTTATCAGAGTGAGAGATACGAGGGTTTTCGTCGAGTTTGCGACGGGAGAGGTGATTAGGGAGTATCAAGCTAGGGAGGATACATATCAGAATGTTAAAAGTGTAAGTTACTTCCTTCCTTTGGTTGTGGTGAGAGTGGCGAGGGGAAGTGGGGACTAATGTGGCTCGAATAGAAAATGTACGCCCGTTCAATGGAGGAGATCCCAGGGCTCATGAGGGACCCGCAATATGTCTGCGAGCTGACGCCAATTGTGGAGATGATCAGGGATAAGGCGGTCCTGGGACCTCTTGTTCCTGCTTCTACTTCTGCTCCTGAGACTACTCGGGCTCCGGCTCCTCCGGCTGCGAGTTGAAGGGACGACAGGCTCATTGATAACATAATTAATGACGAATTGATGAGGCGTTTTCGGGACCTTTTTTCTTCTTTTCTTTTCTTTTTTTGTCTTTGATGTATTCTTCTGATGGATTTTTTTTTAACTTCTCTGGCAGTGTAACTAGTAGTTTTTCCTTGCTGTAAATTCTCAATGGTATTATAGTCAGAAGTTGTGGCTCAAGTAAATGTCAATGATAGCCAACCCGTATTTCTAGCTCCAGCTCCAGCGAATAATGTTAGTACGCTTTGGGGGTCTTTTCTCGGGGCCTTTTCACCTATCATATCATAATGACCCTTGCATAAATAAAGTAGTAGTAGAGCCGTAGTCACGTGTACTATTAGCCCTTCGGTAAAGTAACAGAGTAAAAAAAAAATTAAACAAAGATTTTACCGCCGGAAGAGAGGTGCCAATGATCGATCCGTCGGTTACCTCATGATTGCGGAAGTGCTAGTTAATTAGCGCTGTGGAGGCCGGGGTAGGACTAGCTTATGACGAGGTGCGCTCACTGCTGCGTAAAGAAGAGCAGAGGGCGATATTTCTTTTATCTGGACGACAACCACAACCTTTTCTTTGGCTGCTGTGCACGAAACGTCAGTCAACATCGATATAAAAGATTTAGAGACAGAGACGGATACAGTTAATTGATACGCATAAAAATTAAACAATGGCCTCACAGAATACATTAAGGCTGCTCACCAGGTCCTCGGTATATCCCCCCCCCCCACCTGCGATCCTAATTCCAATAAGCCAATTAGCATTAATACTGACGTTTCTAGACCTCACTCCTCAGCAAACCCACTCCTCTCTCTCTTCTCCGCGCCCTTACCGCCCGCCACGCCGCAACAATCGCCGCCGACGGCGCCCCCGCAGTCCCCGCCAAAGACCTCAACACCGCCATCGATCCTCAACTCTCCAAGCCACCCACACAAGACACCACCGGCATCATCTCTCGCCTCACCTCCTCTGTCCGTAACCTGATGCCTAGCACTACCGAGACCTATGTCGCCTATGGCGTGACGCAGGAGCTGTACAACGAGTGCGTTGCGCAAGGCGCCTACCTCGCTGGCACAGACCTTTCCCCCTCCGCTCAATTCTGGTACGAGACTTGTAATAGGGAGCCAACGTTCAATGCGTGGGCGCAGGTCACGGTGCTGCATATGTGGATGCTGGTTGTGCGGTTCCGTGCGTTCGAGCCGGAGAATGTGCAGACATGGCAGCAGCACTTTGTGGACCACTTCTTCTATGATAGCGAGGGTAAGATGATACAGGACTATAAGCTTACTGCCGGCGGGCAGAGGAAAAAGTACCTCAAAGATCTGTATTCCCAGTACCGGGGTATGATCGCTGGTTATGATGAGGGGCTCGTCAAGGGGGATGCGGTGCTTGCGGCTGCGATCTGGAGGAATTTGTTTGATGCGGATCCGGAGGTGGATGTAGAGTTGTTGGCCATCATTACGAGTTATGTTCGTAGGTGTGTGAGCGGACTGGATAGGGTTGATGATGAGGTTGTACATGCTGGAAAGATTAAGTTTGGGTTGCCGGTCGATGAGGAGCCGGTGGTGAAGATGAAGAGTAAGTTCTTGGAGGAACTTATGAAGGAGAAAGGGCATACGCTGAAAAACTCGAGCGTTTAGGCTCTGGATGAGGTTTTATAGTTAGTATAAAGTAAATAAGAATAAAAAAATCTCACTTTCTTTGATTCTATCGATTTGTCTAGTTCGGGGGTTAATAAAAAGAGGTCAGTCAGTGATGGGGGTATATTGATAAGGGGCTTTTCTATAATAGAAATACTAGAAGAAAACACTACTCGGAAAGCGGGATACCCTCCAATGATATCCTTGACCTGGAATGACCCCCAAAACCACAAGCGTAGCAAAAAATAAATATCCAATAGGCGGCTGCCACTGCCAAAGTATGAAGACCTCCAGCCGGTGATCTCACGTGATGAACGGGTTTATTTCCTTTCGTAAATGCCATCCTGGCCACCGTGCTGACGTGCACGGCAGCCGTCAGCCAATTATTAGTGATAACCCCAATCATAGTCTATCACTCGCATAGTTAGCGCACCGGCCCCTAATGCCATCCATCTATCGGCTAACGCTACTAGCCAATCACACTATAGGAGTATAAGCTGAAACAACGTACCCTTTAACGGGCGCCTTAAGTTCTCAATATTAAGAACAGACAAGAATGGTCTGCTCGACTCTGCTTGCTCGCTGTTTCGGGGGGCGTTGAAGAATAACTTGGAGTCACCAATGCTGTATATACGCGATCGAAGGAGCGCAGTATGTGTACATGATGATATAATCAATAGTGAATGCCTGGCAACTATACACTGCATACAGCACTCAGCCGGACATCCCACCGGCCAGTACCCAGGCAGAATAGCCAACCCCACTAGGATGCTAAACAAGGTAATCTCCAAAGTATTCGCAGTGCCCTGGGGTATGTTGTAGTGGTGGTGGTGGTCATTATACAGACAAATATGTACTATTGTTAGTATCGACCATGATTTTGTTGGGGTAGTTAAATAATGTTAGGTGCTTGAAAGAGATATAGTGAAAAGAATACGCTGTAAGGGGATTGAGAACGAGTAAGAGGATGCGATATTTCTGGGTACAGCGCCGCTGTGGCTGCACGACATGGTGAGACCAGTCATAGCTGAAAAGTGGAGCAGTGGCCTCAGGGGGCTGTATAAGTCTTTTGTTATAGGAGGAGGATGTTTCCCCTCTTTTTTGTAAGGGAATTAAATACGTTATTTTTTATAGGATCGTCGATTGGCCTTCACTGCTTTAGGGTAGGCAGTGCTCCAAAGAGAAGAAATCAGAAAGAACTATAATGAGGTCTCCCCACCATGCATGCACTCATGATTTATATCTTTTATATTACCAGGACTACCAAATACATATACTTGTTCCTGATGATTCTATCAACTTGCGTCACCTGTTGTCACTCGGCACTATGCTGTATTCCTTTCCCCAAATACGTTCTTAGAACTACACCTAGAGTACATAAGACGATTGCATGTATTAAGTAAGTAGTTGATGTCTATTAACGCTTGCGTTATCTTGTCTCATTCATATAGGCAGGCAATGTTTTAATACGAGCGGGTACCTGCAAAGGGGTTAAAGGCCTGGGAGAACTGGCTCACCCAACATGAGACGCTGACTGGCTTCGTGCAGAAACCTTGGGATCTGGGAAGAAAGTGCATGAATTGTGCATGCACATGCAACACATGGAACCGAAGAATGACGCATAAGTGCATGTTCCTGTCGAGCTATGATTAAGAAAAAACAACTTATGATCGCAAAGTGCATTTTTTTCCCTCCTCGCCGAAACTCACTATCGCCGGTAACTATGCTATTCTAATTCAATTGCGGCCAGCACAACTGATTAAAAACAAATATGCATTTTGTCTTAACGCCGCTCCTTATTCATAGAGAAATGATCATCTCTTTTCCAACTTCTATCCCGACTGTAGCCACTGTTTCCCTCAGGAGTGAATGTATAACAACATCCTCATCGAACCCAAGAAGATCCTGTTTTTTTGTTTGTTTTTTTCAGCTAAATTCAACAGCCGGGATTTTTAATGTTGTATGCTTCATTACCTTTGCTCGTGCCCTGACACCCGCAACATCGATTTTGACATTTCCAACATCAAACTCGTTGAGTTGGCGTTCCGTCAATAGACCAGGCATTTTACTCTGGAAGATATAACCAGGGTCGTAGATCTCGTCGTCCTTAGCTTCTTCAGTGTCTACTCCCCCGCCCTCTCCCTCGCTTGTTTCTCCCACACTATTTATCCCTATGCCTTCGCCTTGCGTCCTAGCTCTAATCTCTGATGGGCAGACGTATCTATTTTTATTCAAAAGATCTTTCAGCTTATCGTCAAGAGGGTTCCACTCGTATGTCTCCGGGTCCAAGAGATCAGAAGGGCCGTATTCCATTTTATACAGCATTTTTGGGCAAGACTGTATGTAATATCCTACGAAATATTAATATATCGTGTCACGGATAGTCTTTAATCACCCGATAAAAGATGAGTATATATATCATACCCATATTGTAATATCGGTAGCCCCCTTCTTTCGCCAGAGCAGCTTCCCTACATGCGCTCAACTTCCCGAAGCTCCATTTGGCGTAGTCTTCGTGGTATACGAAGTACACACCGCTCACTGAGTTTGGCAATAGGTCCAATACAGACAATGCTATCAATCGTCCATCAAGACGATAGCATTGATGAAACGAGCCGAGCTTCTTGTCCGAATTTGTGGGGCTATCCAACGGTGATGTGCACAAAAATCGCTGGAAACCTGACCGAGAAATTTCCGAGGGGCGCTCCTTATGTACAACCCGCTGATAATTTTCGAATAACGCAAATCTGGGTACGAATTAGAGTCTGGGGATCGATGACATCTTTTTTTCCGAGAAAGGGACCCAAAAACCCAACAAGGAATTAAAGTCATACTTTTCCTCAGTGAAGTCAATCGTATCAAGGGTGACATCTAACTTATGTGCAGGCTCTGGGGGGATCTGGGGCTGTATCCTAGTGTATTCAGGGGCATGGACGCTCCCAACAAGATCGAACTCGTTTTTTTGTTTCTTCTTTTCTCTGTTAAGTATCGTGCTAGCCATCAGCTATACATCATTCCAAAAATAGGTCTTAATATGTGTGAAGCTCTTTTGCGGGCTTTCTCCCTGGCTTGGGGGTTTCTCGACAAAGGCAGACATACTCCTTGGATTTGGGAAACTTTTTTGCCGCTTCTTGTATATATTCCTCCCCAAGAACGTATCGAGACCACTTATGCAAGCATTGGCGCTGATCCCTTGAAGGCTTGAATCTATGGGTATCTAATCTGTAACAAGCATTCCCGTTTGTTAAGCGCTGAAACCTGGTACGGGTAGATTCGCTGTTTATTGACGATAACTTACCTGATGGTGTACTGGGGACAGCAAGTGATCTTCATATGCGGTTTGTACAGCAAGGTGCCGCTTCTGGGGTTTTGTTTCAGCTCAGTTCTTAACACGAGTAAATGCATTATAAATAATTTTAAACGGGCTCTTACCGTCTCCAACCACGGTTAATGAGTAGTTCATAGTGGTGGACAGATAATTTTTGGGCCCTGAGGTAGAAAGAGCAACCTAAGGCAGGGTTGCTGTCAGTCTGGTCCCGGTTACTGCCAATGTGTGCTGCAGCATATAAGAGACCGCAACAGCATCGAGTTGAGCTAATTGGGCAGGGTTACTGCGCAGGGTAAGGAATTGGTAGATTTACTTCCGAAGGATGTCTTGCAGTAACCGCATCTATTACCCGATGATGAACCTGTGTTGCTCCCCGCCCCAGGGAGGGGTGAGTGTAAGCTGGGATGTTTCTAGCGGATAATGGAGAGCACGGGGTTGAACGATTCGACGAGAAAAGAGATGTAAACGTACCCACGTAGGAGATGAGAGTGACAGGATCGTGTGCGTCGTTTGACATTGCATACATGTAGATAGGTCGGTTCTCGCGAGTGGGGGGCTAGCTTCCGATTTGATGCGCTCTATGGCTTAAATCAATTGGAGGGGGGAACGGGTAAGAGTGAGCTTGGAGGATTTTGGGGAAAGGGGGAAAGGCGCTCGAGAAAGAGTGAGAGGAATAATAACAACACGAGAGTTGAGGCTACAACGTCAATAGTGGATCGAGAAAGTGAGGATGTCGGTGAGGAGAGGTTGGATGCTGCTTTGAACTCCCGATAGAGGGGTTAAGATCGAGAAAGCTCGGGATAGGAGGGGTGGTAAGGCACAATATGTATGCCTCATTCAACTGCCTGTAGCTAATGAGTGGGGAAGAATATGCCCATGATGTGAGTCTAAAGGCTATGAGACGATATTGTAGACATACGGCAACCAGCACAAGGAGTCCAAAATGCTACCTGTAAACTTTTAGCTATCCTTACTCTTACTGTGCTATGTTTTATTTCATTTTTTCCCCTACATGTGCTCAATCTCTATCTTCATTGTAGATCTAGAGTAGATCGAATATTGATTTAACTCTCCAACTCAAATCCTCGATGTATGTTAAAAAGTAAGACATTGGTATGAACCCTGACGACATAGATAGCTATCGTGGCGGAGAATATTCCATCCAGTTTTTCCCGGAGGATTTGTTTTCCTTGTACTCTGTAACACGTTTTGCGGGAACTCAATAGAAAATGCCAAAAGGCAAACCAAGTTAAATCCATACACTATCCGTTACACATAAGAGGGCTTGCTTATACTTAGAATTGTTTCTTTTCCCTAGATAAGACCTCTACCAAGATATGGTGCCAAGGCAACTAACAGCAGGAGTTGAAATAAGAAACGGGGAAAAAACAAAGATCGTAGTTTCGTCTACTTACCGACATGTACTCTGTATGTACGAATATTGTTGTTTTCATCGCATGGTTCTTACCGAATGGTAGCGAAAAAAGGAATCAAACTCGGATGACCCCGCGGTACCCTCATCCTTGCTGAGGGCGGACTGCCCCTCTTTGTTGTTGTTGAGTTCAAGCCCTCAAGTCCGAGGCCGTTTCGTTTCCAACGCACCCATAACGGCGGCATAATGAAGAATCCTGCCATTGGGCTCTTGTGAGGCCGCTCCTTCCAGATCTTTAAACCCTGCTTGCATTACTGCCCAGCCAATTCCTCCATCTCGTTTCCATCGCCCGAGTAGCTTATTGGAGTCGACCCTACATACATAGCACCACCATGCTTAGCGGGTACATACGAGCGGCGGCGGCGCAAGGGCAGGCGCAAAGGAAAGACAGTTCGATCTCACTTTTTTAACCTACAGGCTACTACGGCAGAAGGTAATCCAACCCACGTCCGACGAGGTTCTTCCCTTCCCGTTCGAACGAAACTGAGGGCACACTCAGTTATTCCCCATGTTAAGCAGTGTCATGTCAGTCAGCACCAGACTGCTTCTGCCTGTTGTTCATCATCTCACTGGCCGCGCTGTCCTAGTGGGGAGTGAGGGGGGTTGCAGGAGTGTAGGGGGGAGAAAAATTAAACCAAGGACATTGCGAGGGCGAGGGGTGTGAGGATATTGATAGAGCACGAGAGGACAGAAACCAGAGCAAGAGATCGAATGGAACAGATGTTATTCATGCTGCACAAAGATTAAAGTTGCACTTCCCTCTTCTTCCTTCCCCCGTATAAAGTATGAAGGTACCTTTCCGCTCCCCTTCATGGCCATTTCCACGGAACCGCCCTCCACGCAGTATGATGTCTTCGGATCCGTAGTTCCACCAACGAAACTTTTCTCCTTCTCTGCGACAAAATTTCGCTATATAGAGAATCATATCTGTCTTCTTAGTCTTTGTTGTCTTGACCAGTTCGTCTCGTCCACAACATATCTCTCCGCCGCGCCGGGAACAATCTGACCATCAAGAACCCCCTCTCGACCTAAAACACAAGAGCGTTGTTTTCAGCCCCGCTTGCCATTCTATTGTGCAGCGACCAGAATAGGATTGAATCCTGCTTTGTGAATCATCGTCAACAAAAGTCCATCAAGCAAAAGGCAACGCCACTGAAGCCAACTTGTTAAATTTCTCTATTCCACCTAGTAATAAAGGCCAAGTGAACTTGAGATGGCTCACAGTCGGTCTATGGAGGTCGGTTCTTACTCAAGAATTCACTGCTATACATCCATATACTGAGATACAGTTTTCCAGGCCCGCGTTGGGAGAGTCAAGCAAAGTATGTATCCTGTTTGCCAATATAAAAATTCAGCACAAACCCAGAGCCCTTGGATTTATTATTTTATTCCAAACTACACAAAGGTTTATTGCTCACATGGTACTCCCAGGGTATGCACCTGACGGATCACGTCTTGTTGCGGGCGTTGTAGCGGTTTCGTCAGATAAGAAAAAAGTTCTTGTCGTTGAATCGACAAACCGCAAGAATCACTGGGTCTTGCCCAAAGGCGGCTATGAAACGGATGAAGCCAATCCAGAAGACGCTGCAGCTCGTACGAAAACCTTTTTTTCTTTTTCTTCATATTCTACCCAATCCCCGGGAGCGACGTTAACCGAAATTTGTTTTCTTGTATCGTTGCTTTACGGCCTGCGACACTGCCCCACATACTCGGAAAAAAGAACAATTGGCTAACTCAGTGCACTTTTCTGTGAACAGGCGAAGCTTGGGAAGAAGCTGGTATCACTGGAAAGGTCACAAAATCACTTGGAGAAATTAAGGACCCCCGACCAATAGTTCCTGAGAAACGTGTACAGCGCTCGTTGTACTACTTCTTTGAATTCAAGGTGGAAAAGGAGGAGGCGGAATGGCCAGAGATGCATAAGCGTAGGCGCACTTGGTTGACTTACGAGGAGGCCACCAAATGCTTCAAGGTTATGGGCAGGCCTGAGCTACAGGAGGCTGTCGACCGCAGCAGTGTCAGCCGGTAGCCGAACCAATCCGCGCACTACGGGCCATATGGAGCATCCTTTGAGCCTCTCGGGAGAGAAAAGAGCTTGACAATACCCGACTCTACTGAAGGCTACCTTTGTTTTTTGTTTTATGTGGGGCGTTTTTTTTTTCTGTTTCGTGCCTTTTCTTTTCAAAGTTCCTAGATTCCAACGACGTTCAGCGCTCGAGTCCCACACCGGCAAGTACACTTGAGTCAGTGCAGAGTATTGGAAGGCAATGGCGCGTGGTGTTTTTAACCCATTTTTGTTCAATGTTGGCTTCTATGATGTTTTTGTTTTTTGTTTTTGCTTTCCAATATAAAAGTTTGCAGCGAATATTCACAGAAGGTATGCTGCTGGTACCAGGCCTGAGGAAGGTGCGTACAAGTTGTTATTATAATGTGTTTCAGCATCCTTGGGCAACTTTTTTCACCTATTATCGAGCCAAAGGATCGGCATTATGAGGGGTAAGGATAACTAGGCAGCCTAAGACTGATATTCAGAACTTGGTCTGACTGGGCCCAAACATCTTTTTCATACTGATTGGGCTAGCTATCATGTCGGGAAGAAGATGTATAGGTTAATATGTAAATCTAAGGGAACTGGAAGTTTCTCTGATTCCTTTATTGGGAACTTGCCTACGGTCTATGCTGTTGGAATTGGCAAAGCTCAACATCAATTTTTAGATGATTGGTTTGTCCCCATCACTGACTCTATCTTGTTTGCAGGGCAATTGGAACCGGGGAAATCATTTGAGCTTCATGATAGCGGGTCGTTACGCGAAAGCTACCTGTAGTTAATCTTTTTTTTAGTACAGAGTTATTGTTTCGATAGATATAGGTAAACTTGTAGATTGTGCAATAGAGCGGCCTTATTTACGATAAAGCTAACCCTGCTGCAGGAATATAGTTCCTAATAACAGAAAGTGTAAATCCTGTCTCTTTGCCACGTGCGCAGTTACCAGAATTGTCAGCTATAAACGGCTATTGTCTAATGTAACTAACTCATTAAACAAGAACATCCTCGCCAAATTACTTCAGTTTCTTACACCAAGCGCTAATCCCCGCCTACAGATTATTTAGGGCACAATTAAACCGCTACAATTTTGTATTTGTATTGATCATCCGACCAACTCGCATACACTCCTAGCGCTAAGTTGCTCACTAGCTGGCTTTCCCGCTGAATTGGCGAGAAGCATACTGTGATAGAGTCCCTCCCCCTGCACACAATACCCTGGAAGAGTAAATCCGGTGACTGACTATACGCCATAAAGTTTGGTAGTCGTGGGTCATAGACCATCACTCGGTACCCTTCTAGCTACAATACTCGAAACAACTCTAATTGAGTGTGAGATAAATGTTTGTGCCTGTTATCTTGAGATATTGGCACCTGATATCGAACATGAGAATTACTGTTATCTTGTCTAGCTTATGTTCTATCGGCGGGATACACTGTGGATTGTGATCAAATGCAGTCTCGTGCCCAACCCTTCAACCTCTGTTGGCATAACCTTTCCTTATGCAAAATAGCTTCACACGTTTCTCCTATCAAGATTTCTCCAAGAGATAGGGCACAAGGTTACCCACACCTGTCAGCTCAGCTGTGTAAATGTTTTAATACTTCTTAGAGGGAGCTACATAAAGATACTGAGGTTGAGTTTCTTGAATTTTTCTCTCTCTTTCATACTAACTTAAAACCGAAGATAAATACACGATAAGATAGAATCGCTGATAGGTTATCTTTTGATACGGCACTTACCGCTTTCAGTTCAGCAGCAGCGCCCTTGCCGGCGACAAAAGGGACAGTAAGTTAAGATACCAAGCTTTGAAATGTTGTTTCACATTATTCACGAGTCAGGGGCGGTAGCTGCGGACCAATGAAGGGATGATTATCTGTTTATATCTATTCCTAACAGTAATAGTAACATAAACCCTTGTCAGCCTACCTTTAATTCGTCATCACACAGAGAAATCCCTTGGCCCAAATCTAAATCACCACCATGGATCTTGGGACGATAGATCGATACAATGAGTCTCAAAAATCCGACAAAAAACAATAGATTTATGAAATACAATGTGTAGTCATATATCTTTTCTATTTGACACATTTTAAGAAGGGATCCTGTCCGAGCTCCTTCTGTCCGGCCGGCCGGCCGAGGCCTTCTGCGACTCAATGGAGGAGCCCTTGGTAGACCTGTCTTCTCGGCGCCCAGAGCATGATAGTTCAATGCTTCTGTGACTAAGCTTAATGATTGAAACACATGCACACAAGACATCGTGATGCAAAAAAAACTTCTTCTACGCTAGATGAACTGGATCCCCAACGGAATCCCAGATCTCCACCTGCAAGTCAGTGGCGCAGGCCAAAATCCTGTCCAAGGCCTAGGTTAATTGTGCACGTATAAAATCGATTTCCCATTCGATCTGGGTGATGGGTAGAATCTAAAAGCCCTGTCAAACAGCACCGGGTATATTGGAATATTATGCAAAAATGCCATCCACTCTCCCCAGCGTGCCTGGCCACGGGAAATTGGAAGTGCAGTTTTTATTAGCAAATGCATCGATGATCAGCAGGAAGAAGAAAGAAAGAAAAAATAAAGTTATCGAGACGGCTAGTTTGGAGAAATTAATAACAGTTTTCCTTTTGCACTTTCATGGACGACGTACGTCGTCATCAATAGCTGGCTGACTATGGGCTAGTAAGGGTCTTCAATGGTTCGCCGCCCTCCGAGGAGACCTTCCACTTCCACGTGAACGATCAGTGCTTTCTCGATCATCCTGACCACTTTCTAGGACGCTTCGGGGTCTCAATATCAAGTATACGCCGAGCTTGCTCAAGTCAACGCCCATAAAGCTCGATCGTGTGCACACACCACCACTAAGGGCTCTAGGGGCTACAAACCTACCCATAGCCAACGCGGGGAGAACAACCTATATCCGGGATAAATCCAACCTTTGGGGGAGGGAGGGGGGCAGTTGGTACGGTTAGGCAGTTCCAATGGGAAGCCCTGCGCACAAGTATCCACATTGTACGCCTACCCCAGAGATACTAAATTGGGGCTCGACGTCAGGTTTTAACCAAGCTAATCAATATCAATAGGCTGGTAGCATCAATATGATTAAACGCCCACCACTATCAGAGTTTCAGGACGCGGATCCGCCGGCGCTTGAGTACAGCTTTCCACCTCTAACATCTTTTCTTCGCACAAGCGCTTGGACCAATCTTAGGACGTAGGACCGCGCGGCGATACCAATTCGTCTGTAATCATGATATGGGCGTCTTCCAATATTCAGCGTACGGTTCTGCGTCATCCAGAGGAATTCGTAACTGTCTTCGTGGCCTCTGAATCACATCCCAGAGAGTCACCTGTCAAATTCATAGACGCCCACTCATATGCCCACAACGCCGCGTCCTAACATTACCAATTGACGTACCTACATCCTTTTACCATCATTCAATGAACAGCGGAACTAATTTGAGCCAGTAAAATTAAAGTGAATCTAGATACTTCGCAGCCCGCCACCCAACAACCTTTTAATTTGCCATTCTTATAATCCTTATTCGTCAAGGAATGGCACCTGTTATCCGAGTAATCAAACAACCAAGACCAGACCAAGATAATAAACCCAACTGTCAACAACTGACTGTACTCCTCGCCAAGAGCGCCCCGAATTAAGGTAGGCACATACATGTATGTACCACTACTCCAACAGCGAGCCGTGCGGTGTCAGCACCACTCTAAGCGTCCCAATCATCCCCCTACCGAAACTACAAAGTAACAACACTACACTCGCTTCAGTGATCAAATTACTCGACTTAATAATCGGATCACACCCCATCACTCGCCTACAACCCATGCTCGGACGCCCCAGGAGCCCCTCGGCTCCAATCAATACCCAGGACGACAGTTTTATGCATGTTAATCATTGGCCGCTCGCTAATCTCGGTTTCTAATTGATAGGATCCTGGACCGGTGACGCAATGGTCTACGCAGCTGTAACTGGTAATAGATAAACATTAAACTGGGTTCCAGAAGACTCTAAAGTAACGGTTTCGATGGTCATGATGGAGAAAGCTCAATTTCAAGTTCAAGATAGTTTCTTAAAATTCAAGTTTATGAAGCCTAATGCTATGACAGGCTAAGAGAAGCTCCGATCCCCCGTCGATGAATAAAAGGAAATGGAACAAAGCTTTTAAACACACATATTTACAGGCGATATTGATGCCTCGCAGAAAAAAGAAAAAAATGAAAAAAATGAGAGCAATGAAAAAGTAAGGAAGAAAAAAAAAACTGCAATAGCAAAAAACTCCTCTGATTAACCGTCAATCGCACACAAAAAACAGTCCTAATGATTACCCGAATACCGCGCCATGTCCCTGTATAGAAACAAAGAAAGGAAAATAAAAGAAAGAACGAAGAAAACAGTGTTGCGTGATTCATATTCTAAGCATCGTGAATGAGCTCGACCGGGGGTCTCTGCGTGTGGAAGACGGTTGGTGCGACAATCTCAACTGGTGACCTCTCATCGGCCGAGTCTGTGTAGTCGTCTACTGAAATGGCAGGCATCGACTTCCCGTCCTCCTGGGCCTCAGGCTCGAACAACAACACCGAGCTCGCACTCCTCGGCCTCCTGAACCCTCCAGGGCTGGTCCCAGTCTCCTCACTGTCCTGGTAGGCCTTGGTGTTGCAGCTCAGCTTGGCAAGTGCGTGGGCCAAGTCCTCCGCAACAATGGTTGCGTTTGGTGGCTCCTCGTTCTTGATCTCCCATCCATGTGGCGGGGATGGTGGTGGCGAGATGAAGAAAAGCTTCTTGCTCTCCGGAGCCTGGAGGTGCTGGTCGACGGGCTGAACGGGTGTGTGCTCGCCAAAATAGACACGGGTACGGTCCCCCATGATTGCCTCGCCGTCGAGAGCTTGGCGGACGGTGATTGCGTCCTCGATAGTGGAGAAGGAGCAGACAACGCGGCGGAAGGACTTGAGTGGTGACCAAGAGACGACTGGGGCAGAGGCATCAATGATTGAGCGAAGCTGCTGGAGGTGGTTGGGATTGAAGATTTCTGGGTTCACTAGGTTCTAAGTCGGGGTTAGCTCGAGTTCCATTCCATTGAATTCATCAATTTGAGATGAGGGACGAGTAACTTACGGTGATGAGGAGGGTATTGGTGGGAACAGCAGGCTGGGTAAGTGGGGGGATGTTTGAAAGATCGAGGGTGAGTTGAGAGCCTCTAGACGAAGGCCTTGATCTTGTAGGGCTGGTAGGAGCGAGCTGAGGAGATTGCTGAGGAGAATCCATTGCTAACGTTGGTATTTAGGATTGAGGTTTGCTAGATGGGTAGATTGGTAGATTGGTAGATTGGTAGATTGGTAGATTGGTAGATTGGTAGATTGGTAGATTGGTAGATTGGTAGATTGGTAGATTGGTAGGTTTGTAGATTGGTAGATTTGTAGATTGGTAGATTTGTAGATTCAAGGTGGGTTGTTGGTGAGTTTGTATGTGGTTTGGTAGGTTTGTGTGGTTGTGGGAAGGTGAGGGGAGTTGAGGGTTTAAGTATGTAGGT
This sequence comes from Morchella rufobrunnea, assembly GCA_024713595.1. Taxonomy (NCBI): domain Eukaryota; kingdom Fungi; phylum Ascomycota; class Pezizomycetes; order Pezizales; family Morchellaceae; genus Morchella; species Morchella rufobrunnea. The sequence goes on along the minus strand of JAMGYT010000002.1, from coordinate 540,347 downwards.
GAGCTTAGCGCTGCAGTAGTAACTTGCTTATGTTTGATGTCTAGAGGAAAATCTGGACAGTCGTGAGAGGAGACAAGTTTTATAAGCTGTCAAGCACCGCTTCTCCTCCGGCCTACGAATCCGAGACCTCCCCGATAACTCAGCCAACGAGCAGAGTCTAACCAAGTTGCAAACTGTCACTTGCGCAGCAGGAAAAAAAGTGTCTCTCGCTCCGCACTCTCATCGGGTTTCGCAAGTCTGAGACACAGAGGCGCAGCACAAGCAGCACAAGCAGCTTGCAAAGCAACCAACGCCGGAAAAGCGAAATCCCACCCTACCTACCACCCTTAGCGCAGAAAAGAAGCGCATGCCAAGCCCGTCCGTCTCTGTTTGTAAATACGCCCTTTTGCGGAAAGGTCCTCCTAAATTAACGGCACCCTGCTCCGCCGCCCTGGAGTACTACGCATGCCAGGGTAAGTCTGTTGACAGTGGCCGTGGTTCCAACAGCTCTCACTGTCAACAGACTTACCCTGGCATGCGTAGTATTCTTTCGAGGAAAGGAAGGCTTTTTTTTCTTTCTTTTTTTTTTTTTCTTTCTAATAATTCAAAATTTTCACTCATAGGCGGTGCTTTTTATTTGTTACATTTTAGTTTGTGGGCTGTTGCACAGAGAGGGCTACAGCAAAGTGCTGTTTGGTCTTGATTCTGACCAGGCACCTCACCTTTGCTTTGCTCCTGATACCGAAGAGTCGAGTTTTTTTTTTTTTTTTCCCCTTCATGCCTGCCTGTCTGTTTATGTGCGAAGAGTATGTAGCATATTTTTTTTTTCTTTCAATTTTCCCCTTTTATGATTCGATTATTATTATTACCATCTATTATTATGTCCATCCCAACAATAGGTACATGACTTGTTAATAGGGTAGATAAGCCCCGAGACGAGCCCGCACGCTCGATTTCTGGAGTGCAGCGCATTAGGCATCTCCCTACCGGAACTCTAATAGAGATTAGATAGTCTGTAAAGTAAGTAGATGAGCGTGCCTGCAATGCCAACGCTTCCCTTCCATCGCTCCATCATATTTCCAAACTGGGGAGCCCGGAGAGTGACTTGGGCACAAGCTGTTACAACTGGCGCTGGGGGAAGGGGGGGGGGGGGGGCAGTAGATCCATATCCAGCGAACGTGTTACGAAAGCTCACCAGAATTCCTTTATGGCCACCGACGGCGGCGGCGGAGATTTCTCGAAGGCTTTGGAACCGAAAAGGGAGAAGCTTCCAGGGTGGGAGAGAGGGGTTTAGATAGAGTAAGCGATCCGGTGCTGCCCGGTCGGGTGGGACCCTGTTTGGGGTTTGGGATTGACATCATGTTTTGCCTCCCTAGGACAGGCAGGGCTTTATTAAATTATTCGACGCCACGAGAAATGGGTGGGGATGATCATTGGGGGGGGGTGTTGAGGCTTGTGGGAGTTGGTTGAATCTTGGGGGTGGCTGTGGTGCGTTATTAAACCACAGCTATGGTTTAGGGGTTAAGGGTTAAGGGTTAGGAGTGGGGGGGGGGGGAAGGGTTAGGGGTTGAGAGAAATGATGAAAGTAATTGGTCACACACTTTACGCGTTCTCCCGTGACTAACAGGCACGATCCTAGACAAGACGTCGGTAGATTGACCCCCAAAACCCTGACAACAGACGACATACCTACTATAACGACAAACATCTGTCTTTTTGGAAAAAAAAAAAAAAAAAGAAAAAAAAAAAGAAAGAGAAAAAAACCTAATCTAAACAAGATTTGTTCTCTACGCCCGTCCGCAGCACAATTCCACCACTTTACCATTCTAGGCACCATCATCCACTCACTCCATCCAGGATCGACCGACTCCGTTTCCAGTACCCAGGAATTAGGATATTAAAAAACAATCTCGATATCCCTGTTTTGCCTGTCTACCTAACTCCGAGCCTCAACAACTATGCTCTACGTAGACAAACATCGGCCACGGTCTCTCGAGGCTCTACATGTGAGTAAACTATACGTACTGGGTTATACAGACCTGGTGAACCTTACTGGCTGGCATAGCTGCCAGGCTGGGGTTGTCATGAATCAAATCAATGAATCAAAACCCATGGGCCTATAGCAGCAGTGACTATACTATTCCAATCTCTCTGAGCCCCCAAGCTGACAGCACGGACTCACAGTACCACGAAGACCTCTCCACAAGGCTCAAGGCACTCGTAACACCCCCCCCCCCCCTCAATGCCTCATCCTCTCTCCATCCAGCCCACAGCTAACCTCCACACCCCCCCCCCCCCTTCTCAGGCACAATCCGGCGACTTCCCCCACCTACTCGTCTACGGGCCCTCCGGCGCCGGCAAAAAAACTCGCATCATAGCCACCCTGAAGGAACTCTACGGCCCCGGGGTGGAAAAGATTCGTATCGACAGCCGCGTCTTCCAAACTAGTACCAACCGCAAACTCGAGTTCACCGTCGTGTCCTCCAACTACCACCTCGAGATTACGCCTAGCGACGTCGGCAACCACGACCGTGTCGTCGTGCAATCGCTGCTCAAGGAGGTCGCGCAGACGCAGCAGGTGGATGTGGCGGCAAAGCACCGCTTCAAGGTCGTGGTCGTCAATGAGGCGGATGTGCTGACGCGCGATGCGCAGGCCGCGCTCAGGAGGACGATGGAGAAGTATTCGCCGAATATGAGGCTGATATTGATTGCAAACTCAACAGCGGGGATCATTGCGCCGATTCGGAGTAGGACGTTGCTGGTGAGGGTGGCGGCGCCAACGATAGAAGAGATAGTCGGCGTGATGAAGTATGTGGCTGGGGTGGAGAAGCTCAAGTGGGAAGAGGTTCTGGGGGTCAGGATCGCGGAGGAGAGTGGGCGAAACCTTAGAAGAGCGCTCCTAATGTTCGAGGCGGTGTACGCGCAGAAGTATGCCCCCCCCCCCTCTCTTCATATCAGTCACAACCACTAACAACAAACACCAGTGAAACCGTCACTCCTCGTACCATCATCCCACCTCCAGACTACGAATCCCTCATATACCAAATCGCCGACGAGCTTCTCGCCGACCACACCCCTCAGCGCATCCTCGCCGTGCGAACGCAGTTCTACGACCTGCTGACACACTGCATCCCCGCCACGGTGATCCTCAAGCTGCTGACGTTCCGTCTCATCTCGCGCATCGACGATGCACTCAAGGCGGATGTCATCAAGTGGAGCGCCTTCTACGAGCACCGCATACACCTGGGTAGTAAGGTCATATTCCACCTGGAGGCGTTTGTGGCAAAGTTTTTGAGGATACTGGAGGGGTATTTGATGGGCATGGAGTTTTAGGTGAGTTTTGGTCTTTGGGATGGATGGCGGAAAATGGATGGTTGTAATGGTATTATTAGAGGATGTAGATCCATTTTTGTCTTGCCTTGTCTTGTCTTGTCTTGTATTTTTTTTTTTTTCGGGGATGTTGTGATACGATACGAATTGACATGTATTACCTAGACATACATCATAGAAATAGCAATGATAATATGTGATCCAGTATCTTTTTTAATTCTAAACGGGGCACTGGTAATTACTGGTGACCAGCCTGGTCTCAGCGCTGGGTAAGCTCGGAATAAGGTTGAGTTTAGGGCAGACAAGCTGGAATGCAGCTTCCCCATTAAGCTTTGCAGATCCAGATCCAGATCCAGCTGCCGGCTACCTGGGGGTCGGGTCTACGTTAAACGGTGGCGCTTAAACAGGAGATATGTGCCGTTTGTTTACCCGACTCTTTCTGCCTTTTGTTCATCAAAACAGAGCAGGGCAGGGGCAGTGCTGGAAAAGTTCAAAAAACCGAAAGTGTACCTACAGATGGGCTTTGTGAGGCCGTATCGCCAGAGGCGGGAATCGAAATACGACATGTCATTTATTTCCACCGCATACATACATGGTGTGTATTGTTATTGGCGCCTATACAGAGATTGTAATTTGTAGACATAGCCATAGGCTCGAGCATAGCCTCCTCCACGGAATGTCACTCGGTTCGGTCATCGTCCAGGCTGTGTGTGAGGGGAACGACATGTCACATCTCATATTTCACATCCCCCCCCCGATTCACCGGATTGCCCGTGCCAATGATCAGTCGCCCAACATTCTTCTTCTTCTTCTTCTGCACCGCCACTATTTTGTTTTAGCCAGCGCCACAATTGAAGAACCAGCCACACAGACTGCAACCGTACTGTTGAAACCTTTGCCCCGGCATCACCGACGACGACGACGACGACGACGACGACGACGACGACCGCCCGCCGCACGCACGCACACAACGATGCAGTCACTTACCCGCTCGCTCGCCTCTCTGGCGATGAAGCCCGTCTTTCCACGAATCTGTAAAGAGGAACCCCCCCAGAATACTCAATTGGTTGCTTCAGCGCTGACCCCGACCCCGCCGCCGATGGATGGATGGATGGATCTGTAGTAGCCCCCACAACACCCGCCGCCGCCGCCGCCGCCGCCGCATTCGCGGTCTCGCAATGTCGGCCGTTCTCGTCGTCCCAGAGCTCTCTCGACTGGTTACGTAAGCTTCTCTTCCCCATGGACAAGACAAGACAAGACCAAACCCTAACATCCAATTCTCCCCTCAACCAGGCCCGAAAGGAGATCCCAAGCCCTCACAGAAAGGGAGGCCCCGCGTCCCCACCGGCGGCAGCGTCAAGGGCACCACAGTCGAGTGGGGCGACTACGGCATGCGCCTCAAAGACTACCACCGCCGGCTCTCGTCCATGCATCTCAAGAACGCCGAGGAGGCCATCAAGAAGAAGCTGCGTGGCATGAAGTACAAGCTGTACATGCGCGTGGCCTGCAACATTCCGGTCTACACCAAGGGTAACGAGGTGCGCATGGGCACGGGAAAGGGCGGGCATGACTTTTGGGCTACGAGGGTGGCTGTCAGTAAGATTATCTTTGAGCTCAAGGGGGAGGTGCACGAGCAGATTGTGAGGGAGGCGTTTAGGTTGGCGGGGGATAAGATGCCGGGTTTGTGCTCTTCCTGATTTGTTTTTTTTGGGGGGGGTTTTGTGAGGGGGGAGGACTGATCGTGGTGCATAGGCATCTATGAGTTTGTACGGAAGGGTGACCACCCCGTCATGGGCGTGACAAAAATGACGCCCGAGAACATCGAGAAGATGAACGCAAAAAAGTTCCTCTTCTACAATAACAGGCCTACGCCCGAGAACCCAATGCCGGAGATCCTGCCTTAGGTACACAGGATCTAAATCCCAAAATAAATTCTTAGAAAAGTGTATATTACTTTTTTTGTTTGCCCTTTTTTCTTTCTTTTTTTTCCTGTGAATATTCCAAAACAAAAAAAATGGGTTTTTTTTTTCCTCTTGGGGTTTTTCGAGTTACCCTAGAATTTGTTTTTAATATCCCCCTCCTCCCTCCCTCCCTTTATCACGCGGTTGGCCCCCCCTCACAGGAATTCGACCGTCTGGTACAGTGCCTATCCTGTCCTATCCCTACCTGGAGGGTCCGCAACGCGCAACAGGCGGCATCGGGCCCCGGCCCGTTCTCGATCACTCCTTCTACCATGCCAAGCCATGCGATACGGAAGAAGGCCCGCGCCCCGCACGCAACCATAATCCATAATCTTATATATCCCGTCGAGGCGCGCTTGAACTTGATGTTTGGATATTCCTAATAAGACTACAACGCAATGCAATGCGGTGCGGCGGGGGTTTCGGGCAAGCAGTTGTAGTTATATGGCCGGTCGATCGCCCAACACTTGCTCGGGGATGGGTAGGTAGGCAGGCAGGCAGGCAGGCAGGTAGGTAGGTAGTAGACGATCGTCGTTCTTCCCCGGGATGAAAAGTGGTGGTGTGTAAAGTGATCTGATCAGTATAATCGACTCTTATCACGCATGTTTAAGAATCTCGTTTCAGGCGGTCAATGTGTATTTATGTATGAACCTTAACTTAACTAGATCACCCCCGCTGCGCCGGAACGTAATGAGCACTTGACCCCCTATTGCGCTGCCACTTACTCTGTAAATCATACCAAAAAAAACCTCCAAAAGGAACTACCACAGCCCCCCTGAACAGCAAGGCTCCCATCGAGTGATATCTCGTGATCCACGCCTTGCTGCGCTGGATTCTCGGAACCGCAGAGATGGACTGTGACTGTGAGAGTCACAGCGTATATCGTATCGGCTCTCCTTGACAGTTGGGTTTGCGCGGTATGTGTCAAGAGTAGTGATGTGGGGGTTCGTGGTGCTGCTGCGCCTACATGGGATTATGGTGGGAGTCGGTATAGAACGAATAATACATGTAGTTAGTTGGCTGGATTCATAGTGCGGTGCATTAGGATTAGGATGGTGAGTTTTGGGTCTATGCCTATGTCTGGTCTAGTCTAGCCTTGTATGTAGTAGTGGTTTTGTGTGGGTTGGCTCGATCTAGCTATCTAGACCCTACTCTCCTGGAGACTACATGTAATTCTCCCATAACTGAGTTATGTGCGATGATCTTGAGACAGCTCAAGCAAGGCCAAACGGATACAAACGGTAGAGAACGACGAGTGCCCCCACACCAGGTACATATGATATAGTCCAGTCCAACCTTATTGCACTAGCTAGTCCTCCACCGCACCCCTCTGACGCAGTGTGAGTGTATTCCCCAATAGAGGCGATGAAGGCCGAGGAACCCAAAACAAAGCGTGGGTTTGCCTTACTTACTAACCACAGCCAGACAAAAGATAGAGGGCGCCGTGTTCTCGGCAATCGACATGTTCCGTCGGCAACAGTCTTGAGTATGTACATGTAGTAGGGCAATATTGGTGGTCAAGACCAAACAGTCATGTCATGTCACCTTCTGTCTGTATCGAGATGCCAATATCACCCGTCATCCTCATCCTCACCTCACTACCAATAGGGCCAATATACAATACAATACAATCATCAGGCTGCCGCACGAACCAGCGTGCATGACCCAGACATGTAGTGTAGAAGAGGGCTTATGCTATCTAACCCTGACCCAACCTCTAAAGATCGACCGCCGAGATGTGTTCTTATGATATGTATACTTAGATTGATAAGATTACAGCTAACCGCACTATCAATAACACCCCGGCCATCACGATCTAACGCGCTCGGTCCCCCAACATGGCCCAAGCTCGTGGTTCGAATCATGCAATATCACTCGTTGATAATGGGGCCTTAACTATATTAATTTCGAACCATTCACAGCACGCGCGGAAGATCTGGGGGGTACCATAGATGCCTATCTCCGCTAAGCCAAAGCCACATCCCAAGTTTCTTAAGGATACTCTTTGACTCTTATGCTCTCCTAAAGTCAAAAAGCCCAATATACTCTATACTCGGAGCGTTGTGTGGGCTAGTCATTGAAATTTCCATCTCTACAAAACAGCAACCTATACTTGCGATATTCCCCTGGTTGACTATCCTAGCCTCTCTACCCGCCAGCGGTACTCTCTGTAGGCTACGATCGGATACTTTTTTATATCATCATGTGTCTATTTTCATCACCAAATTTCGACGTTTCAAAAAAACAAGAAAAAGAAGGGGAAAAAACCAACTGTCTACTTTACAATGAAAGAAAAAAGTAAAAACAAAGCCAAAGGAAATCTTTCGCTCAAACACATCGCCAACTCCATTCTCCCCTCTTCACAACGCAGCACAAAGGTTTATAGCCAAAGCTAAGGCATTCTTTCCTTGTTGGAAGCACTCGGAATATGAGTACATGTAGATGATCAGGCAGCCAACCCTTATTAATAATAGAACACAAGAAAGAATAAACATCCTAGTGGGGAAGAAGCAACCAGATCAAAGAAAGAAAGAAAAAAACCAAAACCGCAAGTCTTAAAAAAACACACGCCGCTACATTTTTCCAGTTGCCTGTATCTCTTTAAAACCTGTATTTATCCTTCTTCCTCTTTGCATTCTCTTCATCCCTCTTCTGCCTCTTCCTGCTCTCCGCTGCGATCATGTCACTCAAGTCCTCTTGGAACCCTTGGCTTTCTCTTCTCTGTGCCTCTTGTTGCGCCTCGTACTGCGCTTTTACAGCTTCACTGCTAAGGCCATCTGAATTTTCAAGTTCGCTGGGATCTAGTGTTACCTCGATATCGCCGGGCTTCTTGCGCTGCAAGATAGTCAGTAAGAATATCTCAAGTGGGTGATCATGTGAAACAAACCTTTCGGTCCTCTTGGCCTAGTACTGGTAGATCTGTACGAGTTGCTTTTGAGATATCATACGCGCGCTCTCCTCCAAAGAAACCCTTGGCACGGATGCTTTGTTCGGGTAACACAGTGTAAAGACTCTTCTGAACCGAATCCTCCTCTGTCTCTGTTCCATCTCTCCTTTTCCGCAACTCAAATCCTCCATCAACAGGTTCAAACTCGCTAGGTACAGCTGAGATCATGCCGGAAGGTGTATCCATTCCGCTCGGGGTTGTAAGACCCTCTGTGAATTCTTCGTCACCCTCCTCTTCCTCTTCTTCTTCATCCTCCTCCTCTGAAGAGGAGCCATCTTCCTCCGGCACTAATTCGCCCCACAGTGTCTTCTCTACAGGTTCACCAGTCTGCGTTGGTGCTTGTGCCTGCAGGACACCGAATACATCTCCGTAAAGCGGACGGTTGTATTCATCAGTAGGCGGTTTCCCGTAGCCTCCTGGGTGGAATCCCCACTGCGCGCCTGCCGGAATTGGGGCGTTCAAGCCTGGAATCTTGAGGCTCGGGTAACTGGGTGGGGGTCCAAACCGCTGCATGTTGATAAGCCATGGTGGCGGGGCTCCTGGTGGGATGTTAAGCGCTTCCTTCAATTCCTCGCTTAGTTCGCCAGGTCGTCTGTCCTTAAGATTGGTCTCATATTCCTTCCCCTCATAATAAATCTCTCCATACATCGTTAAAGGCGGTTTTGTCTGAAACCTAAAGAATGCATCGTGAAGCTTCTGGTAATCGATATCTAGTTTGCCCATTTTTGGCTGAACACGCTCCCGGATCTTAGATTTTAGCGTTTGGGCTTCTTCTTTCTCTTTTACGGAGTCGCGCATCTCCATGATACCTGTGTCCCTGATGAACTTTGGGAGCTCAAAAGGTGGTTTTTCCATTCCTCGCTTGGACGAAAGATATTCACGTTTGAGTGACCAGTGATTAGGTACGGGTACGCAATTGCGATATGATTTGAGATGGACAAGAAGGCGGGGATCTTGGGCCGATGTATCGGTCCATTCGACTGTTTCGGGACGTTTAACGAGTGCCTGGGAGTGTGTGTCAGCACTGCCGGAAGTTTACCCCTTCCCTTTTCTTATTCTCGCTGGCTCAAAACGCAATGTGATGTAAACGCTGAATTCGCCACCAAAAACGCTGGATCTTGCTTCCGCTTGCTTTATGGACATCCGCAGCATCCCCGACTCGTCAAGCAGAGATATCACCGTGCGTTACACAGACAGAGCTCTTCCTAGCCAAAGCCAGAGAGGATTTCATGACTTTGGGGGAGGGTGGAGTTTAAGAGTCTGCGCATTTCGAGAGATATGTAGAGGGTAAAGGAGGGAGGATAAGACAACGCACCTTGAGCTCGGCAACACTGAGCTTGTCTCTGGCCTTTCGCGCCTTTTTCGAAAGTTTCGGAATTTCGGGATTTTCCTCGGGTTCGTCAGGTATCATGTCGTCTTCAAGACCCATGATCTCGCCTTTGTCCTCAATCGCTTTGGCATCCTGTAGTTCGAATTAGCCTGGAGATAGGTGCCAATCATGCATGTGGGGAGCACAAACATCGACGACATTAAACCTCTGAAGAATCCTTTGGTACTCGGCAAAGTTCGGATCGCTCTCATCTAATTCCAAATCGCTGCTCTTGAAGTCAGGAGTGCTCTCCGGGACAAGATTAAGTCGCACATTCGAAGAGGCTGCACCCGATTCCTAAGGAGAAATTAGCTAATTAACTCAAAAAGAAAAAGAAGAAAAGAAGAAGAAAGAGGAAGAAAGGTTTGGGCTTGGGGGAAGTCGCAAGTAGCGCCTCATTTCTTTATACATACAGATTCACTCTCAGACTCTGTGACCACACTCCCTTCCCGCTCCTGCACCTTCCTTTGTTTCTTCTTTTCGCGTCGGAGTTGATTCTTCCCTTTCTTTACAGCCTTGTCCGTGTTGGTCGTGGTCGTCAGGGTGCTGTTGTTACTCGCGGTAGGTTTTTCTGTGCCGTTGACAACCACAGCGGTCTTCGCGTCAGAGGGAGTCGCTTGGGGGGAGGAAAGTGATTCCATAGCGGCGACCATGTCGGGCTTTCTTGCTCAGAAAGAGAGCTATGGACGATATAGTTGGGTAAATGATGATTGTCCGAATGAGCGATAGGCGATGATGGTATGCTTAGCTTAGCTGGGTCGGAATATTAGGGTTGAAGAAGGTAGAGATGAGGTATCGCGACGTATTATTCTGGGGAGAGAATGATGTTGTAGAGCTAGATGGGTTACCCGGCCCCATTTTACTATGTAACAGTTATTGTACCGCTAATCTGGTTAGGCTATGCGATGTTTCGAGTTCAAGAGCTCTTCTCCTATTAACGACACGTCTCTTCCTGTACACATTCTCTCAGCACCAGCGCCCACAGATTCCCACACTCCTTTCTCTACTTACTTCTCGCCGTTTTATTGCACTATTATCTTTCTCTCGTTCTTATAAATATCCTGCGATGGCGCCAGTAACAAAAGACAAGTATTCCGTCATCCTCCCAACCTATAATGAGCGCAAGAACCTCCCCGTCATAACCTGGCTCTTGGAGAAGACGTTTACAGAACAGTAATACCCTACCCTACATAACGCCAAAAAAAAAAAAAAAAAAAAGTCCCAGACATTAACATCTACTCTACCCCCCAGTAAGCTTGATTGGGAACTCATTATCGTTGATGATGGCTCCCCCGACGGGACCCAGGAGGTCGCTAAACAGCTTATCACTGCCTACGGCTCCAATCGCATCGTTCTCAAACCGCGCGCCGGAAAGCTTGGTCTGGGAACTGCCTATGTTCACGGTCTCCAGTTTGTGACTGGTAACTTTGTAATTATCATGGACGCCGATTTCTCCCACCACGTAATACTCCCCCTTTTTGGATACTTGAAGCGCAGAATATTTATTCCTTACTAATATAACACACGTAAAACAGCCGAAATTCATCGCTGAATTTATCGCAAAGCAAAAGACAAAGAACTACGATATTGTGACCGGAACGCGTTACGCAGGTGACGGTGGTGTCTATGGCTGGGATTTCAAGCGTAAGCTTGTTTCTCGTGGCGCAAACTTATTGGCTTCTGTAGTGCTACGACCCAATGTTAGCGACCTCACCGGAAGCTTCAGGTTGTATAAAAAACATGTCCTAGAAAAGGTCATCCAAACCACAGAAAGTAAGGGATACACATTCCAAATGGAAATGATGGTCCGGTAAGCTCGAATCCGTCCCTGCCCAAATATCAGTGAGTATTTACTTATGGATTGAGGATTTAGTGCGAGAGCTCTTGGGTACTCGGTCGCGGAGGTACCGATTAGCTTTGTGGACCGTATTTATGGAGATAGTAAGCTGGGCGGTGACGAGATCGTCGAATATGCGAAAGGTGTATTGAACCTATGGCTTAAGGTATAAATTTGGGTTGGAGAGTTGATCGCCGAACTTCCTTTGTAAGATGATTTAATATTATATGTCGTACGCATGTTTTTCTTCTTGAGGTTTCCACAGAATCATGGTTATTACCGTGTGTATGTATTAGATACATACTAGTGATAAGATGGCTAATTGCTTTTCATCACTCGTTATCGGGTGCAGTTGCATCTATAATTTGAACGATAAGAAATGCTGTTTTCTAGGCCCCCAGGTGGGGAAGAAAACTTCCTCCTTGATAGTACCAAGATCCTGGCATGCTAAGTGATTCCGCCATTCATAATTCCTTTCATCCTCACATCATCTATAGATTATAATCTACAAGGTAGAGACACCTTGAAAGGGAATGTCAGAACCTTATTTCGAGTTTCGCAGGCTAGCTAAATGTTCTGTTTATATACGCGATATAATGAGAAAAAAAAAAGGATTTGATACGTATGTGGATGTGGACGCAACATCTACGAGTGACATTCTGTGAGTACAAATACCGCCACGCACCCCGCCACACATTGAACGCCACACCAAAACCTTCAATCCCACTTCCCTCTCATACCCCCACCAAAAAGGTTTATACGCACACACGCGCGCAAACACACCGCAATGTCGACCATCGCCCTCCGACCGCTCCTCCGAGTAAATACCTCAGCTCCCTTCCAAGCGCTCCGCATTCTTCCCACTCAATCCCGTAATGCTCGTCTCCTCCAGCGCCCCAAGCGCCCTCACCTCCTTGATCAAATCGTGATCCTCTCCGATGGATCATCTTACAAGCAATTGACTACCAGTCCAAAGGGTATCATCCGCACGACAAAAGACGTACGCAATCACCCCATCTGGAACGCAAGTGATGCGCTGTTAGCTGGGCTGGAAGAGGATGAGGCTGGGAAATTGAAGGCTTTCAGGTTGAGATATGGGCGTGGGTTCGATATCGAGGAGGAGGGAGCCGAGGAGGACGATAATTTGATGGATCTGTTCTCGACAATTACGGAGGAGCCCCCGAAGCCTGTGCAAGTGTCTGCAGCGCCGCAGGGGAAGGGGAAGAAGGGGAAGAAATAAGGGCTTCAGTTTGAACCAATCTGAAGACTTTAGGGATGAGATGTGTATATTTTGGTTGGGATCATTGTGGTGTTTTAAATTTCTGGCGCATTCATCACTTGTACAAACAAAAAGAAAAAGGACGATTCCCATACTGAGGCTGGATCAACTATTTGGACTACATTTGTGTGGTTTCTCGAGTTCCTGCCAATGATCCGAAATTCCATATTTCCGAGTGCTGTCACTGATGTGTCTATGATCACCAATATATATCTACAGCTAATGGCCACTGATAAATACAAATCTAAATGTAGAAACCAATGAAGCTCTCGGTGGGCTATATTGCAACTACATATTATTTACTCTTCGACCTAGGGCAAATATTTAAATGTTAGATATACCTACTTCCTTATACTTAATATAAGACCATTGGGTACCATCCGTTAAAGGCGTTTTGAATGCACCGAAAATATTTTCTACACCTTAAAAGATGGTCCTTCAACCCATAGTTAACGTTGGTCATTGACGGTTTTTTCCATGTTTTTTATTTGAGTTTTCAGATAAGGAGTTAGAGACTTAAGCTTTGCGCAAATGTAGCCAGCTCCATGTACGTAAAGTCTCTACATGTTAGGTGAGAAATTTCAACAACGTAAATTTAGAGGCTTCAGAAATCTAGGGAGGGGGCCTCCCCAGAATCCAGATATTTTATAAGTCTGGTAAGCGATACCTTTATTCAGACAGCCATCTAATTGGAAGACATCCCGTGGATATTTTCAAGGATTTGTAGGCGTTCAAATATAGTCTGTAGGCACTCCCGAGGGGGGTCTACAGATATCAAGACGGGCCGTTTCTATGCACAATCTGTAATTTATCACCAAATTTTCAAATTTGGACCCTTCAGAATATCCACGGGATGTCTTCCAATATACGTATTTACGTATATATCTCTAGGCTTATTCAGTGTGGTACGTTCTTGTATCTATTTTTTGTGAGGGTCGGTGTTGAAGCTAGGAACGGGTTTACCACTAGTTTGAATAGAAGCACCATGAACCCAGCTGACCCAAACGGTAAGGCACACTGTTATCAATAAAATCCACAGGAATATTCTAAATTACGGTAAAAATACTGACCTCGATTTTCGTTGCATAATCTAACTACCAAGCTATCGTACAATATATGTATTTGTGACAAGGCAATCGAATTAGGATAATATGCCCTTAATTCAGCAATAAAAGAAGAGGAAACCAGAAATGGCAAAGGATAGGGTTGAGAAAAAGCGTCTAAATTATGTATTGGTCTCATCCTTCAAGAACGCATTACCCCAAAACCTGACACCCTCAACTCCCACATCTCTGCACAACACCCCTTTCTCTTCTGCCATTTCCAACTCTTCACTCGCAACTCCAACGCTCCATCCAAATTTCTCGGCTGCCTCACTAGCTGTGACGCCTCTTCCCCACTTGCTCCCAACATCGGTATTTATCCATTCCATTATGCGCCTAATTGTTTCTGCATCTGTGCTTCTGGCCTCCTGAACAACCAGTAATCCACTTTTAAACCTCCTTAAGCGCACTGGTAGCTTCAATTTTTCAAACAATTGCGCAGCCTTCTCTAGATCAGTGGGGGATATGAGATCAATCCCTCTGGCACGGTTATAAACTGCCCACAGGTCCACGAGCGTGATAACACCGCCCTCTTTCTTCAGTATACTCCTTTTGTCATCGGAGAGAAATTCGGCGACCTGACGGGCAAGCTCTGATAGGTACAGATCAGAATCCCCACTTCCACCGGCGCCAAGCATATCTCTAGTAACTAACCCCAGCGCTTGGGTTGAGTTCGCAAGGGCGGCTTTAGCTTCACCGTTTGCAAATGTCGGTGTAGAGGCCAACCTCACAGCAAAGCTCTCCGCAAGAGCAACCATCTCTTTCGCACGTCCCATAAGTGCCTCCAAGTCCTCGAATGCATCTTCAATAACGACCTGGTTCTTCTTTCGTATATTCATATCCTGTCTCTCAAGCCCCGCAATACCAACTACTCGCTCCATTCCGCCATTTGTGCCCGTGCTTGTCGTTGTACGACCGACCCCGTCTCCTGTATGGCCGCTACCTGGGGCAGGCACTGGTGGAGCGTTTTGGAGCAGCCACTTCCGCTGCACGAGTGCACCCTTAAGCTTCTCGTGGAATGTTCGATCACCACCGGCGCGAAAAGAGAACTTCACGAGCTCAACGGTTTCACCTACGAGGCCGCCGCGATGGGCAGACGATATGGGCGCAGGAGAGTCAACGCGAGGAATATCGCTAGGAAGGTTAGGGGAGACGAGGCGTTCACCACAGATCTCGCAAGACGGGAGAGACGGGTGATTTAAGAATGTGCAACGGGGGCAGGCAAATGTTGCCTCGCCTTGTGACGCCGCTGCTGAGGTTGATCCAATCGAATCGGATAATAGACTGATCTCTCCCCCTCTAGCGGCGGGAGAGGAGGGGTATAGCGTGGAAAGCGATGAGAGTGGTGTTGGAGATCGTGGTGGCTGCTGAAATGAGTTATCAAGCACTGTGGCGGGGGGGCGTATACCGCATGCTAGACAAGGTGGGATAGTTCCAGGCGCTGTGGCTACTGGCGTGTAATTGGATGGTACTGGATTTGAGAACGAACATATAGGGCAGATCCAAATACCAGTCGACACTGGTAGGGGGGAGGTAGGCCTTATAAGGGGTGTTCCATTTCTAGGAGTGGAGGAGGCAGAGGGACCCCCGGGGGAGCCAGACGAGACAGCGGGCTTCAGATGCAATGTGATCTTTGGAGAAGATTTAAGGAAGCCTGCCTATTGGAAAACATCAATATAAGTTGTAATAATTACAATGTAATAATTACAAGGGAGATGACAGACGTAGAACTCGATTCGATCAACGTCTTTCAGGTCTACTGCGACTGAGTATTTGCGTGGGTCGTCGTTATCGACATAACAAGCACGGTGCGATGTGAGGTAGGCGCAACCATTCTGGTAATTTGGTATCTTGTATTTACTATCGCTGTATGAGCTATCTATAGCATAACTATTCGCGAAAACAAAGAGAAGCAGTATTATACCCTTCATAGAGACCGACAGCGTTCTGCACAAAAAGCAGTGTCTCGTCTGGCAGTAAGAGAGGGCGCGAAGCTGAAGTAAGGTCTATTTGTGAGATCATGGAGCGTTGGTAACAGGGGATTGTAGTTGCTGAATGGCGAACGGTGGGCTCTTGGGGGAAACCCCGCGTTCTAGTTAAGGTTATCTGACATGGTGCTTCTGAGCTGCCCCACGCACATTGGTGATTGGTTATCTTGGGTGAAATAGGCCGCAGACCACACGCCATCGGTTGATCCCTTGCTCACCACCCTTCGATCCACTTACCTATTAAACCTGTCTTTGACTCTTAGGTTCAGTTGGGTATATGTGTAGATACATGTACCTACTCGTTTACCACTGAAAATGCAGCTGCTCAGGGATAATTTCTACATATAGTAGTTCGCACACTTAATATCAGAGCCTTGTATAGTACTCTGCTGCGGTTAATAAATATATACATGTACTCGCGTGTCAATCAAGTCCTGGGAAATTTTGTGGGGTCGTTGTTAGCAAGAATTCTCAGGACTTAATTAACACGCGAGTACGCGAAGGGCAATACATATCCATCCACCCACTTTTTTCAGCGACAAAAATCGAAGTGTATGCATATCCATTATGATATATTACCTACATACTTGAAGTGAAATTAAGTTTTGTCCCTCACGATAGCATGGTTGCCAGCGAAATTGGGGTAATACTTAATTTCACCCCCCAAGTACATGTAATTATATTGATAGATACATCATGTACTTATTTCTTTATCTCTTAAGCTGTCAGTAAACATATGCTGATCCCCCCCCAGGGGAAGGAGAAAATTCAACACTTGCTGGTGTTTTCTAGCAAAGCCATATAATAGAGACTTTGCGTAAATGGAGCTAGCTCCATTTTTATGATAACATGATTGGCGCTGATCCCACCGGCCACCAGCCAATTAGTAATTAGATAACTACATGTAGAATATAGAGCTGGCTCCATTTGGGCAAAGTCTCTATTTAAATAATTGATCTTCATACAAATTTTGACTTTTTATAGGGGGGCTAGCATCGACAGCTTAAGGGATAATAAACACTAAGGAAAGAAGTGGTGTGGAGCTAGTATATATAAGTATATGCACACATGTATTGTATGTACGAACACAGATAAACAATTATAGATACATAACCTGTCAGATATAACAGATTCTTCTCGGCGTCCACATATCCTCACATATTCCTTCGCATCCATAGACTTCCTACACAAATACAGATAAACATGGCCATCATGGGTCGATAGAGTAGGGGCGTAAGCTAAATTGTAGAGCGCTTCTCCCCATTGACTTGTAGTGGGATTTGAAGAAAGTCACTTGATTCCAGAGATATGTCAGAGGTATCTATTTAAGTATCTAATGGATATATGTGAGGGGCTGGTCTCAAGAATATGATATGGTGGTCAGCATGACATAGGTATTCCACCGAGGTGATTATGGGATCTCAGCACATACTAGCCCCCTACATATATTAAAATGGCATTTATTCTTAACAATAGTTTATGGCACATTCTCATAGTTCTTGACTGCTGTATGGGGTGCACATATGTTGTAAGTCACTAACTACAGTACAAAAAACGGGCTGCAATCACTACATAGTACTACGATAATACCAACCTAAACCAGTATTATAAGTTGAATACCGCATTTCTAGCATAACCCAGGGAATATACCAGCAAATCCATGCCCTACCCCGACACCGCATATGTAGTTATAAGGAAATATAGGTTTATTGGAACCATCGTCGAATATTTCTGTCGAAAATCTACTTTTCATCAATGTCATCGGCTGATATTGGCACATTTTTCAATAGCCCTTTAATCCCCCTTTCTGCTCTTCCGACAGCATCTCCCCAATTTGTTTCTGAAGCGTTTTCCCTCCCCCCCTCCCCGCCATGATGGTTTGTATTCCTAGATATTGCTTCTGTGAGTTTTAACAAGGCTGATTGCTGGGCTTCACGTAAAGCGCCAATGCAAAGATCTCCATCCTGCTCCCATCCCTCTCCAATCATTAGATCCTTGTCAACGATTTTGGTGATTATATCCTGGAGTGACCGGGTAGAGACGATCAAGTTTCTCGAAATATCGGCAGTAGATATCTGAGATTCATGAAGTGATTGTCCGTCTTGAGCAAGGTCTAATGGGGAATACGTCAAAACCTCTGAAAACGAAGAATCCAGAGCCTTTTCTAGAAGCAGTGTAAGATTATCGGAGAATGTAAAAGCATCGTGCTTTCTAGCAACGAGTCAGTTACTGCTAAATTCATTTGTGATTCCAAGGGGAACTTGCACTTCAAGTCTTTTCTGATGCAGAGAGTTAATAAGGCTTTCCTCATTATCCTTGACCTTCTTTTTGAACTTGAGAGTGCTGTTGTCAGATCTAGTCTTTTTACGTTTCTTCATTTCTTTTACTATAATATAACTTTTAGTAAATAAAACGTCCAACTAAAGAGTAGGCAAGAATCTTCCAAACATTTTCTTTCAAATACTATCATTTCCCTTCATCATTCATATTGGGTGTTAGCATGAGTTTGGCATATCAGGGGTTTTCAATATCGGGGAACTATACTGCTGAGAATGAATATCTTCGTGATCATTGTATTCATCGTTTAGCCCCCTTCCATGAATATCTTCATCCGTATACACTCCATCTTCCTCGCCCCCTGCTTGGGTGTTAACTTAGATAGGTTTATTGTCATAATTGCTACTAACCAACGTCTACAGCTAATTTAGCCTTAAGTTTTTTTGATTTTGGTTGCTTGGTTTCCTGCGCTTGACCTTTGTTTTTTCCCCGTTATCTATGAGAGAACAAACTATAATCCCGAAGGCAGGTTACCGGTATAAACGTACCTAGAGGTTTCCGCTTTGTAGCTCCACGAATAGCCATAATTATCAGATGTACGAGTAGTTGTATTGTGAATGGGATGCGAGATATCAAGCCTAGGTTAGCCAGTTCACCGTCTATACGCTAGAAAGCCTCTCCTAGCGCCCCGACACTGCAGAATTGATACTACGTTACCCAAGGATTAGTTTCGAGGCTCTGCGGGCCGCACAGTGACGTCTATGCTTGGCAAATAGGACACATATTAGGGCAAGGGGATTAGGCGGAATGTCATTTAGCTGATGGATTGTCTCGCCCTGTTTAGGGCCCTATTAGGGATACACTTTCCCTCTAAAAGCTTCCTCTTGTTTCATATATGAAGGATCGACGAGAGGAGACTTATCTATGTAAATTTGGTTCGTGGGCGTGCCGGCATCTGCTCGTGGGTTTAGTCGCAGGGAGACATTGATATTTAGCACATGTATGAAAACGGAATGCGTACCTCTTTGACGGCTCAACCGAACCAGTCATGTGTATAGTTCTTGTGAGGCCCATTCCATTTAGTACATGTAGTGATTTTTGTTGTAACTTTACCTGTCGATGGAAAATGTTACATGTATCTATTGAGTTATTCAGATGGGATGATCAGTATTTACATGTATGCAATGGCTTCTAAATACCGCACTCCACATTTCCACCCAACCGCAGTCTCGAGACCCATGTCTGGTCTGTCTAGATTTGGGTAATTTCCTCTTGGCTTACAGTCCTTTGTAAGCGGTGTACCAGCCTAGACACCATTTCGAGTGATATTTTATGATTAGTGAACTTTATGCCTGGTTTTAAGGGTTGATCATTAATGTCCAAAATTAGCAGGGTCAGGATGAAGGCCAACGTTTGCCCTGCATTGAGAAGAAGTGCGTTGTGGACTAACATGCGATAAGGCCTAATAAGCCAAGTCTGATGGTAACCAGACTTTGATTGGGACTTCCAGGAGCCAGTACAATGGGAAATAGGGTGTCAAGAAGAAGAAACATGCGAATCATGTGATCCCGAATTGTTACCTGCCGGACTGTCTTAGACCAAGCAGACTTAATGTATAGTCGCACCTCGTTATGTCGTTAGCGTATTCTGGGAGCCAACCCGTACGAGATAGCAAATATACGAGACAGCAAATAGTTTTTAGTGGAGAAGGGCAGTATCTGTCCCTCAAATCCGTACGAGACAGCGAGGGATCCGAGATATCGAGATACGAGATAGCGAGGTGCGACTGTATTGTTTTTAATCGAAAAAGAAAAAAGCTCATCCTATCACCAGAAACCCTTAGCTAGGATTCCTAGATCAACTTTGAAAACAGTACCGCAGAGCACCCAACGATGGAGCTTCGGAATAGAAACGCAAATGTAGGTAAGTGCATGTATCGCACCGTATGTAGCTACATGTGGAGAATAGCCCCTGCAAGACTTGTTCATTGAGTGGTAATTAACCGATTGAGTGGGTAATTCAGGTAAACAAAATATCACGAGAGAGGTTCTTTGTGCTGCTAAATTCTGGAGGCATTTCTCTTCAATTTTTGATATCTACATGTACCCGTCGCTAGTACTTATCTTCGATCCAATGTCTACCTTACCCTGCGAGGAATGACGCAACTGTCACAGCTATGCGCGCTAGTGACCCTTGCATATGTGCACGGTGGCGCACAACATGCGGAGAACGGCCAAACAACACAGCAAGCGATTAAGAAATATTTTGCTCCAAAAAAAAAAGGTATTCAGCAAGAAGAGGGCACGGAATTATCAACGAGTTCTAAAGACCGCGGTTGGGATAACTAACTGTATGTACAAGTAGAGCAGGTTAACGTGCCCCGAGGGAGGTACAGGTACTCTAGAATATCTACACATACGTGCCGAGCCAAGAAGCAGGTAGTCCCTCACTGACGTCTTGCGCTTATCTCCATTTAAACTCTAAAACAACAAGAGTCTATCGGCTAGGCTTTTTTTTGTCAAGTCAGTCTCTCGATCTCGTTCTCGACTACTCTAGATCTAAACAAGAAGTAGGGAAAGCACGCGCCCACATCGTTGTGCTTCCTCCCCGCCCTCACCCTTCCCACTCCCCTCCCCTCGCCCGCTTATCCCCCGTTGTTCCCGTGCTCGCTTTGAGTTAGAAAGCACTACAGTACCGTAGTTACCAGTGACCGACCCCCCCCCCCCCTGCCGGCGAGTTCAAATTATTTAACTATCCTATGGCACCACCTACCGTATCAAATATTCCCAGTTCACGACACTGATAGTAATAAAGGTACAATACCCGAGCTTCTCCTTTTGTACATAAAATATTTGTTTTATTTCACAAACCGTACTGTTTATTTGACGCTTGGGCACTGTTTAGGCCATCTCTACCATACCTGCACAGAAAGACGAGAGAGTGAAAGGGAGAAGTCCTACACCGGCTCAAGAGCCCCACCTTTGTCACCCCTCTTCTGGACGCCTCTTGCAACACAACCCCTCCTCACCCCACCGCATCTCTCATCTCTTGCCCTCACTCTTTTGAATGGTGCCCGTCGGGAAGAAGTAACAAGCTACTGAGAAATTCAACACATAAACCCGAGAACCCACGTTGTCTCTGTTTTCTTTTTCCACCATTTACCCCCTATTCTCTGGTTTTCCCTTCCTCTTTCGTTTAAGGGAAAAAGAAAGTCCCTCGTCAATAAAAGCATCCGTCTACCAGAGTAGCGCGCTTTTTGCCAAGGTAGCCCCACCCGAACCACAATCACTTTATTTGACGGTGGCTTCCATTGCTCACCCGCCCCAGCAGAGTGAGTGACATCTCTCCACCCCATCCAGGCATCACTCCGTTCCAGGGGTCCCATAATTTGAGAGTCTCTCACTTTGGAATCTTCCTTTCTCTGACACATTCTGCATCTACCACTATAGCGTGACAAGACTTATACATCTACACATCCCAATCCGTTGTTTCCGAAGATAAACTCGAGATGCCCGCAATCGAAAGCCAAAAAGATGCCCCAGTCGTTGTTGAGGACGGAGGTGGAGAAAGGAGTAGGGTAAGCATTCTAAGCCGCCATTACAACTTGAAAGGTTGGGGTACTGATTATAGTGAAGCCACCAACAAACTCCGTCCCTGCTCCTCCTACTGTCAAAGAGGAGGTAATTGTAGATATCTCTGATATCCCAGAGGAGGTAATCGATCGGGCCACATTCGATCAAATCCTAGAAATGGATGACGATGAGGAACGTGATTTTAGCAAGACAATCGTCTTCGGCTTCTTTGAACAAGCCGAAGAGACATTCAAACAGATGGATGATTCGGTGTACGTTTCCTCTAAACTTATGGCAAGCATATACGGACTAACATTTCTGTTTATGTACATTTTAGTAAGGAGAAGGATCTATTAAAACTGTCCTCTCTCGGCCATTTTCTAAAGGGCTCCTCGGCGACCTTGGGCCTCACGAAAGTGAAAGATTCATGTGAAAAGATACAGCATTTTGGAGTCATGAAGAATGAGGATGGTACACGCGACCTGCCCGACGAAGCAAAATGTCTGGAAAAGATCAAAAACACCTTGGATGCTATGAAGAAGGACTACTCACAGGCACAGGGGTATCTTCAGAAGTTCTATGATGATGATGATGATGGTCAAGAATCTTGAAATGGGTTTCATGGCGCTCTTGTTCCCCTTTGTTTTTTGGGTGTGGTTTTTCTGGACTTCAAGTTCTGTATTTTCGCAAGGTCCTATCCATTTCGTACAAGCACGTGCGTCGGGGGCGGGCAAAAAAAAAATGGAAATTGAGTTTGTAGTAGTTCTCTCATAACCCGGAACAAGCTTGGGTGGCTTGTAAAGGTGAGAAGCTGCATGGCTTTGTTTGTACTCAATATTGTCTCTTCTTCCTGGGGTGTTGTTCGTGATCCCCTTTTATATATCTTTCTTTTCTTTATTCCTTTTACTCGAGCATGTGTCGCTTTCTAAATCTGGTGTTTTTGGTGGTTTTATATGAATCCTCATGTTATTTTCAGAGCTGGTCCTTGGCTTGAAGTGCCCTGGAGAACCTTTGCCGCTTTACCCTCCTCCTACGTACTATATTTTTATGGCTGGGGGCAGCACTTGGGGCTGCTTGTATGGTCGCCCGTTTGATAAATACATTTATGTACCCTTCGTACCTTAGAAGGTACGAGGTATTAGCTCCGTTGAAACAATATTTATATGGAAATTTTTTTGTGCATGTCTTCGTCTGTCCCGCATTTTTCACGGCCTCCGTCATAAAAGGCAGCGCTTTAACTCACTGAGCGTCCGAATTAAGTTTGAGGGAGGTCACAGTTAGTTAACGGATGCTGTGAGCCACTATTAATCTCAGTAACCTCGAATCGCTACAGGCCCTCAATACCAATGAAGACATAACACTTCTAAATGTGGCTTAACTAATGGCCCTTTTGTGATGCAATATGATAACACGCGATAAGCTGCCACGATCTTCTCCTTGGCTGATGTAATTACGCATGATCCGTGTGAGTGGGACGGGATGTTATGATTCGCAGCACTGGGCGGGGTTTCCCGTCCCACTTTAGTTGTTAGGAGCGTTTCTTACGTCGTGGTAATAACTGGCTTCAAATTTTATTTTTATCCACATACAGAATATAATTATGCCTTTGTAAATGTAAAGGTACTGCGCGAATACCGCAAAACTCGTTATCTCCGTCCAGGGATTATCTCTCGAGTGATTGGTTGGATGGGATCGATCCGCATCAGATGTTTCCCATGAAAGTAGTTTTGGTACTTGTCAATTGTTTAGCCCGGGCTAATCGGGGAGGTAGAATGGCCGTGGTCTGATATCTTTGTCTGCAATGTCAGCGCATCTACTTTTTTCTTGCGTTGTACCGTACATCTTATCAACTGAGAGATGTATTAAAGTATTCGACGACCAAGAAGAAGTAGAAAACCACCTGCTAGTAGATGGGGATGAGAAGCACTTTGTTGCTGATAGTCGTACAACCTTCTTGTTGTCTGGTTGGCCGTGGAGGTACATGCATGTAGGTGGGTATTTGCGCTAAGATATGGGGTATTGCACCCATGCCTTTAGTTCTCTCTCTCTCTGGGTATTTTGTAGGGGTATATATGGTATGGAGTAATTTCGTCTTTCTGTAGACTTGAATCTACTATAACTCGAGCTCAATTTTCTGGGATTGGGCAGGTGAGGCGACAGATGTAGAGTGCCTATGACATTTATCTGTCTCAGTCTGTGAGCAGAATCACGAGTAGGATAGACGATGGAGGATGACGGCAAACCGCATGGGTGCAATGGCGGGCGTGTGCATGGAATACTCTTACATGTGCCCTACTGCAAATGTGACCATGCTGGACAAAATATACTTTAATCCAATGATATTTGTGTAGTCTGACAGTTTGAGCTGGCAAGAACTGCACAGAATCGAGACAGCTTCGCTGGGGGAGGGGGAAGGGAGGGCCCTCCTGCGGATAGGTTGTCTAGGGGACGGAAGTAAGAAAGGGACAACTAACGATGGCCGTGAAAATAAGGATTGAAAATCTGACTATATATCGGAGCAAGCGCCGCGGCGGCGGTGGTCTCCGATGTGAAGTTAAGATGCAAAACAGTTTTAGACTTCGTCACCGGTAGATTCTCCCCCGAGTTCCGACTTCTATGGGGACTAGGAAGGGGCCGGACGAAAGAAGTATTACTTTTTCAACCCAGATCAGCGGTCATCGCCGCTGTCTGTGTGTTTTGTGGGAGCGGGTGTCAAGCGCCAGGGGGCAAATGCATCGTATATCGCAAGTCTCAAGTACTGGACCTCAATTGATAGTGTATCTAATATATTTCTAACCATTACGCTCAAGGTCTGGTATTTTAGGCCTTGAACTGACAAATAATACAGTAGGTAAACGGTAAGGGCCCGTTTGGCAACAGGTCAAAACGGAGTTTTCACCCTGTAAACTCCGTTTCAACGATCTTTTTGCTAGGCCTTGATCCTTGGAAACTCCGTTTTGCCTTGTTGCCAGACGGACCCTTAACGATTTGGATCACCCCCGCGTTTATGCTCCGGAAGCTAACCGCCTTCCCCCGGAGCGGTAATCTCCGAGTACCTAGAGTAGGTACCTACATAGTCTCTCTCTCTCTCTTTTTTTTTTTTTTTGCGTGCAGAACCAAAGCAAATATAGGCTGGGTACAAGAGTATACCTAGAGTACTAACACAGAAGGTAGAAATACCTGGTGTTACAAGATATCCCTATCAGAATGAAATTCTGATTTTAAGACTTTTATAAGGTTAGGCAAAGCGAAATATTGAGGAATAGACCGGAGTCGATAAGATATTGATAGATCACCCCATTAGTGCGGGGTACTGATCTTACTATCGATAAGCATTTGGGGCTCTTGACCCTGACTGCCATACTTACCGGCAACAAGACACGTGCACTATCTACTACCTCAAGGGCACCTCCGATAGCCGACCTGTACACTCGCCACTGCAGGATATATATATTTTAAAAAGAACCTCAGTTTCTCCTTCAAGAATAACTACGTTACGACTCGTAATGGCACCGGGACTTTTAAACACCCCAGCTCCAGCTCTTCTTGGGAGTGAGCTTGCATCACTTGCTGCTGTCGTTTCTAACTGGGACGATTCACTTCGGTTTTACCTTAATGGCACGAAAGTAGTGATCGATTCGATTGACCCGGAGATTACTTTGCTTGAGTATCTTCGAGGTATTGGTCTTACTGGTACGAAGCTTGGATGCGCTGAAGGAGGCTGTGGAGCTTGTACAGTTGTAAGTTTTGAAAGAGCTTAGGAAGCCAGAATTTTGGATAACAATCTAAAGGTCGTTTCACAATATAACCCGACTACGAATAAGATCTATCATGCTTCTGTCAATGCCTGCCTTGCACCTTTGGTCAGTGTGGACGGGAAGCACGTTATTACGGTGGAGGGAATTGGTAATAGCACAAAACCCCACCCAGTTCAAGAACGTATTGCAAAGTTTCATGGGTCACAGTGTGGTTTCTGTACACCCGGAATTGTTATGGTATTGGCTCTACCTTGACACTAGCTTAAGAATAGTCACTAATATTAGGTCTTAGAGCCTATATGCACTCGTCCGGAATAACCCAGAGCCTACAGCGCATGATGTCGAAGAGGCATTCGATGGAAATCTTTGCCGATGCACAGGATACCGACCGATCCTTGACGCTGCCCAGACCTTCAGCATAGAAGCCGGGTGCTCGAAGGCTTCGAAGAAACAGGACTTGACTCCGGGTGGTTGTTGTATGCAGGGTACAGATGGATCACCCCCAGCCGGGTGCTGCAAGAACAAATCGACGTCTGGCCTTGACGAAATCCCAGTAAAGAGATTTACGCCGCCGGGCCTTATCGAATATAAACCTGATACTGAATTGATTTTCCCACCAGCTTTAAGGAAACATGAGCTCAAAGCCTTGGCTTTCGGGAACAAGCGTAAGAGGTGGCTTAGACCGGCTACCTTGAAACAGCTGCTTGAAATTAAGCATGCGCTACCTTCCGCAAAAGTTATTGGCGGATCAACAGAAACACAGATTGAAATAAAGTTCAAGGCTATTCAGTACACCGTCTCTGTTTATGTTGGCGATATTCCAGAGCTCCGAAATTTCTCATTCGAAGATGATCACCTCCATATCGGTGCAAACATTACATTAACAGATCTCGAGGGCGTGCTCAGACAGGCCATTGAGAACTATGGCCCTTCTAGGTCCCAACCATTTAGTGCTATGCTGAAACAGTTGGAATACTTTGCTGGCCGCCAAATTAGAAATGTAGGGACTCCGGCAGGTAATCTTGCTACCGCCTCGCCGATATCAGATCTCAACCCAGTGTTTGTTGCTACGAGGAGTACTCTGATAGCGCAGTCTCAGGAAGATGGCGAGATGGAGCTGCCGATGTCCGAATTCTTTAAGGCATACCGAACTACAGCTTTGCCGGCGAACGCGGTGCTCAAGAGTATTAATATACCTATTGCGAGTGAGAAGGGTGAATTTATTAGGGCCTATAAGCAGGCGAAACGGAAAGACGATGACATAGCGATTGTTAACGCCGCTCTTCGGGTTTCCCTTGGTGAGGGCAATGTCGTGGAATCTGTGAACCTCGTATATGGCGGTATGGCGCCGACAACGATCGAGGCTAAGAAGGCAATGTCTTACCTTATCGGGAAAACGTGGGGCGAGAAGGAAGTTCTAGAGGGGACAATGAATGCTCTTGAACAAGACTTCGATTTGAGGTTTGGAGTCCCCGGCGGTATGGCAGTTTATAGAAAATCATTGGCGCTTGGGTTCTTTTACAGGTTCTGGCATGAAACCGTGGGAATTCTGACTGGGGATGTCGAGAAGGAATTAGTGGGTGAGATCACCAGAACCATCTCTTCCGGGGAGAGGGATCAAGACAGCACTCTTGCGTACGAGCAGAGGGTACTTGGGAAAGGTGTACCGCATGTGGCCGCAATGAAGCAGGTCACCGGGGAGGCACAGTATACGGATGATATGCCAAGGCACACCAACGAGTTATATGGATGTTTGGTTCTTAGCACGAGAGCACATGCAAAGATCTTGAGTGTCGATAGCGAACCGGCATTGAATATTCCCGGTGTACATGCTTGGGTAGATCATCGAGATCTAGCAAGCCCAGAGTTAAATTGGTGGGGTGCTCCTATGTGTGATGAGGTATTCCTCGCCGTTGACGAGGTTCACACACACGGGCAGCCTATTGGGATGGTCCTAGCGGACTCCCAGCAGCAAGCCTCTCTCGCTGCAAGATGCGTAAAGGTGGAGTATGAGGACCTTCCGGCAATCCTTACTATCGAGGATGCCATTGAGAAAGAAAGTTTCTTCGAGCACTTCAGGTACATCAAGCAAGGAGATCCTGTTGAAGAAGCGATGAAGACTGCGGATCATGTGTTTACAGGTGTGGCGAGGATGGGGGGCCAGGAGCATTTCTACCTCGAGACAAATGCATGTGTGATAGTGCCCAAATTGGAAGACGGTGAGATCGAGGTTTATAGCAGTACTCAGAACCCCACAGAAACGTATGTTGTATTCCCCGCAACGGTTCAAATTTGTGGCTTTATATTGATATATATATATTTTTTAGTCAAACATATGTAGCCCAAGTAACTGGTGTTCCGGCAAATCGCGTTGTTGCAAAGGTGAAGCGTCTTGGAGGTGGTTTTGGCGGCAAAGAAACAAGATCAGTTCAGCTTGCTGCGATATGCGCTATTGCAGCGAAGAAAACCAAGCGGGCCATCCGGTGTATGCTGAATCGCGATGAGGATATGATGACCTCTGGTCAACGGCATCCATTCATGGCACGCTGGAAAGTTGGTGTCAAAAACGATGGAAAACTTGTTGCTCTTGACGCCGATGTTTTCTGTAACGCTGGGTGGTCACAGGATCTTTCCGGGGCTGTGTGTGATCGATCTTTGTCGCACATCGACAATTGTTATAAGATTCCGAGTGTACATGTCCGAGGAAGATTGTGCAAGACAAACACAATGTCAAACACTGCTTTCAGAGGGTTCGGAGGCCCCCAAGGAATGTTTATCGCTGAATCTTATATGGAAGAAATTTCAGACAAATTGGGAATTCCGGTCGATAAACTTAGGGTAAATTTTCAACCCTATTGATGTCTTAGGCTCGCTCTAACACATATTCAGGAAATCAACATGTATAAAGAGGGCCAAACTACACACTATAACCAGGAGTTGAGGGATTGGCATGTTCCGATGATTGTTGATTCTCTCAAGGAAGAAGCAGACTTCGAAACGCGCCGTCAAGATGTTGATGAGTTCAACAAAACTCACAAATGGAAGAAGAGGGGATTGTCCTTGATTCCTACGAAGTTCGGAATCTCATTTACAGCAATATTTCTTAACCAAGCTGGTGCGTTAGTCCACATATACCACGATGGCTCTATTCTTGTTGCACACGGAGGTACCGAAATGGGGCAAGGCCTTCATACCAAAATGGTCATGGTCGCAGCGGAGGCACTAGGTGTCCCAATGGATGCTGTTTTCATCTCAGAAACTGCCACAAATACTGTAGCAAATACGTCAGCCACGGCAGCATCGGCATCTAGTGACTTGAATGGCTATGCTGTTTATAATGCCTGCCAGCAGCTCAATGAACGTCTCAAGCCATACCGTGAGAAACTTGGACCAGACGCAACCATGAAGGAGCTTGCACATGCAGCGTACTTCGATCGGGTCAACTTAAGTGCGAATGGTTTCTACAAAACGCCAGATATTGGATATATGTGGGGGCCAAACACTGGGCAAATGTATTTCTATTACACACAAGGTGCAGCGCTTGCAGAGGTAGAAATCGATACATTGACAGGGGACTGGACCTGTTTGAGAGCAGATGTTAAGATGGACATTGGAAGGAGCATCAACCCTGCCATAGATTATGGTCAGATTGAGGGCGCCTTTGTTCAGGGGCAGGGGCTTTTCACAACGGAGGAATCATTGTGGATGAACAATGGGCAACTTGCAACCAGGGGGCCTGGCAATTACAAGATCCCTGGATTTAGGGATATCCCACAGACCTTTAATGTCAGTATGTTGAAGGATGTTGAGTGGAAACATTTACAAACTATTCAAAGGAGCAAGGTAAGGGCTCACTCAAAGCTAATCCCCAGTACTTTGCTTAACTAAAGGCTCTAGGGTGTTGGTGAACCACCTCTATTCATGGGAAGCTCTGTTTTCTTCGCGATAAGAGATGCCCTTAAGTCAGCTAGAGCTGATCATGGGTGTACTGAGGTCCTGAATTTGATCTCGCCGGCCACTCCCGAACGGATAAGACTCTCATGCGCGGATGATATCATCAAGAGAAGTTATGTGAAGCCCGAAAAGGACGAGAAGGGTTTCTTCATTAGCATCTGAGGCGATTGTTGCATCTATTTACTACATATATAGGTCTTAACTGCCGGGATTTTGTTTTTATAATCATAGTTCTTTTTATTTTGCTCATTCAATAATTTCTACACATGACACTTGATCCTATGTATTCTTGGCCGTTACTTTCTCTCTGAATGGTAGTTCAGAATGATGGGGAGATATCAGGCATCAAATTATCAGTGAACTGTATAGCTACTTGTTTCTGAGTTGAGAACAACCACCGAGCCCTGGTGACTTGTAGAATTTCAATTAGGTTAGTACACAGTGCCCACGGAATTTGATCACCTGTAAGCTGGGTGAGAGTAGAAACGGGTAGTATACCATTTGTCACCATAAATGATATTCCAATGTCTGCACTACTAATATTTCAAGACTTATTTTGACATGTTAAAATACATTAACTAGGAGTGAATAAATCGATTGGTGGGAGAGTTTCAAGCATGGTTTATCACTCGTTCTCTATTCACTAAGTCTTGGCAACAACACTACAATGCCATACTTATCACCCGCCAAACATTCTGTTCCCAAGTTAGCGCGTACGGGTAGATCTTGCGGGTGTAGTCTCAAGCCATCTAGGGGTCGGTAATTCAAGGTAGCTACGATTAGAGATTGAGAAAGGGAGAGGAACAAGAGACCAAACAAAAGTATTCCAAACTCTCCTCATGATCTTCTTGCGCGCCCAGTACATACACATAATCTATCCTACAATGTTAACGGTAATGCCTCATCATGATCTTCCCACAACCTTCTGAATTAAATTCCCTTTTCCAAAAACAGAAGCAAACGAAGGAAAATGAAAAGTGAAAGAAAAAAGAAAAAAGAAATACGAGAAAGCAAAAAGTAAAGCCATCGAGATAGTATGAAAAAGATAGTATGAAAAAGTGACACTGCCATTCATAAAACATGAACGTGATTACTCGAAAACAATTTAGATGACGATGGAGAGCTCGTGCCTCAACAAATGCTCCTCATCCAAATTTGGATAAAATGGCACTAAGCAGTCTGCGCTCTGAACATAGGCATTGTTGTATAGTCTCCAATATGGTGTCCTTACTTTTCTTGCAGGGTGAAATAATCCCGCCCAGACGTAGTTCATGACCAATCCTGGTCCAATTGCCATCCTGATTGCGTCGATTGCCTCAATTATCCTATCGATAACGTGAGGTGATGTTTCGAACATGTTTGGGTAAAGAAGATTTAGCAGATGCATCATGGCATCCTCACAACCAAGACCGACGACACCGAGAGCAACATGTTTGACAACGGAAGCAGCAGTTTGTCTGTGGACTTGGTCGCGGTCAATAAGGGCATCCTCTAGAAGAGGGGTAACGGCATAGACATAGTCTTTCGCCATTTCGCCAATATACTCAAAGAGAAAAGAAAGAGACTTTAAGACACCATTCTGGACGTTGAGTTCGGGAACACGATATTCGTTCATGAGGGCAGGAAGTACAGTGAAAGGCGCACAGGTTTCTGCGACAATACCAATGGCGACTGCTGTACAGACACGGGATTGACGTTCTTGAACCCTCAGGTTATTGAGGAGAGTGGCCAAGACGTCCTGAGGGCCAATAGCTTTGGCAATAAACCCTAAAGACGATCAAATAAGATCTGCGCATATCAGGATTTAAGAGAGATGGGGTAAACCTACCAAATGTGTTGTTTGCTGCTCGCCTGATTCCCTTCTTGTGCGCCTTCAACATATCTAACAATTCGAAACAAATTCTCATCCATTCTCGCGCACTTACAAACTCAGCACCTCGATCCGCAATTCTACCCACCAAATCGATCGTGTTTTCCTGCACCTTTTCGTGCCTATTTCTGAGAATGGGGGTCAATCGAGGAAGAAGGTCCTTGATTGGTGGCTGCATGCTATTGATACCAACAACGGTAACAATAGATCTAAGCGCGCCTAGAATTGAACCCAAAACTTCAGGGTACTCTTCTCCGAGGTACTCATAAAGCACAACACCTAATTTACCCATCAAAGCATCTTCTCCGCATTGTTTCTAATCCCGATGTTAGTAATGACCTGTTTAAGTAGAGGAAAATTGATATACCATAACGACAGCAATCCTCGAAATCAGATCCGCACTCTGCTGTCTGACAGCCGAACTCTTATTGTTCAATCTCCATAAAATTGTGCTAACAATTTGCGGGAGGTACGGCTTACACCGGGTACCCAAGGCATTAACAACAGTTCCAAATCCGTTAAGCATGACAATATCCTCCATGGTCTGTTCCTGGAAGGCGAATAATACACCATCCACCAATCTTTCTTCTAAACGCTCACCAATATCCGCAGCTCCAAGAGAAGCAATAACCTTCTCAACACTCTCCAACGTCATTTTACGGTATGGTTCGCTCTCATCCTTGAGATGGTCAACAATCCGCTCGATAATTTCTCCACACCCGACTTTTTGGGCAAGATCAACTGTTGTCTCAACTACTTGACGATAATTCCGCTTATCAAGAGCCATTCTTCGTACCCAGAATGCCTTGAAAAATTCAGGGAGTACGTTCTCCTTGAGGTATGCCGCAGTCACGCCTTCAGTTCCTGCGCACTGACTCACAACCTTCAAAACAACTTTTTTCATCTCCTCATCAGGACTCTGAAACTCCCGCAGAAGAATTTCCATCACTTCAGATGTATAGTAGTTTGCATACTCCTCGTCCATAAGGGGTATAATATATCCAACTGCCTTCAAGAAGCCGGCTAAACCCTTCCCACGCTGTTTTTTCGCACCCGTCCACAGAGGATTGAGGATTGTATCAAAACTCTCAATACCGTATGGGCTTGCCGCTTCTGCCAAAGCTGCAATGGCCAAACTGGTCACGGTACGGACCTTAGCCTGCTCGTCTTCCAAGTTCGGGCCAATGCACTCTACCAAGCCCTTTAAGTGAGGCAAAATAGCACAACCCATGAGGATAGGAATCTGTTGCACAATTTTAACACCGGTATGCCTAGCCTGCCAACTTTTCTTACTGCGACAGACAGCCCTTAAGAACGGTAACAATGCGGGTATACCAAGAGCAGATGCGACGACGGCGAACGCTCTCGCGGTAGTATTTCGCACATATTCGTCGACGTGGTCAATATCAGGTCGCATAGTAGAGATCATATGCGCTAAGCCGGCAGCCTTCGACAAGTTACTAATAATTTCGCGGCCTTCAACACGCGCATAGTAATCCTGATCAATCAGAAGTGGCTCAATGACGACCAGAATTTTATGCACATACGGCCTGACAAGGTCATCGAGCTTATAAAGGATACGATCAATGACTTTAACCAGCAAATGACGCTCCTGGTCCTCAAGCGTCTTCTCCATAAGTAAAGGCAGAATCTGGTTGAATAGCGGGCCTGCGCCAAATTGACGAGCATTATCAGTGAGTTGACGTAACGCTGTCTTTCGCATAGGAGGTGTCCCGTTCTTCACCTTGAGAAGAAGGCGCATGATCTTTCTCTCCTTGAGTTCTTCAACGGTCATCGCGTTCTCGTCGCCACCATCAACAAGCTTCCCAAAGTAGGCCATATCTTCTGGCTTGAAGAATTGAAGATCGCCGACCCCAGGAATATCGGCAGGCATCTGCTTCCCAAGGACCCTGGCATTCTCAGGTTCCTGCATCATGAAGCCTCCGATGCCCGTAGAGTTCATTGGTGCCGGCGTAGACATAAGTTTCCTCGCTGGTGTGCGGATCGGAGCGTATCCCGGCGGGGGTTCAAGAATTTTGTAGCCTTCGCTAGGCAACATCTCGTCGAGCTCTTCATCAGATAGAGGCGCATTCCTGTCTCCATGTCCAAAAGTAAGAGGCATGTGAGGAACAGGGGTAGCAGAAACAGATGGATGCATGGGGGTCACAAGTCCCTGGTTTCCAACAGGTGTAGCAGCAGTAAGAGATGGGGCTTGATCCCATCGAGAGCGCTTTACCACTGGTGTTGCATCTGGAGCAGCTGCAATGTCCCATCTGCTTGCTCGTGGCTTCTTTGAATCATCTTCCTTGATCGCCACGGCGCCTTCGTCGCCTGCTACATCCCATCGCTTCTTCTACAGACTTATTAGTAAACTTAAAACACAACGTTTATATAATGGCGCATACCCTTTTCCTAGTGCCATCAGTTGCAGAGCTTTCTCTGTCTGATTCTTCTTTCAGGCTCGCTTTGTACTCGACACCTTCCATCCGGTCAGCCCCGTTTCCCTCTTTTTTCACTGCTTCCTCAATTTTCCTCCTAACTCTTTCCTCCTCCCTCTCAATCTCTTTTTCCTGCATGACTTCTCTATAACTCCGACCTTCGCCGTCTTCCTTGAACGCGTCCTTTCGTGTCGGTGTCAACTGCCTTTGGAATCTCCGCTTTTGATAGTCGGTCTCCCTGTCTGCAATTTGTGCACTCTTTGCTTTTGAAGTCATAAGATCGGTGTCGTCATCACCGGCGCCAGCAAACTCGTTCAATAGCTCTTTAGAGGCTGTGTACTGGCCAACCAACCTGCGTGTACCATCACCACCAGCCATATCCACATCATCATCATCTTCATCATTAACAGGAATGGAGGTGTTGTATCCAGCATATTTATCACTACCGCGGTCGTAAAGGGTCGTATCGTGTACGTCGATCAAAGATTGTTTTGAAGATTCACGCTGTGAGGAAGGGTCAAAGGTTTTCGAACCAGGCTTTCCGACCTTTGCCGCGTTGCGCTCCGCTTGAAGGCGGCGAATCTCTTCGAAGTCCGCTGGCAAAGATGGATTCGATTAGCAACAGCGCGTTAAAGGAGAATGGAGGCAACCTACAGTCAGCCATGGCCAAAATTTTGAGAGTAAAGAATTAAAGAGTGAAAGAATAATAAAATAGTGCTGATTAAGAGCTTTTCATACGTCGATATCGCTGATTACTCTATGGAGGGCGTGTAGGTGGAGAAGTGGATTGATACTTTATGTTCAAGCAGCGGCTCCAAGCACAAGTTGAATGTTTGGTTCGAAATGTCGCCTCCCGATTTGGACTGTTACCCGGACTTCTGTTGCGCCAACGCTATGCTTCTCCAGCAACACCACCACAAGCTGAAGTTAAGAACTACGATATTAAAAGGATAAACTCCCCAGAAGTAAAAACCGGTGCTTTACACTGAGCCCTATGATAGTTGCCGCCTAGTCTCCCACACAAAGCTTTGAACATGAACAACACCTCTCCCGTATCATAATCTTGAAACAGAAAGAGTTGGGCACTGGCCTGTATACATAGGCCCGATTCCCTCTCTATTCGTAGGCAGAATCTTTGAATTAGGTTCTACTTATTGATGATTTTGCTCGGATATATAATTATCCAGATATTTCCCTTTCGGCCAATGTCGGCACTGAGCAATCTCCAAGCGCCAAGAACAACCTTCAAACATCCTGACCTCGGAGGGACCTCAACAACGTCCGCGTACTCTAGTAGCAAATTACAGTAAAACATCCATCCCCACCACCCCCTCCCCATCTCCCCTCATAACAACACCAATATGTTCGCCTTAAAGCGTCTCTCGACTCTCGGTATCCGTGGTTACTCTACCTCAGGGTATGCCTCCACCGCAAAGAACCTCCTTATCAATGCCGATACCAAAGTCATTTTCCAGGGTCCGTCTCTCAATTTTTTATATATATTTGTTTGATACCGACTCTAACATGTTGTGCAGGATTCACCGGAAAGCAAGGAACGTAAGTTTCATTTTCAAAAGCGATAGAAAAACTGCGGATATTGAGATATGTGCGTAGTTTCCATGCCCGACAAGCTATCGAATATGGCACAAATGTTGTTGGCGGTATCAACCCAAAGAAGGCTGGGAGTACACACTTAGATCGCCCAGTGTTTGGCTCTGTGAGCGAAGCAGTTAAACAAGTTGGAGGCGAGTAAAACCCGGGAACCCGTGGAGCGAATGTGGGGCTAAATTCAAATACTTTATTTTACAGCGGATGCCAGGTACTGTCCCATACTGTAAAAGGAGCGATCATAAAAGTCGTATGAGATAATACGATCATGATTGTAGAGGGATAAAGTTTGGGGCGTGGATCACTGACATTGAATAAACCACGTAGTGCAATTTTCGTCCCACCTTCCGTCGCTGCTGCGTCTATTGAGGAAGCCATCGCAGCTGAGATCGGCCTCGTTGTTTGTATCACTGAGGGAATTCCTCAGAACGATATGGTCCGTGTTGTGGATATTCTTAAGACGCAAAACAAGACCCGATTGGTCGGGCCTAACTGTCCCGGTATCATTGTAAGTGTTCACGAATCCGAAAAAATACAAAACTATCCAGTTAACCCGCAAAATAGTCGCCTGGACAATGCAAGATTGGCATTATGCCCGGTTTCATCCACAAGCGCGGAAGAATTGGGATTGTCTCCCGTTCCGGTACCCTTACCTATGAAGCTGTCAACCAGACCACTCAGGTTGGACTCGGACAAAGCCTTGTTATTGGCATCGGAGGAGATCCATTCTCTGGAACTTCCTTCATAGATGCTCTCTCCGTATTTTTGAAAGACGAGGGAACTGATGGTGAATTTCGAAATTTCATTTTTTGATAAGGTAACTATGCTAATACTAAAGATAGGTATTATTATGATCGGCGAAATCGGTGGCTCTGCTGAGGAGGATGCTGCTGAATATATTACCACCAACAATCCTAAGAACAAGCCAATTGTTTCCTTCATTGCCGGTATCACCGCGCCCCCAGGAAGACGTATGGGCCACGCTGGTGCCATCGTCAGCGGTGGAAAGGGTGGTGCCGAGTCCAAGATCTCTGCACTCGAGAACGCTGGTGCTATCGTTGAGAGGAGTCCCGCAAGACTCGGAAAAGCTCTATATGAGCAGTTCGTGAAACGCGACCTTTTGTGATCGATGTAGTCTAGGGTGTTATATTCATGATATAGAGGAGATATTTCCAGTTTCCTTTTCCGTCTTATTTTTCTGATTCATTTTGTAGCTTTTTTTGCTTTGTTCCCTTCTTGTAGTTATTCCCGGGAAATATATACCATGCACGACTTTGGGGGGTGGGTATTCAAGGGATCGTATTGAACCTCTTGGTGGGGTTTATAGACGAGATCACGAGCTAAAACATAATTCGAAGTCCTTTAGAGAACTTAATTTGTTCATCGTCTTGAAGACATACGCCAGGCATAAGGCCCTCTTTATTGTAGTTTTTTACAGTCAAGAATGAGATATAGAACCCTCCGCAATCTCGGCCCACGCGAGCCCTAAAGCTCAATCTCCCTTATGCCATCAGCTGTTACGACCTTAACCAGCAATCCCTTGTAATCTACCGGCAATCTCTTAACCAGCTAGATTATCACATCATTCGTTAGTTGATATAAAGATGATTATCATGGGTGATTATTAGTGATTAAGCTAACGAACCTCTTCGTGACACATTTTCATCAGCTTCATTCCTTCTTCGAGCGAAATGTTCGGGTTGTGGTGCTTGTCGAGAATGGAAAGACAGTAGTACTGCGCATATCCGTGCGCCGAATATGGTGTGCGCGCTGACGCCGCCAAATAATCCAGCCAGTAAAGGTGTGGTTCGTTTGTGTTTGTGTCAAAGCCGCCGATAAGAAGATTCACATAGTATGGTTTCTATACAGACATGAGTCAGTATCTAATAAGAGGATACCTAGGCAATAAGAGATATCGAATATGGCGGTGTTTGAGGCGGGTTTCAGAAGTAATGGAGTTCACATACCCTACTTCTCAGACTCTTTGCCAGCTCTCTTCGAACAAAGCTCGCGACGGCGCTCGGTGAGAGCTGCCATTTCGAGTTATTCCTCATTCCATATAACTGAACGTTCGCCTGGATATATTCCGCAAACTGGACTATCCCATTCTCCAGGCATCAGCTTGCTTTATGATCCGGAACATCGCAATGTAGGAAACACATCTAGCAGGTGGTAGGGTAAAAAGGTGGGGCTAACCGGTATCTCCAGCCTCTCCAGAAAATGCCATCAGCGTATGCGGGTTTAAGGTACGAGTCTTATCGTCTTCTTCTTTAAGGACAGTTACGCCGCGCATGGCGGCTTTGGACGCTGCAATGAGGACGAAGTCGATCCCGGTGATGCCTAGAAGTACTTCCCTATGAACAAGCAAAAACAATGTTCGTCAATTAAATGAACAATATTAGATGCAGAATGACTACAAACATGATTGCGTGATGGAATTTGGAGATAGATGGTGATGAAGGATGATTCTGATGGTGGTGGTAGTGTGGTGGGGGAGCTTGTACGTTGAAGTGAAGTTACCTACATTTGTAGAGCTTCGGTCGATCATGCTCCTCGTTGTCTTGGCAACTCGCGTCTGCCCCACATACAGATGCGGAAATGCGCTATAATTATCAAACTTAGTAGTCGAGTACGGTTTCTATATCCAGATATAAATAATTCAGCTAATTCTCGTCATAGAAGTTTATACTCAGTGTTCTTTTTGGATGGAACCCATACCTAATACTATTAAGATTGGCCTCAATGACTTATCGAGTGACAGTTCATGATCTTAAATACTACTAGTAAGCGTTAATCAGAGATACTACATGCATATACGACCGTCAATACCGGAACGGCATTACAGGAGCCACCGGCCAGTAATTTCTATTGCTTAAAAACCCCGTTGATCACTGTAATCATTCTAGGCTATTTTTGGCCACACTACCATTACAAGCTGTTACATTCGTTTATTCATGCAATTTATCCTTCCGCGCCGATCATCAGCATAAAAAAAGTACTTTGTCCCCCGATTACAAGCGCCCGTCGCTTAATCCCAATACTTGATAACGTTGTCCAGTCCCGCACTTGCCACTTTACTAGTCTCTTGCGGATGCCACTGTGCCGCCACAACTGGTCCATCACTAGCCTGAAATTTATGGTACATCTTACAAGTCTTCCAATCCCAGAAGCACAAAAACCCACCGGAATCACCACTCATCAAGAACTGGCCATCAGGAGAGATATCCACATCGATGGCATAACCAGCATTGTTATGGCCGCGGAACACCTTCTTCCGATTTTGGCGAAATTTATCTGTTGCGGCATAAACGACAACTTGGTTGTCGCCGGACTGGTATGCGACGTATTTCCCGCTGGGATGTAACGATGCACGAACCATCGAGTACATGTATGGCTCTGCAATGAACTTGATAGGTACTGGAATACCATATTCCCAAGCACGAAGGGATTTGTCATCAGATGTGGTGATGAAACGCCGGTTCTCGTCAACGAAAGTAATGGTGTTGACGGGCCCAAGATGATGGTCGTATTCTTGAGCAACCTCTTCTGTACGTGTGTCAAACTGAATGATCTTTTTGTCGCTCATACCTGCTAAGAACTCGTGGTGAAGGCTGGGTTCTGGGTTGAACCGGATAACATGTGGGATTTTTCCGGTAGTATATCGGTGAATGCACTTTCCGGTCTCAGTGTCCCATAGCTTCATGTAACGATCATAAGAGGCGGTGAGAAATTGAGTGCCGTCATTATTAAAAGTTATGTCCGTGACCGCCTTAGAGTGGCCATTATAAGTACGAAGCAGTTCACGATCATGATAAACATCCCAAATCTGTAGAAGAGGAATTAGTATGATTCAAGTACTATATATCCATTTGTGCAGAAAGATAACATACCTTAACCTTTGCATCACTACTGCTGGACAGTAATAGATGGCCTGCTCCTGGAAAGAATCTGAGGGCTGTAATAGGTTTTGTATGTCCAACCCAAGTGTGTACGAGCTTTTTGGGTATATAATTTGTCCAACTGCTAGGCTCCTTCTTCAGATCCACATCCAAGTCCTGCGGCACGTGCATATAAGTCCGCCCTTGGTAGTCGTACTCTTGTGTACCATGAAACTCTGTAGTCTCCTTTCCTACTCCGCCAGTGTTGACATCCAAATATTCCTTTCCGGCCTTATCAATAATAGGATTCGACACTGGTGCCACATATTCCTCCTCCCCTTCCTCCTCTTCCTCTCCCTCTGATTCCGAGAGTGTTGTTGGCGGCATATTGTACTTGGCCCAGGGTCCCACATACGCGTTTTCCCCGTCAATCACTGAAGGATCACCCTTTCCTGTTCGTTTCTTCTTTATCGCATTTGTCTCTTCTCTTGAAGGTCGCAGTTGAACCACATCCTTCCCGCCATGCAGCACAACGTTATCCTGGTTCCCGACATAGGTATTGCCGTTTGCTGATAATGAAGGGTCCTGAGCATATCCTAAAGAAATGAATGTCCGTTGTTGTGTGCGGAAAGTTGATTCAGAAATTGCAGACTCCTCTGCATATCCTGTAAGGACGTTTTTTCGCTTTCTAGAGGCGCTGTCGGCAGACATGAATGGATTCGACGGTCCTACGATGGGCGCAGAAAGCTGCTCGTATGTCATGTTCGTCGTAATTTGTTTATCGGTCTGTTTTATAAGAGATTGGCGGAGCTGCATAGGATCCTGTGCGGGTATTAGCTAACTGAAATCGATACAGCAAAACTACATGTATGAAGTGTGTAGACTCAACCTCTAAAGAGACATCAGGGGCGGCTATGACTCTGGTGGCAGGGGTAAACTGAGTAATACCAGCAGAGATAGAAGAAGGCCCTGCCTCTTCATCATCGCTGGAAGCATAGTCAACAAGCGACATCGACATTGTTAAAGATTTGAGTTGTTTACGATGTCGCGTCAAAATGAAGGTGTTGCATGTTGTCTGCCACAGTTTGAATGTGGCAAGT
This sequence comes from Morchella rufobrunnea, assembly GCA_024713595.1. Taxonomy (NCBI): domain Eukaryota; kingdom Fungi; phylum Ascomycota; class Pezizomycetes; order Pezizales; family Morchellaceae; genus Morchella; species Morchella rufobrunnea. The sequence goes on along the minus strand of JAMGYT010000002.1, from coordinate 500,099 downwards.
CTACTTGTAGCTAGGGGTTAGGGTTATGTTATGTTATGGTCAAGCTCACATGCATGATGCACCAAGGTTCCTTTCTGACAGGGGAGGTACAGCTGTATGTTTGCATAGCTCCTAGTAATGACTCAAAAAAAAAACGAATTTGCTCTACAGCCTACGGGAATCATGTAGTATTCTCCTTCCATCATAGTCATACAGTACACCATCAGATAAAAAGCTATGAATCTAAAACCACATTTATGCTTCCCTGACTACTTTGTCGACGGCAGTCGCAAAGTACTCAACATTTTGAGTATTTAGACCAGCCTATTAATTGTATATTATCGTTAGTAGCTGTACCGAGGAGATATATAAGGGTAAAAGCGATATACCATTGAAATTCTGCCGTTCTTAGTAAGGTAGATGTGTGATTCCTCCCTTAGTTTCAGAACTTGCTTCTCGTTCAAGCCAGTGCTAGCAATGATTGGTTAATATCTTAAGTTAAAGTTACTATGCAGGACTCTGGCGGGAAGCTTACAATGAGAACATCCCAATCTGTTTGAGGATGTGGGACCAATCACCGGGTGTGCCCAGTTCAACTAATTTGTCGTGGAGAGCAGTTCTCATGTTTTTGATCCTTCCACTCATCTCAGACAGATTCGCACACCATTCGGTGAACAGCTTTTCGTCGTTTAAGACTAGGCTTGCAATCCGTGCGCCGTATGCGGGGGGGTTACTGATCTCGCTCCTCTGCAAAATAGCCAACTGGCTAGCAATTTTTTTAATCCCTTCTTGTGAACCTGGTGACGGCGGTGAAACGAAATGGAAACACCCAGCACGTTCACCATAGAGGCCAAGATTCTTTGCAAAGGATTGCGCCACGCAAAGCTCAAATCCTTCATCTACGAAGTAACGAATGGCCCAGGCATCGTTATCCAGGTCGCCCGAGGCAAAACCCTGGTAAGCACAGTCGAAAAAGGGGAAATGCTTCTTCTGTCGTATTACCTCAGCAATCTTTTTCCACTGTTCTTTTGTAGGATCTACACCAGTAGGGTTGTGGGCGCAGGCATGAAGAAGAACGATCGAACCGTCCGGGGATGACTCTAAACTGCTACATAGGCCATCGAAGTCAAGGCCCTTAGTAGAGGGAAGGAAATATGGATATGTCGTTGTATCCAGGCCGACATTAGAGAAAATCTGTGGATGGTTGGCCCAGGTGGGGTTGGAAATAAGGACTTTTTGGTTCTGAGGACGAGGGAAGAATTTGGCAAGGAAAAGGGCACCAAGATGAACCGCTCCTGTACCAGAAATGGTTTGCACAGAGGTTACCTAGTCCAGGGTCTTATATTTAGTATGTCCTTAAAATAGTTCATGATTTCAAGCTAAATTCTAGGAAGTGGAAGAACATACACGCTTCTCTACGATGGCAGGACTATCAGAGCCTAGGATCAACCGCGCTGCAGCGGATGTGAAGGTTGGAAGCCCAGCAATAGGAAGATATTCGTGGTTCAAGTTTGGATCATTTGCCAAAATGGATTCCGCCTATATATGTGGAGTTGCAGAACTCTTTGTCAACAGTTATTCCGAAGAGTCATAAGCGGCCAAAGATGGCAGACAAACCTTTTTGACAACTGGTAAAATCCATGGCTTTGCATTATCGTCTCTATAAGCCCCAACACCCAAATCAACTTTCCTATCGAATGTATCCGCTTTGTAAGCGGCCATGAGCCCAAAAAGTGGGTCAGTAGGTGCCAAAGGCACTGCATCGAAAGAAGAAGCCATCGGTGTCGGGGGTGGGGCAGTGATGTGAGCGGTGATGGAGGCCAAACGGTCTTTGGATGAAGAATGCGATGGCATTGAAGAGGGGGCGGTAAGTTGTAGAGATAGCTGGAGCAAGATAAGTATACCCTAAGTGTAGTGAGTGACTGTGCCGTGCTTTACGTATGTACTCAGTTGTTCTACCTTAGCTTGCTGCAGGATTTGGCGGCGGGGGACGAGGGGTTGAGAATAACTTGCTAGGGAGAAGCCAAAGAAGGTGGGGAACGAGCTTTTGATATTCAGGCTCTTTATTAGTGCAATATCATGCGTGATTATAATTTTCCGGGCCGAGGAATTGAGTATGCCTAAGCCCTCTGGAGGAAGGAAGGTTTCATCAGCATGTGTAGAAACAGCCGCTCCCGCAAATGTTACGTAGAAGGCCCCAGTCCCTCATGGCAACGGTCTCTAGTTCCACCAGCCTCCAATAGTATATTTTGACTCCCAAGTCCTCGGACTTCTGGAATTCATCAGATGTTTTTCTATGCATGCGACTGAGTTGTCCCTGTGACAGTTCACGAGAGCCCCTGGACACGAGCGACTTCATGTCCCTCCCCCTGCATACCAAGGGTTTAACTGTTAGATAGCTCTACACGTGAGAGGGTACATAAGTATGGATCAGGCACTACCCATAAAGTATTAATTCAACGCCTCTATCAAGTACTGAATAAAACTGTCTCATTTGTTGTCGTTGGATCATCGCAAACCCTTGAGATGTGGAGAACTCTTCCATACATACCAATGGTTCCTTAACTGATTTGTCAATAGAGTGCTCTAGACCAGGTTCTGCACGCTGTGTCGTACCACCCGAGTCTCCCTCAGATGCCCCTTTGACGAATTGATTTTTGCATTCCGGCCACTCCCCGAACCCTGGATTTGAGGGTTCGAACAGTACTCGGGCAGGCAAGAAGAACCTGAACATCATTTTTCTGGTAACAACCACTTCGATCCCTGCTAGCGCGTTTTTATGTTCAGGTTCTATTTGCCTGCCCCGAGTATGTAGTCGATGGGCTTTCCCCACACTATTCTTATCTGATTAGGTTAGCTATTAGGCTAATATCCAGAGCATCTTAGGGACAAACTTTCTCGGGAGCCTCATTTGGAGCAAATGCCGTTCCACATGACTATAGTACCTAAATGAGTACTCGTATCTTCCTGACGTTTGTAAAAGGGGCCACTATTGCATACCATACTAAATTTTGGACTTGGCGCGTATTTGTATGACATGCAATAGCGGTCATTTTTCCAAACGTCAGGAAAATACGAGTATATTAAAGAAACGGTGCCCGTATATCTTGGTTCATTGAGTTTTTTTTAGCAAAAATGCACCGCCCTCGGATTCGGTTATCCATACCAAATATCACGCCAGAATTACACATAGGAATACCCGGCTGAAAAGATCCGAGTCTCGGGGAGGGGTTTGGACAGAGCTGTATGGCACACAATAGGTACTCGACAACATGTACAACCACCCTAAATGAACCTATATGCAAGCTATCACAATATTCGATTAAGTTTCTGAAAAAACAGCATTATAAATATCCTCGCCGACCACTCTTGGGATTTTGGAGAGTAACTTAACTCACGTTGGTTGGCTGAGTCCACTACTGGTTGTGTGCACAGGTATGTTGACTACATATATTATTAGTATAATTATATAATAAAGCACTCCACATACTTTATAATTAATTAGGTATTCTAGAAATAACTGCAAAGTACACATAATGCCGCAAAGCCTCCCGCATCCAGTCTCTGACTATTGGTAGGATGTAGCTCTGAGATATTGCTTCAGTCTAGTCTAGATAAAGATTTACACCCCGGCCCTCGGTATGGCCGAGGAATGAGATTCACAAACATACTTGCAGGGTAAATCACTGTCGAGGTCACAACTACAAATCGGCCGCAATATTCATGTTCCACAAAAGCCCGCACTACATGATTACATATGCGAGGTTCCACAACCCCTTACTCCGAATATTCAAATTATCTCGGCCTAGAGGAGCTCACGGTGGAACGGCAAACCCGGGTTATGAGCTATACTCAAATGTATAGCGCTGATCTTGCATATGGAAGCGTCCCGCATCTCCTAGATAACACGGGCTTAAGGAAATCAAGGATGCAGGGTTATAAAAGCTCGCTGCCTCAGTGAGTTCTGCTCAGATGATAGAAGATCTCCCAAAGGATATGTTCTCATTTAAATAACTAGTAACGCGACCACTATCCATGGTTCTATTCCCAGACCAAGCTCTGAAGTTGAAAATCAATAAAATCTCTTGTAAGTCGAAGAACGAACCATGGCTTTACTAACAGATCATGTTATCTCTTTATATGAAATAATAGATCTCCATACAAATTCAATTCCTCTATATGTTATGGGGGGTCAGCATTGCCAGATTAAGGGATAAAGTGCATGTATGCTCGATACTGAGCATATGAATGAGAGAAAGCCAGGTTTATTTGTGGTGACCGTTGAAACGGGTTTCTCGTTCATATGCTCAGAATCGAGTATATACATACAGTCACCCTCCAGAAGTGTTCGTGATCCATTTCCAACTTGGTCAATGCGTTATCTGGCTTTGAGGTCGATTTCAGGAGCTGAAATGTAGACGACTTTTTTCTCCACCGGAACACCCCCCTCTGTGGAACGATTAAACCTAAAAAGGTAAATACTGTCATTGTAATTGACCTCTTTACTTCTTGAACCGGTTTTCCTCACCAAACATTAACGAATCAACATCTATTCCAGTGAGGGGGGTGTTCCGGTGGAGGGTGAAGGCGTCTATCTAAATAATTTTATGAAATCGGCGGGCAAAAACATTAATATCATAGAAGTGTAATATCAGTGGAGGGTGGTGAGCTTAAGGAGGATGACTCTTTCGTGCCCGTTTGGAGAGGGGAGGGGATCCCTTTCAGGGGGAAGTTGATTTTTGCTGCGGAGATGGTGGCGCCTAGGGCCCAGGTGAGTGTGGAGTCGTTCCAGATTTCGTTCAGGGATTCTATCTAGTTGAGGTGCGGGTGGCGGAGGTCGGCTGTAGCCGAGCAGAGAATATTGCGTGGTGGGGAGTTTACCATTGCGGGATGTGTCGATACTGTTATATAAACGCCGAAACAGAGAGCCAACCCAGGTTTATCAACGCTGATACCTGAGTGGTCGGTAGGGTGGTCTCATTATTAGAAGAGGTACATACAAGTATACATCATATGAGTTCAAACCAATCTGTTGGATATATGGCCCTGGGAGCATATATATGGATGTATTTATGCATAAAGCTAGACTACGGTGGCTCTCCGCCATGAACTCGTTTTACAGATCCATGGTAACGGAAATGTCAGTGGTATTTGCTCCGTCACTCAAATCTTATTTCTTTCTACTACCCTATTAAACTATTCCACCCGCACCCCAAATAGGCCGCGAGTACTTATGTATATAGGTGATATGTGGTAATAAATTGATATCATGCAGATATCTCGGATGTTGAGGTATCCCTTGGCTAATTGAGCTGCTGAGATTTGCGGCATCTAGGACGCCAACTACATACACCTATCTTGGCTGTGGCTAAGTGACCAAGTCCGCCACTTTCTATGGTGTTTGTCAGAAGATTGCTGGACTATTATCACTGAAATAAGACGTCCATGGTTCTGTGAGTCTAGCCCAAGGGATAAGTGACATGTTGAAACTCTACCGTCTAGGGAAAAAGTTTGAAATATCAAACCAAGCACAGGTAAATAATCAATTTACAGGGATATACGAAGTTTATACTACATAAATCCTGCTGAATCCTCTGGTTCTGACCTAACCCTAACCCTAAGCATCGCGCTGGTTCTGATTCTGATTCTGACCCCGCATGATGGATGTGAGTTTGTGACCGATGAACAGAGCCATCTCGAGCTTCAAACCCGAGCCCAGCTCTTTAGCCCTTCAGGAGAAATACCCGGCCCCTTTGAGCGAGAACAACTCAAGTATTCTGTCCCGACATATACCTTGCTTAGATTTTGGAATAAGCCAGCTGGGTAAGCCTTTATAGGTACTGATTGACTGTAGGCTTATTTAAAAAAAAATAGCTTAATCAGAAGCTTGAGCACTATAAGCTTAACGAAAACAATCATAACGATATCTACCAACCTATATGTATAAATATAGTTAGTCACCTTATTTTATCACCAATCTCTCGCCGCAACCTTTCAAAGATAAAGAGAAAAGCGGTAATACCTCTCAACTTACGATTGTCGCCCCATTTTCCTTTCCTTGAGAAGCTAATAAAATGCTTCAACAATTCCGTGGCTTCCCCTCCTCATGGCACTCGAGAATAGCGGTGCGGACTATACCTTGATTTATATCATTTTTGCCTAATTTAAATGTTGATGTTGTGGTAGCTTACTATGTATCGAAGTGCTGGATGATCGATCTTATGATTATATCTGCGAGCCGGGCCTTGGAACTGAGGGATAGATGACGCCGGCATCGATGTAGTTTGATCGCCAATGCATGAAGTCTCATGCATAAGGCTGTTTCCTAAAAAAACGTCGTATGTTTTGAGTCAGTTCAAAATAGAATTCGGTGAACAGTATTCTTGCCAAGACCTTTAAAGTACATATCTGTTAACATTAAAAAAGATTAGTAATAGTATGGAGCTAGGGTCAATGACTTTTAAATCGAAAACATGCGCACTGATACCCAACACATTGTTATCAATTTCCCTTATAAGATACTGTGCATAGAAGACCATACCACATTGACCCTTTCTTTTGAGTTCTAAGGTAGATCGTACTACGCTGATTATTGAAAAACGAACTATTGAAGTCCATGCCGCGATAGCTCAACTGACCAGGCAACTCAAAATCCAACATCCATCGATCGTACTTATGATAATGGCCGCGCAACCACAATTCCGATGCTTGTTCGTTTTTATGAAATAAAAGGCGGTAAAAAGTGAATCCTAAATTATCTTACTCTCTGTGTATATTTGGGTACGCGTATCACGGTTATCGCTGCCCAGCAGTTAATTGGTGGATGAGCCACAGGGATCAACGACCGAGTGCTCATTTGTGATCCCAAAAGGCATTGAACCAAGGGGCATCCCGGAGAGGATTTTCAGGGTACAAGATTCGCATTCCTTGGTAAATTGAACCGGGCCAAGATGAATCTGGTTCTTTATTCTGCCTGCCAAACATTAGTGTATGTAGTCGAAGTTCCCGGCTTTTGTCTGCATCTGCTCTAGATGACCTTGATATCAAATTTCACCACCGGCTTTCTCGGCGGCAAGTTAAATAGATGCCCAATAACAATCAGATTTCGTTGGCTAAATTACCTGAAGTTTTCCGGAGCCACACTTCAGTTGCTATGCATAAACAACTTGCATCCTGAAAATACTTTTGCCAGAGTGGAATGTTGCAGTTACAAGAAGCTTTTCGTTGACCAAGGAACCGTTGACGCACAGACCGTGGATCATTGAAGCAGCCATATATCCCTGTACGATAGCGAATTTTAGAAGTTGATGCGGCTGAGGGTAACAACGGCTAAAAGGAAACTACATAATGACGTCGAAGCTGGGCACCCGGCTTATCACTGGATTCTTCCTTTCTTCGGAGAGCTCTGCTCTCACTGCGGAGTGGGGACCTCTGCGATAGGGGGGTCCTGTAGAGTAGGCTGTAGACTTGTGCATAGGTACATGTATGTACATGTGGTTATTTATGCGGATATAACTCTGATATAACTAATCCGTTGTCACACTCATGATGTTTCCCCTCACAAATGGGATAAAATAGATACCAATCGATATGCTGGTTTTAGACATGAAAATACCGGTATCGTCCCGGTCCTTGCCGTTTCCATGTGTACGCTTTCTTTAGCGAGCAATGAGGAGCGCCTGGAGATGCAGTTCCTGGAATGGTGACGGTGTGAATCCCCGCTACCCCCGTTCTCCTAGATACACAGGGCCTTGCCTGTTGGCGGCGCGGTTTCTGCCATTAGTTGGGCCAAAAGGTAGAACTGGAACTTGGCTGCATTTTACGGTGCAGAAGAGCTAGAGAAGTGTCTTCCCGGAAGCGGGACTGGTTTGTTTCGCGGTCCACCGCTGTTACGTCGTCCGCCGCGTGAGTTCTTGATATCACTGGCTGAGCTGTTATGCTTGCCCCACCGAACCCCTCTTCATCTTCACCCACCTCCTCCCTTTATCATCCTCTCCATCTCTGCTATCATTGTATCTCATCAGTGATTTCCATCAAATTTTTCATTAGAATACTTTGAAGATGGTGAAGCACGGATCTCACTCGTACCTTTGTTCGGAGGAGCGTCGATTGAAAGAGGATAGAGAGAGAACAAAGTATTGGAAGAAGTGGGGACCTTACCTCAGCGAGTAAGTCAGACCCTTGATGAAGGAATAATGAGCAACTTCGGTTAACTTAGCTACAGGCGCCAATGGGGAACAGTCCGTGAGGATTATTCGTAAGTTCCTCGTGATTTACTTTCAGAACAATTATCCAGGCTATAGTTCAATTAGAGCTAAATGCTAATTGCAATTTCCATCTATTAGTGAGAATGGTGATGCATGGACCCGTATGTCTTTGAGCTCCTTTCCCATTTTATTCTTTCCTATGCTCTTTACTGATGGCATCTATTACTTAATTCAGACTTCCCTCATGACCATGCAAGATCACGCACATACCGTTGGGGAGAGGACGGTATTGCAGGTGTATCCGATTCCCATGGTCTTCAGAACATCTCTTTTGTCTTCTGGAATGAACAGGAGTATGAACCTTTTTCTCACATGTTTAAAGAAGGTTTGCTGAATGATTAAACAGTGATTTCTTGAAAGAACGTTTGTTTGGGCTCTCAAACCCCCAGGGAAATCACGGAGAATCCCTCAAGGAGGCCCACTTCCATCTTGACAACACGCCAACTCACTCATATATGAAATACCTTTATAAGTATCCCCAGAGAAAGTTCCCTTATAAGGCTCTTGTCGAGGAGAACGCGAAGCGTAGTAGGGATGTTCCAGAATACACACTTCTCGACACCGGAATCTTCAAGTATGTATCCCTTTAATGCTAATCAACGATACCTCTTCTAATTGCTACATGTCTAGGGATGATCGTTACTTTGACATCATCATTGAAACTGCCAAAGACACCGAAGACGAGGAGGAACTTCTTTTCCGTATCACCGCCTGGAATCGCGGTCCAGAACCTGCACCTCTTCACATTATCCCGCATGTGTGGTTCCGTAATACTTGGTCTTGGGGTCATGAAACTCCGGACAAGAAGCCTGAGATCTCCCAGAAGTCACCTTTCCTTGCGGAATCAAAGCATTGGTCTTTGGGGTCTAGGTACTTACAGCTTTCGCCATCTCCGGGTGTTACCGCAGACTCCGATGATGTTATACCGCAGCTACTCTTTACAGAGAACGATACCAACTACGAGGTTCTGTATGGCGGGGAGAATGCGCAACCATATGTGAAGGACGCCTTTCACCGTTACATCGTGGATGAGGAGAAAGAAGCAATTAACCCAGCACAGAAGGGAACCAAGGCAGCAGCATGGTATGCTTTCGAGGAGGGGGATGGTATTGCGCCCGGTGCTTGTGCAGTAGTGCGATTCAAGTTTACCAAAAACATCAATAAGGGTAATGGCGAGAGCGTTGCTCCTGATAATGAGCTTGATGAGGCCGGAATCGACGAAGAAGAGTTTGATGATATGATCGAGCGCCGTCGTTCAGAAGCTGACGAATTCTACTGGCGTATCTCGCCTCTCCCCATGGCGGACGATCTCCGGAATATCCAACGCCAGGCATTGAGTGGTATGTTGTGGACAAAGCAGTTTTACCACTTTATTTGGGACCAATGGGCGAACGGGGACCCTGCACAGCCGCCACCACCACCTGGAAGAAAGGGCATTAGAAACCAGCAGTGGCGACACATGCATCTTGATGATATTCTTAGTATGCCAGATTGCTGGGAATACCCGTTCTTTGCAGCGTGGGACACAGCGTTCCACACAATCCCATTGGCAATGGTGGACCCAGATTTTGCGAAGAAGCAGTTGGATGTGATGACTAGAGAATGGTATATGCATCCTAACGGACAGGTAAATCCACACCCCTGACAATTGTGAGTCCCTGGGGTGCTGACATTATGATGGACTAGATCCCAGCATATGAGTGGAACTTTGGGGATGTCAACCCTCCAGTTCATGCCTGGGCCGTATTCAGAACATTCAAAATGGAGAGAAAGCTATATGGTAGAGAGGATCTTGACTTCTTGGAACGTGTCTTCCAGAAACTCTTACTCAACTTCACATGGTATGTTTATTAGCGATGTCCCTTATAGCGAGTGATTTCTTATGACTCTGTTTCTAGGTGGGTCAACCGCAAGGATTTTGACGGCAAGAACGTTTTCGAGGGTGGATTCCTGGGGCTTGACAACATTGGAATCTTCAACCGCTCTGAACCTTTGCCAACAGGAGGTGTTTTGGAGCAGGCTGACTCTACTGGATGGATGGCATTCTACTCGCTGAACATGTTGAACATTGCTCTCGAGCTTGCCAAACACAGGCGCATTTACGAAGATATTGCAAGCAAGTTCTTTGAACATTTCATCTTCATCAGTGACGCAATGACGTACAAGGGTGATGGAGAGGGTGGCGAGTCAAGCTTGTGGAACGAGGAGGACGGGTACGTGTCTCCTATCCTTCCATGTTACGTGAATTCCCATCCTAACTAAATATTAGATTCTATTATGATGCAATTTCATGGGGAGGTCCATGGTCCCAACAAATGCCTGTCAAGTCCCTTGTTGGGCTTATCCCATTGTATGCCGTCCTCACACTTGAGCCAGAGTTGATGAATAAATTCCCTAGCTTCAAGAAGCGAGTGGACTGGTTCGTACAAAACAGGAACGACGTTGCCGAGCGAAATATTGCAAGCATGTCCAAGAGAGGAAAGGGAGACAGAATGCTACTGTCTCTCGTAAGCAAGGACAGACTAATCAGAATCTTGGAGAAGATGTTGGACGAGGACGAGTTTTTGAGTGATTACGGTATTAGATCGTGAGTTACACACTATGAGGTCTCCTCTGGTGATATAGATACTGATGATATTGGGATATAGATTATCAAAATATCACAAGGACAAGCCGTACTCTATGAACGTAAATGGACAGGAGTTCAAGGTAGACTACGTTCCAGGCGACTCAAACAGCTCGCTATTTGGTGGAAACAGTAACTGGAGAGGAGTAAGTTATAATCTGTATGATCTCGATGCAATTGTTGCCTGCTAACGCATTGAAATTAGCCCATTTGGCTCTGTGTCAACTTCTTGCTCATCGAATCTCTTCTGAGATTCTACATGTTCTACGGTGATGAATTCAAGGTTGAATGTCCCACAGGCTCTGGTGAATACATGCATCTTGGGCACGTGGCCGAAGAAATCCAGCATCGTCTCCAACACATCTTTGCACAGGGCGAAGATGGCCGCCGTGCATGCAATGCCGGTAACGATCTCCTCGACTTTAACCCCCACTGGCGTGACAACCTGTGGTTCCACGAGTTCTTCCACGCCGATGATGGCCGCGGTTTGGGAGCCTCCCACCAGACCGGTTGGACCGGATTGGTCGCAAAGTTGATCCACGACTCTGGTATCAACTGCCGTGTCCCCCAGACCCCTCGCACACCCGGCACTGCCGCAAACCACTATTTTGACGATATCTTCTCCCGCGTTAGCAAGCCGAAGCCATACATGGGTCGACGCCAGTCAACGAGGAGTATCGACGCAAGGAGCGACTGGGGCGGTGAAGAGGACGAGGAAGAGAGGCTAGCGAGAGAGAGAGATGACGAGGAGGTCTTGGGATATGTCAACCAGCAGTTACAGAGGGTTAAGAGTAACGTGTCTGTATTTGGCGCGGAGGGCGACGATGAGCTCGAGACGACATGGCGCTAGATGTAGATAGAAGAAGTTGAGTTATTGGGGTATTTTATGTTATTTGGTTTCTATTTTTTTATCGGTGGACACTTTGTAGGATTTCGAATTTCGAGGGTATATGACTCTATACTCAAATATATAACAATGAATGAGAAGAGCACAATATTAAAAAAAAAAAAAAAAAAAAAAAGAAAAAGCGCGCGATCAGTTTACAGGACGAGTGATCATTGACCCCAACTACCAATATCATACCTAAAACCAAATATCAGCAACCACAACTACATAAATTGCTATCTAGTGATATACTACGGGGCTACTAAACCCTCCAAGTCTAACTAACCTACACAAAATAAGTAAATGCCCTATACAGGACCTACACGGCAATTAAACCGCGTATCTCCTCCAGTGCATCCACAAAATCCTCATACTCCACCCTTTCCCCCGCGACCCTCTTCAACCACACCTCCCTTTCTCCTGGTACACATAGTCCCCTTTCCACCACCGCAACATGGTACACACACGCTGCGGCCACCGCACGCGCCGGGAAGAAGTTTGACACCCTATAGCTCCGCATTACCTCACCCACCTTGACCCAGACCGCGCGGCCAAGGGCAGTATCCTTCATGTCGACCACGTGAGACTCCAGCTTCTCCTCCGTCGACACGGCGGCCAGCTGCTCGGAGAGGGTCAGTGCGCGCTCGAGCAGGCGCGGGAGATACTCGTATGGCAGGGGGGCACGCAGCTCGAAGCGGAGTACGCGCAGGAGGAGGAGTTCGGCGGTCACCAAGGTCGAGCGTAAGGTGTCATAGAGGGGGGAGGGGAAGGTGAGTGGCGGAGAGGAAGGGTGCTGGAGGGTGTAGGCTGGGATCAGGAACTCGCGGAGGCGCCGGGGGGACTCGGTGGCTTTTGTGGCGAGTGAGAGTGCGGAGAGGGAGAGAGTCTGCTGGGGGGAATAGTCCATAGGGAAGGGAGGGTAAGAGAGGTTAGCTAGGGTTATTCTGAGAGTTTGGGGGGGGGGGGGTTGGATAGGGGGTTTAATGGGGAGGGGGAGAGACGTGATCGTCGAGGAGGTTGGCGTAGGGCGTTGGAGAGGAATCGGAAGCTGAGGTCGACCAGCGCTTGTAGCGGTGGATGTAGACGTAGGCCATTGTCAAGGTCTCGCTGGAGAGGCGAAGGGAGTCGGACATGAGGGTGAGGAAGGTGTCTGGGTTGTCGGAGGGGAGGAGAAGCGGCGCGGTTTGGGGGGGCACCTTAGGAGTGGGCCTGGAATTTGTACGGTGTGGGGAGGGCATTGTTAATTTTATAGAAGGTTTAAGTAGTTTTTTTTTTTAAATGTAGATTTATGGAGTTTATAGAGTTTTGAGGTTTGTATAGAGGGGGTTTAAGGATCAATATCGTAGGGTACCCAGGGTATTTGTTGACAGCTAAGGGGACTCAAATGGCCGTCGCCAAGATTGAGGCTTGAATATTTGCGGGTAATGACCGGGGGACAGGATTATGACAACGTCTACGTCAGGTAAGCAAGCTATCGAACCCATCGAACCCATCGAACCCACCCTTTACGTCTTATACCTATATATTATATCAAAATTGAGAGCTACATCATGACATTTGTGGGTAATCTTGCGCCGTCAATTGTGTATCCCGTAATAAGCCTCCAATTCCCCAATCTCAGGCCATAAAATATAGAGCCATGAACCAATCATGAACTATCAACCGATACCTACCTAGCAATATATGCTCGACCTTCAATACCTCATCTAGCTCCAGTTCCCCCCACACAATGCCACTCGAGATCCTCGCCTTCGGCTTCAATGCCCACGGCCAGCTCCTTCCCAACCAATCTGCCCCCAACGGTATACCCACCGACATCCACACGCCCACCATCATAGCCCGTGCCGAGACCTCTGCAAGAGTGCTATATGCCGGGTGGTCTGAGACAATCCGTAAACTACCTCTCCCTGTTCATATGAAATATAAACAATATAAACCTAGTCAATTTGCCCATGTTCTAATTATTACATGTATATAAATAGTTGAACTCGATGGCAGCCTCCACCGCCGCGGCTCCAGCGGGTGCGGGCCTATTACGTGGTTTGGGTCGCCGCCGTATAGGGCCTACGGGGACGGCCTGAGCTGCAGGATCATTTTTGCGAGTGATGGGAGAGAGGCCTGGGTTCCCGGTCAGGAGGGAGAGGGTGTGAGGAGGTTTGAGGAGGGGGTTGAGGGGCTTGCGATTGCGGGGAATGGAAGGGTTGTTGTGATAAGGGGCGGGGTTGGTATGTACTCTATGCCGTATTGTGTTATATATCAAGACCTACCGTTTATATCAAATGTTTATATACATCTATCTAGCTTACAATTCTAACTACTGTTACTGTATTATTAGCATACCTCTACGACTCCTTTACCTCCTTCCTCTCCCCCTCTACCCCTCCCCCACCCCCACTTCCCATACCTACCCCCATCACCGCTCTAACCGCCACTGAAACATCCTTCACGCTCCTCACGTCCACGCACCAACTCTACACCCTCGGTGACGCCCGGCACCCCCGTCTCCTTTGCCACACATCCAGCCCGTCAAATACACCTACCCTTCTAGAAGCCCTCGATGGCATCCCCATTTCAAGCACCACCTCCTGCGGCTTCCTCTGCGCCGCCCTCAGCTCCGAGGCCGACCTTTACCTCTGGGGCGGGCGTGCCGGTGACCAAGAGGTTATTGTCGAGCTAGATGGGATGGAGGACGACGAGGTTGCGTTGGTAGAGCAGTTAGAGGGTGTGGAGAGGGTCGCAGTGGGGATGGGGCATGTTCTTGTGTTGGCGGAGGGCAGAGTTTGGGGGGCGGGGAGGGCGGGGTATGGACAATTGGATTTGGGGTCGGGATCGGGGGTAGATATGGAGGGTGGGGACGAGGAGTTTGTCAAAGAATGGAGGGAGGTGCAAGTAAAGGGAAAGGTGAGGGATGTGGCGGCAGGTGGGTGGAGTAGTTTTGTCGTGGTTGAGGTATAGGCGAGTGATGGGGTATGATGGGGTGTAGATTAGTAGTGGTAGTATTAGTAGCGGTAGTAGTAGGGTAGAGTAATAAATAGTTTAATTAGAGTACTGTCAATGATCACTCTGCCCACAAACCATTCCTCCCTCTAAACAACTCCGCCTGGCCGCCCACCCGTAACCGCACTACGCAACAACTTCCCACTGGTTACCCGGATAATCCAAATTTCACTGCCGCTCTAACACCACCCACCGGCTGTGGACCATTATTAAAGCGGCAGGGGGATTTAGCCTCTGAAACATCATCAATCTCATCCGATTCCAACCCAACCTGTTTCAACCAAACCTCATCACCCCCCACCAATCGCAAACAACAATCTCCCCTCAATCTTACAATATACGTCAAGATGCCTATGCCCGTAAGTCTACCTTTCTGCGCCGGATGGGAATGAGGATATATAATGGGAGGAAAGATAGAGCTGGAATTGGGGGATGTGGGATCTTGGTTTGGAGTGGGAATGGTCGCTAATGTTGCGGGTGTGTAGAAGCAGGAACAAAGTGGTATGATTTCACCCGATGCCTTTCACTTCAACCACCCCGCCCCCAATCCTCCCCAGCGGGCAGTGAAGAGTGCGATGTGATGCGATAATGGAGCAAAGGAGAATGAATGGGGGAATGCAAGAGAGCAGGATGCTGACTTTTACCACTAGCGCACACCATCTCGCAGAGAATCCGACAGCTCAAGAAGATCCCCGCAGAATTGATTCCTCTCGGTATGTTCTTCTCCACTCTCGCCTTCTCTTTCTCACACCTACCTACCCACTTTTGCCGCGTTATTGGGATTGTGATTGTGAGGTTGATGCTAACGAAGGATTATCTAGGTGTCGTTATCGGGTATGACTATCCCTACTCCTCTCCCTCCAAGTAATAAGACCATAGTGTAGCTAACAGGATGATGTCTGTGTGTGCGCGCAGTGCCGGTGTCGGAAGTAAGTTCTTCCCCCACCCCTCCCCCCACCCCCAACCGTTCCATCTATGATCAACATTGCTAATGAACGGGTAGTGGCCATCTTCTCAATGGGCCGTAAGCTCTGGGTGGACAAGCAGCTGAGGCTCTCGCGCTCTCCCAGGTCTAACTAAGTGCGCTACCAATTCAAATGGTAGATAGATGGAAGTTGCGCGGAGTGAATAAAGAAAGGAGTCTAGCGAGTGCACGGAGTACATAGGTTTTGTGATGGGAACAAGCCAGTGATGGTTTGTGTAGGTAAAGCAATGCATGACATATTACTGGGTTTGCGGTGATTGCGATTGTGATTGTAATGCTTATAAACTTGTAGGTTGTGATGTTTGTAACTGTGAATTGTAGATTGTTTAGATGCAAAGGGCGTAGATCATAGTATGATGAGAAGGGTGAGGGATGGATTGAATATTGATAATATTGTTCTCTAATTATATCCACCACCCATCATGCACTATCACTAAACACCCCTTCTTCCCATTAAACTCGCTCCATAACGCCTAAAGAAAAACATAAAAATGTAATTTTATTAAAAAGAAAAAGAAAGAACCCCTGGACCACTACTGCGACTGCGGCTTTGGCCCGGCCACATCCAATCCCTCAAGACCTTGCATAGGATCACTCGCGCTGCCCATGGCCTCCTCCTTTGCACGCTCCGTGGCAAGCCTATCCTCCTCACTGACCTCATGTTTCTCGAGCCAACTCTCCTATAGACACACCATCATATTAGCCCCCCCATCCCCCCACACCCACCCCAAATAGCCCCATGGAACAAAACAAAAAAGCAAACATACCTGCTCCCAAACCGCAGTCCTACTCCCCAAAACCACACCCTCCTTTGCCGGCTTCGCCATCGCGACATTGAGCACGCGGCCGCCTAGTTGGGCTTGGTCCATGTTATCGATTGCGGCGGCGGCGTCTGCGGGCTCCTCGAACTCGACGTAGCCGAAGCCGCGGTGGGGCTCGGTGCTGCGGTCGTCGCGGGGGAGTTGTACGGTGCTGATGGCACCGAAAGGGAGGAAGGCGGCGTGCAGGATTGAGGTGGTTATCGAGGGGTCGAGGCCGCCTGTGAGAGGGAGTTAGTAGAGGTATTGAGGGGGAACACTGGGATCTGATCTGGAGAGGCGCGTACCGACAAAGACGGTGGATTTGAGGCGGGCGCTGTCGGACATGGTGGTGGTCTGTATTTGTAGGCGGGTAATGGGAAGTTCGGGAGCTGCTAAAGATTGTGAGGTGTATATGGTTTATGAAGTTGATTAACAGAGAGCTGTAAAGTCATAGTTACCACGAAATCAGGACTTGGCAGTTGCAGAGCCGCCGTGAGACAAGGCTATACATATATTATGGATATGTATTATTGATCATTGACAATTTATTCTTGACGCATTTTACTCCCAACAAATCCCAAAGCTACATTGGCAGTAACTAAGAAAGAGGTTCTAACAATGACTTTCAGCTTTTTTTTTGTGACTGCTGGCTGAGTTTCAGACACAAAAAACATACTCGGTCACCAGAATAATGCCCTATGGAGCGCTAGGACACTTCTCCGACAAGTTTATTTCCCTTCATAACCTTCCGCGGCACACAAAAATTGCAAGGAAAGCCAACATGCCTTTGTAAAAGTTGCCTGAGTTACTGAGTTTGATTCTACTCGAATGCCACCCCTTCACCTTCTTTCTCCAGCACATAATGATTCAAAACACCAAAAAAAAAACGGTAATCACAATAACTATACCGCAAAAGACGACAATCAGAGCGGCCCCGGGGTATGATATTTGCTTGTTGGGTATGTACTCTATTGCAGCTATTTTCATAATACTTGGCCAGTCGAGGGCTTTCTATGTATAACGATTTATAGTACTAACAAGTAGGACATTCCTCTTGGACCTTAAATCCAGTTACTCAGTGAGGCGACCCGGCTTTCTGAAAATGGTATATGGATTTAAGGTTCAAGGCGAGCATATTACTTGACGGGGCTATGATCGTTATATAATGAAAGCCCTTGACTGCCCAAGTATTATTATATGTGAAGATAGCTTTAATATTTAACAAATACCGTCACTTACTAGCTATTAGCTAACCCATAAGAAAGAGACACAACCAAATGCCTTCGCAAGATATTTATTTATCGTATTGGGTATGTATTAATCCGTAACAAATGCACGCTATCTAAAAGCCAAAAAAAGTCCTCCCACCTCTCCCTTCCTCTTCCTCACAACTCTTTCTTCCTCATCTTCTTCGGCCTAGGTGCGCCACCACCCAGCACCGCCTCCAAGATCATAATAAATAAATGCACAAACCTAATCACCACCCTCAAAAGCGTCTCTATTAACCCCTTCGGCGGCGGTCTCTCCCCACCTATGCGACTCGCATCCTTAATCTCAAAAGGTACGTCCGCCCCCAGACTACTAACCGCTGCACGCAGCCCCGATGTGAATCCATCTTCATGGAAACCATATCCTGTCCATGCGCCCGCAAAGGAGATACCCCTGCGATTCTGGATTTCTGGGAGTCTTTGCTGTGCTGCGATGGCCTCTGGCGTGAACAGTGCATGCTCATACTCGTAAGTTCCCTGTACAGTTTGTGGGTCGGGCGGGTACAATGGGTTGAGTGTGACTAGAACGTCGCCGAAGCGCTGCTGAGGGATGTATTGCAGGATATTCATATTGTAAGTCAAAGAAACCTGATCCACATTTTGCGAAGTCGGTGTTGAGGCGGTGATGTAGTTACAGGCGGCCCAAGTGGAGGGGCGGACGGGCATGAGCTAGTTTGTGGAACACAATTGTTAGTTCTCCGAGTGGTGGTAACGGTTTTGTAGTGTAATGGATAGCACCCGGGATTTTGATTCCCGTAATCTGGGTTCGATCCCCAGCAAGACCTTTCAAACCCCCCCACATCTCTGACTGACCCTTCTCTCTTTCTTGACTCCAAGTGATGATAGGATGAAGGACCAGGGAGCTCTTTTTTTTTTTTTTTTTTTATTAAAAAGGGAAGAAAAAGAAAAACATACCTTCTTATCACTATGCAGTACCGCTGTATTCCTACTCGTGCGGAACTCGCCCAAGATCTCCTTCTCGAGTTCTGTCGCGTCTTCCCCAAGTAGTCGAAGAGCCTGATCGCCGTGTGTTGCAAGGATCACATGGTCGTACTCATACTCGAATTCGACGCTCCCGCGCTTCGCCGACACGAGCACCTTTCCCCCATCCGGGCTTGCCCGCACCGACGTCACGGGCATGCACATATGGATATGGTGCATTGGCACTGCGCGAGTAACAGCGTCCACATAATTCTTGGCCCCACCCTTGACAGTGAGCCACTGGGGGCGCTCCGAGACGATATTGAGGAGGTGGTGGTTCCACCTAACACAGCATTAACTAACATTAACCAATGCATTCCACCTCACTACACGCAATGTAATGCATTACCGAAGGGGGAAGAAGGAGGGGAGGGGGAAAGACATACATGAATCTCACCAACGTTACTGCCGGGAAATCCAGCGCGCATTTATCCGGGCTAGTGCTCCAGACGGCGGCCGTCATGGGGATGAGGTAGTCGTCTCGGAAGGCCTGCGAGTAGCCCTCGCGGTCTAGATAGGCACTAAGGGTCTCCTCTTTGTTATTATTGGAGGGATTGGTGGGGTCCTCCTCGAGGAGGTCCAGCGCAAACGTGTTGAAGCGGACGATGTCGAAGAGCATGCGCCACATGCTGGGGCGAAGGATGTTTTCGTGCTGGGCAAAGACGGTGGAGAGGTTGGCACCGGACCATTCGAAGGCGCCCTTGTTGCGGGTTATACCGAAGGTCATTTGTGTGGGGATTGTGGGGATTCGAAGGTGAGAGAGGAAGTTAAGGAAGTTTGCTGTTTTTGGTTAGTACTCGCGTTTTTCATATTTGTTGCCACTACTGGTGTTGTGAAATTCCAACTATGAAGGGCAGGCTAGCAGAAGGAAGTGGATGGAGATGGAGGGAAGGAGAAAGAGAGACGAACGATAGGTGGCCTTGTTCATTACAATGAAGCCAGTATCGACGGCAATGATCTCGGTGCCGTTCTTGAATTGGGCAGTATGGGTGTGCCCGCCAAGATAATCGGCCGCCTCAAAGAGGTGCACATCGTGAGTTCGTTTGTTGGGGTTGTGAGTGAGAGCCCAAAGAGCAGCGAGACCACTGACCCCGCTACCAATAATGGCAACCTTTGGTAGTGGAGGAGGGTGCTCGATGATGGGATGAGGAGTGTGGTCCATTGTGAGTATTTAGATAGATATAATTACAGATACAGATGCAGAGATGATGAGGATAAAGATGAGGATGACGATAACTACTCTACTAACAATTCAAGGAAAGAGGGAGAGGAGAAAGAGGAATAAAAGTAAGATAGCTCCACGGCCAGGCTAGACAGACAGACGAGGAAGAAAAGAAAGAAGAAAAATAATCGAGACCGCAACGAAGGAGCGCGAGGTCTGTATATATGTAAGAAAGAGAGTCCAGTCCAGCCCAGTCCAGTCCAGTCCAGCTGGCATGGGCCATTCTTCCCCCTCCTTCCTTTCTTACCCCCATCCTTTTACTTCCCGGAATGGTCCATCTATTTACACTATGTACTAACACTACTCCCATGCACTTTCTCGTAACTCTGCATTCCCTTCCCTTACTCTTTTTTCATACTTACTTGGTCATGGGGTTGCGCTCCACATTTCTCGCCCATGATGGCAAGAATGAATGGTGATTCCATGGATCATGAAACCTACCTAGTAGCTCCCTCCAGGGACCGCACGGGCCACCCTGCAGGTACACCTTCGTCATATTTCTTTTTTACTTTTTGTCTTTACTTTTTTTCTCCCATCAATTCTCACGAGACTCAACGAGCATTCCTCACCAAACATCAACACGAGCGAAGCAGCGGGGATGTGTGTGTGGATGAATCCTAATGCAAATGAGTATCTCCCCAATCCATCCTTATGCTTCTGCCTCCATCTACATGTTGCTTGTTGCTGCTGCTGCTGCTGCTGTAGGCACAAACGCACAAGTTTTAGGCTATGTACCCTCCTACCTCTACCTACCAACACTACTTTCTCTGCTCAAAACTGCAAGTTCTGATTGGGGAGCAGCGCCAGTTCAGCGGCTAGAACCAGGATTATTACATTCTCGCGGTGCATGTTGGATGGCTCTGGAGATAACATTGACCTCGGGATGCTCATGTATTTCCCCCCTTCCTTTCTTCTGGTGCTTCCTTTCTTCCAACTAACCGCCTTTCTTAGAAGCCTTCTTTTCTTCCTTATTAATTTCCATGTGAAATCGCATCATAGGCATCACAGACATCTCTGTCCGCACCTACGTAAACAAATACGCAAATAATAAAACAGCCAAGCAGGAAGCTAGGGTAGGCAGGATAAAACACCAGTGCATCTCGCCCGGAAAATCAACATCCCGACGACCTCCTCCCCGGTTCTTGCTTGGGCTTTATCTGACAGCGGTCCGTCCGTTATTTATCTACTGTAAGTAATTACGCTACTTGCCAATTCGCTCATACAGTCATTCATTTTACTAGGCACTCATCACACCAGCACATAGGTACTCAATTTTTTCTAAAAAATCCCAATCCTAGTGAGTTCGTAACAATTATTCGTTTTATTCGTAAGAATCCCCTGAAACAACCTCGTGCTTTCTCCCTGACACTCCGTTCCTTTACCGTCCACTCCCTTCCGTCGACGCCCTACCCTGCCAGTGCCCTCCCGTCAGTCAGGCATAAGCCTAAAGCGGCCTCAGATCTATTTACACCTTTTAACTGGCAAAAAAATCAGAAAAAAATAGCTAACGTCAAACAAAGTAAAAACAGAAAGAAAAACGAAAAAAAAAAAAAAAAAACTCCCCTACCAAATGAAAGAAGTTAAAGGACAGAAAGAAAGAAGCAGTAAACAGCCAGACTTGAACATAAGAAAGGAGGGTACAAAAAATAATACTAAGCCCCCCATGAGCAAACTAACCAAACAAACCTTTGAGCATTTCCTCTAATCCGGAAATTTTATCTCTGTCAGAATGTCTTTGAAAAGGTGGTACGGAAAAAAAGGAATGGGAAACATTTCCATGAGATGTCGAGAGCGACAAATCAGGTTTGCGCCGTCCATATCGCCTATGCAAAAAGCGACAGAAAAAGGAGACCCACTAAGAGCATGCAATGTATCATACAGAAAAGTTTGATTGCCGCACCCGAGGACTTTGAAAATGAAGGAAAAGTAAGCAAAAAAAAAAACCCCCCAATCGTCAACAATGCATCCATCCTCTTTCCTTCATCAAACAGAACTCGTTTTTTTCTTTTTCACCCAAAACACAGACAATGATTTTCATGAGGCGAGCAGGTGAAAACTGGAGCGACAACGGGGAAAAACTAATTGCCAAAGTAAAGATACAAGAAATGAAAAGGGGTGAGAAAGGAAATCGTTATTGAACTATAACAGCCGCCAGAGTGCCCAACTAACCCACCCCAAAGTTTGATTTTAGAGGTACCAGCCGATAACTGGGTTGATTAAGGATCCTTTGAGATGGGCAAAAAGAACTGCGCCAATGAGGTAAGGTATAGTTGTGATATTTAAAACACCGACTTTGGCAGACGGATGATTTAATTATGGGAAGTTAAGAATGGTGGGATGAACGGATATAATGAGTGTGAAATTCAATATTTTGCGAAAGGGATATGACTACACCCTTCACAACACGCACAACCCTCACAGGATATGGTATCTTTAATCTTCTTCGCTCTCGGACCCTGAGCTCTCATCGTCATCGCTAGAATCACTATCCGCATTTTCGGGAGCAGCTAATTTGATATGTGTTAGTAATCTTTACTCATCATGCCAATGATCGTCAAAGACTAACCTGGAGCGGAAGGCTGAGGAGTAGGGTTGTCAAAGTCGTGAAGCCTAGCCGTGAGATCCTTAATCTTGGCCTCTTGCTCCATGGCTGACATCGGCTTGTTCTTCCGCGGCTTTGATGGCGCTTTTGTCTTGGCCTTAGGTTCTTGGGCTGGACGAGGAGGTGGTGGGGGCGGGACATATTTAGTTTCCATAGGCGGAGTGTACTTTGAAACATATGAGTAAAGTTTGTACAATGTTTGGGGGTCCAGCTCATCAATATCAAGCTCAATTTCATCATTTTGACCCTGATAATGGTTAGCAGATGTGCAAAAAGCGTATAATTACTCTCTTCCATACCTTATCGATCTCAGGCATATTCTGTCTAATCATATTGAGCGCATATGCCATCTTGCCAGAGGGTAAGAAGTTGATCCTCTCTGAAAGTTCAGTCTTCTGTTCCAATGTGATGTACGGTACATCCTTCTTGTGACCGGATCTCTTGGCCTTCTTCGCAGGTGGAGGTGGAGCCGCAACCATGGAGTTCTTTCTAGAGGGCCCAGCTTTTCCCTTCTTGGAGCTTGGTACCGGAGGCGTCTTCTTGCTCTGCCTCTTGAGGGAAGAGATCTGATCTTTCATCATCTCAAGTTGCTGCTCTAAAGCTCTGATATCCGGTTGATTTTCCTCCTCGTCACCACTCATATCATCATCATGATCTTCCGGTGGCGGTGAAGCCGAGACTGGAGAGTGGCTGCCCGGATTTTCCCTAATATATTTAGCCCTTTCGGCCCACTTATCGTCAAAGACACCTTCGAGACGTTTGCCCATCAGGTGCACAGTCTGGTTAGGAGGATTAAATTTGTAGCAATTCCTAAACATCAAACGTACATCCGCCTCAAAATCATTCCCAGTTTCATACTGATTCGTCTTGAGCTTGGATTGAATTGTACTAAGATCCATGGGTTTCTTAATAATTTTGAAGTATTCGGGAATATTAAGGGCAACGGGGTCCACCGGGGTATAAAACGGAAACGCATATGGTTCGTGGATCTTTTTCATAAGCTCTTTAAGAGCCATATCGCAGAATTTCAACTCGGAAGCATTCTTCTTGCGCCTAGGCTTCACGTCGGAATAAGGCAAATCTTTGGGAGCCGGAGGGTGGATTTCTCTCTTTGGTCTGCCATCACCGGCCGTTGAGTCGCGACGAATTTGTGGAATACCAGACGGTTGAAGACCAAAAGTTGGTGATGCTGCTATGGGCGATTGGGCGACCGCTTTTGCCTCCTTCTTGGCTTGTGAAGATTTGGGAGCTTTAGCAGCAGATGTCCGCGAAGACCCACCCTTTTTCTTACTCGGCTTAGGAATGACCTTCTCTACAACCTCAACAGCATCCGGCCCTGGAAAACTTCTCATATGCTTCTCCCAGGAGGCGTGCATACTCTTTGACATGTCGGTAACAGGGTGCTCATTACTGTTGAACAAGACACAATTTGAGAGTATCAAATTGAAATCATCCACAACTTCCCTCGGAGTCTTATACTCATTGTTTTGGAGTTTCTTTTCCATTGTCTGGAGATCCATTGGATTTGTGACGATTTCGTAATATGTGGGTACATTGAGTCTTTCGGCATCAACTGGCATTGTAAAAGGGCGAGCATCTTTGGTCCGCCTGAGGCTCCGGATAACGCCGAGGATAAATTTGCCTTGCAATGCTGTGAGAGGTTCCGTAGAGTAGTATGGTGTAGCTTCGACTGAAGACGATGAGCTATCCATCTCTTCAGTCTTCGCTCGCTTCAATGGCGGTCCCACATTATCATCATCCTCCCTCTCTCTTGAAGTCTTTACCGATGGTGCATCGGTCATAGCATGATCAAGACGCCCAGGGCTTGAGGTCTTCGGCTTTTCGCTAGAATCTCCATTCGCCCGCTGCTTTACCGTCGCCCCCACATTTGCTACATTGCTCTTTAATTCCTGTGCTTTGGACCCCTTCTCTACATCCGACTGCCCATTTCCGTGGAATGACATTGATGGAGGACCGCCTGCTGGCGAGGTTATGTGTAAATCAGAAAGTTCCTGTGAGCTATCTGTTTGGTGTAGCGGGGGAGTAGGGATTGGTGGTGATGGGGGTGCGTTTATTTTCTTTGCTGTACTATTGCCATTCACTAACGGGTCGCGATCATCACCGGTGGTGGGTTCATCTTTCGGTGAAGATGGGGCAAATTCTGGTAAAGAGGATGTAGTAGATTGCTTGACCGTTCTAAAGTAGCGGAAGGATAATGTAAATACAATGTTTTTTTTTGTGTTTTTTCTCTCTCGGAAACATACAATGAAACACAATGATAATGAAACCAAAAAGGATACAATAGGAATTTCCACCAGAACACCACATCTCAGAGCCAAATTACCGTCACTTGAGACGCATCTCGAGGAGATACACGGCGAGATATGATGTCGGGAAAGGCGGGAGGAAGGGGCAGGGGAGAAGCGACAAACAGCAGACAGGAACAGGGCAAACTCACCCATGAACATCCAAGTCCATCGCCATCGTCCCCTGTGAGACAGCATTATCCGTCTCCGCCAAGGCGGGAGCAACCGTCTCAGCCTTCGGGTCGTGTGGATGGGTGCTTGCCAGCTGTGGACTCATTACTGCCATAGAATACCCAAATGAACCAGGTATCTTGTTGAAGTAAGAGGGAAAAAAAATTCACCTTGACACCCACCAAAGGCGACAACTGTGGGAATGGGAACGTGGGAGAAACCTAAGGGGACCGAAGAGATGATTGAAGTAGCGTATGACGATTAGCGATGATGGATAGATGGATTGTTGCCTATTAAAGGATAAATTGGGGGGGTGTGTGATGGATGGGGTAAGGCTGGTAGAGGCGGCGATGGTGGTGGTGTGGATCGCGGCTGATGAAGAGTAGAGGTGATAGGTAAGAGAGGGTGTTGGTGGTTAGGTGGTTGACGTGGGTACAAGCGTGGATGGATGGCTATTGAGTGTGGCTTCGTTGGCAGCAATGGTGGGGGGGGGAGCCTCAAAGCGTCGTACAATTAAAGGTTTGGGACAGGAAAGCCTGCACTGACCACGAGTAGTAAGCACCACACACACACACAAGTGGGGATGGCAACCACGCGTTGCCTTGTATCGAAGTGGAGAGAAGGGGCGAAAAAAAAAAAAAAAAAAAAAAAAAAAAAAGGGGTAGGGTAGTAGGGATATTATACTGGTGGTGGGGGGGAGGTGATGGAAGGCGAAGCAAATGGTTGGGTGGGTTACCAATGTATTTGTGTGGTGGTGGGTTGACAACAACGGAGGAGAGAGAAAGAGAAGAGAGGAAGAGGGATCTGGCAGGGTAAGTGTGCTTTAAAGCTTGAGCGTAATTTTTAATGACTCAGCCTTCGCTTTTTCTAGCCCGTCGCGCCACGCGTTATCCGATTTGGAATAGATTGTGTGCAACAAAAAATGAAAAAATTGAAAACGTTGCAAAAAATAAAAAAAAAAAAAAAAAAAAAAAAAAAAAAACACAATCAGTCAGTGAATATTAGATAATAAATCGATTTCTTTTCTCTGAATGTTCCTTTAAAAAAAAAAAAAAGTTATTTTATATTTTTATATTTTTTGAGCCGCTTCCAATGCCTGCGGGCGCGTGGTGTCGGGTTTCGTGTTGCGATGGGGAGATAAGATGCAAAACTTCAGGAGGCCGCAAAATGGACAACAAAGTGTGAGAAGAGACTGCGTGGGAAAGTGCTTCCTTTTGTATTCGGCCCCACTGGCTGAGACGAGCAGACGATTAGGAGCGCCAAGGACATCTTGCATCTAAACCCTAGCCCCGCCGGGAAGGAGTTTTGTGCCAGGGGGTAGCTATTGGTCGATTCCACCCACTCCTGCAGATAACTACCCCATCATCATCACCACCCTCCCCCTTTTGTCTTTCCCCCCAACAAGAAACTGCATTTATGTTAGAACACAGAATAGTAGGAAATGCTGTTAGTATTGAATCATCGATCTGTCCGAATATTCGTAGAATCATCCACATGTAACTGGACAACGAGTAATCAAGACGCGCAACCCTCAACCTCCAGTCAGCCATGAATAATCACTGGACGCCACCGCTACAGTAGTAGTAGTAAGTAGATTCCATACAAAAAAGTATGGAAATATACAACGCGCAGCTGATGAAATCGTTAGAAACGAAAAGAAACGATATCAAAAAGCTATCGAATATCCTGTGTATTTGAATGGATGCATCTCCGTAGTGTCTCCCAGCAGCTGCGACCGTGCGTTGATTCGTCTGCACACCGTGTTTGGACAGTCAAGCCTGTAACTCAACAAAGCAACAAAAATGGGGTTTGGGATATTCTCGATATAGACTGAGCGGTGGAAGTCGTGGTATCGGTACTGTTGTTGTGAAACTCATGTCGAAAAAAATAACACGTAAATTCCGACCGAAAGATATGACCGAGGGTAGGCGACGTTCCATCAAGGACCTAAAAACGGCCTAAAGGGGGGGGAAGACGGAGTGGAGGGGAAGTCGTAATAGATTCAGTAAACCAGGCAACTGCCCCATCTCCGATTCCGGAAGAAACCAACATCTTACAGGTAGGCAGCGGCCCAGACAGATCAGAACTTAACAAAAGAGAGACGGGCGGGTTGGACTCCAACTCCATGGAGCCCGGGGGGCTTGAGGCGAAAGGAGACGGTTCGACCACCATGAACGATGGAGAAGGGGGGGCTAGAAAAAGAGCACAAGA
This sequence comes from Morchella rufobrunnea, assembly GCA_024713595.1. NCBI lineage: Eukaryota > Fungi > Ascomycota > Pezizomycetes > Pezizales > Morchellaceae > Morchella > Morchella rufobrunnea. The sequence goes on along the minus strand of JAMGYT010000002.1, from coordinate 472,798 downwards.
GTGGGATTTCAAGATCCTGGTTTCGTGAGGGTGTAATAGCGTAATCCTTGTTGGCCCGTGATCTTCTGTGCCCGCAAATAGTGAACACAACATACCCGCTGGGCGGATTATTTTCAAGCAGCAACAAGAAATATGCCCCGTTGCCGACCATCAAAATAAAGATGGAACTCGATTCACTCATGCGTAATCACTCGACTCATGACCTACCATCATACGTTATCACTCAATTTAGCACGAAAACATCAACTCCGCGACTCGCTCCAGATGAGGGCGGCTAGAACTCATTTCATGCTTTTCAACGGAAATTTTACCCTTGTTACACTGAAGATGCGACCATCTCGCTTCCTTTGGCAGGTACTTTGGAATAATGCTTTGCGGCGTGTTGAAAACCTGACCGTTCAGGACGGCACATTATTCACCCGTTGAAATTTTATGGTTACCCCAAGCCCCCCAAGCCACGGGCTATGTTAATTACAAACTCCCGAATAGATAGATGTTAATGATATCAACGCAAGGCATCTTGATTGTTTTTTTTTATTTCGACCCTTTTACCGGCGGAGGAGGAATAGAGGGAGATTTCGGCTGGAGCCGAAATTATATCATCGTTAGAAGACGAATTCCTACACCCGGGGAGTAAAAGCAATAGAAGCACAATAGGAGGGCTGAAGCTATAGGTACTTAGCTATATCTCGTTTTTAAAACGGATGAGAAAAAGAAAACCCACCAAAAACCCTCACACAAAATTTCTACAATGCACGCTGTTGTGTGGCCGACTTATGCCCCCCGGATCTCAGGCTCGGGCTGCGCAAGATCTACAAGTAACCCCGGGCAGTTAAGTACGTATACTCTAGGGCATTCCTCGCATATTATTACGGCGGCCTGCAGTGCTTCAATGTAGATTATGTAGAGTATCCTAATCTGGGTTATATACATGTAACCTACATGTAGGTACTCTATAGGTATGGGCCTATCACAGATGCGAACATAACATGAGGATCCCCAGCACCAAAATCCTAGAATATGTTACTATCAACAGATTGATAGAGGAAAACGCTCACTCTCCGCGCCTTTGCCCCGTCTCTCAAGAATCCATTTACCAGAACACTCCCCGCCTCTTCTCCCAGCGGCCTGGTAAAAATGATGATATAGTGTTTAATGCACGGTCACCGATGCCATGGGACCACATTCTTTCCGCTGCAGTTTAAAAAAAAAAAAAAACCTAGCCCTTGGACATACATTATGAAGTTGGAGTGTTGACAAGGATATCGTACGATAGCCTGTTTCCCCTTCTCCCGGTCCGGGCCTCCGTTATGGCCGTTTGCATGTTTAAAGGATAGTATTGAGCTTTTTGAGATTTGAGGTAGGGTATTGAGCCTCAAAGAGACAAACATAATCTCATACAACCCTAGGAGCTGCACTACATGCAGTGAAATCCGCCAAGAAATCATAGGTGCACTTTTTTTTACGCAAGCTGAATTCTTGAGCAGCGACTCTACAGGCCACGTGTATACACCATAAAGCCAAACAAAGACCGAAAAAGAATCTCCTCGGGACCAGTTAACAAGTCACTCATTTCTGATGCCCGACGTAGAATATTGGTGCGATCTCGGCGTTACGTCGCCCGCAGTCGATGGTGCCATGGACAAGCAGACGGAGGCAAACTTATAAATGAATCCCAGCCAACCAACGATTATCAAAACACCCAACCACCCCAAAGGCAGGTCAGACAGACTCATCTGAGATCTAGATACCTATTTTGCCTTACCCACCTCCACCCACATATCTGTCTTGGAGCCGAGACTTTCCTGTGGTGTAATGCACGCCCCCCGTACTACTCTGCGAACCTGTGAGGCTTAAGGCACAAAAACCAAGACGGGTGCTCGCATTTAGTTTCGGGTAGTACTAGAGAAAGCTAACGAGTGGGTGTCCGATGAGCGCTGCGGATAGATATTTGTGAAATTCCAATACGATAACGGCTGACCTTCCGACTGGGTTTATGAAGTTTCCCTAGGCCTTATTAGACTTTATTCATTCATTTAGCCACTTCTAACCGTCATGTCTTCTTCTTTTTTTCTTTTTTTTTCAGTGAAATAACATGGTACCCATTGATCAACTGCGGATTTTCAACTAATCCCGTGATCGTAATGTAGTAGTTGTGGTTGGGTTAAGCTCACTTGGCAATTAAATAGATAACTGAGGGTCTTGCCGAAATTTGGGGTTAGATATGAATTAAAAAAAAAAAAAAAAAATTGCCGAAATTTGGGGTAATTCCAATATGTTCTATTTTGTCTGATTGGATGCGTTGGTTTTTAAATACTAATTCAAACCAAAGTGAGGTCATGAACGTACGTACAGCTTCTTCCGGCCACATGTACCTTACTCCACTGAAGTCTCACAGCCTCTTTTTTTTTTTTTTTTTTAAATCATATCTATTCATGTTTCTAGGTACAGAAAGTTCGCATGCAGTATAAACTATGGCGTAAACAGACCTTTCCCCGACCGGCACCGCTGGCCACACAGACGCCATAATGAAAAGACAAAAGAAAAAGAGAAAAACATTTCCACCGTTTGCTTACTTGCAATGCCACCTGTATCCCATTCTCTGGGTCACATACGGCTCTAAAGAGAGGGTCTCAACTGAACGGTGAGACTGGCTGTTGGTGTTTTGAGGGCGAGGGGGGGCGGCTTTGGGCGCGTGAGGGGTGGGGGTGGGGTGGAGGGGCCGAATTCTTGTTTTCCGATCTTGTCGGCGCGATTATCAACGACTTTCTAATGAGCCGTTCTTTGGTGGAGTGTTTTAGTGGCCGGTGTCCATGGCGGGTAGTGGGTGTTTGTGGGGGCGGTTGGTGGGGCGGGATCTTGTGAGGAGAAACGCATGGTGGGGCCGCGGTTAGCGCGTTGGGGAAGACTTGACAGTTGGGGATGGGGTGGTGTGGCGCTGCAAGTGATGACAGGGCATGTGGTCTTGCTGTGAGGAGTGTGCAGATGGAGCAAGTAGGGGTTCTTGCCTTGCGGCGCTGCGCTGGTGGCCGTCTTCGTCTTTCAACGGTTGGTTGATTGTGTGGTGGTGGCGTGCATGCGGATGGGGTTTCTGAATAGAGGCGTCTTCTGTCTGACTGAGATGGCCAGGTGAGGAGGTTTTCTTTTGATTTCGGATCGTGTTGTCGTGTCGAGGCGTGTGGAGTTAACGAAGTCTTGGAGTGGCTAGCGATAACACGGGAGGAGGTGTCGAGAACTACGGTTTGGGAGATCAAGCAGGGGATCTGTGGATAGCAAAGTTGGTGTCCGTTAGGCGGGTGTGAGTTGGGAGTGGGGATTGAGGGGTCTTGGCTTCTTGGTTGATGATGGCGGTGAGGAGAGCGAAGAAAAAGGCGTGGGTGGTGGTGGGGACAGAAGGTGGGGCTGTGGCGGTAATGGTCTCTGTCGTTGGTTGTGAAGAAGAAAGTGAGGTGGCGGTAGGCCGTTCTTCTTAAGGCCGCAGGATTAAGTCTGGAGGCGTTCTGCGCCGAGGATGAGCGAGGGAGGCCGGGTGCAGAAGAAGCGGCGTTGGCGGTTGGGAGGCGGCCTCCTTGCTTGGGTCTCTCTTTGTTGTCTTTTTCTTGGCTGCAGGGGTTGTTGGGTGTTGGGGTCTTGGCTGCGTCTGCATGGGATTTAGAGGCGCTTGGCGGAGGCAGATTTTTTGGTGGTGGAAGTGCGGGTGTGGAGATGGTGGCGGTTTGTTTGGGGATTGCTTTGATCAGCGCCAGGTTTTCAAACTGTTTATGCGTGTTGGGGGAGGGGATGATGGGTGTCTGAGGTTGTAGGGCGTGATAGTGTCTGTGGTCTGTATTTGTCTTTTGATGTCGTTCAGGTATTCAAACATGAGATTGTTTTGTCTGAGGATGCCGGCGAGCATGAAGGTGTCGCTGGCCAGATGTGTGGTTGTGGCTTTCCCGAGTTTTCTTTTTATTGCGTTCAGGATGGGTTTGTAGTGGGGGTTCTCAGGATCATGGGGGTCCTTGAGTTTGTGGAGGCGTTGGTCTATTTGCTCAGCTTGAAGGGCTGCAAGGAGCCAGTTTTCGGCTGAGTCAAAGCTGAGATCGCTTGGTAGTGAAGCCATTGTGGTGGCCGGATTTTGGTGTGGTGATGGTGTTGCCACTCAGGGTTGTGGTGTTGAGTTTTCAAAAACCGAGTGAATAGAGGGGAAGAAGGATGAGTCTCACAGCCTCTCATGACTGACTTGTATATGGTGGTTAGTTTTTCCGGTGAGGAGCAGCCCTCATGTGAGTTTTTCCGACTTAATCGCCGTTATTAATACATTTGGGGTGGGGGTGGTTTTTGGGGGGGCTTTCATCCGTGAGTCAATAGACGTGTTTTCGAGTGATTTTCTGTGAAGTTAGGCCGCAAGATGCGGGCGGCAAATTGACGTTAGTGGTGATTGCGGGGATCAAAGCTCCAATTTTTTTTTTTTTTTTTTTTGACTGCAGGAGCCGCTGGCCGGCCAGGCTGTTCATTTTATGCAAGTCATAGTGACGAGTTGGTGTAGAGAAAGTAAAGTAAGTTTGTGGCCCCCCCCCCTGTCTGGCCAGTTTTCCATGCATGGGCGGCATGGGTCCAAAGTCAGTTGTCCATAACTGGCGCTGCTCGCTTCTGTGAGTCTACTCCTAGTCTAGAGGGGGGTTTTTTTTTTTGCCGGTATGTTATTTGCCACTTGATAATTCATGGGGTAAAATACCTGATCTAGGTGGATCTTGCAAGCTACATGCACAATAGAGATCGCCGCTCTCGAGTGATGGGTTGTGACTACTGGCGGTAGAAGTCGTGTGTGTGCATGATGGTGAATGTTCCATTTACGCCCACTGCACATTCCAGTAAAGTTGGGATCATATACCCGAGGATTAATGCCCACCGCATGCGTAATTTACAGCATTGAACTCTACCAACACCGCTACCCACGGCACTACTAGTAGAGATTAATATGTGGGTCTGTCACCTCGCCGCCTATTGCGAGAAAGCCCTTTCTATTACTTTTGGTTGCCCTGTGTGACGGGCGACAGCAGCCGCATCCCGCACCATTCCTTAGTTAACTATATGCGGCGATGTTTTTCCTTATGAAAGAGAAGTGTGGCTTCCAGAAGGAACAGGCATCTGTTTCATGAAACGGGACGGGAAACCCCTGGCAAGGTAGCTTGCCGATCGCTGCCCAACTTGAACCTCTACCTCAGCACGGTTCGTCGACAAGCTGTTTTGGATGCTCTGAACATCGTAGTTGATCGAATTGCGACGGCTGGGCCTAGCAGGCAAGATTCTCGCTTTCTAGAAATAGAAGCAATTGAAGGAAGAAGTCCGTGCCGCGTCATCAAGCCTCTTGTTTCCAGGGACAAGGACAAGCCCGGGAAGGGTAAGATAGGGATAAGATGGAATGGGATGAGATCAATCTCTCTTCTCCTAATGCTGCTGCTGCTCTGTGATTCTTGGATCTCTCTCACCCCCTTCTTCTTTGTTTGATCTGTTCAATATCGTGTTGCACTAGAAGTTGCTCTCTTTTCAACTTCAATTCCTGTCTTTATAGCTATAGCCCTGCTTTATATACGGTTGGTCACATTCTTTTGCTTTCAAGCCATGAAACTTTACGCTCGTTTGATTACTGTGCTCGTTTCTTTTATTTTGTTTGTTAGTGTAATATGCTTCCACCAGTCCCTCAAGATCAGATATCGGAAAGGTAAGTAAGCTTTCATCTAAACACGAAAAAAAAAAAAAGAAAAGAAAAAGAAAAAGAAAAAGAAAAAGAAAAAGAAAAGTCAAACTAGTTCCTCTATGCCGGGTTTCCGCTGCTAATATTTCTCGTCATGTAGCGTTTGGACTACTACCGTCACGCCTGGTGATCTTCGGCGACGAATGGAGTGGTATCCTACCGCCAGAAACGCTTCGTAAACGGGACAAGACATCTGCCCCCGCGCACGTCTGGACGGAGCTCCTTTGCTCACAGATACATGCCGATTGTAGCTCCTTTGCCCCGGTTAACAAAGATGAGATCACCCGCATACAAAAGGGAGAATATGGGGCAGCAGTGGATAATCTTATATTCGATCAAAACTCAACTGTGCCGGATCTCCGTACACAAGTAGCAACTTGGGTCGAGGCTGAGCAGAAAGCTGTGGCAGACGGAAAGAGCCAGGAGCGTTCGAGTCTGTTTTCGGTGTTTTTCGGCGTCAACGATGTGTGGAAGTACTCCAGCTACAGCAGAGCAGACGGAGTTGCAGCCGTCGAGGCAAGCTTGGACTCCATGTTCGAACAACTAGGTGTCATGGGCGCCAATTGGCCGGATCCAATCCAGGTGTTAATGCCCTATGTTTTGGACATGTTAGTGCCCCCTATCTCACCCGTGGTTCGGGTATCAAGCTTTCTCTTGGCGACGAGCTAACTCGAGTGACAGAACTATGCTTCCGGGCTGGAAGAGGTTTAGGGAGAAGCATGATTTCCGACAGGAGCAATTGAAGAATGCAGTGTTCCTAACCAAGAAGTGGAACCACGGTCTTGACCTGAGGGCTAGGAAGTGGAAGAAGGGCAGGGTCCTTCTATGGAATATGAACAAGTGGTTTCTTGACGCCATTAGAAACGAGGAGAAGGACGGATGGTTCGAAGTCAAGGAGGGTTGTGCAAAGAATAAAAAGAATATCTGCGATCGACCGGACGAATTTCTCATGTGGTAAGTCTTCACCAATATCCGTTTAGGAGTCAGTTCTAATTAAATTCAGGGACGATATACACCTCGGGCCACGCGCTCATGAGAAATTGGCTCAAGCCGTCGTGCAATACCTCTTGTAAATATAATTAGAAAAGACATACGGGTGTTTAAAATTAACGTTTGTCTTTGGGTTTATTATATAATTTTTATTGTTAATTGTAAGTTTAGAATAGACCTTGCGTGTCTACAGACGTATCGATATATATGTTTGATACCGATCGCGATACATGTAGTTCAGATTCTTTTCTCCGATAAATCGTACCTAGAGTTTTGGCGTTATAGGCTGTGGTTGCTGTTTCTGTTAGGCAGTACATCACACAGTTTTGATTGTGTAGCTACATGTATGTACAGTACTAAAAAAGGGTATGGATTCACCACCGTATTCCCTGAAATATGCTAGAAATGCGATAGGAATACGGTATCAATGCGGTATTCAACTTATAATGCTGGTTTAGTTTGGTATTCTGGACTAATTACCGTGGTATTATGAGAGTGATTGCAGCCCGTTTTTTCGTACCGTATGTATGTATGTACATGTATGTATGTAGGTACACATTGCCTTGTATCTTTTCTAGATTGTCATCATTGATACTTTGCAGGCAGTCGCAGTTCCGAAATTACTGTAGTTGTCTGTACTCTCTCATCTACCTGAGATTAGTATCACGCAGTATGATATTGTAACATAATATTGAACACATGTGGCCTGCAATATGGTAATGAATTCCATATGGCACTTTATGTTTGCTTTTAATTACTGTTCCCCGGAGGAATGCCTGAGCCAGCAAGAAATAGAAGGGGCCGTACCCATTGAAGAAACGAGATTAGGGCGAGCAGGTAGCATCAAGTACTCTGTACAATAGATATAATTATTGCATGTAAAAGCAGAGGGCGCTGTCTGAAGATGATTTCCCCTGCTTCAGAGCCCTTCTTTTGAAACTCTCCATGTCCGCATTCTGCCTCTGCTAAAGAAGGCGCTGTGTCACTTTCCTTCTCCGTGGGATTAGGCATCACCTAGGTTAGAGTGCCAAGCTTATTTTTTTTTATCGCCCTGCAAAGGCAAGGAACCTTCAAGGTCAGAACAATTAGGGCCGCAACAATTCATTCTTTACGAAGCACATCCTCTTTCTCTCGGTAGCAATTCAAGGAGCTGCAGAACAAGTCAATTCAACTGAATACACGGCCATTATTCTCACTTAGCCCCACCGCCCTGTCTGTCCCATCATCTTTCCTCTTCGACACTGTGGTGTCCGCTTGGCCTTTATCGGCCGTTCTTTTTTTTTTTTTTTTTTTCTGCCAGCGATCCGGCATCGTTGTTGCTTCATCAACACGGGCCGCGCGACCTCTCGCGGTACCATCCGTTCGCGCGCCACTGCGAGAAGTGTTGTGTGTGAAGTGAGAGAGTGGGCGGTGGGAGAAAAGAGCTCTAGAGCTCAGAGCTGTAGGAAGTGTGAATGCCTAGGAGAGGTAGTTGAATGATAAGATAGAGAAACGGAGAGATAATCAGGCAGACAAAAACAGGACAGGACAGGACAGGACAGGACAGGACAGGACAGGACAGGACAGAACAGAACAAAAGCAGAGAACCCTTTCTTTCCCATCGTGTCGGAGAGAAGGCACTGGTTGCGGCAACAATTATTAATTATAAAATCCATCTCTCAATAGCTCGCCAAAAAAAAAATAAAAAAGAAAAGCGAAACGAAGCTAAAGAGTTCTGACAAAGGGAAGAGAGAAGGGGGAAAAAAAAAAGGAACAGAACGAACATATATATATATTAAGAAAAAAGGTTCCAACTAACCCGTGACATTTTCTTATCAACTATTTATTTCCATTTTCTTACCTCATACGGCGTATTTTGGAGCGAATAGAGCGTCTATCTTCTTTTGTTTTCGCTGGGCGGATTCAAAGAGGAACATTCTTTCCTTTCCAAGAGGTCAATCCTTTACAGTCTCACCAAGGACAATAGCACCTTCTACTGCTCTTGGCTATTTCTAGATAGAAGGCTTATATACCGAAAACCCCACCAAGAATGGCAGAACCAGCTACAACAGCTGCAGAAGCGGAGGCTGGAGTTCTACGAAGCTTGTTAGAGGAAGGCGAAGATCCTCCAGGTGGTAATGCAGTGGATATCTCAATCATGGCCAAGGAAGTCCCATCCACTTCTGCACCCACATCCGCCGTTAACGTTGCTGTGGTACCGATGGGTGCTGAACTGGGTACTTTGGAACTTGCCCAGCAGCACGCCGCAGCTCACCAGGCCCGGGCAGCAGCTGCGTTGGAGCAGGCTGATGCTGCTGAAGAGAGACAGCATCAAGGTCAACAGCAGCAGCAACAACAGCACGAAGGCCCTACCTCACCACAACTTCAGCAGCAGCAGCACCAGGTCATATTAGCTGAGAATTCCTCTCAGCCCGTTATCCCCACACAAGATTCACCCAGACAACAAGTTACATCTGCTCCACAGACAGCTCCCATCGTAATTCCCTCCGCAACGGCAGATATGGAAGACGAGGCGTCATTGACGACACCCGGGTCTCCGGACCTGACCTTATCTTCAGTTCCACCCAATATGATCATTTGTTTATGTCAGCAACCCGCTCGCATACCTAGACCTCGAAATGGTAAGTCACCTTTGGACAATGTTTCTATCTCATGACATGACATTGTTTCTTTGTCTTTTATCTTTCTTTATAAGTTACAGAGGGAGGGCGTTGGGATCACCGGGTTTATAATCCATGTTTTGTCACGGAGCTAACTTTGGATTCTCCCGGCCCAAAAAGCTTTCATCCTATATCGACAGCACAACCAGGCAGCGGTCGTTGCCCATCACCCTGGAAAGCCGAACCCCGAGATATCAAAGATAATCGGGGAGATGTGGCGCACGAGCCCGGAAGAGGTCAAAAAAATATGGCAGAAGCACGCGGATGTTTGTTTGAACACTTACTACCCACCTGCTATAAAAGCAGGCATTTGAGATATTGAATATAAAATTCCTTGGCGCTGACAACTTTCTGGCGCGCCCGAAATAGGATGAGAAAAAGCAACACCTTCTTCGATATCCCGACTATCGATACCAGCCTCGGAGAAACGGCAAGAAGAACGCCGCGGCCGCGGCTGCTGCCTTCTCATCTGCCGGCGCAAGTGGTGCGTTGTCACCGTCAATAGAGACCACTATATGCTCACTATGTGGTGGTCGTACGGGAACGCTCTCTACGCCCCAGACCCCTGGCACGCCAATGTCTGCGGTTCCCAGGACCCCGAGATTACCGCCCCCGCCGCATATATCGAGACCACCCTCTGCAGCACCTCCGCCGGCGAAGAAGAGACGGACGGGGACCTCAGAGGACCCCATTGCTCAGACCAGTCCAGAGGCAGCTAGTGGGGTAGGGGATGTTGAAGGCGTAGAAGCACTTCTACAGCTTGGTCATCTTCAGAATGAGGAAGATTCAAGTCCTGCCATGGTTACAGAGCTTCAGACGCCGGTCAAGAAGCGGAAGCTGAATGAAAGCTCCCCAATGACTGGAATAATGGGGCCCAATCTGCACGCGCATAACTGCTTCACTCACCTGCCGCAGTCTGGGGGTGACCCCAATATTGACCCATTTCTTCGGAATAATGGACTCGACAGCGAGTCGCCTACAACTGCCACGACTCTGGACCACGAGGGCAACCTGACCACGACTGCGCATTATCACCAACTGTCCAGTTTCACGATACAGATGCAAGACGCATATGTAACCAGGTCCACCCCGACCCTTGATAAGATCAATGCCTTTAGCAGGATTTGTAAACCCCTCCCCTCTATGTCCGGGCCAGGCTTCCCCCGCCTGCCCATAGTCGCAATTGAAGGCGAAGACATTGGAATAGTGACAGAGCTCTTCAACGCCCTTGCAAAGGACATTCGGGAGCCGTTACACCAAATTGACGAGCCCGAGATATTCCCACAAACAGTGGCAGAAGAGGCAGAAGGCATTGATGGCCTTATCTGCCCCACAGACCTCGACTCCTCTAGCTCTAACTCTCTAGTCCCCGTTAGCAACACCAAAGGCGGAAACCCCCATGACGATGATGATGCCGCTGCACGCTACCTCTCCCACGTCGCATTCTGGCGGCAGCGCTGCGCAAAAATCAAGAAGATTGTGGCCCTACCTCCCGGAGCAGATGCCACTACCGCTGTAGTGCCTATGGACTTTCCGGAGGGCTCTGTCGGAGATGTGCCCAGCGTGGTTCTGATCAATCGGTACATGGTTTCACGCAGTGATGTGGCTGCGGCCAGATTGGCGCCCGACGGGTTGTCGCCGCTACAGCATTGGCAGTGGTGCGCGACGGTGTGGAGGGGCTGCGTGGCGCCCGATATGACGATCTACGTCAATCCCGAGGGGGGTGTGCGCAGTGAGGAGGCCGTGGATGTGCGCGAAGGTGGGCGCATCGTGTTTGTGAGGAAAGAGCAGGGAAAGGACTGGGGGGACAAGGTTGTGAGACGGCTTGGGTTCGAGGTTGGAGAGGTTGTGCGGAGCCTGAGAGGCTTCGGCGCATGATTCAATACTACATAGTATCGATGTCATTGTGCATATGTAGCGAGGAGAATGTGAGTGTTGCCGTTTTGTCATTGGTAAAATAGTTGGGTTAAAGTATGAGTTGAGTTTTCTTCTCCCTTTTTCTGCTGTTTCTTTTGTATGTGAGGGAGGATGCAAGACCGAGCACCTAGTGTAGTTGTTTAAAGGGGGTGTTTCATTGTTTTGTGGTTGTGTGGTTCACACTATTCACTCAGTTGATGGACTCATTTTGAGTTTATTGTCGTTCTTTGTCTGTTTCTTGCGCCCACCACTGCCCATTGCACCATCAATCACTATTGTCGCCATCAATGGCTGTAAGTAAATACATCGCATTATCCACTATCTCCTACTGCACTAGGTCTTGTTGTATCTTAACTCACCTTTATTCTACTGCCCACATATTTCATAGTTGTTGTGGGAGGCTAGCTCTTATCTTTTTTGTTTTGTTGGTCGAGTTAGTTTAGCGATTCTTTCTCTCTGCTCTTTTTTTATTTTATTTTGTTTTGTTTTTGCCTTTCCTTGGATTTGGTTGGTCGGACTTGGTACGGTACGGACGGTTTGTGGCAAGCATTGCAGCATATAAAGGGGAGGAAAAAAAGTTTTTTTTGGCTGTTGATTGAGTGAAGGAGAGAGGAGGAGGGAGAGGGGTAATGTAGCAATATATTGAGGGGGATTGATTCTTGAACGTTTACTCTACTTTGTTGTTCAAATTGTGATCATGGTGATCATGGTAGGGATTGCGGTTGTGATGGGTACGCTACGGGGTGATCTTTAGGCCCAGTGATCGTGAACTCATGAGCAAAGACTCGACTACCGAGTGATACCCCATGCTCCACCTACCCGGTGCAAGCGATAATCGCATTGTATTGTAAGTTTGTAAGGCCCTGAATCAAGAGCCGAGATTAAGATATGCCGAGCGATTTATATATCACATGTCAGCACCAGCGCGGGATGTACCTACATAAGTAATGGTACATGACAGGACTTGCGCAAATGTGGGGTAGGCCTGGGTGGGGGCGGAATAAGGTTTGGACTTTGAAATTGCAATTCACACTGTGCACCCGGTACATGGGCGCTCCTCAATAAGGAATGATAAAGACTGATATAAAGTACTCAGAGAGTAGTAGTAGTAGTAGTAAAAAAAGGAGGGACATGTCATCTTCGCTGTTGCACCTTATCATGCCTCGGACTTCTGTACTCCCTCCCCGACCCTGGTCACCAGCAATCCCGGCCAAATCGACCCGAGCCACAGCCGGAATTACCCTAATTTCTACTGGATGGATGAATTGAATGTGTCAGCTAGGGGCGCTGAGTAAGGATTACTGACTGGCGATTACTTTACTCTGGTGTGAGCTAGGGATGTGAGAGGGAGGTTAGTAAGGAATCGGTTTCTAGTGAGGTCCAACGACTTCTTCTTCTTCTTGTTCTCCTCGACAACTGTGCCTGAGTTGGGTTGGTACTGAGGATCCGAATCCGTTGCAAAATATTCGGTATTTTCGAATACCAAATACTTGCTACTACACGATACTGGTTCAGTTGCTACTGATATTACCTCTCGTTGACGGCATTCTGCTTTGAGTAGCAGCAGGATTCAACCTATTATTCCCCGCCGCCCTTTACTCACTCCACATCCTATCACAATTCCCACAGCTCCCTAATCCCACCACGAAATCCAAATGTCGCTCACCACCCACGATATCACCCTCCCTCCCTCCTCCCCCTCCATTGACCAACCCGAATCCGAACCCAATCCCCAATCCCAATCACAGTCCTCGACTACTACCGGCGCAATGCCACCTAACGGCCTTCCCCTCTCACCGACACTCGACACCCCCCCGCTCCCCGCACTCTACTCGCCCGCTCCGGGGGCTAGCTACTTTCCTATGTCGAGGTCGGAGTCTCTGGCGCTTGCAGAGGATGGGACGACTTCGGTGCCGCCGTCGTGTCTGTCGCCTGCGTTTACGCCGCCGGCCACGACGCCGGGGACGCCGGTTTTGAGGGCGGCTGTGGGGGTGGGAGGAGTCGGAGAGGGGGAGAAGAGGCCAAAGTTGTTGAAGGAGCTGCCGGAGGTGAATTGTATTGTGAGGGCGAGGATTCCGACGTAAGTGTTTTTTTTGTTTTGATATAGTTTGTGGTATTTCTGGTTATACTTGTTATGCCAATTTTACTTGTTATGCCAATTTTACTTGTTATGCCAATTTTACTTGTTATGCCAGTTTTACTTTGTTAATAACCAGTTTCACTTGTACTATAATTTATACTTGTTATATTATATAGATGCTCTATACTAACTTATACAGAACCACCGGCACCGAGATCTTTCTTCACCTGTACCAAAACTCCATCGACACCAAAGAGCACCTCGCCATCGTTTTTGGCAACACCATCCGCTCCACCTCTCTCGACGCACACCGTCCAGGCGAGTCCGAAATGGATCGCATGATCCGTGGCGCCTACACCGGGCGTCTCTTCCCCGGCCGCACCTCTAGCAGCATTGACGACTCTCCCTCCTCGTCCCGCCCCGCCTCATCTGCCTCCAACCACCATCCACAACCTCCCACCTCCCATCCACTCACCACATCCTCCAGCATAAAAGTAAACGCCCCTCTCGTCCGCATCCATTCAGAGTGCTACACCGGCGAGACTGCATGGTCCGCGCGCTGCGACTGCGGCGAGCAGCTCGATGAGGCGGCAAGACTCATGGCGCTCGACCCCGCCGGCGGTGTGGTGGTGTACCTCAGACAGGAGGGGAGAGGAATTGGTTTGGGCGAGAAGCTGAAGGCGTATAATCTTCAGGATCTCGGGAACGATACCGTGCAGGCGAATCTGATTCTGAGACATCCGGCGGATGCGAGGAGTTATGGGTTGGCGACAGCGATCTTGAAGGATTTGGGGTTGAGGGATATCAGGTTGTTGACAAACAATCCGGATAAAGTTGCAGCGGTGGAGGGGCCTGGCAAGGAGTGTAGGGTTGTGGAGCGGGTGCCAATGATCCCATTGGCATGGAAGAATATGAAGGGGGGAGTGACGGGGAAGGAGGTGGGCGAGTATCTGAGGACAAAGGTGAGCTTTCCTGGGAATTATTTCAATCATTTAATAGGATGGAGGAGTTTGGCTATAGGTGGATTGAGTGCTGACTGAGTGGATATGGGTAGATTACACAGATGGGACATATGCTCTCGATGCCGCCTGGTATCGAGTGATTCCCCGTGTTCCAATGTCCTCGGTCTCACTTCTTCTCCCCACCGATTTTCTTTTAATTTCTCTACTATGCTTTTTAGGATCGCTCTTTTTCTTTTTTTTTTTTCTAGGGGTTCGTATCCCCGAGTAAGAGTAGTTTAAGACCTTTGGGTTTGTTTTTTGCAAACAGGCCCCGAAAGATGCAATAAGAAAGTGTTTCTGTTCCCCTCTCCTTTTACTTTTAGTCTTGTTTTTTCTAGGATTATCTGTATATGATGGTAGATGGTCGGAGGCCGTAAAAGCTAACTAACTATATTAAACTTTTGCGAGGTTGGGGCTGTTTAGTTGTTAGTTGTTGGTTTTTTTTTTTTTTTTTGTCTGTTTTCATTCATACTCACCATTTACATATCATACATCTTCCCTTGCTTCTTTCCTTTTTGTGTTCTTTTCTTTTAAAGACTTGGCGTTTTCTGGTTTACCGTCTTCTTTTCCTTTCTTTTTTTTGTTGGTTTTTGTTCATCCCCCCTCTCATCACCATCGAGTTAGTTGAGAGGAGAGGGAGAATGTTCTTCATCCAGGCTTAGATTATACATATCTTCAAATCTACAATTCAATGTCTTATCCAATCTCGCACATATCTATCCCTCTTGTCCTCATCTCCTTTTCTGCCTTATCACGATAAATAATAACCGGCACTACAATCATTTCCAACCCCCACATCTGGTTGCAACCAACAGGAGGCGGCCGATAGCGATGAGGGGCACTACTAGAGCCGCACCGCACTAGCAACGAAAAGAAGAAAAAGAAAAAAAGTTCCAACCCCTCCTCCAATTTCTTCTCGCTTGGTGGGGCACGAGGAGTACTAAAACACCCCACACTTCTTCTTTCTCCCTCTCCTCTTCGACAGGCTTTTACAGTTTGTTCTACATAACCTCTTTTTCTTCTTCTTCACCCTTTGAGTTTTTTGAGGAACGACAGGAAATAGAAAATGCCTGGGGAAGTCAAGAACGTTGGATCTGGGCCCGAAGTGGTATGTATTATTTTTGCTTGAGGGGTGGTGAGGGGACTGGGATAATAGAAAGAGCGTTGCTAATAATTGAACAAACAGGTCGCCGAATTGTTCGATACCGTCTTGGTAATTCCCCTTCAGCGCAGTAGCAGCTGCCATATAAAAGTAAAGCTCAGACTTACAATCCCCTTTTCTCTGGCACTTAGGTTCTCGACTTTGGGTATGTTTGTTTGCTCTTTTTTCTCCATATTCATATATCTTTTGGGGGGTTGAGACCAACAACGTACCAGTTCCCAATATTCCCACCTCATCACCCGCCGTCTTCGTGAGCTCAATGTCTACGCCGAGATGCTCCCATGCACCCAGAAGCTCAAGGAGCTCTCCTGGAAGCCCAAGGGTGTCATTCTCTCTGGTGGGCCCTACTCCGTCTACGACGCCGACGCACCCCACGTCGACCCCGCCGTCTTCGAGCTCGATGTAAGTTTTCCATACTCCTTACCTCCCCATAAGTTCTCCTTCAAGTTGAATTGAGAGTTAACGATCTCTATGACTTCAGGTCCCCGTCCTCGGCGTCTGCTACGGCCTCCAAGAAATTGCCTGGAACCACGGCAAAAACGTCTCCGCCGGCGAGCGCCGCGAATACGGCCATGCCATCCTCACCATAACACAGCACCCGTCCGCCCCCGCGCACATCGACACTCTGTTCTCCGACCTCCCCACCTCTCTTGAGGTGTGGATGTCGCACGGCGACAAGCTGGCTGACCTCCCACCCAACTTCGTCACTGTCGCTACCACTGACAATGCTCCGTTCGCCGGTATCGCGCACAAGGAGAAGAAGCTATACGGTATCCAGTTCCACCCCGAGGTCACGCACACGGTGAGGGGAAAGAAGATCATTGAGAACTTTGCCGTCAAGCTCTGCGGATGCAGGCAGAACTGGACAATGGAGCGGTTTGTGGATACGGAGATTGAGAGGATCAGGGCAGTGGTGGGGCCGGCGGGACAGGTCATTGGCGCTGTTTCCGGGGGTGTCGACTCTACTGTTGCCGCCAAATTGATGAATGAGGCTATCGGTAATCGGTTCCACGCAATCTTGGTCGATAATGGTGTCATGAGGTTGAACGAGTGCCAGATTGTGCACGAGACACTGACAAAGGGATTGAACATCAACCTCACGGTTGTGGATGCCAGCGAGGAGTTCCTTAGAAAGCTGAAGGGTGTTACCGATCCGGAGGTTAAGAGGAAAATTATTGGTAACACCTTCATCGAGGTGTTCCAGCGCGAGGCGGAGCGTGTTGTGAAGGAGAGCGGCGGTGCCGTTGATTTCCTTCTTCAAGGAACGCTCTATCCCGATGTCATTGAAAGTATCTCATTCAAGGGTCCTAGCGCCACTATCAAGACCCACCACGTAATTCCCCTCCCTCCTACACACCACTATTGAGCTCACAAAAGATATGTAGAACGTTGGTGGCCTCCTTGAAAACATGAAACTTAAACTCATCGAGCCCCTCCGCGAGCTCTTCAAAGACGAAGTCCGTGTCCTCGGCACTAACCTCGGCATCCCCGAGGACCTCGTATGGCGCCACCCCTTCCCCGGCCCTGGCATTGCCATCCGCGTTATCGGTGAGGTGACCCCCGAGCAGGTCGCTATCGCCCGGAAGGCAGACCACATCTTCATCGAAGAGATTAAGGCGGCGGGTCTCTACCGTGAGATATCTCAGGCATATGCTGCCCTCTTGCCAGTCAAGGCGGTCGGTGTCATGGGGGATAAGAGGGTCCATGATCAGGTCATCGCTTTGAGAGCGGTCCAGACAACGGATTATATGACGGCTGATTGGTACGATTTCGATGGCAAGTTTCTTAGAAGGGTTGCGGGCAGGATTGTGAATGAGGTAGATGGCGTTTGTAGGGTGCTTTACGATGGTGAGTTTCCTCAATCCCCCATTACCTTCTCCTTTACCATATGAAATAGTACTAATGTAGGATTGTAATGTAGTCACCCAGAAGCCCCCAGGCACCATCGAGTTCCAGTAGATCCGTCCGTTCGTACCCTACTGTGTAGAATTTTAGAAAGTCTTTCCTTATCCTTTAGTTCTCTGTGTTTGCTTTGTTTGTGATTTCTGGATGGAGAGCATTTGGTTGCTTCTTTGCTTCTCTTCTTTTTTTCTCTCTTTGGGTTGTAGAGATAGAATTGATACTAAATCATGACCACTCGAAGAGATGCTCAACTGTGAAGCTCCGCTGATATGATGTCATAGGCTACAAATGTCTGATGAGAGTTTATTTAAAAAAATACATCCTGCTCCTAAAAAAGAATTAATGGAGCTAGAAGTGTAGGAAATACATATCGGCCACCCTAGCCACTAGCACCGCTCTTTAATACATCTAACCCTCGGATCGCATCTCCATAGAAGCAACACAGCAATCAAATCATATAAACAGTAAAACCTCCCCCAATCCCTCAATATCTCCACTCCAATTACAACATTATAAATCCCATTAAATCCTGGATACCACCACCTCCAACAGCACCGGCACCCTCCTCTGGCACACACTCCCACCCCACCGTAAACTCAACAATAGTATCCCAAACGGCCCTCTAAAAGTCTAGACCCATATACCGCGCCAGCACCTACGTTTGCGACTGCAGGCGAGAGCTCTTCAGCCCGTAGGCCGGTTGCAAGAGTGTCCAATGCAAGACATTGTGGTCCGGCCTGTGCCTGTGTCGGCGGCGGGGCTCGGGCTAGGCCGGGACCGAGAACGCTTCTCTGCGCCAGGTCAGGTCGCGGTCGTTGTAGTAGTATAGTGGGGGGAAGCGGGATTACATTATGGCTTAGTTTAGTTTAACTTGACTTGTGAATTTTTCTTTTCTTTGGGTGGGTGGTAGTGAGTGTAGTGATGTGGTGAGGGTACTAGCTTTATAGCAGCGATCCTGTAGCGGTTGTCCGTGGAGGAGTTGGCCGGCTGGGCTAATTATATAGTTTTGGTGGCGAGATGGCCGGAGACCTAGCGCGCCCCGGATGATGGCGAGGGCATAGGTCAGAAACATTGATTTCGGTATGTATTGGGCGTTTGCATAAGGGCAATTGGGTCTGTTGAGAACTGGTTAGTTATATTCTACCAGGAGGGTCATGCTTACTTATCTATATCTCCTCATGGGTATGCGTGGAGGAGGAAGCAGCACCTTGGGGCCTGTGGCCGAAGAAAATTTCGTGGCGTCTTTCCTAGATTTAAATTATACTTTTAGACTGAATCTTGATAGTTTATATTATTTAAGCACAGGCTCGTCTTGGGCGGAAGTTGGAGAGCTAACGAGTGAGAATCTGTGAAGAAACGTTCCGGTATCCGATGTTCGAGGCGCTAATGATGAAGTTGGAGACTCAAATCACAGCTAGAGGGCCCATAACACATTCGCTCAAGTAAGAATAACTAAATTGAACCATATTCCTTGTCTTTGGCTATAAATATCCTGATATAATCGGGAAACCAGTTTTATAATGCTTAACAAGATTATATTCATATAGTTGAGGCTTTTAGGTATAAAACATATCCATAAGATTACACCCCATAATACGCCTAAGGTTTCTTTCCAAAGCATGCAATATGGCCTGTGGAGGTTGATACGTATGCGCGGCCATCACCGAATGCGGGGCGTTGGAATTTAGCACTTTTGATCCCGGTTGGTAGGTTTATTCTTTGCAACACTCCACCTATTTTTCATTTCTCGCTCAGCATTTATTCTTGCTAAAACAGGATAAAAGTAAAGTGCCAAACTTACCGACTGGTATAGCGCGGTACGCATTGAGATCGCCATCACGGGTTGTAAGCCACACTATGCCTGTCCCTGTAATTCCGTCGAAACTGGTCACAGTTGGAATACCTGTACCAATACTACTAGTGGTGTTGTCTGATCGAGCTACATCCGTAAGTGTACCTGATTTTGAAATCAACCTATGTATGATGTGTTGGACACTTGGTTGGGGTGTTACCATCTGTGTTAAACTTGTAAACGCATATTGGCCCAGGCTGTGAGATTACGATTAGTTATGGTGGATTAGAGGTCGGAATTGGATTATTACCGTTCCTGCAGCGGATATTATCTTTGCATATATATATCCGCCTGCCTGAGTTCCAGGCAAGGGATACGAAGCGACTGTACCATATAAGCTCCCCGGAGAGGATCCCATTAATGGCATCTCGATCGTTTGAATGACAGCGTCTTTTCCGCCAGGCCCGTTCTTGAACCCACCTAGATTATTCATGTTAAGGATATACACTGAAATAATATGCATTAGTTTCACTACTAGTATATGCAGTGGGATATTTACTTTTTCCAGTCTTCCCTCCAACAATGCCGATGATGGGAATGGTATTGGTTGAAAATGATGCTGGATCCAGTATTGTAACACCTCCAGCGCCTATATCCCTCATATCTGCGGGTATGTCGACATAGTCATAGGGCCCTAGGGGGAAAAATCAATATGTTTTCTCGGATATGCCATAGTATTGCGGGCTGTCAAAATAATGGGACACAACAGGAATGATCACCCCAACGACAGACCACCAAAGCTCGCCACCAATAGCAATGGACAACAATACAGGTTGCAAGCATATTTCTGCCTCCTATATTCCTTATTATCATTTGCTGTATTTATGGGGTCTTTGTGGTCGGTTGTGATTGAGAAATCATCACATGAAGCCTGTTGCGCCCATCACTTCCGACAAAACGAAATATTTACCTCGCTACTTACGGAAAAAATCTTGGGGAGTTAGTTTTCCTGTTGTTAGGTCAACTTTGATATTAACAACAGAACCTTCTAGGATCCTGGGCGGTGTAGATCCCGACACCGGAGAATTGTAAGCACCGAGCACTATTTTTCAGGTTAGGAACGTTTAGTCAACAAGCCATGCAGTCATAAAGGAAGGAAGTAATAATAACATTTGCCATTTCCTGTTGCTACAAAAAACCGGTCTCCCCCGTCACTCGCAAACGAACGGCCGGATTGCCAGATCCCAGCCTCTCCCTATTGTATAATACTATTAGTTTTCTCGTGAAAGGGTTGTGGTATTTTCAGCGGAGACTAGACTAACTCCACCACCAAGCCAGGTTCCATCTTGAGCAGTAGCATCTGGTCCAGATATCGTGGTCCAAATTGCATTTATTTTTGCCTTTTCGGTGTCGACACCAACTATATATCCTGTAAAGTTATACTGTTCACAGACACCTCCGAAGGCTGCATACACTGTACTTCCTTTGATTATGAGTGAGGTTCCTATGGGGGCGTTAGGAAGTGCTTTTCATCACTCTTGGAAGTGACCTCTCACGTTGGAGATGTGTTCCGCCATGAAAATACTTGTCTGGTGCCTGAAGAGCTTATTAGCTCCCCGGCATACAAAAAAAAAAAAAAAAGGATTGACGTGGACAACATTATCAGCAGGGTTTCCATCGAGCAGTACTGGATACCCAGCACGGTCTGCTAGGGTATCTGCGTCCACCGCATACATATAGTAACTAATATGATATCAGCTCATATACTATATTGATATATATCTCACAAACAGATATTTAGGGGCTACATACGCTCCGTTCGCGACGCCTTTAGCGGGGTCTCTGTACCCTTTTGCGCAGAAATACAGGGTATTCGACGAGCGTTTGATGATCGGAGTCCCAGTAATGCCTACTGTTCCGCGGATATCCGTGCATGGCAGGTCTGCAACCTCAAAGGGAGCTTCGAACCGAGAGGAATATCAGCTAAAGCAGAATATACCAGTGCAATTAAAGTAGGACGGTAAGCTCACGTTGAACCTGGCGTTTGGTTATAACCACCCCGGTAGCTGCATTAAGGACATATACCCAATTTGTCTCGGAGGCAGCAATGACGACCTGAGACCCCCCCGTGGTGGTATAAACAAGGGGCTTTGCCAGGAACTAAGAATGTTCAGATGAAATCGTGTGTTATATGACGTAGAGAGAATTTTGGGTTTGGCTTACCTGTTCTGTGATGGAACCTCCTGGAACGGATCCACCTGTTAAAGTGGTCCAGAGCAAGCCTACAACAGATTAGATGGTTTTCTAGAATATGGGTTTTTTGTACACACTAAAGTTGGCTGAATCAACAACTGCGGGGTCCATTTTGTGGTTTGAAAGATAACCACTCTGGAGGTCATCTACATCCCCGACGCCCATCATATATTAATTCAATCACTAGTTTAGATGTATTTAGTTTCGGGCAGAAACTTACCTGCATCTCGAATGGAATCTGTTGCTTGTGAACTGACTAGGGTGAGTAGTAAAGCTATTGTAGCTAACAAAAAGCTGAAAGGTAGCATTTTTGGGCAAAGAGGGTATGGTGGATTTGTTAATTAGTAGCAGAGTTATGGTTTTTTGCACGCGTAGAATATAGAGATATTTAAACAATCCCAGAAATCAATAAATTGCCTGGCATATATCGTCTGAATAACAGCAGATGGTACATCGATACTGAGAATCGTTACAAACATAGATACGTCAAAACTACAGGTGCCCTTCCGAGTTTTCGACTAAACATTCTCCCGTGTTTATAAGAGGTATGATATGAAATCCGGCTGGCTACATATTTTTATGGGAAATAACAAGGATATGTGTTTCCGATTGCGTCGAGTCTGACACTTTGAGGAAGGTGAGAGTGAAGGCTATGACTGATGAAGACGGCATTATCCATAACATGAGATATGTGATTTTAGTTGGGATTTCGAGATGATAACTAAGATGACCATTCATATTTAAACGAAACGAAATTAGTTGATTAAAATCTTAAGTTTCGGACCTGATGTGTAGATACCTGATCATGAGAGACATCAAAAGTCACTCGATGTTGGTGTTTCTTCGCATCGCTGTAGTTAATGTTTAAGGGGGTGTTTTTATTCGTTCTATGGTATTGTCTTTTAATATATAGCTATACTGGAGTTATTTGGGTTATAATGTTAAGGTTTTAGTAGATATATGTATATATTGATCATCAGTTAGAGGTATGCCCTAAAAATCTTCCGCATTTATCTTCGTAAGCGTATGGTAGTACTCAAGCCGCCCTAGGCCTGCCCAAATAAAATTACCTCACACTCTTGACGAGAGAACTGTGCTTCACGAGTAAAATGGTCTGATGGGGCTCATGACAAGAAAACCAATTTGTGTGACGGTATATCGAAGACTATTGACAACCGGCAAACATTTCTGGCAATGAGCTTACCGGTAAGCAAGCCGTGCCCCCGGTAACTGCCTACTGGACTATGAAAACCCAAAATTCTCTGTCAGACCCAACAAGTGCGCTACGCCCCAAGATAAATATTTAAGACTCATCCATCTAATTCCCTTGTTTGCCAGTGTGTGTGGGGCCTCTCACTCTCACCCACCGGCCTAGACACGAGTGAGTTTGGTAGATATCCCGTGTAGCGTTACCATGCGCTGCGTAGTCCCAAACATTATTTAAGATAAATTTTGTGGTAGGTCCTATTCCTTACCGATCGGATTCTGATTCGGCCATCTAAAGAATCATGATAGAGCCGCACATATTCTCTATATTCTCTTGTAACAGATTTGACCAATATATAGGCTTAATTGGACCCTCGCTAGATTCGGTTGAGCAACAACAAACCAGATGGATCCAGAGAAATCCGTAGCTCGTAGCACGCGTAATATTGATAGTAACAGTGGTAACGAATTCCCAGAAAACGCTCACAGATAGTGCTTACACCGGGGTTCCGGTAGGTGTGGTTGGCTGTCTCCTGGCTCATGCATGCACAGAAATTTGCACCCCCCATAGAAAGATAGATATCACTATCATTGGAATTGGTATTAATCCTTATGATATGATGGACTGCCCTATAAAATACGTATAGAATTTGGGGTATCTATACATTTGAGCTACTATCATTGACACATATATGCAAGAGAGAATTAAGCGGAATGCTGCGGTAGTCCGTACATTCGATGTAGACAGGACCATCAAACATTTATCCTCAAACTTCTGTAGTTTAGTTTTCCCTATGTATCTATGTCATGACCAACACCAACACATTTAATATTTTTTTTTAATCCCTATTATTTGCTCGTGATATATACGCGCACAATGAGCGAATCATGTAAGTGCAACACACCAGACTTAGAGTTCGATATGATCGGAGTAGCATTGATTTTATTGTTTAATTGATAACATTACTTTGTTCCTTGTCTTTCTTCTCCTCAAAGTATTTTGATAAGAGGTAGTAGTTTGGTTCTCTCACCTCTCCGCTTCGAGTCGTCCTCGCAACGGGTGATACGGCGTCAATTTCAAAACTATTTGGCAGAATAGGCAGTGTTAGCTCCGGTGATTTTCACCACTTATCAACTTCATAAAATAGGAGCATTACCCGATACGATGGTAGAATCGCTTTGCGCCCACGTTGTCAGAAAAACAAGTCAGCATAATCTTCGGCATCCCGACGGCTTTCCCATAATTCTCTGCAATATTCATAAGAAGTTTCCCTAGTCCCTTATTTTGGCTATCTGGGGTAAGTTGGATCTCATAGATGTATATCACAGGCTCTTTTTCTTCTTCTGTAATCATGAATGAGAGGAATCCAACTATTTTAACAGGGTCTTCATCATCGTCTTCCCAAGATTCCTGATGTTCTCTTTCGTTCGGTTCCTGGTCCCTTTTCTGGCCCTGTTCTTCTTGCTCTTGCACTTCACCGTCCAACGTTGCCGCAGTTTTCGTGCGCAAAATTAGATATCTCATTGCAGGGTGTTTCATTTCCTTCTTCTTCCGAACCGCGGACCATCCCATACTGCTTCTCTTGTATCTGGTAAAATATCAGCAATCAAATTGGTGCGCGCCATAAAGGGACTATCCGTACAATTCTTGTAAGTTATCTCTAACCAGCTCAAAACATCTTGTGAACACAACGTCAGACAATGAGGACGATGTCTCCAATGTAACAGAGTGCGTCTCGTTGCCAAGAGGCCCGGAGGGGAGATACAAGCTCCGCAAGGTTGAGAGAGGAAGTTTGTTATGGGGTTCTATTTTTGGCGGCGACATATTTGTATGGTCAATTGGATAGAATAGTTGTGGCTCTATGAGACGCGTTTCGGTGTTGTCTCAAGTGCCAAGGTTCGCCAAGGCCTCAATCTGGTGGACGTTAGGTAGGAATCTTAGGCGGATGTTGGAGATGAGCAGAGGGGCCACCCTCTACCAGATGATAGAGATAGAGGTTAATTAATTAATTATGTATGTATAGGAGGAAGCTCTGTTGACGTCACCTGTAGAAACGTGTCAGTATATTTGAAATTGAAATTAGGGTATGCGGAAGAACACCTATTCCTATAGCTAAGTAGATTTCGTCATAGTCTAGACTATGGTAATATTCCGCATAAGAACTACAAATATTAATCAAATAAAGTGATAGAGACAAAACTGGTTTCTCTGGAAGTTACATATTACTTGACTAGACCGCGAGTCCGAGTGAGAATTTATGTCTGGTTTTTTATCCATTTGGGGGGGGGGGGGTTATGGAAATTCATCGCTGTTCAATATTGCTCAGGCAAAATCTATCTTTCTGCCATAATTTGGCCATATTTCTGCTGTAGAAGCCACGTGAGCCACACGATTTTACGTGGAAGAAATATGGCCGAATAATGGATTACAGGGATGGACTAAAATGCTCTAATGGGATCAACCAGGAAAAGTCTCCAATGATGATACTTTTGTCTCATTAAGGCCCACCACTTATCATAATTAATAAGTCACATCTCAGGAGGGCATGGAAGCCTAGCCTTTTCCCGTGTGTTTAATTGACCATAACTATAAATAAAAGTCTACCTTAAAGGTAATCAGAGCATGGAATGAGATAAATACATCTGCAGAGTCAATTGCGGTGCATTCACGATTAGCATACAAATAACATGATGTGCAACTAGCGATATTTATTTATGTCTACCCCCCATTTTCACAGCGTTTTCGAATATGACTGATATTGCGTACACACAAAATCTCTCCAAGACTGTCTTTTTTATGGCATGAAATAGCGGTCGTGCCTGAAAACTTCGTGAAATGGGGAGTATGATTCAACTGAAAGAATGCGTCATGGTGGACTGCGAAGCTGGGGCATAATCCCGGTCACAGACCGCCCAGCTGCATGGGCCGGGATTATGTGTAGGTCGAGAAGACACTTCTTGGCGCGAGTGATCTTTTATGATTTGCATAGCTATCATTTTATCAATGATACAAAATTCGCCCAAAAGAATAATCAAGGTAACAAGAAGGAGGAAATTTAACGAGTTGGCAGCCATAGAATGGTGAAAGAGCGGACGACAGCCCAATATGTATGTACATGTAGTGGTCCACGCCGGCCCAAACGAATTTTTTTCTGTTACATAAATGTAAGTTAACCACGCTACACGCTACACGCTACACGCTACACGCTACACGCTACACGCTAAACTTGTGTCTTGAGGACAGCACATAAATGCCAGCACTGTAGATCCGCATGAAACTCAGGGCTGAAGGTTGCCCCCCTTGCACGAGGTTTTTACCACATTCCATCCAAGAAGAAAAATAGCCCACTATCCCTCAGAAGCCGCGTTTAAGAAGATTGGAAGAAATATTTCTTCTCGACATCTATACGTTTATGAAAAAATGGATAAAGTACCGCTACTTCTAGATGTCCGACCACCAACCCCGATTGAAGTTACAGATGGTGCAGTCGGCTCCATGATTCCAGTCCCAGAAGAGAACCCCACCATACTCGACATTCCTAGTACAAGGTTTGGATTTGGAGGTTTCGGTATGGCTAAGGGAGAAGCACTAGTGAGATTTTCTTCTGCTGGGGGTCCCCTCGATACCAGCCCAGGTGTTGGGTTCGGATTCGAAAGAAGATTATCGATAGAGAGTCCGCCACAGGGCCGCGGAGAGCAAGTTGGGAACGGTACAGAAACATTGGGTATCTCACCACGGAGAACTGTTCTCCTAAGCAGTCCTTGCAGGGGATATATATTGGGGGAAGAGGCTTATACTCTGAATCCGAGTGGGGAATCAGCGGGTGCTCATCTTAGAATAGTGGGCAGGGCCCATGCTGATATCAGCCAATTCCAGGATCTGCAGGGATCCGAGGCTGCTGGACCGGCTATAGAGAATTTTCAGAGGGCCTATTCCCCAACCAATCATTCTCAGAAAGGACTGTTGGGTAGTCACATGAATTTAGATTTCCTTGGGAAGAAACTGGAAATGCAGAATTACAGACCGGATTGTTTGACAGATGAAGAGGAGGTCGATAAACAGGAAGACCAACAGAAAAGTACATATAAGGATGATTTGGATGGCGACGATAATGATGATAGGGGGCGGAAGGAGGGGGTATTGGGTGGGAAGAATGGAGCTCTGAAGTCTCAAAAGAAACAAGATAGGTCTAAGGTAATATTTCTTTCTTGATGTAGTATCCGGAAAATCTCTGCGCATGGGCTAATTAAGAACATTCACAGCCGGAGTTTACAATGCCGAAGCAATTACCTAGCTCTACAAAGGTATATAAGCAAAGTGGAACCATTAAGGTGGATGATCATGACTTTGGGACAGAAGCCCCACGAGCTAGAAAGAGGAGCAAAACAGCCTTGCCTCCAGGGCCGCGCCAGGAAGGGCTCAAGATTTGTCTTGGGGAAGAAATTATCGACTTTGAGGACTACATACCTGTCTGTATTGTTTACGATGACTTTGGTAGGAAGATAATGGGCTATCGGCTTGATCAGTTCTAAAACGACGTATGTTTCCGAGGAGGATTTCGCGAGAAAGATCATAGTGTCTATCGTTCATTTCTAGAGTTTGAGATTTCAGGAAAGAATGCGCAGATATGTAACTGCACTCTCATTAGGAAGCTGTTCGACATCCTTTACCTTCATCTTTATAGCAGCTTGTTAGAACTAGACCATCAAGATAACGGGGATTCTTTAAAGGCGACCGTGGGACATTAGATCTTATAGCTATTCCCCTTCACAGTTTGCGACCTTTCATATATATCAGCGCAGTTTGGCGCGAGATTGAATAACACCTACTGCTGAATTAGACATGTTTACGAGTGATATTTCATGATAAATCACGTGCGTAATCATGTGTTATCACTCGATAGATCAGTCAATAATTCGTCTGAAAAACCCCCTACTTTAGCGAGTGGAGAAAGGCACACACACAGCTATCAACCAACTTGGACATAAACACTGTCTTCCCGATGCGTGCAAGGGATGAGGGGCAAACCTGGTTGTTTTTCTCTGAGAGAACTATTCATCTGTTGGTATATACATTGGAGGCTCAGGTCCCATGAGGTGTGGCACATTGAACGGGCGGCGAGAGGAATCGGTGGATTCCTTAGCCGGGATCTGCGTCGGGGCCAGTCGTCATTTAGTGACTAGTGGAGGGAGTGTACTTTATCTCGGGCTTATATACTATGTGTTGGTCTTGCATTCACGCTCCAGTGACTTTGATGGGACTAGAAGTGTGAAACATTTAAGGATCCCCATGAAGGCGCAGGAGTATAATACTACTATTACTGTGTAATGGTTATGTTTGCTCTCGTTTTCTCTCCTAGCCCGCCCCTCTGGCCCGGATTTACATGTAGGATCCACCAGCGACCAGACGATGACATACATTGTAAATTAGCCCCGACCGTCAGGCGGTTCTCCCACTACTACAAAAACCATGTAATTCTTTAACTTTCCAGGTGCTACATGCTGCAATGTTCACTGTAGATATTTACTAAGTATCGATTATAGTTTGCTACATCGATTGCATCAATGATTTTGCCTGTAGACGCGCTCACGGCGAGTAGTAAAATAAAATTGTGAGTTCAATAATGTGGATTGTTCAATTGCCCCACATTTATAGGTCACTTATTTTTATGAATTTAGCTGTTTATTATTGATGGGGACAAACCACAAATCCCCACTTCTCCCGCGCTCGCCACCCCCCCCCCCCTCCGGTGAGTGCGTCTAATTTTTTAACTGCAGCATGCATAAATTTGCTTACTGCCTCTACGGCTGTACAAATATCGTGCAAAAGACTATGTGGCCTATGCTGTTGAAAGTCGTGATATAACTAGCGGGAAACAAAAGTATTCCCAACAAACTGTTACTTTACAAGCTCAAAGATTTTAAAAAACCTAGCGACTCGAAAGAGGAAAAAGACCATGACCCGATGTTAAAAGTGCAACCATTCAGTCGTCAACGTAAAACCTTTCCCCAAAGAGAGGGGGAAGGGGGGAAAAAAGGGGGAGAAACAATCCATAAAAGCAAAATCCCGCCTAGATATTCGCGCTGTTCTATTTCATAAAATCTACTTTTTTATGACTAAGAAACCCGGTGATCTCAATCCCGATCGATATCATTTTTTGTCCATTTGTATTTTTATCTTCTGAAAGGTCTTGTAGGCATCCTCGGCTTTGTCCAGTTTTTAGCCTCAGACCAATCCATTTCTTCCACCTCCTTAAATGCGCCGTCCATCCATGTTTCACCACTATTTGCAAGTCCCGCTTCAACTCCATCTCTCCATCTCTCGCCAACCTGTCTTCCACCCTTTAAGTCCGCAGACCACCCAATTACTTTGCAGTCAAGGTTTCTGTCCAGGGTTACGACCGAGCTAAGACCATGGACACCAACGAAGTAACCCATTCCAACTTTTCTCACTGAGCACGGTGGATTTCTCGCAAACGCAACGGCTGTCTCCCGAATTTTTTCGAGCCAGCTTTTACGCAGCTGATACGCTATGCTAGGTCCACCAGATGCGGGGGGATCTCTCCTAGAAGGTCGAAGAATCTCATCTGCTATACGGAGGTCCATAGAGGCAACGTGTTTCTCCATCGATGAAGGCATGGAGATAAGAATATTAACATACAATTCCTTAAGTTGCTTTGCATCTGCAAATATCCGTGCGACTTCTTCAGCAGCGACCCATTCAGGTTCACGCCTCAATTCCCCACCCCAATCATCGTCCTCGAAATCGCTATCTATGAGCGCTGGAGGAGGTGGAGGGGGAACTAGGTAGTTGTCAGGCGATGGTGGTAGCTGAGGGGGGGACGGCGATGATTCATACTCCAGAAGCGCCTCATCACCCCATATTGGTGGAAGTGGCCCCATTCCTGGTGCCGCCCTGCCTCTACGATATCCAACCGGTCTTGGACGCCATCGGATGCGCAGTTTCTCCAGGAGTGGAATACAGGCAACAAGCTCACGAGCCTCGTCTTGTGAGATGACACCTATGACACCTTCGATACGAAGGTTCTTCATCTTCGGACAACGGCGTAAATTGCGGATACCCATCATCATCTTACCTACAGGGAGGTGAAACATTCTCCACTCAAGTGTTTCAAGCTGTTTCAAATGCCTCAAGAGTAGGTTAAACCTTTTGAGACTTAGACGTACACGGTGCAAACTATCCGGCGCTGTCCTTGAGACCTCCTCGTCGTATCCATGCGCGATACTAAGGGAAGTTACCGTGCGACCAAGATGCGTCGCAACCCGAGCAAATATGGGATCTTCTAACGGAAGATGACGATTGAGAATCCAGCCATTCCAACCCAGATGTTTGATCTCCTTGTGGCGTAAGAAGAAGCGTTCGAATGGGGCCGAAGAGAGCCATATTTCGGGCGTACGATCGTGCAGATATGTGCCACAGGAACGGATGGTGACATTTGTGAGATTTCTTAGAGTTAATGGGTGCTCCTCCACAGAACAAGTCTCGTCACCAGTAATTTCCCAAATAAGAGTAGAGTCGACTAGGGCTTCGGGGAGAAATTGACACCCCTTGACCTTTAATTCCTCTAAGTTATTGCAACGTTGAAGAAATATGACCACCTTTTCCAAAGCTCTGGTTTCCCCCCGAGTTATCTTTGCTCTGAACCTGAAACGCCTCCTTCTCCTTCGTTCACGATCTCTACTAGCCTGTACTCTATCTGATGGTCTAGGGGCTGGTATTCGGACAGGAGGTTCCATCCCAGCTAAATCTCTCTGAGGCTGGAGATGATACCCACACCTGAAAAAGAGGATACGTTTAAGTGACGGCAGGTAAAAGTCGTTTTCTGGAGGCCTTTTCGCCTTGATTTTGATTTTGAGCCCGAGCCGCTGCGGTTCAGAGAGACTCTGAGAGTCAAGCAAGTAAGAACGGAGGTTCAATTGTTCATCAGTGGCTCGCGTCAGAGAATCTCTGTTTCCTTCGCCTTTTGGCCTTCTATCACCTCTCACAATTAACCCATCCTCGCGTTTTCCGAACCCACGAGAGAATTGCAGCAACCGTAGATTAGTGTTGATAATACTCAAACTCTCGAGCTTAGGGCTCCATTTGAGGAGTCCAAGTAAGGCGTTGGCAATTCTTTCATCCCCCGAGTTAAGTTTGAGGGTCTCAACACATGTACATTGCCTAACAGCCTTTCGCACCAGCTGGACAAGCTTTTCGAGCGTTCTGAAACGCTGATCTAGCATTGGGCGTGTGTCGGTAAGATCGGAAAAGACCTTACCGGCTTCGTTATGGTTGGGAAACGAAGTGTATGAAGAGGCTTGGTAATCTATGTGCCGAACGTGTTTTGCAAGATGTGGATTGCTATGGGGTTACTTGTTAGATAAACCATTTCAGCGGTTGAGGGGAGGATGGATATACCAAATAGCTCTAATAATCCCCATGCTCCAAGGCATGACGACCAGTGCTGGTCCACCAATCGGGAATGAGCCACCCTGTTTTCCATCGGGATAAAAGTCTTCCTCGTCATTGTATCCAGCATCGTCATCCTCTTCTTGTTCTGAATGACAATCATGCCTTAACCCATGTCCATATCTCATTGTCCATGCAGCACTCGGAGGGCGAATAGGTCTATGACCATGAGCATATAGTGGTTCATAGATTCTGGGTATCTCGTAAGGGTTTTCTGTGCCAAGGCTTTTCACTTTCTTCTCTTGCTTTTTCTTCCACAATCTCTTTCGACGCCCAACCTCGATCCAATAATCCTCTACATAGTCGCCAAAAGAAACCTTTCTATATATTATGGGGGTAGCAATATAATTCCAACGGCGACAAACGAGAGCATGTGAGGATGCAAGGTGTGGAGGGCGGAAATAAGAGAATATTTGGTGAAGAAGCTCTGTGGGAAGCTTTGTAATTGGCCCTTCAGCACTCGTCCCAGAAGATCCAGGGTTAGCCTGTGTATGTAACGGCCCATCCTTCCTTGTCTTGCCCATGCGTAGGTTCCGTAAACGGTTCACTTCAGACAAGGTTTCACGACGTAACCCTCCTCCACCAGTTATCTCTCCCTTCCTTCGTTGAAGGACAGCCTCAACTGCAGCTTCCAGTACCAAGATCTCTGAATCTGCTTGTGCCATCTCCCATCGGTACCTAAATCGGCTTTGGCAGTAAGTCACCCATCGTTTCTCAAGCTCTGGATCCGAGTTCTTGTTTTTGCGTTTCCTATGTCCAGCGGCCTTCTCTTTTCCCTTGCCTTTTAAGATCTTTGAAGGCTGTTTGTATGAAGGTAGAGGTGAACAAATCTGGTTTGTTGGATCGTTTAAGGCCTGTAAAGAATATTTGGCACCACCGGCCTGATGAGGTGTGTATAAAGGTTGATAGAAAGAGACTATCGAAGGTGGTGGGGTGGGGAATACGCTGTAGGATGACGGAAGTGGTGGGGGGAGGTCCGAAGCAATATATTGATGGAATAAAGGTTGACTAGAACCGTTAAAGCTTCGGGGTTCGGCCTCTGGTTCATCAACTTCCTTTGCTTTCCCCTTTCCTTTATAACTACTCTCTTTGGAAGCTCCCGGGAGCTCAGTATCGTCCGATTCCGTATCGTCAGTAACAAAGTCCTCCGTGAAGATATCGCCAACGCCAAACTTTCCCTCATGCTCAAGAAAGGATGTTAGGCGGTCCACATAGCGGATTTTGTCCCTCAGTGTTTCGACGTGCTGTCTTTGACGCTCGAATAAGACGAGGTCGGTTAGATTTAGAAGCTCGTCGTCTGTTAGATCCCGTAGGACAGGAAATACCGGACGGTATTCACGGGGAATATCTAGAGGGGTACTTGAGCGAGGTGGATAAGACAAAAAGCAAGGTGGGGGAAGAGGTGGGGGTGGTGGGTAGAGATTATATGTGTATTCCAGGTCGTCGCTGAACTGGTTATTATTTAGGTCTGCCATGATGGCGGCTGTAGATGAAAGGAAAGGGAGAAGAGACTTCAACTACTATGAGAATTGTTGTCCAGGGTCTCGGTGGGGTGGAGCTTCAATGGAGAAATAAGCTCGGAAGAGGAAAATGGTTGTTATGTGTGTTGGTAGACCTGCATGGTAAGGTAGAAATACAGCCATAGTGATAGGATATGCTTACGCAAAGGGTAAAGTGTGATCTACCTTATTACTTGGCGTGCGTACACATACGGCAGGGTACATGTGAATCTTAAAAATACTCCACTCATGTAGGTACATGTATGCGTGGTATTACATAAACTTACTACGCTGCTGAATGATCCGGCGTTTATAGGTGTGGAATATATTCTTTACACAGCAGATAACACATCATATGATATGAGCTTTGATACGAGCTTAGGAGAGAGTGGTAGCTGTATGTACTCTTTGAAAAAAAAAAAAAAAAAAAAGAATTGATTTTTTTGTAGCTAGATCATGACCTGGATCCTCAGTGCGACCTTCCGAATTTAACTTCTCGAATGAACAGGTGGTACGATGTCAGTCAATTGTCTGACAATCAAAAGGAATGAATTCAATCCCATCTGATTTGCGAGAGGGCCCCCTAGGTTATCTTGTGAATGTCAATTTTACCGAGCTCTCGGGAGTGAGGGTAAGTTTGATTATACGGGATAGTTGTCATAGACATATCGAGTCAGACTCCATGATGAAGGAATTCAAACCATGCATGGCAGAGTAACCAACCGCAACTTCATGATAATCCAATGTGCGATCAAACATCCAAATACTTCATGGGATTGTTTTGTAAGACTTAATCTAACTCTTTACAAACCGTAGCGCATATTCATAACTTTAACGAAGGGATGGTGGTTAATCCAACTTAGTCACACGTAGTTCGACTGTAATCTCGCAACTACAGGTAGCTGGCTGGTACTTACTGTTATTAACGGCTGCAATATTTAGGCTTTCCAACGTAATAATTCTTCATAAAATATCAATTGATCGAATGATTTTCGATAATTTGGAACGTAACGTGTCTCATACACCAACAACAGTGGCCTGCTCCTACTGTTCATATTTCTCACTTCCCTTATACCTGCGAACGGGAAATTCGAAAATCGATGTAGCACCAAAATACACACAAGGGATCGAAGGCCCTGACTCAGGTAATTGCGCCGGCAGGCATATGCAGAATTCCGGTACGTGGTACGTATTCAGTACTTATACTTGCACGATTATAAAACCATACCTTATTTTAGCAGATTATATAGCCGCTATTAATTCAATAAGCTTTTTTCATTCTCGCAGGAGCCGGGACTAACTGAAGGTCGGGAAAAGCGGAAGCAATCGACAACGGGGTGGGGTCAACCATAAATTGTCATCTGCTGTGTCTTAGATAGAAATGCGTATTCTGGGCGCCGAAGCTCTATATAAGAATATGTAGTAATCAATAAAAGATTCTAATAGTCTTCCTTACTCCTTATAATTAGGGGTAATATAACTGAACTTATAAGAATACTGATTTCCTGACTACCACGCCCTTATGTCGAGGGTCAATCGCGAATAATAACGTCATCTATAAAATATCAACCACTCCTCTTAATCATATCTAAAAGTATCTCAAATATGCTTTTTGAATTAATAGTTCCAACCTATGGTCATCTAACGACTTTTGCTAAGTCTCCGACTAATAGAGGAACCGGTGATAGAGTAACTTACATAGTACGCATCATATTCCCAACCCTAAATCACACTCTCAACCCATAGACAGCTTACTGGTATGTAGGGTCATCCTGAAGTCCTGGCGTTTGTTAAAAACAGTTGTTTTTAGACTATCCTGGTAAAGCCTACTGACAGGGTTTAGTTGCAAATGAAACTAAACGCTCTCACAACCTTTTAAGGCATGGTTGCGTGGCCTAATGGTTAAGGCGCTGGTTTTCGGCATGGTCTATCACCAGAGATTGGGGGTTCGAGTCCTCCCGTGATCGGTTCTCTTTTGCTTGAATCGGTTCTTGTTTTGGGTTTGTAGCATTTCGCTCAGCTTTGGGGTTCTACATGCGGATGGATTGGGTGGCCGGATTTGTAGATATAGATACTCGGGTTGGCCGGACTTAGTTAAAATCAGGAGTTTGGATATTCAACAAGCTTATGCCATGATCAGACGCCATCAAAATTTGCTATGAAAATCAAGGAGCACATCCTAGTCACATTAATGACACTTCTGAACTAGTACTAATTTCTTGTTTTATTGTTTAGGCGCAGGCGCCTCTTGATGGAACAAAAAACCTTATATGTTGAAAACCGCTCTTTTTGTTGTGAAGGGGGCCGGGGTATCGATATAAATTATGATTATTGACAAGAAATTTAGGAAAAATTAGACACAGTAGGTAAATTGAGACTAGACCGGGCCTCTACCCTAACCGGTATATGGTGTGTATGTAGTTTATAGTTAAAATTCAGCCAGACTCCCCGACGCCGACGGGATTCCTTCGATGAGGCAGAGGAATCGCCCCGGCCGCACTAGTTCCAGGTGCAAACAGAGGCGACTTCCCAGTAGCCATGGACCTATTACAAATCTCTTGATATCTCCTCACCTCACCAACATCTACGCCACTAATACCAGTAATGTAGTAGTCCAGCTTACGCTTGAGCATCAAGCGAGCTGGCAATGAGTGCCACAATAGCTCAAAGTCCACATTGTGACGGTGAATGGCGTCATTGTACTGCGCAAACTTATACGCCTTTGTCGCTGCGGAATGTTAGTCAGGGTTGAGTGTTTAGGTTTGATGGCACTTGAGAGAGGTGAGGAGGAGGTACATGTAGATTTTGGGATGGCGTGAATCTGTAAACCGGGGATCTTTACAAGTGACTGGAAGCACGGCTTGTCTACGCGAAGGTCTTCGCCTGTGTGCATGGTGTACCAGTCCTAAACACGTATCGTCAGTAGACAAATATTTGGTTGCCCCAGAGTCATACTATCTATGCAACCACTCACGTAGAACGAAACCGGGCGAATTCTCTGCTGCGGATCATTGTTATAGAAATTCCTCAGATAGCCCTCGACATCAAAATCCTCTGCAAGGTCTATCTTGGGAGCCCACATAGGGGTAATATTTACTCCAAGGGCGGCTTTGAAAACGGCGACTTCACCGGGCGTCCAGGAGCCGCTGGGACGTTCAAAGAAGAACCTAAAATCATGGCTGGGGCGGATATTCCAGTAGTAATAGCCCGGGGCATTCGCGGTGGGGCCTGTGGCAATATGTTGGAGTGGCACTATTACTAGGAAGATTTTAACTGGAGGGGAGTTAGTAGGCCATATATATTTTCTATACATGCATCTATGCAGTGATAGAGTAGGTAGGGAAAATACGGAAGTATTCCTGGATTATTGAGGCGACGAGTGGGTTCTCGTTAGTTGCGGCTACGGCAATGGTGCCAGCTGCGGTGTTGGCATCAACAACGGGGTCAATGATTGTTGTGGGGTGAACCAACTCGCAAACGTTAATCGTTGAACTGGAAGCCTCAGACATCTCGGCAGCACCAATTCTGCCAGCAATGGGCGAGGGTTCCCACTCTGCGGGCCGAACCGAACCGCCAGGAGTAGAATTATCAATAATGACTTTGCCTTTGCCTTTATCCTCGGTAGTCAGTAAGTGCTGGGTTATGTCAGGGTCAGTGATGGTACTGTCGCTATCACGGTCGTTTGGAGCATTGATATCGTTAGTAGTGGCACTTTCCTCTTCGCCCTCATTGTCGTCGTCCTCAATTGTAATGACGTCGTTATTGGCGGCAGCAGCTATAACTTGGGCTCTGCAATCAATGAAGCCGTCGGAGTCCCCGTCGGAATCCCCAGGCCCCATGATAACATCAGAGCCGATGGAATCATCGGAGCTAGAAGAGCTAGTGGATGCAGAGCGAGCGCGAAGGATAAAGGCTGGCGGGTCAATGATATATAATTCCCTCGTCACCGCCTCGGGCGCCGTCTTTGATTGATTTGATGGGTCAGGCATTTTGGTTGAAAGAAAAGAGGGAATCGCAGGTATAAGGAAATGGAATGGAGAAAATATGTTGGGAGCTGGAGATATGGGAATTTAGTGTTTATGTACGTACTTCTGGGGACACTCATGAGGGCAGGGGAGGGGCGGGGGCTAGTCTTACATTTTTGGAAAACTGTGAAAAGAGAAGGGGCTCTTTAAGATTGGGACTGCTGCGTGGGCAGGAGGAATATTGTTTTCTCTCTTGACGTATGGCTTCTTATAACTTACATATATGTATGTAGTCTGGGTAACTCTTTTTTTTCCCCACACTCTCCCACGATTTTTCAACATGGACAGGCAGGGTATACACCCCAGACAGTCACAGTTCCTGCTATTATTCCCCTTTGTAAGAGAGAAGATGCCCCTCAACCTAATCATCACTGCTAGATATCCCACCACAAACGCAAAAAAATGACCCAACACCTCCTTCTCACCCGTGAACTTGTTCACAAATACCTCCGTATGTGCACCCCTTCTCTCCTTCTTTTCTCCAACTAACTCTTCCATTAGTGACAAACCTCGGCCTTCTCATTCTCCCCAAGTTCGTCAATCTTGAGGAAATCCCCGGTACCCTTACTTGGTCCATCGCTTCCGACCCCGAAATCGCTTTTGCGCGTACCGCCAAAATGGATGCGTGGAGTCCTCTACAGCATGTTCGCTTTCTCTCTGCCCTTGGAAAAACAATCAAGCCTGTTCTCTCCCCCGAAATCTTCAAGCTCTCGGGGATTGATAAGCTCGGCCGTGAATGTACGTTGCCCCGAGCAATGGTTAATCCATATATCATATATGAACCGCGTAAGGTATTAACGTTTGCGTAGTCTTGCCACTGCCAGAACTCGAGGAGCGCGTCAAGATTTCGAATGCCAAGGCCAAAGGCATAAAGCGTAGGCAGGCGATGGTAGATTTCTGGAATGAGGACACCATCAAACAGATTAAGCGGCTGAAGGCGCTTGGTGCTGGGGAGATCGTGAGGGGGCGTATGCAGATGGAAGCGAACAAGTGGAACCAGGAGACCTATGGACTAGGGTTGCTCAACGATATTCCCAACAATATTCCCAATGAACTTAACTCTTTTGGCTATTATGGACCTAGTAATGGTGAAGAGGATGTGAGAATGAGTGGGTAATTTTCTACTATTTCTTTTGTCATAGAGCAGATGTTTCTTCATCTTCTGTTAGTAGTCAACGGCCGTTTTCCCGCAGCTGCTGAATGAAATAAAACCAATTGGACCTGAAGATCGATGAGGTTGTTTTTGAGAAGCTGATGAATTGAGGTTGAATTGAATGACGTGACGTTGGAAAATGCCAAGTACCGAGTGATTTTATATGACTAGGAATCTAATTAACTTGGCCTTCTTTCGGCAAGTGTAGTAATCGCGCAGTAGCTTTGATTTAGCTTGACCGGGGTCTAATGTTTATTCTCAAAAAGGGAAAGCTGCTTGAGACGTACTTATATAGAACCCGGTCTTTTCTTTTACTAATATTATCGTATGTATGTATGTAAGTTGTTCCAGGCATTATGTATGTACTGTTCTTTATTAACAAATATATTCATATATATTAGAACGTACCGTACCCGTTTAAACTTTATCCCTATACCAAAACTATATATAACTCTCAATTCACACTTGCACTCCTGTTCAGAGGAAGTACGGAATCCGCCTACTCCCTCCAGCTCTTCCGCCCGTTGTTAGTTTCAATGATAAGTCAAAAATAAAGAGTCTTTGGGTTTGTTTTTTTACAAATCAAGTTCTGAGGATCATTCTCAATAAAGAGACAAAAACAACAAAAAATAATAGAGCGTGTATAATCCAATGTTTACCATAGATCCATCGCAATATATCTATATGGGATATCTTCCATGGGTTAGACATTTCATCAAGGCAAAGAGCGTGCAGTGACTTTCTACCAGGGAGGTGCTGAACCAGCAAAATATGATGTACCGGCTTTCTTTTAAGTTTGGTGGCTTGTTTCAACTTTCGGACCGTCAGATCTTGTGTATATGATGCGTATATGACTAGCAATAGGCTATGTATACATGTACTCCGGTATCAAGGGTAAGTGAGTAGAACTATATGCTTAGGGAAACTTAAACATATGACCGATAAAGATATTTGGGAGTTAATCTGGAAAGGCCTAAGTTAGTCTCACGGGAGGATTGTTGAGGAGATCTCCCCCTTACGTTATTATGAGCGTATAGCGCTACATATATATGTAACTAAGTCTCCTCCCCAGAGGTGTGGTCATGTGTTTGGGTCAGGGAACGAGATTACATACATGTAAGTAAGTACATGGGGTGTCTGGATCTGTTTTATCACTCAGACGGATGAAACTTGTCAAATTCGCGGCCTGGACCGTGCACAACATAGTAAAGGAATTATATTACTTATTACAGT
The DNA here is from genome assembly GCA_024713595.1 of Morchella rufobrunnea. Lineage (NCBI taxonomy): Eukaryota > Fungi > Ascomycota > Pezizomycetes > Pezizales > Morchellaceae > Morchella > Morchella rufobrunnea. Next base: position 433,721 of record JAMGYT010000002.1, on the reverse strand, counting down.
AAATAGCAACAACAAAACCAATCAAGAATTTCCAACAATTGCCACACTAGGTTGGTATCAGCTGAAAGAGGGAAGTCACGAATTTGACAAGATCCATCCGTCTGAGTGATACCGCCGTATAAATAAAGTACTGGTACATGTATATTATGATTAAGATCAATGAAGTAATATAGAGACACCAATTCACTTTTCCGTAGGCATACATGTATGCAATAGTCTTACGTGCTAAATGACAAGGTTTAAACTACATGTATTCATATATGTAAATAGAAGTGACGCTTCTATACGCGCTGAGAGGCACTCTATCTTATTATTCTATTTTTGTTTACCCCTCAATGAAACAATTGCCAATATCACTGATATCATACTGCAGCTGATATTGCCGATGCCGCCGATAGTGGTGATGATGCATGTGGAGATATACTAAACACCTGTACTAATCGTGTGAAACTTGGCTGAAAAGAAAGATGGAGGGAGAATTCCACATACATGTCGGTACTTACATGTACACATCTAGGTCCATGTACGATGACCCAGTCGTTGATGACCCAGTCGTTGATGACCCAGTCGTTGATGACTTCATGTAACGTAAATTTCAATCAGGCCTTATGCCCATCAATGTTTGGTTCGCAGCTGTACTTAGGGCCCGTTCGGTTGACACGAGAATCTATACAATCCATGGATTGGGCCCTAATAAAATAATGGATTGCAACCAAATCAGTGCCAACCGAACGGGCCCTTAGTATCTGCCCATCCCTACGTCCAATGTGCAGCCTTGGGTTGTGCTGCACCCGGTACATGTATGCACATACATATTTTTTCACTCATTTTCTTCACTACAGTTCTACGCGCCAATGAGTCGTGTAGTGGTATCATTTTTATCATTTTGCGATATAGATCTTTCTATAAAGTACTTGAGCTCGCTTACATGTACTACGTAAGTCCTTGCGGGTACGTCTAATGTAAGTACTGGCGGATACATTACCCCATATTGGGTGTATGTACTGGAACAATGGATTGTGCGAAAAGCAAAGGTGGCGTGATAATCTGCCCTAAGCGAGGATTGGACGCCGCCTCGTCTTAACATCAGTTGGCTCTCTGGCTTTGTCTTGCATCATCCGTTGGAACACTCCCATCTTCTGCAATGTGCCGCAAGCCTGCAGGGCATTCCGAGCTTTCCATCCTTCAAGCATTTCGAGCTGATGAGCGCCTGGAAGCTGACAATACTAGTATGAATGCAACACAATGCAGAGAATCACATCATATCACTCGATAATAAACTAATATTGGTATTATTGATTACTTCACTTAATTGTGCGTTTCCCTGAGTTCTTAAGACCTAACAAGACTATATAGCTGACACTACTTTCAGAGTTATCTCGTGGTTGGTTATTCTCGGCGGATCCTAAGGATTAGTATTGGAAGAGATCCTAAATCTATTGATATTCAGATCCGCTGTAGGTTACTAGAAAAAGCAAGCCGAAATGCTACAGATCGTATCATTGACAACTCAGTTCTTGGTCCCCTTCAGAGCCCAATGGTTGTATGAATTGGCAGGAGAGTGGATCCAAGAAGCGGATGAAATGATCGCAGTCGATTATTCCTGTAAAAGTGCCTGCTATAAACCTCGTAGCCCTATAAGAGCGCAGGTTTTCTCTGACTATAGGGGTACGCTGTCTATATACAAAGATACCGATTTCCGCCCCCGAGCATAATTTATAGAAGTTGACAGTGATATGTCTGAAGCTACATACATGGAGTCTGCGGTAATATCCCCGCTCCAAAAGCCATCCTTTTAGAATTCCAAATTTCCAGGGTCTGAACCACACCTAAGAGAGGAGAAAAGCAATATCCGTTACGAGACAAAGTCGTCTATTGATTTCTCGGCGTATAACATTCTTGGAGAAAAGATTCGAACGTACATTTTTTACTCTCTAGCCTTCTCCGCAGATATTTAGAGGGTTAGAATGTGGATCGAGACTTTGGAGAAACCTGTTAACCGAGGGAAATCAGACAACCCAGATGGAAGGGCGGCCCCTACCTACTTTTATTAGCCAAGACCTGTTATATTTGCAAGGCAGGTGGTGGGTGATCCGTCTAGATGTGGGTTGGGGTCTCAAATACAACAGACTTTACTCTATGCGTACGTACTCGCAATTTTTAAGCGTTTTCGGACGCAACTGCTATTGCATGCCATACAAAAGATAGCCTTGGCGTGTTTTTTCTATGTATGCAATAGCAGTTGCGTCCGGAAACGCTTGAAAATTGCGAGTAGAGGACCTTGGGCTGTTCTATTGGCTTATAATTTTCCCGGCCAACCCGAAATCGAGTTAGCTGCCGGTACGAGGAGGACGATCTAATGATGCACAGCCAAAATCATAACTTCATTGGTTAAGTCCCGGGGAAGATCAAGAAAGAGGGGCAGAACGCTCCCCTATTTCTACCAGACTCCTACGCTCAGATAATATATGGGCGGCGGTATGTATCCTTGCCATGGAACCCAAATTACTCTATGTTCAAACTTTCCCGCTAATTTCCTCGTGTAAGAAATAATTATTAGGGAGACTGGTGACCAGGGACAGTTCCCTCCCGTGGATAACAAATCTATCTTAGAAATTCAACAACTTTAGTTGGCAACTCTCAGCCAGACCTGGGTAAGCGTTGCAGGGACAGGTCACAACCAGTCACTCGAGCCCGGTATAAATGTATACAAGTGGATTATAAAACATTGAAGCTCGTATTACATACATGCACGTACGTCGCGCTTTACGCAGCTCGAAACCTCTCCTTCCAGCAGATATAGCAGTACATATGAATACGCAACTAGTTATATTCCAAATAACGTAACAACTGAATCGAAGCTTCTGATCGATACCTAGACAACTCTTGCCCGGCATCATCATACAAAGTGATCGTTTTGGATGTATGATCTACAATTACTGGAACTCGGGTTTCTGTCTATATTTGAATTTTATGTTTTTTTTTTTTTTTTTTTTTTTTGGGGGGGGGGGGGTGCGTCGATATCACCATTACACCATTGATGGCAGGTTTCAATCAATATATTCGTGCCACAAGATCGACATGATACGGTGTAGGGGTATCCTGACATACCCGAGAACAGGCAAGCTCCTCAAACTAGACATTATTTTATATTTTACAAGTGCATACCATTCTTCAAAATCAAGTCTATAGGCATGACCGGCCTGGCAAAGTGCTACATGTAGTGTCATCACGGTGAAATGTACACACATAATACCGACATACACATGTGCTCTACTTTAGATACTCTACTCAAACGCGGCTTCACTTGATAATGAATACCTTGTCGGGCCATATATTGAATGAGTGACACTGTAAGCAGACACTGACAAGGTATTAGCCCGGACCTGCTACTGCCTTTCCTCGTACCTCGTGTCAGGGCATAGGGGTGGGGGCACCTCCTTACACATCTTCGCGACGTCAAGATCCACATAATATCCACATACTCCAGTCGATATGTACTTCACCACAAGGTGGTTTACCAGATAGATCATGGAACAAAAGCCTTTCTTAGCCGCACACAAATTAGCTGTGAACTGACAAACAGATGTAACCGCGTTACTGGCCCCATTGGAAACTCGTAGAGTTGAGTAATCATGTTCGTTGGCTAAGTCAACACTAAACCTTCCTCAAGAAAGGACCCTAACAGATTTTATTGAATTGATGATTGATGTTCACAAGGATTACAATATTAGTTAGCTTATTTCAGAGGCCGAAGGCATCAGTTTCCCCGTTGCCGACTAAGCCGCAAAAAAAAAAAAAAAAAATTAAAAAAAAAAAAAATAATTGAAGGGCGGATAAACAAATTGGAGAGAATCCGGCCAATAATTTTCATAGCTTGTTGGTAAAAGGAGATATAGATAGCTGCCTTTCTCGGATAATTTGTAATATTCAACGCTAGGAAACTATTGTATGGCCAAAGCCGGGTCTGTGTGTACAGATGAGTAGATAATCATTCCGCCTGTAATCAACTCCCTCTCCGAATCAAACACGGAGACGTATGGTTTTGCGAGAGAGTGAGATGTTCGTAAGGAGAGAGAAGCACCCAAGGATATGAGAAGGGTAAGTACAAAGTAGGTAGTACACTAACTACATGTATGATATATATCTGATATGGTGCATCAATATTCACAATTGGTGAGGAGGGGCGGTATATGGCCGCTGAAGTGTCAAGTCTTTGTTCGAAGCTGCCGTTGAAGATGGATGACGGTTGTGTCTTTGTTCGTCTCGAGTAATACCAGCTAGATTCAATATCAGTAATTTATCTCATATGCCTCGACGCATCCCCACGAGAAAAAAAAAAAAAAAAAAAAAAAAAAAAACCATACAGATTTTACTCATATTACTCATATTACTTTCGTCATCTGTAGTTCGAAATCGGCTGAAGTCTGTCGATAGGTGCCAAAACCTCAGAGTTCTGTTGTTCCACCTCGATTCACCTGGATGCCGTGGTGATGATTGGCTTGCTGCCTCACGCTCTAACATTGCCCATGCTATGTAACCTTGCTGTTTATAGTTAGCGTGACAAACCTCCAAGGTTTAAGAATTACCAAATGAGTATTCAACTTACGCCTAAAGGTTGTGGAAGAGAGTTCGGATCATGTACGTAGTATACCCCATTCACCAACTGAAATTTTGGTCAGTATAGACATTTTCTAATATCTGACTAAGAGAGGCTTACTGTACGGGGGCGCTCTGGCTGCGATCTTGATTGTTCTGATACTAATGCGTAGCTAGCGGGATTTGTACTTTCGGGGTTCTGGGTGCCGATATTTCTTGGGCGGTATCTTATATCACTATTTGGCTGGCTATCTTCGTCTGCCTGAGATGATAATATGAAGCTATTGGGAATAGTGGTGGTGTTGGTGGTGGATTGTAAGGTAGGTCCGTTTCCTGCGTTGGTAGTATCCACAATAGGGCTACCGCCTCTAGAAGGATTTTTTCTTTGGGGTCGTTTCTTCGACCGCCTTCCCCAGCCTATATATACTGCAATCATCAGCTCTTGTTTTCTTATACGTGCCTTGCTGACTTCTGAGATGATGACCAGAGATATTGGGCTTGTAAAAGAATCAAACAAGCGGTCGGGGGAATCCAAGACGGTCGCTCTTAAGAACTAGTGAAAGGTATTTTATACTACCGGTCATGGATTAATATAAGCCTTCAGAGAAAGCATATGTACTCAAAACAATTGGAAAGTTTCGGGCAGAGCAGTAAGCAGATAAATTCCCGCTGGAGAAGTTGTTGAGGGGGGGGAAAGAATTTGTGTATTGGAGTTAGAAGAGAGTGCGGATCACGTAGGATATTGCTTCCTAGTTTTAAAAGGTTGGGGCTGTTGAACATAATAATATGAAAGTCCCACCCACCTTACTCCGGCCAGGCAAACTAGCTGCATGTCTCAGCAACAGGGATACATACCTACCACTGCATGTCAAGACTAGAAATTCCGGTGGTGATATGTATGCAATGTGAGGAGCAACGGACCTCTCCAGTGGAGTAGAAGAAGGGTTGGCGGGGTCTGACAGGAACGTTATAATGATGAGGCGAACTAATGCAGCTGACTATTTCTGGTCGATATTCAAGACCCCGGGCTGGGACCCGACTGCCCGGATCGACCAAGTGTGCAACAATATTTACTTGTGTAGAGGAAAATGTATGTACGACATTTGAGATAGATATTTCCATTGGTACCGGTTTCAGCAAGTCAGATATTCATATACTGCGTATGCCCATGTAAATCCACTCTACGGGTTCAGGGACGCCAGATTAGTGTTTTTTTTTTTTTTGCTATACCTTTATTCTAGTCTAATTGCGACCTATAACTTTGTCTAGGGGGCTCTGGTCCTGGACAGAGGGCCAAATGAATTGTTCAGATGGTATATGCAGTTAAGTTCATAGCCAATTGTATATAAATGGACAACAAGGGGGAGACATGCAAGAGGGCTTGCGAGTAGGAATTGAAATTTGAAGTTCACCTCATTTGACTGGCGCAAGTTCCTCCAGTTCAACCGAGTGCGTACTGAGATCTTGAGAGTAGAATATTGGATACAATATATCAGCCCACCTTATATGTGGGCAATATCATAGACAGTTCGAGAGTGCGTGTTTTAGATGTAGGTAGTGCTCTGGCCGGATTTATTTTGCAAGCAGCTAAGGTAATTATGCATGCGGCATCCCGGGCTCCCCAGGTAAAGGAAATGTAAAACTGACATACACGCAGCGGAACGTTTCTCGCTTAAACCAAGTTCCCGGACCTCTCGAATGATGGGGCGGGTAAAAACACTTCCAATGTCTTAAAAGCTACAGGAAATGGTAGAGATATTAAACTTGAAGAATGTCCAAGGACGCCACTTCCGCGAGGAGGCATTTCCTGGATAGCCTTGCAACTTGTACACTTGTAGACGGGTTGCATATATTCACAGAGGTTATAAGATCATGTCTCCACTCATGTATACATACATATGTACTTTTGGACAAAGTAGGCCATCCTGATGACCGGAACAAGCCAGCTTCTGCAGAATATGCACAAAAGAATAATCATGGACGGTGTATTGGATACAAGAAAAGAAACCAAGGCCTCTTCTCTTACACACGACAGCAAGCGTGTTCTCTAGTCACTTGTCCATAATAAATGTATGTGTCTCTTCTCCCATGCCTAACAAGGTTTTCAGCTATGCCTTCTGGTACACGTAACGCAATGCTAAACCACAAATGTATGTATGTAGGTACATGTTGTCTATGGTAGTACCACATCATGTACTGTGTGTTTTAAAGTATGTAAATCTGGTAGCTATTAGCAATACTTGCAATCCCTCTTCACTACATGTAAATACACGCTTGCCGCTCATAGATTGGGTTGTATCAATTCAAAACACCATCACCAATTTAAAAAGGCCCGTGGATAATACACCGCATTTCTTCCCCCCCCCCCCTCCCCAAGGTATAGAATGCACTAAACTAGATACGTCGACGATCTAGAGGCTGTATTATGCATTGAAAATTACTACCGCGGACTGCATGAAAAACCAGGGTGCCAGAGCTTCGAGTTTGTGATATCAACTCATAAAATTGGGGATAAGTGCTGCCGGGTTTGTGGGGTCTCTCCATGGCGTGAATCCCGAAAGAGTGTCACCAAAATAGATAGAGATATCCCTCCTTGTAAATCTTCCTGCAAATATATTACATATGTAAGCATGGTTCTCAGTCGCTTAGATTCACACGCTAATTAACCCTGGTTCGTGTTTCCACAAATGTAATTGCGTTTTTCTTTAGAGCCGCGAAAACCCCCGCTTTAATTTACCCTGCATATACAATGTATGCTGAGAAAGCTTGACCAAACTTCTTGAAAGTGTTTGGGAATGAGGTTTCTGAGAATATCAGTAATAGAGTAATCAAACAAACAGATAGTTATTTGTGTATTTTCAACGCCAAGTGAAGGGGTTGACCAATTAATTAAACTCGAATCGAAGGATATGAGTGCGCACTTGCACGATCCAATAAGGTTATTTCAAATATATTTCCTCTGGAATACCACACATGTGTCTCCAGTCAAAAGTTTTTTTATGGCTAATAGTACCTTTGCAAATCTAGTGGCAATATCAATGCTCATAAGCCTAGGGCGCAGTAATTACACGAAATCAAACGGGAAGGCCGTACGAGTGATATCGCATGAAGACTAACACTCGAGTCTACTTTTCTGGTAAGCCCATCTTGAAAAGTTACTTCTCCCGAACCTTGACCACCAGTATGACAGTGATCGATAGAATTGAAGGACATGTATTGTAAATAAGTACCAACTGACCCATGCATAGAGTGAAATTTAACTCGTGGGAGCATCCTTCAAGCCAACGATGACCGTTTTGTTCGATACATTTAAACAAAAGCAAAAACGTTTAGCCACGTTTCCTTTCCCGAAATTTTATCCCAGCTACCAAGATCCTAGATCATACCTTAATAGCTTGATTGGAACCTAATAAACCTATTAGTAGGATAAATAGGACTGAGTGCTATACATGAAACACTGGCCAGGACAACTGGGATATGATTAAAAGCAAAATTAATTAATCGGATCTTAGGTAAGAGTACACACAATATTTTTATCCAATATTTTCCCTCCACATGTTTTGGCCTATGCGAACTTCCAGAATCTTGGAATTTAAGAGGCAAATAAATCCCAATACAATATCGTTCACAACACGCCTGCAGATATGCATAGGTGACCCCAGAGATCAGAGCGTGTCTTCCCGAGCCTAGATGGAAGATAAGACCTTAAGCTTCCGGCCCGGATTCAGACGGATGTAGCCCAGAACTGTGGGTTTTACTCCAATAAAATTTTATGGTTTTGAGTGACATGCATAGCTGTTTTACAACTAACCCCACAATGGCATCGTCGCCGTAAAGTATTTGGAATTTGGGAAAAGAGATATTCAGCGCCTTACAATGAGGGCTATTTATCCCTACGTGGCAAGGCATAAAATATTAGTACGTATGGAGGAATCAAGCAGAATAGTTTCAACACTTATCTTCGTATCTCCCGGATTCCTGAACCATCCTCAGGATAAGTTTGGTCATAGCCAAAGAGAAAGCCTCCCCTTCATGCTATCAAGCTTGCCTAGCTCGTAGAGACACAAGATTATATCTACATCAACTGCACGAGCTCAATCGCCGTTGACGTCTGTGTTATGTTAGACAGCAGCAAACAAATAGTACATTTTAACGTTGACCACTGTGATGGGTCAACCTTCTAAAGAGGCTTCGTTTTTTTTTTTTTAAAGCGGCAGAATCGACCGCAATTTTTTTGACCCATCAAATAGAAATGGCGCATTTAACCGACTGATCGCCCGCATCAATCCTCAGTCTCATGACTTTTTTTCTTTTTCTCCTTTAAATCTCATGTTGCGGCACTGCTACTCGTTCAAAATCTGTACACAAGAGAAAATAATCATTGGCACCAAGAGTACTTTGAGATAAGAACATACCATTGTAGAGTTGACTTCGAAGCTACGTCATTGATTATTTGGCCAACCCGCGATCGGTCCAGAATATGGGGTGCGTATATGGAGTTCATGATTGTTGGAATTGAAGAGTAAAGGCTCGCAACCCTGTAGGTAATTAGGTTTCGGGCTAAGTGAGAGGATTGGTTACACAGATATTGTTTGAGTTATTGGTTAATCGTGTTATAACAAGAAGGAGGAAGACGCATTGTTACCATGAAGACGTCTGCTTAGAGGTTTTTTAAATGTATAAATTACATCAAAAACGTATCAAGTACATACGTTTTTGAGTAGGCTCCGAATTGCTACATGGGATTTTGTAGGTTTTGATAGCCTATCGTTCCTGTGACATTTAGGGCATTATGATTTGGCTGATTTGAAGCAACAAGCTGAAGGCTTGTTTGTCATGATCATGTAGAGAGTGAAGTTCTTATCAATCAAGGTATGGGACATAGTGATAGTTTTGGCGCCCGTAATCACTGACTGTCACTCGACCATTACTCAGATACAAGGTAAGGTTTGGATATCTAATATTCACATCCCACAGTCATTACTTCCCACCGACAAAAATCATGCCAGTTTTGATAATGAAGATGGTCGCGAAAGAATCGAAAAAAGAGAATCAAGAGCCCTGAGGGAGAACCGCTCACCAATATCATGGTACAAATTTTGAAATCGAAGGCAAATGAAAACAGGAAGAGTAAGAAAGAAAACCTCACCATGCCCAGAAAATGCTTTTGATATCCAACAAACTGCCACCCAAATAATACGCCATCGTGCAAACATCAGGAACTAAGAAAATAAAGGGGGTGAACGCTAAAATAAAATAAAAAAAGATCCGGAAACGAAAGCAGAGAGTGAAAGCAGGCCTTTTAGCTAACGGCAGCGGGGGATATACAATGATATAAGACCAGAAGCATAAGAAGATATCGGCTATCAACTTACCCAGCGTAGAGTCTTCGCAAGACATACATACATGAATTAAAATTGGTATGAAATAAAAGAATAGGAATACCTCCGCAAGATATTTTCGTAAAAAAGAAAAAGAAAAAAGAAAGAAAAGTCATAAAGAGAAAACTTTTGCATTCATGAATCCTCGAGAGATGTGCCCGTAAGCTTTTTGAAATCTCCCGGACGGTCGTCTAGCCACCTCAAACCTTTGCAGAATCGCCAACTTTCCACAAAACTCTCCCTCCAGCTGCAGCACCTACACCTTTCTTTCTGCGGGTAATTTCAAGCCCATTACCACCATGGCCAAACGTGCGGAGGACACTTTCCTCCCATTGCAAGGCTTCGTAACCAGTATTCTTATCATTAGGGGGTGTGGGTGACATAGATGAGTCGGAGATGTGACCGTCAACAATCCCAAGGTCATTTGTCTCACTGCAAATGCTGAGCCTCCTATCTTTCTCAGCCTTAAAGTTATGTTTGCGCCGTCTTTCTCTTTCGTGTATGACAGCCTTTGCAATGTCATATTTTTCGAATTCCTTCCAGTTGTTGGCCTTCACACCAAAAGCATCGTGTTCCAGTATGGTTCTCAGCAAACTAAATGGCACGCTCACCAAGATGGTGGAATAAACTTGTCGAGCTTCTGCTGGCCCGTTCACCCTATCTTGAGGTGAAATTGGAGTATTGATCCCAGTTGAAGAGCGGCTAGGCATGCCAGGAAAGCGTATAAGATATTTACTTGCGGGTGCTCTAGGATCGAACTTGAAGGGCTGCGGTAAATTCCTGACAAGGAATGCGACAGCCTCATTAAGTAAGTTCCTTGCAAAAACGCCATATCCAATACTTGGTTCGTCGATATCATTGGCTGATGTTTTGGTGTTATCGTCCTCGATTACATGAAGCGCAAAATCTAAGAGCCTCTCTAGCGCGCCACCTTCCAAACGCATGCCCCATCTCCTGATTCCCCATATACCCTTCGCTATGATTTCATCAATTCCTAATAAGGTGCCAGTAGCCAATAATGCAATACTTCTCTCCAGCATTCGGACCTCTTCGCTCTTGCTACTCTGTATGATGTTTCCAAGAGAGGTTGGCCCAGTTGTATTATTTGTCTCTTGGTGAACACTTTCTTTTTCAGAAGGATTAATGCATCCAAGAGGGGAGTCTTGTCTAAAACGGTTCGCTTTCTCCAGACTTTCTCTTGTCCATTCAAGCGTCCTATGCTTTGGGTGACTAGGATTCAAATATGCATCAAGTTCCCAATCTGCGCCTCCATATAACCAACGTAATGAAAGCAAAAAGCTATCACGGGTGATGTATCTGTCGCTTGTCTTTAATGAAAGAGTAATCTTTCGGCTCGATGTAGTTTTTGCCTTCCGACCCATTTCCATCTCATTGGCCCATGATAAATCAGAATGCTTCGAGTCTTTTAGGGCCTGTTCCTCGTTATTCTTTATCTGATCTTCAATAAGGCGGGCCAATTTCGTTGATCTTCCCAATATAAAAGAGTGGGCGCTAAATTCTTCAGGGCTCCAAGCACATGTCCCACCAGTTTGATCCACCGATAATCTCACATCTGACAATCTATCACATAAATAGTAGCCCAAAGTATATGACTGCAATCTATGGGCTGCCACATCCTCCCTGTCAATCGCATCGAAACCTGGTTTACGCAGATGCCCCATTGAATGCTCAAAACCATTAAGCTGCCTATTATGATTTTCAGCTGAGTGCATTCCACCATGATAACCCATGTTCGGGCCAGGGTTAGATAAATCAACAGGTAACATCATATTTCCATTTGGTATACTGTTGTACTGCTGATCATTATCGGTTGGGAAGAATGAAATGTTGCGAAGAAGCGGGTCGTTCTCAATCATACTAGTTTGCCTAGTCTTGTTTTCCTGTGATGAAATTAGGGCATTTTCGAACCCCCTATCTTCTTGAGGATGGCGTTCGTTCGAATTGTGAATGTGAACTGCATGTTCATGAGGCGGAGGCGAGAAAATAGACATGTGGTGCTGATGCTGTAGGTCGATATGTACTGGATATGGATGAGTAGGGGTAAATGGAGTTTGGGGGTTTGTGCTACCACCTCTTTCAGAATTTTGACTTGAATTGTCAAATGCACCATGTGGTCTGAAAAGTGGCGGTGGTGCAAACATTGCTCCCGTATTTGGGGGTGTCATGCTACTGTGAAATGGGAAGGGATCTTGGGGCCCTCGGGGAATAAATCCTTGATGATGAAAAGGCATGTGGTGAGGGGGGTGGTGCGGCGGGAGCGGAGGTGGTAAGGCGTAGGGGGGATACCCATCTGATAGTGGGCCGTTATGAATCGGCGTTTCGTTGCTGCTCGTGGGACCCAGGTTTCTGTTTGGGTGGAACCCATTTTCCTGGATATTCTCATAGAAATCGGCATGCGGGAACGGGAAGAAATTAGGCTGGAGAACCACCTCTGATCTCATGGTGTTAGGATAGGTGTGCTCCGCACTAGTCTTCAGAGCTGCCAAATCATTACCATCATGCGATTGTAATTCTGTTTTGGTATGTTGTGGTGAATTTGTCTGGTCTCCTGTGTGAATGCTGAGTTCTTTCGAGTCCAAACTGTAGTCTATCAAGGATGAAGCTTGGTCGACAAAGGGTCGAGCCATTGCTTCAGCGGGAGGAGTAATGGGAGTAACAGGAGGTTGATGGTGATGGATAGGAGAGGTCGCCACTTTGGATTTTGGAGCAGGTGCGAGTTCAGTCATCACCGGTTCGCGGCGTGCAGCGGGAGGTGACTCGGCCTTTGACATTGTAGTAGATGGGTATGCCCTCTTTGCCGCGTGGGAATATGAAAAACTCCCAGAACCAGTAGTTTCTTTGCCTCCAGTAAGCACAATAGGCCCCGTGTCTCTGGGAAGAGGTTTTCCAGGAATTATGGGCTTTGGTGGGAGACTGGCATGTCCTTGAAGTCCACTCCCACGACCAATACCCTGAGCAGGAAACTTCCTCAGTTGTTTCTGATGATGTGCCATTGGAAGAGCGGGTAGGATTGAGATTGCAGGGCGGATCTGAGACGGAGGAGGACGTGGAGGGAGCGAAGATGGCGATGAGCTTGGGGTAGAGGAAGATTGAGGTTGTGACTTTGGAGGGGTAGGGGGGAGTTTGTCCATGTCGTCAGATTAGAGATGCGTTCGTTGGCCCTTTCTGTGTGATGAACAGGCAAAATGTTAGTAAACAGCAGCTAAGAAATGAACTTGGAAGAAGCATAATTACAGTGTATTGTGGGATCTTTATCATAAAAGTTGTAATGAACTCAGTTTTTTGTGATGGTATGTTCGATGAGACAATCAGTAGGAAAGTGCACCGGCTAGGTCAAGCTTTACCAGGATAGGTAAATAGTATGGGTTCGTTAAATAGAGTGGAAGGGCAGTTGTTTACTGTGAGGATAGATGGAAGAAGAGATGATGACAACCCGCGGAGGGGTGGCTAAGGAGGGGTTAGCAGCAGCTCTGTTTGGACGTCGTTGCGCTGCGAACCTGAAGTTGTGCAAACAAAAAAAAAAAAGGGCACTTACATCATTTTTAGGCGGGATACGGAAAATAAAGCGAATAACAATAACATCAACACCATAAAAAGAAATGAGATTTCGCACTTTGGCTCGCTTTAAAAGGCTCTTAAAAGATTTTATCTTCAGATTCTTTCTTTTTATTTTTATTTTACGCTGGCGTGCGCGACAAGTAACTGCGTTGGGATAAGAACAGAGCCTCATCCATCATCTGCCTAGCTATCTAGGAACAAGGGTCTGGCGCAGGGACCAAGTCTACCCCTCGATCTTTATCGAAACCTCCACCTTCGCCATCGATAAGGGTTCTCATCCACATACTAAATCAGCCTCGGAACAGCTCAGGTGCCACTTAATTGCAAACTAACAACCATAACATTATAACCCTAACCCTATTCTCTTATGCATTACCAATAGTATCAGCCGGCATATATAATTATAGAACCAAAAAAAAGTGTATAGATTCGCTACCGTATTCCCTGAAATACGCTAGAAATGCGGTAGGGGTAGTGTTTGGCTACACGCGGTTTTCAAATTTCGAGCTCAAATTATTTTGAGTTCTTGTCAGTAGGGAAAGGCCCGCCTATGCCCTTCAAAACGCTGGTCCTATTCAGCAGAGCATTAAGGACAATATGACCTTAGAGAGAAAGAACACTGCAGGCGTTCCCTTGCGCATAGGCGGTCTTTCCCCGCTGCCAAGAACTCATAATCTGAGCTCTGAATTTGCAACACCATCTACTTAATACGGTATTCATATTCAACTTATAATACGTACATATCTAGTTTAGTAATGTTATTTTAGACTACTACCGTAGTAGAGTACTATGGCAGTGATTGCAACCCACTTTTTCATATATACTTGAGGTTAATGATTCAAGTTCCCACTCGGTTCTGCTCCAGAGAAGTCATTCTCATACCTTTTTACCAAGATCCCCCTCCAGCCGGGGTATAGTAATCATACATGTAATGTATGGACATCGACCTCTGGACCAAGTGAGAGGCTAGTTGACTTGGAGAAGCATGGAGCAATTTATAAATTTTGGATGCTGCTAGATCTAGAAACGAACCAATAATGTCCAATATTAACTACTAAATATCACATCATGCTAACTAAGCGGATCATCAAGCACTAATCAATAGTTGGCAAGCTGAATAGTTACTCAATCTTCGACTATGAGACCAAAAAAGGGTAGAACGAGGTCTGGCCTCCATTTTATGATCCCATCATCTAGAGAATTAAGCATTTAGCTTTATGTTTTTTCTCCACATATCCATTTGCATCCTGAATAACATTATATTCTTCTATTTTTATCCATGCCAGCCCAGATGAATAAACATTCCCGATGATAAGGGGTCAATTCCGATTGACCATTAAGCGGACCAGCTACATCACGCACATTCATGTGTGTACAGTCACCCTCCAGAAGTGTTCGTGATTCACTCCTGACTTGGTCAATGCACTATGTGGCTTTGAGGTCGATTACAGGAACTGAAATGTATCTAAATAATTTTATAAAATCGGTGGGCAAAAGCATTAATACATAGAAGTCTAATAATAATTTTGGACACCATTGACTGATTCATGGTTGATATTTTGAACATCTCAGTGCGCACCTTCGTTTTTAGTTTGATCCGGACATGCCACACTAAATCTGAATCACGAACACTTTTGCAGAGTGGCTGTATATATATATGAAGCGCGATGGGTGCAGAACCAAACATCTTTCTTTCCCTCTATTCATTCGGTTTTTGAAAACTCAACACCAAGTTTTCGTGTGGCAACCACATCACCACACCAAAAAAGACTCCTCAACCTAGGCTTCAGCAATGCCCCCTAGACACCCACCCATAAACTCCCCCAACCCCATAATGACGGCCCTCTTAGAGGACCTCAAGCTTGGGAACCTGAACAGACAGCTACACAAACGAAAAGTGTTTTGCGATCCCGCCCGCCCTGATCGAACCCTCCCCCTCCTGGCCAATACTATTAAAGCGAAAATCGGTACAGACAATCTACCTCACTCTGACGATGTAAACACACTGATACTTGTGGGCCTCGCCAAACAAAACACTCTCATGTTCGAATACCTCAAGAATGTCCAAGCCAGCATGGTAAACCTCGAGAAGAAAATCGCCACCTTGCAACTTTCTCCCCCCCAACCACCCACCACTACCCACAACTCCACCAAACAGTTTGAGAAGCTGAAAAACCTCATCAAGGCAATCCATAAGCAACTCAAAGCCTCCATCCCTCCCCCTAACGGGCCCTTCCAGAAGGCCACGTCACGTCAAGCACCCAAATCTTATGCAGATGCTACCAAGACTCCAACAAAACCCAAAAAGGCAACTAAGAATGCCAACGCACCAAGGGCAAAAGAGCCGACCCAAAGAAGGAGGTCACTCTACCGACTGCCCAGCAAAGGTTTTTCGCTATCCGCTCCTCCTTCTCCCCCATAGCTGAGGCCGAACGCTTCACCACCAAACTCCCCTTCCTTTTCAGCAAACTCCTAGCCAGAAATGGCCTCTCCGCCCCCGCCACGTCACTCTCCTTCACAATCAACGACAGAGGCACAATCACCGCTCTGGCCCACCCCTCCGTCCCAACCTCTACCTACCAACCTTCTTTGCCAACCTGTTACGGAGGTCTTGGCGTTGCTTGGCGAGGAGCGGGGAAGCTCTCTAGAGTTCGGGAACGAGGAGGTAGATGATCTCGCGTACAAAGTAGTGGACTCGAAGATACCAGTAAAGCACTTCATTCATGGACACTGACCATGATTCATGGATGAAGTGAACCAAGGAGAAACCGGCGTCAATCTATGGAACGTAAGGAACTACTAGTATGAGTTCCGAACAACTATGGGTTCGAGGGACGTAGGAAGGAACTATAGTAACGCGAACGATATATTCCAAACTAGTAACACAACTATAATAACCATAGAGAACTAAAGACAAAACAATATAACACCCTAAGGAACAGGAAGGTTGCGTAGAGAAGAAAGGAAAGAGAGACAAGGAGAAGACAGGCTTTATATATATATCCATCGCCGAGAACCGATTACTAACGTGTGTAACGGAAACCCATAGAACCCAAAGAAAACCTGATTACAAATGAAAACCCGAGAATGCTTAACCGAGTCGCTGACACCTTCCCGTGCAGCGGTAAACCTAGTAACGTAACGCGAAGTCTTGGCACGCCGTTATACAACCTCACTGCCATTATCAATCAAGAAGTGGCATCCCCCTTCAACCCCCATACCACAATGACTCTCGCCCCCACGAACGTTGACTTCGTTATGCACGGGATCCCCCTCTTTGATATTCAAGACAAAGAAGCCCTGGATTCGACTCTCCAAGAAGCCATCACTCTCTCAACTGACGTCACCCCCACCGCAACCCGCTTCCTGATCACAGACGACTCCGTATATAATCAGAAGAAAACATCCTCCGTGGTCTTCTCCATCCGCATGGAAGACACCAACCACTTCCTGGAAATGTGGAAAGCCTCCCTTCCTACCCAATGTCTAAAATTCTGGAAATTCGGCCACAACACCAAAGGCTGCAATCAGGAACTCTCAACCTGCTCAATCTGCACACTCCCCCCTCTACACCATGTGCAACGTCTCCTTACCAGAAAATCGTAGATAATATACCGATAAGACTGCGGAAAACAGTAAATTCGGCCCCTCCTCACCTCCCGCTCCACCACTCACCCCCGGCCGCAACCAGGCCGTTGCATTCTCCATACCACTCGCCAGACCCGTCGCTCAGTCAGTCTAACGGCGTTTCGTGTCTTGATTTGGATTGTGGAGGAAGGGTATCGCTTTGGGTTTTCGGTGCATTGGTTTCGGATTATCACTTCTTGTTTGGGTTTCTTTTCGTATTTCGTGTGACGATCATTTCTCTTCCCTGTAATTTTCCTTAACGTGCTTCCGTGAGTTTCCGCCGCACAGATTATTAATTATGTCTGGGCGTCTCGGCGTCACTTGTATATATATGGCTCCACCTTTTCTTTGTCTTCCTTTCCTTTCTTCCTCACGATATTCTCCTGTTGTATTAGGGTTTTTTTCGTTTGTGTTTTATTTCTCTACGGGTTATTCCTTTAGTCTTTGGATATTCGAATATATTACATTAAATCTTTTAAAACATCGTTCGCTTCGCGTAACATGTCCGAATTCCTGAAATCTCTTCGATCCGTATCAGGCCTCTAACGGACGACGTCGTGACTAGACAGGAGAAGTGATTTGGAGTACGCTTCGTGGGACTTGGGGACACAGGGACGGGCTTGATACCGTCAGGGATTCGGGGTACTAGGAACTAGAGGGTCGAGCTGACTACTGACGAGGGTGAAGAACCAAAAGTGTCCAGTATATTCAAACTTCTAACTAACTATCGAAAAGAAGACGTTGCGTGAAGAAGAAAGGAGATAGGAAAATAGGAGATAACGACGACTATATGTTACGGAGGTCTTGGCGTTACTTGGCGGAGAGCGGGGAAGCTCTCTATAGTTCGGGAACGAGGAGATAGATGGTCTCGCGTACGAAGTAGTGGATTCGAAGATACCAGTAGAGCACTCGCTCTGCGGTCATGGGCTATGATCTATGGACGAAGGGAACCAAGGAGTGCAACCGAGGTTCGGGATCTATGGAACGTAAGGAACTACTAGTATGAGTTCGAACAACTATGGAGTTCGAGGGCGTGGAAGGAACTATAATGCTTGTGACGATATATTCCAAACTAGTAACACAACTATAATAACCATAGAGAACTAAAGACAAAACAATATAACACCTTAAGGAACAGGAAGGTTGCGTAGAGAAGAAAGGAAAGGGAGAGAAGGAGAGGACAGGCCCATATATATATTCATCGCCGAGAACCGATTACTAAGCCATGTGACGGAAACCCATAGAACCCAAAGGAAACCTGATTACAAATGAAAACCCGATAATGCTTAACCGAATCGCTGACACCTTCCCGTGCAGCGGCAAACCTAGTAACGTAACGTGAAGTCTTGGCACGCCGTTATAGATTAGGTCCTCCTCAAGGCCTAGCTCCTGCTAGGCTTAGGCTTGCGTGGGTAATGGTCGTGGAAGTCCCTAACCAAGTCAGGGGCATGCTCGAGGTCCGCTGGGGGCTGCCAAGAGGGTTCGTCGTAGCCTGTGTACCGAACCAAGTATTGTAGCTGTCCTCGTAGCTTCCGTGAGTCCAGAACTGCGTCGACCTCCCACTCCTTTTCACCTCCGACTTCGACCGGGGGAGGAGGAGGTTGTTTCTGACCGGGGACGGGGTTTTCTGAGGCAAGAGACAGCAGGGAAACATGGAAGACTCTAACGGACGACGTCGTGACTAGACAGGAGGAGCGACTCGGAGTACGCTTCGTGGGACTTGGTGGACACGGGGACGGGCTTGGTACCGTCGGGGGTTCGAGATACTAGGGACTAGAGGGTCGGGCTAGATACCGACTAGGGAGAAAAAACCAAAGTGTCAAGTATATTCAAACTCCTAACTAACTAGCGAAAAGAAGACGTTGCGTGAAGAAGAAAAGGAGAGAGAGAGAGACACCACCAGCGACTATATATACAGAAGGGTCTTCACACAACCGAACCCCGAAGAAACCCATAGAAACCCCACCGATTTATCATCACACTACCCCGAAGAGACATTACAAAGAAGAGAGAAAATATACAAGGAAGAAACCACGCCGCAATAATACTCAGCGCAACCGAAACCCAACTAGGAAATCCCGAGGGTGCATTACTCACACAACCCTGCTCCGCAACTGCCTGCTTGGTAATGGAACGGGCCTAGACCTAGGTTGTCGGCGACGGTCCGTGATAGTAGCTCCCTCTCTAGGCTCAAGCTCCGCGAGAGCTCCGGTAGGGCTCGGTTTGGTGGGGTAGAGGCGGTGGAAGCGTGATAGGAGTGCAGGTGAGTTGGAGACGTTCTCTGCTGGTTCCCATGTCGGGGCATCATAGCTTTTCCACCGGACCAGGTACTGAAGACTTCCATATCGTAACCGTGAGTCAAGGATTTCCTCGACCTCTCATTCCTCTTCGCCTTCGACGACGACGGGGGGCACCGGAGGGGGTATATGGCCGGGGAGGGGGTCGACAGCACAGGGTTCGAGTTTGGATACGTGAAAGACTGGGTGGATCTTCATGGAGGTGGGAAGGTCGAGTTCATATGCGTAGGGGCTTATGACCTTTTTGATCTTGAACCTACCGAGACGTTTCCAATCGAGTTTCTTGGCGGGTCGGGTGGTTTGGATATTCTTCGCGTTGAGCCAGACTTCGTCTCCCACCTTATAGGCAGGGGCGGGGATGCGTCTTCGGTTGGCGTTCTCTTCTTGACGTGTGGCGTATTCCATCTCAGCTTTCAGGTTTTATGGAGTTCGGCGAGACGGGTAGCTAAGGCGTTGGTGTCCTGTGGGTGTCCCAAGTAGGGCGGTAGTGCTAGAGTCTCCGTGAATCGGGGGTTATACCCGTAGTTAGCCGCGAAGGGGGATACTTGGGTAGTTTCAGACACCGCGTTATTGGCCGTGAACTCGGCAATGGGTAACCAGTCAGCCTAGTCGTCCTGTTGATAGGATACATAACTCCGAACGTATTGTTCCATGACCGCGTTAGTTCGTTCAGTCTGTCCATCCGTTTCTGGGTGGAAAGCAGACGACATAGCAGCGGTGATGTTGAGTTGGCGGCAGAGAGACTTCCAAAAGTGGGACGTAAACTGAGTGCCACGGTCCGAGACAATGCTGGCGGAGAGGCCGTGTAACTTCCATACGTTTTCAATGAACAAGCGGGCTAGGTTCTCCGATCCTGTGGTGGTATTGCAGGAGATGTAGTGTTTCATCTTGGATAGTCGGTCCACAACCACCAAGATAGCATCCTTTCCACGACTTAGGGGCAAACTGGTAACAAAATCCATTGATAGGTGAAGCCAAGGACGCTGAGGGGCCGGTAGAGGACGTAGTACTCCGAAGGGGGTATGCCGAGAAGTTTTGCTTTGACTGCAAATGTGGCAGTTGCGCACATACCGGTCGACCAACGCTTGCATCTTGGGCCAATAGTACCCTCGTGAAAGGAGTTCAAAGGTCTTAGCCTTACCTACGTGTCCAGCGGATGGTGCATCATGGTGTTCCCGGAGAAGGTGTAACTGCAACTCTTGATCTTCGGGTACGTAGAGCTTTCCTCGGTAGGTTAGCAACCCATGGCGGGTAGAACATTCGGCCAACGTGATTTCTCGGGAGTGGTTATCGCCCCGGCGGAGAGCTTCTATGATCTTGGTTGGAAACGAGTCTTTAGTATATGCAATGTCAAACAGTTTTTTAAGAATTCGTATCTTGGTGCTTCATTTGACAACAAACTTAGCGTTTTGACTCTTCAAAACTACTTGACTTTGGTGTAGTAGGCGTTCATCCCCCTCCTTAGGCAGATCTCCTGATCTCCTAGTCAATGCATCAGGTTTTCCTCCCTGCTTCCCAGGCCGGTATGTGATTTTATAGTTGAAGCGTGATAGGAACTCGGACCAACGGGCCTGATGGCGGTTTAGATTCCTCTTGATCATGAAATATTCCAGATTTCGATGGTCGCTTAGGACTTCTATTGGTTCCGCTACCGATTGTAGTTCTGGTCTCCATTCTTCGAAGCATCGGACTACCGCAAGGAGTTCCTTATCATAAATTTCATAGTTACATTCGGCCGGGATATGTTGCTTGTTGAAGTAAGCTACTGGATGCAGGAGCCCATCGTCGGCGTATTGAGAGAGCACACCGGCTGACACGTAGTCGGAGGTGTCGGTTTCCACAATAGTTTTTCTTTCAGGGTCGAAGTGTCGGAGAATTGGGTAGGAAGTGAAGGCGATTTTCAGTTCCTGGAATGCTTTCTCACAATCAGGGGACCACATGAAGGAGGTGTTCTTATGTGTCAGCAAGGTCATGGGGCGGCTTATCCTGGCATAATCCTTGATGAAGTGTCGGTAGAAATTGGCAAATCCTTGGAACTCTTGGATCTTCTTTACTGATTTCGGACTTTCCCAGTTGCAGATCTTCTTTACCTTCCGTGGGTCCATTTTCAAGCCTTCCATAGTGATGATTAACTCCAGGTATTTGGTTTCCCGGACGTGGAATTCACATTTCTCAGGGGTCCCATAGAGACCGGCAGAAATCAAGGCTTTCAATACTTTCCGAACGTGTTCCCGATGTGTGTCCAGATCATTACTGAAGATCAAAACATCGTCCAAGTATGCTGTACAGAAGTGGTCTAGGTATGGTCGCAGAGTATCGTTGATGAAGTGCTGGAATGTCCCGGGAGCGTTGGTTAATCCAAAGGGCATTACCTTATACTCGAAATGACCGAGGCGGGTTCTAAACGCAGTTTTCCATTCCTCTCCTGGGGCCATTCGAACCAGGTTGTAAGCTCCTTTGAGATCCAGTTTGGTGAACCATTTGGCCTGGCTCAGCATGTTGAAGGTTTCCTTAGATAGGGGCAGGGGGTACCGGTTCTTGATCGTTATCGCATTCAGACCTCGGTAATCGACACAAAGGCGGAGCCCACCATCTGGTTTTTTGACAAATAGGACGGGGGAGCCGGCCGGGGACGAGCTGTGATCGATGAACCCATTAGCCAAATGCTTATCGATGTATTCCATCAGGACCTTTAGTTCTTCTCTGGACATGCTGTACATTGGGCCAAAAGAAGGAGTGGTGCCAGACTGTAGAGGTATTTTGTTGCCGTATGGCCGGTGAGGAGGGAGGCGGTTTGCTACCTGCTCCGACATGAAGGTTAGGCAGTCAGGGTATTCTCGCTCCATGAGGGGAATCGGGTTGTTGGGGAGGTCCCCTGAGTCTTTAGGGAGGAGTAGGGCATAGACCGTGAGTCCTTTCGACTCTTCTCTTGAAAATGGCCACGATTTCTATCTCCAGGTCATGTGTTCGTGGTAATGGGGAGGAGATGCCTTGAATTGTGGTGGGGCAAGGATCGTCATTACAGAGCCGGAGACAACGTGGGGAGTCGAAGGTAATGGAATTGCTCGCGAAGTCTAATTTAGCATTGTGACGGCGGAGTCAGAGGATTCCAAGGACCACGGGGTAATGTCCCAGCTTGGTTACGAAGGCAGTGATGTTCTCAAAGTGGCCAGAAACACGAAGGGAGAATTGGGCAGTGTGGGTAATTTCACCGGAGGAGATTTCTCTCCCATCGATGACTTGGAGCTTACGGGGTTGGGTTAGGGGATTCAGTACAAGATTGTGGTGGCATGCAAATCTCTCGTCGATGAAAGCGATTCCGGATGCTCCAGTGTCTACTAATGCGTATGATTTAACAGATTTATTTTTATCGGACAGGGTGTTAAAATTAGGTCTTGGTATTGCGACATCGGTTATGTGGAATAATAATCATGTAATGTGGAATGAGTCATAGATGGAACAAGGATATGGTTATGTAATCAGGGATCACGTGCTAGTAAAATATCTGTATATATAGGGCGACTAAAATCCCCTCTCACCCTGAACTATTCAGCGGCACAATTGGAAAACTCTTCACTTTCTAGTAACATCACTACCTCAACCAAAGGTCACGTGTTCAAACCACACCTAAATCACTTCGTTCTTCTTCTCTCCCACACAATATACCTTCAGGTTATGAGCCCGGATTCTGCACAATAAATCCGCATTACCTCTACACTCTATTGCTTAACTCTATATACTTCATACAATATCATGTCCACCTCTCCGATTGCAGAATCTTCTAAGACCTCTGGCAAACTGCCAGCTGAGATTGAAACCTCAGAAAAGAAGGTCACCGGTACATCTGTAAACCCAGTCAAATTTGATGGTTTGCCCAAACTAAGGGGTCAAACAAACTATCAAACCTGGGCCAGATCCTGGAGAAGAGCATTAAGAGTCAGTGGCTGGTGGGAAGCTATAGACGGCAAAATCCCCAACCAAGACGAAGACGAAGACTACAGCGAATGGCAGAGGATCGATGACACCGTCGTAACCCTCCTCACCACCGCCGTAACCGAAGATCTCCAAGACCTGGTAGCTCATGCCGAAAATGCTCATGAAGCATGGACGGTACTGAAGACCAAATTCGACCGAGTTAGCCCCTCCACATTAGTGAACTTGGTCAAACGCTTTTTAAGATTCAGATGGAGGGAAGAGACAACCTGTCCTCTTGCCTGTACACCTTCGATGAATACCGCAAACAACTGGTCCAAAGGTGCCAGGCTGCCACAACGAGGTAGCAAAAACCTTCCAATCGCTACAACTCCGATGAAACCATGGCAGTAATGCTCTATCCTCGCTACCAAAATCGATGGACAACGTCGTAGACAATCTTCAGACAAAGAAGGACCTCACCTACGAAGACGT
Organism: Morchella rufobrunnea; assembly: GCA_024713595.1. Lineage (NCBI taxonomy): Eukaryota > Fungi > Ascomycota > Pezizomycetes > Pezizales > Morchellaceae > Morchella > Morchella rufobrunnea. Next base: position 409,831 of record JAMGYT010000002.1, on the reverse strand, counting down.
GCGCCGGAGACTCCTCGCCCTACACGAGGATGAACCCGAACCCACAAATGGGAAAGCGTTCTACACCAAGACGCCCCCACCACCACCACCATCAAATGAGAAGGAATGCACATGGTGCAAAAAGCGAAACCTCTCCTACAAAGGCCACGACTACACCAACTGTCGGAGGCTCCAAGAGCAAAACAAAAAGAGAAAGGAAACAAAAAAGGGAAAAAATAAGGAATCAGCATTGGCAGTCATAAACGACTCAGCTACTACAATCTGCATGGTACACCATGACCCCACTCCTTCCCTTTCTTAAATCTTTGACTCTGGAGCAACCTCTCATGTTACGCTTTTTGAGACCAATTACATGACGTCAGACCCTACTCTGGAACTGTCCACACAGCTGATGGAATCAGGCATAGGATCACTGGACTGGGAAGCACTAGTTTCGACTGCTACCTTCCCGATGGAACTAGATCCTCCATCATCCTCACCGACGTACAATTGGTCCCCACACTAGGAAATGTGGGATTGGTCTCAGAACCTACCCTCGATACAAAGGGGTTTGGAACTGAGTCAGGAGGAGGAAATAAATTCATCACAAAAGCGGGTAAAAAGATAATCTGGGCAAAATTGGAAAAGGGTTTCTGGAATGTACAGTTAGCTAGTAATACAATTCGATTGGTTTCCTACTATGATTGGCATCAAGCATTAGGACATCCAGCCACACTCGAAAACCTATACGACGACATCCAGAAACTGCCTCCCAAGCCAGACAACTTCCACTGCAAGGACTGTGCCCTCTCCAAGAGTACGCATCAGAAACCAGCATCAACAAGTACTAGATCCCAACGACCATTCGAGTTAATCCACTCAGATCTGTCTGGACAATTCGGTATTGAATCGCTAGGTAAATCTAGGTACTATATGTTCTTCATTGATGACTACACTCGGTTCTCCTGGATATACTTCCTCAAACGAAAAGATGATGCGAAGATAGCCATACGAGAATTCGTCACCAGAATGGAAAAACAGTATGACACCACCGTACTAAGATTCCGGACTGACAACGGCGGCGAGTATGTCAACAAAGACATAACCAAGTACTTCCAACAACAAGGAATAGTACACGAGCTAACACCTACAACCATGAATCAAATGGAATTGCAGAGCGCTTTAATCGATAACAACCATGGTCAGGTGCATGATCATGGACTATCCGGCGTTATGGGGAGAAACTTATGCAACCGCTGTCTACCTTAAAATCGACTTCAACACAGTGCAGCTAAAGGGATAACACCCTACGAAGCCCTGAAAGAATGCGACCGTGTATTCAACACCTACAACCATTCGGTAAAAAATGCTATGTCCACATCCCGGAAGAAACTAGGCCTCCAGGAAGCAAACTAGCACCCCGAGCGGTAGAAGGAATGATAATTGGGTACACAGACAGTAACAAAGTATATCGTATATGGGTCGGATCAAAACACAAAGTAATTGAATCACGAGATGTCACGTTCCCCCCTCCTGAATCAGGGGAAGTAACAGTGGAAACCGGATCCATCCCTATCCTAACACCTAATACGATTGCACCAGTAGATGACGGTTACGAATCAGAAGACAGGTCTGAAGACGAACCAGAATCTATCACCGAAAAACCACACAATGAGGAACTATCCAGATCCCCCCCAAAAACACCCGAGAGACCTAAACAATCTCCACCGGTAACACCTAACAAGGGGAAGCAACCTGAGATAGCACCACCTCCAGCTCCTCAACGAAGATCAACTCGCATCCGCCAAAGAACGGAAAAACAATCAGAGCTAGAAAATGAGAGTAGGAAAGTAGAAATACAGAAAAAGATGAAGGAACTCGGCAAAGAATATGACCAAGAATGTCAAAGGCTAATTACCGACGACACATTGGAAGAGGATGAGAAACGACTCGAAATGGAAGCACTAATGGATGACCATAAAAGGGCCAGAAATGCATTACAAACTGAATACGACTCCCTCAACACACCAAGTGAACGAGTACACCTAGTCACCGAACCTTCAACCTACAATCAAGCTATGAAAAGCGAAGATCGTACCCTATGGAAAAAGGCTATACAGACTGAAAAAGACGCTCTAGATAAGGCCCATACCTGGAACATTGTCAACAGACCAACAAATCGTGCAGTAGTGAAAGGAAAGTGGGTATTCAAAATCAAACACAACTCGGACGGAACCATCGAACGGTATAAAGCTCGGTACGTTGCCAAAGGCTTCACCCAAGTACAGTACCAAGACTACGATGAAACCTTCACCCCAGTCACCCGATATGATTCACTCAGACTACTCCTAGCACCAGCTGCTCACAATGGTTGGATACCACAACAAATGGACGTCAAGTCAGCCTTCCTATACGGAATACTCAAAGAGGAGATTTACATGGAACTACCTGATGGCTACAGGCAGGACAACAAGGTGTGTAAACTTCGGAAATGCATATACGGACTAAAACAATCACCCCGTGAATGGTACGCTTGCCTAGCAGACTCCCTTCAACGGAAAGGATTTGTCCCAGCCAAATTCGACCCATGCGTGTTCATACATACTAAACAACGACTATACATATCGGTGTATGTAGACGACATCATGATATTCGGACCCGACTCCCTATTCAGAAAAGAAGTACAACAACTACTTAAGGCAGACTTCGAATGTACGGACCTCGGTAACTCGAAATTCATACTGGGAATTGGAATAAAGGTAACAAAGGTTGGTATTGAGCTATCACAACATGCATACATCAACAAAATCCTAGAGAAGTTTGGGATGGCAGACTCTAAACCAGTCGGCACCCCACTCGAACCTAACCTCACCCTTCGTAAAGGAGAACCTGAGGACATCATCGAGAACCAAACCCAATACCAATCGATTCTAGGATCACTCATGTATGCCAGCATAGCTACAAGACCAGATATCGCTCATACCGTTACCGCCCTCTCCCAGTTCTCCTCATGTCCAACTGAGGAACATATGCGAGCAGCAAAGCGAGTCCTCCGATACCTCAACGGAACCAAGGACTGGACACTGTTCTATCCGAAAGGGAACTCTAGAACACTCGACGGATTCTCAGACAGTTCCTACGCTTCAAGCCTTGATGATCGGAAATGCTTCTCTGGATACGTCTTCAGACTAGGGAAATCAGCATATTACGGATAGGTCTAAGGCCTTACGTAGTATCTTATGGAGTATTCTAAGAGGCGAGGAGCCAAGGTACACGACCGAGGCCAGGGTAGTTCACGGTACGAACCGAGGGACGGGTTCGATACCGGTAGTATTCGAGGACTATGGGGGCCCGCGGGTTCACCGGGGTGCAAGTAGTTCGGAGTTCGTGGAAGTACCGGAGTACCAAAACAGTGGTATTGCTAAATGACAAAGAAGGTTGCGTGAAGAGAAAAGGAAAGGAAGAGAAACTAATATAGGTGGGAGGCGAGGCCTCTATATATATCCCGGCACTTCCTTCGCTTACTCATTCATAGAATCTGATAGAAGAACATAAGAGATGCGTTACAAAGCGAGTGACTCATTAATCCCTGTATCCCAGAACCGAACGGAAACCCATAGAACTTTACTGACAAATGAAAACCCAACTAAAATCTTTTCCTTCACGCCATTGTCCTCGCTACACGCCGCGATATATACTTTAGTCCCCTCTGAGGCCTAGCTCCTGATAGGCTTAGGTTTTCGTGGGTACCTATCGTGGAAGTCTTTCACGAAGTTCGTGAGCGTTCCGCGCCTTCTGCGCTGCCAGGATGGTTCGTCGTATCCGGTGTATCGTACCAAGTATTCCAGTTTTCCACGGCGTCGGCGGGAGTCCAGAACTGCATCTACTTCCCATTCCTGTTCTCCTTCGATCTCAACTGGGGGTGGAGGTGGTTGACTCTGACCGGGCACCGGGTTTTCGGCTGCTGGTGATAGTAGTGAGACGTGAAAGACTGGGTGGACTTTCATTGAGGCGGGGAGGTTGAGTTCATAGGCATAGGGACTGACTACTCGCAATATGGCATAGGGGCCAATTTGCTTCCAATCCAGCTTCTTTGACGGTCTCTTAGTTAATAGATTCCTTGTCGATAGCCATACCTTGTCTCCAGTCATGTAGCGTGGTGCCGGGACTCTGTGGGCATTGGCTGATTCCTCCTGAATCCTCTGAGCCCGGAACATTTCCGCTCTCAAGAAGTCAAAGACTTGCGACATATCTCTTGCCAGGGTGTTGGCTTGGTCTTCGTTGGTGGTGACTCTATGCCGTAAGAGGCCGAAGTTCATTTGGGGGTTTAGTCCATAGTTTGCTTGGAATGGTGACATGTTGGTCGATTCGGAGACGTGATTATTCGTTGCGAATTTGGCCAAAGGTAGGTAATCTGTCCAATTATCCTGTTGGTAGTCCACATAGCCACGGAGATATTGTTCCATGATGGCGTTGATCCTTTCCGTCTGACCATCTGTTTGCGGGTGAAAGGCTGTAGAGTATCGTGGGGATATTTCTAACCGTTCGCATAGTGCCTTCCAAAAGTCTGACGTGAACTGTGTGCCGCGGTCTGAGACTATCGTCGTGGGTAACCCATGTAGCTTCCAGATGTTTTCAATGTACATCCGAGCGACATCCCTAGCATTGGCTTCTTCTGTAGTGGGGATGAAGTATCTCATTTTTGTTAGGCGGTCTACCACAACGAGGATTGCATTATACCCATTGCTCATTGGCAGCCCTGTAACAAAGTCCATTGAGATATCCGTCCATGGGGCCTTAGGGACTTGTAGTGGTCGAAATTCCTTGGGTGAGCTTCGGTTTGCCTTGCTTCTTCGGCAGACGTGGCAGTTCATGACGTAAATGATCTGCGCATGCATGTTGGGCCAGTAATATTCGCGACTGAGCAGTTCGAGGGTTTTCGCTCTACCAGGGTGTCCTGCCGATGGTTTGTCGTGGTGTTCTTGAAGTAGTTGTAGTTGGAGTTCTTCATATTCGGGGACGTATACTTTCCGACGGTATAGGAGTAACCCTTTATCGTTTTCGGCGCATTCGGCGAGGGAGATTAGCTTTGTCTGCTTAGTCCCGTTTTTGAGCATCTCAAGGATCTTGGATGGCGTGCTATCAATTTGGTAAGCTTTGGCCATTAATTCCTTCACAGTGGGCATTCCTTCAGCGGGTTCATTTGATAAAGAACCCGCTAACAAACTTAGCTTAAAATCCAAATTTTTCTTCTTCAAGATCGTTTGACTTTGGTGTGCTAGTCATTCATCCCCTTCTTTTGGTAGGTCACCTGACCTTCTGGTAAGTGCATCTGGCTTGCCCCCTTGTTTTCCTGGTCGATACTGGATTACAAAGTCAAATCGGGATAAGAATTCCGACCAACGTGCTTGTCGTCGGTTGAGCATCTTGGTCGTCATGAAGTATTCTAGGTTGCGGTGGTCCGTTAGTACCTTGATTGGGTATTGTGCCGACTCCAGGAAGTATCTCCATTCTTCAAAGGCCCGAATGATTGCCAGTAGTTCTTTATCGTATATTTCATAATTACACTCAGCTGGTGAGTGTTTCTTTAAAAAGTAGGCGATGGGGTGTAGTATTCCTTCGTCTTCGCTGTGATAAGATGGCCCCGATACGTAGTCTGAAGCGTCCGCTTTCTACTATCGCTGGTCTGTCCGGGTCCCAATGCCAGAGTATCAGTGCTGTTGCGAATGCCTTCTTGAGTTTTTTAACACTGCTTCGGCCTTGTCTGACCATACCCATCTAACGCTTTTTGGTCAATGCTGTCAGGGGAGACTACTCTTGAATACCCTAGAATGAAGCTGCCTGTAGAAGTTTGCGAAGCCTAAGAACTCCTGTACGTCCTTAAACACCCTGGGGTTCCCCAATCCCGTATTGTGGAAACTTTCGCCTCGTCCATCTTGGTACCTTCAGGGGTTAGGACAAATCCTAGGTATTTTGTTTCATGGACATGCCATTCGCACTTCTCTGGCTTGAGGTGTACCTGGTTGTCGTTCAGGATTTGTAGTACCTTGTTGACATGTTCCTTATGTTCTTCCAGGGTGTTGGAGTAAATCAGTATGTCGTCCAGGTATGCTGTTGCGAAATAGTCTAGGTAAGGTCTTAGCATATCGTTGACCCAATGTTGGAAGGCCCCAGGAGCGTTGGTCAATCCAAACGGCATAACTAGATACTCAAAATGGCCATATCGTGTCCGAAAAGCTGTTTTCCATTCGTCCCCCTCTTTGATTCTGAGTTGGTGATAACCGTCACGGAGGTCCAGTTTGGTGAAGTACTTGGCCGATGACATGCCCGCGAAAGTTTCTGGAGTCAGTGGTAGGGGGTGTCTGTTCTTGATCGTCACCTTGTTTAATCTTCGGTAATCCACACACAGACGTAGTGATCCATCGGCCTTCTTAACAAAGAGTACTGGGGCACCGGCTGGGGAGACACTGTGGCGGATCCTTCCTTTGGCAAGGTATTCGGCTAGGTAATCTCGTAGGGCTTGAAGCTCCTCCCTAGTCATCCCATACATGGGGCCGAATGGTGCTGTTTCGCCTTCTTGTAGGTTGATAGGGAGGTCGTACATTGTTCGGTGAGGAGGTAGTGCTGATGCATTATTTTTGTCGAGTAGGTGTAGGAAATGTTGGTGGTCAAATGGTACTAGGTCGAGAGGGTCGCCTTTTGTTGTCGCCAAGATGTCGTCCAATGCTTTCAGGGTGGTAGAGTAGAGTTGAATCCCCTTGCGTTGTTTTTCTTTGATTAGGGTTTTGAAACTAACGGTTGAAATGTGGGTAATTGGTTTGGTGGGGGGTTGGATAGAGATTCCTTTAGTCCTGATCGGTTTTTTCTCGAGGTTGCAGTGCTTGAGGCAAATAGGGGAGTCGAAACATAACTCGTTGGTGCCTGGTCTGATGGTGACTTGGTGTTTTCGCATCCAGGGTATTCCCATTACGATGGGGTAATGTCCGAATTGTGTTACAAAGAGGGGGAGTTGTTCTTGATGCCCATGAATCTCGAGACTGAGGTTGACGATGTCCGTGACCTTTCCTGATTCTATGGGTCGACCATCGATTACGTCGATTTGTCGGGGTATTTTAAGGGGGTTGGTGATTAACTTATAGTGGCTTACGAAGGATTTGTCTATGAATCCATAACCTGACGCTCCAGTATCAATGAGGGCATATGATGGGATAAAAGAATCTTTATTTTGAGAAATCGAACACGTTACAACTAATTGGTTCCCATCCATATCCTTCTCCAAAACTGAAAACGCAGAAACAGAAAGTTTAGAAAAATCCTTAAAACATCCCCGGGCTGAGCCACTCAAGCCAGGGATAAATCTTTTAACGCCTCATCGCCGGAGGTCTCTTCTTCCACCTCGGAGTCTTCCTGCTCCGTATTTCTAGTTCTAATCAATGCTCCTCATCCGGGGAGCGGCATTCGAGGATGGTGCTTGGGGCAGTCTTTACTAAGTGTTCCATTCCACCGCAATAGTAACACCGGCCCTTGGCCGGCGGGCATCTCGTTCATGGGGTCTGGGTGTCTGACGGCAGAGAGGTCCATGGGCGGCGACACCTCCTGGCGTTTGTGAGGGGTGTCCCGCTGAAGCCATGCGCCGCTGGGGGCCGCAGGGTGTTGGAGCAGCAGGAGCAAAGGTTCGGTTGGTGGGTGCCGCAGGGGCAGAGTAACGGGGGGTAAAGCGGGAGGTTGTGGCAGGGGCGCGGTATCGAGCATTGACCTTTTGTGTTTTGCTGTCCAGGCGTTGGAGCACCCGGGCAAATTCCTCGACAGTTTCTGGGGTTACTTCATGGACCATGGCCCTGTTGAGTTCCTCATTGAGTCCAGTTTCCAGGGCCTCGATGTTTCCAGCTTCGTTATAGCCTGCTTCCGCTGCGTATTTCTGGAACTCAGCAAAGTACTCTGAGAAGGGGCGCTTGCCTTGTTGGATTCTCCCCAAGTTGCGATGGGCTGTACCCACACGGTCTGGGTCTCCAAATGCTGTGTCCAATATTTCAAAGAACCTCTCCATGGATGGGAGGTTGACGCCAGTGTGGGTGAGGTAGGGGAGGAATTGGTCCGCCGCTGGCCCTTCTAGTCGTGAAATAGCATAGATCAGTTGGTCTTGTAGGTCTGGGAAGCGGTCCGCATTGCCGACTAGCTTGAGACGGAGTTGGTGCTGGAAGAGGGGAAGGGCTCGCCTGCCGCCTTTGAACTTCTCTGGGTCCGGAAGTTTTTCGGATTTGGTTGAGGTTGCATGGGGGGTGTTTGCACGGTTGCGACCGGTGAGGAACCGGTTCTGGCGGCGGGGGATTTCTGGAGGGGGGATTGCAGGTTCCTGAGGAGCGGGGATCCGAGCTGCTGCAAGATCTTCTAGCGCCCTGGTGAGAGCTGTCTTGGTAGTGGTCAGCTCCTCTCTGGCCTCTTCCAGGTCAGAGTCTAGTCGGGCCATGTCTTCCTCGAAGATCCTTCGTGCATCCTCCCCGTCTGTGATGGTTTCTTTTAGTTCGCCTTCATACCATTCCAGACTTCTTTGTGCCCGAATCATTAGGGTGTGGAGGGCCTGTGTGGGGACGATACTGCGAAGTTAGGGAAGGTTGTCAGAAAATTGTTGATGTTTGCTAGGGTTGCTTCATGGGTATCTTCGTCCATAGGGGGGAGTCTGGTTTGCGACATGGTGGTCTATGGTCCTATGATAACGTAGAGTCGTGTAGGTTGGCGTTGGAGATGCAACCTTAGTATCACGGATGGATCTAAGGCCTTACGTAGTATCTTACGGAATGTTCCGAGAGGCGGGAAGCCAAGGTACACGACCGAGGCTAGGGTAGTTCACGGGTACGAACCGAGGGACGGGTTCGATACCTTTAGTATTCGAGGACTATGGGGCCCCCGCGGGTTCACCGGGGTGCAAGTAGTTCAGAGTTCGTGGGAGTACCGGAGTACAGAAACTATAGTATTGCTAAATGACAAAGAAGGTTGCGTGAAGAGAAAAGGAAAGGAAGAGAAACTAATACAGGTGGGAGGCGAGGCCTCTATATATATCCCAGCACTTCCTTCGCTTACTCATCCATAGAATCTGATAGAAGAACATAAGAGATGCGTTACAAAGCGAGTGACTCAGTAATCCCTGTATCCCAGAACCGAACGGAAACCCATGGAACTTTTACTGACAAATGGAAACCCAACTAAACCCTTTTCCTTCACGCTTACATGTGTCCTCGTGCTACGCCGTGATACCAACTGTTGTAGTAGAAGGATGTACTCGTTCAGGGTGGCAGAAACCGCGTGGTAGATCATTGCCTGGCGGAGATCGTGGGAGAGGCCCTGAGTGAAGGAGTGTTTCTTCGCACTCTCATTCCATTCGACATCTGCAACCAATCGTTGAAATTCCGCGTAGTATGCGGAGAAGTCTCGAGTTCCCTGGGAAAGAGTTTCCAACTTACGCTCAGCAGTGGCTACTCGGTCGGGATCTCCGAACGCGACCTCCAGGATGGTGACAAGGGCTTCTAGGTTGGCGAGTTCGATCTGCTCACCTCGTACCAGGGGCATGACTTGTTCTAGGGCTCTGTCAGATAGGAGATTGATGGCATATGCGAGTTGCTGCTGGGGAGCAGGGAAACGGTCGCGATTGGCCACCATCTTGAGGTGGAGTTGGGTAATGAAGGGGCGGAGGGCGGTACGGGACCCGTCATACTTGGGGTGGTCTGGAACTTTTTCTGAGCGGGCAGTTACCAGGGCAGGGTCAGGGTTAGCCAATCCCTATGGGCCCGCCGGAGGGGGTGGAGGAGGAGAAGGAGCGGAACCCTGATTGGTTCGGAAGAAGCGGATGAGTTCGTGTTGTTCCGCGACTTGAGAACGAAACTCTATTACCTCATGCTCTAATTCTGGGATAGCTGCCGCGACATTCTCAGCGTTGGCTAGGTGTTACGGAGGTCTTGGCGTTACTTGGCGAAGAGCGGGGAAGCTCTCTAGAGTTCGGGAACTAGGAGATAGATGATCTCGTGTACGAAGTAATGGACTCGAAGATAGCAGTAGAGCGCTCGCTCTGCAGTCATGCACTATGATCTATGGACGAAGGGAACTACTAATATGAGTTCCGATGACTATGGGTTCGAGAATCGGAGGAAGGAACTATAGTAACGCGAACGATATATATTCCAAACTAGTAACACAACTATAATATCCGTAGAGAACTAAAGACGAACAATATAACACCCTAAAGAACAGGATGGTTGCGTAGAGAAAAAAGGAAAGAGAGAGAGAGAGAGAACAGGCCCATATATATATCCATCGCCGAGAACCGATTACTAATCTGTGTGACGGAAACCCATAGAACCCAAAGGAAACCTAATTACAAAAGAAAACCCAAGAATGCTTAACCGAATCGCTGACACCTTTCCGTGCAGCGGCAAACCTAGTAACGTAATGCGAGGTCTTGGCACGCCATTCTACTAGGGCTGCGCGAGCCTGTTCTCTCTGGGTATGGATGTTTCCAATAGTGGTTGATAGGTGGGTAAACAGTAGGGAGGGATCTTCCGTGTACTGTTGTTGAAAACCTTTGAGTGTTTGGGAGCTGGCCCAATTACCAGCTGCAGAGGTAGTCATGATCTCGGGCGTACTAGGAATCGATGTAAATCGCACGCAATGTAATCTAACGGACGACGTCGTGACTAGACGGGAGGAGCGACTCGGGGTACGCTTCGTGGGACTTGGGGACAAAGGGATGGGCTTGATACCTTCGGGGATTCGGGTTACTAGGGACGAGATGGTTGGGCTGACTACCAACGAGGGAGAAGGACCGGAAGTATCAAGTATATTCAAACTTCTAACTAACTAACGAAAAGAAGATGTTGCGTGAAGAGGAAAGAAAGAGAGACAGGAAAGACACCCGAGATTATATACAGAACACCCTTCACGCAACCGAACCCCGAAGAAACCCATAGAAGCCCCACTGATTTATCATCACACCACTCCGAATAGCAAATTACAGGGAAGAGAGAAAATATACAAGGAAGAACTGTGCCGCAGCAACGCCTGATTCAAGTGAAGACCAAATAGGAAAAGCCTAACAACCCATTACTCATACAACCCTGCTTCGCAGCTGCCTTCTCGGTAGCGGTAACGGCTTGGGCTTAGCCTGTCGGCTACGGTCCATAATAATCTGGAGCTCATCTAGGGTTCTTCTGGGGCTAATTTAGGGCGTCCTAAACTCGCCCATTTCTCATCTGGGCTCGTCTTGCCTCGCCTGAAGTACCTTTTGCCCGACAGACATCCTTTTAGCACTCTGTAGTCTGGCAAAATGAGGTCAAATCGGCAAAAGCTACTTTATTCTGGGCATCGTCTGCCCCGCTATATAATACTATTTACATGGTAATCCCCACCCGCACCCTTCACTTGCCCACCGCCCGCCCCACACCTGCCACATGCTTACCTACCACCCTGCAGCCGGTAATCGTCGCTGATTCAGAACCCAATTTGGAGCCAGATTCAGCGCCTGATTCGGTGCCTGATTCAGTGCCTGGAGAGGTGTCGATTCGGCGCCTATAGAGGTGTCAATTTGGTACCTGACAAGGCGCCTGAAGAGGTACCTGAAGAGGTGTCGATTCGGTGCTTGATTTGGACGTCGAGTTGAAAGTCTGTATAGATGTCAGTATAGGAGTCAGAATCTCGAAGTAGGGAGGTACGCCAATTGGAGGAGGTAGAGGCAGAGGTACAGGTAGAGGCAGAGGTCGTGATGGAGGTGAAGGTGGATGTATATGTAGATGTAGAGGTGGAGGTGGAGGTGAAGGTGGAGGCGACTCCGGGGGGCCGTTAAGACCTGAAAATCATGCCAAGGCTGACGTCAGGTAGGTCAGTATCGCCACTCTAGTACACTTTGGGACGTCAAAGACGAGCCAAATATGACCTATCACTTTTTAGACATCCCAAACGAGCCAAAATATGATGTATCACCTCTGAGACGTCCTAAACGAACTCTAATATCACCTATCATATTTCGGATGTCCCAAAACGAGCCAAAACGACCCAGTCACTTTCCGGACGCCCCAAATGCTCCAAATGCAGCGAGATGAACAAATCTCGTTGAACGAGACCCAGCTTGTCTGGGCGCCAACCCTTTTTTGCTGATGGTGTTGTATCTCTCAGTATTAGTTTATGACTATTGAACGAGTACTCTATTGGTATCTCGTCGTTCATTACTTTGTACGCGAAGTTATCTACGCTATTATTCCTGAATGTTACACTCTGAACCGGAGAGAGCCAGAGGGGTACTAGGAGGGCAGGGTAACCCTTCAGAGTTCGGGAGCGATAAGATAGATTATCTCGCGTACGAAGTAGTGAAGACGAAGGTACCAATAGAGGACTCGTGCGGCTGTCATAAACTAAACCAAGAGGCACAACACAACGGAATGTATTCAGGAGAGCTGGACTATAACCGACGGGAAGGTTCTGGAGGGATCGGGCTTGATACCGATCGGGGAGATTTCGGGAACTCGAATACGTTACGCGAAGCGAACTATGTTTGGAAGGTTTTAACGTAATATATTTTAATACCCAAGACACGAAGAAATAACCCGTAGAGAAATAGAAACCTAAACGAAGAAAACCCCAATACAACAGGAAGATTGCGTGAGGAAGAAAGGAAAGGAAGACAAAAGGAAGATAGAACCATATATATACAAGTGACGCCGAGACGCCGAGACACGATTAATAATCCGCGCGACGGAAACTCACGGAAGCACAGTAAGGAAAATTACAGGGAAGAGAAATGACCGTCACACGAGAACCCGAAAGGAAACCCAAACAAGAAGTGATAATCCGAAAGACAACGCGCCGAGAACCCAAAACGATATTCTTCCTCCGCAATCCAAACCAAGACACGAGAACGCCGTTAGACTAAACTCTGAAGGGCTACCCTGCTCCCTCCAACACACTTCCATCCCTCCAGTCCAGTGCGTAACAGTCGGACCCCTCTTAATGAACCGTATTCGATCCTGAAAATGGGATACAGGTGGTAGAACATATAAGTTACGGTAGAAAATTTTACTTTTGTTTTACTTTTGTTTCTCCTTAATGTGTCAGGACCAGCGGTGTCGTTCGGGGAAGGTTCTCTTTACGCCATAGTTTATACTGCATGCGATCTTTCTGTACCCAGAATCAGAATAGAAATGAATTAAAAAAAAAAAAAAAAAAAAGGGTGCAGAACCAAAGTCAGAACGAACACCCTACTTTAATTCACCTATCCTGTTTAAAATCAAATTCCTCTCGCAGTTTTAAGTTGAGCTATCCTAAAATGAACCAATCATCACCTAGAAATTCCATCCGTCAAACCATGACTACCCAACCGAGTGAGATTTGGTGATTAAACCAAATGCAAATGCAAAGGGCAAGGGTACTGAATTCGAACTAACATGTATTAAGACATTATCACCCTAATACAAAGCACGATTTTTGACACCCGTGCCGCCGGGAAAGGGGTGAGAAATCAAACCACCATTTGCGCATGACGCAATAATCAGCTAACGTGCATATGTGTGCTCTAGAGTCGAGCGGGGCAAAAATTAAATTTTATATATGCATTGATTGTAGTCTCTCGATATTGATGGCATTCCATCATATGTATAGGTGGTTAGTATATATGAAAGGATTATCTTTAAAGGTGAAGCGGCGCAACAAAACCTCACATCACAGCCGGTTTCATAAAACTTGGCCGGACAGGAAAATGCGAAACATAAATTACGACAGATCCCGATTAAGGAGGAGATTTAGTCTAATAAGCTAGTAAATTATTAAACTAGAGAAAGATAAAACATCAACCTGCCAGGTACGCTATAAACTTATGGTTTATGCTGTAAAGATTTCTGGTTGGCCAAGTATCATGGAATTAACTGTAGGGTATACTTGGTTAAAACTTTATATTATGATAGATATCTTAAGAAATAACAATACCCGCATGCTCACTATTCGGTGTAATTAGTTCTAGCTCCGTTCATTTCATTACATTTGAGTGTCTAGGCCTCAACATAGTGATAGTGATGATTCATTAATTAAAAACTACATAACTCCCCCACCACAACGTCTATCACTACCCAATTTGTATATGAATCCCAGATACCAAATATTTATCAACTAAATTAAGAAAAACATATGGAGTTCTATCTCCAGGCCATTACTAAAAGGTATATGCACCTACGCTATGTACTAAAGTATAATCATGGTGCAGACATGGTGCGAACATGGTATTGATTACTTTCAATGTAGCCGGTATATCCGTCCGAAGAGCGCTCGTGATTAAACTCCCGCGCCCTAGCTAAGTTCTATAGCCATATTTCAAGGCATGTACTACCGTATTTACGCGGATGTGTTCAGTACTCTGGAAATGTTCCATAACCTCAGCACATATGCCTACTGTTATCTGCGTTAGCATAAAACGCCAGGACCCGGAATCCAAAATATCAAACTCACACTCGAACTTCCTCTCTTCTTTCTGGGAATCGCCCCAGGATCCAGTTGCTTATTGTGAACCAGCTTATGGTGTTGTGTCATATTGTCCTTCCTCGCAAAGCCCTTCTGACCCTTCCGTGAACAACCTGGATATGGACAATCGTATTGCGGTTTCCCATGCGCATCTCGGTAATGGCGTTGTAGTTTATGCAAATGGGTAAATATCTTGTTACATCCAGGTTTGAGGCATGGATGTTGCGCTTGATCTTCTGGATTTGATATTGATCTATAACTATTGGATTAGCAAATTATGCGCACACAGCTTGATCCATCACGGAAAAACTTGCATTCCTGGACTATTTGGCGCTGATGTCTCGAATTCAGGTGGTGACATCGCCTCATATTGAAAATTGTAATCCAACAGGTTATCGTCCTTACGCAGGAGATCTCCGTGTTGCATAGAAACCGCTTGCTGTTCTGAAGGGTCGGGGCCATAGTACGAATTTCTGAAAACAAAAGCGTTATCCTCAGCATGTAGCCTTGGATCGATCAAGTGGTGGTCTGTCATTATGAGGCTGCAAATGTGGCGGCACCCAGGAATATCTTGGGATAGTAAGGGGACGATTAGCGACTTGAAGGAAGCTGATATAACGATTCTCAAGACAAATCTATCGATCTGCGACATGTGCTCACACGCGCAAGTTAGTAACAATACACGTATTCTTTGAGGGGAAGCTCGGATCGTAACTGACCGGCTTGCTTAGCTATATAGCAGAAGATCAAAGTTTATGTAGTAATTGTGGTGTTCAAAAGCTAGAGTTGGGCAATTGTAATGGATGAAATTCTAAATGAGCTCGAGAGTAACGAATGTTATGAAGCTTAAAGCTTAATTAAATCATAGCAATGTGGTGGGATATGTGGAGCTTAAACGTAAATCTCTAGGCAGGTCGAGGACAGAACTACAACACATGCACGAATTCCCCACCGTGCTGCATACATGTAGCTCATGTAGGCTTACTCAGGGGGGGGGGGGGGGAGGGGGGCGTTTCTCAAGTCCCACCTCTTCAAACCCATGCCGTAGCGGCCCATCGCCATGCATGGGGCTCCGCGAGCTATCCATGCACCCAAGATGTCGGATCATGAGCCTAGCTTTGGCTGCTTCTGAGCTACAGACAGCCTCGCGCCAATACAAAAGAATGAAATGCAGCCCTTGCTTCTGAAACAACGGCCGACATGCCTACTAGAAACCGTTCTTTTTGGATAAAAATTTTCAGATCGGTCAGATTATGGGACCGCGGTTTTACGGCAAGTGCGGGGCCCTTGATACGGAGACCAGGATTGGAACATCCAATAAGTGACGACATGTACGTACATGTATACACTCACATGTTTGTAGTGGCTTAGTGGGTGGGTGGAGGCCTTCCTATCTTGGCTATCACTGTATTGATTCGCCTAGACTGGAAGTTGTGTCCCATAGGTAGATGGGTCTATTTTGCAGGCGTAGGGACCGTTAGAACGACGGATGCATATGTGTGACAAAAATAACACACACCAACACAAAAAGGGTTTTAAGGTTGTGAGGCTCCATCGGATCCTTACCCCTAGTTAACATACCGTATTACGGGTGGATAAAATATATACACATGTAGTGGATCGAGTCTTAAGCTCCTACATATAGTTTAGCCAACTACTTCACCCTGTACAATTAATACAATTTGGACCTAGTTGGTCCTATTCAGTATTCCCGCATCAATATGCACACCAATCCTACGACCTAAGCGTCACGTGCACTCATACATATATCTTTGGAACATATTTATGGTGCCTTTTTCGGGTGGATGAGCGCGCTCCCTCTATCACTTTCTCCTGCATGTATTAGTACATGTATTCAAATTGCATACTGATGTTTAAGTTCACAGCCCCAGACACTAGATTTGTCTGGGATACTAGAGTTCGTGAATACAGTGCATCTTCCTACATGTAGTTAGCCACATGTAAGTAGTAGTACAGACTATCAACAGAGGCCCTCATAGGATATCTCAATATTACAAAAGTTGAGTTTCAATTATATAGTTAGATGCCACTTAGATATCGTACAAGGAATACATTACATGTAGTACTTGAAGTGGGGTATAAGGAATGCAAATTTTCGCCTTCATCTGTATAGATACCTGTATCCAAAGATAAATGTAGTTTTCATCACCATGGATGCAGTCATGCACCGTTTAACTGAATACTTACATATATGAATTCTAAGGGAAACCCTCTGATAGCTACATGTACCTGGGATATTCCAAACTCCATTAAATAAGCTGGGATGGTAAATAAATCTTTTGTTGGATTGATTCTAAATTATAAACTTTAGCTCTAGATCTGGTATATATATCGATAGAGTAGTACTATAGTACATGTACCTACTATGCGCGTGGAGTAAGCGTAGGAATCAGAATGAGCTTATAGGCAAATAATATACATACATGTATCCGGACGCGCCCGCGTCAATGCCAATTACATATGTATTATTTAGTACGGGGTCAATTGGACGTTCCGATGTTATTGTGCACTAATACCGTATTGAGTGGCTTTCTACGCACACATAATATGTAGCACTGTGGGTTTACTTGATTATGTTAATAGCCGGATCGGAAAGGATGCATCATTTAATCACCACACCGTACCTTCAAATCCTAGCTTGCCATCGAGTGATATCACATGACCCATCTGATCATGCGGCTCATGTGTCGATCTTGCCTTGTTATGTCGGTGTACTCGGGTGTAGCAGATAGAACCAGGGTGATTTTGTATGGTAGATCACTCCATACAAATAATCCCTGCTCTGTCACTCGCATTTTCTGGTTCTTTCTGCTACACCCGGGTAATATTCTACCCGTAGTTACATGACGTTTCCGAACACAACTGCAATAAGAGTCCAATTCGGAAACGTCATCGAAAAGGTCGAGAATTGCCTTCAAGTCATAAAAACTCGCAACGTTATGAAAACATGAAACTGTCTAAGACAAAGTTTTACTGCATGCCCTATATAGCTAGAGTATAGACATATAATATAAGTGAACCTATCAGTGCACTAAGCACTGCATGCAGTACATGTGGCTAAGTATACGGCTAGGATAATGATGCGGAGCCGCTCTCCGCTGGCCCAAAACGATTCTAGCTGCTATCTATATATAAACCTCTTCGGCAATGGTTATAGATATTTCCGACTTCAAGCTTTTTGCATTAAGACTTACCTTTTCCTCCGCTAGAGGGCTTAGGTAAACTCCGTAGTACTCGGGGCAGCAAGAAGGACCTGAACATCATTTTTCTGGTAACAACCACTTCGATCCCTGCTAG
The DNA here is from genome assembly GCA_024713595.1 of Morchella rufobrunnea. Lineage (NCBI taxonomy): Eukaryota > Fungi > Ascomycota > Pezizomycetes > Pezizales > Morchellaceae > Morchella > Morchella rufobrunnea. The sequence continues at coordinate 392,044 of JAMGYT010000002.1, read as the reverse complement.
TGCGTTTTTATGTTCAGGTTCTATTTGCCTCGCGTCAGTACGCTAGCAATGCGGTAAGAATACACTAGTATTGGTATGGTAATCCTCCTCTAATGCTGATTTAATTCAGTATTTATCACTAAATTCCGTAGTCATATGATATTGTTTTCACCCCATTTTTTCATACTGTAAGGAAGGGGCAAAATTTACATATTCAAAGTTTATCAATTGATGCTTCCATATATGGTCATAGAACCTTTAGCTAAGGGGGCAAATATATAGGGCCATAGGAACTTTATTAAGGCAAATAGCGTAGTGCATGTATATAGATTTTCTTCTTTCTAGCCAATACCCTTTTTTATTTTTTATTTTTTATTTTTTTATTTATTACGTGCATGCGATCTCACAGTCATGGCACTAGAAGCCGCTATACCTTTTTTCCCCTCGCCTCTCTTCCTTCTTCCGCACCAGACAAACGAAAGAAAACAAGCGGAGACAAGGTTAGGAACGCTAGCGATCTGTCTCTCGGCTTGATCTTGCCAATACGCGTACCTGCGCATTGATCAGAGCAGGTCTGACTACATGTATGTAGCTATGGAGGGGCAGGCCTTCAGAGGCTGACGCAGTGGATGCAGAATACGTATCTATGGGGTCACACCCCTGGTTTCTGAAGAATCAAGTACTATATGTGCTTGAATCAACTAGCCTGCATATAGTAATGAGTTAACAAAACCATATTCGAACCAACCCGGGTGTTCGCGTATACATGCCACTTCTTCGGCATCTGTTGATATTAATTGACAATGGATATTCGATTTTTAGACACGAGCGAGCGATACTGGGCTACTCACCCAAAAATATCATTTCAAAGAACCCATGTAATATTCAGTTCGCGTGAGGAGCCGGTCTACACGGACCTGAGTTGGTTTTCCTAGCCTTGCATAGATGTGTTTATGCGTTGTGTTCCATCGATCATCGTCATGATATCGAGCGGTCTACCGAGCCGATGTCACCCTAGTTTGACGGATATGCCCGTACTTTTTATTATATCGGTATATGATGTTCCCGGTGTGAATAAGTCAACAATTAAAAATCCTATGAGACACTTCCGCGGCTAGCTTTCGTAATTAGACTATCTCTGTTATTGGGCGGTGTGGTTGTTATGGACTTGTCGTGGAAGTTTCTCATATATGAATTTCATCATTGACTGCATGCGTTGGTCTTGTTAGTTGGGATCATAATTGATGATGATCTCTCCTCAGATCAGAGCATAGTACCTCTAGCCTTAAATACCCAACTACAGCTCCCATGCATTATGACAGATAAACATGTTAGAAGCCACAATTGCTATCATGCAGTCCAGAACCGATATTCAGTTGATATCAGATATATCCTAGCTTCCGCAGCTTCATGAGTCTGAATTTTGTGTTCAACATGAACGTTGTTTAAAGATGTCTAAACTTTTGTGGAGTGCCGAAACACGTCAGAAGTCGACTCTATTCCATGCTAGCTAGAGTCTTCATTAAGAGCAGCCACGTTCAGTGTCTTACCTAAGCGCCGGATATAGCCCAAACTTTTGCACGTATGCACCTAGACACTTACGTAGTCAAATAAACTTCTACTACGCACTCTAAGACGCCTTGTCAGTGGTGTCGATCACAAAAAGAGCCTCTCGTTCGAGAATACAGCCGTACATGTGCATAGATAACCTCCCTAGATTGATGATAAAGTTTTCATCCAATTGGGCCGCTAGGAACCCTGCAAGCCTGAAGAAGAACAGGTATGTAGCACCTCTCGCTGGTTAATATCAGTTCACCATTGACCATCGCTTAGCTTCGTGCCAATCCTTATAGTTGAAAGTAAGCTAATGTTGTGCAAGCAGAGCACTAACCCACCTACTTGCATACATATATACCCCTAAAATTTCGGATCATGTATCTATTCATAGAAGAACGGTCCTGTATCATCGGGTGGCCCTCAATGAGAATCGTGGGGATGAACAAGGGTTGGCGAGTTTTTCCAGGAGTGGTAATTTACTTTGATCCAATTGGTCAACCAACAAAATATAGCAGCACTCGAACCCCCCACTAAAGGAAGTGTGGTTCATGTTCAACAGAGCCTATGTACCTACTTTTTGAAAGGACTGACAAGGATATATTGGAGACACCTTCACCGGTCCTTCCACCGGACGGCTGGCCTGTAATGGGAAATGCTTTCCATATTGGCCCCCACCTTTGTCATGTGACATCGGGGGCGAATTTGGGCCTCTGTTGGTGTAGATCACGTGAATCATTATTTCGGCCCCCAAACTCGTGATCATTGATAAGCTTTCCAACTGGTAAAAACCGTTCCGGCAAGAACGGGTCATGCATGTATTATCTCTAATCCCTGCATGAGACCCGAACCATTTGCCTGGCACCCCCAACTCTAGGTTATGCGCTCATAAGCGTGGCTGTATCTGCCAAGAATTCTCGTATCCCTTAGTCTGGTGATGCTGCCCACCCTAGAATAGAGGGTTAGAATTTTTGTGTGAAATCAATTAATTCATGACAAAGCTCCTCCAGCTTTAGGTGGGCAGCATTTTTCATCAGCCTAAGGGCTAGAGTAATCCTCAGTTCCAGCCTTCCAGGTCGCACAGTAATGTCAGGGCCAGCATCTTAGATCATAAATAATCACTCGGTCGGCGACACCCATGAAAGGAAGAATTGCGAAACCATAGTACCCTTATATTCCAATTGAAAGCTCCCCTCTCTTTACTTCCTATTGTCTATCTTCTATCACCGAGACCTCCCATCTCATCCGAAAAATATATATGAGAATAAGTTTTATATCATTTACCCCCAAATCAATCTACAGTCTCGGTATAGTTAACTATGAAGGAGGGGGGTCTCTACTTAGGGACTTTCACTGATCAAGGTAATAGAATTTAATCCCGAGGGCTTGTCATTATACTTACAATTTAATATAGTACATAAGACCGCTTGGCATGCCTCTCTCGGGATGGGCTGTGTACTTTGGTGTATGTATAAATCATCAGAATCTGATAAGTGACTACGTGTATTTTGTCCTATCAGGTTCTGTTTGCTTCTCGCAACATCCTAGTACACTATTCGTACCCGGGGGCTACAAAGTGCCTTGCCACATGAAACATAGCAGATATCGTGGTACCGGGTATTTTCATAAAATATAGTCTTAATAAACTTCGGCATATGAATGCCTGCATGACCCTATATATAACTCTTAGCCTAGTATTTTCCCTGGTTTTCTTTAATTTTTACCGCTTGATCCGAGAGCTCAGTTAAGGGTGTACTAGAAAACCGGCTGTTGATTGAGAAGATGCAGGGTCAATCGAGATTATTGTGCTCTTGACAGACTAGGCTAGACTAGGTTCTGGCGGGGATTTCCGACTTAGACGTACACTGGACATCTTTTCCAGAATTTTCTTGTTAGTCATAAATCACCGTCCGATCCATGACCATTGTTTATTTTTTTTTCGTATTAAGAGAGTTTGTATGAAGGTTAAGACATGTACCAAACAAGCTCTCTTGGCAGCAGATTTGGTTTTCCTAATAACCATCTCGGTTCCTATATATAAAACATGAAGCTACATGACGGTCGTGCAAATCATCACCACGCATATCTCTATGCATATATGACTCGAAATTGGCAGAATATCTTGAATCGTTCAAAATAATTTCTCTTTGTGATGCTTCGATGTTATTTTTTGTTTTAGGCTTGTTGACTGATTTACATATGTAAAGTCCCTACCCAAAAGTTTTCGTGAAAGGGCCAATTACCACCCAAACTAGGTGGAACCAAGTTCCAAGTGTAGAGCCACAACACAATTGATTATAATGATGAACACAGGTAAATCATTTTAGCCCTTGGGAGAAGCCTTTGACACATTTCTGAATTGGTAAAAAGGAGTGGTTAAGGTGAAACAAAATATTGTAGTGGAGAACCCCATTTCCAGGTAGATTTTGTATGGGGTTTCACCACTCAACTACTTACGGGCTTTCACGAAAACCTTTGGGTAGGGGCTTTACATGATGTGCACCGCCGAATCCTATTCTGCACACTTACTAGCTATAACGTATGCCGTAAAATGACCCAGATTATATAACGCTTCTAGCCAGGAGAGCTATGTACAAGAATTCATTAGACTCTAATTAAGCATACAAAAGCTAATTATGTGCCGTCATGATTTCCGTAATTTTGCAGTACCGGCGCCATCATCTCGATCTATCAACCTACTGGGATGGCGGGGCCTATTATAAACGGGACCTTAATTATAATCTAAGATATATATACATGTAATAAATTATATGGATGAACCTAGAAACTCATGCATGACGTATACGCATACGAACACCGAGTTGTAGTTGGTTATTTGCCTACTAAAGGGTCGATAGAATCAGACAGGTATCAACTAAGGAGAAAAATGCGTAAGAGAGTTTACTACTTCCATATATATCGACCAATCTAAATTTATAAGGCTGAATTCGACATTAAACCCGTCGGAGCTAATTTGCGTTAGTCACTGTATAACTGTCATAACTCACGTCACATTCGCTCCGGTTTTGAGGCCGGCAGCTTTAATTGGCTCAGTAGCGCTAGCTAACCCTAACTATGTAACTTAATCAGCGCTAAGTAGCCACAGTGTGAAGTTCTCTTGGTATTGCTGGCCGGTAGTTATATCACCTTTATAATTGGTTGAGGTATTGGAACTCTCAGAGCTAAAGGTTACATACATGCAGCTACATGTAGGTCTTAGAACCGCCTGATACCTGCGGTCGACTATAGAGCAGAACCGCACTATTTGGCTTTCAGTCTCCTAGCACCTACATGTTCCCTTCCTAGGCTGCCAGCGTACACATCATCATCCATAATTACATGTTTATCGCCATGCGCCATCCAGCCCTAATTGCATTCTATGTCTCCCAAGAAAATCAATGACACAGCTTACCTTCAAGCTCTATTTAATCTCACCATTTCCCCCTTTCAAGATCAGCGTTGATTGCAATCCCGCCTTTCTATATAAACACCCGTAATGGGCCTCAATATCGCGTAATCCATCACAACTATCCATTATCCGCCAGACTATTGTTCTACAGGAATAACCGGGCTTGTTCCCAGATCATTCACTAGGAGGTAGTAAGGTTATATTATCGCAAGGTACGGGCGAGTACGAAGCCAAAGATCCCTAGTAATTTATATAAGTTTAGCACTATCGTTAAGCTAATAATAACTTGTAGCTGTCGACGCCGAGAAGCTAGCTCGTGATTGGCGATATGGTTGCCTCAGAAAGACCGTGAAAAGGCATACCATATGGCTTTTGCCTTTCGTATATAATCATAAACTCCTATTAATGGCGGCTGCATGAACCATATCTGAGAGCGCTCGATCCTTAGAGTCGAAATCAAGCTCAAACATATCGAGCCTATATCCTTGTGGATCTTTGTGAGCTCGAGAACCAGGAGCTCAGGTCCAAGGCTGATCTTTATAGCAATACACATCTCTTGATATGGCCAAGGAGGGTTCTTGATTACATGTCTCAACTGAGTCGAACTAGAGATCATAAAGAATACCAGCCCTAATCTTTTATGTGAGTCCTCGCCATCATCTTCTAATTTTGCTATATACCCATATCAAATACAAGATGCTGGAATACTGGGGCCCATGATCGTGTTTTGAGCATATCGCATTAAGAGCTAAGAACGTTCTATTCAGATAGTCTTAGCTTGTTGAATAGATCATTAATGAATTAGCGGCCGGAGCAACCTTTTGGGAGGAAACTACATGATCCGCTTTGCCTACCAAGAATTCCTCCGAACAAGGCATACCGACTCGTGAGAGTCTTTCACTGGGTACCATACCATACCTAGTTAGAGCTACTGGTGAGATTGCACAGCAGCTAATTTATCATTTATCCCCTTCTGCTCAGATATAAATTATAGTCACATCTTATTGATAGTACGCGAATTTGGCATTCCACTCAAGGTGATAAAAAGTTATCATTATGCTAGCTGTCGCACCCGAATATCGCCGCACTTGAATAGAACCAAATAAAGTTATAGAGTAGACAACAAGCACTTCAAGCTTATGAACCTGGGTTCGGAGTATGTACCAGGGACATGCAAAGAAAATAAAAAGCAACAGAAACAATAAACTCCCGAGGTTCTAAAACCTACAATAACGGCAAAGAAAAGAAAGAGAAAGTGTGAAATTAACCAACGGCTAAGCCCAATAGCCTACCAACCAACCCAGATCATTCCATCAGGAAATCAGCACACTTATTCCAATCCTTTCAACAGTCACTTCAAGTAAAAGTACTAGAGAAAGGTTTACCCACGATTAGCCTCAAGAAACTAAACACCCACAGCATACACTGCTCTCTTCTTTCTTCCTCCTTCTGGGACAACTCACAACTCCATTTGGCGATGGCACCGCAACCCAGACAGGGCCTTCAGGGGCATTGGTACCAGGCGGTGGTGGCGGGATAGTGAACGGCAATTGCATTGCAACTGGCGGGGCTGGTGGAGCAGCCTTCATATAGAAGATATTTGGACGCGCTGCGGCTGCGGGTGCTGCGGTTGCCGCAGGAGCCGGAGGTGGTGCATTCGGGTTGGGCGCCGGCATATAGAAAATTTTTGGAAGACCCGATGGTTTTGGCGCCTCCTTCTTAGCTGCCGGAGCAACCGGAAGGAAAGGTCCAGTGCCGGCCTCATTGTAGCCCCACATCGGCTTCTTGCTCTTTGCGGGGACTGGCGCTGCAGCGGGTGGAAACGCTGGGAGGAAAAAAGTAGGCATGGCCATTGTGTGTTAAACTACTTGAGGGATTATCCCGTTTGAAGAGAAGATGGATGCAAGTGGTTGGAGGGGGGCGTGGGGTTTAAATAGCTGGAAATTTCCAAGCAGCAGTTCAGAAGAGAAGCGTTGATGGCGAATGAGTGAATAGAGGGAGGAAAGATAAGTTCAGGCTCTATTTGATCCCTTATAAGCTGTATATTATGACAGTCCGTAGATTCTATTAGAAAGCCATGGGAGAGAGGGGGGAGTGTTCGGCCTTTGTATTGGGAGTATGACGAGCCGCCTGTGATCAGGCTAGAGGTCAGGAGGAAGAGCCAATGCATAGATAGTATGCCATGGAAGGGCCGTCCCCCCTGGGCTGTGAAGTTCAAGTTTAAATTTTGTGCAAGCAAAATTCCATAGAAAGGTATGTACGTTCTCTCCATCCCCAGGGCTTGACAGGTTATGCCACATGATCTGGACATAAAATTAATGTTCCGTATGATTTCTCAAAGATGATATCATACTACTTTACATGTAGTGTCAACTCATCAGGTTGTATTTCCTTGAGTGTGAAGGTTCCCCATACTCCAGGTCTTATCCCAAATATGTATCTATTTGGCGCTAAGACACTTTTGTCTAAAGGCGCGAGTGATCGCGCATGACACGTCAACGGTCATGCAGATCTTGAGGCCACGTTCTTTGTCGCATCGTAAAATTTATTTCATCACGGGTGTATAAACAATATCTACATATTGCGAGCTCTCTTTTAATAACCTCAGGGCAATCTTAAAGGGTATTTCTCATATATACTGAGTTGCAAACAGCGCAGGATACCGTACCAAGCCGGCCCGTGCAAACACCTGGATACACAGCCCTGTCATCCAATGTTTGTCAAAAGTTAAAAGATAAATCTTGAGCGAACATTATATTTTTCATTTCCTTTTGCCTGGCTTATAGTCATCAAATGTAAAAGTCAAATTTACATACATAGCATCAAGTAGTGGTATTAACTCTATTAGGCTGGTGTGTGTGTGTGCATGCGCCCATTAAACGAATTTAGGTAGCAGAAGAGACGTATAAACGTTCAAACCCCCTAGATCTTCCCAATCATCAACTGCCCAATAATTCCTCTACCTGTAAGATAGGTTGTCTTCCAGATGTTGGCAAAGTCCAGGGTAGATGTAAAGGTATCCAAGAATCCAAAGGGCAGCATCGACGGGATCCAACCTATACATGCACACACAATTAGTCTCTAATCCTCCTATAGATACCCCCGGGGATTACTACTAACCCTGTGCAAGCTCCAACGCCCAGCCCTTGAGGATATACTGTCCGGCCTCGCCGCGAGGAAGATGATTCTGCATGCCGGGGGCGTACACAGTCGGTTCAATCTCACCGGGCTTCATGAATTGCTGCTCTCCGGAGAGAATTGTGAAGTAGTCGTGGGCGAGGTGCACCCCCGAGTGTCCCTCGGTTCCGAGCGGTGTACCAAAGATGATCAGGTACTCTGTGATTGACGCGTGGAGAATGATCATTGCGCCCATTGCACCGCCTGCATTGCTATTGGAAGGGTCAGCGACCTATTCACGAGCAAATAGAACAGAATAGGGAGCTTACTTAAAGAACCACTCCTCCTTGGTGAGCTTATTGACATACTTGTCGCCGTACTCTTCCCGCAGCCCGTCTACAAGGTCTTCGAGCAACAGTGTTGTGTTCCCACCTGGACCCCCAAACTTGGCGATGGAATTCTGCGACAGCTCTTGCAGTTTGACGGGGTCAAAGATATAGAATTGCGATATCATTGCGTCCAGCGTTCGAAACGCGAAGAACATGATCGGGAGGAAGGCGATTATGAAACGCATCGTGACGGGGCCGTTCTAGTGGGTATGGAGATCGAATTGATTGACTGATTTCTGCCAAAAGGCGGGCGGATAAGCAAGAGAAGAAAAGAATGGTAATGGGCGGCCTTACCCTTAAGAAGTTTGAAGAAAGGGGCCCCCGGAAAATTTTGGTTGGGATGCGCCAAGGCGCTGACGGAGGTGGACCTACCATAGACCCTGGACGTGTTAGGTAACGGTTGTGGTGTCGCGCTCGGGAGATACCAGGCAGAGAGACTAACTAGCGATTAAGTTAACCCGATTTGTTTTATTTAGTCAGGTTGGGACCAATGGCTGTTTGGAGTTTTTTTGTAAAACAATAAGATGGGGTTTATGGATTTCCTCACCAGAGAAGGATATGAGCTTACAATTATGTATACAAGTTTGGCTAAGATACTGATTGGTTGATCGATGCAGCTACATTATTGATACCTAATTGTATCTCCCGGAAGGGACGTATTAGTTCCTCAAATTATATTAAAAATAGGAGATCGAGAGGCCGTTCTCTCATCTAAATAGTATAAGCTTGTCTATCGCCATTAGGAAGCATTTCTATTGGTCAAGACGGTTTGCATATTTGTCATAGGTACTAGATGCATATCTACAAGGAAACCTACATTAAGAGGGATCATCCACCATTACAGTCTCAAAAGGTATGCACAAACAATTTCTGGGTTCCCAAAACCTTCAAGACTACTATAACTTTTATCAACTAGTTACCAGCATCTTTTACTGGAATTGTCTATTGATGGGGAACATTAACTGACACTGTCATAGGATTACTCAAGCCAGAGACTTTAACAGCCTAAGCTACATATAATGTAGCCTCTACTTTCATAGATAGGCTGAACTGAATAGGGAAAACTAGCCACTCATGGACAGAGATGAATCATTAGGAACTGGTATGCACACGATTACATATGCGGCCAGAGGCCGCATTCCACTTGTATTATATATAGCTTTATGTTCACTATTTATATTGTGCTACTTTAAGGATCCACCACAAGCCTAGTAACGACATTAGCTAGTCAAAAGTAGGTAACTACATGTACATACATGTAAGTATTAATTACTTACAGGCTGCTTGAAAACTAGCTAAGCTAGCTTATTAGGCCAAACTACACATCGAAGTTATGACTGCGTAAGGCCAAAGCCTTTTGGATAGAACCTTAGCAGAAACTGCCGGTATTCATATTGCCATTACCATTCCATAGTTTCCAGGTTCCCAAACAAAAGCCCAAGGTCGAAAAGATCGTCTCTATCAATCCCCATCACTATTCAGCTTCCGACAAAAAAGAAAGATCAAACACTCGAAAATAAAGCATTCATATCAATGCCCGTTATCACTTTCAAATCCCCAAACAAAAGAACCAGCGCCCAAATAAATGGCCCCATATGCAAGTTGTCACCGTAATATCCAAGGCCAGTTCACTGATGTAGACAGAGCTGGAGTAACTGGTCCAATGTCAAAAGCAAGATTATCAAGCTTCCGACGGAAAAAGAATATTGCACCACTACCAGGCGTGGATAAAGTTCATCAGCGGACCTTAGAACCCAGGATAAAAGGGTTAAGCAAAGAAATAGTCGTGTGCGTGTGGCGAGTTGAAAAGAAGCTAATAATAAGATAGCCATGAAAACACAGACCTAAAGAAAAGGAAAAAAAAATGAGAATGAGATATTAGTGAGAGCTTTTTAAATAGGTCTATACCGAAAACAGGGGGCCGTTTTTGACAAACACAGTCCTGAGGGGATTGGATGAGGAGGACAAACCAACCAGAAAGAACCGATCCCCAGGCGCTCTGTAGAAAACAGGAGATAACTACCGAAAAGTAAAATACTGTAGAAAGAAAGAAAATTAGAAAGCTTGAAAAATCAGTATTGGAGAATCTCTGCATTACCGGTAAATCTCGTATCTGACGTCTAATTCAAATTCCTGGTAGATAATATCGGTCTGGAGCTAAGGCGTTCAATTCATTGTGGTAGTTATCAAGAAGTGAATCCATCCCTTTCCCTGACTCACTACAAGCATTATACTGCTTTTCAACCTCCGATAGCTTTGGCCCAAGGTCAGAAACCCTGTCGAAATCTCTGTAGATTACATTGTATTCTGCCAGAATCTTGGCTAGGAGTAAAGGGTTTTTGGCAGGAGAATGTATCATCTTTCTAAGTCCAGAAACCAAGTAAACAGTATTAATGCGTAAGGAACCCGGCCAGGACTGGACCCTACGATACGGTACCTGGGGGTCTTGCTCCATTGGAGTCATCCTCATGACGAGCCCAACATGTAATAATTTAGCTCGTGAAGCTCGGTCAATCTCAGCACGTCGCGAGAATTGCTCAATCGAGTCAAAGCCGTATTGGTAAGCTAAGAGAAAGAATTGATAGAAGTAATCTTTCATAGTCAGGAAGTGGTCTTGGTGAGCCCAGCATGATACAGGGGCAGTCACTCCATCACGGGTGTATGCTATCACGGCCTTTGTGACTTCCTCTGCTCGAATGTGCCCAAAGCCAGATCCTATCAAGGCTACTTTGCAGCGATCGTAGTAAATCTCGTTGAGCATAAGCCTTTTCATGTCTCTTGGTGTGAAAATCAGCTTCACCTCTGATTTGTACTTCATGCACATACGAACTGCGAGACCGGTTAAGGTTCCATCCTCATATCGTTGGTATACTAATGCTTTCAACGAATAAATCGATGCGGAATAGCCAACGACATTTCTCGAAATCCGGACCAAAATCATAGACTGATAATGTTTGAAAACATTATAAAAGGTTCTTGAGATTAGAATAGTACTGACAATCTGAGAAAAACTTTCGAGATTAAAGAATATTTTGAGGATAAGCTCCAGTGGAAGGAGCTGAAATGGATCGGATTGAAAACGAGGGTCGTTTGATGCCATGCTATCTCAATTGACTAACAACCGCAACTGTAGAATTTCGGTATGAGTATAGTAGATTTAGATGTATTCGGATCCGTGGATAATGGAAGAAGTCACAATTGTGCCATGAGTTTGTGTGTCATCGTTGTGCGGAAAGGGATAGCCTAACCCTTATACCAGAACTTAAAATTTAAACAGTCACAGGCGCTCAAGTCTAATTGACACTTAGTCAACGCGTTCAGGACTGTCCGGCATACGTATACATTTCAGTGTGCGGGCCTAAGTGCGGCTCGGGGTTGTAGCTTATAAATTATGTAAATTAGTACATACATGTAAAGATATAATGAATTCAATTGTCGCTTTTCTGATGAGAATATGTACTTAAGATGACAGCTAGCAATTTTTTTGTACCTTGGTTCCAACACTGGTATATTATGTCTATGTAATCCTCTATTAAGTCCATGACCGAGGTTATCTTAAAGATATGTATATGAATAATTGGGAGAACAAAACAAAGTGAAATCCATGTTATTCTAAATAACAACTCCTCTGATCTATAAAAGGAATCCGCAGAATTCATCTATTCGAGCTGCAATTGCAAGTTTGAGAATTAAACAGCAAACTCTCTTAAACGAGATTAAAGATTTTAACTAATATCTGTCTAAATGAAAAGTTGGATAGAGATATAGCTAAGATTAGGAATTTAAGCTCTGAAATCTCACTACTGCAGCATTTCATTCTCTCCGCGATATCATTAATGTTCTATAGGGTACATTTACCGTAGAGCTGAGTAGCATATAAACCACATGTATCAATTCAAGCTCATGTGTTGAGTTGTTGAGTAAGTTTCTAATTGACATTTAAGTACCTGGTTCATGTGGGCTCTGGCTGTGGCTACTATTTGACTTAAATAGAGCCCTCAATCTATAACCACACGTGTGTACACCCGCACCCCGCCGGATTCTATTAAATTTTGCCGGCCCCGCAAGTTTACATAGTAGGAGATTCCTTAATCGTATCAACGTACCCCCATCATTAAAGGAATCAGCTTGTGCTCGCATCGATTATTGATAATTACTATAATTTTCAATGAACTATTGCGAGGTTTTCCATGATAAAATATTCGGATCCCATTAGGCCTCAAGGAAGTGTTTCCTATGGCCAAAAGCCGATAGAATCTATAGATTTGATTGGTAGATAAAAACGTGGGTAGATGTGCATGATTCGAGTGACTTTTGATGATCCACATCAATCCACTTGCAAGGCTGTTTAAAACTTTAATGATATGTATTCGCGCCGATACGCTTTTATATGGAAGATAAAGAGGAGATTATCTCGCCATCCACTGAAGGTTGTGGTTGGGTTATCGATAGTCAGTTCGTGCCGTAAGAGCCCGAATTAAAGCGGAAAGTAGATATACGTCGTAGCCCTTTAATCTATCACAATCCACAGCCTGGATGATCCAAATTAATCTAGATCTAAGAGCGTTTGGACCCGGAGAGGTCAGATTTATAATATAATTAGGGATAGTAGGAAGAAAGATATGTCAATACCCGCTCGCGATTGTTTCACTCTGGATCTAGGTGGTTAGACATTGAATTGAGATAAATAGACATATTATAGATATAGCTTTACAGATATATATATCCATCTGATCTGCTTCACGCGGAGCATAATATACCATGTAATATAGCTATATCTGGCCGGTAAGATGTATATGAGTATATTTATTTTGGACATTTCTTGGCACTCGAGTGATGCTTTGTGATGCTATATGGGACTCTCCTCTTTTTTCTTCTTTCTATTTATTTATCATAAGTATACAACCTATACGGGAAATTACCTACATGATTGTAACGATTCTATAAATTGTCTTTAGTGGAATATTTTAAGTCCCTCTTCCTCTTTCCAATGAAGTATCAGTCTCGGACTTGAAAATCTTTCGTTACATTATATATATTCTTACAAAAGTGGTTGGTGACCGCGAAGATAAAAGATGCGCCAGTTGGTTTTTTATATTTCTACTGCCCAATCAATCTATGCGTGCATGGTATAGCCTAGCTGGCAAAACTTGGCCATGAAGTTTTCATACACCATGTAGGTAATCCCTGATCCGGCCAGAAATCGATTACTTCACTATTGTTGCGCCCTACCACGAGCTACTATGAGCAGTTGGTTCACTCATCTTCGCACAGAAGCCAAACTTTAGACGGATTTTCCCGGTTTTAAATCTAGGATTAGCCTTACAGAAGCCTCAAATGTGCAACATCCACGGTAATGAACAGCTGTATAAACACCGCACTCTTCATCCCGGTTTCGTTTTCTTCAATCGTCTTCCCTTACTTTATATACATGTATTTCTGCGTTACCAATAAAGCTTCTCGCCAACCCGCCTTTAACACATAGAACCTCCATGTTCTAGTAACGGCCATCACCATGTTTCCTTAACTATCGGTGACGTTAGCACATGCCTAAAAGTGTTTCGTGGCTATGGTTTGGCAATTTTGGCTATTCTGACGTTGGGTAGTTCCCTTCCGGTCATATTTCAAAGTAATAGGCGGCCCCATTGGTATTGTATATTATATTGTCAACGTTGACAATTTCGTCCGAAATTAAATGATGACTGTGTGCTGACATCGCCGTTGTTTGAGCCCTCTTGACGAAACACTAGCATCATCAGGGTGTCGCAAAGTTGAGATAACTGAGTTTTAATGTTTACTCATCCTAAGATTCGCGTCAAGACATCCAACCGACTGAGAAATGAGGCAGATATACTTATATCTATTCGCATTCTTTATCTAGATACTCCACACGATGGTATTCACTTGAGTCTCAAAACGAACGGGGATTAGCCTGATAACGGGCCAATACATCACGATCGATCAGAATAGAGTGTACCAATGATTCAGTCTCTTATGGGCCGACCCATGTCCAGGATAGGTTCGGTGAATTTACTCTATATCCGTAAATCACCCCTATAAGTCATAAGTCGACTAAGTCCGAGCCGCCTCGGCAATTTCTGAGACCTCTGTCCCGGCGCCGAATCAAGCTCGTAAGACAGTCCAGAATGTCTTCCATGTACCGGATAAGTGAGTGAAACCGTGGTTGACAGAAGTACAGCGCGTGGTATATACTTAAACTCCCTCGCTGCTGTCTTTTGCTGTTGAGCTCACTATTGGCCATAGTGGGACTCTCCCAACAACAACAGATGTCTTGGCTTATCACTAATCCCTCAAATCCTGTCAGTCAGTACAATATGCTTACTACAATCTATAATCGGATCCAGGTTTATTTCATCTTGTGGATCGAGTTATGATCACCGAGAAACAGTTCCGAGTGATATTCCGTGACTGAATGCACTACCCAGAGGTCCGATAGTAATCCAACAGCCCCTTCTGACGGATTACAATGATAAATAATTCCGCGTTACACAAACTTGCTCGCGCAGCCGACTTTCAATTGAATCACATGACCTGTGAGCAGCAGAAAAGCCTGTCAACCAACGTCGAGTAAGTCGAAACTCGGTCGCGCGAATATTGTCCAAATTTAAACCACCGAATCAATTGACGAATTAGCTTTCCTCCCACAGGTAGAATCATGTAGGCGGGTAGTAAATACCCCGCAACTCTTTTCGGAATAAGAAACGCTCACACCATTCCCTCAACTTATGTTAGAGGCTAAATTATACTTAGATGGGGTAACTGAGGAGTTGCGTGACCACACCATACCCGCTAAACTGTGTAATTTGAGAATTGCACATACATATGGCTCGAGAAGTTATGGAGGGTAGGTGTGTAAACTTCGGCGTTTGCAGCCAATCAGTCTACAGAATTTGGGAGATCTACTCCTATAATGGTACTAGTGCCTAGCCTAACGGTGGTATTTTCTCTAATTCCCCATACAAAAAAGGTTCCTCTGGAGTTGACACACCCACCCTCTATGCCTTCTCGCGCCATAGACGTCCGTACAAAGTGTGGCAAAATATATTACTGAGAATAGCAGTGAAGAGCAGTTTCCGCCGCTCGCTACCATGACAGGCAGTTTTCTTTGCTCTTTTGGGAGTAAAATTTCGCTGGGTTCTTCGTCACTTCTTATTTCGACCTCTAGGTGTAGTTCTCGGTATTTGCAGGCGGTTGGTTAGCAGACCTCTCTTATGGTGGAAGGAAACAAACAAACGTCCCGAAACAAAAGGAGATTGTGGGGTGTGACGTTTTGCATGGTCGTAAAAGTTTTTCCTTTTTATTCCCGCCCACATCCACCCACCTGCGCCCACCAATTGCAAGGACCGGAGAATTCTTGAGATAAGTCAATCGGGACCCAGATATGCAGCAATTATAACAAGCATTTTAAATTTTGCTTAGGATTGCATTTTGCGTCAGCTGATTGTCTCACACCCCCGTCAGCTCAGATTCTCCGCCGTGGCCGTAGTGGCCAGGCCACCGAGCTCTAGAGCCTTAGATGAGAAATGTGTTTTGTCTGAAATTAATCCTTAATAATCTCGATCGCGACCAGTCTAGGGCGCGTGTGGATCCGTTCGTATCCATAAATCAGTGCAGGGCCGCCCCGCTCTAAGTAGGGTTCTGGAGTGCGTTTCATGGGATCTCGGAGTGAGCGATCTTTGCAGAAGACCCTTTTTTTCCCTCCAGAATCTTGGCGGAATTCATGAGGAACGTTTCATATACATAGTTAAAATACCCTTCCGTTAATCGCGATTGTGTATCTTATCAGTTGCATTGCATACTGTGTGCATGTACGACCACGGCTAGTCGGGCAAGTTTGGAACTTGATTAGCGGTTAGACGGCAGGTACTCGCGACTATATTATCGATATGTACTTCAAGTATTTAGATGCATCACATATATGTAGTTACAGTGCGCTATACTTACTCGATTTAGACCTGTAAATGTATGAATTTCTGGGGAAATTGGAAAGGTCATTCACTTACGTGGAGACAGAGAAGCACCATGATGTTCCTACAGCGATTTATTACGGGAGTGAAAAATTGTTTCATCCGATATTAACCCAATCGACCCTTACAGATATGGATTCTTTGAGACTACATATATCATGAATGCTTTATAGTCCGGTAGGCACCGCAATGTGTAAGGGAAAATAACTTTAGGGCCAGAACCCCAAGAAAACATAATGATCTATATTGTTTTTCATTTAGGTCACGAGGATTTTCCCCTCTTCATTTTAATTTTCGAAATCTCCGGATCAAAAGACCGTCAGCGCGGGAGATTCATCCAGATCGGGTTTATTATCGTGCACCGAAATGTAATTTTTTGGCAACGGGAATGGAGTTGATGGGTTTATGCTATGTGCACAAATAAGTGGTATGTCCCGCACCACATTTTTTTTTTGTTCGTGAAGTGGATCGTGAGATTCTCTACGCGCTCCCTTTACTAAAAGGGGCATAATAGGTAAATGTCGGCATTCAAGAGATGTTGTAGTACCGGCCGATCACTGAGAGTAAGTAGGATCATTGATCTATTGCGTAGCACAGTGTGTATGCAGATTGATATCCCCTAGATACGTTACATACTGTAATTGAAGAACCCCGGTTGACAGTTTCGACTTGAGGTTGGTTGGTAAGGTAGAAGACGTTGTCAAGCGTGAACACTGATTACAGAGCCGGACTTTCTTGGCACGAAGCCCCTTGCAGTAACCTCTGCCAAGCATCCCATTGTACCTTGCATGAATGTGATCCATCCCTGCAGGTCCCAATTAAACCTCAATAAGGAAATTGAAGGGGTTCGCCTGCTTGATGCTCCATTGACCTTTGGGTAAGGTGCTGACGGGGTTTGGGCGTGAGTCTTCTCAGCTCTAGTTGGGGTTTTATCTTTGGGGCGAGGCTATGTTATGTACGGGGGACAATTGGCTGCTTAAGGAGTTCGTTTCAAAGAACTTGCGGCGCGGGATGACATCGAATCTTTTAAAAGATGTGCCACAATCTGCGCTCGGACGTGAAGCCTCTACAAATACCTACTTCGAGTATCACGAGGGCTTCAACAGCTCACGCAGAGAGTAAGAACATGTTCTCCGGCAAGAGATTAGATACTGTGTCTTATCTTCTCGAGGGTCTCCTTTCCTTTCTTCCTCTTCCTTTCCCCATTTGACATAACCCGCTTGCTTCCTTAGCTTTGGGTTCATGGGTCGGAGGTGTGACATGCATGTGTACTAGAATTTCAACTTTAGTCCAAAAAAAAAAAAAAAAAATCTCTTGTAATAAGCTGATCCTTACATCGTTGCTCAATCTGGTAAAATAATTTTGTTGAAAGGAGACAAACGGTTATGCGTTGATTTGGGGGCCCAGCTGTGCACATGAACAAAAGCTGCACAGGGTTGGTTGGACGTTGCTGTTGAGCCATCCTAGACAACACCATAACTTGGTTGGCGATGGATCTCCAGTTGCCACCAGCTGCGAATCACCATGAGCTGCAGACCAATTGATGCCGTAACGCTGCTCATCGTTATCTCCCCAGCTTTGGTCAACTGTTTGCCTATTCGTAAGTACTTAAAGTGTCGTCAGCGACTTGGCGGCTCTTGCGCAGCATGAGATCTGAAGCGCTCAGGCAGAATAAGAAGGAGTCTGGGGAAGGGGAATTCAAACTGAATTTCTCCTCACTCTGAACGGGCATCTCGGTTGCTTAGTGGTGCGGGCCGGGGGTGATGAAACGAGACCAGATTATTCCCGGGATTAGATCCTAGGTGGGAGGTTTATAACCACTGGCCGAAATAGGGAATGCCCCTCTAGTCCTTGCGGCAAATCTTCCAATCTCTCAATCTTACGGGTGGTCAAGGTGGTTTTTGCACTTGCTGGCTGATGGCTGGCTCTGGCTGTCTTGTATTGTGCTTTTTCGATTCCCAGCATCTAATTTGTCGATAGCTTTTAGTTAGACAGAGGAGAGAGAGATAGTACCAAATCTAATACTTCATACTGGGATCAGTTTCCTGACTGATCATAGCTTCCGCAGTTAGAAGTTAGATCAACCCTTTTTCACATTCTTTCGCCTCTTCGCTTCTCTCCTCTAGCGTTGTCAAGACTTGACTCTGACTTGACCACCGTAGTTGCTACTTCACCTACCTTACACCTATATACCTGGTGGTGAATCGCGCACAAACTTACACTTCTGACGGTTTTTTGCTGAAGCTTCTAATTATTGGTTGCTGCAATCTCTCGCACGCGATCTCATCCTTTCTCTCGCTTCCCGTCGTCCTCTCATTTACGTCAACCCTTCATATCTCCCCTCCCCCCTTTGTCGTTGGTCTTGTCCCTTCTTTCTCCCCTTCTTTTGCTCACCCCAGAATTTATTACTGGCTTAAGCTCCCCATTTGCTTTCAACCTTCACTCTTTTAGCTCGCCTAGTAGCGGGGTCATTTATATTCCCTCTTTTTCTTTCTGTGTGCAATCGTGCCCCTGTCGATCATTCGGGTGACTACATTTGCTTCACCTACTCTTATTTCTCGAGTCTTTTCGTTTCTCTTCTCGTGCATCCTGTCAGTCATCGAGGTCAGGCACCATCAGCAGGACGGACAGACGTTGCCCAGGTTAGTTCAATACATACATTAACTTTCCTTAATCCCGGGTTGGTTTCTTTTTTCCCTATACCCTTCACGTTTCAGATGTAGAGCTACCTGGGTTCTACTCAGTCGGGCCTTTCTCGTACAGGAATTGCTATGCGCGCACATACGCTCATGTACTAATTAAAGGCAGATCTTAGATAATCTACTGTTTATTTTTTTTTCTACTTCTCGCAAACGATTCGGTCAATTCTCCTTTCCATTCAGTGGTCCAGCTGCTCCTTTAACCATCGGAGAATAATACATATCTTAAGTACCGAGGTAAGGGAATCTCTGCTGCGAGCAACAAGGGGAAAATATCTCTCTCGCCTTCTATATTCATCAACAGGAGTATTCTCGCTAATTCCTCTCGTAGGTAGAATTCGCCCAAATCGGTATTTCATATCTTTTGATACTTACGGCTCGTTCCCGTCACTAGTTCTCACACTCTTTAGTTGTACCCAATTCAATCGTTCGCCAAAACATACGCCCTTACTCTCTTCTATACCGCTAGATCAGCACTAAATATAAATTTACAATATCAATGCATCGGCTTCGTAAGGGAAAGAAGAAGGAGGACGAGGAGGGTATTCCCCCAGTCCCTCAACCAGCCCCGACAACAAGCCACAATCCCTTCAAATGGGGGAGAACCCCCGAGCCTCCCCCAAAGCCTGAACTCGACCTTGAGCATGCATTACCTGCTTCTGATGACTTCCGGACTTCCTTGTTGATGCCGAACCTAGCCCAGCGTTTCAGTATCTTACAACAGGAAATGGCAGCAGCGGCAGCCGCAGCTGCCGCCAATGGAGGAATTAACCCCAATGCTCCCATTGGGACCGCAATTGATGGGATGGACGGATTTGTCTTCACAAATCCACCACAATTCACCCCTATGGGCGAGATCACTGAGACATCGTCGATCGCGGAGGGAACATCATCTCAGCAGAACCGTTTAACTACTAAGTCTGAGGAGTCTGTAAGTTCGGAAGACTCTGGTGGGATTATGAATCGCTCCAGAGGTGGAGAGGGAAATGTCCTCTTTGGGGGGAGACAGAAGGTCTATAGAGTACCAAATGCCTACACTAGTGGGAAGGACTCCATGGATGATTCGAGTCCGAATCCGGGGGCCCCTATGGGCGGGAGATCTGTTGGGAGCCATGACATTCCGGATGGATTTGGAATGGCCAAGAATAGAAGAGATCATCATGAATCAGAAGAAGCCAACGGGGTTGATGATTATAACAAGAACAGAAACACAAGTTCCTCTACAGGCTCCGACCCTACCACTATCACTCGTTCCTCTACTGCTGCGACATCTGTAGCATCCAATAGGAGCCCATCTAGCACAACACAAGCATCAATGTCAACTTCATCACCCCCTGTGGCTCCCATTGCAACCAAACCTCGTAAAGCATTATATGAGCAAGCTTTGGACCAACAGTTGCAGGACCAACAAACGACAGCGGTTGGAAGGCTAGAGAGATTAGCTTCCTTGCGAAAGGCGGCGGTTAGCCCACCTCCAGCAAACAGCTATCAGGGAAGTTTTAGCCCTCCAGGACTTTTTCAACAATCGAATGCTCCGCCGTCGTTACCCACGTCTCCGAAACAAACCCCCCAATGGTCTATCAATCTCAAGAAGATCCCAGATTCGCCTATGTCTATGCCAGAAGCGGATGAGGGTGAACAGGATAATGAGGAAACAGTAAAACAGACACAGAAGCTCGGGCAATCATTATCTCCGCACATGGCGCAGTTCAATTTTGGGCTTGAACCCAGGTCCCAGTCACCAATCAGTCCTCCAGTATCTGCCAGTGCTATTCAATTTCCTACACAGGGGCCTTTCAGCCCAGGAATTCTCTCAAGGGACCAACCGCAAAGAAATCCAAATTCTGATAAGTCGAACTTACAGATGAGAACACCATCGCCATTAAATGACTTGAAAACAACTTTATCCATACGCAGCTCAGCAAGTGATTCGAGTTATGAAGAGGAGAACGATGGGATGGATAGTAGGACCAGTCCCGTTTCCCGAAACTCCTTGGATAACATTGCACCTTTACATCCACGTAAGAATTTTGCACATTCAACAGATTCCGAGCATGTAGAAGTAGAGCCACCCTCCCCAGTATCCCCTGTTTCTCCTATATCGCCAATTTTCAGTAGCAGGATTTCAGATGACTTTATGCGTCCCAACCAACCTCTACGTAATCCAGCAATCTCGCCGACTTCACCCAAGTTTTCGGCTGATGTGCACCCATCATCTGACGACGATTCCCCGACCCTCCCACCGGACCAGGGTCTTAGTATGCTTGTTCGTCAACATCTTCGCACTGATTCTGGTCACTCTTCGGTATATGCAGGATCTACATATACACGAATGTCACGTGTTTCAAACTACGGTCCAGCGGCAACCCCATCCAAGAACATCAAAGAATCCGATGCACAAAGACCTAGTGCTAGTGGCGCTTCCGGAAGTAGTGGGGGTAATCTTTGGGAGTTTGACGATTGGGATGGCGGCTATTATGAAGAAGCTCGTCCCGGCATGGGTTCTACCCCACCCACAACCAGCGATAATCTACCAACCCCTGCGATCCCCCCGAAGGACTCGCGTAGGACAAGCTCTGAGGAAAGGAGAGAGAACGAACATATAACCAGAGAAAGGGAGAGATCCAGAGGCAGGGCAGATAGTAGAATGAGTGAGAGGGATAGAGCAATGAGTAGGGCAAGCGAGAGGGACACGGAGAGCCCTGCTGGAGAGGACGATAAGGATTGGGAGCAGCAGCTGGCCTTTAGGCGCCAAATAATCCAACAAAACCTTAGAAATCACGAAAAAGTCAACAGCCAGCATGAATTGGATTTCTCGCTTGATACAAAGGGCCAACAGGGGAAGAATGGTGGTTCTGGTGGTGGATTTGGTGTCCTTCGGTCGAAGGGTTCTAACGGGATCATTTCTAAGAATGATCCCTCAAGAAGTGGTCGTGATTCTCCTGGCCCTGGGATGAGAAAGGAAGGAAGTAGAAGCAGGATGAATAGTAGTGAGGCTGAAAGGAGAACTGAAGAGGAAAGAAGGCTCAGAGAAACAGTGAGAGGTCCGAAAAACATCCCCCCTGGGGGTTATCCAACACAGCAACACCCGCCACATTCATACCATCATATTCCTCCTCCCAACCCTGCACGCTTGAACACAAACTTGAATGATAATCGTCCCAAGCCAAGGTCCCCTGTTGGTCTCCCGCATCCACTTCATTCACCAATAATCACTCCCAGGCCTAGGCAAAAATCGATTCGTGATCAAAGAAACGACGGACGCAACAATGGTGAGCAGAATACACAGAGAGGACAACCGATGGGATGGAGAGACGACGAGGATACTTACATACAACCAAGATCGGCTCCCGGAACACAACCTGGTAGCCCGGTTTCGCAACGAGATGGCCATCATGGCATACGCAAGCAGCCTAGTATGCCACGGATGGGCGGGCAAGATATGTATATGGGAGGTCAAGGACAATCCAGAGACCAGGAGCCAAGACGCAATGGGGGCCACCCGCCCGTTTCTGGAATGAACTATAGCCATAGCAATATGAACCAAGCGCCAACGAGTAACGGTTTAAGCAAAAAGCAGTCTTTTGACAGGGACGGACAACCACATGGATCTGAGTTTAGACGTCCCAGGGGAAATAGCAACGCTTCGTCAGGACCGACAATGCGACAGAGGAGAGGAACCTTTGATAATTCGCCTCTACCGCCGTTAAATACAGCTGCACTCTCACCTCCTACCCAGCACCTCCAATCGTCATCTACACCTAATTCGGCAATTGCCGTGGAACATTCGCCTGCCTTCTCCCAAACAACACAAACTCCCACAAGCGGTAGTGCTATCACTACTCCAGCTTCTGCCGTTTCAGCAAAGTCTCCTCCTGCTGCCTTGATCCAAACAATTGCCAATTCTAACGCTGGATTTGCCCCAGCAAAGAAGCGGGTTGTTGACAAGAGTAAGATTGGTGATCCCAAACTCATCTCTTCCACATCCAATATCCCCACTGTTGATCTCCCGGCCCAAATTACCCCTCCTTTGGGTAGTGGAAAGGAAAAGGACGGCCGTAAGCGGCGTATGACTGAAACCAGAAGCATATTCTCAGGCTTTGGCAGGAATAAATCTTCTGAAGAGGTCCCAGCATTACCAACCGGGAGTCCAATGATGCCGCGTCACCACACAGATGATGAAGTCGAACGTTCATCTTTCACTGATATGGACCCCCCACCGTCAAAGGGAAAGAAAACTGGAGGCAAACTCCGGAAGTCCACTAGCGATGGTGGGGCGCTCAGCGCGCGTGCCAGGAAGGAAGCTTTGGCGAGAAGTCCAATGGTCCCTAAGCTTCCCAAAGGGATGGAAGTATCCGGCGTTGCACCTGCAGGCATGATTTAGACAGTCTTTTTTTCTAAATCCTTCTTCTGAGGACGTTTCTTCATGAGTTGATGCAGGTTTGGTGAATATCGATGATGGGCTTTTTTTTTTTTTCTTTCTCAAGTTGCATATGACCGTCATGTTAAACCCTTCAACTTTTATACTAAACTTTCTAGCTATACTTGTTACATCTTTTCCTCCTTTTGTTTCTTTTTTTCTTTCTTTTTTTTCTTTTTTTCTCTTTTTTTTTTTTTTAGCTGTAATTTTTGTAAGAAAGGATACCACCTCTTATACTTTTCATTTTCTCCCTTTTTTCTTATTCTTTATCCTTCACCCATCATATCTATTGTAGAGCGGAATATTCCTCCTATATCCCCAAGATCACAATCATTGTCAGCGGATTTTCTTTGTACCCCATTTCCCCCTCCACTTTTTCTTTTCTTTTTTACTCTGGGGAGTCGGTTTATCACTTGGTCTGGTGGGTTTTAGGGCAGGGTTCAAGATTACAACAGCAGTACTGTCCATACCTTTTTCCTTGTATTCACATTTACAGTGTGGATTCCTTGGGTTTCATGTTTAGTTGCTAAATCCTAAACTTAAGTAGCGAGCTTTCCTTTTCTATTCATTTTATCAAATACCCATATTTAGTAGTCAAACTAGAAAAGAACTTGGAGATAAATACATGGTGTGTTGCAACACTAGTGCTACTGTATTGCAAGAGAAGAGCACGTTCTTTAAGATTACGTTATCTTCGGGGGAGGGGGTTGAAGATGGAGATCACGAGAATAGTGACCACTTATAATTATGTGATTTTGATAATGGTACTCTATACCCTCCTATTTATTGCGAGTATGCGCTAAGACTCTCATACACAACCAACAACCAACACACAAACTCACGCGGCAATGCCAAACAATAATTCGGTCCAGAGCTCCACTCACTCACAAGCACCCCCCCCCCTCCCCAAATTACATCCGCTCAACCTACCAAGGTAGAGAAGAATACCATTGTATATATCCATTGAATTTGGCCCTTGGCTCCTCCTACATACCCTACATGTAGTATATAATAGCTAAGCCTAACCATACTTTTACCGCGCCAATAATTACATTCCGCAAAAACACCGGCCTGCCCCGCAATGATATGATGTAGAAACGTGAAGGAAAACTCCGTTTTGCCGCTTTTGAAGAGAAAGGAATAGATACCCGAGAAGATAAGTTTGAGTAGAGGGGAAAGTAAATAAGAGCGAGAGAGGTATAGTCGCAGTGGAAAGAAGAGAAGAGAGGGAAATGATCTTATGAAAGAGAGGGGAGACAAATACGATGTAAAACCCCTGCATACAGTTGGTGGATATATAAAATCAATAAACCCAGCGCTCTGCTCTCGCTGGCATAATTACTGCAAAAAAAGGAAGAAGAAAACCACAAAATAAAATAAAAAAAAAAAAAAACACTTTTTCTTTTCCGAAGACCGCTATTTGGACACCGGCAAGAGGGAGAGGGTAGGAGCAGAAGAGGCCCGATCAAGGCACCCCAAAGCCCTTCCCATTCTCTAACGCCAGCTTCAACTTCTCCTTCAGCTTCTTCTTGCCACTATACTCTGGTAGCAGCAGCCGTCCAAAGCAGGTCAGACTCGTTGGGACCCTCTGTTTACACACTTCAGTTAGATATCATCCCCACCTAAACCCCTACCCTATAAAACCACAAAATAGAAACTCACATCAGTATCCGGCCCATTCCTCTGAATATAAAACATGATGCTCCCCACACCATTGACGGGCACCCTATCACTCGCCGTCACAAACTCTAGCAGCTGCCTCTTCCTGACTGGGGAGAAGCCACGGACAATGCTCCAAAAGTCGCGGATGGTCTTGTGTTCGGGACCGTAGCCGTCGTCGTAGCGCGCGGTCTTTTCGAGTTCGTCTATGTCAATGTCTTGGATGCCCTCGACGAGGGATTGGAGGGAGAAGGGGGTGAAGAGCTGTCACATATTAGCAAGCTTCAAGAGATGAAAATGGGGCATGGAGGTAGCGTACGTTGAGTGCCTTCCGATCAATCACCGTAAAGAAGCCCTTCTCGAAGGCCTGGTACTGGCGCCGGATTGACCGGTCAGTGAGCCAGGAGATGTAGTCCTTGACATACTGCTTGCGGTTCTTGTTGGTTACGAGCTCTGCCTCCTCGGCGGGTTCTTGCCATGTGGCGGTTGGGGTTGTTTCTTCAGCAGGCTCGGTGGCATCGGTGGCATCGGTGGCATCGGTGGTCTCGGGGACCTCGGGGGTTTCGAGTTTCGGCTCTTCGGGTTGGGAGGTGGAAGTGGGCTCTTTGGAGTGCTCTGACTGAGTAGTGGGCGTAGATCCCGTATCAGTGACCGTAATCTCTGGGAAGGCCGCTTCAGCAGCTTCGGCGGGTGGGGTCGGTGTGGGCTCAGTAGGCTCATTTTTCTCTGCAGCCGTAGGCTCTGCCTCAGCATCATTCAGCACATCTGCATTACCTGCAGCAGCACCCATCTCCGCCCCCGCCCTCGAGCTCTCCCCCTCCACATCCTCCCATCCACTCTCCTCACCAGGCCACTCATTGAACGTCACTTCATAGCTGCGCTCCCTCTGACCATCGGCCGGCGTCTCTGTCTCCACCACACGGTTCACCACCTCATTAAACACCTCGTCCAGTCCACCCAGCCACGGATCCCGTTCGTCCGGCTGCGGCGCTGGTAACCAGTTCTGCAGATCGAGCAGTCCCTCAACGGTGTCATCGGGCTTTTCCTTTTTCTCATCCTTTTCTTTCCGCCGTGGCGGCCTCGCAATGCGATACTCTAGGAACTCGGGACCATGCTGCATATCGATGCTATGCACGCGGCCGAAGGCTTCGTACGAGAACTCGTATGTGCGGAGGAATATATCACCGACGTCGCCCTGATCCCAGGAGAGGAGCTCTGAAAGACCATTTGCCAGCGCCCCCCAACCGTCGGCAATGTCCTCGATTGTCGAGGGCGCCTGGCCTAGCAGCTTCATGTACAGTGCCTTCGGGAAGGTCAATGGTAATGTTACCCCATTGAAGACTGCTAGCCCGACCAGAAGGCCCAGAAGCTCGTATTTGTGGATTGGCTCGACGGGGCAGACGCTGAACCAGCTCATGCGTGTGCGGTCGTCGGTTGTGAAGAGGCCGTAGTCTGGACGCAGTGCCTCTCTCATCGCAATGATGAAGAACTCTTGCTGGACTCCTCCATGATCGACACCCTCCTCACCAGAGTTGGTGAAGCGGACCTTTAATGGCCGGTGAAGCTCTCGGAGCTCACGACGGAAGACCTGGTCAAGGGCATCCTCAAGAACAGTGGCACGGTTGACTTCGAGGAGGAGGTACATGTGCAGAGCAACCCTCAGACGGCGCATGAATATATCCTGGCGCTGGTCATAGGTGAGCACTGTTGCGACGGTCATCTGGTGCGAGAGGCGGATGCAGGCCATGGATTTGTCAAAGGCCTTAGACATGTGGTGGAGGTTGACGGCGCGGAAATAGGTTACAAGGGCGTTTGGTGGAAAGACGAAGGGATAGTCGAGGATGTGGACAATCTTGGGATCGGGGGCGGCAGTGAACCACTCTACGGGCATCTCTTTGGCGTCATAACGGTCTGAGAGGACGGGCGTGTAAAAGTACTCTGGCTCAAGGCCGTAGTTCTTGTAGTCGTCATCTATATCACCAATATCGTCAGCAATTACCCCTCACATACACATCCCATATATACCAAACCAAAAACGAAATATAAAATACTCACACAGCAGCCTCAACAGCACCAACGCCGACGCACTCACGCTCCCTCTCTTCATGGCTTCCTGCCCATCCCAGGCCTTTAGTATCACCGCACGGCACCACTCCAGCGTACACACAGCCAGACTCCATCCACCTCTAGCTTCCTCCGTCCTCTTCATCTCATCCTGCTCCGCACAGATTCGCAAATACTGTCCCATCCAGGTTAGCACCCCATCTCCGTAAGAGGCCCTGTAGGCTACGCCCTTGACAATCCGTCTCATGAGCCTTTCTGCCATCTCGTTCTCGAATTCGATACTGCTCGTGACCCCAGCCTCACTGATACGCCCACTACCACGGAGCTTGCGTGCGGCGCTCCACTCCTCCGGAGTACTCACAGGCAGCATGGCAGCGAGAACATGAAGCCCCAGTAGTAGTAGGCGAGCAGCAGTACGGTCAGGGACGTCCCGGCGGAAGACACATTCAAGGCCGACCCACATGCTGCGCAGGATCATGAGTTCCCATTCAGGCACTGTCATAAGTGTCCGGAGCGACTCATCAACCCCATCGAGAACTACAGGCGAACAAAGATCCTCGGACGACCCAGACGTAATGAAGGACCTCCGCAATGCCTCGGGGGTGCTCAAGACATAGAATAAACTCTGCTTTGCAAAGTTATTGACCTCCGAGCTTCCTGAGGCATCCCGATACATGCCCACGAGCGCATCACAGATCTCAAAATCCAGCCTGGCTAGCGACTGCGGCGGTGTGACAAGCTCGCTCCCCGGTGTTACCGCCGCAACCGCCGCCGCAACAGCGCTCTGGCCTCGTCCTGTCCTTGTCGGGGTCACCGGCGGCGCCAGAAGCCTCTGCCGCCCTCCAATTGACATTGGCGATCTCCCTCTACCAGCTGCTGCCGGCTTTGGCCTGCCTCCATGGGCATCAATCAGCTTCTGGACCGGCGGATTCGACGCGCGGCGTTTCGGCGCGCCGAGGATCTCTTGATGTCGATGCTGCGACACTGGCTCGGCATCACGGTGCAGCCGCCCAGTATCGATCAACTCCAGTGGATTCGTGTGGAACTTAAATTTTGGTGGCTCGTGGGGCGGCGGTGCCACCGGCGTCAGCTCTGATACTCTCGGTGGCGCAAACTTTGGCGCTGGGGTAACAGGCGGCAATCCAATCCACTCAATCATCTTGAAGGACAATGTATTGAACAGTTGCTGTGGGAACGACTTGGGGTCCTTCAACCCCTTATCCGTGACCATTTCCACCTCGCCAGGTTGACTCGTCGTGCTGGTTGTTGCTGTCGCCGTCGGAGGCGCTATGACAGGAGCATCACGCTGCTTGTTCTCCTTTTCGCCGTCGGAGTCGTCGTGAATCTCCTCTCTGAAGCTGGACTTTGTGGGGTCTTTTGGCTCGGCCATGACGGGGACCACGGGCTTTCCCGGACATAGCGCGCCATACGGGTCCTCCTGCGTCGCGAGATGGCAGGCGATGATCCGTGCCGAGAGGACCGTGAGTTTTCGTGAGGCATTCGTGCTGCGCGAAAGCGTGCGGCGGAAGGTGTAGCAGGTGGCGGTGTTGCAGTGAGCGCGCTGGCAGCCGTAGAGGAGCTGGTTCATATAGCTGCCAACAATTCAATCAGTCTAAGCAAGAGGGGTGGAGAGGTGGAGAGGTGGAGAGGTGGCAGGCAGACAGGCAGAGGGGGGGGGGGGGGCATACCGCTTCACGAGCCCTTGGAAGCCGCGCCGGCGCTCGGCCTCGACGATGGGCTCGATCTTGTCGAGGGCAAGGATGGAGATGGTATTGGCAGCTATGACGGTGGGGCTGTTTGATGGGATAATAGCATACTGGGACTGGGGCCGGAGCTGGGACGACGGGTCGGGGGGCGCCATGGTGGCGGTGGTGTATCCCTCTCTGTATCTCTTGATGCTCTCTATGTGTTATGTGGTGGTATTACAAGTGCTGATATGTATGTTGGTATGTATTGGATATTCACAGTTGAAGATGATTAGAGTATGGTGTAGGCAAGTTGGTCTGTGGGAGTCAGTTAGCCAGAGTGTTGGGACGGACTGGAATTCTGTGGGGATGGGGGGAGCTACAAACTGCAGGGATCTCCACCAACTAAGAAGCTAAGAAGTGGTGACGGAACGCCTAGAGTACCTACTAAGTATTCTCTGCAGGAACCGTGAATATGGGAAGGTGGGGGGGGGGGGGGGGACACTGCGCTGCACAGTCTGAACGTAAGGAGAAAGCAGGTTTCGGGGGTGAATGAGGTTGATCTCTCGGACTGTATGATGAATGTATGTAGATCAGATCTCTCTATTAACAATCTACCCCTCTATCAATCTGGTGTTTATCTATTGTTTGTATGCACCAGCTGGTAGCAAGTACCTAAACAGATAGAGTACAGATAGAGTTTGGTGTCACTTCACTGCCCTACCTTGAGGGGGGCAGAGTAGCGCCCAGCCGTTTGCGGTCAGCTGCGCCAATTGTTATTGGCTTATAATGCTCAAAACTAATATGGCAAACAAGCGTACTTGGTCTAACGGTTATGATTTTCGCTTCCCAAGCGGGAGAACGGGGTTCGACTCCCCGAGTACGCAGATTCTTTTTTTTTTCTTCCCTCCCATTTTTCACCTCACCTTCACCTTCCCCCCCCCCAACCTTACAGCTACTGTACCTAGTCAGGCATATGGAAGGCTACGTTTTTCCTTTTTTTTCCTTTTCCCTTTTTTTTTTTTTTTTGTTGAGCTACAGTTACAGTTACACAAGAGCAAAACATGGCCAAACACAGGTTCTCAACGTCACTCACTGGCGGGGGGTTACGGTAGGCGGGCGCGGCAAACACTCCGCTAGGTAGCTTGTTTCACGTTATTGAGTGTTACCTGGTTATCTACCTACATACATGTGAGTTAGTAGACAGCGAAGAGGAGTACGGAATGCTCATCACAATTCACTCACTCTTCTCTCTCTCTCTCTCTCTTATCTATTTACCCCGCATTCATATCATAATAATGAGATTATTACGACAGGCAGGGGCAGCACAGAACCACGTCGCTGCTTACCTTACTTACATGTGCTCAATATTGGCCGCGGGGGGTTACGTAGGGTGGTGAGATGATTGGATGAGCACCGAGTGAGATCTGGTGAGCTTGACAGGCACATGCTGGGGTTTGCTGCTTGAGCTAGAGCTTAATGGTGCTTATTATGGAGAATTCGTACCTAGTGTTTACAGCTTACCTTGCCTGAACATGCCATATCACTGTCGCTGGAAGTTCTACGTGCTGTACACACCTGCAAAGATTCACGCAAGAGACCCTGCCATACCATGAGTACAATAATGATACATACCAACCACCGTCCTCCATGGTGCACCCCCCACCCCGTCCAACTCCTACCAAGAGTAATAATCCCACATCACCGCCCTCCGCTCCGTCCTAACTAGCATCTACCTTCTCCTTCTTATAGGAGTCACTGTGCTCAAGGCCACGGCGGCCGCCGTAGGAGCCTTAGAAGACGACGACCTCTTCAACGCCAGCATCAGCGCCAGCATCATGCCTGCCGGCGCATTCAAACTCGAGTCCTCCATCATAGTCACACGGGGCGCCCATAAATGCGGTCGCCGGGGCGCACCGGGGTAGATCGACGGCGGGCGCGGAGGTCTGGGCGGAGGAGGGTGGGGTCGGAGCCAAGGTCCCACCAGCAATCCATATTCTACTAGCTGTAAGCGGTGTGCAAGTATAAGTGACTGCGGCAGCTAGTGGCTCTGTGGGACCTTTGGGGGCCGCTTTCCGCGTATGGCAGTCGATGGAGCGGAAGTGGGCGAGAAGCGCCCATTACTGCACTCCAGCGCACAGAAGGAGAGGGAAAGGAAGGTTTGGGGATAATGACTTCTTGGAGAGTGCGGTGAGGGCGGGGTAGAGGGTAAGATGTAGAGATCAGTGAGGCAAGGTGGATGAGGGGTGAGGGGATGAGGGAAATAGATTCATCGGCGCTGATGAGACGGGGAAGGTATGTTCAATTCTATTTGGTATAATTGAGGTGAAAATCCGGTGTGATAAGGTGGTAATAGCAATGGATTGTGTGGGGATGTTTAGGGGTATGTGGATGAGGATGGGAGGACGAGGATGGGAGGACGAGGATGGGAGGACGAGGATGGGAGGACGAGGGTGGGGATATTTAGAGATGGGGGAGGATGTGTAGTGGGGGTGACGGTTTGGAGGGGTAGTTTGGATGTGGGGGACCGCAACTAAAGTAGAGGCAGGTAGTGCACCCACCAGAGTAAAGCCAAAGCCTTAGCCTACTAGCCTATCAGATACTTTAGATAGCCCAATGCATAGCCCAATTCATGGCTAAAAAAATAAAGAAAATTCAAATGCCATAGCAAGATAACGGAGACATAGCCCCCATAGACATGTCAAGCTATTCAATACCCTGTAGAAACATGGAATACAGTGAGCCACCTACATGTAGGTACATCTAAGAGCCCATCTACCTCCCATCAATACCTATCAATAAATCATCTTCATATATCTTCAGTATCATGCTCTATCCTCCTTTTTGGTGACAATTCCCAATGATCATATACTCAAAACACCAGAAAACCCCATGCATTACGGGAAGCCACATATCTCCGCAATACCCGTACCGAAACGTCCCACAATAACGGTAATTGAGATGCAACCTGCAGTTATGAAGACCTTCTTCGCCTTCGTTCTTCCAATGCTGGGGGTTTCTATGCGTCGGCCGATGTCTGTGCAGGGACTAGATGCATACATATCGTACATATCGTGACTGCCAGCTATCGATTCTACCACATAGGTGGCTAGGCCTATTCTGGGACGAGGATGAACGAGGGGCTGGTGGGGGGGGGGGGGTTGGTGGGTATTGTACCTTGCACCTACTTAAAGTACATGCACCTTGCTCTAGTTTCAACAGTAAAGGAAACCCTAGCCTGTAAACTGCATCCTCAAGCTCTCTGCGGAGTAGGTGAGAATTGCCTCCATATACTCTGCTCATCGAGGATGCAGTCATTCAGAGACACAAGATTACTGCGCTGGATAATCCCCCCAAAAACATATCTACTGGATAACACTTTGGTCAATCGTAGGGTCACAGCTACATATAGCCAACGCCTGTCCTCAATTCATCCTGTTGTTCAACAGCCTACTACTAATCTGACCCCACATCTCAAAGTTGTGACGAACCAACCTCTAGGAGGGTCTACCTACTTGTTACATTCGGAGCTCTAGAATGGACCACTACCCTCCTAACGGGCCACTATTCTCCTTCTGGTCCCAACCACAGCTCTCTGTGGGGGTCTTGGGCGAATCGTGAGTGTATGATACGGAGTTACGTATCACATGTTTTACCCACGACGAATTGGAAACACGCGGCTCAGGTGCGTATGAGGGTGAGGGAACATAAGAAAACTTTTTTCCATCATCATGAATTCCAGTGATAAGGCCATCCTCAGGCCTGCTGCATACTTGCATACTACATACACACTCTCGAGTACTGAGCACTTCTACACTTTGCTGTGGTTATATCACCTGCAGGGCGAACAGAAACTAAAACTAAGAAAGTGAACTTTTCTACCAAGCTCGTATCTGGCTGGCTCGCCATGACGTTGGACTAGGCCATACATACCCATCAAACAAGAGCTTTATGTGCCTTGACCGAGGGGGGGGGGGGCACTCTACCTATCGTCAAGAGTCAGGGCATGATCAATCATTGGCCAGACCCCTGATTCACCAGCCAGCGACCTTTCCTAGTTACCGCCTCCACAGCCACAGCGCATCCACCTCCCTAAAGACCTGCCCAATGGGCGCTCGCCAGCATACAACAGGGCGGTGGGTGCAGTGTGTTGCGGACTGGGATAGCCAGGGCCTGACAGGATAGGATTGTGCCTATGCAGACGACGTACAGACAGACAGACGTCGTTCGCCCGTCAGGAACGACTCGCTAGCTAGCTAATGCATGAGAATTAATAGACGAGGAGGTAGGTGGAGGCAGAGGAGGGACTGACAGCGTGTCTAGCTGGGGGAGCCGTTTTAATTCCGCCCCTCTCGCTCTCCTCTCCTCCTTCTCCTCTTTCTTACTTACTCTTGCCCTGTTGTTATGTTATTACGACAGTCCGGGTCTGCTATTATCCTCACAAGCCTACAGTTTTTATTGTTTCACCTATTTATCTATTTATTCTATTTCCATTGAGCTACTGCGAGCTTCCACCGACCAACGGGCGGGTTATTATATTATATATCCCATTCACCCTGTTGACCAGGCGATATTCTATATACCCAGACCAATCACATTGCTTTTCTGTCTGTGGGCTGCCAATCTGCTGCTAGCAACATCTCTTACCCTGGTTCCTGGAATTAAATTCGTTTTAAATTCCCCATCCACTTGCACACCTTCTGCTCAACCAACCGAGACGCGGCAGTAAAGAGATAAACACAGAACCAGTCCCCTTTTTAACAGTTTAAACAAATAAAAATGGCCGAAGCACTGAACCTTCAAAATGCGCTCGCCGTCGCGCGCAACATCCCCGGGCTCTCCTCGGGTCAAGTCACGGTGGTCGACGACGCCGGCAAGGTCGTTACTACGGTATGTTAATAGTTACAAATTCTCATTCATCTGATCTTCGTGAGCATGAACCTGAAAAAACCATGACTCATCCTCAAATCCCCACGAGCCAATCAAGATTCAGAACTAACAAAGCCTAGTCTAAAAACATCTTTAGTGCCTTTAAGTCCGCCCGCGAAGCCTACAGGTCCCGCAAAGCTGAGATCGCCTCTGAGCGTCATGGTGAAGCCACTCTTCGCCGTCTCAATGCACGCCAACCGGACACTGCCCCCGTAGCCATATCCAGCTCTTCCAGCTCTTCGCGCCGAGAGCACCGCGAGCACCGCGAGCACCGCTCGCGAAAGCTCATCGAAGACGGTACCAGCACCGGCGCAGATGAGGCCCAGCGCAGGAAGGACAAGAAGCGATCGAAATCACGAAAGCATCGTGATGAGGATGGATCTTCTTCCCAGAGTGGAGAGATGGCTAGAAGGGGATCTGCAGCTACAATGCAGACTGAAAGCACGCTCGTCACGCCAGGCGCACAGGCGTCCCAAATGGCGATGATGATGCACCACAACGCTTCATTGTTGACATTGGCGCCCGCGGCAATGTTTATACCAGGCGAAGACCCGCTCGCCGCAACCCTTCACGGGCTCCTAATGACGCTCCAGAACACTATCGACGAGATGTCGTGCCTTACTGCAGGTATTTCAGAGTTCATCTCGGAGCTGCAGAAGGTCCCAGACACCTTGGCTGTGGTCGGTTTGACACTCGCCGAGATCTCAACGCTTGTCGCCAAAATTTCGCCCGCGGCGATCATGGGCTTGAAGTCGGCCTTCCCAGTCATCTTTGGGCTGCTCAGCTCGCCACAGTTTGCCGTAATAGCGGGTGTGGGAATGGCCGCCACAGTGGTGGTTTTGGGAGGCCTCAGAATTGTGGCTAATATAGCTGGAACTGGAGGGAAAGATAGCGACGAGGAGGAGAGGGATTTGGATCTCGAATTTGGCGTCACACAGTTGCCCGACGATATTGAGGAAGTTATGAACTCTCCACCGCCTGTACGAAGGGCGGCTACGGAGCCAGTCCCAGTGCGCTCGATCATGCCGCCGCCAATACAGCTCGAGAACGAGCTTAACGGTCACAGTGCCACCAACGCGGCCGACGATAAGGAACGGCGAAGGATGAAGCGCCGTGAGAGCGAGAGTGCGGCGGTCAAGGCACCGAGATCAGATAAGTCTGTGCGGCCATCAGGGTCCGGTGAGAGGGAAAGAGAGCGGGAACGCAGCCACAGACCGAAGCTGGAGCGCGCAGAGAGTAGTCGCCGCCACGAAAAGAGCGAGAAATCTGAGCGCCGTGAGAAGCGGGAAAAGAGCGACAAGCATGAACGCAGCGATCGTAGTGATCGTGACAAACACGAACGCAGTGACCGCAGTGATAGAGGCGACAGAGACAGACACGACAAGGAAAGGGACAGGGAAAGTCGCAGTGATAGAGGTGACCGCCATGAACGTAGCGAGAAGAAGCGGAGAGAGAAGGAGCTCCCACCACTTCCCCCCCCACCAGCTCCAGCATCTTCAAGGTTCAACCTAATACGGCGGGCGACTGCGCCAGCGGTACCAGTGGAGGTGCCAAGGGAGGTGCCAAGGGAGGTGCCGAGACCTGGCTTGGTTAAGAGGCAGACTGGCTTATCGGTGGCCGAGGAGAAGGGGAAGGGGAAGAAGAAGATTCTTGGGTTCTTTGATGGCCGTTCTTAAGTTTTTGCGCGGCTGTGGACCCACGATGTTTTATATATCTTTTTTTTTTTTAGCAGGCGTTCTTTCCTTTTTGCGTTCTTTAATGGGGGGTTAATAATGCTAGCTACAATGTCTTGTCGAGCTTGAACGCTCTTTTTGATCATTTATATACCGGTGGTTCATTGTGTTTTTTTTTCTTTCTCATATCTAACTGTTATGCGTGTTATATGATTTATGCTCTGATTGTGTTATGCTTTGTGATATTTTTGAAAGGACGTTATGCTTCTTAGTAAGTACTCTAGAGCTGTAGTAGTCGCTTGTGCTACCCACATCCAGTATTCCAATCTGTACCTACATATCATCATACCCTCAACATCCGCATTGCTATGCTTTTCCAATATCTTCGATCCTCTACATTACCAAGTCCAACCCCAACCATTTCAGCCTTTCCCCGAAAATAAGGTTCCCGCGAAAAGTTGGTCTGAGCTACTGTTTCCAGATTTCCGCAGAGTTCTGAATCACCAACAAGCCGTTTTGCGAGCGCCCCGGACGGACCCTAAAAATCGCAGCCGTGTTTGCAGTTATGGGATTAAACCTACGGTGATGCTGATTGCCCCGAATTTACAACCTGTTTGCCTCGTAGATTATCATATCATATCCGATTGGCACTCTTCTCCACGTCACGAATCATTGATAAAGGCACATACCTACAATTATGTATGTAACCAACTCGCCAAATCGGGAATTTGGGGCCAAGCGTGGCAGCACAGAGAAAAAGCAAAAACGGTTTGATCCTGCCGGTGGTGCCACGTCGGCGAGTGATGGTGTGTGATGGTGTGTGATGGTGTGTGATGGTGTGTGATGGTGTGTGATGGTGTGTGTGTGTGTGTGTGTGTGTGGAGATGAAGTGGGATGAGGTTATCAACAGATGAGCGGATGGACGGATGGGGGATATCAGAGGGGCAGTTATGGTGGGGTGGATGGGGGTGGGATGTGGGCGTCATGGGGTGTCACTCGTGGCTTGGAGGTATGTACCTACGGTTTGCTTGTGGTTGAGTAGGTAGTGAGAGTGAGTGAGTACCTCACGTAGTTATGCAACAATGGTAGATGGGAATAACCATAAAGCATAACCAATGCCGCTGCCCGCATGCCACCTCCCACCCATAGCCTTAGTCTTAGTCTACAGTGACTCCAACCTAACCTGCAACCTCCTCACCGCACAGACCCCCAAACTGCCCCCTCGACCCCTTCCACTCCAACCCACACCTCCGCGTAAGTGCGCCCCCCTCAACGCACCACAACCAAAATCTCATAACGGATCTGCCGCCCTTGCAGAGCCCGCCCAGGCCGGGATGGGTATTCAAGCTTTGCCGGGGTCTTCAGGCACCTTCTTCAAGGTCTTGGCCTTGAAGTCCGGGTTGAACAAGTTTGTGGTGCGGGGAGGTGAGTTTATAGAGATTGTGTAATGAGGGTGGATGGACGGAGGGGGGGTTGTTGGTGTGAAAGGGAGTGGTATGGAAGGGAGGTAAAAGAGGTGATGGGGTGGATTGATGGTGGGTTCTAGGGAAGAGGGAGGATAAATACCTCCTGTGATTGCTGGGGGATTCTACTTCTCTGGAGCTGTTCTTGCGTATTTCTGTATTTACGGAAGGGTTTTTTCTTTTTCTTTCTTTCTTTTCCTTTTCCTTTAATTTTTGCTTACTTGCTACTTACTCTGCCTGCTTCCAGCAGCCGCTAGCCTCTACTCTGCTTCGCTGGTCTCAGTTAGTAGTAGTAGCATCTAGTCACTCACCAGTTGGTCCAGCGGGCACGCACCTCCCCGCCCCCTCCCCCTCACCACCTATCCCATCCATCCATACAAACCCACCTACCCACAATCATTTCCATTGCCACCTTCCAATACAATACAATACAATACCATGTTCACCCCCCGCCCCGTGGCCCCCTTAAAGACCGAGCCCAGTCCCTCCCCCACAATCCCACCTGTCGTACCCACTACCATACCCACACTTCCTACTGCAATACTCACCGCACCTGCAATACCCCCAACTGGCATTGCACCTACGGCTCCGCTCAACACATTCTCATATCCATATCCATACCGCTCGAGTTCCATGACGGCCCCGCAGACGCCGACGCGCCTGGTCTTGGAGGCGCGCGAGAGCTCTGCTCCGGTGGGTGTGGGGGGAGAGAGGGAGAGGGGTGATGTTGGGGAGGAGACGGTGGTAGAGGGGGAGATGGATATTGATATTGATATTGCTACGAAAGGTTTGTGTGTTTGTTTTATATAGTAGAGTCGTAGTAGTGGTGTTTTCGTATCTGTAACCCCCGTCTATATATATTAGCATATCCATAAACATACCATTCTAACCCCCCAACTCCCGCCCACAGAACGCCGCATCCCCACCCTCGCCACCGACCCCCCGCTTCCTCTTCCAAATCCACCGGCTGCCCCTAGCACCGCCCCCCACCCCCCAAACATCGACTTGTCCGTCCCCGCCCCCACCAGCGACGGCCTCGCCGCCCTCGGCGGGGAAATGCGCGGCATGGTCGACCTCGTCAACCGTCTTCGGGCTTCCGGAATCGAAGATCTTGGTCTGCCATTACCACGCATCGCCGTCGTCGGCAACCAGAGCGCCGGCAAGTCCAGTCTCATTGAGGCCATTTCCGGAGTACCCGCCCCCCCCCCCATTTCAGACAAAAAGCGAATACAAACACTAAAGCACAAAACAGATCAAAGTCCCGCGCTACACGGGCACCTGCACACGCTGCCCGCTCGAGATCAACCTCAGCAAGTCCGACTACCCATGGCGCTGCAGCGTCTCCCTGCGCTTCAAGAAGCGGTACGACCCCTCCGCTGCGGCGTCCGACTCCCGCAGACGCGCCTCGCCGTGGGTCGAGCAGAAGGCGGAGCAGGTCGCGTTCCTGGAGATTGTGGACAAGAACGAGGTTGAGAGGGCGTTGGTGGCTGCGCAGCAGGCGGTGCTGAACCCGAGCCGGAATTGGAGGGAGTATGCGCGTGCGAGGGGGGAGAGTGGGTCGGGGGCGAGTGTGGTTTCTGTGCAGGGAGGGAGGGGGAGGGGGAGGAGGGGGGGTGCAGGGGCAGGTGCTGGAGGGAGGAGGGAGGAGGAGGCGTTTGAGGTCAA
This sequence comes from Morchella rufobrunnea, assembly GCA_024713595.1. Taxonomy (NCBI): domain Eukaryota; kingdom Fungi; phylum Ascomycota; class Pezizomycetes; order Pezizales; family Morchellaceae; genus Morchella; species Morchella rufobrunnea. The sequence goes on along the minus strand of JAMGYT010000002.1, from coordinate 353,351 downwards.
GTTTAGCCCGAATGTTGTGTGTATGGATGTGAGTGCTCCCCTACTTTTCTTGTGTGGAATTGATCGAGGAGAGGGGGGGGGGGGAGAGAGAGAGAGGGAGAGAGGGAGAGAGAGAGGGAGAGGAATATGTAGTAGTAGAAGTAGCAGTAAAAGTACTGATAATGATACCGACGACAAAAAAAAGATCATGGCCCCCGATCTCCCAAACCTCGCATTCATCGATCTGCCCGGTCTTATCCAGACCACCGAATCAGTACGTAGTATTTTATTTTTATTTTCATCTATTTATTTCATCTATTTCTCTATTTCTCTATTTAATCATACCCACCACCCCCCCCCCCCCCAATAATTTCATCTGTCGTTACTATTCCGCCTATTCTGGTTAGCCCCCCACACAGACACACTAACAAATTGGTAATGATCGCACCAACAGGAAAGCGAAAACTACCTCATCGACCTCGTGACCGGGCTGGCAAAGGAATACATTGACCAGCCCGACTGCCTCATCCTGTTGGCATTGACCATGAAGGGTCTGAACACCCCCATAAAAACCAACCAACCAAAACCTATCTGGTTGATTCCCGTCATGGAATATCACTCGGGTGGTATGCGCTAACACGATACACTGTTTTATGTATAGATGACGCTGTCAACCAGTCGGCTGCGCGGATTGCGCATGAGTTTGGGGAGGAGAGGACGATTGGTGAGTGTAGTAGTCAGTTGGAGTATAGTTGGGCTTGGGGTGTTATATTATCTCTTGATCTGTTGGCTTTGGATAATATATCCCTTCTAACCCCCCCCCCCCAATACATTTGGTCCTGAACTTGATATATATATAATAGATAAACTACTAACAACCAACCCCCCCCCCCCCACAGGAGCCCTAACAAAGCCCGACACCGTCGGCCCCGGTGAGTACGAGCAATGGATCAACATCCTCCGCGGCAACTCGCACCGCCTCAAGCACGGCTACTTTGTGACCAAGCAGCCAAACCAGGAGCAGCTCAACCAGGCAATCGACCATGCCGAAGCTCGTGCACAGGAGGCCGAGTTCTTTGCCACTATGGATCCGTGGGCCTCGGATCTGGCGGACCTGAAGCACCGCTTCGGCACACAGGCGCTGCAGAGCTATTTGGCAAAGGAGCTGGCGGAGCTGATCAAGAAGCGGTATATATATATAAATATTATTATTATTCCTTATATCCCCCTAGAATGGTGGTTCCTGATATGGTGATATAGTCTCCCCAACGTCATCACAAAAATCAAAGAACAGCACCTCGAAGTCAAAGAGAAGCTTTTGGCCCTGCCCCCACCACCAACCGATAATCAGCTCTTCATCGTCTTCAACCTCATCAACCGCTTCAACGCCTCTCTCACGCGGCACCTCCTAGGAGACAAGGACAACAACGAGTTCCCGCACGCCCTACGCCAGACAACGGACCAGTTCATCAAAGCCCTTGGCAGCGTGCGGCCCACCCTCAAGGTATTTGAGACCTTCAAGGAGGAGGCCGACTTTGTGCGCCAGCTGGAAGCGCCAAAGAAGGATAAGGATAAGCAGAGGGCTGAGAAGGAGAGGGAGAGGGAGAGGGAGGGCTCGCCGTCGGCGAGAAGGGCCAGGAAGCAGCAGGTGGGGAGTGGAGGGATTGGACCGGAGGTGCATACCCTCTCGAGTGGCGATGAGGGAGGGACTGCGGGCGCGGTCACTCATGTTAAGAAGCGTAAGGTGGGCAGCGAGGCGGCGGCCCCGGCAACGCCAAAGAAGTTGAAGCGTATCGATGAGCGTAAGTGCCTTCCATATCAATCAATCTCTCTAAAGGTTTTATATTGACACTTTTACCCCCCCCCCCCTCTTTCAGAACACAAATACAACCTCCCCCAAATCCGACACATCATCGAGTCCACCGCCACCGCCCAAATCCCCGGCCAAGTCGACCCCAAAGCCCTCGAAAACCTCATCAAGGAAAGCATCCACCTGTGGCGCCCCCTCCTCGACAAGTTCCTCATCGACGTCTCCAAGCTTCTCAACCGCCGCGTCCACGCCTGCTTCGTCGCCGACTTCCTCTCCTACCAGAAATCCCCCCTCTTTGGCGAGGTCTACACCATCCTCCTCAACCAGCTCCGCGAGAGCGCCGAGCGCCTCGCCGATGCCGGCGCCCGTCTCTGGAAGCTCGAGCTCACCCAGATCTGCACGCTCAACGACGAGGACTACAAGAAGCACATTGCCAACCACGGACGCATCCTCAAGGAGCGGCGGAAGCGGAACCTGCTCGAGCAGGCGGAGGCTGCGGAGATTTCTAGCGGCGGCGGCGGCAGCGGCAGCGGCCTGGGCACGCCGAGGAAGAGGAAGGTTGTTGGTGGGCCTATGATTGGTGGTGGGGGTGTGATTGACGGCGAGAACATCGACGATCCTTACAGTAAGGAGATTGATGTGCTAGCGGAGGTACGGGCGTACTCGGAGGTCGCGATGAAGAGGTTCATTGATAATGTGTACATGACGGTGAGGTTCGAGATTGCGACGGTGTTTTTGAAGAGTGTGCCGGAGGTGCTGGATCGTGATTTGGGCTTGAAGAGGGCCGATTGTATGTTTACCTATCTATCTATCTATCTATCTATCTATCTATCCCTAGAGTACGCTTATGGTATCATACTGACGGCATAACAGCGAGCCAGATATGTGCAGCCCTCCTAGTTGAGGACCCCGAGAAGGAGCGGGAGAGAAGTGTCTTGTTGCAGAAGAGCGAGCTGCTGACGAAAGCTATGGAGGAGCTATCACGTATTACGGACTGATGTCTAGGTATTCTACTTATCCGTTCCTTTTTTTTTTTTTTTTGGCATTATTCTTTGACTGGCCTTATAGTAGTGTAGTGTGGGTATTTAGTTGTTGGTTCTTTTTTCTTTTTTCTTTTTTCTTTTTTCCTTTTTTTTTTTTCCCTTTCCGTTTCCGTTTTGTGTCTGTGTCGACGGAAGTACCTAGCTATGGTAGCTAGAGAGATGTTCATGTTTGGGGGAGGAGGGGGCGGTGGTTATCATGTATGTGGTCGGTTTTCTCTTATTAGTTATTTTTATGTTATGGAGCAGAGCAATCGAATTGACCTATATATGACTTTCTTGCCTGTGCTGCTGTTGCATTTATCGTATCGGGTGTGTGATGGACGGATGGATGGATGGTAGGTGTGGTGGGGTGTTATGTAGTTACGAGTCCGCCGACTATATCCTAGCTGTATATAACAGCCCCACTACCCCTTAACCATCACAGCCCCCCCCAACTACATGTACCGGGTGTTAACGGTAAATACGAAGAATCTGATAAAGGGATCTTGCTGTGAAATAGGTGCGTTTATCTTATCTGATTCTCGGTATTTATGGTTAACCCCCGGTACACGCACCTCCCTCCACACATACACCTGACAAGAACCCACCCAATACCGAGACCAACCAACGAGTGACAAGCAATGACGCCACCACACCGAGCACGCATAAACAAACAAACAGCTGCTGGAGTAACTTGGTAGTACTAGCGTATTAATCACCCCTCTGAGAGCCCCACCCCCACCCGCCCGTCCAAGTGCTCACTTACTTACTATACCACCACCACAGAACTACATCTACCCCCCCCCCCACACCCCATAACCCACAACACCATGCTCAATCTCGTGATGTAGGTAGATACATGCAACCACTCTAGTACACGCCATCCACTCACATCCTAACCTCCATGCACAATCCACTATATCGCACATCATGCACACTACATCATTCCCAATACAAACCCTTCCCCCGAGCACCTCCAGCTAGCTATCACTACATACATAAGTACAGTACAGATGTCTCTTGTGATGTACCAAACAAGTCCACACCCCCCCCCCCACACCCCAACATGCGACAACACTATCTACAGACTCCAGATGACACACACACGTCAGCTACATGTACTCACCACCACCACCACCACCACAGATCCAGCTCGAGCCCCGTGTATCAATGGCCACGATACGGCTCAGATTGTCACTGTCACATCTAGCAAATGTAGGGTACAAGACACAAACAGATCATAGCACCGAACCAGCAAACACCATTATCCGAAACCTCCATGACGCCCAAATGAGACGCAGCTTAACCGTTCTGATCACAGACAGTCCTAGTCGTGGTATACCCCACTCGCGGCATACGATACACGCTCCATAAACACAGACCCGAGCTTTCAGCAAGGGAACTTGTAGCTTTCAGGCCGAAAAAGGCAGTGTTCTTTACATCATGATTTGTGGCAAGGGTTTTATTCAGTCCACCAGCTGGGCAAAATTATGTCAGGGCCTTTTGTACAGGGTTTGTGTAGCTAATGGGAGTGTTTGTATTCGCTGTCTATACAAATTCCTTGGAAAATTACTTATTTAGCTAGTGGGTATACGTCGTGCAACCACCACCCAACCCAACGAGTGATTCTACATGACTGACCGTCCCGGCAACAACAAACTATTTATAAAAATCCGAAAACAAGAACACTATTAACACCACTTCCCCACCCATCCTATTCATCTCCAAACGAATTAACGGGTACTAACTAAAACTCCTTCGGCCAGATCGCATCACCAAAGTTCCGCCGCCAGCCCAAATCGTAGACATTATCTATTTCGCCGAGTCCTTGCACACGCCGCCATACTATATTCCTGGGTATATCACCTCTATTCCTAGGGTCTATGCGGTAGAACAGCTGTGTGGTGACCCGCGGCCAGTCGCGGCACATCTCGTCCGCGTCGAGCTCCGTGATGTCATCGTCTTCCTCGGGGTCGGCGAGGAGGATGTCGCCGTTCTTGATGTCGTCGCGCCAGTCGGACCATTTGATGGTTTCGTTAGTGGTCGTACCGGCCCAGATTAGGTAGCTACATAGGGTTACTTATTAGTTACTGGTCGAATCGAGGAGGGAGGGGGGGTGGTACAGATGGTAGATTGTGAATGCGCATGAGAGGATGCCGGTCAGTGCGCAGAGGAGGAATACGGCGCCGATGTAGATTTCTTCAACGATGGAGATACCGAAGAGGTGAATGTAGACGGACCAGGGAAGGCTTTCGAGCGCAATTTGGGAGGGTATGAGGGCGCGGAGAATGAAGGACCGGATTATGCTATAGGAGAGGTATAGACCATAACTTAGGAGGGCGTTAGTTGCAGCGAGAAAGGCGAGAAAATGCCGAGTGTTGAGTTGGCCTACGCAGTTGTTGATCCAGACCTAGTGAGCACTAAATTAGATTATGCTCGGCATAGTATTGGTGATGGAACTTACGCAATGGTGGTCATGCTTCGCTATGCAGTGCTTGCCTAATTCACTCGGGATGATATCAGCCTCCAAGTGATGTTATATGAGTTGGTCCTTTGACTATGAGTTAGTCCTTTGACATACAAATCGAACAATGCTTGGATCGTGCGGGCTTGGTTAGCAGGCAGGTCCGGCATACGTTTCCGGGCCGGAAATTGAGGTGGTCGTATGGATAGCATTGAAGTGACCTCTGGTGATTTTCGGGAGTGATAAATCCCGGATCTGAAGTTGCAGCAAGGTACATGGTTATATACGGAAATGTCGCCACTATTGGGATACAAATTCTTCGCAAAAGCAAGTTCAGGAACTACTTGATAAAAAAAGCGTAGAAAGATGGGTATTACAACACACCTATGAATGTGAGACAGGTGCTTCCAACCATCTTTTACGAACATGTATATTCCACCAGTCACAAGTGTCAGGTAAAATGCCTATATGGTTACATGTTGATATGAGTTTCGGGAGGGTTGATATTTTGAGTAATGCTTGGGGTTTGGACTCGACGTACCATAATAATTGGATGCTTCTCATTCATGAGATAGTTTCCCGTCCCCATAAGAATTGGGCCAAGACGGCCACCGAATAGAGCCCTATCGAGGGCGAAGAACCATCTCGGAAGTGTTTTCCAAAGGAAACGATGCGCAAATCCAATTGGCGTATTCCTTTAAAAGTGTGCGTTAATAAGAGAAGATTATCAAAGTGAGAGTTGGGACGAATCAGATTCGGTATAAAGGAAACAACCAATTGGTAGTCAGACAGGATAATATCGAACTATAGAACCATAATCTGCCCTGGGTCCGTAGAAGGGGGTTCAGGGTCACCTTAATCCTGGGACATGCCCGAATAACGCAATAAATACCATAAGTGATATTCCAAGGACCACAACGGCCACATCTCGAACTGTCCCCATCCTCTCTCAATACCAGATATCTTCTTACTGCCAAAGAGATGAGTTTGATGGTTTGAATCCCTTCTCGTTCTGGCCGTACTCTCCTAGTCGGACTTGGACAAAGAACGGTATCCTTATGGGTTGTTGTCACAAAGCCTATGCAACGTTACCGTTACCGGAAGCTCGGAGAAGGCTACAGTACTGTATGTACGCTGTGCGAAAGAAAGTGAAGGTTTGAAGATGACCAAGGCGCCGAATATGTATTATTAATTTTGGAGGCCATCCTCGCCCTACCATTTGCTGCAGCGGGTCTACTTCATAAAGAAGGGCGTGCGCCGGAGTTTATGTATCCTGACGTCGCTTGTCTTGTTCAGCCTCAGACTTCCGTAACTGAAAATTCAGGGGATGATGCTTGTCAAAAAAAAAAAAAAAACCTAATCAACCATGAGAGGGGGGTTGGTGGAACAATTGAGGCTCCGGCCTTAACACGTCGCCTCGGGGTTCGCGTCATAACACGCTTCTCATCATCACGTTTACCACTACGAATAGCCTTATCCTTCCAACGATAACATAACTGAGCCCCGCAAACCACATCTCGCATGGCGACGATCATACAAGAGGGTCAAATGTCTGCCCCTACCCAGGGCGGGCTCTTTCAAGGGGTGAATTTCTGGCTGTCAATGAGAGTCCCCATGCGCAGTAGATGCATCCAACAGATCAAAGTCTAACCACCATACCATAACCACTTTGAAACGAACTTCTCATTAACTGACTGATTCTAGGCAAATGGTGGAAAAGTTGTTCTCTCTGAAAAGGACGCAGACATACCCCTTGTGGACCACCTGAAGGAGCATACGGTTGATACGGCGTACGATTAGCCCGCCTTTGTACAGTGTTAAATTTAGCACATAAGCTCATTCTTTGCATATAGGTTCTCATACAAATTTATAGAAAAATCGATACAGAATAAAAAATTGGAAGACCTAGAGGATTACCGTGTTAGGCCAACGCAAAAGAAGAAGGCAAAAGCAGGTGGTCTTAAGGGGTATGCCAGTGTTGCACCATGTCTAAGTTGTCAACTAACACATCTGTTCAGTCGCAGCACTTTTACTCAAGAAGATGACGATATTCTTTTTGCCAAACTGGCATCCGTTTCTTCAGGACACAATGGAAATAAGATTTACCATGAGCTCAGCGAGAAAGTAAGATACCTAGTTGATTTTTTGTTGATAATTATTCACATCATCGCCCTAGTATCCGCATCACACAATGCACAGCTGGCGGGGTCGTTGGGTCGATCATTTTTCTAAACTTAAAGGTTCTAAAGCCAGGTTGCAAGAATTAAGGGAGGAAATGGATAAAAAACTAGAAGAAGAGGAGGAGGAGGAGGAGGAGGAGGAGGATACACAAAGCGACGAAGAACCAGAACCTCGCCCAGTCGAACGCCTCGAAGAAAGATTCAGCAAGATGGATGAGGGTGTTTTAAGGGAGATAGCGGTTGAAATGTTAAAAAACCCTGACAACGAGATCTGTGAGAGACTAAGTAGAGAAGTGGGCAATCCTAATCATAGCAGGATCGACCTATACTAACTTTTGATTATAGCACCCAAACTATACTCCAGAAGAGTGGCGCGCCTTTTTCACCAAGATAATACTCCCTAGAGTTGCTCATAATACTATGATCAAGGAGCCCATTTCCAAATCCAAGAATCGGCGCAATCGATCACAGGGCGAGGAAGAGCCCATAGCCCTTACAAGTAAGGAGAAGGCTGTCTCGAAGCCCACCCAGGGCGTTCAAGAGCCATCTGAACCAACCTCAAGCTCCCTCGATTCAAAACGCAAAAAGTTACAATCCCCTATGAACACTAAATCGCCACTACGCACCATGAGTCTGAGAGAATCGCCAAGGTCCTGGATTAAAGAGGGGAATAAACAGTTTGCAGATCTTCAACCCCACAAAAGCACAGCTAACTCTTCAACTGGGAAAATTTCACCCACAAAGACTGGTGATAGAAAAGCTGTTGATGAAGCAGTAATTGCAGAAATCCCACAGTATCCGTCGCGGCAGACGCAAAAGAAAGTGGAAATCCAAACCAACAATGATAAGGATGCTGAAACCGCCGCTCTTCCATATGATAAAGTGCATTCTAGCATCCCACAAAATAATAACCAAAAACGCAAACGCGAAAAGGGAGTCTCTACATCGGAGCAAAGAAAAAGGAAAAGAAATCCTCAAGGCATGATTGAACATACGCCTGAGGTCGAACCAACTATACAGTCGCAGACGTCCCGTATACTTTCTCCAGAACTTGGGGAGAGTTCCCAGAAAAGTTCCCCCCCGCTTGTCAGGGGCAAGAAATACGATGAAATGAGCACACAGGCATTGTATGACCAGTACAGCGATGCAGACTGGCATGCGCAAATGGAATTTCCTCCTCTTGCTAGCTCGCCTACCTCCCCTGCTGTAGCGTCGCCATCACCATCGGAAGAGAAGTCCACCCCACAATCAAAATTTTTACCGGAATCGTCTGTATCTGCGTGGGCATCTTCACCTCCTTCATCAAAGGCTACCGAGTCTGAGAGCGTTTCAGACATGAGTAATTTCCTCGACTACTGTCAGAAGAAATTTAGGACGTCCGAACAAAAAGTTGTCAATGCGATTAAGAGAACTAGTGGAGATAGGCGACTGGTAGAAGTGATATTAGAATGTGATGTCAAGGGAGAAGCGCCGCCTGATCTTCCGGGGATATGGACCCCAGAACAGGATCAAATCATCCTAGGAGAAGATAGTAGGGTGATGAAGGCATTCGCAGAAATCAAGGGCCAAGAACAGGTTATCAAGAGAATGGAGTTCCTGGACATGTGGAACAGGGCCTAACCATTTTAATGAGAACGTATTGATATCATCTTGTTGCTTTTGGATTTAGCCCTAGTTTTGATTTCTATCTCACTCCTGTTGCCCTAAACTTGTACAGGTATATATGTATACATGTATGTATGCCCGAAGGTTTCAATTGAAACAAAAGGGTCATAGAATAATGAGTTAATGTCAGTCAATAGAACACATGTATAAAAAGGACCTTTACTAGTACTGTGGGTCATGTGAATGTTTTTTTTTGTATGCGTAGCACCACAATCTGGGGAACGAGGTCAATATGAAGAGACCTAGGTTGGTGAAGGTGCCCCCGGATACCTAGAATATTTTACCAGCTACCCAAGACCTGCCACCCATGGGAAGGTATGTATGATTGATGCGGGCTTAAAGGTGGCTGCCTCAAACTGTTCTTCATTCCTTTCGCTTTCCTCAATAAGGAAGCGCACATTTTCTAGGAGTTTTACGTTGTGTAGTGTTTTGAACCGTGCATTTGTATCATTGATTCTCTTGAAGCATCTAAGAGGTACATGTAGATACATAAGAAAAATCGCTCCGGGCACCGGCGCCTGAGTGATACTATATGGCGCATCTCTAATGTACTTCTTTTTACTGTGACTGGGTCGACTATATTCTATATCAGCTCGTTGTGTAACATTGTATGTATGTATGTACCAGGGACTTTTGCTTCAGTCATGCAACCTCAGTGGCACAGCACAAGGGGGCGCAGGTGGCTCACCGGTAGATAGGTGAGAGAATCTCGGAAGCTCAGGCATAATGTCGGTAGGATATATTTTTTTGGTTATTTGAGTAGCCGGCGAGATGGGTTTCGAGTAATGGGGATTTCGGACCTGAAAGACCAATCAGAGCAGCCTTTTTATGTTTCATTGTCAATCAGTTAGAAAATCGATTTTAGAAGGCCAAGACACCGCACTCTTGAATGATTGGCGCAGCCCCACCTGATGTTACACGATCTGCTATACTTAGCGCGTCGACGTGGTTTGGGAATGCTGCTAGAACTAGAAACGGCAATGCTTAAAGGCCGTCCCCCCGACAGCTACCGTACCTACAAAACCTAGCCGGGGCTGAAACGTAGTTATATCGTCGTAGCTCCCACATTCTCCCCCACTTACCTTTTAGACCTTTTACCATCCCACCAATTTCCATCTCTCTTTCTATCTCATCCATATCAGCTCTATTAGTTGCTTCCTTAACTAAACCATTACACTTCAACAATGTCGTTCAAAAAGAACCCATCCCCATGGTCAAAGGGCCCATTCCTTGGAATTCGTGCTCTTCAGTTCATTTTCGCTACCATCGTAAGTGTAATCGCAAGCTACTTTAACTATGCCCTCGATGCCGATGGCTATCCAATCCCGTGGGAATTTATTGCCGTGGAGGTAGTTGTAAGTACTCAAGAACACCTAGCGCAACCTATATCTATTACAATTACTAATAAAGCTCCAGTCCGGTTTAACCTACCTTAACGTTATTGTTACCTCCATTCTCTTATTCATTAATAAGCTCAGTCCTCTCCTGGTGTTGGTCTCTGACTGCATTTTGGCCTTGATGTGGGTCCTTACTTTCTCCATGCTGTCACGGGCGATGGGAAGAACCACAACTCAGTCTTGCGACATCATAAATTGGGGAAGCGATGCTGGTATCACAATCTGCCATTTGTACAAGTGCTTATTTGCTTTTGTGTTCCTCGGATGGTAAGGTTCCCCCACTAACATCCTTTTCTTTGGGCTACCGCTAATGGGTCGGATGAAAAGGGTGATGCACGTTGTATCCACAGTATGGGCTTCCTCTGTTCGCCAGAAGGTCAACAAGCACTCCTATGAGCTTACAGAGAACCCTGGAAATGTTGGAGCAAACAAACCAGGCTCATACAACCCCGGCGCTGAGCCGACAAGAGATGTGGATACCTCGTACAAAGCTTAGTGTATAGATTTTGAGATATATCGCAGTGTTTGTTTGTGTACTGTTGGGAAGGAGTTCTGTGTTTGTAGGATTTTACTTATTCATTTTAGCCCTCTTTCCCAAACAATGGCTTTCATACCATACCCTTTTCTTGGCCCCCTTTCTCGTTCTCAAGTTACAATCTGTAAACAAGATCGGGTTACATATCCTTAGCTCAATATCTAGTAATTGTTGGAAAAGGTGGAGCCTGCCGGGAAAGAGAAAAAAAATATATAACTCAATCTAGGGATAATGACAAATGTTTTGAATTATAAGCCTGTGTATTGGGAGCTTGGAACAGGCTTTAATAGATATCACGGAGTGAGTATTATGGGTTTCGAAAATACATGAGACCGGGTGAATGCATCTTCTCCGGTGAGGCGAGACAAAGTGATCTGCCGGGTTTGTTGGCGCCATGGCGCGAGCATAAGGCTAGGCGCTTCATTACGTCCATAGATCTACAAGAATTTGAGAGAGGCGAATGAGTAGTGTTCCGAGACATGTATTTATCGATATGGGTAAGATGTTGGCTCACGAAATTATTAAAGATCGTTCCGGTATCGGCCCTTATAGTTTTATTTTGAGTGATGGAGTTCCTAGTCTCATTTTTTTTTTTGACAATTAGTATGTTATTAGCAATCGAACTTGCAAATCTCAGTAAATCACACTACAGTAGATTCGCTAGAGCAGTTTGCACCAAGAGTAGCAATTAAATGTTGGTTCTTTTTTATAAGGTATATAAGGGGCTAATCAAATATATTTGCGGTGTGAATTCCGAGTGACCATTTAAGATTCCAAAACCGAGTGATGTTTCATATATCGGAAAGAGCCGGGGGGTGGTGTATGAGAAAATCATCGCTGGTACTACCACAAATCCTAGTCTATGGACGAAAACTACCGCGCAGTTGGGCTAGGAGGGGGAAGGGTGGTCGGGCGTATGAGACCGAAGATCCTTAGGTTCGCACTTCAAGCTAACAGAATTACGCCTAATCTATATTCTAGTCCTTATATATGTGCATGAAGCTGTAATTCCACGTTATGGGGGCAGATAATTGTCTAAATACAAGCTCGTCAGCTTGAGTATAATACATGTAATTAGTAAGAGGCGGCCCTAAGATACAGTACGAGGGGCCAAGTACTCTCAGATTTGATTGTATGTATACATACAAAGGTAGCCAAAAAGCGATGGAACGCGGTTGGAAGTATAATTATGCGGTTGGATATCCAGACCCTGCTACTCTCTCCCTACCTATGAGTACACAAGAGTTTCCCGGCCTTTGGCCGGAGTAGGAACTGTTATGGCTTAAACAATATCGTCATATCACTAAAACCCCAAGATGCCCTGTGCACATACCTGATATACTATTTGACTCAAGATGTGTTGGAATACCAATATCTACTGACTGACTCAAACATATTTGATGGAGAAAAAGAAAAAACCTCTCAAACCTGGCCAATCAAATCTTTTAAATCGCACATTGCATATCTGGTATATCTATATACTTATTAGATATTACGATATTAATTCATTACTTTTATGGAGGTGAATCGATCGATCAGAAATTTCGTAGGGCCCTATATCCATTGAAAAGAGTCTGTCGATCCGATCCAGGTCTCTGTGAATTGGGGATATCATGAAGCATGTACTGAATCAGGGTCGCTTACATCACAGCTTATTTTTCAAAGTATTCTCGAATCCATAGCTATGAAGGATAGTGGGAGCAAGTTAGAGAAAACGCCAGGTGCCTTAATTACTGCTACTATTGAGGTGGTAGTCCTTGGAGAATTTCACTCCATTAGCGATAATATGAACGAGGGTACATAAGAGGAGGAATGCACAGAGATTAAAGACTATGACAGAGACATACTCCGATGATGGATGCATTTGTTTAATCCAGTTATGCAGTACGTGTATTCAGTTCCTCTGTGAGAAAACGGGGCTAGATAGTTTAATCTAGATATATAATGGGCTTGAAAGGGCTTAAAGCCCGTTTTTTGTGTCCTGATATTTATCACTCTATCATGAGATAGATCTTAATAAATTTGACTCTCAACATGTTGAGGCTAGAATTTTGGACTATCTGAGTGATAAAGTCTGAGCGGTGGCGAAGATCCACAGGAGAATGCAAAACATGGTGATCTCTTTATCGCACGAGCAGAGAAAGCTGCCGAGATAGTGCGGTACCAGAAAAACGGGACATATTTCGTGCTGCAAGATTTTTACAAATACGTCACTACTATGGTAGTCCTTGGCGCTGCTAGCTGCTGGCATTTAATTATGATGGCATTTGTACAGTATTTATGTAGCATTCTTATGAATATCGTAGAAATTCCACATTGCTACATTGTTCCTCCTGTATACACTCAACTCTACGCTGTACAGACTATTTTCATGTATAGGATAGTTCTTTCTCATAAAGTACCTCAGAAATCAAGATTACTATAACAAAATTATCAATGGCTTGATAGGCTCTCATCTCCCATCAATGGGTAGCTAAGATTTAGGGAACTGCTTTTAAAAATAATTTTTTTATTAGGTGTTCTTAATATACTGACATAGTCTAATATTACATGCAGGTGAATTAGTCTATTTGATGATATTATTCTCGAGTTGAGAGTCCCTGGGTACTGAAATATGATGGTGGTGTGTTTGGGGTGGTGATGATTCAATTATCTGAGTTATTGTCACACCGCCATGAAATGCTTGGTCATAACATAAGTTATACCTGTAATTTATGGGTTATTAGCACCTCGTAGATTTGACGTTCACTAATCATGCCGATTCATAATAACATGGGAGAGACTATATGATATTTGTCAGCAATGCTGGAACAATGCCCAGTACTATGGTCTGTGGTTCACCCAGTTTCTGGTACCGTAGTTACCCCAAGGAAAAGCTAGCTATGTCACTATACCTCAAAACACTCCAGCCTTGTAGGCATCTTACCTCGAAGCCTCCGACTCTTGAGAAATTCTACTTATTGGTAGTTAGTATGACACCAAAAATAAAAAAAATAAAGAAAAAGAGATGGCCAATATGGCAATATCACCTACTATCACTCGAAATTTTCGAAGATTGGCAATTGTGCGGGGGTTATAGAAACTAATCAAAGGATCTCAACTCTAATATCCCTAAGCAAGTGAATATGACGGATTCTAGGAGTTCCTATTCAGGCAGCGGCAAAGTGATTGAGTCTGTTGGGTTTGTAGGTGTTTGTCGGTGTTTTTTTTTTTTTAGGAAAAAAGCAGAGTATGGGTGATTATTGAAGTAGAGGTACCAGAATCTGCAAACTTCTAAGCGGCCCAGACCGGAGATTTCAGCCAATTCCCGGATCTTCAGAAAGAATAGTGATGTCCTTTGATATACTCTCGTCTCCGCCCCTTTAAATTTAAAAGTATTTGGGGGAATCGTACAACCTATCCATTGGACGCTTTTGAGGGTGCTTCTAGTAGGATAAGGGGGGCTGATTATGTGGCGGTACTGGTTGGCGGAGCCCCGCACACAGCTAGATATCGTATAACCCAAGGTAGTAAACCCACCCTGTCATTGAGTCTCGGTGAATAGCTACGTTTGAAAGAGATAGGATGACACTTTTCGACCCCAGTTATTTACTTGGACAGTTGATAAGTCGTCAGCTAGCGATTCTCTATGAATGACCAGTATTTCTGAAGGAGGACGTGAAGAGGTGGAAGTCAATGACCTTCCTGAACAGATCGAATGCGTAATCTTATTCGTAACCCTTTATTTGCATTGGGGTCAGTGAATGAGGGGAGGGAGGAGTGGAAGTGATTGGAGGGAGGAAGTGAGTAGAGGGGAGGAAGTGAATGAAGCGAATGTTTGTCAAGAGCGGGCCGGACGTGAGTGATGGCCTATGAGCCGTTAATTGAGCCTAATATTGTCTTGGCGCCGCCTTCAAATATTCCCGGACCTAGCTAGATGACAGAACTTTCTATATCAATGGTGCGATAACTGCCTAGTGGCATAAGACATCGTGAGGCTTCAAATTAACACTTTAACGCGTGTCTGTGCCTCTCATCCATCTTCTAAGCGGAATACACATATATCTGTGCATATTACTCTAGCTACATGCCTTTTAAATCTTGTAGTCAAGCGGAACATCAATGGTTTTACCGAAACTATCTCCTGATACAAGAAACTTCCTTCCGGACAGCCGGATATGTGTCAAAGCTTACTAGAACAATCTTTATGTTCATATAGCTCCCAATCGCTGCAACTCTCTCCTAGTCATACCACTATCATGCGATTGTCGAATCCTATCTATTTACTCCGGCGAAGGGCCGAAATACCACCGAGTGGGTTATGGTTTTGTGTACGGCGTGGGGTGAATATTTAGCGGTATCTGGTAGTTCTTGAATAGAGGCCCGCGAATAGGAAATGGGGGCTGAACTAAGAACCTTCACCTATCGTCAGGCCTTGTATATAGTTTATGTATGTAACACACGCTTAGGCATAGTTGGTCTTGTTTTCAGACATGTGATCTAGCTTAATCGTTAGATGTCACCATTCCTACATGTGCGTATATATACGACGCTTGGCCATTGGGGAGTGCATCATATTAGTAATCAAACTAGATTTCAAGCATATTTAGACCTCAAGCAATTGCTTTGGATTCGGCACGGTACCAGTATTGAAGAAACATGTGTCGATTCTCCACCCTAGGGGATGCTGTGGCTCAAGAGCTCATCTAAACCTCTACCTTATCTCCAACGAATGTCAAAATCTGCTAAAAACTACCCAAGTTTCAGTGGATTGACTTGGGCTTACCGAGTATAGTATGCGGTACATATGCATGATTCGGACCCCACGCTGTTACCCTCATCACAAGGACCCCACGAAGTTTAATATCTAATATCTCCAACCCCAGATTCCCAAAGCTAGAAACCTGGGGGGCATGAACACACGATTATTGATCATTATCACCGTTATCGAACCACTGTACTACTTTCCAACCTGGGCCATGGGATGCTTCATACGATCACGGGGTTGCATTAGGATACGTGGCTGGTAGCACCAATAGTCCTTCTTGGTCGGTTAGAGCTAGAATTATGAATTATGATTTTAATAGTTTTTTTATGGTCTATTCTGAGTCGTGGATATATTACATTACTAGTTAAGGTCATGAACTTACGAGTGATAACCTGTGATTTGTGCTTCATATCAGAGTTATAATCATGGAACTGCTATATACTATCTTGCTAGTAATTGTAAGGGTCGAGTAGGATTCTCTAAAGGGTTTAAAAGTTTATAAAAATTTGCGTATACTAGCATAATTAGTAGTGCTGCTGAGTGCTGATTCGCCTAAAATTGCCTCCTTAGGTAGGGAAACTTTTCAATCCTCTACGACCTGCTAAACTAGTACACACAGCTTGCGGGAGCTTTGAGGTTGAATTCAATTTACGAATACTTAGGATAAACTCACGATAAAGCTTGAAAGAACAACCCAGCATAAGTCCCTTGGCCTAAGATCTTGGCAAAACGTCTGTTTCGGATATAATCCTGATTCACTTGCAGTAGTGATAGGCACTGACGCGAGGGAAGGGATAATGAGCTTAATCGGTTGATAAGTGGGGAAGAAAACTTGAAGGTTCCGGCGATGAGATGCATTTCCGAATACAGATCGTAGTTAAACGAGATACGAGTGAAAATCCAACAGGGTCTTTGGGGGCCGTCCACGTACGTATATTGTTTACCTCATTTTGCATAGGCGCAAACTATCAGCCTTAGATGCAAGGAGAAATATCAAGTCATGCATATATGCAGACATACTATCCGCAAGCCTAGGCTACAGCGACGGCGTTTGAAAGCTCCAATTAAGGCACATTTAGCTTATAATTACTCAGTAGATAGAATACGCCTGTGGTATTTGTGCATGGGCATCGCTCATTTGCATGATGGATTTTTATTTATTTGATTACTGCTATATGGACATGGACGAAGTGATGACCGGGACGTACCGACGGACATACTTCCAAGTAACCGGTATGAGTACTGTGGGGTGGATTGATTAAAAGCAGCACTTCGAATTCCACTCTGCGGGGATGTGCGGAAGTCTAAGCCTCAAAGTCAGTCGTGATACAAGGTTTCTGAAGCCAAGGTAATACCTTAAAATTCTGTCGGATCTTGATGTTTAGACTCCGTCAGCTAGATTTTGGTCCGGGAAAACCTCATGATCTCAACTAGTACCTGCATTCAGTGGTATACCAGGAACGGCTCGGCCTATAGTAACCGGCCGGACATGCACCCCGTATTGCCTACAAATTAGATGGACGTCATCCTAAGCCTACATTCTCCAAATTATCTACATACATATAGTTCAACACCTCAGTCATAAAATACTAGTAGCTGTTTATTGTGGTTGGCCACTCCACAAAATCATCCCATTTGGACTATTTCTCCGGTCCGAGTTCCGCGCTTATGAAATCTGTGTTTTGTTGAAAGTCTTGGAACTGAACTGGTCCATACACCACAAGTCACAAGTGCAAATTTATATCGGAAAATTAGGGCCCGCTAGTAGGGGGCGGAGCAGTGTTTGGAGATCCTATTGGTTTTCCATGCGGTGTCTTAGGTACCCTTGTGCTTGTATTGGTTCGTACAACTGGAACACAAAGCTGATGAGAAAAAGAAAGGTCCAAGCCAAGAAACTAGCTAGGCACGTACCACTTGAACGCATGCCACTTGGTTCCCGAAAGAACGAGAGATCAACAGTGTAATTCATCAGTTTGTCCTGTCTTCAATACGATTAGTTGTGGCACGTTTGGTACCTACCTCCTCAATTTTTACCTCCACTGGAAGCGTATCAAGGGTTTAAAAGGAGATAACCACCCTCATCTCATACAAGAGCTATCTCTTCACCAGCCAACTCTTTTGACCCTCTCAGAATTGCTTGCCAGTTATTTCGAGTTGAGCTTCAACAATATAACTCAAACCATGGTTTTCCGTACCAGAGATATCTTCATCGTCCTGACATTTGCTAAGCTTGCTCTATCAGCTCCAGCAGATTCAGTACAGAGAAGACAATCGACAATCGTTGATTGCCTCGGAGCAGCCTCAGTACCTGTGATCTCAGACTCATCTCCCAATTACTCCGGCGAGGTCATTCCCTACAACCTTCGTACACCATTCTTCCCAATTGCCGCCGCCGTCCCTGAAACTGTTGATCAGGTGGCTTCTGCTGTGGTTTGTGCAAAGCAATTTGGTCTGAAGGTTGCTGCCAGATCTGGAGGGCACTCATATGCTGGTTTCGGGCTTGGTGGTCAAGATGGATCTTTGATGATCGATATGAAAACTTTCAAATACGTCGAGCTTGATCCAGAGACGCAGATTGCTACTATCGGCGCTGGAACTCGACTTGGTGATGTTGCAGACAGCCTCTATAAGTTGGGGGGGCGCGCTCTACCCCACGGTTTATGCCCAGGGTAAGCACAAATAAGTCCAGATCACTAAAGCATTCCTTGATTGTTGATTTCGTTACTGGTAGGGTTGGTATATCTGGGCATGCACTCCATGGAGGCTACGGATTTGCTTCTCGTATGTGGGGGACAACTTTGGATACGATTATTGAGATGGAAGTTGTCCTTGCAGACGGATCGATTGTCACCACCTCAAGGACTGAAAACGAAGATCTATTCTGGGTACGTCAATTAAAATATCAAGCCCTCAATTATACATCAAGAAGATCTTTTCTTACCAAATAATCAACGCGACATGGCTACAATGATATTGGGTGACGAGAGACTATGTGGACATGCTAACACACATGTCTAATTAGGCTCTCCGTGGGGCGGGTTCTTCCTTCGGTATTGTCACCAAATTTAAGCTCCAAACGCTTGAAGCGCCTGCAAATGGTGTTAAATTCACCTATTCATTCGGGCTACCCACGACTGGTTCGAATATCTCCTATCATGTCAAGATCTTTCAGGATCTGCAAGAATATGCGCAAACAACCGCTCCTAAAGAACTTACTTTGAGATTGTGGACTCTCACGGATGTTTTCGAAATTACTGGAGTTTACTGGGGTACCAGAGAAGACTTTGACACGGTTATTGCGCCGCTTGTTGCAAAATGGCCTGCACAGACTACTGTAGTTATTGAGGAGAACAGCTGGCTTGATACCTTGATCTCAGTAGCGAATGGGGCCACTCTTCCCCAGCCACTGGACTATACCCAGCATGATACATTTGTAAGACCCCTTTTGAACGAAGATAACGGGAATAGCTCCATATTCTGGGTGTTGAGTTAATTCCTTCGTGATATAGTTCGCCAAAAGTATTGTCGTGCCGGAACTGTTGACTGCCAACGCTTTGACTGAATTCTTCAACTATCAGCAGAATGGTAGAAACGCTGCAGTGGTAAGTGGTCTATACAAAAATCTTCAAAACAAAGTATTTGATCATTATTATTAACTCACATTAAGCCCTGGTGGGTCATTGGGGATCTCTACGGGGGCGTCCATTCCAACATCTCATCGTTCTCTCTTGATTCGGCATCATACGCTGTACGCAACTCGCTCTTCACGTTCCAAATCTACGCCACTACGACGCTTCCTCCCTTCCCAGCCGAGGGCATCACATTTCTGGATGGCCTGGCAAAATCGCTCATCAACGCACAACCACAAACTACTTTCACGGCTTATCCTAACTATGTTGACCCTACTTTGAGCGCAAGTGACGCGCATAGATTATACTATGGTTCTCAGTACCAGAGGCTGCTCAATATTAAGAGAAGTGTTGACCCGGATATGATATTCTGGAACCCACAGGCCATCGGTGTGTAAAGCATAGTTTCCTAATATGTACATGAAAATTTGTTCCTTTTTCCTTAGAAAGATTAAGCGATACATAAAATATCCCAATCAAAACCGAAGCGCAAAGCCACGAATCTGATCTTGATATCATCAAAGAAAACGTGACTGGCATATGTAGATTTTCCGTGACTGAGCGGTTTCTGTTTGTACCCGTCCGCATATAGAATTTCCCCTGGGGCTTGCGGTAAACCCTTGCATCCAGTTGGATTCTGTAGCAACAAGATGATCATGAATTCCTGTAGTTGGGTGATGGTTCACCTTGAGATAGTCATGGGAACCGCATAATATAACGTAGATGGATCGAAGTCCTGAACAATGTCGTAATATACGGGTAGGTACAGAATTACACAAATGGATACTTGATCCGATCGTGTTTAAATAAGGCTGCTTATGCGTACCCGATCCACCGACCTTGAAGATTTATGTAGATAACAGAAAGGTATATGATGGGTACGAAGCCTTCTCGTACTATTTAGGTCTAAGTAGGAGGAGCCTGTTGATGATTATCTCCATCAAGATTTCTCAGTCCTGGGAAATTAAAAATCCGAGATTGAAAAGGTTGAACGGCCATACATATCATGTGGCTTTAGAAAACTTTCAATCCACGCAATCTCAGTTTGAAGGAACTCCCCCTCTAATCTTAGATATTAACTGAAAGAGACATATGCGGCTCCATGGTACTTATCCCTCTAAATCGTATCAACTGTTGATGAAAAGGGCTAAACTTCCGGAAGAAATATTAACCAATCATGATTTTCAGGAGCTTAAGTGCAGGAGGGTTACTGTCTGGGGAAGATCATCGAGCCAGATATTGTGCCCTCCTTTTATGGCCACTACTTCACGCTCTCATTATCCCGGCAAGGAATCATTTTTCTATAAAACTCAACACCCGATTTCCCGGTGTAGTTGGTAGTGTAGCAGCGTTTGGAACGCTCCTATCTGGTTAAATGATCAACCAAATATAGAGGGCTTAAGGCGCTGACAGTCAATGATTGTGGAACTTATTAGATCTAACTCCTCATCGTGTACATACCCCAATCAACCTCATTTTTGAATCCCAGAATGTGATTATTGAGGCAGTCACATCCAATCTATCGTGGGGGGGGGGGGGGGGGGGGTTTTCCGCCGACGACAAGGATTGATCTTCTCCCGGCGGCTTTCGCGGTAGAGTTCTTAATCCCATGTTTGATTATCGTATTGGTAGCACAGCTACGATATATCTAAATTTTTCAAATGACTGTAAACATTACACCCCACCAACGATAGAAAGCGAAAGAATTGTTTCGAGTGCTGTGCAGAACTTGGCGGTCAGGATATCAGGTGTTTCAGCGAGATGGTGTATTATCCGCGCCGAAGACCGAAAGATTTAACTTGTTTAGCAGCTTTATTCTAGGGTAATTCGGAACACTTACCGGAGTAATCTGCTCAGAAGAAAGATGAGGGATATGTCGTGCTGTTGCAGCGCAGGAGAAGAAGGAGTAGAATAAAAAGGAGGAGTGAAGAAAGTATGGATGCGCCCAGATGGCCCTAGTTCGCAATTTTGTATCCATGTCTCTCTCCTTGTAGCTTGTTATGTCTTGTTATGAAAATCATGTCGGAAGTTAGGAATAAAGCTAAAGGTGGGTTTGGGGAGAAGCTTCCCGGGGTTGCGGTTCGTCTTTCCGGATGCGCGTTTTGTTTTTGGGGGCATTTGGGGACGGGTTCAAGCTGCTACAAAAGGCTTCCAGGGTTATTGGGGGAATCTTTCATCGAGATGAGCTCCAGCATTCTTTACAATGCCCCTCTCTGAGCGCCTCGATCTATCGCTAAATCCCCTAATACTCGAATGTACTCGGACCATATATCTCCATCGCCCCTGCCCCTCGAGGCCTCCCTTCTAACCCAAGTGCAGACTATTCCATCCAGCGAAGACCCTCCCCTAGGATATAGATAACCTAAAACCAGTCTTAGCGCCTTTTGAGCCCCCAAAAACCGCTGTATAACTACAGTATCGTGGTCTGGAATGGAGTGAGATGTTGAATTTCGGGTATTAATCATATTGATGGTATGAAATACGCGCAATCGGAAAAGGCGTATGAACGCTCAAGGCGATAAGGTATTTGTGGACCGAGTGGCTGTCTATAAAGTAAGTTTTCTTTACTTGAATAGTCAAAAGAAAACATTTACCTCAGATACTCTTTGGACAAGAGGTTGAACCCTTAAACTTGGTTTTTGAAAAGGAGTGGCCAAAGTGTGAGCGCCATCACTCGGTTATCCCCCTTTCTTTTGGTTCATTCGATCGAAGGGTGCAAATAGCTGGCAGGAAACAGGATATTTCAAGAATATAAAGCAAACTTCTATAAGCCCTCGATATATAGTTGTTTTGCGGTATTTCGGATATTAGGATAATTTATAAGCGGGTGTCAGTTGGACTGGATCTAGGCCTTGCACATTTATAAAGACACGATAGCAGGGTATAGATAATCGTGACCGAGACAGCGACTATTACACCTATATTCTTAATCAAGTAGTTTTGGAATAAGCTAATTTACTATTCGGCCGTTGATATTTTTTTTTCTACAAGTCCGTCACAGCCGACAAACCGAGAGGCCATTTCATAACCCTAACCCTTAAACATTCCTATTCCTCGAAAGGTTAGACTTCATGTCGATCGAGTGATACATTATGATTCTTACTCAGGTACTTCCAATGACGACATTTAAGGGAATAGAGGTACTCTGGCATGTATCCAATACTATGATTTCTTCTATGCAGTTGTAGAAGCACTTCTCTCGGCATTCTATAGGGGGTTTGGGGGGTGGGGGGGGGGGGGAAAACAGAAGTGGTGGCCGTGGCGGTGGCCTAGAACTTACTACTGACTTTTCGATTCCGCCCACGTTCATTATAACACTCCTTGAATCCAAGAATTCCCAGATAAAGGGAAATCTTATCATCATTCTCGGGACTATGCAGACTTTGAAACCATGAATCAATGCTCAAAACGAATAGACAGTCACATGGCATTAGGCGAAGAAGCGGCTTGGCATTTCCTCCTACTGGCCGGTCTCCCCTCAATTCTACATATTTCCGTTGGCCAAATGATGTGACAGGGTAGTGATTGGTGCTGTTCAATTTTAGAATGACCTATGATAGTATATTATTCGCTGCTGGTGTGATTCTGAACTGTCTCTAGGGCAAGTGTGACAACAGCGGCACATGTTCAGCCGTTCCGAGAGGGCAATGGAGAGAGTATACAGAAAATTGAACAAAGAACGGTTGATGAGGGGAAGAAAGGTGTGCTGCGGTTGTAGTCATATATAATGGAGGTAGTACACAGTTCTGGTGCAGGAGAAAGAAGAAATCATCAGCTCTACCTGTCACGAATAACAACGAAAACAAAGACAAAGTAATGGAATGTACAGTGATCTTTCACATTGTCCCACAACCTTGGGGATACTTGAGGGGCATTGATTGTCAAGGATCTATCCTCAATTTTAAGTACCATAGAAACCCTATATCCGTCTGTATGCATGTACTAAGTCTTCTATAGATCTTCTTTTCGGATTAAGGCACACACGGCACAACATAGACCATAACACAGTTTAAGAGGGGTTAAAGGGGTCATAGAGGGTAAGAGAGTGTTGAGTGTCTTCATTAACTCACTTAACTTCTTTTGACATGCCATATACTAACATATCTCCAAGAACTATATTCTTATATCACTTAAGTGGCGATAATAAACTCTTCAGGGGGAGGAGAACTAGCTTTTGTTACTAAGCTTACTTGGATTAGGCTAAATGCCCAATATGGACCAACACAGAGGGGCCATTACTTGATCTTGAGAGATCTCCTAACCGCTGACGAATGTCACACATGTTGAAACTGAGTGTTGAAGAGCTAAGCTAGAAACAGGGATAAAATCAACATTGTGAGCATTTCCAGGGGCGGTTTTAATTGGCCTGAATCAAATTATTAATATATCGGTATGTATAGGTACATCGGAAGGCTTCCTTTTTGGCCAGCTCCTATGATAACATGTACCACAGAGACCAAAACTTCAGGGAACAATGAAGCAGGGTTAATTACAAGAGATTATCTGATTCCTTAGTAGTCAAATAAGGGCTAGGCCTCTTGAAACTCTCGATACATATCTTCATTTCCTACAATCAAACAGATGGCTTATCCATGGAAGAGAGTGCATAAACGATCGTCCCTACAACTCTTTCAAAGTCAAAAAGCTTCAAGTCTGATCAACAACCATGGTCCTTAGTGACTTGATTTCTGTTTCCTCGAGTTCTGTTAGACATTCAACAAGCAACGATCACTAACTAGTTTGCTATGTACAACGCTGTCTACAATGGGGCTAGTTGTTACATGTTAGATAACTTCACAACTCATCACTCGCGTGTCGGGAAATCAGCTAATCCTCGTGACCAATGATCCAACTGCTATAGGATATCACGAGAAGTTGCAATTGTCGCACATGACTGATAAATGAGAGATAATCATTCTTCTTCTTCTGGATTAGACTTTTCAGATTACTTGAGCAATCCTCCGGATCTGCCGGGACAATCCTCTACCTCGGGCTACCTCGGCCTTGGAGAAAGAATAAGCCAAAGTGAAGCGCAAAGTTAATACCACCCTCCATGCTGCACCAGCCGTCTTGGAGATTGAAGCTCAACAGCCACTGTACGCGGTGCGCATGCCCGCCGGTAACAACTGATAAGAACGGGAGCATAACATGAGTCGAAAGCATGCGTGGCGAAAAACAGCTCATTCAAAGCACGGCAGTTCTATATGATGACCCGAAGATTAGGTCGAAAAGGAGAATGACCTTATGCTCGCTCGCAATTAGAACACACAGCTCGCCATAATGCAGCTTTTTCCGAGGGATCCACAGAACAATTTTCTTGTGTCCGTGTATCCTGTCAAAGACCTTGATCCAGTCAAAGAGGAAAGTGCGTGTTTATGAGGGGTTCTAGTGTGAGTAAGAGCATCACGGAATTGTCATCCTTTAGAAACTTGTCTATCCCTTAGTTATCCGCGGCCACGAATACAGTTCTCTCATCTCCCAATAGAAAGGCAAGACCACCACGCAATCCTAGAACCGGTCTAAAAACATAGACTATTCCGTATCCCGAGCTTTCCGCCTTAATTCATTAGTTGTGTCAGTATGCACATGTGGTATGAAGTGTTGACGCTCTTCGGGCCCGGAGGTTTGCATAGTTATTATGAATATGATAGAAATTTTTTTAAAGTTCATCTGAACTTCTATCTTGAGTTTATTGTTTTCAGATGAAGAGGCTTGTATACGGAATTTAACGATCAGACTGTATGATTAGCCATTGAATTTCACATTGAAAGACCTTCTACTGGCCATTGGCCCCAACTACTCCCATAAATGAGTGCTTACCTCCTATTTCTTGGGCCCTTAACGTTTCACTGTCACCCATTATATTTCGCTTGACTCTAGTTACACTACGTTTCTCTCTGTTTGTATTGCAGTGTCGAAATTTACAAAGAATCCTTTCATGCCGCGATCCGTGAATGAAGCGTACCACTTACTGCCTATCAGCTGCTTTATTTGTATGAACTTATCTCGTCCATAGCCTTTTTAGGGACTGAAGTTAATCAAATTAACACTTGCTTTGCAAGAAATTCAATCTCATGGCATTCAGGCTGGAGGTTAAGAAAATATAAAATAAATCATTTCCCCTAGACCTAGCCGGGGCAGCAACCGGGCAGGAAGATATAAGGATATAATTATAATAGCGTTTCTTCTTCTTTGCATTAAGTTTCCGGTGCCAATGTTTGGTTAATTTTGTATACAGTAACAACAGCAGAGCCTGATGTGATTTCCGCCTTCTCGTGCACGCGTGGTATCTCTCCTGTAGTGTCAACTTCCATCAACCCGTTTTTCTAACTCACGGTTATACGCGAATTGAGGCTCTTTTAATTATGTGGTTATCAATCCGAACTCAGTGGACAGAAATAGTGTGTAGACCGAAGATGCTATGTGTAAGGTGTAAGCTCCGTGTCTATTATACTTCGTCTTGTGTAAATCCCCTAGGTGCACGCAAACAGCACCGCCAGTACTTGAACTCCCTTACCCAACTTAATAATTGCCACTAACTCACATTTTCTCGTCTTGCCTCCTACGAATTTAGTATTGCCTGGATGCATATTTCAGTCGATCCCAAGTATCATTCTCTTCTAATCATGAATCCGTTAAAGTTAAGCTCGGCGATGGAGATGTTCAATTGCCAACTGTCGGAAACCGATGTTCTACCAGAATCTTCCCGCTTGAATCCAAGCAAACTGGAAGACACAACCCAGATGATTCTTCGCTTCGGCAGTCAAACTAGAAAGACATCTTTGATTATGAGACGTTGACGTGCTCTCGAACGCCATCCGTCCCTTCCTGCAGAACAAGAGCGCACTGGACCCCCACTACCACCAGATGATAGTATTGGAAGAAAAATATACTCGTATATTATTTCAATATTATCAGGCCACGGGAGGTATTAGCTGTGAAGTGGTTCTTCCTCTTGATGTCAACTGGACCAACCAATTTCTTCTCCGTTCTGAAGACGACATATCACTTTTCTATTTTTGCTCGACACAATTACAATGGACGAGTTCAATCAGTTTTACTACATTGTCTTGGTATTAGTGTCGTGTTCCTTCACGCCTTTACTATGGCAAAGGTTATCAAATGGTCAAACGTTAAATTCTATGAGAGATACGTCCTAGGCATGACCGCGTATATAAAGTCTTTAATTCTTCTTTCCAAATAAATTCCTCCCTTCACGTCCAGCTTAACGACAGAACCTCGTTCCCATAGTACTGGTGCAAGTTCCTGACCTGCCTGATCTTAAACGATTCCTCGTTGCTGCTATATCGGCCTATCTAGACCTCAAAGGTATCTTTCCAATCACCAAACTTTATTCAGAGCGGATCCTCTCACACATTACGGAGAAAAGAAATTTTCACGCCCGAGCTTTCCATTCGGAATCTGCACAATCATTTAGACCTCTTTCAAAATGCCCACCGAAAAATCCAAGAACCCATGTTCCGCTGAAGATTTCACCCAAATCACCGTGGCCACTGCCAAATGCGACGTCTGCAACAAGAGAGATAAGAAAACCATGAAGAGATGCAACACTTGCTCCTTCCAGCTGTGTGGAAGCTGTTCCCTCAAGTCGGGGAACGACGGTTCACATACAGGGCAGTAGTCAACTCCGCCTTGTACCGACATCAACCCAGACTTTTTATCATGTCGACATCATACGTTTTCGAGGAAGGAATCTTTTCGCGCTGGATATCATCTTTTCTCTGAAAGTATTGTGTGGAGACTGGGGCGGGGTGTTAAATCTGTCGTGTTATGGATTGGCATGTATGGATATTATCCTGCTGTGTTTTGTATACTATGACTACGACTGCAACGCGGAGCTAGGAAACATTCCTTTTTATTTTGCTTTGTTTCTGTTTTTCCCTTATACACCATCGTTCGTATGTTACCTGTAACTAAGTTTTGTTAGTATCCCTTTTGTTTGGGCTCTTGAATACCTGCATTTGTTTGGTGAAAATGATTATTGTTGTCATATATATATATATATATATGATGTTTTTAGATATTAATTAAAAATATCACTTCTGCCAAACGTGACGGCTTAGGGTTTGCGCCACATATTCGTTAATCCGTTGGTATTCATGAGCAGTACGGCTATAACGCTAGCTTAAATCGGACGAACGTGCAGTGTGTTAATTCTTTGAAAACAAGCCATTGTGAGACATAACTTACTATTTGCATACATATAAGCAGGTAAGTTAGAACTTCTGTATAAAGCTCTACACCTTGTTTCACCCACTGGCTTATTCGCTTTTGGTGTTGATGGTTTGTTTGCGATTTCCTCATAAGGCAAAATATAGCCTAGCATCGATATTGATTGTCTTTTATGCATGTATAAATGCATATCAAGAGGACATTAGAAACAAACGCCCAAACTCTTTCCAGGTTTACGTTTTTCTACTGTCTTTCCGGTCGGGTGATTTGAACTCCTCCTATCTTCTTTAAGGAGAGCTGTCCCAGCCAATCAGGAAGTTTAATGACCTAGGTTTTTATTCGGCCAGAAGTTTAGGTTAGCTTCTAACCATATAATTATCAGCTCCCGCAATAATAAGCCAATGATATTTTCCGCTACGTAGTGGGTGCTCCCACAAAAAAGAATATCCCCTCGATTCATGTGTCAGCCATTTAGATTGATGTTACACGCCGAATAGTCAACGCTAAAGAAGTGGGCGTATGATGGGTGGATAGGGTTTTGGGCTGGAAGACAAATACAAATTTACCTTCTTGACCTAAAGGTCTGCGGTGAAACGAAATGATATATGTGTATCAACAGTGGTGTCCCAGAAAATGAAAGACGATAGCCGCCGAGTATTAAGGTAGATCACCGGACTAGTGCTCGATAACTCTGCGGGGGATTTTGACCCAGAGCGGGGAGGCGCTCGGTGTTCCATACTCCTTCTGTACTCGCTCCGTGAATAGGCTCATGTATTCATATTACATGTAGTGCCCAATATGTGTTTGCCATCAAATACCGGAATTCATCCACCAAGTGCTATATCATGGATTGGCTTACTATAGTAACAAATCACAGTCAATCACTCGTTGATAAAACATATTAGGGCCAAGACCTGCAATGTATATAGCTACAAATGTATATGTCCCCGTCTTCCACAAAGCTCTAGCCCAATTGGGAAGAGTGTCATGACAGGAAATGTAGTTGGGATGGTATACGTGCCTAAGTATCCCAATCACTATACGAACCTCCTCCCATATACCAAGTCTATAGCATGCAAATCATGAATTAAAAATATATATATATATCAAAAACTCTGGTGAGCATCTGCCATGATTACCCACTTTTGAAGCCTAAACGTACGGGGAATTCCAATATCCGGTACCATTTTCAATGAGGAAGTTGTTTGATGATTTAGTATAAAATCTCACATTATCAAACTTTGGACTGTAGGTCAAGGCGCAGTCGATAACGCGCGTATACAGTGTTTGAATAATTCCCATCGTGGCACTGCCTGATTCACTACATATCCCAGGCCTCACTGGTGCCGTACATGTGAATGCGTACTCTCGGGAAAGAATCAAGCTGACATATCGCAGGAGTAACAATTTTCTGGTGGTAGTCATTTGCTATATCAAAGGTAGTCTTAGCAAATCTGGTAAAGTGGCCCAAACTGGGGCCGTTGGCACCGATAAAAGAGGTTCAAAGCCACTAGAACCACATGTTTGACATTTTAAGCTACAACGCTGCTTAAAAGATCGGCTGAAGATACCCGCGATGATAACTTACACAGGCCCTATTTAAGGATTGGTCAACCTTAACTTAGCTGGCTGGATTCGCCTCATCATTGAGTCTTACCTGGAAACGCTGTTCGGCATCGCAGAGTACCCGAAACCCTGAAAGTTAGGACTGTGGGGGTCATACATACATGTAGTATCTGGTAACCTTTCATGCAGATGGTGAGGACTTTGGTCTTACTTGAAGCCCACCCCACATGCATTGAATATATTATGATACCAAGAGTACCTGATTGAGTCGACCAATAAAAAACCGGTGGACCCACGGAAGGCCCACCTTAAACCTAGTAGCGACTTCTCCCCCGCATCTCCTCATCCAGATGGTGTGTCGAACTGAATATCACGTGTATGTCACCCCAAAACTTCCTAGTTTGGACTTTTGGGCTGAGGTTATCCATGAAGAGCTCTCGCGCTCACACATTGCAGCTGTGCAATGGTTCCTTGCAATGGGCGGTTTATCACCTGCATGTCCCGAGCCCGGAACAGTTTCCACCGATCCCTCATCGAAGTTCAATTACAAAGTAAGCTTTCAACCACATGTAGCCGTTTTTGGCAAACGACCTTTGTCGACACCACATAGATATGGTTTAATTCTGTCAACTCCGATTCGTGTCAATGAATCCGTATATGCAGAACAGTTTGATTGTACGAATCCAAGGGGTGTTTGTGTTGCAAATCCGCTTCTTGTGCTTCGTTAGGAATTAATAATAGGCTATCAGTGCTCTGACTAAGTATTGTACTATTTCTGGATCACTCAACATCACTCGCTCATGGTTACATGTACCCCCTGATCTCCTGATGTAGCAAACACATCATATGCACCTAGCCCTGTTTACCACCGCGTCCAATTTCTCCGGTGCATATGCCTCTCAACATGAACAATCGCAGAATGCCTTACATGTCCACCAAACCGAAGGTTAAAGGAGAGATCAGTCCTACACAATCATTGACAGAGGGAAATCGTGTTAATCATTGTCCCCGGTGATTAATAATTACAACTACTAGATCCAAGATAATAGAGTAAAAAATATTCAATCGACTGTGTTTATAGGTAATGATATTTACCCCCCCTCAAAACAAAAGATGCGAACTCCAACAAAAATATGAAAAAAAGCAAAAAGAAAGAATAGGGAGAAAAAAAAGAAGGAAAAAGAGAAAACAAAAAACTTAAATACTAGAAAATGAATATCCAAAAGATTGTGCATAAGTGATTTCGCGAGCCACCAAAAAAATCAAAAGAAAACTCCATATAATAACAAAAAGAGAGTAAAAAGGGGAAAAAAAAACGAAAGATGTATATGATTAACGCCCCTTCCCCCACAACTTCAAGGAAAAAGATTAACCGACTACCCAACCAGCCTATACAAGAAATAAAATTTTCCCACACAACATATATGTAACCCTAAGTTCTTAAGCTTCGATTAGGCGCCCTAACCTGCCATTATTGATTTCTAGTCCCAATAGTACCCATAGTAGCTTCCCAAGCTCCAAGTAGAAAACCGCATGCTCCTTTCAGTGGAAAACCCCATAAGGTTTCGATCCTTCTCGGCCTCAACCGCCGAATATGCTGGTGGTGGGGGTGACCCATTCATCGTATCCCGTGAGATGGATGAACCGGCCACCCCAAGTTCCTATAATGGAAGATCCTCAAATGAAGCTCTTATAGGTGTGTATACTCTAGGCTTATAGGGATGATGGGCCGTGCTCTGTAACCCAAAATTGAGGGGCTCTGGAGGGCCTCTGGTCATTGCTATTGGCAATGGTGTCAATGGTGGAGGAGGCGAGTCTGGTATGGAGTGCATCGTATGACGATTAACGACTTGGAGCGGCCCCCGAAGTGGGGGTGGAGGATTTTTGAGTTTGATTGTTGGCATCATTGGGATTGGTGGCGGTGGTGAGGATCGGCCATTTTGGGCACCTCGTGAAGAGAGGCCTCGTCGTAAGCGCGTAGACGGACCACGAGTCAACGTACGTGAAGAAAGGAGGCGCTGAAGGCGGGGATAGTTGAACAATTGCGACGCCCGGCGGTCACCAAATGAAGAACTGGAAGATGACCGAGAGTGACTGGTTGATGGCGAATCAAATGCCGATCGCCGGTCACGGAAGGATTTTCCATAGTAATCTGCCTTCTTTTTATCACTACGAACACGGGCCCATACAGCTGCAATGACTATGATAATTATAAGACCACCGACACCAGCACTAGCTGCTCCAAAGATCAACCCCAGGTCAGGGGCGGCTGTAGGGTCCTTATCGGTATTTAAGAGAGCAGAAGATGAGGCCGCCGATCGAGACGCTGAAGAGGTTACAGCGGCGCCCCCATCTTCAACGACGCCCTTTGCCTCCTTTGTATTACTTACCCCAGCGGGAGCATCGGGGACAACTGAGGTAGGAGTAGCACCTTGCAAGGTTGTTGATGTCGTTGGCTGGGATGTTGCTATTGTGGTTTCCGGTAAAACTGAACTTGTTATAACTGGTGCAGGTACAGACATATCAAATGGTGGGCTATATTCGTATGTTCCCGTCAAATCGTCAATTATTTGAATGCCGTACTTGTCGCCCACGGGCATTTTTGAAGAATCCTCATAATCGCTTGGAACGGTCCATGTGTAGGAACCCGAATTCGGAGCAGCCACTTCTCAATGTTAACCTGGATCCACAAAGAACGCGTAATTTCCAATTGTATATCGAGGTATCAAGCTACGAACCGACAATAGCGCCAAGATCTGAGAGGTTATCTGGAGGACCCTTGAAGATGTGTATTGTGATGGTTCCCGACGTTGTAGGCTATATTTGGCGGGGTACAGGTCAATAATTTGTGACTGAGATCTTAACAATCGTTAAAGATATCAACGTACATACCTTCCATGTTATCATGACTGGGTTTCCTGCATCAACTAAATCTCCGAGGAGAGGATATGTTATGGGATTTTGTCCATTTGTTTCCGCAGCGTCTGCCGTAGCAAAGATGGAAAAGGCAAAAAGCACACGTACAGCTGCCCAGAGGTAAGCAGATGAAAAACTAAGCTGCATGCTCAGTTCAGCTTATTATAAAAATGCCAATACACGAACAAGGAATAATAAAATTTCAGGACTGGAATGAAAAAAAAAAAAGGAGAGACTCGAAAGATTATCGTGATGGATGCATGCGTCGTCGTCGTCGTCGACGGCGGCGGGGCCTCAGAAACGATTGAACATTCACACACAAACACAGTGTGACTTAGAAACAGACGTACAGGTTGAGATATGGGGAAAAGAAACATGAAAGGAAGATCTCGAGTTCGGAGAAATATCCCAACCTGCTCACCTCCCCCCATCTCGGAGAGCTATCTATCCATTTCTGGCCCTATCCCACATTGGAGGTCAATTCGCTGGTACACATATTACAGCCTATTCCGCAGACGGCGCGTAGGTAAGGGCCCAACCACGAGAAGAACCAGAAACCAGAACAAGTGATAGGCGAACCGTAGCCCTAACCAGGAAATATCATCAATTTGCAAAGTACCAATTAATTCCTAAACCTCGAACGCCTCCCCTGGAATCTGCAGGTAGGACCGTGCGTCTCATCGCCTCGGCAAGCCCCGTTTAAGTGTAACCTGAGACCTCACCCCAAGCTTCCATAAATATTCCATGCCACACTTAATGTAGAGGATAAACAAGTGCTTGGGACGTGATGCAAAAAATATCAAACAGCAAATTTCGGGACTTGAGAAGACTTCCGGGGTAGATCTTTTACTGGGTATGATGAAATACTTGTCAATTTGATTTTATAATGAAAACTATGGTGAAACACAATATGGCTAGATTTCCAATATTTTTTCCAAAACTTTGTGTGGAGATAAAGGTGAAAGAGAGGATTGGGTTTGCTAAAGAGAATTTCCTGGTTTGCTATTCCCAAACCCAAACCAAATATAACGGGAAAAGAGATAAAAAGATAACAGAAGACAAATGGAAATCCAAAGATAAGAAAGGAAGTCTACATGCGTGACAAACCTGCAAATGCTAGACGGAAAGTCGCAAAGGAAATGCACTGAGGCTTAGTCACGCATCCTATTAATAGGGTATCGACTTATCAATTATCAGTCCAACCGTGCTTCCACTCTTTCCACGGCGAATCCATACAGGACTCGAAAGTGCATAAACGACGAAACGTGATCGTGTCACTTGCCAGTGTGTTCTCAATCTCTCTGTCGACGAAGGCTCGAATCGAATGAGAGAAGTCTAGTTTTGAGGTCAGTCGATCCCGGTGTTCACGTTCTGCCCTGCATTCTTCCTCCACCTCCACCTCCACCTCCGCCACCGCCGCCTCCTCCTCCTCTCCTCCTCCTACCATTGTTTCTTCTACCCGAATGCTCCATGACATCCTTCTCTGGGTCTCCTAGACGCATTTTTCCTAATCTGATCAGAACATCTTCCTTTTCCGCAGATTCCACGTATCTCAAGTTGGATTCACGACGCCCTCCAGGGGCTGGTTTCTTGTTGTTAAGGTGTTGCTGTTGTGTTGGTGGTGCCGGTTGCTGTGGCAGCGGTTGTGGCGGTGATCCTACCTGCTGCTGTTTGGATGAAAGCGCCTTCTGAAAGCCAGTCGGAAGGATACGATTTGAAGGAACGCCGTCAAAGAAAAATCGCTCGGTACCATCGAACTCATAGCGAAGCCGCTCTCGGGACTCCATTCCCCTGTATTGAACTTGTCTGTGGATCCAGTCCGGGTCGAGACCAAGCTCATAGAGCTGAATTTGAAACGCAATAACCTAAAAACACGTAAGCTTTGAAGATACAAACAAATGACATGTATGTAAAGATCCGAATGTTAAATGTAAGTAGGTACATGTACTTACATCTACATCACTTGGGTCCAAGTTGTCTTTCGAACAATCGCAATCTGTCTTCCCGTCACCATGACAAGATCGGCAAGGACCCGGTCTACGAAAGACTTCGCGTCCATAAGTTTTACAAACATAGTTATAACCTTCATCCTCGCGCAGATCCACCTGCTTCGCAAAACACTGAGGTGCCAAAGTCGCAACGGAATCCATGCTTGCTGTTTGTTGAAACGCGACCGGTGGAAAATACAGTGGGAACATCTAATTCTCGTTTTTGGTTTTAGTTTAGTTGAATGTCCCCTTTATAGCTGTAACTAGGGAATATGAGCATATTGATAATGATGGATCAGATGGTGAATTCGTGAACCACGATGCGGGGTAAATGCAAGATTGAAATGAATGTTGGGGGGGGGGGGGGGATTTGAAGTGATGGGAGTGATTTGTCCGGCTCTGCTTACCTCACTTGGGGGAGGCGGTATGGCGGAAGGTAAAAACCCGGTACAGCAGCCCACGTGTAAATCACGGGGGAAGTCGGTTTTCATGTCACAAGATCGCACTCGATGAAACTTCTTGCACCGAAGGGAAGCTCTGAAGATAGTGCTGAAAAGTCTAACTGAAATATATGCGAAAATAGTTGTAAGGGGCCATTGGCAAAGAGTAAAATTAGTACACCTAGTTTTAGGTCCTCTTAGTTACCTATAGTACATATTTACAACCGTACATACATGTAGTGTCATAGAGTCGATATAATATTATAGATAAGTATCTAAAGTAAACCTCTGAGTTAAAAGCGCCCCAGTCTCTACACCCGCCATTGCATCATGCGTATCACTTAGTTTTCCCATCAACTATCTTTCCAAAATATCATCTCTACGTATTAAAATCACCTAGCTTTATGATCATACTCGATCATAATCAACACATAATCAGGATCATCACAAACCTAATCTTCCAGTATTTGATTTCTCAGTGACTCGGTTCCGTACTTCTGCAATACAGATAGATCATAAAGCAAATTAACCTCACGTGCTTTCTTCGAGGAGATCGATATCAGACAAAACCCAAGCCCATTGCACTACATACATGCATGCATGTATAATATGTTTACGCTGGCAGTTTAAAGGTTAACGGTAGTGGCGCACCAACGGAAAACCGTAACTGGTAAATTATAATTCATCTAGTCCTTTTGTCGGGTAATTAAATGGCGTATAGATGCTACAGTTTCCGTGATCATTATTTGGAAAACCAGGGCAGACGAGCGCCACAAATGTTTTCCAAATAATGATCAGAGAAACTAGATAAGGAAGACCTATAGGCTGCCAAAAAAAAAAAAAAAAAAAGAAGAAAAGAAGAAAAGAAGGAAACTGACTCGGGCCCGGGCCGAGAGGTGATAAAAGAAAAGAAAAGAACGGAGAGCATCCAGAATATCTATGAGATAGGAGTGACGAGACCTGGGCACATTACTACAGATACCCAGCCGCCACATATTCTAACTATATGTCTCAGAGATTTATTATTTAACTACACAACTTTACTGAATATTGATTTAGCAAAGTTTACCATCCCTCTACTATGGTAACCTTTAGTGGAATACCTCCTCTAGGTTTGGATGTAATTCCGCCTCTAACAACGATTTCTCTCCCTTCCTCTGCTTGTACAAAGGAGAATTTACCTGTTCATCTAAGGTTTAGTATGATTTTCGAACGGAAAAGGGGAAATGATACTTACCGATTACGGCAGCTAACAGACACTTAAACTCGACCTTTGCAAAAACATTTCCAATGCAGCCCCTCGGCCCAGCAAGGAATGTCAAAAATGCATAATTGCTCTCACCCTGCCCTTCATCCCACCTATCGGGCCTAAATTGGTCTGCATCCTCGCCCCAAAACTCTTTACTATGGTTGATTGCATATGGTACAATAACAATATGGCCTCCTTTGGGGATGAACTGATCACCGAGGCTTGTGTCTTCTGATACGTACCGCGCCGTTAAAGCGACTGGAGGGTAGACGCGCAAAACTTCAGAAGTTACGTTGCGCAGGTACTTTAAGGACTCGATCTGCTCATAACTAACTTTCTCTGGCATTCCATGAGGGAAGGCATTTCGTATCTCATCACGGAGACGGTTCTGTACGTGAATATTTTCCTTGAGAGAGAGGACATGAAGGGCCCAAGTCATTGCGGTAGCAGTTGTTTCATGACCAGCTGCAAGAAAGGTCATCATTTGATCTCTCATGACATCAACACCGCCGGGGCCATCATATTCGCCGCTTTTTAGCATAACTGAAAGGATATCCTTGTCTGTGGTAGGCCTCTTTTCCGCAATTTCTAGTTTTTTGGTATTGATGATTTCGAGAGAAACACGCTTAACTACTTCTGTAGCTCCTTTTACTTCCCTAGTCCTTTTTAGAGGAATAAGTTTGAGGAGCCATATTGGGAAGATGAGACGGGCGAGATGAAGAGCTATTGCGATACGGGGTGTGTTGAAGATTGTATGGTATGCCTTGGCAAGTTCGGAACCTCCCTTAGACGTCGCGTCTCCATTTTTGACGGAGGAAAGGGCATCAAATTTATATCCAAATCCGGCAAGGCCGATAATATCAAGTGTTGCAAGAGAGAACCAATTTGACATATCAATCACTGGAGTTTCCGCTGATGCTGACACGATTTCGCTGATCTTTTCCGTGAGCTCGATGGAAACGTCCCAGAAAGTTGGAACTAGGTTCTTGATGTGGGAATGTGAAAATGCTGGCAAAAGGAGCTTTCTTTGATGTCTGTGTTCGTCGCCCTCACTGAAGAGAATTCCCTGCAACCCTAGGGTTTTGCCAATACCACTCCGCATATACTCCGGCTTTACAAAGGTATAACTCTTCTGATGGAGCGCTTCACTCAGGGTTTTAGCCGATGTAGGCATGACTCGCTCTTCATTGAAGAGCCCTCGGTACCGGATCAAACCGTTGTTGGGAAGCTCCTCCATCCATTTTAACTGCGGCACTCCAGACGGAAGGCGATGGATATCAAGGAAGTGACCAAGGATCCAATTGGCACCTTTCGGGGTAGGTAGGTGCCTGACTGGCGAAATCATTAAAGGGTATATAATGACATTATAAGCGGCAAGTCCAGTGAGTAGGAGTGTTGATATTCCAATAAATGTCCACGTCAAAGATGGGAAATGATCCGGGTCGTGTCGAGATAACAACAACGATGAGACTGCAGAGGCGAGAATAAGACTCTTCGACATGATGAGGTTTGAAAAGGGGGGGGAGGGTGTAATAACTATTTCGAGAGGTTTAGTCGGATGGGGTACACTATCTCCAATAAAGATGGTCTATGTCGAAGATCAACGTCTATGTTGAAGTTTATATAGGTGGCAAGATTAAGTGAGGGGACCCTTCAGATGAAACCATTTTCACTGACCCAAAATAAGAATTCGATTTGAGACTGCCAAGGTCTTAGCGCTTTTCGAAAAACGAGAGATTTGAAAAAGGTTGGGGGTGTTGAGACAGCTCAAGTTACGCATGTGCCGTTGGTTCCGCCGCTCGAGCAGTTGATCAAGGTTCTTAATTGGGCGCCTTCTAATACGTCCCCCTCTTGGCTGCTACCTTTCCCCTACAACCAGGATCTATCGTTAGAGTGGTACGTATGTAATGCACGTGTATATGCATCATTGCATATCACTCGGAGGGTAGAGTCACTGTTGCTGGGCGCGGAGACCGCAGCAACCTTCTCACCGCCGGCCAAACATGCCGGTCGATAGTTACCCCGCGATGGTGCAACGCCAGATGGCAGTGGCTCGGAATTCCGATTCATATACCGGTACAGCTGTGATACCAAGCTTTCTCCAACGATAGAAAATGTCTGCCAACACTTTCCGGCTGACCGATAATATTTCCAAGACGCGAGACATGAAGCATCTACGACATACACAGATATTTTTATAGAGGTCAGTCATTGGCTCTACAGACGAGTCTATTTTCGGGTTGTAAACTATTTTTCAGGCGTAGATGCCATGATAATAAAGAGCTTGAGCGAGAAGGTTCTAAGTGAGGGGGGGGAGGTCATTTTTCCGCACCACAATCTGATCTGTCACGACTGCAGCTGTTTGAAGAGACCTATATACGGAATAAGAGTATGTGCATTCGGATGTCCAGAAATTTGAACCTATTAGAATAAATTTATATAATCGGTGGCCGGACTCATGATAGAGGTGATACCAGTTTTGCGTGCGATTCTCACACAGAAGCACTTCTGGCTGATTAGTCTTTGACATGAATATGATACATTGTGCATATTACTCAATCGTTGTACATAGTTGCAATACTAAGCCTACCCAAAAGTTTTCGTGAAAGCCCGTAAGTAGTTGAGTGGTGAAACCCCATACAAAATCTACCTAGCAACGGGGTTCTCCACTACAATATTTTATTACACCTTAACCACTCCTTTTTACCAATTCAAAAATGTGCTGAAGGCTTCTCCCAAGGGCTAAAAAGACTATCTGTGTTCATCATTATAATTAATTGCATTGTGGCTCTACACTTGGAACCTGGTTCCACCTAGTTTGGGTGGTAATTGGCCCTTTCACGAAAACTTTTGGGTAGGGACTTTACATAAGCGGTAGATGCATATAGATTATGATATACCATCAACAGCTAGGTTAAGGAGGCACTCGTTGAATAAATTTCTACAAGTGCCATATGTCTTTCTTATCAAACACCCGCTACTTGATTGAATATCAAGGTACATCATGCAGACCTTTTTAGTGGAGACGAGATTCCTGGTGGAGATTAAATGTCGTAGTTGCACCTCATGTATAGTACTACATACATGTATCTAACTTTTCTACTCGTATATTCATGACGTTCCCAAACACGACTGCTATTGCATACCATACAAAAAAGCGTCAAATCCACCTTCTTGTATGTCATGCAGTATTGGTCGTGTTTGGAAACGCTATGAGATTACGAGTATGGATATTTAAGTTAGCGGCATAAATGCAAGTAATAGCAAGTGTGGTGTTCTAGCACCATATTCAGGAGTAGCTGATCACTTAAATGTGCGCTGCATAATCGATCCTCTAACAAGAAATTTAAGCTTTCGGGCGTGTCTCGGGGGGGAGTTCTAGATGTGGTTTGAAAGTGGTCAGAAAGTCATTTCCTTCAGACGGTTTCCCCCCTCTGAGCGCAGCTGACCACCAAGCAGAAGTTAACTAGTTGAAATTTGACAATGACGTCGAGAAAGTAACATTTACGGTTTTGAAAGCTCCCACCATAAAATCATGGTCTTAACCAGAGCTTAAGCGAAAGTTGCTTCTAGTACTATCCCCCGCACTAGCCCTATACAGCAGCCTATCGCAACAGACGCAGGGTGCCACGAGGACAAGCACCTGCAGACAAGCTAGCAACCACCCCTCTAACTGAACTCACTGTTTCCTCCCTTCCCTCTCCCGAAATACACTTCACCACTACCGCCTCATCTTCCCCTTTCACACAGCGTGTCTTCGTATAATCATCCCGCATAGTAAAACCCTCATATCTGTCTAAATGTCTAACAAAGCAATTATCCTTGTTGGTGCCCTTTCTGCTCTGCAATTGTCCTTCATGGAACACCTAGGCTGACATCCATTTTCCCCGCTAAAAAAAAAGGTCGGAGGTCCATCGAGAGGTACTCGGTTTAGGCCTCTATCTTTGGATTTGCCAAAGGTATAACTGCTCCAACCACCTTGGTCCCAAAGCTGAGATTGAGCTTACCCCACTGTCTATGTGTAGCCCCTCTTTGAGATCGCTGGGCACCCATTGATCTGGCACCCTCTCACGGCCGTCGCCAAGGTTCCATCGATCAAGGAGGTCTATCTCATTGGATATTATGAGGAGTCTATTTTCGCGCCTTATATTCGCGAATGGTCTACCCAGTTCCCGGATTTGACCATCAAGTACCTACGCGAGTACACCGCTTTGGGTACAGCCGGTGGTCTGTACCATTTTAGAGATGCCATCATGAAGGGGAACCCAAGTAGGCTGTTTGTCTTGAACGCCGATGTTTGCTGTACATTCCCCCTGACAGAGATGTTGGAGGTATTCGAAGAGAAGGAAGCTGAGGCTGTTCTCCTGGGGACAAAGGTTGGCGATGACGCGGCAAGGAACTTTGGTTGTAAGTTTCAGCCCCTGCCTACATCTTAGCAATTGGCAATGTGAAATAACAGTTCTGGAACCGATTAGGCATTGTGTCCGACTCCAAGACCTCTCAGGTCCGTCACTATGTCGAAAAACCAGAGTCTCACATCTCAAACATGATCAATTGTGGAGTTTACCTTTTCTCCTCATCAATTTTCTCCCTGATTCGCACCGCAATGGAGAACAAGGCTATCCGTCTTGCCTCAGACCCCACACTTGACCCCTCAGATGGGGATTCCTCATCTGTCCTCCGTCTCGAGCAAGATATTCTTGGCCCTCTCTCTGATTCGCGTCGCTTCTTCCTCTACGAGACACGCGGTTTCTGGCGCCAAATCAAAACTGCTGGTTCTGCTGTGCCCGCAAACGCGCTGTATCTCCAGAAGGCGTTTCAGGCACGTTCCTCTGAAATTGCAACGCCATCAGCCTCCATTGTTCCCCCGGTGTTCATTCATCCCACAGCCCAAGTTGACCCAACTGCCAAGCTTGGACCTAACGTATCAATTGGCCCCCGTGCAGTCGTTGGTGCTGGTGCAAGAATAAAGGAGAGTATTGTTTTGGAAGACGCCGAGATCAAGCACGACGCCTGCGTACTGTACTCTATCATTGGTTGGCAGAGTAAGGTTGGTGCTTGGGCCCGTATCGAAGGAACTCCCATGAGCGTTGCCGAACACTCGACCACCGTCATCAAGAACGGCGTCAAGGTGCAAAGCGTCAGCATTTTGAGTAGGGACTGCAAGGTTGGAGACGAAGTCAGGGTTTGGAACTGTATTTGCTTGCCAGACAAGGAACTTAAGAGGGTAAATGCCTATTTTCTACCTCCAGTGACAGGGCCACTTGCTAACAAGCTATTAGGACGTGTCGAATGAGGTTATTATGTGAATGGCGATATAGGCGTGTCAACGACTGAATGGAAATGGAGGTAATTTTTTCCAAAAGCTATTTTCTTGTATCTTTCTATACCCCTTATTGCTATTGACGATTCTTCTATGTTTTATTAGTAGACTGAAGAGCATTTTGGGGTTTTTGCAATTTTTTTTTCTTTCTTTTATGGTTACTTTTTTTTTTAACAGATTATCTGAGTAACCCACCTCTACATATCGATAACAATGTTAGACGAAGGTTTGAATTTGGACTGGAGTGTACCATGGTTGAGGATTTGCTGAGACATTATGTGAGACAACTATCAACTCAATTCCAACTCATGTGCGGCTACCTGCTGCAGAGTCAAGTAAATCTAGCACAATTTTTTAAAAATCTATTTTTTTTTAATGCGGCTCGTAAACCCCTTTAGGCGGCATGGTCCTGGGATTCACATTGGACGAATGCCTAGCGGGTATTCCTTTCACTGGTGATTAGATGCTGCCAACTTTTAAGGGGCTACCTCTGCTGCCGTGACAACTTTGAATTAAAGCCTCACCTGTGTTCTCAGAAGTAATTACACAAACAGCGTATTCCTGAGAGTGCACGGTGTACTATGTGGCCTTCTGATATGTTGGCAGCTTCACTAGCAAAAGAGATACCTACGCTTATTAGGGACGCTAAGGCTATTATTGGAGGCTTTATTAGTTACTACTGGTTATTGTAGTTTTAGAGAATACATAAGCTTAGGAAGCATCAATCGCTAGTTCGCCACACAGCAAAATGTACCCTGCAACCATCAATTATTTTGTTCGAAATTGATGGTTGGCCTATCACCTCTGATATCTCATTTTGGGTTTCATTATATTACTTAGGCTTTATACTTTTTTTTTTTTTTTTTAAAATGGGGAATTGTGCGGGAAGGGCTCAGGGTTCCGGCGATTA
Organism: Morchella rufobrunnea; assembly: GCA_024713595.1. Classification (NCBI taxonomy): domain Eukaryota; kingdom Fungi; phylum Ascomycota; class Pezizomycetes; order Pezizales; family Morchellaceae; genus Morchella; species Morchella rufobrunnea. The sequence goes on along the minus strand of JAMGYT010000002.1, from coordinate 311,338 downwards.
CATGTATGTACCTACATGTAGTTAGTTATAGAGACGGCTATAATGAAGTACATAGAGCGTATGTACTTGATAAGCGTAGTGGTAGTACGTCGATTTGAATCTTTTGAGCCATTGTGACTAAGGAAAAAAAGGATTGGTGGGGGATTGGGGAAGATTAGTATTTGCTCAGCGTTGATATGAGTATATCAGCCCCGTATGGGGTGGGAGGATGATCTTCTTTAGAGTATGGGTGGCTTGAAGTAAAGGGTTTACCTACATGTATGGCGCGAGAAGGCATAGAGTGTGGGTGTGTCAACTTCAGAGGAACCTTTTTTGTATGGGGAATTAGAGAAAATACCACCATTAGGCTAGGCACTAGTATGATTATAGGAGTAGATCTCCCAAATTCTGTAGACTGATTGGCTGCAAACGCCGAAGTTTACACACCTACCCTCCATAGCTTCTCGAGCCATATTTAATAGACCTTTTAAGCCACCGGACAAAAACGATCGGCGGGGGAAAAAAAAAAAAGGAAAAAAAAGATCAGCAGTTGCTACTTGGGCAGGTATGATACTTTCAACGCCGTTCACAGAAGGTAAACCAAGCAAGTACAACAGCGTTAATCTGAGTTACATACACGAACCTCTTATGGCGAGGAAAGGATGATCTTTTATTTTGTAGATCCTTTTTTTGAAAGGTCTGTTAAATGATTATGCGCAATTGACAATTGAGACGGTTTGTCGGGGGGCAAAATTGATATTTATGATGTGCTATGAGTGAAGTGTAGGTAGGTAAGCCGCCACAACCCAACCACTACATAGTCTAGACCCTACAGTGTGTAGCATTTGCGGGATCTAAAGATGAAGATGGGCATAATATGATTTACCAATTGAATTGCGACCAATGGAGGAGCTTTATTGTGTTTTGGAGATCCCTGTCAATGACGGAATGCACAATGTCACGACGGAGGACAGCGGCCCGCTGTTGGAGTCATAGTCTAAGGTAGGGAACCTTGCGGGGTAGATACATACCAGTAGAGTAGTAGAGTCATAGCTAACTGCCAGAGGGAAGAAGTATTTAAGAACCTCACGATATTCCCCAACTAGACCTCCATAAAACTAAACTCAATTCCCTATTCACCAGTAAGTAACCCACTCCCCAATATCTATAGATACTAACATACCTTCCCTCCAGTGCCCCCAACCCTCATCACTCTCGTCCGCCACGGGCAGGCCGCCCACAACGTCGACTTCCAGCACCACCTCCACGATACCTACCTGACGCCCCTGGGCGAATCCCAATGCCAATCCCTCCCCTCCCGCTTCCCGCCACACCCCCCAGTGACACTACTGGTGTCGTCACCCCTCAAGCGAACGCTCCAGACAACGCTGATTGGGTTTGCCCCCGATGTCAAGCGCGGGGTCCAGGTGGTGGTGGTGCCAGAGTTCCAGGAGGCGAGTGCCCTGCCGTGTGATACGGGGAGTGCGAGGGAGGTGCTGGAGCAAGAGGAGACGTTTAAAGGTCTGGATTTCGGGAGGTTGGAAGAGGGGTGGAATTCAAAGGTATGCCATGTTATGTGGTCCTTCTGCGGGTATGTGATGCATGTTCTGATGGCGTCGTTTGACAGAAAGGAAAATGGGGGCCCGAGCCCGTCGCGCTACGTGCACGAGCAAAAGAAGCGCGGAACTTCCTAAAAGCGCAGAATACTGAGCATGTCGTTGCTGTTCTCCACGGTGCCGTACGTCCCCCTCTACTCCCTTCTTCATACCCCAATTGCCCCCCTCCCCCTCCCCCCCCCCTCCCCATTACCGACTACTGGACTGATTGACTGACTGACTGAGTGGTAGTTCCTCCACTACTTGACGGAGGACTGGGGTGGTGACGGGACGTACCACGGCACGGGATGGGGCAACACTGAGTTCCGCTCGTACACGTTCAAGGACGAGGAGGGGGACAATGCGACGCTTGTGGAGACGGAGGAGTCGCGGGCGAGGCGCACGGTGCATCCAATGGGCAATACGGAGAGGAGGGAGTTTGAGGTTGTAGGTGGGCCGTGAATGGGCTGTGGGCTTGTTGGTATATGTAGTACATGTGGTTTTACTTACAGTAGACTAGAGGAAAAGAAAGAAAGAAAAAAAGAAAGAAAGAAAGAAAGGATAAAGTAGACCTTATTGTGTGCGTATGCAGATAGGTTCGTGGTTCGTAGTCGTGACTAGAAAGAATAAAGTGCGCGTATGTACTTATACTTTTATCATCCGTGCATCAGCTGGTGGAAATGATCAAACCGCATGTTTACGATAAATAGAATACAGAGCTAGTATTGGCCTAAAGTATGTAATAATAATAAAGTAGTCGTTCCCAGACCCCATAGGTATTTTTTTTTTTTTTTTGGTGGTGTCAACTAAAAAAAATATCACACCAAAATAGGGAATAGGCACGAGACTAATAATAATGCTGTATTCTGTGTATCTTATTCTGTCTACTATTTGACTACACACCCACCCACCCACCCACCCACACTAGCCCTTTTTGCAAAATCCAATCATAGTAATACAATTTAAGCTCTACGGCCGGTTAACTAACTAACCTGCATCTAGGAAAGCACCACCCGTTCCACATGCATGACGAAACGGGGCGCTGGTGATATGTATGCAGGAGGAGAGAGAACGAAAAGAAGAAGAGAAAGAAAGAAAGAAAGAAAGGCAAGACGAAAAGAAGAAACCAAAACCCATCCCAAGTAAAAAAACCACACTAAAAAAAGAGGTGAAAAAAAAAAAAAGATTTGTCAGTACACATATACACCTACTTCATCAGGTCCCTCTGCTCCTTCTTCTTCTTCTCATTCTCCCTCTGCATCTTCTTAAAGAATGCATGGCTCTGCTTCGGCATCTGCACCTTCTTGCCATACTCCACATACGCCATACCGTCGCCTCCGCTAACCCCCGCCAGCCTCCCCATACTCCTCTTATACTTTGCCCCCCGCCGCTTCATGTTTGCATTATACGACAGATTCTTTGCGCCGTCAAAGTCGTCTCCCTCCTCTGCGCCCGCATCACTATTCTGCAGCATGACCTCTGCCAGAAGCTCCTTACGCTCGGCCAAAGTGCTGTATGCAAGGCCGGGGAGGTTCTCGATCCCGCTTAGGTGCGTGATGACTTTGAAGGCGTAGCCTTGGTCGACGAGGAAGGCTTGGCGCTTGGAGGAGTAGAACATCTCTTGCGTGTCCTTGCTGACGAGGGAATAGAAGAAGGCGTTGAAGCCCTCGTCGTTCCTGCGCTTTGCTCTGAGGATGCGGCCGAGTCGCTGTGCCTCTTGACGTCTAGAACCATAGTGCGACGAGATCTGGATGAGGCATGTTGCCTCGGGGAGGTCCAACGACGTGTCCCCGATCTTGGAGAGGAAGATGGTGTTGACTTTGTCGTTGAGCTGAAAGTTCTCTAGAATTTTGAGACGCTCAGACTGCGGTGTCTCGCCGTAGATAAAGGCCTTTTGGAGCTTCAGGGCGTACGCTTTAAGCGCGTAGACGTTGTCACTAAACACGATGATCTTGTCGCCACGCTTCTCGTGGTAGTCGATTAGGAATTGGGCGGCCTGGAACTTGCGTGGGTTCATGATGTAGTGGAGCACCTTTTTTCTCTGATCGGGCTCACGGAGGTACTCGGCATAGAACTCGGGGGTCATGGGACACCAGACCTCTGCACACTGCACCTTTGCGATGTGGCCTTGGTCAGCCAGCTCCATCCAGTTGGCCTCGTAAAGCTTTGGGCCAATGAGAAAGTTTAGATCAGTAATCTTGTCGTCCTCTCTCAGGAGGGTTGCTGTGAGTCCGAGCTTTGAGTGTGTGGCGATTGAGGTGACTACCTGACGAAAGATTGATGCTGGAACGACGTGAACCTCGTCGAGGATGAGAAGTCCCCATTCACGCGATTGCAGAAAGTCCATCATCTTCTTACTGTCGTGGGAACGATTTCGCCCATTGGTGACCATGGAGTAGGTACTCACGATGATTCCGGCGTCACCACGGAATTTGTCCTTGTTATCTGATGTGAAGATTGCAATCTGCTCGGGATTGATGTTGGACCATTTGATAAACTCCTGACGCCACTGTACGACGCTCATTGAGGATGTCGCGAGGACGACGACAGACTTTTTGATTGTACAAGCGGCGGTGATTCCAACCAACGTCTTTCCAGCACCACAGGGCAACACGATGATGCCGCTTTTGGCTCGCCCATTACCAAACATCTTTGACAATGACTTTTCCTGATAAGACCGAATCTGTGCTTGAGGCTTCAGATCAATGTCTAGATTACTGTTCTTGCGGTCGTTGCGGAAATCGTACTCTTCGAGTACGGGATATCCCAAGTCCAGACACTGCTTCTGCACCTTCTCTACTTCCCCAGCTGGTATCTCAAAGCTGTGCACCGCATCCTCGTCCTCATCCTCATCATCCTGATCATCATCTCCCAGCCCCGTCACAGACGCAAACACGTCCTTCGCCGTCGCCGCCTCATCCTTCGCTGCCACCACAGGCGCCGGTGCTCCACCAAGCTGAGCAGTCCCCGCAGCGTTCTTCGTCCCGGGTATGACGAGAGCTCCCATCTTTGGTGCACTCTCCTTGATCACACCGCCCCCGGCCTCGCCCTGGATACGTGCAGGTCCGATGATGGGATCCCTTAGCAGCCGCTGCAACATTGCCGGATCATTGCTCTCGACAAAGTACCGATTATCCTTCAGCACCAGCTTGACCTTCCCATAGCTCCCCGTGCAGTTTGTGATGAACTGTACAATCTTTTCCGGCACGGGGACCTTGCTGAACCGATCAATGACGCTGATGATATCCCTCGGGTCGAGCCCCACAGACACCGCCGCATAGAGCGAATGCGGCGTCAGTTTGTACTCGTGCAGGAACGTCGGCCGACTCATTGGCTCGGCGATGGTCGTGAGAAAGTCCTGCGCTTTCGCGGCAAGCGGTGAGAAGGACTCGAGCACGATCACGCCGTTCTCAGGGTTGATCCAGAGTGGCCGCGAGGCGTGGTCCGGCTTCATGTGAAGGTAGGAGAAGTCATGCTTGGAAAAGAGGTGGGAGACGCTATCGCGGGTGCGGAGGGCTGGGGGAGCGGGTGCGGGGGAATCGAGGGAGAAGCGGTTGACGACGGCGTTAACGGTGGCCTCTGTTCCTGTTAGCTAGCAAAAAAAAAAAAAAACAATCTTCTATATTACAGCGGCACCCACTATCAAGCGCCTTCTTCATACGCACGGAACCCTCGGCGGGGACTAGGTCTTCGATCTCGCTGGCAGAGTCAGTGCTATAGTCGTCTGAGCTGTCATCCTCCACGGGGGGTGCGGCGGGCTTGGTCCGTTTTGAGCTTGCGGTGGCGGCAGATGGTCCTACAGTAACCACCAGATTAACAACTACCCAAGCTCTAAACCTACGTGAGAAGATGGAGAACTACCTGCGAAGCCGGTAACTGGTCCTTTGCGTTTCGGCGGCATTGTGGATAGATGGGTAGATGGGTAGGTGGGTAGGTGGAGAGTGAGCGAAGGTGAAGAATGGTTGTGGCGGAGGGATCTTGAAGGAAGAGCTTGGGGACACGCGGCTTGGCGCCTAGACAGACTGAGGCTCGGTGGTGAGTCAAGCAAGAATCTAGCGAGTGAGAGCTTCTTGTGTGAATCACTCACACACATTTACTCGGTTCGGAATACAAAGTGCTAAGAACGGATAAATAACGTTTAGGAAATTGTCAATATCTTGATTGTCCACTTATAATTCTCTGTACTGTCACGGTTCTGTGCAATAAACTACGAATTTCATTTCCGGGGTTGTAGAGTAGTGCGGTTTCAAAGCATCTCACTCTGCTCGGCTCGTCTTGGTTAATTAAACTTTTTAGAGCCCTTCATGGCTCATCACTCGATACCAGTCGCTCGAAAGGGACACTGCACTACACTACTAACCAGATCTCTCGATCCAAATCACGAACCCAACCCTCTTCTATCCCCCACATATACCCACACCAACTCAATCCCCGCGCACATCCCCTCCCGCACCCCTCCATCCCACCCTGCCGCCAAGCCTCGGCACTCAAGCAACAATGGTCTGACCTCATACCCAGCCCAACCCAACCCACAAAATCCCGATCCCCCAAACTGAAGACACCGCCATCACCACCTCCAATTCCACCACCAAAACCACTGAAAACCACTGAAAACCACTGAAAACCACTGAAACCACTGAAAACCACTCCCAAGAATTTACTTTGACCATGAACACCGTGAGCACTCTCCCTTCCCCCACCACCCCCAACCAAAAAAAAAAAAAAGCTGACACAACTCCTTAGGTCAAATCCTTCTGGTAGGGCTTTCTTCCCACTCTGCCCATTCCAACACCCAATCCCAGTACTAACACAGAGAGCCAGGCTCGGCTGGGGCTCCCTCATCGTCGCCGGCGGCGGCGCCTACTACTTTGCAAAGCAGCAGATCAACGCCGACCGGCGCGAGAAGCACCTCCGCCGTCTTCACCAGCAGCAGCAGCAGGAGCAATGTATGTCCCATCTCAAAGCCTCCAATTGTGGCGGGATTAGTTTGACCTGGCCCATAGCCATTACCCCCCTCAGAGCCCCGCTGACAGTGGGTAGATAACGAGACATACCTCACGCACGACCCCGCCGGCTCGCCCGCGCGCGAGGCCAGCAGCGATCCTGCTGCGACGCGGCATGAGCCGCAGACGGAGGAGCAGGCCCTGAGGGAGAAGGGGAAGTATGAGGCTAGTGTGGCGTACCAGAGCCGGCGCGGGGACCGGTTTAGTTAGTCCCAGCGGGGGGTGCGTATAGTGTATTTTAGTGTTTTTACTAATTTTTTGTTTGTTTCTTTGGGTTGGTTTAGAATGGATTGTGGGTTTTTGTTTTTCTCCGCTCAATTTGGTGCTATGGCGGTCTACCTGGTCTAGTCTAGTAGGTGGGAGATTGTAAAGATATGATTTGATGGAAACGCCGTAACATTAAGCAAAATAACTACATAAAAAAATAAAAAATAAAAAAATAAAAAGGTTACAATTTAATCCACCCCAAACCCATTCATTAACCCAATAAATCCAACTCCAAGAAGCGCACAAAAAGAAAAAAAAAAAGATCGAACCCAACTAACACCCACTCTACCTACAACAATGATACAAGCTCAACTCGCCCCTCCTCTCCGAGCCACTAACGTCCCTGCATACACCGTCAGTAAAGCCATTATTATCATAGCAGCGGTGATAAGTGACAACAGCACAGCACAGACCTCCTCCCTCTGGCCGCCGGTACCGCAAACGGAAGTGTGAACCCCGCCTAGAAGGAGCATCAGTTAGTCAGTTGAAGGTATTTCTTTTAGAATATTGTGGGGAGTGGGGAAGGGCTGCTAACGACTAAGTATCCGTATACGCCCATGACCCGCTGTCTGGACGACCTGGGGCGTGAGCTGGAGCTGGTGAATGTGCGGATGTGGAGCTTGGGGTGGAGCATGGCTGGTTGGTTGGTTGGTTGGTTTTTTTTTTATTTTTTTATTTTTTAGGGGGGCAGGTGGATGGATGGATGGATGGATGGAGGGTAGGTGGGATGTTTTGGGAGAGGCGGGAACGGCGAGGAGTTATAATGAATGGAATGGAATGGACTGAATACTGGTAATGTGGCCACAGGCGTATATATGTGTATGAGGGACGGACACACAGGCTATAATAATTATAATAATAATAATAATAATAATAATAATAATAATAATAATACTCAACCCACTTGATCTCCACACACACCGTACATGTCCCTCGCAATATAGATAGAGTACCTAGCTACACTATTTATCCCCCCCCCAACCCCAGGCCCACTGCTACACCTCACATATAGTGCGCGCCCACGCGTACATGCCACCCACCCCATGTCACAACACAACAACACAGCGTGCCGGCCAGTCTCCGGCTAATGTATGTAATGTAGGGTACCGACCGGATGATGCGCGGCGGCAGTGGGCTGATTTGATTTCAGCACCGCCGTTGCCCTGCCCTGCCAAGCCGAGCCAAGCACCGAGTGATCGGTTGTGACCGCTGCGCTGGGGGGATCGGGTGGGGGTGGGAGGGAGAAGCGAGGTAATACCGAGGGCATCGGCTTCTTGTGGGGATGGGGTAGGGGTCAAACCGGGTTGGGTTGTGGGGAGGGTTGGGAGTAAGCTTCTTGTTGTGGAGGTGGAGTCATGGCAGTAGATGTTTTTTTTTTTTTTTTTTGGGGGGGGGGGGGATGTGGATTGGGGGGAGGGGGGGGGACTGGATGTAGATGTAGATGTAGCGAGGAGTGTGGGCTGTTGATGGAACGTTCGTTTCTTTTTGTACATGCCGCAAAAACTTTGCAGGGATTTAATTACCTCTACAATTGCAATTGCAATTGGCCAAAAAGATATCTACTCTGCTGATATATACATACGTACATACATATATAGTAATTCCGACCCCCCATCCATATGCGCAGTACTACATACATAGTCGATTCGCGGTAGAATGGATGCAGGGAGAATTACCGCAAGTGCGTTTTTGTATGTATGTATGTACGGACATTCGAGGCTTTAAGTCACCCTATCCTGGGGGATACTCTTATCAGTGTACATGTATGTGGGGGTTCCCTGGGCGGTGTAGAAGGCGGCGTCAAGGTGGGTGATTGATGCCTTACTTATATCATCCCACGCTTGCTGACCTATAACAGGGAAAACCCAATCTACATGGCCGGGAAATCTAACAAGACCTACATACTGTTTGTTAGTGATGCCGCAACGGATTTACCTTGGAAGGTCAGCACGTTACTGACCGGGGGGGGGGGGGGATTAAGGCTGTTTGGGAGTCGGTTTGTTACTTTGAGATGGTAATGTATGGCAAAAGACCGTGCAGATGCGGAATGTTCCAGTCCTGAGGGTGTATATCTATATATTCAAGATGTCTAAAGTGCCATGAGTATTCCACATACACCTCCGACCCAAAGACCGCTCACCAAACACACTACCCGCTAGTCTCGTTCCCAGCCCATACTACGCGGCGTTAGTGGTGACGGCAGATAAAAACCAACTTCGTAACGAGATACTGCATTAAACACAGTAGGGGTCCAGAGCAATAACTTTGCGGAAAAAAACCTATTTAACCCCGCTGGACCTTTTTTTGGCATAGAAACCGGAGCATTGGGAGGGCAACCGGACTTTTTTTTTTTTTTGGCGGACTTTTAGCATATCAAGCGGGCTAAAAAAGACTGGTACAACCTTTTTTTTTTTTTTGGGCAAGTACTTATACCAGACCATTCATCCCGGTATTGAACTACACGGCCAAAAGAGTGCCGATGGGGTCTGGGAACGAGTCTAACTACATGTAGCCACCAGATATAAGTTGTCTTACAACACATCCCACTTTGGGCCCCTACTACACTACAAACAACCACACAACCCCACCGTCAAAACGCGGTCGATACACGGCTCACCTGCATATCACGACCCAACCGCCCAATTGCAACCTCTATGCACGTATCTTCCCCACAAACCGCCGTCCCCAACCCACGACGGTGCCAAAAAAAACCAAAGCATTCCTCTGTAATGCAGCACGGCACATAAGCCAAGAGTACCAACTCCAACCATTTCCAGTTGGAAGACTACTTCTATGAACCTCTCGACAAATCCATCCCTTTCTTGATCAACGCTTCTTATGTGGTGGTGGGAAGCCCCCAAACTGCACTCTGCAGCTTATATCAATAGACCGAGACAAAGACAGACGTCCCTACGGCGGGCGCGGCGGTGCAGGAATTGAAAATGGATCAAGGACTTATACACCCATCAACCAGTACCCCCACGCCCCAAGAGACGATGGATGCTCCAGTACAAAACGGCCATCTCGCAAAATACATACATACAGCACCAATTTATAAAAATTACCACCACAGTATCCTCAGACCTACACCGTCCTCCTCCTCCCTGGATATATACCAGCCAGACCATACCACGACACAACCAGAAACGAAAGCCAGTACACCCAAAACCCTACCCATCCGCCAGAATAGCTACCGAGCCCAGACAACAAACTAGACATGTACAACCTTCCACCAAGGCTATAGGTTCATATAATACGGCGCAATAGGTGCGTGCTTACTAGGTGGATGGTATCACCCAAGTAAAGAACGATGGGCCGTGTGCTTATTTTGTTAGCCAGTCAATTGGTCAGTCAGGAACCAAAACAAGTTTGAATAAAAACCAAACAAAAAACAAAAAACAAAAAACAAAAAACAAGCTTGTGCATGACCCGAGTGATAACCTATGATGAAATCCAAGGTCTATTCCTTGGCCAAAGGAACTGCACCTGCCAACGAATAACCAAACTCTGAAATAAGCCATGTCAAAAGATAATGAGAATCTATGTATCTTATCATTGTGGGAGAAAAAAAGTATATATACACCATCCATCACAAGGGGAAATTTCTCAAAAGACAGAAAAAAACAAAGATATAATTAACGAGCCTCTAGGGGCTATACTCTATAAAAACCTCAAAAATAGAGTACATAATCATAATAGCGCTACTTATAGCGCTTAGAAGCTTTTTCCCATGAAATCCTCCGGCCTTGCTGTTGCGCTTCTTGGCGGCGGCTGGAACCGGCCATATTCATTAGGACCTCTCATCCCAATCTCTGGTCCTACAGTGGCACTCCTCTGGGGCCGTGTAAACCCTCTAACGGCTGGAGGCATCGTAGTACTTTGCATCTCGACAGGGCCTTCTCTGGCGACTGGAGACGTGATGCTTTGCATCTCGATGGGATCTTCAGTAATGGGAAGGTGAGTTGATGGGAGCTCATCAAGGTACTGGCTAGGACTATCCATCACGGCCGATGAAGGAGCTCCTGCGGCAGCAGAGGCGGGAGTATAGGTTGGTCGCTTGTACCCGCCAGTGGTTACTGGGATCGGGATCTGGGTATCCAACCGAGGCAGTTGAGGGCGCGGTTGTGGTTGCTGCTGCTGCTGTTGGCGGCTCGGCTGGAAATATTCGTATGCATATGGTTGTGGATCTGGGGGCAGCTCCAATGGATTCAATGGTCTCGAGGGAGTCTGTTGGTATGGTGGATAGTACTCCTGAGGTGATTGCACCATTTCAACCGGTGATTCGCTAAAGTATTGGGGGTGCTGCTGCTGCTGCTGCTGGGTGGGTTGATCTCTTGGGAGGGCAATTGGGAACCTTGTCTTCGCTGATTGTTGCTGCTGTTCCCTGGATATCACAGCAATGGGGAACCTCCCTTGTCCTGGCGCAAAAACTGACCTTTCGGATCCTGATCTAGACGGCGATGGTCTTTGAGGATATTGCCCGCCCTGTCCTTGGAATCGGCCTTGCCCGGACATGGATGATCCATCAGAATATCCATCTTGCGTTTGTTGTCTGTTCACTCTATCGGCAACAAATGGGTTTCTTCCACTCTGCGGTGAGGTAAACACCTGATTTTGGAAGCCAGGCCTCTCCCTCTGGGCCGGAGTTCTCCTTCCCTCACTTCTACCACTACTACTTCCAGCGTATGGTGGTGCAGGAGTCCTGCTGCCAACAACGCTTCCTGAGTACGTTGGTGCAGGTGTTCTACTACCGCCGTTGTTTCCATATGTCGGTGCTGGCGTTCTGCTGCCTTCGCTTCTTCCTCCACTGCTGCCCTCGTATCCGTATACAGAAGAAGGGGCAGGCATAGGCGGCGGCGAACCCCATTGATGTCGAACCTGCTGTTGCCTTTCCGCATACTCTGTACTCTCGTCACCTCTTTGAAATCCCTGTCCCCCGTACCCCATACCTGCTTGCGACGAAATCAACGGTGCGGATGCTTCGTAGGACGAACCAGACATCATCGTCTGGCTTCTCATCGGACGACCAAAGCTAGCGGTAGAATTCGAAGTCTGCACACGTTGCAGTGGCTTTGGTGTTCCTTCCCTACTCTCCATGTCTGGAATAGTTGACATTGCTGGCTGTCTATATAACTGCTGCATCCTAGTACCTGCTGAACTCGAACTAATGATTGACGGTGCATATGATGGCTTTTCCATCAATGCTGCAGCAGGAATGGTCGGCGCACGCAAGATTCCAGCTTGAGATTTCTCTTTGTTCTCCTTCTGAATCCCTTTCTTATGGTTTGCAAGCACAATTTCACCCATTCTCCTATCAATACGCTCTTTGCAGTACTTTCGGAGCGAATCGCCGTTCATGACGTGCCAAAGAAAAGTGATGAAAAGAATACACGCGATAAGCAGCTGCAAGACTGAAAAGATCCAGAGAATTGTAGTAAATGTCATCGAACATAGCACCACGACTTGGATCTTGTTTTCACTCCAAAGATGATCGATATTTTCAAAGAACTTGGAGATTGCTGAGAGGGCCTCTGTCTCCGTTGCTGGCATGAGATCTGCAGAAACTACAGAGACGAGTGTGAGTGCATTGATGACGACTCTGGGTCCCTCAGCGAATACAACTCCCACCCAACCTGTATTACTGAGGTTAACATCGTCGTCCCGCGTGCTTGGCGATAATTACTACAAACCTTTGAAGGAGAAGTAGGTGAACAAAGCAATATAGTCCGCCTTTCCTCTTTGCTCAGTTAAACGAGCAAAAACCAAAAATCTCCTCCAGCCAGTATCGTCGCTCCCACTTCCGCCCCAGACACTATTCCAACGCAGTGCAATAACGTTCATGTAGGCATCTGCAACACCACCTCTTTTGATGACTTTGATCGCAAAAAACCAATCCCAAATAATCAAGAGGTAAGAGAGAAGAATGCAAATGGCAAAGACAATTTTCGCTGTCTCGAAGGGAATGACTGGCTGAATTTGGCTGGACCATCTGTTGTACACAAGTAGAGTAATGGCCGTATAACTACTAGTTGTTAAAAGCAAAAAGCCATGAATACAAAGTGGTGCACTCACGTATCAGCGGCCACACATGCGAGCGAGATCAAGATACTCAAATAAATCCAGATATAAGCTGTGACATTGACAAACGACTTATCCTGGAAGTCTTTAAGGTTCTTTGGTTGTCGCGATCTTGGTTAGCTCCCGGTGTGGCGCCGCTGAAACATTGACTTGGGAGGGGTACGCAATGTATTTCGTAAGAAAGGCGCAAAACTCACGATATACTCGAATTTATGCTCTGGCGCCAATTTAGACTTCTTCCTATATCCCGAAAATAACCCCATCGCTCAAATAAATAAATAATAAATAAAAAGAAAGAGGAAAAAAAGAAAATAAAAAAAGAAAATGCTTAGTCAAAAGTTTGAAAGTAATCGAAATATTGCCCAGCAGGCCTCCTGTGCCTGTGTTGCTTTCGAGTTTGCCAGATCCAGCCGGCTTAGTTATTTGCAAAGTCGTGCTGCACCCGGCAGGTATCGTGATGGCGTCGAAAGATCAAAGGAAAGATGGGGAAAAGAAAAGGGAAAGGAGTGGTTTTTGCAGGATCTGCTAGAGTATATTTTTGGGATACTCATACGGCTTCGCGCTCATTTGGATAACTCGTGGTTTCAAGACCCGCTGAGGAGTAAACGAGAGGATGACGACTCTTTGAGGGAATGTGCAGTTACAAGGTATATAGCATGGACGACAGGAGCTAAGCAGGAGGCAGGGGGAGGGACGGCAAATCGAGTGAGATGCTGAGCTGCAGGCAGAAAAGTTGTGAGGGCTGTTGGGGTCATTGGGGTAGACATCTGTTGATCAAACAGCAGTGTGCTTCACCTTCCAACCAGATGTTAGTGGGTTACTTTAATTTGTAATTTAGAGTAGATGGAGGGAGCGATGCCTCTCTATTTAGATTGGTTATCAGTTTGATTGGCCTATCGATAATCCCTACCAGGGGGGGACCAGCCCTTATAGAGAATGGTGAACGTGAAGCCCTGAAGAATCACCTGAAATCCATTGAATTATCGTAGAAAAAGCAAACACAACTATACGAAGGAGGAAAGAGACAACCTGAAGCAAACCAGAAGCAGTGCTTAACTTTCCCAAGCCCTCCTCGTTGCACGTCGCACGGCCTATCACGAATGTTCGGTACCTTGCAGCCGGTTGATTCAGATTGATTAGGGACCAATCTTGTTTGGGTGATAGCTCTACCCAGGGAGGCGCTGACCAGGGCGGTTATGGGGGACCCCTGAACCCGCGTTTCCATTAACTTCAACATGTGGCGGTTCATGTCACTCTCGTCCATAACCTGTGGCAAAATGAAGTTGGTGACTTCAGGTATGTGGCTGAATAAAAGTTACCTGCAGATCATGCCAAGCATCTGGCCGGTGTGAGCCGACGATAGGCGAGCTGAAATCCGGGGAAAGGTCACAAACTCGATTCGATCCAAGAAGCTCTATCTAGGAGCCATAAATTTCAACTCTCAACATCCCCTGAATTCCAGTACCCATACCTCATCAGAGATTTTAGCATTGATCTTAATCCACCATGATGCGATCAGCAGTCCCTTTACGACTTCTACGCCCTGCCTTTCGAGCTACAGCTCCCTTTTCTACATCCTCTAGACGTAACCATGCCCAAGGAAATCTCGACAAACGAAAGTTGAATATCCCAATTGATTTTGCGGCATCTTCTTAGTATGAGCTTAAGCTTTCCTCTAGTTCTCTTCGGTGTTTAACAATATACTTCTGCAGTCTTGCCCTCAATTCGAAAACTGCTTTTAATAACCCCGAGCTTCCATCTACGCTCAGTAAAACTTCAAAAACGAAACGTATGAACCTGTTCCAAGCAATCAATGATGCCTTGGCGACTATTTTAGAAACAGACGAGAAGGCTTGTATTTTTGGCGAAGATGTAGCGTTTGGCGGTGTCTTCCGATGTACCATGGGCCTCTCGGAGCGTTTTGGTGGGGAAAGAGTCTTCAATACACCTCTAACCGAGCAAGGTATTATCGGATTCGCTGTTGGTATGGCTACACAGGGTCATACCGCTCTTCCAGAAATTCAATTTGCCGACTACCTTTTCCCCAGTTTCGACCAGCTACACAATGAAGCTTCTAAGCTCCGGTACCGTAGTGGCGGAGCGGAGTCTTTCAATCAAGGCCATTTTGTCGTCCGTATGCCTACAGGTGCAGTTGGTCATGGCGCACTTTACCACTCTCAGTCACCAGAAGGCTTTTTCATGGGCACCCAAGGTCTTAAAGTAGTTATTCCACGTGGTCCGATTCAAGCCAAAGGACTCTTGATTACAGCTGCCCGCGGCCCTGATCCGGTTATTTTTATGGAGCCAAAGATTCTCTACCGTGCAGCAGTCGAAGAGGTACCACTCAGCGAATACGAGCTCCCGATTGGCAAGGCAGAGATTGTCCAGAAAGGCGATCAGGTTACATTAATTTCTTGGGGGACCATGATGTACGTGTGCGAGCTTGCAGCTAAAGCTGCGAAGGAAAGGTTGGGAGTGAGTGTGGAGGTCATTGATCTTAGAACCATCAGGCCTTGGGACAAGCAGACTATCAAGGAGAGTGTTGATAAGACTGGTAGATGTATTGTTGTCCATGAGGCAAGTAGGACTGGTGGTGTAGGAGAGAGCATAGCATCAGAGGTACAAGAGCGATGTTTCTTAAGGCTAGAGGCTCCAGTCCAAAGAGTCACTGGGTGGGATGTGCATATGCCATTAGCTTTCGAAAATTTTATGGTGCCTGACGTTGCAAGTAAGTTTCTCTCGAGGATCACATCTAAGGGTTTACTAACATTATATTTCTAAAGGGGTTTTCGATAGCATCAAGAAGACAATGGAATACTAGCCTCGGGTGTGGGGTGTGCGCTAAGCATTTCGAGCGAGCGATTTGCATGAATTAGACGGATGATACCACGTTGTGAATTATGCTTTGGTTTATATGATCTATTCATGAGCGAGCATTGGAGTTTTCTGTTATATATCTTTGAAGATAAACGCCTATATTTATGAGGTCTTTATGCATGTTTGGTTTTTGTCTAGTTATCTTGGCTTTTTTCTTGGTTCGGAAATCTACCCTAGATATTGGAATTCTTGCTCATAGAAAACAATGGGTAGAGTTGGTGAGTGACAGCTTATGACTGTCATATTCAGATTAATTTCATACCTGATCATGAGCACTACCATCGGTAATTAGAGGCTAAGGCGATAAACGCTTGTGCATGCATGCCTGTCAGTAAAAAACCCTGTCAATGGTACATGAAATTGAAGATATTAACCAATCTATGACCGGGATCAAGCAAGGCCAGGAACTACCCTTGAGTTGACATTAATGTAATCAACTTATTGAGGAATCTGTGCATAGCACTAGTCAACCCGCACACACCTACCTTCCTGTTAGTAGAGATGGAAAATGATTTATTGGCATCTATAATGTGGTTTGGGACCGGCAGTAATTGCTTTTTGACTTTGGGGAGACAAACCAGGGTTTAAGGGGTGTTTCCATAGCAGCCTATGTCTAGCACCTCAAACAATTAGCATAAGTTTCTGGGTAGATAGCTCTATATGTATGACCCGTGCCATATCTCCCTGGATAAGTGGATATGTATGCCTTCTGGAAGTTTGAGCTTCTACAAATTTCTTCTCAGCATGGACCTCACCCACTTAAACTGCAAATAAAGGCCGAACCCCATCTCACACCGATCCCAACGAATTGTCGAGGTCTTGTGCGACTTTGATAATTAATTTGTAGAAGGAGAAGGGAAAAAAAAATTTGGATTCATTTCGACATCGGCAGGATTTGAACCTACGCTCGCGAACGAAACAGATTTCTAATCTGTCGCCTTAACCACTCGGCCACGATGTCATGCACTGAGGTTTACACTAGACCTTCTTCAAGCTTTCATCACGTAACATCACTCACTCTGAGTGATATCCCGTGCTAGAAAAGCCCAAACCCCTCATTTTCATCCAGAGGATGCCGAGGTTTAATGAAGGAACAACAAGGTTCAGCCAAAGAATCTCTCCCCAGAATCTGCACAGTTACCTATCCTAGCTTCAATACAGCTATGGGCCCCCAGCTCGGTGTTTTAAACTCGCGAGCTCATGTACGGCTGGACCATCCGAAAGCCAACATTTCCCCGCTCCATGTGGTGTGATGTCCAACATAAAGTACTGTATAGAAGACTTTGGACCCGGGCATCATCCCTCACTGGTTCGCCAATGTATTTGCTTCCCATGGGAACAAGTCGTTACGTATCCCCATGCTCCCGGGTGAACTAGAGCCAAGACTTTGTAGGTGTGGATGATGAAAGAGTTTTCTCCAGAGTTTGAGGTAAACGAAATCCACTCTGGCTAGCGCGGACTGGGATGTTAAGTGCCGCTGGGTTGCCCGGGTTGTGGGGCGGGGAGGGTTACCCGGCTGTGAACATAGCGAGTGAGTGATTGTGATGCCTATCTGTTCTGGCCTGCCCGCGGGCAGCCCTTCGCCAATTATTGTGCATCGGCAATAGTAGAATACGCATCCTAGGAGTACCCTCGTTCCCCGCCAAGCGAGTTCACCACTCACCGAGCGCAGCAACCAATTCCTATACAAATTTCTCTTAGCTGCAGCTTTAGTAGCCAGTTTTTGCGTGAGAGAAGACCTCAAACTCGGTGGGTGGTGAACTCGCTTGGTGGGGAACGAGGGTATAAGGCTCAAGTTGTTGTGTTAGGCAAACTACTTCAAGCCTACCATCTATGGATCGGAGCTCTTGACATTGAAGTGGAGAGCGGTTAGACTAGTCCATCCGCATACACCATTAGATTTAAGTCAGTGTATAAATAGGGTTTGAGGCTAAAACAGGTGCTTATATCTAGTACTTTTTGAATATACCCTACCCAACACATAACCGGCTCCTGAATCGGGTTGAGGAACAGGCAATTAGATCACTGACAATCCCAGAATTTTGCTGTTACAACTAGGCAGGAATAATGGAGAGTATCAGGCTTTTTTGAAGCTTGTTGGAGATGGCTAGAATATAGATGAGCGAGCTGATGTAGGAACTCTATGTCAACGTAGTCACGAGTAGCGTTTTTAGCAATAGTTTGGTCCATTGATGAATCGCCTGATAAAGAAAAGGTGAGAAGGTTATATCTGGTTATTCTGAGATTTCCTAGTCAACTCATAAGTTGTCAGTATTCTTAAATGAGCTACACCAAACAGCGATATCCTACTGTCGCCCTTCGTAACAGGGCCTAGACGACTAGGCAAGTAAGGCGCCAGTCCATCCATGGATGGCGTAAACAGTAGTTGACTTACATCAATCCAATATCGCCTAGGCCTCTATACTCGCATTTAATCTGTCGTGCTTGTCGACGTGGTTAGGATGGTCTGTAGTTGGCCAATCATGGTGACGGGTTGATGACACATTCTGAAGACACACGCCCCCTGTGATGGTAGAGAGTGCCTTAAAAGCCATTGACTGACTCCCGATGACAAGTCCAAGTTAGTGGTAAACCACCTAGGAACTCAGCGCGCAGGAGATAGAGCTGTGAGGGAGACTTGGGCTTAAATACCAATCTGGGTGCTATTCTTCTTATTCTTCTTAGAAAAGGGGGCTCGTACCTTAAGAGAGTTCTCACACATGCTTTTCTCTTTAACCCTTCTTTCCATCTATTTACCCGGCCATGTTTTTAGTTGATTCATCAAGCGAAGAATAGAGTGTTGGTTCCATCAGTGAACAGTATCGAACGATCTGGAGTTTTACAGTAACGAATTACAGAAAGCTCCATAACGACCTTGATGATTAAAATCACCGGTGATTGCCCTAGACGGTTGGCCGGTACACTACAAAACGATCCCCCGGTAACTGGGCAGAACCTTGGGTGTGGTGGTTGTGTTGTTTGCTGATGGGGCTAGAATAAGATGCACTACATTGGACCTATACTAGTACTATTCTTACAATCGGAGTAGTTCTAGTTAAGAGGGTAATCAAGGAAGCGAACACTTGATGCGCTAACATGGGACAGAAATAGGTATATACTTAGGTAAGCAACAGCGAAAGCACGAATAGCTTTATTGAGTGGGAGTGATGGTTAGCATGCAGATACTTTCTCATAACACATACAGGAGTGTACGAAGACGATAGGATAGTAGGGTTGTGGGATACATACATGTATGCATACACAGCCTGTGTCTACTAACTGAACTGGATGGGTGAGGGCATTGGAACTCATCGATGGGTGTTAAAGGCGTGGTGTGGTGTTTGCTTAATTAGGAATCGATACCTACGGCGATATTCTACTAGATCTCTAGATTCAACTATCTATCAGGTGGCTTTATGAATGGGCTAAAACACACCACGCCGCAGCAAATCCAAACCCACAATACTCCCGTAACCGGGAAACCCGTAGTAACCAAAGGAAGCATAGAGGACTTCATTCATCACCACATCTATCCACAGATATAATTGGCATTAGTCTCGTTCCCAGGCCCCATCGGTATTTTTTTGGTAAAAATATTCATTACACTAAAATAGGGGATGGGCACGAGACTAATTTGGCATGTGAGTGATGGGTCAACATCAACATCGCCATCACTCATATGCCCAGCACCAACCTCACCAAATGCATGAGCTCAGCCACCGATAAAACGGCCCAGCTAAATATATTTTGCCTTCTCTTGTTCCCGAGAAAAAGTATCTGCAGCTCATGGCAGGCGAGTGATAGGCTATGATCTTTTACAGAAAACTGTATTCCCACATGACAAGAGTATCTGGACCGAATTCGATACCAGGTGCATAGTGGTGATATTCACGCTCTATAGGAAGTGTATGTACTTGGTACCGAACTCGGTCTAGATACTCTTGTCATGTGGCAGTAACACACGGGACTACCGAGTGATGGGCTGTGACGTCAGAAGGGCTGTTATGCATGGGACCAGCGTCTTATCGACGACTCAATGCATAATTCGCACCAACTCACGAGGTGCGCAGGCGCAACGCAGCTCTCATGTTATTTAAGTTTCAGTATACTCCAGCTTCATCGGAAACACGGCGGAACCTTCTAATTGCTAAAGTCCCAGGTGCTGTTCAATTACATTTTTTTCAGCATCTACGAAATCTAAGAATCTTATCCTCCTCTAAGATTACAATATGAAATCCATCGCCCCAGCGCAACAATCAACTACACGCTCAAACCGCAACACAAAAAGAAAAACAAAATTGTTTTGTAACTAAAAAAAAAAAGATATTACTTCCCACAACTATGGCCTCACTACCTTCCCATCCTCAACACAAACCCAGCTCCCACCTCCTCCTCATCCCTACCACCAAACAGGCCTCCTAGATCGCCCACCAAAGCAGGTGCTTCACCTCTCATAGGTGCACTGGGACTCATGTGTCTCCTCCTCTTCTCCTGCCCCGCCTTACTCGGGAACGTTGGGAACATCTCCGCGCTCTTCGGCCTCGGGTCTTCTTTGAAGTAGGGGTGCTTCAGTGTATCCTCGGCATTAATCCTTTGCGCCGGATCGAGCGTCAGCAGCTTCTGCAGCAGGTCTACGCCAGATGCTGTGAGAAGAGGGAACTTGGTGCGTAGGCGAGAGCCAGGCGCGTGTTTGCCTTTTGGAAGGTTGAGGGCACGGGCGTTAGGGAGCTTGCGGAAGCCGGGCCAGATTTCGTCGGTGGGGACGCCACAGAGGTCGAATATCTACTCTAGTTAGTACTTTACTCCCTCCAGGATTTTACTTAGGATAGATAGGAAGACAACCTTCGCCAGCTGATCGACTTCATTCTTCCCCTGCAGCAACGGCTCCTTGAGCAGCAGCTCTCCAAAGATGCACCCAATACTCCACATATCGATCTCCGTGTCATAGCTAGTGGCGCCCAACAGGAGCTCCGGTGCACGGTACCACAGCGTAACAACCAATTGCGTCAGCGGCTCACCAAGATAACGAGCAAGCCCAAAATCCGCAATTTTAAGCTGCCCACGGTTGTTCATGAGGAGATTAGACGTCTTGAGATCGCGGTGCACAATCCACTGGCTATGCATGTGTGCAGTTGCGCTCACAAGCTGCTGCAGGAGCGTCTTGACCTCTGACTGGAGAAAGGGCTCCTGCATGTCTTCGCTGAGGATCTTGAGGTCGTGCTCAATAAAGTCCATGACTATGAATACGCTACGTGGGGTGCTTGTCAATCATCTGCTCATTCCAACTGCCCCAGAAGCCTGGGATAAGATCAAGCTGACAAAGTAGGGGGAAGACATACTCCTTCAGCGTATCACCCATGACCACCTCCCTAATATTGACGACATTTGGATGCTTACTCGCCAACAACGTAGTAATCTCCCTCAGACTCGTAATCGGGAACCCGTCCGTCTCCCTCTCGAGCTTCAACTTCTTCAGCGCCACCACCTCCCCCGTTGCGCGGTCCTTCGCCCGTGTAACAACACCGTAGCTCCCCTCCTCGATCCGATTCAGCGGCTCATACTTGTCAACGTGAGCACACGGGGTCAGCTCTGGTGGCTCGAAACGCAGGAGCTTCAACGGCGCGTCAGGATCGACCTCTTCTTCAATTCGTCTGCGCTTTGTTGGTGGTGAAGCGGTGGTGGAGGCAGCAGCAGCAGCGGCGGCGGCGGCAGCGGCTTTGGCGGCCGCGGCCGCTTTGGCTGCTTTGGCGGCACGACGGGCTTCCTTTTCGGCGCGGCGAGAGGCCTCGGCGGCGGCGTCGGCGGCATCATCTTCCCAACGGGATTTGAGCTTTGTGGACATTGGAATTGGGGGATTTGGGCGGTGGACGAAGTGGATTGAGGGTGCGAATCAAAGGTAGTTATGTTACGTTGACTTGAGTTGAGTTGTGGGTTGCTGTGGCGTGGAGAGCAGAGTGGATCCCTGTATGTGTAACGCTCATGCGGTCCCTGTGTTTTTTTTTTTTTTTTTTTAAATCATATCTATTCATGTTTCTAGGTACAGAAAGTTCGCATGCAGTATAAACTATGGCGTAAAGAGACCTATCCCCAACAAAATCTAACGCGCGTCCCCTAAAAGCAAAATTTAAGACACAAAAGGAAAACTTTGTACAAGAAATAAATAAGTGAACAAACAAATGGAAATGGTTGAATGAGGGCCGGAGGCCCGATTGCCGGCTGTGGGGCTTTTCATCGTGAGTGGAGGGAGGTGAGGAGCTTTTATGGGGCTCCGGTCGCAGTGGTGGAGACAGAGCTCAGGGAGGATGATTCTGCTGAGCCTGTTTGGAGGGGGGAGATGACTTCTCTTCTTGGAAAGTTGATCTTGGCAGAGGTGATGGTGATGCTGAGGGCGTGTGAGGTGTAGTTGTGCCATATTTCTTCCAGGGGACGAGACCTGGTTTATGAGTGGCAGTGTTTGGCGGTGGCTGCAAGTGGCTGCGTGTTGAGTGTTCGTCCTTCCTTTCCTTTTTGGCAATGTGGGCGAGAGGTGTTTGTTGATCCATGATTTTGTCTTGTGAGTAGCTTTGTTGGCCTCATCCCTGGTGGATTCGGGTTGCAACAAATTTGTGGAGGTTTGTGAAGTGGGGAAAGTGTGAGGGTGTTTGTAGTAGTCTGGAGGTGGGTATGACGTTTATGGTTTGAGGTATGTTGTTTTGCCATTGCCATTTTACGTGGGGACCCTTCTTCAACGAGGCGGATGAGTGAGCATAGGAGCTCGATGGGAGGTGGGAGACTCTTTGGTCGCATTGGAGTTCCATTTTTGGGTGGGTTGGGTTTTTATTTTAGGAGGAGCAGCGTGGGAGTAGACTCTTTCTGGTGATGGTTGGGAAGGAGCTGGTTCTTCCAGTTATCTTGTTGAGTGAGGCTTGGAGGATGCGATCCCTGTTTGCATCTCAGGAATTTGCAAGAGAGGTCGAGGAGGCGTTAGCTTCAGCAGGACTCGTTTGTTTGTGCTCTGAAACATCCAGTGGCCCAGCGGAGGACTGAGTTAGAAGGTGTTCGTTCTTGAGGATGATTTGGGGGTGAGGTGGAGGCCCGTATGTGAAAGACGTGGGCGTATGGCGAGGAGGCGATCCTCATGCAGTTGGTGAGACAGGCCTGCTTGGCTGATGAGAAGCGGGTGATGATACCGAAGGCAGACCTCGCTGCTGCGAGTCTTCTTTGGAAGTGTTTGTCGGGGTTGATGTTTGGGGAGAGCCAGAAGCCTATCCAGCGCACTATGTTGCTAGGGTTGAAGGTTTGGCCGTCGAGACGGATTGGGGAGTAGAGTGGTGTCCCCGTGAGCCACGCATGAGTTCGGTTTGCTTTTGCGAAAAAACGACGTTGAGGGGGGTGGCCAGGGCCGTGATTTTCTTGTGGTGTTCTTCCAGAATTGTGATGTTTTGGGAGTAGGAGGGTGATGCGACGGTGATTGCGAAGTCGTCGACGTATGATATTGTGACGCCCGGGTGGGGGTCGTGTTTGTGTAGGAAGTTGACATAGCTGATGAAGAGAAGTGGGGAGATGGGGGACCCTTGGGGGACGCCTACTTGGACTGCAGTGGGAGTTTTGGGAGATCCCTTGAACAAGAGGGTGATATACCTATCCGATAGGAAAGAGCAGACCCAGTTCGTTAAGTATTTTGGGACGTGTTTTTGTGCGAGGATTGGTGCTAGGGATTGTTTCAGGACGTGGTCGAAGCCGCCTTTGATGTCCAGGAACATGGTGGAGCATTTGAGTTTTAGTTCATAAATTTCGTATTTCGTGGTGAAGTGGTGGCTGCGTCAGCGATGGAGCCAGAGGCGTGGAGAAGTCTATGAGGCTATGGCGATTTTCGCTAGCCGGAGGGTTATGATTTTTTCAGGATCTTGGAGAAGGTCTGGAGGAGGACAATGACTCTGTATGCTGATGGGGAGTAGTCGGGTTTGTTTGGTTTGGCTAGTATCGCTCCGTTGGCTTTCTTGAGGAGAGAGTGGTAGCCGAGGGAGATCAGTGGGTTGAGGAGGGAGGGGATGATGGATGGGGTGCACTGTGACCCTTTCCATATTGAGAGAGGATGGTGTCAGGCCCAGGGCTGGAGAGGTTAGAGGTGGGGGAGAGCTGCTGGACTTCTGGGGTGATGGGGGACGTCTTTGAATTGGATAGGAGGAGGTTCTTCCCTGGGAAGAAGGCTTTGATGAGGCTGTCGTTGAGGAGGGACGGGGTGGGGGAGTTGGGTAGGGAGGGGATTCTGTCTTCTGTTTTTGTGGCCATTTTCTTGATTCTCCAGACTTCGCCGGGCTTAGCGTTCGTTATGAAGGAGTTCCAGTGGTCCTACTTTGCTTGTTTGATTGCGTTGAAATAGGCGTTCTTCATGGCTTTGGCTTCGAAGGGGGGGGCTCTGCCTTTCCTGAGGTCTCTATGGACTGAGTGGAAGATGGTGCGTAGTTGTGTCAGGTTTGGGTTCCACCATGGTTTAGACCACTTGGTGATGGTTTTGGATGGGGTGTGTGTCTTGAGGAGTTTTGTGAGGGATTCTAATGATTCTTCGAACCAGTCCTCTACCATTTGCGGTCCCTGTGTTACGTACTTAAATACATAGATCCTGGTTTTCTTGGGACTTGGCTGCAGCTCTGCGAGTGATGTATTGTGAGGACTAGATACTATTTACGTGGGACCAAGCAAATACTCCAGAAGTATGGTATCCTTTTATCACTCTTCGAATAAGTACATGCATGATACGGAGGTATAAGGTGTACTTCGAGCCGTTCGGGGACTCGACAAGTGGGAACGCCGTTTGACAGAGAATTTCGTTGGTGATCCGGGTATCTACATGTATATATCTAGAAACACCGTTTTTAAGAATGAGGTATTGCGTTTGGTAAGCTTGGATAGACTATGGCATTACGGCTAGCAGAGGGCGATATATGTCGTTTCAGTGAAAACTAAGTCTGATCCACTCCTTCGTTACCCGAGATAACAGCGTCCTCCTGTGAAAACCCGTTAGATACAGAATGCCAAAAATTTATTCACAAATAGGGTTTTAACAATATTGATCTTATTCACCGAAATGGGGACAGTTTCCAGAAGGGTTCTTATTCTCTATCCTAATGATTAGCCCTGTGCGAGTGTGTAAGAAGTTCGTATCGAATTCCAGCCGAGTAACTGCCACACCCCCAAGACAACGGATTTCCATTTACTTCAAGTACCAGAGAATAATGAAATAACGAATCAGAAGAGTCCCGAAGTTAGGAACAGGTGGTAGAACATGAACTAAAAGAAGCAGTTGAAAGCTGTTAACAAGAAGTAACAACTATATAGAGCCGAAATATTTAAGGTGTCCCTTGGCGCCTCACGCTGTCTTCTCGGTAGTACATATGTAGAGCGCAGCTCCTAAGGAATCAAAGACATCACATCTCGGCCATTTCCCCACTTCTCTTCACTACGAGCCCTATTCAACACCAACCTACCAAATCATATCTAAACAAACAATGATGGATCGAGCTCTATCAAATCTACTTGCTCCTACAAACCTCTAGTATGTATCTCATAAAGTGGATCAGCGGGGATTCTCATAACACTTGAGCAGACACACCCAGACGAGATACGCCATTCACGTAGCCCATCAAGTTCTCAGTGCAAGAACTACATCTGCCTGAAGAGAATAAACAAAAACGAATAGAACATGAATGATGGTACTTTCAGAATTCCCAAATTATCATTCAACATATGCTAACCTGAGCCTGGCTACATACTACCTTCAGTCAACCAGAGTTGCGAAGGAGAAACAGAATGAATGCCCAAACTTTCTCCTACTAATAAAGTATCAGGCTCTGCT
Organism: Morchella rufobrunnea; assembly: GCA_024713595.1. Classification (NCBI taxonomy): domain Eukaryota; kingdom Fungi; phylum Ascomycota; class Pezizomycetes; order Pezizales; family Morchellaceae; genus Morchella; species Morchella rufobrunnea. The sequence continues at coordinate 285,704 of JAMGYT010000002.1, read as the reverse complement.
AGTACATATACACATGGGCTCATTGGCTGCCTACCATGACGGGAGGATATTACATTCGATAATGTGACCATATGCTACGATATGATTGAGCCTTGAGTGGCTCAAGGTATCACCATTCATTACTCGAGGTAGGATATGCTCTGGCCTCCAAGAGTTAGAGGCACTCCGAGAAATATGCACTATGTGCCTCTAGCTACTATGTAGATCACATTCCGTATAAGAAAGCCCTGCATCAAACGGAGCAAGGGGTCAAGCTAAAGCTATGAAGCTGTTCATTCAACATCAAAGCGCAGCTATAATAAGGACGAGAACGCATGATTATTAATTGAGTAAAGCTCATTTACTATCTCTTGACGAGTTTGATATCTAGGCTATCTCTCGTCGGCTGCTCCGCCAATCATATCTCTCAAATGAAGCAAGAGAAGAAAAAAGGAAGTTTTTCCCAATCCGCCAACCACAAACAAGAGAACAGAAATAGCTCAGTTCTGCCAGTCACAACCATAGGAAAAGACGAAAAAAACCTCCTCCTACCAACTACAGTTTAGGAGGAAATACTGAAAAGACGAAGTTCCACCGAAAAAGGCTAACCATTTAAAAAAAAGAGGTTCAGTTCGATCAGAAAGTCCAAACCCCGCTACCAACTGATGCTCTCCGCAACCCTCCACTTGTAATCCGCAATCTGGACGATATCTCCCTCATGGATCCTGGTCCTGACTTCGACTGGAACTTCCTCGCCCCTTCTTCCATTCACTGGCACCCCCTCCTCCGCAGGATTACCCATTCCCTGCATACAGGCCACCATACAAGGCATGACCCCGGCCCCCCACTTCCACATCCTCTTCCACTCATTTTCCCCGGCGGGCAAATACCATCTCTCGCATGTCACCCTACCGTCAATCTTCATGACGCCCTGGCACCAGCTCCCAAGTCTGATTATACACCCTCTTGCACCTCCGACGCTGTCAGGCATTACCCTCCTGTGTGCATGCTCACCAAGGATGAGCACTGCCGCCACGTGCGGATCCGGGTCGGCGTCGCGCCAGATCTCCTCATAGTCCCCCACTAGACCTGTATCGAAATTGAGCATCGTCCCACGCTCCAACCAGTCACCGTCAGGGAGCTGGGTGAAAGCACCACAGTCCTCGACCTCATTGTCATAGCGTGAGTCGATGGTGTGAATCCAGCGCCCGATCTGGCCGTCCTCTGATTTATGTGAGATACCAGCGAAGGCCCAATAGAGGTCATAGGGATATTCCTGTTGGATGCGGATATCGATGAAGAAACGTTTAGGGGTTGTGAGGACCAAGGTACTGGTAGGCTCATGATGTTTGCCAGGGAGCTGTAGAACAAGAGAAGTCTGTTAGCCCTTGAATCTTAACAAGGATATGGAATATTAGGCTGGGAAGGGTATAGTGATGAAAGATGGTCATTTAGAGGAGGAGGGGGATATATACCCAGCGGATGGACATTCTTCTCGAGATTGAGGCCATGGTTATTATTAAGTTGATACTTAGGGATATGGCTGGTCTGATGGTTGTGGAGTCTTAGGACGTAAGTTGCCCTTTTTATAGCTATTCTACTGAAGCCAGGCTGTTCAAGCTGGAGGACAGCTAACGTTCATATCTATAATCTACGTATGTAGCTACTGTGGGGTAGCGAAACATATCATTATCGGAAAATTGTTGTTCCGTCCCGTCACTACCGGTACTTGGTAACATTCGCGATAGGGCCAAACTCTAATTAAACAGCAGCGGCCCTAGGGAATAAATATCGTGCCACATATATATCCTCCCCAAGATTCTGGCCTCATAATTGGTGTCTGACCGATGACTGTATTACGTATACCGGATTCAAGGACATGTAAGATACATACAGTAGGTACATGTATCATGCCGGGTAGCCTAATTGGTTAAATATAAGAATAGTTGTTAGACTTGTCGCAATCTAGCTATTAATATTGAGAATTACTTCCTGGAGAGTAGTGGGATGCACTCCACATTAGATCTCAGGCAGAGAGATGCACCGAATAGTCCAAAGATATGCCTACTACGCGCTCTGGCAACCACGTCGTTGACTACAACACTCAATGCCCACCATGGAAGCCCTCGCGTCCTTTCTACCTTCATTTTTCTCACGGCCTTCTACGACTGCCGAAGATGCACCTTTACTCTATAACAAACCGTTACTGGAACGAAATCACACGAAGCTGTCTATGCTAGGACTCGCATTCGCGATTTTAAACTCATGGACCGCGCTTTCAGCCTCGCTCTCAATCGCGCTCCCGTCTGGCGGGCCATCAGCTGTAGTTTGGGGCCTTGTTGTGTCGGGGGTTTGTAACCTGTGCCTAGCGACGTCACTAGCTGAGTTTTTGGCTGAATATCCTACGTAAGTTGAACTTACCATTTGGCGGCTTGTTGGGTGAGGTGTTGCGGTGTGGTTGGCTGACATGTGATTTGGTAGGGCTGGTGTAAATATACCACTTGCATGTCTTACGCGTGGGAAAAAGCTTAAACCTAACTTTAATTTTTGCGATAGGGGCAATATCACTGGGTTGCAGTCGTATCACCGGCAGAATGGATGCCGCTGCTGAGCTGGATGTGTGGATGGATTAATTGCTCTGGCTGGGTGTTTTTAGTCGCGACGGGCGGGAGCTTGGCGAGCCAGATGGTTGTGGGCATAGCAAGCTTGTTGGACCCGGTTAGTATAGATATTTTATTAGCAGGCGGTCAGAGTAATAATCAGGATAGGATAGTGGGGCAATTGGGACGTAGGGATGATTCTAATAAGGTTATAGGAATATGTGGCGACCCCAGGGCAGATGCTATCGGTGTACGTTGCCTTCACAGTCACAGCATTCGTGATAAACGTTTTTGGGAACCGCATTCTACCGATATTTAGCAGATTTGCATGTATGGCTTGCCTCCCCTTCTTGAAACGTTTTTACTTACGAATCCTTCAGTTCTTTGGTCTGTCTCGGGGGTCACGTTAATCTCCGCTACGCTCTTATTTACCTCAGCAGGAATTGGATATCAGAGCCCTAGCTTTGTCTTTACTAAGTTTGTCAACCGTACTGGTTGGCCTAATGAAATAGCTTGGTCCCTCGGCCTCCTTCAAGGCTCGTTGGCGTTAACGGGATACGATGCTGTTGCACATATGATTGAGGAGATCCCTCACGCCTCACGCGAGGGTCCTAAGATTATGATATATGCTGTTCTCATTGGTATGGTGACAGGATTCGGGTTCCTTCTGGTACTCTTGTTCTGTATGGGGTCCATCGACGATGTTATTAGTGCACAGTGCGGGTAACAGTTTCTCGAGTGAGATTTTGTGATAACTAGCTAACAGTAACCGGCCAGGCCTATATTGGCGATTTTCTACCACTCAACTAGGAGTAAGCCTCTTTCCATATGCCTTTTAATGTATGTCCTACCACACACTCTCCCCGGTTCCTTTTTTGATGAGGGTATGCAGCTTCCCATTGGTGTGTCTTCTTTTTGGGACAACCACAATCATGACCACATCATCTCGCATGCTCTATGCATTTTCACGGGATCGAGGGCTTCCATACTCCTCAACCTTCTCAGTGATCCATCCTAAACTCCATGTCCCCGTAAATGCGCTTCTCCTCACAGCGGTACCAGTGCTGCTCCTGGGTGGACTGTATTTGATTTCCACAGACACCCTGAATGCTTTTCTGTCCGCCAGTGTAATTGCGCTCACTCTCTCTTACGGCTTTCCTATAGCAATCAATGTATTCACTGGTAGATCAAGGTTGGTTGGAACTAAGAAGCGCTTTAAGATGACCGGCTGGGTCGGATGGGTGGTAAATGGAGTTGGATTGGCGTTCGCGGCCATGGTACCGGCCCTATTCATGTTACCGGCGAACGTCCCGAAAAAGTGGGAAGATCTAAATTGGTCGCCGGTAGTATTTGTGGGCGTTATTATTGTATCAACGGCGGCATGGTGGGCGGAGGGTAGAGAGACATTTGTTGGACCCAGGGTGGTGATTTTTGAGGAAGAGGATGTACAGGAAGAGGAGAATTGAGAGATTGCGAACGACAAGATATTGCGTTGATTATCATATATAGTATTGGTAGATTATCGTAGAAGCAGGTACGTAGTTATATGTTGATTTATATTTCCTTATCAAGACAATTAGCAGCTCCTTATGCAGCTTCGTAGTTTTCTATTGGTCTAAGTGTTCAAAAGAGACTTTTGTCTTGTGGCAGACTAACATTCATCAAAGTGTCGGAACAGAACCAGTATTTGTTGAACCCGAAAGGGCTCCTAAGGGAAACATACATGCTGTGCCTTTAGCTTTTCTGCTCGCAAATACTGGTTTTTGATGCGCCTTATGTGGTACACAATCCTAATACGCCCTTGTATTCGATTTATAACTACATGTACATGTAGCTTTGCTCCTAATGATACACTACGTGTTAGAGATTGAAATGCATTGAAACGGTTACGTATAGATAGATATGTAGACTTTAATGTTACATATAGCTAATCTTCCAATTTAGACTAGCTATTCAAGAACCTGTGGTCAGTCCAATAAAAATTTTGTTAGTGCCTAGCGGGAGATTATTGTTAGTTGGCACAAGAATGGTTGGCTTTTCAGCTCTGCAGCTGACTAGCCATTACATGGGCAAGCCCCATGAAACTTATCAAGATAGTAAACTTGATAAGTCATTGGTTCAGATATATATTCCGGTGGTAACTCAGACTTACGCCGAGTATCGCACAACTCGACGTGGCCAGATTTTATGAGAGTCTTCCTATCACTTGGATGTATGAGACATTGGAGAATCTGTCTCATGCATTAGTGTGCCATATCCAGGAAGTGGTTGGCAGAAATAGAGTAATAACTTGCGAATTTTATAGCGAACTTTTTTTCCCTCACCCAAAATCGAGATCCCATGATATATATGCATGAGAGAGATTCTCCAATGTCTCATACATCCAAGTGATACCGTATTAATTCGAATAAACGGCTGGTCATACAAGACATTGAAATTCCCGTATTTGGTTCTCTGTCTTGAATACGCCCCCTAACCTCCCTCTCATACAAACTTGAAAAGGCAACTTCGACGTCTTGTGTGGCCGGCCGTTTATTCGAATCAATACGGTAGCTAGCGGGGTATTCTGGCGTGAGCCTGTGGCTTCGATCTTCCCCATGGCATGTAAGGATCACTAAACCCTGGCAGGCCAAGATCGGCTACGAAGATCTCAATGATCAAATGGTTTCCTGCACGCCGTTTTAAATTGACTCTATTTGTGGGGTCGAACGGAGATGTATTAATGCATAATAGATGTACGTGGGAATGACGGCCTAGGTGTCTTGTCCATATGCGTTGGTCGGCGGTCTAATTTAGAGCGATAGTATATTAAATTATATGTCGACTCTCACTTGGTAAACCAGGAATTTGATCTTTATCTTTCATATCAGTCTGCATCATATGCTCCACCCATATCTACACGTATTTTTCTGACGTTTTCGAACTGGGCCACTATTGCATACACCGAAAAATCATGAGCTTGGTGTATTTTTGTATGGTATGCAATATTAGTCGCATCCACAAACGTCAGGAAAATATGGGTACAAATATGCATCTGTACGTATGCCCTATATATGGTCGAGGTTGGTCTGAGATGGTGGGGGTCGATCGAACGTCGAACATATGCATGCCATGTCAAATAGTAAGCTAAATGTAGCGATGGAATGAGCTTGAGGACTCGAAGCCTCTCTACGACGCCAGCCATTTAAATATAACCTCCACAACATGTAGCTGTAGAGCGAACGCCCCCCCTCTCGACCTCTACTGCCACCACCTCAAATCCAAACAGGCAATCTGCATCCTCCAAGCCTCCCCCCTCTCAAACCCAGTGACAGGCAGAACAAGCCTCTCCTTTCCAAGCCTCTCCTCAGAGAGATTCTACTCCCACGCTGCCCTCCTAAAAGACAAACCCAACCCTCCCAAGAAATGTAACTCCAATGCCGCTAAAGAAGTATTCCACCTCTCTATCGAACTCCTCTGCTCACTCATCTGCCCCTTAATTGACAAGGGAATCCCACCAAACGAAATGCCACTCCGGACCAAACAACAGCTCCTGATAAACTGGCAAGCGGGATACATAACACCCGAATACTACAAGGGCATACTCACTCTATTTCGTCTTCCCTTCACTACGCTTTATAAGTTCATTGTCTAACGGCGTTTCATTTCTTACTGTGGATTGCGGAGGAGGGTTATCACTTTGGGTCTTCGGGGTTCTATTTTCTCTTTTGAGTTCTCACCGCACGATACTGGGTTATTATTTTTTGTTCGGACTTTCCTTAAGGTTCACGTATGATGCCTATTTCTCTTCCCTGTAATTTTCCTTAACGTGCTTGCGTCAGTTTCCATTACACGGATTAGTAATCGTATCTTGGTACCTCAACATCATTATGTATATATATAGCTCTACCTTCCCTTTGTCTTCTCTCACTTTCTTTCACATACAATCTTCCTGTTGTGTTGGAGTTTTTTCGTTTGGGTTTTATTTCCTTACGGGATATTTTTTTCTACTTTGGGTATTAAAATATATTACGTTAAATCCTTCAAGTATCGTTTGCTTTGCGTAACATGTCGGAAATCCAAGAGCCCTTCCGATCGCTATCGTTCTATTCCTTCTAACCTCTCCGCTTCATTCAACCTCCTCAACACGCTTCGCCTTGTTGCCTCTAAGATTTCGCCTTAGAAATTTCGACACCTAACCCTCACTTCGCTTCCATAACCCCGCTATCTCCAACAGAATGATCGTTAGGAGTTTCTATTTCCGATTGCTTGAGGTGTTGCACAGTTTCTTCCTCAGATATTATCTCTTTCCTGTAAATTGTCTGCATGACGATAATAATAATGGGGTTTTACGAGTGAAGCGTTTTTCAGATATAATCGCCGATGTCCTTTCTTTCTCTCTTTCCTTTCTTCTTCATGCAACGTCTTCTTTCTGCTTGTTAGTTTTTAGTTTGAATATATTTGGTATTTGGTTTCCCACCCTCGTCGGTAATTAGCTCGACCCCCTAGTTCCTAGTAGTTCAAATCTTCGACGGTATCAAGTCTAACAGACGATGTTGTGACTAGACAGGAGGAGCGACTCGGAGTACGCTTCGTGGGACTTGGGTGGACAAGGGGACGGGCTTGGTACCGTCGGAGGTTCAAGATACTAGGGACTAGAGGGTCGGGCTGATTACCGACAAGGGAGAAAAACCAAAGCGTCAAGTATATTCAAAACTTCTAACTAACTAGCGAAAAGAAGACGTTGTGTGAAGAAGAAAAGGAGAGAGAGAGAGAAGACACCAGCGACTATATATACAGAAGGATCTTCACGCAACCGAACCCCGAAGAAGCCCATAGAAACCCCACCGATTTATCATCACACCACCCCGAGGAGAAATTACAAGGAAGAGAGAAAATATACAAGGAAGAAACCGCGCCGCAACAATACTCAGGGCAACCGAAACCCAACTAGGAAATCCCGAGGATGTATCACTCACACAACCCTGCTTCGCAACTGCCTGCTTGGTAATGGAACGGGCCTAGACCTAGGTTGTCAGCGACAGTCCGTGATATCAAGCTAGTCTCATATCTTTGAACTTTCGCAAAGCATACTCCGGGTCACTCTTCCTGCCTAGCTACGACGTTGTCCGTTAGACTTGGTGCATAATACATTGCCACTCTAACAGACGATGTCGTGACTGGACAGGGGGAGCGACTCGGAGTACGCTTCATGGAATTCAGGGACGGGGACGGGCTTGATACCGTCGGAGACTCGAGATACTAGGAACTGGAGGGTCAGGCTGATTACCGACGAGGATAAAGAATCAAAGATATTCAAACTAAAACCTAAATAACGAAAAGAAGACGTTGCGTGAAGGAGAAAGAAAGAAAGGAGATAGGAAAGACATCAGCGATTATATATACAGAAGAACCTCCACGCAACCGAACCCTGAAGAATCCCATAGAAACTCCACTGATTTATCATCACACCACACCGAAGAGAAAATACAGGGAAGAGAGAAAATATACAAGGAAGAAACTATGCCGCAGCAATGCTTAACGCAACCAAAACCTAAACAGGAAATCCCAGCAACCCATTACTCATACAACCCTATTGTGCAGTTGCCTTCTTGGTAGTGAGGCGGGCCTAGGCCTGGCCTGTCGGTGTCGGTGTTACGGAGGTCTTGGCGTTGCTTGGCGAAGAGCGGGAAAGCTCTCTAGAGTTCGGGAACTAGGAGATAGATGATTTCGCGTACGAAGTAGTGGACTCGAAGATACTAGAAAGACTTCGCTCGGGTCACGCTATATAGATACGGAGGAATCATGAAAGACAACCGAGGTTCAGGATCTAACGAGTGAACTACTAGGATGAGCCCGAACGCTATGCTCACGGAGGAAGGAACTATAGTAACGCGAACGATATATATATTCCAAACTAGTAACACGACTATAATAACCGTACAGAACTAAAGACAAACAATATAATACCCTAAAGAACAGGAAGGTTGCGTAGAGAAGAAAGGAAAGAGAGAGAAGGAGAGGACAGGCCCATATATATATCTATCGCCAAGAACCGATTACTAATCTGTGTGACAGAAACCATAGAACCCAAAGGAAACTTGATTACAAATGAAAACCCAAAAATACTCAACCGAATCGCTGACACTTTCTCGTGCAGCGGTAAAACTAGTAACGTAACGCGAAGTCTTGGCACGCCGTTATAGTCGGTCCGTGATAGCCATTCGCATTCATCAAATGAGAACCAACAAAAACTACCTCCGCACCCAAAAACCATGGATCAATGCCCATCATTCCTCCCTCTGTCAAAAATGTGGAGAAGAGGAGGAAATCTCACGCACGATCATACTTACCATAAATTTCATCACTGCTTATATTCTCTCACTAAAGTTTTAATCCTTAAATGAGATTCAGATCGACACTATATTCAATCGGATTCTAACAAATTTTCGTTTTATATAATCGCACAAGACTTTTATACGTTATTATTTCGCTGCAAGCGGTGTCACGAATTTGCTAAGATTCTTGCCATTCATTTGTAATCGCGCTTCCTTTATGCTCTACGGTTTCCATCATACTGCTTAGTAATCGGTTCTCGCGATGGATATATATACGGCCTGTCCTCTCCTGTCTCTTTCCTTTCTTCTCACGCAACCTTCCTGTTCTTGCAGTGTTATATTGTTTGTCTTTGTTCTATACGGTTATTATTATTATAGCATTTGGAATATATATATCGCTTATGCATTATAGTTCCTTCCACGCCCCTCGAACCAATAGTCGCTCGAACTCATACTAGTAGTTCTCACGCTCGTAGTCCCGAACCCTACAGTTCCCTTGCCCTTCGTCCATGATCATACTTACGATCAAGCAGAAATGTATTTACCCAGATCTTCGAAATTCACTACTTCAGACGCGAGATCATCTATCTCCTCGTTCTTTAACTATAGGAGCTTCCCGCCGCCAAGTAACGCCAAGCATCTCCATAACACTAAGGCCCCCAACACCAACCAAAGACAACACCTCGCTTAGCTCCTGTCTTCGCTCGCAACCACGACTGACCCAGTCCCCTTCGCGCTGCTCAAGGGCCTCTCAGAATTCCTGGCCACCTACGGCCCCCTCCCGGCTGACGAAGATGTCGGTCACGAAATCACCGAGGCTCACAGCCTCATCACTGAATGCTTGGAGGTCCTAACTACAGATGTAGAGAGTAGTATCACGGACCGTCACCGACAACCTAGGTTTAGGCCCGTTCCATTACCAAGCAGGCAGTTGCGGAGCAGGGTCGTATGAGTGATGCATCTTCGGGATTTCCTAGTTAGGTTCCGGTTGCGCTAAGTATTGTTGTGGCACGGTTTCTTCCTTGTATATTTTCTCTCTTCCTTGTAATTTCTTCTCGGGATGGTGTGATGATAAATAGGTGGGGTTTCTATGGGTTTCTCCGGAGTTCGGTATGAAGGCTTCTTCTGTATATATATAGTCGCTGGTGTCATTTGTCTCTCTTCTCTCTCTTCTTCACGCAACGCCTTTCTTTCGCTAGTTAGTTAGAAGTTCGAATATACTTGATACTTTGGTTTTTCTCCTCGGTAGTCAGCCTGACCTCTAGTCCCCGTAACCTCGAACCCCGACGGTATCAAGCCCGTCCCCAAGTTCCACGGTTGCATAGTCGCTTCCTCCTGTCTAGTCACGACGTCCGTCCGTTAGAAGTAGATAGAGATGTTGATTGAACTTATTGATATGAAGAAACCGCCTTATTTATACATAAACGTGCTACACGTAACCCATGAGAAAACATAGTAAGATGACTCATAGGAAAGTATGACAAATAAAATGAAACATTCCGCCACAATAGTATTATGACTCACGGAGAGCGCATTATTTCAAGACTTTCTCCACATGAACCATGACGAAAAAAAGATTGTGCTTTTCCTTATCCAAACCCTTTGTAAACAGATCCGCGATGATGTCGCTTTGTAGAAACATACTCCAAAGAAAAACATTTTCGTTAAACCTTTCCTAACATAATGGTAGTGCACCTCGATGTGTTTAGACTTTTTAAAAACAGGATTGCGAACCAACGAAAGAGAGTTGTTATCCCCACGAAGAATAAAAGAAATATTTGAGATCCGTTCCAATTCAGAGAGAGCTGCCTTAACCAAACTAATTGCCGACAGGTTTCCGAGAGTGCCATGTATTCCGACTCGGTGGAGGTGGCGACAGACTTTTGCTTGCAGGAGCGCCAGAGAGATAAGAAATTTTCCCTAAGATGAAACAGTAGCCGGTGAATGATCGGGCGGTCGTTGATGTCTGATGATAGCTTATGCCGCTGTAACCGATGAGTGCGGTAGGTGCCGCTTTTGTTGTAGTGTAGGCACCAATGGATGGTTCCCTCGGCGTAACGGAGTACGCTGCTTGACGGCAGTGAGGTAGACTTCTGTTGGACAGGAGGAGAATTCGCGAGAAAGATAGTGATGGTGTAGGCAAGGTCGGTCGGGTGCCCATGACTGCGTAGATTATGATCCGATGATCGACTGATAAAGTGTTGGATCGTCGATTTGTTCTTCAGGGTACCTTTTTGGAAGGTGACGCGCGATCTAATGGTGTTGCGACAGGTCTTGACTCGTTGAACTGCATTGATGAGTACATGTTTGAGGTAGGCTTCCTGTGATAGGATGATGCCGGTCTTAGTGTGGATCAGGTGGATTCCGAGTGCCCAACTGGTAGTTCTAGCCTCGGTCATTTCGAATTCGGCGTGGAGGGCCAAGCTGATGCGGTTTTTGAGTTCGGCTGACCAGTAAAAGATGAGTATGTCGTCAACATAAATTGCGATTATTACTTCCCCTGTTGAGTGGATAAAGACACAAGAGTCGAATTCTGCCCTGTGAAATCCCATTGAGAGTAGCGCTTTGGAGAGACGGGCATACCATTCCCTGGACGATTGCTTCAAGCCATAAATACACTTGATTAATTTGCATGCTTGTCCGGGCCGGCGGTAGCCGGGAGGAGGTTTCATATAGATGTTCTCCTGGAGTTCTCCATATAGGAATGCGCTTGTGACGTCCATTTGGTCGCATTTACCACCTATTTGCAGACAGCGAGCGAGGAGGAGTCGGATGGTCTCATAGCGGGTGACGGGGGCAAAGGTTTGATCGAAGTCTTGGCCTGGTACTTGTGAGAATCCTTTGGCGACGAGTCGGGCTTTATACCGAGTTGGTTTGCCATCTAATCCGAGTTTGATTTTGTATACCCATTTGGAGTCAACCAGTTTATGTATTGTCGGGATGTCGACCAGTTTCCATGTATTGTTGCGAGCCAAGGAGTCAAGTTCAATTTCCATAGCTGTCTGCCATTGCGCAGTTTGGGCCGTCCATTGCTTCCTTGAAGGCCATGGCTCGCTGAGGATTTCTGTGGCGCTGACATGGTATCCAGATTTGGCAGGTGGTTTTCGGTTCCGCGCGGGTTGCGCCTCGAGTTGGTTCATTAGCTTCTGGTTCTTCTTCTTCTTCTTCTATCGTGACTCGGCCTCAATAGCCGCCCCACTATACTTGCGTGAGTTTCATCTTCCGACGATCTCCAGATCGGGGTTCCATCATTTCTCGCAGGAGTTGTTGTTGTAATTCGTCAGCCATCACGTTCATTATCGTTAGCATTAGGATCAAAGTCATTAACCGCAGACGCTCAGGAGTGGGCTCTGTTCGGCCCCCACTATACTTGCTTCATTCCTTTTTGAATTACTTTAGAAGGGTCCTGATGCTCGGTTTTGATTCTGATTTGCTTTGAGCAAGGCTTCAGGTATGACTGGCAAGGGTGTGTCTTCCCTACTGATGGACCTTGAAGCGAAAGTGACGAGATAAAACAACTTTCTTTTTGAGAGCAGATGTAAACCCTAAGAGATTTTGGTCAGATCTTCAGATCCGCAGAAATGTCCAATGAGGGCTCGTGATCCAATTTGGTTCCAGGAGGGCGGCTCGACCGTGATATGGACGAACATTGTTTCACCGGCGGAGACGATCGACGCCTGGTTTGTAACTTCTGTGATGGCCTCTGACGGTGTTTTGTCCGGAGCGCTGAAGACGATTTTGATGTGGGCCATGTTAATTGCCTCACCCCAGAGGTTTTAGGAAGGTTGTATTCCAGGAGGCAGTACGGGCCATGGTAGCGATCGTTCTGTTGAAGCGCCGGCTATGCCATTGGACTCATGTGAGTAGGGACAGTGAACTCATGTTTGATACCTTTTGAGGTCAAGAATTGTTTGAGTTCCCAAGAATGATTCGCCACCATTGTCGCCTCCTAAACCGCTTTTACCTTTCGCTCCAGCTGGTTCTCGACTAGCGTGATGAGGCTGGTTGCTGCCGCTGTGTCGACTTTTTTTCAAAAAGTAAACGCACAAGATACCCAGTAGAGTCATCGAGAACGCCATGTAGTAACTGTAACCGCCAGAGAATGAGTGGAGAATTTTCCGCTCAGATCTGAATTCGATAAGTTCTAGGGCTTGTGGAACGTGGTTCGTGAGGGAGGAGGTTGGTTTTGTGATTTTGCCAGTTCATGTGTTGCAAGTGCGACATTTGATCGGAGGTTGAGAGAGATTTGGGGTCGGGCGACCATTTTCCGAAGTTTGTTTAGCGAGGAGGCAGTATGTGTCCAAGGCGCTGATGCCAATCGAAGCGAAGTTGCGATGGAGACGTGCAGTTGTATCCTTGAGTTTGAAGATATACAAGCCTGCAGAGTTCACATTAGCAATACCGACGACGCCCTTCTTGTTCGGCTTTGTAAATTCAGAAAGTTTCATCCTCGCGACGGTAAATCCTTTTTACGATGCATGACCATGACATCAGGTTAACATTACCAAGTTCGGGAATTACTTAACACGCTTTTGCAGGTTGATAACGCCATGTGATCCGTTGATGATTACCTATTCCGGTTACCTGCAGTTTGTGTCCCCCACCAACCGCGACCGCGCTTGCCATCAGTATGGTCTGGGTTCCAAAACTTGGGTTCCTCATATGGTTGGTTGCACCAGGGTCAAGATCCATGCCTTTTGAGTCAGTTTGAGTGAACCAGAAACGAACGCGAATGCGCCGGTCATGTCAACATCGTGAGTGATTGGTATTCACCAGGCCCGCAAGAATCACTTCGGAGCAGTATTGGTAGAAAATAAGTGTGCCAGGAATGCTGTACCGATCCTGATACGACGTTAATGTTGCCTTTGCAGCAGACTTCTTTATCCTCAGAAGTTTTGAGTTTGCGGCAATCCTTGCGTGTCCCTTCGCAGATTCACCGCTCTTGGCACTACGCGTGCAGGTCAAGTCTGACTGTTTCTTAAGAAGCGTTTCCTTCTACTGTTGTTGTTGTTAAGGCTCCGTGTCCTCGCCTGACGCTGTAGGCAGCTCCTGACTCGGAAGAATCCTGATTGCGTCTGGCGTCAAGGTCCCAAGAAATTTTATCTTCAGATATCTTCGAAAGTGACATTTGGCTTCGATTGGAGGTTGTCGATCTACCGACTCAAGTGATTCATGCCTGAGTGAGAGGAGGAGGAAGGAGGCTTTTACTTCTGATACGGACGCGAGCTGATGGAGGTGATACCCGAGTGGGCCCTTTCCCTTGTCGGTGTAGTTGCTTGTTCTGGTAAGCGCTGACCAGAGTGGTGAACTCGTAACGCTCCTTCACGCTCTTATCAGTGAGTGTATTGGTGCGCGATGTTCGCTAACAGTGAGCAGAGCGAGGCCACAGTCTTCCGATTGAATTTGTCCTCGTTGAGCCCAAACGCCAGACGCAGAGTCCGGGGGTAAGAGCGGCGATGATGTCCGAACTCAATATTGCTTTGCAGGAAAACAACGGCGATGTTATCCTTTCTGTCCCAGGTGGTTTCGTCGGAAGTTTCGCTCATCTTCTCCTCGATCACCGTGAGGCCCTCCAGCCGTATCGATCCCTTTACCCTTTGAGGAGGCCGTGACGGTGATTTTTCATAGACGGACGCTTGTTTGATCTGCTGACAATGTTCCAGAAATCATAGACCTTTAACATTCTTGGACAGATCCCGTCAAACTGCGAATGGGCCTGCCCACCAAGTTTTCACGGAGGGCTGGAATCTTGAAGGACTCTTGAGACATGTTTGTAGGTGCAGTAATGATAAAACGTACTAATTGTGGAAGTGGATTTGAAGCTGGAAGCGTTTGGGGAGATTGTTCAGGGCTTAAGCTCATAACCCAAAGATATAGAGAGTAGATAGAGATGTTGATTGAACTTATTGATACATGAGAAGTGAAACCACCCCTTATTTATACATAAATGTCGTTACACAGAACCCATAAGAAAGACATAGTAAGATGACTCATAGGAAAGTATGACAAATACAAATGAAACATTCCGCCACAATAGTATTATGACTCACGGGAGAGCGTACTATTGCAAGAATTTCCACTGTACGCCCTTCTTGGTTAATGCCGTGAGAGGGGAGACAACCTTGGAGTAACCTCGTATGAAACGGCGGTAAAAGTTTGCAAAGCCCAGGAAGGTCTGAATATCTTTGACGTCCTGAGGGGTTTCCCATTCCTGGATGACCTGAACCTTCTTGGGGTCCATCTTGATACCTTCTGGGCCTAGGATCATTCCGAGATACTTGGTTTCCTGGACGTAGAACTCGCACTTCTCAGGTTTCAAGTGGACGCCGTTCTTGCAAGATTCTCGTGACCTTCTGACATGTTCCTTACGCTGCTCCACGCTGTCGGAGTAGATATGATGTCATCAAGAGGGTGTGGCAAAGTCGCCGGCGAGGCCGGAGGACGTTGTTGATCCATCTCTGAAACGCAGGGGGTATTGGTGAGACCGAAGGGCATGACCTAGTATTCATAGTGTCCATGCGGTTCGAAGGCCGTTTTCCATTCGTCACCTTCCTTGACTCTGATCTGACGGTAACCCCACCTTAGGCCCAGCCAGATAATACTTAGCCTTACCTACCTTATTTCAGGGTTTCGGGGAACAGGGGAGAGGGTGTCTATCCTGACCGCGATCTCGCTCAACTTGTAGTCGACACAGAGACGAGGGAGCCATCGGATTTCTTGACAAACAGGACTGCACCGGCGGACTTGAGTATGAATAAAACCCTTGGCCGTTCTCCGAAATGTATTCGCGAGTGCCTGTAATTCACCTGGGTCATATTGTACAGGGGCCAAAGGAGGTTCCTTACCTTCCTGAAGCTTGATATCAAGGTCATCAGGACGGTGGGGGCCGAGGACAGAAGCATTTGACCTTTGAGAACATGGGCAGGAACCGGTGGAGGTCAGCGGGACTATGGCGGGTCGAGGGCCTTTGTCTTGTCCAACACATCGTCTATGGCCTGGAGGATGCACAGAACAGCCGGGAGCCACGGTAGCGGGTCAATCTTGATGGCTGCCCCGATGGCCGCGATGCGATAATCGCTATCTGGGTGATCGAGATTCCTTGTGCAGTGACCGGGTTCAGGGAGGGGAGGCAGTGACGGAGGCAGTGCACGGAGTCCAAACCACTTGATTTCTCTTGGGCCGGAGGGTGACATCATGGTGGCGCATCCAGGGAATTCCCATAACGATCGGATAGTGTCCCAACTTTGTAACAAAGAAGGGTGCTTCCTCGTGATGTCCATGGATATCCAGATAGAGCTTGGCGATGTGCGTGATGCTTCCTGAAGATACCAAACTACCGTCGATGACTTCAAGCAGGCGTTGTTTCTTCAGGAGAACCGTGGTGATGTTGTGCCGGGTGCAGAAGTCTTGGTCGATGAATGCATAACCCGACGCCTCAGATCAACGAGGCCCAGACTAGCACGAAGGCGCTGAGTTCTGGGAGACAGAGCAGGTAGTAATTGATCTTCGGACATCTTGTCCTCAGACATGGAGATGGCGGAGACGGTGAGATTGTGTGGCGCTAGCCCTTTGGTTTCCCAGTGTTTACCAGGCATGGCTTTTTAAAGCCGGCTCGGGAGTCCTGGGGACTTATTCAACCTATTTCCTCCAATTGTCTTTTATACGGTCATGAACGGGGGCAAGGTAGCGGGCTTGGACTGGGCAGCGGAATGGGGAGACAGGGCAGCGACAGGGCAGAGCGGGGACAGAGTTGAGGTGGCTGGTGAGGTCAAGAATATGGGCATTGCCTTTATGACGACCTGCTGGATTTCCATGCTTTGGTGGTCCTCATCAGAGAACGCTAATTGCTCTCGACGTAGAGCCAGGAGAATTATGCCTGGTGAGGTCCTCTTCGAGGGCCTCGATCTGTTGGTCCGCGCCTCAACGACCAAGGTTGTTTCTTCGTTTGCCTCCGACATTCTTTGCCAGAGGTCTTGGTTCTCAGCCATGGCGGCGTCAAGTTGGGAGCTGAGGTCTTCAATGACCTCCTCATGGTTGCACACTGTAGGTGCCGGGGGACTGAGGGCTTCGTCTGGGTCGGAGAGGGAGGTTAGTCTTGAAATAGTACGCTCTCCCATGAGTCATAATACTATTGTGGCGGAATGTTTCATTTGTATTTGTCATACTTTCCTATGAGTCATCTTACTATGTTTTCTTATGGGTTCTGTGTAACGACATTTATGTATAAATAAGGGGCGGTTTCCCCTTCCTTCTGTATCAATAAGTTCAATCAACATCTCTGTCTACTCTCTACATCTTTAGGTTATGAGTCCAGCTTAAGCCTAAACAATCTCCCCAAACGCTTCCAGCTTCAAATCCACTTCTACAATTAAGATTTTATCATTACCACCTACAAACATGTCTCAAGAGTCCTTCAAGATTCCAGCCCTCCCGTGCAAACTTGGTGGGCAGGCCCATTACACAGTTTGGCGGGATCTGTCAATGAGAATGTTAAAGGTCTATAATCTCTGGAACATTGTCAGCGGATCAAGCAACCGTCCCGTCTATGAGGAAATCACCATCACGGCCTCCTCAAAGGCTAAAGGGATCGACACCACTGGAGAACCCTCCACCGGTGATCAAGAAGAAGATGAACCCGAAACTTCCGACAACTATCACGGACCGTCGCCGACAACCTAGGTCTAGGCCCGTTCCATTACCAAGCAGGCAGTTGCGGAGCAGGGTTGTGTGAGTAAGGCACCCTCGGGATTTCCTAGTTGGGTTTTGGTTGCGTTAAGCGTTGTTGCAGCGTGGTTTCTTCCTTGTATATTTTCTCTGTTCCTTGTCATTTCTCCTCGCGCTGCGACGATAAATCCATGGGTTGTCTACGTTTCTCGGTTCGGTTGCGTGAAGACCCTTCTGTATATATAGTCGCTGATGTCGCTCTCTCACTCTCTCTTCCTTTCTTCTTCACGCAACGTCTTCTTTCCGCTAGTTAGTTAGAAGTTCGAATATACTTGATACTTTGGTTTCTCCTCCCCCGTCGGTAGTCAGCTCGACCCTCTAGTCCCCAGAACCTTGAACTTCAGACGGTATCAAGCCCGTCCCCGTGTTCCCCAAGTCCCACGAAGCGTACCCCGAGTCGCTCCTCCTGTCTAGTCACGACGTCGTCCGTTAGACAACGCAGACGAAATCTCCACCTGGGACAGAAAGGATAACATCGCTATTGTTTTCCTGTAAAGCAACATTGAGTTCGACATCATCCTCACTCTTACCCCACCGGACTCTGCGTACCACCTTTGGACTCAACTTGAGGACAAATTCGATCAGAAGACTGTACCGCTTACACTCACTGTTAGCGAACATCACCACACACCAATACACTCCTGATAAGAAAGCATGAAGCGACCACGCTATCGAGTTCAACACCCTTTCGGCCATCATCACTGCTTACCAGAACAAGAACTGCACCGACATGAAAGGACCCACTCGGTATCACCTCCATCAGCCAAGGCCCGTATCAGAAGTCAAAGCCTCCTTCCTCCTCCTCTCACTCAGACATGAATCACTTGAGTCGGTAGTCGACAACCTCCAATCGCCAAACGTCACTTTCAAGATATACAAGATAGTTTTGACTGACGCCAGACGAATCAGGATTCTTCCGAGTCGTGAGCTGCCTACAGCATCAGGCGAGGACACGAGCACCCAACAACAACAACAGTAGAAGGAAACGCCCAACTGCACAACAGATTTGACACCTGATAATACAAGCACCAAGAACGCGTGAATACGCCAAGGACACACACACGCGATTGCCGCGAAACTCAAAGCTTACAAGCGATAAAGAGAAGTCCGCTGCAAAAGGCAACCTTAACGTCAGATTGTGATCCGCACAGCATTCCTAAGACACTTATTCTCAGCACCAATACCCTCTGAAGTGATTGCTGACCTAGCTGAATACACCAACCCTCATGACGTTGATACATGACCGACGATTCAAGATTTGTCTCAGACTTCAATCTGACTCAAAGGCATGGATCTTCGACCCTGGTGCAACCAACCATATACGACTGGTACCCAAGTTTTGGAACCTGCACTATACAGCACAAGACAGTCACAGTTGGTGGTGACACAAACCGCAGGTAACCGGAATAGGTAATGAACCATCAACGGATCACATGGCGCTATCACCCTGCAAGACGTGTTCGTAATTCCCGAACTTAGAATGTTAACCTAATATCATGGTCATGCATCGCCAAAAAGGATTCACCGTCCACCGATGAAACCGCTTACCATTTACAAACCGAACAACAAGCGACATCGCCGGTATTAACGCGAACTCTGCAGGCCTGTATATCTTCGCTCAAGGATACAACTGCACACGCCTCCATCAGAATTACCTTTACGACAGCATCAGCGACACATGCTTGCCTCCTTCTTAAACAAACTTCGAAAATGGTCGCCGACCCCAAATCTCTCCCAACCTCCGTCAAACGTCCACTTGCAATACATGCTGGCAAGAAATCCACCAAAACCAATCTTCCCTCCCTTACCGAACCATGTTCCACCAAGCCCCAGAACTTATCCATTCAGATTCTGAGCGGAAAATTCTCCACTCTTCTGCTGTTACAATTACTACACGACGTTTCATCGATGACTACTTCTAGATGCTAAGACGCTATTTTTTGAAAAAGAAGTCCGATATAGCAGCAGCAACCAAAACCTACATCACACTAGTCGAGAACCAGCTGGAACGAAAGGTAAAACGGTTTAGAGCGAGAATGGTGGATGAATACATTGCGCCTGCGAACTCAAACAATTCTTCACCTCAAAAGGTATCAAACATGAGTTCACTGTCCCCTACTCACATGAGTCCAACGACATAGCGCTTTTAACAGAACGATCACTACTATGGCCGCAAGACTGCCCTCCTGAAATACAACCTTCCTAATGAAGCAATCACCATACCACATCAAAAATCGTCTCCCACACAAAGCGCCCCGAACAAAAACACCATACGGCGCCATCAACGGTTACAAAAACCAGGCATCGGTCATCTCCGTATTCTTCGCTAAACAACGTTCGTCCACATCCCGGTCGAAGACGCCCTCCCAACCAAATTGCATGCTGGTCTTTACATTTGACGGAGAGCGAAGTCGCTATAATTCGGGAACGGGAGATAGATGATCTCACAGACGTAAGAATGGACTCGAAGATACCAAGAGAAGACTTCGCTCATGCGGTCACGCTGCCATGATCTATGGACGGAACCAAGCGAAAGACAACCAAGCGTCGATCTACGAACGAAGCGAACTACGAAAGATAAGTTCCGAACGACTACGCTCGGCGACGAGGAAGAACTATAGTAACGCTAACTATATATATATTCCAACTAACAATATAACTATAATAACCGTAGGTAACTAAAGACAAAACAATAACACCCCAAAGAATGCGAAGGCTATGGTAAGAAAGCGAAAGAGAGACAATGAGAGTGAAAGCGCCATATATATATCCATCGCCGAGAACTGCGCATTAATCCGCGCGACGGAAACCCATAGTTTCAAAGGAAACTCGACATAAAATGAAACCCGAACGCGAACCGAAGCCGCTGACACCTTCCCGCAATAGGTAAACCTAGTAACGAACGCGAAGTCTTGGCACGCCGTTATAAATTGGATGCAAGAGTTTCATCGACAATTTCATGGATACGTAAGATATTTAATTAAAATCACGGCTATATACCTCTCAAAAGAAAGTTGTTTTATCTGCCACTTTCGCTTCAGCCCATCAAGAGGGAAGACACATCCTCGCTACCATACCTGAAGACCTCAAAGAAATCAGAATCAAACCGAACCTCGCGACCCACTACCAAGGGCGCCACTCTGAACGTACCTTTGCTAACGACTTTGATCCTAATGCCGACGACGATAATAAATACGATAACGAAGACGAATTACAACAACAACTTCTACGAAACGATGAACCCCGATCTGAGAGATGATGGAAGATTTAAACTCACGCAAGTATAGGGGCCGGCTATTCGGCGTCGACACTGAACGCCCCCCAGAAGAAGAAGAAGAATCGTTTAACGAACCAACTCCGGTGACGCAACCCCGCACGGAACCGAAAACCACCTGCCAAATACGGATACCACGTCACGCCACAGAAATCCTCGAACGAACCAACCACCTTCGGAAGCAATGGATTTGCCCAAACTCGCACAATGGCAGACAGATATGGAAATTGAACTTGACTCCTTGGCCGCAAGAACAATACATGGAAACTGGTCGACATCCCCGACAATCGCAAACCTGCTGACTCAAATAAGATACAAAATCAAATCCGGACCAGATGGCAAACCAACTCAGATAAAGCCCGACTCATCGCCAAAGGATTCTCACAAGTACCAGGCCAAGATTTCGACCAAACCTTTGCCCCTGTCACCCACATGAGACCATTTGACTCCTCCTCGCCGCTTGCAAACAGGTGGCAAATGCGACCAAATGGACGTCACTAGCGATTTCTATACGGAGAACTCCAGGAGAACATCTATATGAACCTCCTCCGCCTACCGCCGACCCGGACAAGCTTGCAAACTAATCAGATTCTACGGCTTGAAGCAATCCTCTGCGAATGGTACGCCTGCCTCTCCAAAGCGCTACCTCAATGGGATTTCACAAGCAGAATTCGACTCTTGTGTCTTTATCCACTCAACAGGGAAGTAATAATCGCAATCTATGTTGACGACATACTCAGCTTTTTACTGGTCACCTGAACTCAAAACCGTGATCAGCTTGTCCCTGCACGCCAATTCAAATAACCGAGCGCTAGAACTACTAGTTGCACTCGAATCCACCTGATCCACACTAAGACCGGCATCATCCTATCACAGGAAGCCTACCTCAAACGCAGACTCATCAAGACGGATTCAACGAAAGGAGTGACCTGTCGCAACACCACTAGATCACAACGCCACCTTCCAGAAAGCGACTTCAAGAAGAGCAAATCGACGATCCAACACTTTATCGCCGATCATCGGATCCTTAATGACGCAAATACGGGCACCCTGACCCGACCTTGCCTACACCATTACCATTCTCTCACAATTTTCCTCCTGCCCAACAGAAGTCCACCTCACTGCCACAAACGCCAGACTGTTACCTCAAAGCGAACTATCCATTGGCGCTTACACTACAACAAAACGGCACCTACCGCACTCATTGGTTACAGCGACGCCAGCTATGCATCAGACATCAACGATCACGATCATTCACCGCTAGTGTTTTATGCCAGGGAAGCCCTTATCTCCTGCCCTGCAAGCAAAGTCTGTCGCCACCTCCACAACTGAGTCGGAATACAGACTCTCGAAACCTGTCGGCAATTAGTTTATGAACGACTTCTGAATTGGAACGGATTTCAAATATTTCTTTATTCTTCGCGATAACAACGGCTCTCTTTCATCGGTTCGCAATCCTGTTTTTCACAAAAGTCTAAACACATCGGGTGCACTACCATTACGTTAGTGAAAGCTTAACGAAAATGTTTTTTTTTCGAAAGATGTTTCTACAAACGACAACATCGCGAATCTGTTTACAAAGCTTGGATAAGGAAAACACAATCTTTTTTTCGCCTATTGCTCATCGCGACCGCGAGGGGAAGTCTTGAAATAGTACGCTCTCCCGTCAGTCATAATACTATTGTGGCGGAATGTTTCATTTGTATTTGTCATACTTTCCTATGAGTCATCTTACTATGTCTTTCTTATGGGTTCTGTGTAACGACATTTATGTATAAATAAGGGGTGGTTTCCCCCTTCTCATGTATCAATAAGTTCAATCAACATCTCTATCTACTCTCTATAGCTTTAGAAATGGTCCCCCCAGGCAAATCAGGCTTTTGAAAACCTCAAAACAGCCTTCATCTCGGCCCCCATCCTCAGGCACTTTGACCCCGATAGGGAAATCATAGTTGAAACCGACGCCTTCGATTATGTCTCTGCTGCCGTCTTGTCCCAACGGGATGACCACCGAATCCTGCACCCCGTCGCATTCTTCTCCAAGAAACATACCCCGGCCGAATGCAACTATGAGATCTACGACAAGGAATTGTTGGCGGTCATTCGAGCCTTTGAAGAATGGCGCCACTACCTGAAGTCAGCACAGTTCCCGATCAAAGTCCTATCCGACCACTGCAACCTGAAGTACTTTATGTCCAAGAAGATCTTGAATCTACGACAAGTCCGCTGGTCCGAATTCCTATCCCGGTTTGATTATAGGATTGTCTTCAGACCCGGCAAACAAGGCGGAAAGCCCGACGCATTGACTCGAAGATCTGGAGATCTACCTAAGGAGGAGGATGAACGACTACTGCACCAAGCTCAGGTGGTCCTGAAGCGGGAGAATGTGCAATCGAAGGATAAGTTAAGTTTGTTGACGGGTTCTTTCGCAAATGAACCCGCTGAAGGAATGTCCAAGTTGATAGGGCTATTCAAGAAGGCTTACAAGGCAGATAGTTTCCCCTCCGAGGTCCTGACGATGCTTAGCAATGGCATCAAGCATTCGAAAATAATCTCCTTGGCCGAGTGCGCACGCAGCATCCAAGGATTGCTCCTGTATCGAAACACCATCTACGTCCCCAACCACCTCGAACTCCAGCTGTTCCTCCTACAGGAATACCATGACAAACCCTCGGCAGGTCACCCAGGAAGAGCCAAGACATTGGAACTCCTCAGCCATACATACTACTGGCCGAAAATGAGGAAGTACGTGGACCAATATGTCTTGAACTGTAACACCTGCTCCCGGTCCAAGGCCTCACGCAATGCCTTACAAGGTGTCCTACGATCCCTCCCCGTACCAAAAGGTCCCTGGTCCGATGTGTCAATGGATTTTGTCACTGGCCTCCCGAAAAGCAATGGGTATAACGCAATCCTAGTTGTGGTGGATAGACTGACCAAGATGCGGCACTTTATCCCGACTACCGAAGAAGCCTCGGCCCGCGATGTGGCAACCATGTACCTCGACAACGTCTGGAAACTCCATGGGCTACCCGAAACCATAGTCTCCGATCGTGGTACTCAGTTCACAGCAGAGTTCTGGAAGTCACTATGCGGACGCCTTGAGATTGCCCCCCGGTTTTCCACAGCCTTTCACACACAGACGGATGGCCAGACGGAGCGATCAACGCCGCATGGAACAATACCTTCGCTTACGTCTCGTACCAGCAGGATGACTGGACTAGGTTCTTACCAATGGCAGAGTTCGCGACGAATAACCATGTCTCGGAAATCACCAAGTTGTCGCCATTCCGCGCTAATCCATGTGTTACGCTACGAACCCAGCTGGGACAGAAGGCTAGAAGGCCGGTAGAACCCTTCAGAGCTCGAGCGATGAGGTAGATTATCTCGCGTATGAAGTAGTGAACACGTAGGTACCAGTAGAGGACTCGTGCGACTGTCATAAACCAAAACCAAGAAAGACAACACGACGGAAGATATTCGTGAGAAGTTATAACCGACGGGCGTTTGTATGATCGCTTGATACCGATCGAAGGTTTCGGGAACTCGGACACGTTACGCGATGCGAACGATGTTTGAAAGGTTTAACGTAATATATTTTAATACCCAAGACACGAAGAAATAACCCGCAGAGAAATAGTTTCAAACGAAGAGAACCCCAATACAATGCGAAGATTAAGAAGAGCGAAAGGAAGACAGGAAGCGAGAAATATATATATACAAGTGACGCCGAGACGCCGAGACATGGTTAATAATCCGCGCGACGGAAACTCACGGAAGCACGTCAAGGAAAATTACAAGGAAGAGAAACGATCGTTACACGAGAACTCGGAAGAAAACCCAAAGGAGAAGTGATAACCTGAAAGACAATGCACCGAGAACCCAAAGCGATACCCTTCCTCCGCAATCCAAACCAAGACACGAAACGCCGTAGAGACAGGCCCCTCTCTACGCCTAACTCACAGGCTTAGGCTTTCCTGAAATACCTCTCGCGAACTGTCGAACCAGCGTGAGTGTTCGGCGTCGGCCTGCTGTTGCCAGTAGGAGTTTACGCATCCAACATATCGAACCAAGTACTGAGTTACCACGGCGGCGGAAGCCAGAACAGCTTCGACTTCCCATTCTTGTTCGCCTCGATCTCGACAGGTGGGGGAGGCTGGTGTTGACCGTGACGGCTCTGGAGCCAAAGACAGGAGCGAGACATGGAAGACAGGGTGGACCTTCATGGTGGCCGGCAGGGAGAGCTCAGAAAGATATGGGCTGACGACGCGCTTGATTGAAAGAGGGGCTGATCTGTTTCAATCCAGTTTCTGGAGGGCCGCTTGGTCTCGGCGTTCTCTGGAGAGCTGCACCTTGTCGCCGACAGCGATCGAGGGCAGGGGTCCGTGAGCGCTGGCCGACTCTTCCTGAATCATCTGGGAGCGGCGATCTCGCCTCGGCGAACTCAACGACCTAGTTCTCGGCCAGGCCATTGGCCTGATTCGCCGGTGGTCTTGCCTATTAAGGGGCCAAAGGTCATGCGGATGCTTACCATAGTTTGCCTGGAACAGGGACATGTGAGTGGTCTCGGAGGCATGGTTGTTGGCAGCGAACTCTGCGAGGGGGAGGAAACGGCTCCAGTCGTCCTGCTGGTATGACACATAGTTCGGAGGTACTGTTCCACGACAGCGTTGAACCTTTCCGTCTGGCCGTCTGGAATGCTGTTGAGAACCCGCAATTTCCAAACGTAACAGAGGGATTTCCAAAAGTCCGAGGTGAACTGGGTGCCGCGATCTGAGACTATGGTTTCCGGGAGGCCATGGAGTTTCCAGACATATTCCACGAACAGGTCGGCCAGGGTACGGGAGTCAACGTCCTCGGTGGTGGGGATTAGGTGCCTCATCTTGGTTAGGCGGTCCACTACGACCAAGATGGTATTGTATCCGTGGGATTCGGGGAGGCCAGTGATGAAGTCCATCGAGATGTCGGTCCAGGGACCAGCGGGGATCGGGAGAGGTCGGAGTACTCCTTGAGGTCCATTTCGGGGGGCCTTGCTTTGGCGACAGAGGTTACAGTTCAATACGTACTGGTCTACATACCTTCGCATGGTGGGCCAGTAGTACGTGCGCGATAGGAGTTCCAGGGTCTTGGCTCTCCCAGGGTGACCGGCTGAGGGTTTGTCGTGGTGTTCCTGTAGCAGGAACAGTTTGAGCTCAGGGGATTCGGGAACATAAACCAGGCGGCGGTACAGGAGGAGGCCCTCAGGGGACTCGGAACATTCGGCCAGGGAGATTTTTCGGGAGTGCTTAGTGCCGTTGCGGAGCATAGTCAGGACTTCGGATGGGAAACTGTCTGCCTGGTAAGCTTGGTTAAACAATTTCATTACGGGTGACGATCCTCCAGCGGGTTCATTTGATAAAGTACCCGCTAACAAACTAAACATTATTTGAAGGGCAAGATTTTCCGCTTTGATCATGACCTGGGACTGGTGTAGGAGTCTTTCATCCCTTCCTTAGGGAGGTCTCCTGATCTCCTAGTCAATGCATCCGGTTTTCCACCTTGTTTGGGGCGGTAATGGAGTCGTAGTCGAAACGGGACAGGAACTCGGACCAGCGGGCCTGGCGGCGGTTGAGAGTCATCTTCGTCATGAAGTACTCGAGGTTGCGGTGGTCGGTGATAACGGTGATGGGGTGCATGGATCCCTCCAAGTAGTGTCGCCATTCCTCGAATGCTCGAATGATCGCCAAGAGTTCCTTGTCGTAAATATCGTAATTGCATTCCGCAGGGGAGTGTTTCTTCGAGAAGAAGGCCATGGGGTGCAGGATGCCTTGGGGGTCGCACTGGGACAAAATAGCGCCGGAGACATAGTCAGATGCATCGGTTTCTACGATGATTTTTTGGTCGGGGTCGAAGTGGCGGAGGACAGGGGCCGAGGTGAATGCATCCTTTAGGTGCCAGGCAGCTTGATCTGCTTGGGGGCTCCAGAGGAACTTTACGTTCTTCTTGGTCAGATGGGTCAGGGGGGAGACAACCTTTGAATATCCCAGTATGAACAGTCGGTAGAAGTTCGCAAAGCCCAGGAAGCATTGGACGTCTTTGAGGTTTCTGGGGGTTTCCCATTCCTGGACAGCAGAAATCTTGGCGGGGTCCATCTTTAGACCTTCAGGGGACAGGATCATGCCTAGGTACTTTACCTCCTGGACATGGAACTCACACTTTTCGGGTTTCAGGTGCACGTCGTTGGCCTTTAGGATGTCGAGGACCTTCCGGACGTGGGCACGGTGCTCTTCCAGGGACTCAGAGTAGATGAGGATGTCGTTCAGGTAGGCCGTCACAAAGTCGTCGAGATGGGGGCGGAGGAGGTCATTGACCCAGTGCTGGAACGCGGCGGGAGCGTTGGTGAGTCCAAAGGCGCATCGCGAGGTCTTCGTAGAGGCCTTGCCGGAGTCGGAAGGCGGTCTTCCACTCGTCACTTCCTTGATCACGGATCTGGTGGTACCCTTCGCGGAGGTCCAGCTTTGTGTAGTACTTGGCTTTAGCGACCTGGACAAGGGTTTCGGGGAACAGGGGTAGCGGATGCCGGTTCTTGATTGTCATCTCGTTGAGTTTCCTGTAGTCAACGCAGAGACGGAGGGAGCCATCGGCCTTCTTCACGAACAGGATGGGGGCACCAGCAGGGGACTCGGAGGCACGGATGAAGCCCTTGGACAGGTTCTCAGAGATATACTCTCAGAGAGCCTGTAGTTCCTGATGGCTCAAGTTGTACATGGGACCGAAGGGGGGTTCCTTACCATCTTGCAAGTTGATGGGTAGGTCATAGCGGGGCCGGGATGGGGGCAGGACAGAGGCAGCAGACTTCGTAAACAGGGCCGCATACTCACCGCGGTACTCCTGGAGGACAGAGGCCATGGGGTCGTCCTTCCTCTTCTTGAGCTCATCGTCTATTGCGGTAAGGGATGCTGCGAAGAGCATTCCTTGACGCTTTCGGACAAGCCGGGAGAAAGGGCAGGCCAATGCAGGCGACGTAGATGGGGGCTGAGGGGGAACGGGACCGGGAGGTGATGCCTTGGACAGTCAATGGCTGTCGTGAGGCATTGTTGGAGGCAGGAGGGGGAACCAAAGTGTACTTGGTTCTGTCTGGGCCGGAGGGTGAGGTCGTGGTGGCGCATCCATGGGATCCCCATTACCAATGGGTAGTGACCCAACTTGGTGACGAGGAAGGGGACATATTCGCGGTGGCCATCGATGTCAAGTGCCAGCTTCGTCAGGTGGGTGATCCGACCAGACGCGATAGAGCGGCCGTCGATCACCTGTAGCTCACGGGGGACACGAAGGGGGACCAGGGGAAAGCCATGAGACTGGGCAAAGGTCGCATCGATGAAGGCGTAACCTGAAGCACCAGTATCGATGAGTGCGACCGAGGGGACAGGAATCGAGGCATTGAATTCCACGGAGATCTTGCAGTTGACAACCAATTGGTCATCCGACAAATCATTCTCCGACAGGGGCAAGGCAGACAAAGCAAGGGCAGGACCAGAGGCAGAGACCAGGGAAGGGGCAGGAGCAGTAGTTGGTGACGGGGCAGGCCCCTGTGGTTTGTCAGGGTTTACCACAGGGGTTGACCTTTTAACTGCTGCTGCAGGGACACGGGGGCAACTGGTGGGACTCTCCAATTGTTGATGGTGCGGGGATCTGGGCGGGGGGTTGGGGCTGGGGCAGGGGCAGGGACAGGAGTGAGGGAGCGAGGTGGGGTTGGGGCACGGGGACAGAAACGGGCATGGAGGCTGTAGCCAAACTGGTACCACTGGCCAGCCAGGTTCATGTGGGCCTGAAAAGACCGATGGAGCTGTTGGGAGTGGGTGTTGGCGGAGCGGAGGGCAGCAGAGAGGCCGACGACTTCAGATTGGGCCGAGGTGGCCTGTGAGGACAAGGTTGAATTCACCCGACTTCGCCAGGAGGGAGTCGGAGGCGGTGAGAGACTGTCGGCAGGTGGCGAGGTCGGAGGTGGTGGTCTGGAGGGAGGCCTTGGAGGCCTCCAGTTCTGTGTTGAGGTCACTGATGATCTCAATGTAGGTTTCCTCTGGGATGGAGGAAACCGGAGCAGGGGTAGGAGTGGGTTCGGCCTCTTCCTCTACCGAGGGGGCCGGCTCGGACTTGGTGGTTGGAGTGGGGGAGGAGAGGAGAGTGAGGGCTGTGAGAGAGTCCTCGATGAGGTCGTGAACCTCGTTAATCCTCACCATCTTCTGGGACTGGGAGGAGTTGTGCGGATGAAGGCCGACAACCGGCCAGGAGAAGGCGATGACGGCGGGGAGACATGCTGAATGTCTTGGGTTGGTTGAGGCCTTAATCTTAATGTTCTGGCAGCTGAGCCGGAGCAGGACAGAAGGAGTCTTAGGAAGCCGGGTAACCCTTCAGAGCTCAGGAAGCGATGAGGTAGATTATCTCGCGTCTGAAGTAGTGAGCAGCGTGGAAATCTGGAGTAGAGGGCTCGTCGTTGTCATAAAATAAAGGCGATGGAAGGTATTCGGAGAGTCGGCTATAACCGGGGAAGGTTAGAAGGATCGGGCTTGATATCTGGTCGGGAAGGTTCGAGGAACTCGGGCCGCGTTCTGCGATCGACGATGTTTGAAAGGTTTAACGTAATATATTTTATCAAAGGCGAAGAAATAGCATGAGAGAAATATATAACGGCGTGCAAGACCGCGTTACGTTACTAGGTTTACGGCGGGAAGGTGTCAGCCATTTCGGTTAACGTTCTTGGGTTTCATTTATGTCGAGTTTCGCTTTGGGTTATGGGTTTCCGTCACACGGGTTAGTAATCGGTTCTCGGCGATGGGTATATATATGGGCCTGTCCTCTCGTTGTCTCTCTTTCCTTTCTTCTCTACGCAACCTTCCTGTTCTTTAGGGTGTTGTATTGTTTGTCTTTAGTTCTATACGGTTATTATAGTTGTGTTACTAGTTTGGAATATATATATCGTTGTTACGGTGGTCTTGGCGGTACTTGGCGAAGAGCGGGGAAGCTCTCTATAGTTCGGGGACGAGGAGATAGATGATCTCGCGTCTGAGTAGTGGCTCGAAGATGTAGGTAAAACATTTCTGTGATCATCTTATTATGATCATGGACGAAAGGCAAGGAAGGCGCAGGGTTGAGGGTATGGAGCGTAAGGAACTACTAGTGTGAGTTCGAGCGACTATGGGTTCGATGGGCGTGGGAAGGAACTATAATGCTTGTGACGATATGTATATTAAACTAGTAACATATAATAGCAAGTGGAGGAACAAGACAAGCGATATAATGCTAAAAACGGGGAAGGTTGCGTAGAAGAAAGGAGAGAGAGACAAGGAGAGGACAGGTATATATATCATCGCCGAGAACCGATTACTAACCGTGTGGCGAAACCCATAGAATCAAAAGGAAGCACGATTACAAATGGAGAATCTTAACAGTCGTACAGCATCTTGTCAGCGATAACCAATAACGTAATGCAGTCTTGGCGCCGTTATAGATTAGGTCATGCTCAGGCCTAGCTCCTGAGGCTTGGGCTGCGTGGAGTAACAGTCGTGGAAGTCACTGACCAATTCAGGGGCATCTTTCGAGAGTCTGATGTAGTTGTCGCCATGATTGCGTCGACCTCCACCTCCGACTTCGACGGGGAGGAGGTTGTTTCTGAGACAGGGTTTTCTGATGCAAGAAGCGTGAAAGGCAGGTGTACCGTGGTGGGGAGGTCCAACTCATAAGCGTGAATCTTGGATGGTCGCTTGGTTTCGATGTTCTTGGTTGACAACCATACCTTGTCATCAAGCTGCGTGGCAGGGGCCGGGGTGCGGTTTGTGTTTGCCGCGTCTTCTTGGATCTTCTGGGACCGGAACATCTCGTCGCGTAGGAACTCATATATCTTGGCCATATCTCGGGCCATCCCGTTTGCTTGGTCCTCGTTCGTGGTCTTACCATGAGTCAGGGGGCCAAAGGTCATGCGTGGGTGTCGTCCATAGTTAGCTTGGAATGGCGACAGCTTGGTGGTTTCAGAGACGTGGTTGTTCGTTGCGAACTCTGCCATTGGTAGGAACCTGGTCCAGTCATCTTGTTGATACGAGACGTAGGCACGGAGGTATTGTTCCATGACGGCATTGATCCTTTCCGTCTGACCATCCGTCTGTGGGTGGAAGGCTGTGGAGAATCGGGGGGCAATCTCAAGGCGTCTGCATAGTGACTTCCAGAACTCTGCTGTGAACTGAGTACCACGGTCAGAGACTATGGTTTCAGGTAGTCCGTGGAGTTTCCAGACGTTATCGAGGTACATGGTTGCCACAGCACGGGCCGAGGCTTCTTCGGTGGTTGGGATGAAGTGCCGCATCTTGGTCAGTCTATCCACTACAACTAGGATTGCGTTATACCCATTGCTTTCCGGGAGGCCAATGAAAAAATCCATTGACACATCGGACCAGGGACCTTTTGGTACAGGGAGGGGTCGTAGGACACCTTGCAGGGCATTGCGTGAGGCCTTGGACCGGGAGCAGGTGTTGCAGTTCAAGACGTATTGGTCGCGTGCTTCCTCATTTTTGGCCAGTAGTATGCGGCTGAGGAGTTCCAGGTCTTGGCTCTTCTGGATGACCTGCGAGGGCTTGTCATGGTATTCCTGTAGGAGGAACAGCTGGAGTTCGGAGTGGTTGGGGCGTAGATGGTGTTTCTGTACAGGAGCAATCCTTGGGTGCTGCGTGCGCCCTCGGCCACGGAGATTTTCTTCGAGCGCTTGGTACCGTTGCTCAGCATCGTCAGGCCCTCGGAGAAACCATCTGCTTGTAAGCCTTTTGAATAACCCAATCAACTTGGACATTCCTTCAGCGGGTTCATTTGCGAAAGAACCCGTCAACAAACTTAACTTATCCTTTGATTGCGTTCTCCCGCTTCAGGACCACCTGAGCAGTGCGATAGTCGTTCATCCTCCTTGGAGATCTCCAGATCTTCGAGTCAACGCATCGGGCTTTCCGCCTTGTTTGCGGGTCTGAAGACAATCCTATAATCAAACCGGGATAGGAATTCGGACCAGCGGACTTGTCGTCGGTTCAGGATCTTCTTTGACATAAAATCTTTCCAGGTTGCGGTGGTCGGATAGGACTTTGATCGGGAACTGTGCTGACTCCAGGTAGTGGCGCCATTCTTCAAAGGCTCGAATGACCGTCAACAATTCCTTGTCGTAGATCTCATAGTTGCATTCGGCCGGGGTATGTTTCTTGGAGAAGAATGCGACGGGGTACAGGATTCGGTCGTCATCCCGTTGGGACAAGACGGCAGTAGAGACATGTCGGGCGTCGGTTTCAACTATGATTTCCCTATCAGGGTCAAAGTGCCTGAGGATGGGGGCCGAGCTGAAGGCTGTTTTGAGGTTTTCAAAAGCCTGATTTGCTTGGGGGGACCTTTTCCACTGTACGCCCTTCTTGGTTAATCTTAGTGAGAGGAAACTACCTTGGAGTACCCTCGTATGAAGCGACGGTAAAAGTTCATGGCAGGAAGGTCTGGATGTCCTTGACGTCCTGAGGCGTTTCCCATTCCTGAACGACCTGAACCTTCTTGAGGTCCATTTTGATACCTTCTGGGCCCAGAATCATTCCGAGATACTTGGTTTCCTGGACGTAGAATTCGCACTTCTCAGGCTTCAAGTGGACGCCGTTCTTTTGCAGGATTCTCAGGACCTTCTGGACATGTTCCTTGTGCTGCTCCATGCTATCGGAGTAGATAAGGATGTCATCAAGGTAGGCTGTGGCAAAGTCATCAAGGTAGGGCCAGAGGATGTTGTTGATCCATCTCTGAAACGTGGCGGGAGCATTGGTGAGACCGAAGGGCATAACCTGGTATTCGTAGTGTCCTAGGCGGGTTCTGAAGGCCGTTTTCCATTCGTCACCTTCCTTGACTCTGATCTGATGCTAACCCCACCTTAAGTCCAGCCGTATAATACTTAGCCTTACCTACCTGGTTCAGGGTTTGAGAACAGGGGGGCGGATGTCTATCCTTGACCGTGATCTCGTTCAACTTGCGGTAGTCGTCGCAGAGGCGTAGGAGCCATCGAATTTCTTGACAAACAGGACTGGGGCACCGGCGAAGGACTTGGGTGTGAATAAAACCTTTGGTCAGGTTCTCCGAGATGTACTCGCGGAGTGCCTGTAGTTCACCTCAGGTCATATTGTACAGGGGCCAAGGAGGTTCCTTACCTTCCTGAAGCTTGATATCAAGGTCATCAGGACGGTGGGGCCAGGACAAGCATTTGACTCGGAGAACATGGGCAGGAACCGGTGGAGGTCAGCAGGGGACTATGGCACTTGGGTCAAGGGCCTTTGTCTTATCCAACACATCGTCTATAGCCTGGAGGGATGCACAGAACAACCGGGAAGCCACGGTAGCGGGTCAATCTCTTGAAGGGGGCTGCCCCGATAGCCGCGATGTGGACAATCAGGCTGTCCGGCGGGGTGATCGAGATTCCTTGTGCAGTGACCGGGTTCAGGGATGGGAGACAGTGGCGGAGGCAGTGTACGGAGTCAAAGACCACATAATTTCTCTTGGGCCGGAGGGTGACATCATAGTGTCGCATCCAGGGAATTCCCATAACGATCGGATAGTGGCCCAACTTTGTAACAAAGAAGGGTGCTTCCTCGCGATGTCCATGTCTAACGGACGACGTCGTGACTAGACAGGAGGAGCGACTCGGGGTACGCTTCGTGGGACTTGGGGAACATGGGGACGGGCTTGGTACCGTCTGAAGTTCAAGGTTCTGGGGAACACGGGGACGGGCTTGATACCGCCTGAAGTTCAAGGTTCTGGGGAACACGGGGACGGGCTTGATACCGCCTGAAGTTCAAGGTTCTGGGGACTAGAGGGTCGGGCTGACTACCGACGGAGGAGGAAAAAACCAAAGTATCAAGTATATTCAAACTTCTAACTAACTGAGCGGAAAGAAGACGTTGCGTGAAGAAGAAAGGAAAGAGAGAGAGAGAGAGAGAGACGACATCAGCGACTATATATATAGAAGGGTCTTCACGCATAAGAAACCCGAAGACAATAGACAACCGATTTATCATGAGAAATGACAAGAGAAAATATACAAGGAAGAAACACGCTTAACAACAACCGAAACCCAACTAGGAAATCCCGAGGGTGCATTACTCACACAACCCTGCTCCGCAACTGCCTGCTTGGTAATGGAACGGGCCTAGACCTAGGTTGTCGGCGACGGTCCGTGATACCATGGATGTCCAGGCAGAGCTTGGCAATGTGCGTGATGCTTCCTGAAGATACCAACCTACCGTCGATGACTTCAAGCAGGCGTTGTTTCTTCAGGGGAACCGTGGTGATGTTGTGCCGGGTGCAGAAGTCTTGGTCGATGAATGCATAACCTGATGCCCCCGTATCAATGAGGGCTGGCGCGAAGGAGGCTGGGTTTTGGGAGGCAGCAGGTAGTAACTCAATTGATCTTGGACATCTTGTCATCGACACGGAGACAAGCGGAGACAGTGAGACTTGGTGTGGGTGGCGCTAGCCCTTTGGTTGCCAGTGTTCTACCAAGGGGCATGGCTTTAAAAGCCGGCTCAGGAGTCTGGGGACTTGGTTCAACTGGTTTCCTCCAATTGTCCTTAGTGCGGTGGTCATGGGAGCAGGGGGCAAGGTAGCAGCGGGGCTTGGACTAGGCAGCGGGGTACAGGGAGACAGGGCAGCGACAGGAGCAGAGCAGGGGGGCCGGAGTTGAGGCGGCTGGTGAGGTCAGCAATATGGGCATTCTTGCTGCGATGACCTCTTTGGATTTCCAGCTCGGCAGTGGAGGTCACCGTCAGAACGCTAATTGCTCTCGATGTAGAGGGGAGAATTGTCTTGGGTGAGGTCCTCTCGAGGCGCTCGATCTGTTGATCCAGGTCCTCAATAACTTGGTAGTCTCGTTGTTTGCCTCCGACGTTCTTTCTTAGAGGTCTTGGTTCTCATGGCGCCGAGTTAGGAGTTGAGGTCTTCGATGACCTCCTCATTTGCACAATAATGAGGTGTCGTGACTACGCTTTGCTCAAGCCGGAGGAGGCAGAGGACCTCCAAGCATTCAGCCGATGAGTGTTGAAATTTCATGGTGATTTTCAAGGACCGACACGACATTCAGGTCGAAAATGACCGGCCAGAGGTAATAGAATTTGAGAGTGCCGCTGAGCAAGAAAGCGCGACGGGATTGGGTCGGTCATAGTTGCGACCAGCAAGATAGAGCTAATGTCGTATAGGTTGCGCCGACAGGTTAAGGGTATGACGCAACCTTAGCGTTACGCTGGTCTTATGCTATACTTTGGCGAAGAATGTGACGAAGAGATAGATGATTCTCGCACAGACGAAGCGAACTCGAAGCGACTAAGAGAAAGACTCCGCTCATGTCACGAAGGCCATGATTCTATGGACGGCGAACCAATGAAAGACAACCGGCGCTCGCGATTACGCGAACGTAGCGAACTAATAGCGCGAAGCCTCAACGACTATGCTCGATGACATAGGAATGAACTATAGTAATGCGAACGACATGATATATTCCAAACTAAGAATACAACTATAATAACCGCGATAACTAAAGACAATAAATATATTACCCTAAGCAACGTTTGCGTAGAGAGAAAGCGAAAGAGAGACAGATGACAGCCCATATATATATCCATTGCCGAGAACCGATTACTAACCCGCGCGACGGAAACCCATAACCCAAAGCGAAACTCCGACATAAACGAAACCCGAGAACGTTTAACCGAAGGCCGACATCTTCCCGCAGCCGTAAACCCAAGAACGTAACGCGAGTTTTAAGACGCCGTTATAATCGTCATACATTATAGTTCCTTCCACGCCCTTCGAACCCATACGTTTCGAACTCATACTAGTAGCTTCATATTCATAGTCCCGAACTTATGGCGCTTCCCTTTGCCTTTTCGCCCATGATTATAAATTACGACCGCAGAAATGAAGCTTTACCCAGATCTTCCACCACTACTACTGTGACGCGAGATCATCTATCTCCTCGTTCAACTATAGTGAGTTTTCCCCGCTTCTTCGCCAAGAACGCCAAGACCTCCGTGAACATTTTAGTTTTGGAACGCGGAGAAGAATATCGCTGCCAAGACGACTTGACGGCCATCACTCCTGTTTGTGTTTCTTTTCTGATTCTCGTATAATGATCATTTCTCTTCCCTGTAATTTTCCTTAATGTGCTTCCATGAGTTTCCGTCGCGTGGATTATTAATCATATCTCAGCATCTCGGCATCACTTGTGTATATATGGCTCTACTTTTCTTTTGTCTTCCTTTCCTTCCTTCCTCACGCAATCTTTCTGTTGTATTGGGATTTTTTTCGTTTGGATTTCATTTCTCTACAAGTTATTTCTTTCAGCTTTGGGGTACTCAAATATACTATATTAAATCTCCTAAACATCGTTTGCTTCGCGTAACGTATTCGAATCCCCGAATTCTCCTCGATCGATCTGGCGGGTCTTGCTAGAATCTCAAATCGGTTATAGTCCTCCCATTCGTGTTGTGTCGCCGATCTTCAGTTCATGACTGTTGAACGAGTCCTCTATTGGTATTTCGTTGCCCATTACTTTATGCTGTGAGTTATCTACTTCTCGTCACATTTCTACGAAAAATCTTCTCTAACAACGTAGCCAAGCGCGTAATATGGACACTAAGCGCCACCATTTCCACAGTCAAAATCAACTTTTCCATAAAAGGACATCTTTCTCCCCTCCATACGGGCACAAGGGAATCATCCTCCTTGAGTTCGCTATCCACCACCTCGACCAATAGTTCTGCAGTAACTCCAATCACCCCCCACCACATCCGATAAAAAGCTTCTTAAACGGCAATCAGGCCTACGGCCCTCACCAGTTACTACTCTCCTTTATTTGTTTCCATTTCATGTATATTTTTCTTTAACTGCTTTACGTTTCTTGATTTTAGGGGGCGTGTTAGTGTAAGTAGTTGATACGTCTGTTTACACCATAGTTTATACTGCATGCAATCTTTCTGTACCTAGAAACAAGAATAGAAATGAATCAAAAAAAAACAAAAAAACATCTAGCTGTAGGCGTCTTCCCATATAGGAAGGCCCATCCTTTGCAAGAGGTCTGGCCACCCAATCTCGCTCGAGCTTGCACGCCCAATTGCGGCTACTAGCACAACGTGTCTTACCCTTTTTTGTCTATTGTTAATGGTTACTAACCTTACTTGGATGACACTTACATCATCTAGAATATCCATATCACTTCCGAGCACAACCAAGCGACATCACATTCAATGCAACAGAATACCGAAGACATGGTCATCAATCGCAAAGCAATTCGGTGTAAAGATGGACTTTGCAGGTTTCAACTTCCCCCTACGGCGGGGCGGGGTCATTCTCCGAAGGATTACATACAGCCACTCTGCACAAGTGTTTGTGGTTCGGATTTAGTGCGGCATGTCCGGCTCAAACTAAGATGAAGGTGCGCACTGAGATGTTTAAAATAGTAACCATGAATTAGTTAATGATGTTAAAATTTAATACTAGACTTCTATGATATGAATGTTTTTGCTCACAGATTATATAAAATTATTTAGATACATTTCAGTTCATGAAATCGACCTCAAAGCCACAAAACGCATTGACCAAGTTAGGAACCCTTCTGGAGGTGACTTTACATATGGTGGATGCAGGCTACAACGGACACCACAGTAAAACACTCAGATACTGAATTTCGCTAATTACTCTGTAGGGAACGATTTTTCTTACAAAAGCCCACCATAGCAATGTGCGCTGATTTAAGCTCTACCTCACTATGGTCACTGATTCTTTTATTATTTTGAGTTTAGACATGAATTAGCTATTGAAACAGGTGTCTATTGCAGTCCGCATCTACCATACCGTAAAAACTCCTCAACGATTGGTTGAATGGTTTAGATCAATGTCTACTAGCAGTAATTTTGATCTCATATGCATAGCTAATTTCTCGAGTTTTTACGGTACATATATACACTCTCAGAGTACTTCACAACTGAACAATCAAACTCACATCATACCTCTTCTCATTAAATACTGTCAAAAGACCTCACAATAAATCCAGACGGCTTCTGATGCAAACACAGCAACGACATACACTCGCCTTGGTAAATCCGGACCAAGATCTCGAACACTATTCTCAATTATATATCTTTTAAAAATCCTAATTAAATAGGGCTATAAGTATGTCTTGGATAAAGCTCTCCCAATTCTAAGAGCAGTATACAATTATTACATCAATACTTGGGGCAATACTTGGGGCACGGTGAATGCTTACAAGCAGCGACGACTCTGAGAAAATCATTGCCAAGGCTATTAAGGCACATAATATCCCGAGAGAGAGATTGGTTGCGTTATAACCAAGTACAATGTAACATGGAACAGTAGGCAGTAGGAATACATAATCAACCCTTGTCATGGGACTTGAAGTAATTGATCCGGGTATGGTGGAAGAAGCCTTGTAGGGGCAGCATGTCAACCCTGCTCACACCTCTCACTTTTGGCCTACCAGACAGAATAAAAGTCCGTTGCTACTATGAAAAGGGTGGTTTATGCACGGTTGACAAGCTACTCGTACAGAGCTTCTTCCACCATAGTTACTACACGAAGAAATGGCTTTAGCCCAGAAATATTCGTACAGAGTCGTTGGAGATTATATGTAGTCCAACTATTGATTTCGAATAAAATATATGGCTGCAAGGTATATTTCGCTGTGGCGAATTGGCATCTTTCACGATTGATGGTTACTTTAAGCTCTCTATTGATCCGTATTTTAGGGGCTTTGCACTAATGAGTTTTTATTTTCTTACAGAACCTCGCGGAAATACCCAGGATTCCGATATTGAATCACAAATGAATACGTAGTAATGTATATTATATATATATTCGCTAGAGGGTGGACTCCAGAACGGAAGGTTATAATAAACACCTAGGACTCTCTCTCGGAAGGCCTTCTGCCGTGGATGCGTCATTATCAAAGCATCTTGAAATGGATTACACAAATTCCCCAGATCCATCGCTGTGGCCCCAACACTGTTTGAAGAAACAATGGAGGTCGTTAGAAGTGCAAATAAGTTTACCCCTTTATCCATTCATTCGTCTTACTAATACCTACCAACCAGTAGCACGTTGACGTCATCGAAAAGTGGACAAAATTCACTTCAATTCAAAACCATTACAGCCTTCGTTACCGCGAATAAGAGAGAGATTATAACCTATTGCAAAAACACTGGAGTAGGCCTAATCCCCTGGTCGCCTTTGGCTCGTGACCATCTTGCGCAACCAGTGGGAGTCGGAAGTAGTAGTGCGAGGAAGAATGAAAGAGGACCGATTGAAATCTGCTGGCACTGTAGGTACTCAAGGGTTTATACTCGATAGGGGCAAAGGAGACGTATGCAAAAATCCTAGCCCGGCCCGTGTTGAGGAAATCGCGTTAGCGTGAATCATTGAAGGGCCGATTATAGGCATGAGAAGTATAGGGGGGGTTTTAGAAGGGTAGAAGGCCGGTTCGGAGTTGTTGGATAACGAGAAGATCAACTACTGGAGGGGTTGTATAAGCCGTTACCAGTCATGGGATATACTTGAGCTCATACGCGTACTATGCACACAACACAGACTTCATGTTGTGCTCTTGGAAGAGTAAATACACTGCCCAGGTTGCACACGGCGGCATAGTACGCGAGTGCGGGAAGTAATTATAAATACATACTTGATACAGGCAAAAAAGAGGAAGCTCCATGTAGTACCCATATATGACCAGGTCGATAAATAGATGATCTATTGGAGGTTGGTTGTTTGTAAACATCATACTATAGAGAAAGAGTCGCGCAGTAAGTGCTCCATGTATAACTTGGGTAAATTATCCCATCCCAAATAACGTTATAACAT
This sequence comes from Morchella rufobrunnea, assembly GCA_024713595.1. Classification (NCBI taxonomy): domain Eukaryota; kingdom Fungi; phylum Ascomycota; class Pezizomycetes; order Pezizales; family Morchellaceae; genus Morchella; species Morchella rufobrunnea. Next base: position 245,907 of record JAMGYT010000002.1, on the reverse strand, counting down.
TACATTGCAGCTATTATCTCCTTGCCAGTTTTGATCTCATATATATAATCATTTCCAGAAACGTTTTGCATGAGATGGATGCAACGGTTCGGCAGGCACTCTTGGTTGTTCAGGTACATGCTTACCCTACACCTATGCTTACTCCAGAGTAAAAGTGTTGGGTGTGATCATTGGGCCTGCAGCTTTACTTAATGGTGATTCGATACTACTGCATTTGTTGGAGGTTTTGTGTGACAACTGCATGTCCACGTTGGCCTAAGTACAGCCGTTAATTAGGTTCAGAGCATTCAATATGTGGATAGTGGAAATACTTTTCAGTTGCAGAATATCCCCTGCATCGTTGGAAATGTCAACCTCTATCTATCAGTCTTTTATTTCAGGTAGAATTGGCTGGCCGTAATGCACCATCTACTTAGGCAGATATACCATAGAACTGCATATCTGAATATGTCTCGAGGGTATCTGAAACCCAAGTGCAACCCTCTCCATACGTGGCGGTTCTAAGTGGGTCGGATAGTTACCAGCGGCTGTAATGCGTGTATGTGTATAGAACTATACCTACATACGTACGTACCTACATAAATGTGGACAATTTCAGGAGTTATCAACCCATCTTAATGTCTATTAGCTAACTGAAGTCGCTATAGAATTGCTGATTTCGATTTGCACTAGGATCTCAAAGATTCATGGGTATCTAAGGCTATAATCAGGACGTACTAGTATTCATTTAGTGGGGTGATAATTGATAATGACTAGGCTAATTATTACACCCTCTACTCTAGTAAGTATATGTAGAGTATATCCATATAGTGCATCTTGGACGTATTTGTTGGATCTATGGGGTAGTTATAGTTTCTGCATCTAACACCCTTCATGTCTGAGACCCGGTAGATCATGCATTGGGTAACACATACATACCCGATCGTCAATCGGAAAGATTTTAGTAGGACTTACGCCTCATGCTCAGTTGTCTGCGCAGAGCAGAAACTCTACATGGCGCCTAGTCAAGTTGACTGCACCTTGTATTAATGGACTAATAGCTATGGTAAATGGTGCTTTGACCCAGCTACCAAATTTATTTAAATATCATAACTTCCTCTAGCTCCAGTGGGGGACATATTCAACTTGCAATGCTAGTTTAGTTCGGTATTCTCGAATAAATACCGTAGTACTACGGGAGGGAGGGACCGCAGTCCGTTGTTTCGTGCTGATGTAGTGTATTTATATATACATGCGCACTTTAATGTCGACGTCAAAGCCGTTGATATTTGGGTCTTATTGAAGAAGTATTTTAAACAATTTTCCCGGACTTAGAAGTGTCAACAATCGTAATCCAATAATAATGGATCGAAGTACACATGTATCGTAAAATCTCAGTTCATTCGGACGGTTGCCAAGAGCGGCACTGGCTTTTGGTCTTGTGTAAAATGCTCTGATCTCTTCCTTTAATTAGGGGAGGTGTTTTTCAGCTCATCTACAAAGCCGTCCTCTTGGCAACCGTCCTAATGAACTGGTATTTTGCGGTACCTACGTCTGCACGCTAGCAGCTGGTATGCATAGGCCTAGGCTGGTTGCAAGCCGCTTTGTGTACTGGGCTAGCTTAGAAAACACACGAAGCTCATGCTCCACGTAAGGTATACGTATCGATGGCGCTACGTTATAGAAGATAGATGTATTAAATAGGCCCGTATATACGTGGGCCATAGCTGATTATCCAGAAATGATTCATCCTTATTCTAATTACGTGTATAATCCTATATTATATATACATACGAGTGCCGTGGAACTTTAATCCAAGTATTCTCAGACTATCGTGCCCGGCCCCTAATAACCCCCTAAAACTCCAAAAAGCGTATATCCTCATTTCTTTTTATGATTGTTTCATCCGGGGGCGTATCATTCGATTGGGTATATACATGTAGTTAAGGCTCTGAGGTTTGCTGAAACATATGTTACGTTACATCTATGCTTCAGAGAATCCTACTTCGTGGTCCTGTGCCTTAAGCGGCCCAATAACACTGCTACTTATGTAGAGTTTAGGATGTCCTTCACGATCACGCGCACGCATATTTGATGGTCGCACGTACTCTGCGCATGCAGTCTCAAGGTTTCTGGCCAATGACCATGGACATATTCAAGTACTGCTGCCCAAACTAATCGCAAGTATCAATGACTGATAGTGCACGACATTGAGGTTCAGCGACCTTCAGGCATATATGGCCTTAGATATAGATCTCCGACTGGATCCCACAAAGAGATAAGATTTCCGGTTCATCCCATTCATTGTTAGTACAAATTAAATTTTGTCTATTATACTAATATTTCCAGATCGTGATCAACGATTTTCGATATCGAGCCTTTGGCACCAAGAATAGCGTGTAAATGCGCCAGCGCCATGGTAGAAACATATGATCCTTTCGGCGCAGACCACGAACTTCCTCATATCTAAATCCTTGCTAACCACGAATGATATCAGGTGGTCCTAGAGAAGACGAGCGTTTACAGCTCAACAACCTTTACCCACATAAAGCTCTTCAAGCTTCGGGCTTAGAAAACAGACTGCATATAAACCTTTCTGATCCGGCGAGTAGTTCATACCTATATGTATATACATGTGTTCATACAATACTCGATTCTGGCGCAAATCACGGGGCTCAAGTTTAAGGTAAGATCAGTTTGAATTCTGCAAAACGGGTTATTACTTGTCTTAACGGTACAGCGCTAGCTAGGGAAAAAACTTCAAACATAACCAAGATAAGAATGTCTACCAGCCATTCTTGGATGTTCCTGTGTAACATCTATGTTGTCAGATGCATGCGTAGCAGTGCCTCTATGCTATGTATCTATACTCAGTGCAATGGCAGACCCTCAGATGAAAACACATTATCACAACACACCATATATATAATGCAAACTGTACTCTCCATAGCCAGTTTGACCAATTGGATTTTCATTGCATGACGGTTTGGGGCTGTTGAGTTTTATAGCCACCCTTTCGGGGTGTTTATGGTAAGCTTTTAGAACCTGTATCCTCTCACCCCTTTCAGATCTCCCTAGCTATAGGCCTTGCCTAATAAGCTCTTAGAATTTTGATCTAACCTAGGGGCAATACTAGGTTCGAAGGGTTAATATTAGGTTATATATATTATGTTCCTTCGAATTCTCTGGGCTCAAAGAGCATCAATTCTTGAAAATACGCGTTAAGTGGCTCGTATCATGATAGTTTTATGTACTGACACGTGATGGTAGGCGGCATAAATTGAAATAACTTGGAATTCCTGGTATGTACATGGTGATAATTCAGTTTATATATTGACCAGCACATTCTGACGTTTCTGACGTTTCTGACGTTATAGACACTGATATCTAGTGGCCGAATGCGTATATAAATATATAGGTCGCATATAAAATACATGTATATGCTATGTCTAGTGCATCCACCGTATAGCAGTGTTGAACGTGGGTATAGACGTGGCTTGAGAGATACTCTCAGCAAAAACGAAGTAGGCAACACTTTCAAGAAGAAAAACGTGTCTCAAATTGTTGCTTCTAGTTAGATCTCCCGAGGGTATTTTTCGATTATTCACACACTGGAAAGCCTCTGTGGAAGGCCGACACTGCCTCTCGTCCTACCTATCTTTAACGTTGTCAGGCCTAGGAGCCGGGTCTAGATCTAGAATCTTTGCGCCTCCGGATCCCCCAACTCCATGTCGTCACAACATGTAGCACAAGATCTATCGTATGGTAGTCGTGATATCTGGACATACATGTATCTATTGCGGTTCTGATTTGGGCTTAGGTAGTGCGTACACTCATGGTGCTAGAGCACTGCGCGGGGAATTTCATAGCTACTCACGTCTCGAATCTTTCGAGATTAACGTACTGCAGACTAGACGGTACCTGGCTGTGCAGACGACACCCCCATGAGTGCTAGGCTGGCTTTCACTATTGTATTAATTTCCTTTAAATAGGACCATACTTCCCTGTGTGCTTTCTAACCCCACATTAATACTCATATCCATAATATAGACAAAGACCTGGTTTTATATCAACTGCAACGAAATCATTCATATGTCATTCGAGCACCCTGAATATTCAAGCTATAGTGGAACTTCAAGCGCTATAAACAATGCAGGATTGGCAGCTGCTATTGTTGCTGCCGTTGCCGGTGTTCTAGCTTTGTTTGATCGATGGAAGATTTAGAGAGGGAAAAATAATGTAAGTAAATTACCTACCCCACTCGAGCAGGTTTGGCATAAGCGTTTTGGTTGTAACTAATTTTTCCCATTGCTATATAGCGAGGCCCGGGAGATGTCGAATCCGGTGACCCAACTCCGGGTATAGGCGGGTCAACTAACGTCATACTTCAATTGACGTTTATCTTATCCCCACATGCACAATATCCAATCTATCCAAGTGGTAGCCGTGCCTCCACCGCATCATTGGACAGCTCATAGCAGCGTGCTTCGTTCAAAATGGTTGATACCCCAAAGGTGTTATCCCCTTTGAATTTAATACATGTATCTCAGTTGATTGTCCTGATGTTAACACGTGTAACGGTGCACATAGTTGAGCCCGGCACCCCCATGGCCGTGAAGACGAAATTATTGGAACATATCATGTAGAGTTTCCTATAATCATGTGGGATTTATTAAACTATGAAGAGCTTAGGCAAGAATGGTTTTCTTGTTTTTGTTTTTATTCATTATGTTAGGCAAGAATGGTTGATCGCACCGTCAATATCTACTAGGAGTACTATAGATACTGTTTAAAAGTAGCGTAATGCATGCCGGGGAGATTAGTTTTGTAGTGTTTTTTCCTTTTATAATTTATACAAGCTGGGTGCCAGGTGTATTTTTATTGACTACATGTAACCTTTAGTTCTGTCATGAGTAGATCAGTCACAACAACTACATATATCTAGTATACTAAAGATTCATAAACAAAGACTCTAAAAAAAAGGATCATTGATATTTCAGCCATCTTGGAGATTTTTGCCGATCATGCAATGTTAATTAATCGATGATTGACCGTGTAATACTTATACAGGCCTAGGACATATAACCTAAAAGCTAGCTCTCGTACTGAATTCACAGCCAGAACATGGGCAATTCAAGATTGGGAAAATCAGAGAACCTCGGGCCCGTCTGACATTTTTTTGGTCTAAGTTTTGGGGTGAGCAGCACGTGCTAGTAGTTAAGCAATGGCTGAACGAGTACTTACATGTAGTAAGTAACTGGTGAATGCCGAACATAATCCCTTCAATGTATACATACACATAATGAAAGAAAAGAAAGAAAGAAAAAGCCTTCCATGTAGCCACTACATTGTTGGTATGGTTGTATTCGCAGCAATGAAAAAACCAGTTCATCCACCCCTCCAGAAAACATGTTTCTACACCCAATAAAAATATCCTCAAACTACATAATTACTCTTGGTTTAAGAAGCCTTTTAGGGGGGGGTTTTATGACCTACATGTACATATTCCACGACAAACCTATATCCCCATCAAGCAAGGAAGACAGTAGCTAGACATACCTAGTATCGTAGACCCAGCCCGAGAACGAGTATCTAGAAAGACGAGATCCAAGTCCACCCGCCTCCAACTTGCAAATCTAGCCACGAAGACGGACTAGTGGTAATGCGAAACATGTATCTGTCATGTGTTCTTCCATGCCGAGTAGAGTGCGCCCTGCGCAATCTCAATACCAACCAAGCCATACTATTTACCTGAGTGCAACCCAAATATAATATTTTTTTCTTCCTTCCCCACTCTAAATCTAACTTTCAGCTGCTATCTCAGTTTCATCACTCTTTGCATGACAGGCAGGGCAGGGCTATCAGACTTTTAAAACCGGCCCGAATATATGTATACGATGATTATCCATTATGCATTGGGCGTTGTTTAAGCTCTGCTGGAGCTGCGTGTCGATACGCAATCACATACCTGTAAGTACATATGTCTATTGAAGAAATCAATAGATGTGATAAGATGTGACTGACCTTTTCAACGGCTGAACGTCCTCGTGCTTTACATTGGGAAAAGGTTCCTGAGGAAATCAGTGCCACGTGAAGTCGACCACCTCCTACTATATCAACGCAACCCGCTTTATTAATGCGTTAGCAAAATCTCGAGTTATTCGTTACGCCGCAGCAGGACATTGACCAACCAGAGGTAGTATTTGAACGTCAATATATAGTGGAGAAGAATATCCCTGCTGCAGCGCAACGAATAACTCGAGATTTTGCGGTAGAATAGAATTCAAAGGCAACATTACTACTCGTCTGGGGATTTTCTATCTTGACGAGCATACCACAACAGAACACACTGTCTCCGCACAGCACCATCAAGCTAATCGCGGCTATACATAGCAGCTCATTATATCAGCCCTTCCACGCGATGTACACTGGTACTGAAAATCTTGTTACTTTGCTATTATGCATGTATTACCCATACTCTATAGAGTTGAGGTCCCGAGAATGGATACATGTCTATGAATTCCCTTCGACGCGCCAGTGATGGAATAATGCATGTATGTTGGGCGAGGGACAGCTTATACAATTGGTATTGCGAAGCACCCTGTGGTCAGCCAGATCATCTAGGGAGCCAGCTAAGATGGGCCAGCACCGCCAACAAGCGGGGGAAGGGGGCAGTGGCACCTTACTAGGCCGCCCTATCAATGATGAGATAGGCCTACACGATAAAGGTTTCCGATTATCAGATTCACATGTGGGGCTCATCATCCACTAAAACATTGGGGCCTAGAACATAAGTCCATGTTTTGTTTTCCTGAACGCAACCAGAAATTCGTTCTATATCATGATGGTGTGTACAATCATCTCCCGCCAGCTATAAAATCACTGAGTGAGGAAGGTGAGGGTTGTAAAGGTGTAGATAGCGCCTGGGAGGGGCCACCGGTTATGTTGTTAGAAAACATATACAGTCGCACCTCGCTATCTCGTATCTCGATATCTCGGATCCCTCGCTGTCTCGTACGGATTTGAGGGACAGATACTGCCCTTCTCCACTAAAAACTATTTGCTGTCTCGTATATTTGCTATCTCGTACGGGTTGGCTCCCAGAATACGCTAACGACATAACGAGGTGCGACTGTACCTACATACGACCGTTAGTTTCGAAATATTGCATAACGGGCCGATCAGACCTCCGTATTGGAAGCGAGCAAGACCTAGAAAGCAACTCGCTGATTACCGCCATATGTACATCGTAACATACTCCTGATCTCTCATTGCCCCATATGGGTATGTACGGTACTTTGGCAAATTGCGAGAATTTTTTTTTGTACGCAACCATACAGCTGTCTATGTGTGGCTCGAGGCTTCGTACAGACCACATAAAACTTGGAATGTAATCATCTTGGAAGTGGTTCAAATGCAATGCATACCTAGGCCTGTAATCAATATTCCAGTCTGCAATGTTTTCCGACGCCACATAGCGAAGACCAGCTGGCTCACACTGTAAAACGTTCAGATATTCAATATATCCGCACAAAGCAGTTCATCGACATCAAGCCCCGCGAGGCAAAAAGACGCCTACATAAAGCAGGTACATGCAGTCATACGTACCTACACCTTACTTGCATGTATTGGGTTCGAGAAGTGATGAGTGGTAATCCCGATCATTGATACTATGTACATGTATATGTGGGAATGCACCTACCTACATATGCCACTTATGCATAAACCCTAGATACATGTAGATTGCGGCTCTGCTACATACATAATATACAGTACCGTATGCATAATACCCACAGCCAATACGTCACAATTCTTCCCCACCAACAACGAACATAATTATACAGTGAACATTATCCCTAACCAGCATGAGACCTAACCTTCAACAACAACTTCGGTTATTCTCAAACCTCCTGCGACAAAAACCACCGACTACATTGCGGAGTCGCGCTCGCATTCGACACTCCTCAACATTAACACAATATTCAACCCCGCTCGCAAAACACCTAGCCGATGCCATCAAGGCCAATGGCCCAATTTCACTTGCTGTATACATGCGTCAATGCCTTACCAATCCTGAAGGTGGTTACTACACAAGCACCCGTAATGAGGGTCGCGACCCATTCGGCCGGCGCGGGGACTTTATCACAAGCCCGGAAATATCACAGATGTTTGGAGAGATGATCGGGGTCTGGATTGTCGCTGAGTGGATGGCCCAAGGTAAGAAGAAAGATGGCGTACAGATCATAGAACTAGGCCCAGGAAGAGGGACATTGATGGATGATGTTCTTCGTGTATGTGGCCTGCATAGTTACACTCAATTCAAACACTTCACTTTTTGGGGAATGGATTGACTGAAAAAAAGTATTATAGACACTCAACGTATTCAAACCACTTCATGATGCAGTGAGTGAGGTATACCTTATCGAGGCATCCCCATCTCTTCGTGAGGCGCAAAGGAAGCTCCTCTGCGGTGAAGCCACGTCTTTTGAGTCTGTCGAGAAGGGCGATCGCTGCATGAGCAAATATGGCATCCCTGTGGTCTGGTATGAAGACCTCACTTTTGTCCCCACAAAAACCACCACTACTCCCCCTACCTTGACAACTCCGTTTATACTAGCCCACGAATTCTTTGATGCCCTTCCAATCCACGCCTTCACCTCAACCACCACGGGCTGGCGTGAGCTCCTCGTTCACCATAATCCAGCACCCACAACATACAGCACACTTCGCACCCCACGCTCGCAATCCCTCGAACCAGTGCCCGAGTTCGCCCTAACAACGGCCAAATCTCAAACACCGCACTCTGTCATCCTGCCAGAGCTCTCCCCACGTTACAAGGCCCTTAAGAAGCATATCAACTCCACAATCGAGATCTCGCCCGAATCATTGACGATAATGGAGTCAATTTCTACCCGCATTGGAGACTCAAAGAGTGGGGCAGCTCTAATTATAGATTACGGCACTGAATCTACTATTCCTGTCAATTCACTTAGGGGAATCAAGGCGCACAGATCCGTATCCCCATTTATAAGCCCAGGGGAGGTTGACTTGTCCGCAGATGTAGACTTCATGGCGCTGGCTGAGAGGGCGCTTGGTGCCAGCCCAGACGTGGAGGTGCATGGGCCCATAGAGCAAGGTACGTTCCTGGGCATGATGGGAATGAAGGAAAGGATGGAAGTTCTTATTGGCGCTATTAAGAATGAGAATGAGAAAAAATCACTTTTGGAAAGCGGTTATAGAAGATTGGTAGATAGAGGTGTGAGTGGAATGGGTAGAATCTACAAGGCCATGGCCGTAGTCCCAGAGAGCGGAGGAAGGAGGCCCGTGGGTTTTGGAGGCGGTGTTGTGGATGCGTAGAGAATATAGAACCTATAACCAATTTTGTAAAGTTCTGTTACGATATCTGTACAAACTTTTATTGAGTTACAGTTGTTCCTGGTTTCATCACATCTCTGATATGCTGATGGTGATGATAATGCTGACGATGCTGATAATGCCTATCCTATCGTCCGTTAGTAAAATACTGACAAACAGAGGCTGCTGTCTCTTTTTTTTAAACGGAGCCCCCAAGGACCAAAAGATCGTTGAAACGGAATTTACAGGGGTGAAAACTACTCGTTGGTCTGTTGCCAAACGGGCCCTCAATTTCCTAGCGCCGTTTGCACCAAAAAGTACTCAAAGTGTTTTTTTCTTTCTCGAGTATCTACGGTAGAGTAGGTAGTCGGTCTTTCCGGCAACACGTGATCATTGATCCACTGACGTAATTAGGGACTTTGCGTAAATGGAGCTCCATATTCCAGCAACATGATTGGTGCCTATCCACTACGCGCCAATCATATAACCAGAATACATAGCCGGCTCCATTTCTATTATTTCATCATGAACACAAATCCTTGTTAAGCAATCTTATCTCGATCTTATCTTTCCACCATGTCATGCATTCTTAATCCTGGGAAGACTTGATGGGTTAGTAAACATGTCCGGTCAACATCAAAGGTACTGCGCCCGCCGGCCGAATGTTACCTATTGAAGGCTTGTATCCGGCCTTACCCCATGTTCTCAGAGGTGCCTGACTATTCTGCGATATGGAGAGATGAAAACTTGACCTAGCTATGGTATGTTAGGATAAATGATAGTAGTTGAATTATTAATTATCGGAAATTATTATAATTAATATAAAACTATGTGCTATAAATTAACGATAATATAGTAAGGTAATAAAAAACTGGTACTATCTAAATTTTTTCCTCCGGCGCCGCTTGAGGCACCGCATGCTCTTCTGCGTCCCTTGCTCCACCGACATGGTGACCTTCTGGGATTGTGTTAAGCTCATCCTCCTGCTTGTCAAGATGTCTGAACTGAATCCAGAACCCTATCATAGATATGAAAGCAATGACTGCCATAGACCCATAATTCCTGCAGTAATGTTAGAGCGGATTCTGAAAATGGAAAGTATATAGTGGAACTTACCAAACAAGCAAAGGATCCTCTGATACCGTGACAAATGCTTCGCCAATAGCAGCAGAAATCGCATTCATTACCAGGAAACAGGACATTACCAAACTCCTCATATTCCTTGGTGCTTTGGTAAATGCGTACTCCAATCCAGTAATACTAGCAAAAATTTCAGAAATGGCAATAAGAATGTATGAACCAGTCTGTGCCCAAACATTTATGTTGACGGTTGTGGCGCATTCTGCAGCATGGTTTCCGCAATCGCTACGCTTATAAAGATAGGACTGGATCACAGCAGCCCAGACCATCGCCATTGATCCTGTTAGGAAACCAGCGGCGATCCTCTTAATAGGGGTGAACCTGATACCAGCTTTACGGAGTGCTGGATATAAGAGAAGATCGCAGAGAGGAATAAGGATGATAAGCGCGAAGGGGTCGAGGTTTGACATAATATCGTTAGGCAACCCATGGGTATTCATAACAGCAGCTTGGGAAGTTAGGTTATTATTGATTTGATTATATGTGAGCCCTAGTTTGTGTTGGAACTTTAGTATTCAATTTAAATAATATTCAAAATTTAGTTGGTTTACTCACAATAAAGCGGGAACCAACAAAATACAGTACATGCCTTGAATCCTCTTCTGACTTCATCAACCCACAAGTCGTCAAAGGTCATCCAGCTCGGTTTAGACTCAGGAGTAAAGTTGCTAGGCTTAACCTTCTCCCAGAACGTCCCATCGTTCATGTTTTTGTATGTGATGAAAGGGTTGATCGACCATCTCCCCTTCATTCCAAAAACCCAGATACGCATTGCCTTGGACAGAACACTTCCAGCTGGTGGATGCGTAACGTACTTATTCCTCCCCCAAAACATAACTATTGGGCAGAGTAAGAGCACGGCAGTGGGGAGAGTGTACGAAAGCCAAAACCCAACGTATTTCTCGGCGTAGACCATTGAAATCTGACCAACGAGCGCACCAATATTTATCATGAGGTAGAACCAGTTGTAAATCTTATTTGTTGTGAGTGCGGGATCCAAGATCACTCTTTCTCCAGATGGTAAAGTCGTTACTCTCATCTTGGTTTGAGTGTATTGCTCAGCGACAAGCGGGGAAATGTTAGCTTTGAAAGCGCCAGTTCCGAGGCCCATAATAATTATTGCAATCGAAAAACAGCCAACTGCTCCGTGAGGGTGTGCTATGACATCAGGGATCGCTGAAACGACGAGGAGAATGTGACCGATAATAGTGACCCCAAGAGCGATGCAAATAGTCTTATAACGTCCCCAATAGGTATCTGCTATGTAGGCACCGAGTAGTGGTGTCAAATAAACCCAAAATTGGTTGACTAGAAGTAAAAATCAGTAAAAATGCAGATCTAGATGTGTAGAAATGCATGCTAATAACACTTACAAGTACCCAATCCAGTTGAGGCTCGTTGTCCAAGATCAAGAGCCCCGGATTGACCAGAATGTCCGGCACCAGTCCTAGATCCTGGTGGAAGTGGTTGTTGGAGGAAATTGGTGACTAGAAGTTATTTAAGCAACTAAATTAGTTTATAAAGGCCTGTTAACGGTCTATCGAGATATATGACTTACAGACAACAGTTGTGCCATAGTAAGAGAACCGTTCGCAAAGCTCCACGATTGCAACTGGGAAAGCTTTCCATGGAACCTTATCTGGAATTCTCTGTAACGTTTCCAGCTCCTCGGTAGTTGGATAATCATCTTCTTCCTCAGAGGTTATCTCCCCCTCCTTGGTATAAGTTGGGACCTCACTCTCATGCTTCTCAGGAACTGTCTCCGCCAAAGCTGGATTGTGTTTTGCGCCCACAACGGTGTCGTCGATGGCAAGGCTGCTCATAGTTAAATCAACCCGTCTTGGTCACTTATTGTGTGGTATTGAACCTGGAGTGCTACCTAGGCCTTGCAGAATGAAAGAAGGCCCACTGAAACGGATTCTTACCCCACCTCTTTATACTCAGACATAGCTACGTATTCTGTCACCCTTCCAAGCCTACCATAGCACATTCCGTTTCTGTTGAGGGCTATAATAAACCGTAGCTATCATAGCCTACCATAAAGCGGTATGGTATGTATCACAAATAATAGTAACGCACACCTCATAGAGCAGCAGCGAACCAAAACAGTAGCTCAGGAAGCAGATAGCCATTCATGATTTGTCTAACTGTTTATCCTATTGTCTTTTTATTCAAATGAAAGATCGTTGCCTACAGCCAAGGCCTTAAAAGGCAGGCCGGGAGAACATCTGCGTAAAAGATGCAATTGGCCGGACCGCAGATAAGCAACCTGCCTAAACAGTGACCTTCCCCCTCTCTCGGGGATTTTGTGTTTTAATCCATGAGAGAGGCGACATCTGGGTTTAGTCGCCTAACGCATGATAACGGGAATCCTTGTGAGGGGCGTAAATCAAGCTATTCTGCAGCTGAAGTGATCCGATTTCAAGGTCTTCCCGGGCAAAATTGTGCAATGCAGCTCAAAATTGTCCAACCAAAGTCAAGGAATATGGTGGTTCGGTTCACTTGCGTTCTTTCAGCAGCTGTGTGTGGGGCTGTTGTGGCGCGTACGTAAAACTACGTTCCTGTGTCGTTTTGCTGTTCCGTACACTTGGGACAAGGAGCGCATAACGCCCGCGGAAAACCGTCCTCATCCGAGGTGAGGGGTCAACTTTCATATGGTGTTGAACTTAGGTTTCCACCTGCTCCAGGGCCAACATAAATCGATGATGTCGAGGTAGACACCGTAAATAGTAAGGCCCAACTTAGATAAACATCTGCTGGTAGCTATGCTATGCCGGGCTTCCGTGACTTGGAACTTCTATCATTGTCGTCGTCTGAAGTTAATCTGTATTTGAGTGAGCCGAAAAAGTTCTGAAATCCTTCCATCTGACGCTTTATCTATGGGTATGAGGAAGTAATAAGTGACTCATGGGTGATTTAGGCCTGTCGTTTACACTTGACTTTTCGGTTAGGGACACTTTGACAGCGTGCAACGGCCCCCAAAACAAGCTTCCTTAGCTCCTTAAGCGACAGCAAGCCGCACCTTGGTAAAAGCTTATGTCAAGGACAAGGCATTGGCATCACCAAAACTATTCGAGTTGATAGCAGTGATCTTTGCTCTGTATCACTACCGTTTTTGTCGCCTAAGATTTTTTTCACAGGCATACTAGAAGATCCTGCAATATTGCCTTTATCTCAGGAATTTTAGCTCTCGACCTATCTTTAGCGCTGTAAACCAGGCTCCTGAAGGCCTAGACCTAGGATACCTAGGATACCAAAGGTATATATGTAATAAACGAATATGTATTTAAGCAAAAAATCCAAAACATGCAGGGACAACCTGAAAATTATAAAAATTAGGTGGCGCAGTGAGGAATCTCTAGACCTTCCTGACTTCCTTCTAGAGTTGGGGGGTCATTGATGTTAAAGAAGATATTATATAATTAAATCGTACCGAGAAGGTCCTTTTACTGTATCATTGCCCAATTAGGAATAAGAATCCCTTGCTATACACCGTAAACACTCGATAAATTCGCTAGCGCCGTTTGCACCAAAAAGTACCCAAAGTGCTATTTTTTGGTGTGATAAAGGGCAACAACGCTAGCGAATTTATCGAGTGTTTACGGTAGATACATGCATTTAGTGAGCCTCGGCGCCAGAACCCGTCAACCAACGGGCACTCCCGAGGCAGCACCGGAACTGGCCTAGGATTTGCCTGCGTTATCATTCCCATTGAAATGACATTGATTGATCTTAAAAACAAACTACCTAAAAGTGGCTACGAGGTGGCTGCAAGGGGAACAAAGTGAAATACAACTCTGCAGGCACCCAAGTATGCAAATTTGTGGATCGCCTTGTGTCTCATCTTCTACTCTGGAATCTGATCCATGAGCATCTCTTGGCAGCATCCGGAATGACCATCGATATTGAAGAAATCGAAGGTGCATCACCGACAGATCTGTTGCAATTTTTACGGCTTCAGGCCTTTCAATGGTTCTGTTCCGGTAGCCGTTTGTGCCTTCAACCTCCACAACTCTACACGGAAGATGGCGTTCTTCTCGTACCACTCCATGCACAGCTCATCACGCCTCAACGTCACCCCACTTTGACGCCCAAACCACTCCGCGTACCTCGCAACAGTTCCTCTCATAAAGATCAATTCTTCTGTGCGAGAAAACAAAATCTCAATATTTGTTACTCAATACTGTGGTCATCTAGTCTTTAAAAACACCCTAAATAATGTCTGCATTCGCGGGACTGCGACTAGCTGGCTCAACCCTTGGACGACAATGCATTCCTAAGCAACACCTCTCACAGAGATTTTTCTCAAACGGCGCATTTTTCACCAGGAAATTCCCAAAAGTCCCAACTTTGCTTTCTCACAGGCAGTTTACGTTTACTTCAAAGAACCCAATCCTCGAGACAGCAGGCGCGGGATCGAAGGTGGTCGTGGCCGAGTCACCATTGGGCGGGCTTGCGGATGGATTTGCGGCGGGTAAGCAGGCGATCAAGGACGCCTCCCATGTGAAAAATCGCCCTTTCTTCCCAGACGTGAGCAGTAAGGCAGCTGGATACTGGCTTATTGGATCTGCGGGTTTGGTGTTTGGGATTGTGGTTCTTGGGGGTCTGACTCGTCTTACTGAGTCTGGGTACATCACCTCCGCCGCACATTACTTGTATCGTATGCTCAAAATTATCTCTAATACACCCTTAGTCTTTCAATTACAGAATGGAAGCCTGTCACCGGTACCCTTCCTCCTATGTCAGCAGGGGACTGGGAAGAAAACTTTTCGAAATACCGCGATTCCCCCGAATACCGTATTCTAAATCCGAACATGACCCTCGATGAATACAAGTTTATCTACTACATGGAATGGTCTCACCGCCTCCTCGGCCGCTTCATTGGCCTCTCCTTCGTCCTCCCTGGCCTCTACTTCATTGCTCGCCGTCGTGTCACCGCCCGCATGGCAGGGCGCATTGTTGGTATCTCAGCCCTCATTGGCTTCCAAGGCTTCATCGGCTGGTGGATGGTCAAGAGCGGCATCCAGGACGACCTTTTCCAAAAGCCCGGTTCACACCCACGTGTTAGCCAATACCGCCTGACCGCCCATCTAGGGGCTGCCTTCACTGTCTACGCCGCCATGCTCTGGAACGGTCTCTCTATCCTCCGTGAACAGCGCCTTCTCCGCCCTGACCCCAAGGCCGCCCTTGCAGAATACAAAGTGCTTGCTAACTCCAACCTCCGCTTCTTCCGTGGCAGTGTTGCCGTTGTAATGGCAATGGTCTTCCTGACCGCTATGACCGGCGGTCTCGTCGCCGGCCTCGATGCAGGCCTCATCTACAACCAGTTCCCAAAGATGGGTACTGGATACATGCCACCAACCAAGGAGATGTTCGATCCCTTCTACTCACACACCCCTGATCAGTCAGACCTCTGGTGGCGCAACATGCTCGAGAACCCCACCACCGTACAATTTGACCACCGAGTTATGGCGCTGACTACCTTCTCGCTGATTGTCGCGCTGTTTGCGTACAGCCGTTACAGCCCAAAGGTCGCTGCGGCACTCACGAAGCGTGCAAAGGTTGGAACTATGGGTGTGCTCCACCTTGCGATCCTCCAGGCTGTGTTGGGAATCACAACACTCATATATATGGTCCCCACACACTTGGCGGCTACGCATCAGGCGGGAAGTCTGGCGCTACTTACAGGAACGATTGTACTTGGGAGCCGCGTGTGGCTGCCGAGATATGCCGCAAAAGTGGCGAACAAAAGGCTTGCGATGCTGAGTGCTGGGGCCAAGGGTTTGAAGCACCCGGTAAAGCCGAAGGTGCTTAAGACGGAGGGATTGTAGATGCATTGGGAGTTTTTTTGTATAAAACGAATAAAGGGAGCTGGTGCTCCTGGTTGATGGGTACATGGGTTATATATCTTCGTTTCGTGTATATTATTTTGATACTTTCTTTTTTAGAGGCGGATTGGAATACAGACACCACTCAATTATCAGTTTTCTCTCTTTATGCGCGGGTTTGTGTTTTGGATGGATAGGTACATGTATGCCACTTTTCTCTGCTTTTCGGATGGATGTCTCGAAGAACACCAACCCCGTAGTCTTATTTATTTCCTTTGTTCATTTCTTTCGTCTTGCACATCGATCGAGGTTTTATCTATATAGAAACCCAAACACGCGACGAAGCCGGTGCCGGTTTACGTCCTATTTTCTGTGGCTGAGACATCAGACAATCACCACATATCACTCGATTTCGATTGAGCTACTTTTTTACGTTCTCCCACTCCATACTACAGCCCAAAGGTTTGGGCAGCATCATTTTCATTTCTTTTAGGGAGCGCCCCTAGAATGGTCGCGTGCCCATCCATTATGTCAATCTAGGGATAAGATCAAACGAGACCGGCCTGCTTTTGCGCTCGATGCTGTCCTGCAGCGCACATACTTGCGTGATGGTAGCTGATTGGCTTTGCGGTGAGATGGGACGTTGGGTGGGGATAGTTCATTTGCTGCTGTTGAGGGGTATCAGAGTCTATGCACAAGCCAAATGGAGGAAAGAACACACATGAAAGAACCAATAACATGACGGGACTTATTCTTCTCTCAGCGTAACCCTGAGAAATCCGACAGATCATATATTTGAAATTGAGGGTTAGGTAATTTCGTACAAAGATCCTGGCCGCTTTGCCTCGATTGCAGCTTTCGAGTGTTGGATAAAAGACTCTTATTCCTAAGTGGTGATAATTAGGTACAGCCACTCTGCAAAAGTATTCGTGACTCGGATTTAGTGTGACATGTCCGGCTCAAACTAAGAACCAAGGTGTGCATGTTCAAAATACCAACCATATATCAGTCAATGGTGCCCAAAACTGATATTAGACTTCTATGATATTAATGTTTTTACCCACCGATTTTATAAAATTATTTGGGTACATTTCAGTTCCTCAAATCGGCCTCAAAGCCACCTTGCGCATTGACCAAGTTGTGTGTAAATCACAAACACTTCTAGAGGGTGACTGTATGTACTGCCAGTTCCTCTAAGGAAGCCATCGCCTTGCACTTGTACCAATCAGATATTCTTGCTCTGTTTTTCTCACACCAGTTTGCAGGCTTCGCCCCTAGTTCTGCCTGCCCTCTTCGCCATTTTTCTTTGCACCTCGTATCCGTATACCGGAGTCTTTGCACTAATCGATGATGGGTGGTTCGCCACGGCAGATGTGTTTGTTTTTTTGTTTTTTTGCCATCCCTTTCAGCTGCATGCAGGCTGACGGGAAAATTACCGGGGAGGAGTTATGCAACCACGATCAACCATCCACTCCTGCACTTGGAAGGGATGGGTGCTGGTGGGCGTGGCTGAAACGTTTGTGTAGGACAGGAGATGTTGGGGAGTTGGGGTTAGGACGGATGACGGAAGGGTGGGAGGGCTGTCCAGGAGATCTTGGCACGCCGAGCACTAGCAGATTGCGAGTGATATCCTATGCGTGCACTAGCGACTACATGCCACCTACAAAGAGATGGGTTGTGTATTGAGGGTGAGGGTTATATCGTTATTAGCATTACTGTCACTATCAACTGGATCTTTCACAAGTCACGCGAGAATATCTAGCTGGGGGTTACCCAGTTTAGTCGAATAATATAAGCAAACCGCTACGAAGATTGACGGGAGATTCTGTACTTACGTCTACGAGCCTTGTGAGTTATGATGGGAAGGGTACCAAATAGCTTTCTCACCCGATGATAGAGCAAAGATGAAGTCAGGAGTCGTCTCGAGGTAGTCTTGTGCCCAGTTTTTTGTGGTGATGTACAAACAGCATCATAACCTGGTAACGAGACTAGCTAGGGATAGATATGCTATTATCTCCGTTATGGGTAAAAAATATTCATCAATGTTTATCACCTTGGGTACTTTGCAATATCAAACAGAAATATCTGACAGAAGTTGTCTTCAGGATACATCAAGACCTTTATATACCCTCAAGAAATCTGAAATGCTATGGCAAAGAGACATCTATATATCCTCAACAACAACCACTACAGGAGGGAGGTCTTTTCATATATCTTCATTGAGAGAGCCTACATACACCAAGAATGCTATTATATATATTTTCAAGAAGGGCTATGTTTCAATACCACATCCAGCTAGGAGGCCTGTTAATGCATGTTATAACGTCCTATATTGACGCCAGCATTGCAATAAAGCTCAATTGTCTAGGTTGAACGTGTCGATACTCCTAACCTTGGTTTCTTCCCTCTTCAATGGCACAGATACATACAGACTAATCAAACAAGTCTTATATATCCACCAACCTGCCGCCATGAAACACCCCGACCGCGGCATCACCGTGACCATCAGCACTCCGCACTGCAATCTCCCTGAATTCCAAACAAATCATACCTCCACCGCCTCCCACTGCCTGATCCCCTCAGCCCCCACCGCCGCCTGGTTCTTCACTGTGACTCTCGAGCCCGTCAGCACCTCTACCGACAAAGCTACCCACTACATCCTCGAGTTCGCCGCCAACGCCCGCTACATCATCAAGCGTCCCATGTGGAAGCCCTATTGCCGCTCCTTCTTTGACCCACACAGCTGCGCCGAAGAACAGGAACCTTACCTACCCCGTTTCTACTGCCCGCTCCCCGGCGAGGATGTGCTTTCACCAAGGGGTTGGTTCATAAAAATGAAGGTGTGGACGGGCACGCAGAACTACCAGCCGCGAGTCGTACCGAAATCTAGCCCCAA
Organism: Morchella rufobrunnea; assembly: GCA_024713595.1. Lineage (NCBI taxonomy): Eukaryota > Fungi > Ascomycota > Pezizomycetes > Pezizales > Morchellaceae > Morchella > Morchella rufobrunnea. The sequence continues at coordinate 226,710 of JAMGYT010000002.1, read as the reverse complement.
TGCAGCGAAGGAGATCATGCAATGGAAGAGCATTGGGAGGAAGAGCCGCGCGCAGAGAGTCGATTGTAAGGATAGTATACTTTTCAAGTTTGAGCACAGATGTCCGGATATGATCCCGGGGTGCCCGCAATGGAATGATATTCCAAAGTGGTATGAGGAAGGAAGCGAAGATTGTGAGATGTACGGCAGTGATCCTCCCATACCGCACCATGAGTGTGAGCAAGAAGGTGATGTGAATGCCGAGTACCGTATTGACTACGAGGGCCGTCCCCATCCTCCTAGCTATTATAGAGGTCCCAGACTCAAGAACCCTCAGCCCTGGGATCTGAAGATTAGGGAGATTTACATCAAATATGTTCTCTTCCGGCATGTCGACTGGGTGCGAATCCGCAGCCCCCTCGTCGACTTTCCAGAGAAGGATCCTCAAGCTCTGCAGCGCCATAAGGGCCCAAGAATACGCCCCAATATCCCCAAGTTTCCTGCCAAGCGCCAAAAACCACTGCCGTTTGGCTGGGAGATCAGATACACGCCCACATGGCAACCCTACTTTGTCAACCACAAGCAGGAGTACACGACGTGGACCGACCCGCGCGGACAGATCGACTTGCAGCGGCTGCGCTACAGAAATCTTGTTATTAGGACCAACAAGGTGGCCAAGATCAGCACTGACAGGAGGTTGGTCGGAATTAAAGCCAACGCTCTCGCGCGGGGCAGGCTCCAGGGGTGTATAGGAGGCCGCACCGCAAGGATCAGTTTCTCGCCGCCGCCGCCAGCGGAGGGCGAAAGTCAGTGGTTGATAAGGATTAAGAAGCGAGCTAGAATCGTGAGGGCGCAGATTGAACAGGAGATACAGATGTGCTGGTTAAGGGAGCGGGACCGGTGGCCGGTCAAGCAGGTGTACCTTGAGCACTGGTTTCCGGGAACGTTTGGGGGGATTATGGAGGGTGGGAGGCCGGTGGATATCTTGGTGAAGAGGCATAGGCTTGCGGTAAGTGTTTTGAAGTTCTTTGAGGGGAGGGAGAATGGGGAAGAGGAGAGGAGGAGGGCATCAATTGAGGAGATGAGGAAGGTGGCGGCATGCCTGAGGGGGGTTATGGGCTTGGACAATAATGCCTTGGAATGAGAAGAGGGGATTTTAGGACTAACAGAGTGGTAGTTCTTGTATTATAGTATTGCAGCTTGCGTATATTAATGTACAGGCAGAGGTACAGGCATGGAGGGATCTAGGTCCGTAAACAGCCCTCACGTCCCATAGGACTTAGGGGGTGGGCATGAGATAAGGAGGGCCCAAACAGAGGAAGTGTTTGGATGCCTTGGGATTATTAGATTAAGTTTAATAATTCTCTTTTGTTATTATCAATTTTGTTTATAAACCAAACGTTAGGAACGTACACTGACCAACTAAGATTTATACACAGTTTAGAGATAAAAGTTATGTACCATAATTATTGGTTTGTTTTTTTATTAGTTCAGTTGGGATCTAGACTATACCCTGTGTGTATGTATCCTGATTCCGCAAGCAGGTTAGAATATGGAAGGAGTATCAAATCAAAGATGCCTCCCTGAATCTCGTTTTAACTATTCAAGCAAAAGCCTGCCACGGCTTATGACTCTAGCTTAAAAGCTTTAATTGAAATCCAACCGGGCCCAGATATAAGCGCTTGGCTGGATAGAGGCTTAGTAGGCGAGATAGAGGATGCACAGATAGTGTTGTGCGTTTCAAATCACGAGCTCTCACTCACAGGCCGAACCTCCCATCACAAATCATCACTCGGGTATCAGCACTCGGCACTCGCAACAACCCTGGCCCCTAGAGTCTTGGCAGTTCCATCTCATCAACAAGCTTCCCAAACTTCACATCACAACCTTTTCCTCCCATTCACAACCTTCTCTCCCCACCCCCCTCCCCACGATATCTGTACCAGAAACAATGTCACGGCCCACGCCCCGCGGTTACCCACAGGATTACATTGTCCGAATCCGCTATCAGAACACGCTACCGCCGCCGCAATGCCCACCAAAGCTTCTGGACATCCCAAACAGCGCGGCGGCACAGTTCACGGACACGTCGTTTGCGAGCAAGCTGGCGAGGACAGAGAGTTTGTGCGTGGATGTGGACTCGGAGCTGGGGATGCCGATTGATATGGTTCATGTACCGAGAGTGTTCGATGGGGATGATGCTGGTATTTCTCCTTTTTGAATACAATTCGCAGTTTCTAACAACCTTTTCCCAATATGTGTAGCAATCCGCCCACTTGACCCCACACCCCCAATTGATCCCCGTGACCGCCTCCTCCTCCGTTCCGCATCCTCACTCGGCCAGACAGCACTAACCAAGACTGGAAATCCCTCCGCCATATCCTTCCTCCGTCGTACCGAATACATCTCCGCTGAACAGTCGCGCTCCACCTTCAAGGGAGTTGGCTCGAGCACCACCTCCGACCGCATGCTACAGGCTTCTCGCGCCAAGCGTACAGCAACAAAGGACCAAGACAACGACCCGCTGCGTATTCTCCAGGCTATCCTTAAGGGTTTCGACGTGGCCAATCCCGAGACGGCCGGACAGGACTCAACAGGCCTCAAGAACCTCGCGGCAGGAGACAAAGCCGCGGCCAATGCAGAAAGGAACTGGAAGGAGCTGCGTCACCCCAATAAGCCTCACCTGCGCGCAGTAGAGACTTTCCCCTTGTTGCCCGATTTCGGCGCAACGAGCGACAGCGGCGGCTACATGCTCTTCAAGTTCAGCGCCAACCCCGTCGTGGCCAGCAACAAGCGCGATACGCGCCTCGATGTTGGGCTTTTAAAGCCGCACGAGCGCCCCGTCGACAGCGATGCCGATGCCGTCGGACAAGACATCTTCGACTATTACCTCCCCGCCAGCACCTCCGTTGCATCCGGCATTAAGCGTAAGTTCGCTGCGTACCGCGACGACCCCAATAGCGGCGAGGAGGACCCCGTCGTCGACGACGACGAGTTCAGGTACGAATATGTGCGCTCGTACGAGACCAAGTCGCACAAGCAGCACAGCGACGAGCTGGAGGAAGCTGCGCTGATTTTCCATGCGGGTGATGACGAGAAGCCGCGCGGGGCGTACTTTTACCCGGTGTTGACACGCTATGTGTTGAGGCCCAGGAGGAAGAGTAGGTTCCCGCCGGGGATGCCGATGAGGGAGGTGGAGGAGGAAGAGGAGGCGGATAAGCCGCCGGAGGTGATGAATGTGAGGGTTCGCAGTTTGAATGGAGAGGAGAGGAGGAGGAGGGATGAGCAGAGGGCAAGAATGGATAATGCGAAGGCGGCGGTGGAGGAGTTGTAAGGGGGGGGGGGGTTGTGCGTATTCGATCCTGTGTAGTGGGATGGCTCTTTCCCCCCTTTTTTTCTTTTTTTTTTATTGTTGCTTTATGGCTGTTTATGGCTGCTGCTTTTTTTTTTTTTTTTTTAAGTTGATTGAGCTTTTTATAGATGCTAACCCACAGATGAGAGAGACAAGGCAAAGAAAAAATTGAGGATACTTGCTAGTAACTAATTGTGGACATTGCAGAAACTATGGGCACTGTGGACATTATTGCACTGTGGGCTTTGTGGGCTTTGTGGGCTTTGGGCTTTGTGGACTTGTGGGCTTCGTGGGCGGAGAAGAGACATTGCATAGCTAGCTAGGCGTTGTTTCTGCCTTTTTTTTTCTTTCCTATCTTTTTTTTTATTTTTTCACCTATTTATTGTGCAGAGATGAGGCAAAATGAGAGATACATGTACGATAGATAACTTGACTACTCTAGTTGTGAATCGATGCATTCACACCCAAAATGTGGAACGTTCTGTTGATGTTTATATGTTTTTCATTGAGGTTTGATATTCAGTGTCCGAAATACCTCTGGTCTGGACCGTTCATTTAGTTGGGTTCCTTCAGTGAGACTGCTACAGAGCGTGTTCGACCCCAGTCGTAACTCACATGTGCAAATCGCACCGCACCGCCCGAGTGATGGACCGTGATCTGATCAACTAGAAACAGCGCTCTTTTTTTTTTTTTTTTTTTCTTTCTTTTATTCATTATGTGCATGCAACCTCACGGCTATGGCACTATAGAAACAGCGCTCGTTAATTCAGATAGATATCGGTGATGCTATAACATGGTAACTTCTCTAATAGGTACATGCATCTATATCCACCAGCGCCCATAACTTACCTACCGCACGTTACTGAGGCTAGACGTCAAAGTGCACCACCATACACCACATACCACACTTTTCAATTCCTGCCCTTGCCCTAACGACTCAAATTCGCCGAAAAGTTCTTGTCGGGGCTGGCTATAAATGCAGGTTCTCACTAACTCTATTCACTGTCCTGTCTCTTTCCGCCAATCAGCGCTGTGCCCACCACAGCTACCACCACCCTCCCCCCTCCCCCTCCCCCAATGAGACAACACCATGTTTTTGGCGCCCGTTACAGCGGCGGTATACGTATTTATGCCTGCTCGCTCTAAGTTTCACGTATGTACACTCGCCTCTGGATACCTATGTCGTGCCCGTACCCACTGTCTCTATCTAATGGATCGCATGTGGGCAAAGTATTTTTGTTTGACCAATGGGTTATATTCTTCGTCTTGAATTTACTCACTGGGCCGATCAATTCGGTTTTGCTTGGGCATGTTCAATGGATCGCCCTATCCAGCACGCTCGATGAAAGATGCACACGCTTGATCAAGTACATACGACAGGCCCTCCCCACGAGCGCTACTTAGTCGAGAATATTCCTGGGCAGGCCTGGAGGGGGAAAGCATTTGTGCAGCGGTGGATGGACATACTCAGCGGTGAACAAGTCCTTGCAGTGGCATAGTAAACATATCCAATACCTCTATCGTAACCGTTAATGACAAGTCGATGACCGGTTCACTTGCTACACAGAGAGCTTTTCAGTCTGAGTACTAATAGTTATTATAGATGAGTCTCGATGTTTATAATTTCAACTGCATCCTAGTAGTCTAGTACCCTCCGAGTGTCAGTATTCTGGTATCCCCCGAGCGTACTCAATGTGCGGGAAATGATAGCTATGGGGTAGAAGACGACTAACGAGCTGTTAGGACTCTTTTCAACAGGAAGGGCTTGGCGTGGTGTGGGGCTCAAAGCCCGTCGATAGCCATACCTCCTCAGAGCCTCGATACCTCTCTGCGGATGCACACCTTGCTCCTTGCTGGGTACCTGACTGAATACCTGCCTGCCAACGAACACGTTGACCTTATTCGTCGCTGGAACAACCAGTAAGGGATATTGCCTATTTACCGTTAGACATTCTCCCCTGGAGGGCCGGACCAGAGACTACCGTCACCGATATCTAAGAAAAAATAAGACAAGAATCGTGGAGAAGCACATAGAAGCCCATAAACCAATGTCTACAAAAACGCAAGTTTATAAAGCCAAAAACCTCCAAACCCCAACAGCAAAAGCCCTTATCCGCAGATCACTCGGGGGCCAATAGATTGCTATATTCCCTCCGTGGGAAGTAAGATCAAGAAGGCGAGAAGGGAGGGGATAAATACAGGATGAGGTGTAGGAGATAAAATAGGGGCCTGATGATATACTAAACCTCAATTCTTGCAACATTGAGGCCTACGGACGGTCTCAATATTACAAACCGGACAGAAGGCTAGGCTAAGCAAATGTCTCCCTTAAGCTAGCCAGTCATGGAGAGTGTTTTTCTTGTGATGCCTCTATCTCGAAAGGTTTATGCCTCGTCTTTCTTGAAGAAGATTGGTGATGTCTCGAGGTGTTCAAGAGTATGTTTTAAACATATACCCGCCTCGCGGGCTCCCATTTCTTGACCTGACTTGAGGCAAGATCTCTGAGATGAGGCCTCGACAAGAGATGCCTCTATACACTACCATAAGACATAACTAGCCTTCAAACAACGTTTAATAACTTTCCAACGATTGCTACAATTCCTTTCAGAACGGGCCGCAAATTTTCACTACATACAATTGAAGGTGTTGTAGGCATTTTACAGACACGGGAAGTTCGAGGATGTACCAGGTTATTTGCGGGTCAACAACGTTTGCGAATCTCCCGGAACAGTAATACTTAAATCAAACCGTACAATAGGAGGCCTAATTATATAACCGTGGTTGACACGCCCAGTGCAGCAACCGCCTACTAATACTGAGGTGATGAGATGTCTTGAAGAACTACAAGCCGACCCGACGGAAATTTGGTACCACATAGCCTTCATCAGTTCCCCCTACCACCAAATGCAATCGAAGGACAACGGACGGCCGGTGGTGTTTAAATCACGATGCATCACTCGGATAATGTAGCTATATCTATGACTTGATAGACCCCGTCAAACAAGGGGGTGTTGTGTGTCTGGTGTTGTGCCTATGGTTTAAGGGTATCAAATTAGTATTGTGGATGGTGCACCCCTCTGCTAGAGAAGGAAGAGACGACGTTCCCGCTCGACCGAGCGAGCCAATGATGTAACGTAGTTACTGGCAAATGCCAGTGCATCAAACTAAGAAACAACTAATACATGCTTCATTCCCCCGTAATACCTCTCAGAATGGCTTTAAAAAAAAATCAGGATGTAAACCACGCAGTGAGGAACAGAACTGACTCGCACTGCGGTTTGAACACGATATAACGAGATCATTATTTAAGCAATTATACGGATACATTGAGATTTGGTTGCTTGACTATGGCTTGGTCTGGAGATACATATAAATAGAGAGAGAGCTTACGTGTAGTGAGTGTAATGTCGGCTACGTGAAACTTGGATCTTCCCATTAAGTAGTATAACCGCCGCCTACAGCGGCAGAGGTAGGCAGGCGGTAAATAAGAGCGGCCCCAATACAGTAGCTACGAATAAATAGAATGGAGAAGTAACTACATGTAACTAACGATAGGCCCTGATTAACTACTACCACGTACGCTTCCATGGCTCCAGTGGGATCAACGGACCGGCGTACCAAATAGTCAGAATCGCTTCTTTCCAGTATAGCCAGCCACACACCCCCAACCCCCGTATAATCTAGAAGCGGAATCTCTATGTACCCCACCACCCCGAGCAGAACACAGCCCTCCAACCACAGGGGCGGTGAATCGGTTCAGGCTCTTGAGGGCTTGGGGTGCATTACCCCCTTGTCTGGAGGCTCACATTAATTCAGTATTCGCAAATGGCACTGACTGATAGCTACATCTTCGAGATTCCAAGTACTCAGTAACCAACCAACCAACCAGCCAGCCACTATGTCATGGGTACCCATTCCATATCAAATTCCCCGCCTGTTATGTACGATAGAGTTGTAAAAACCGTTCAAGCAACATTCTTGGATATATAGTTCCGAAAGATGGGCCTCAGGGTAGGAGTATTGCGGTATATCATCCGCCGTGGTTTTTTCTGTGACGGGAGGGAAAGAGTTGAGGCATAACGTGGTCTGCTAGATGGGCAAAAGCGAATACTTGGACATTCCTTATTTTAAATTAGGGATACAACAAGGCCCTGGATCGGCATTCATGAGTTATAGTAGATAGCGATGATGTCTCAGTTTGTCACTAAAATACCTTTTTAGATTGAGTGAATAATGAACAATTCCATTCGCCCCATCCCGCATGGCTAATCTAACTACATATATCACAATTACCCTTGTACGGATATCCTCATTACCCTACCACAGAAAAGAAGCTAAGAAAGAAAAAGAAAGGCTCAAAGATAAATAAATAAAAATAGGAAAGAAAAAAAGAAGAAAAAAAGAGCATATTAGATCGCTCAGAACGTCCACAAGCACTTATATGTCAGCAGCCTGGCACCCAACATGTCATACTCATTCTGCCTGATCCAACTATCGTTTGTGCCCCTCAACTTTCCAAACACGCTTGCCCCCTTCCACACAATGACTTGAGGGTCCAGCTCTCTCGGCGGTACGCCAATGATGATCTGATAGTCCTTACTCGGCTTCAGAGTCTTCATCTTCTCTTCGAGCATGTGGTTGAAACCCGAGACGAGGCCACCACCACCAACGACCATGATGCCGGACAGGAAGTCACGGATCTTCTTCTCTTCGCCCTTTGCCGCATGTGTGATTGATTCGACGATGGCACGGTCGAGCGGCATTACCGGTACTATCTTGTCACGCTCCTCAGCGAGCTCAAGGGGAGAGCGCCCTCCGCCGGTGTTTGGGGCGCCGACGGAACCGCCACCACCACCACCGCTGTTGAAAACGAGCATGCCAGGCTGGAGAGGGGTTGCAGAGCCACCAGCGTTGGGAGTGCCCTCGGGGACGGGGGAGCCGGCTGCGGAGGATCGTGGAGTATCGGTGGTACTGAGGTGCGTGCCAAAGGAGGGGAACCCGGGCTGTGGAGGGCGTGCAGGGGTTGCTAGGGCGGGGTTCAGGGATGGTTCGGGAGTGGGCGGGCGAGGGGCCAGCGATTGGAAGAGTTGAAGTTGGGCAGTCGATAGTGGATCGTTGGGATGACCGTCGTATAGGTCGTAGGAACGCTCCCACAGTGAGCGGCGGCCACGGAGCTTCTCGGAGTGATCGAGAATGGTGGGATTGTAGTGAGTCTAATAATTATTAGTAGTGATTGGAGATACGTGGATTATCAGTGACATACCAGTGGGGCTAGCATCACCTCGTCGTACGTCTTGAATGAGTACTTTTTGGTGTCCTGGTCAGGCGTCCGCAGATGGAAGTCATGCGCTTGCACACTGATATCAGAGTCATTAAGTGTAGAGTACTTTATCTTCAGTTCCTCGGCTAGTAGGTAGTCGTATCGGTGCCAAAGGTTTATCTCCTGGTATGGGAAGTTGTTTGATAACATCATCTGCAGCAGCGCTTCCGTCACATCCTGACCACCATATTTCAGGTTTAGTCGTGACTCTTGAACGCACATACCCTCCTCAACACAGCAGATTGAGGTCTTTTGTGCGCCAATATCCACAATACAGGCTTGTGAGTAACCTGCGCCAAATGAGGCGGCCAATGATTCCTAATGCATATTAATTAACCGTAACCCTAACCCTTGGGTCGAGTGATAATACCTGTATGATGCAAACTTGCGAGAACCAAAACTCCTTCAGCAGCAGGTCCAGCATTTCTGTGACGTAGTTCTTCTCATACAGGTCCGGAACTACCAGTACGCAGGAATACGTCTTTAGGTCCTTCTTCTCGAGCTTGAGCTCTTTCTTGATGGCATCTTCAATGATTGTAGATACATCTTCAAGGACCCGTCTTTTAGACTTGTAGTCGCGCTCGTTGAAGGTTCCGTATCTGATTGGCCAGAATAACCTATACCGTGGATTGGAGTTGTCTGGAATTCTCAGGGCTTCATGGCCGACGAAATATTCACTCTTCTTGGTCATCTCCGTCCAGTCCACGCGGTATGGGTCGTTGTGCTCCTTAATTATTTCTGGAGGAGTACGGCGATTGTAAGAAAGGACGAGATCTCTAGAGTTTGGTAGTATACGCCGTTTATTATGTCGCATGCGGACTTTAAGCTCATTCGACATTTTGTTAAACTCCGTTTCAAACTGCTCCCGTCAGTAACCCACCATGTTCCCCCGGTCTGTGAAGAATAACGAGTACAAACCTCCTCTCCAAACATTGCCTCCTCCGATTCAACATCATCCCCATCGTCATCCACAACTTTCACCCTCTTAGGGCTCCGCTCTTCCTCTTCATATTCCGCCTTATCTGCGTGCCTTGCAATTACGTTCGGCAAGCTCTTCGGCAAAGCATCGTTCGCCAGACCTATTCTCAGGTTCTGCGATCCTGGGTGGATCACAATGACCTTACTCCCGAGCGTAGCCTCCTCCTGCTCCTCCGCGGCCACATTGGCGGCCGCGTCATCAACAACAGCCTGACTGTCGATATCCATTGCGTTTGGGTCTATGGCTGCAGCAGCTGCAGCTTGTCGTTCCTTCTCAGCTTGTAATGCTTGCGCGCGGACGGCCTCCTCCTGCTGCTGGCGGAACACCATGATCTGGTCGTCGCGCTTAAGATACTCACTATTTCAGCTGCTATGTTAGCAGAGGGATTGAGGACAGATTTCCATAGGCGGAGAAGAAGGCAACGGACGTGTAGTAGTTCTTCTGGTTGATCATAGGTGTCATGGGCCATGAATGCGTTCGGAGGTTATTGTCAGTCCGTTCAAGACCTTGTTTGCACGGTTAGAGGTATTTCACGGCTTTATTTAGAAAGACCTACCCTCTTCACGCATGAGCGCTCTCCCTGATTTTTTTGGCGGAGGCATCTTTGGCTTCACGGGCTGCAGCAGCGGCGCCGAGGCCGATGTTGCAGCTGCTATGGCGACATTGATGTCGTGAATTGAAGGCGAAGTAGCCCTCGACATTTTGTATTATTTCGTAGTATGGATCTGATGGATTATTCAATTGGTGATGGTGAAGATCAAGTTCGGTTCTGTAATGGCAGGAGGTGTTGGATCGAGGTTGTTTGTTGTTTGGGGGGAGCATTTCCCCGAATCCCTCCCTTCCTCTCTCTTGGTACAGCAAGAAAGGATGTTAGTGGCTCTCGCGTTGTGTTGCTTTTTGCTTGGCGGGAGGCTCATTTCCTTCAGTTCGGGCGAGGCTTAGTAAGGGGGTGGATTTACACGTTTCTCCCTAAGCTGGCAGCTCAAAGGTTACCTCGGAGGTTTTTTTTCTCCTGACCGTCTGCTGTTGAACATCACGAGGAAGATAGAATTTAATTTCTACATACTACGAACAAGAGCAGTCCCACCCCCCCCCCTTTCTCCCCGTACTCCCACGCACATAAACATACTACACTCTCCACAACTAGACGCTATATAACTATTATCTAACGACTCACCGCCTTTCATCTCATCCACACGCCATCATGGGAGCTTTCCAGAGTATGTTCTCGCGGTTATGGTCGAAGAAGGAGGTCCGGATATTGATTTTGGGACTTGTGTGTAGCTCCGTCTCTAGGATCACTCGCTGCACCTCTTGCTAACGGACCGGTGCTAGGACAACGCTGGCAAAACTACACTACTCTACAGGCTGAAGGTATGACGGCGATCCGAGTGGGGATGAGGGGGGACTTTATCTAACAGGGTATTTCTAGATTGGTGAAGTCGTGACCACGGTCCCCACAATTGGTTTCAACGTCGAGAGCGTCACATACAAGAACTTGAACTTCAATGTCTGGGTAAGTCCACTACATCTGCCGCCCTGCCCTGCACTTTCTTGATAAAGCTAACAAATATCACAGGATCTAGGTACGAACTGGGCCAATCCTTGTCCCCCACCTAGTCAGCATGAATACTAACACTCCCTTTCCCAGGTGGTCAAACTTCGATCAGACCTTACTGGCGCTGCTACTATGCCAACACGGCGGCCGTCGTCTTCGTAGTCGACGCCACAGACCACACCCGCCTTGAGACCGCCGCTGAGGAGCTAGCAGCAATGCTCAACGAGGACGAGCTGCGCGATGCAAGCTTGCTCGTGTTTGCAAACAAGCAGGATCAGCCTGGTGTGTTGGGTGCGGCCGAGATCAGTGAGGCGTTGAAGCTCCCGAGCTTGAAGGAGAGGAATTGGAGCATTTTTGGGTGCAGTGCTGTTACTGGTGATGGTGAGCGAGATCCTTTTAGTTTTGTTTGGTAATTGGTCTTTGGTGCGCGCGGGGTGGAGGGGTTGGTTGCAGTAATATATTGATGGAGGAGGGAGATGGACAAGCTCCATACTACTTAAGAGCGAGATTTGCTGACGCGTCCTCCCGGGATTATCACAGGTGTGAATGATGGCATGGATTGGCTTGTGGTGCGTTTATTCCTCCCCCTGTTTTAGCACATTGAGACTTTGGAGACCCAATTACTGACGGCATCGCTGTTTATTATAGACTACTGTCCAGGAGAACCAATAGATACAACGTCACCAGCTTTTTTCTTTTTCTTTTTTAGAATCACGAGGACGTATATAGTAACAAGACATGTCCGCCCTCCTCCCTATATTCGCGTTGAGAGGGTTGGTGTGTTTGTCGTTAGTTAGAGTGCTAGTTATGGGTACGCTGGTTCACGACATGACAGTTTGATTGTTTGGTTAATTCCTGATAGCGTGTCTCTTTTTTTTTTTTTTTTTTTCCCCTTCCTTTTTTTCTTTTCCCCCATTTCTCGCGATTTATTCCCCTGCGATTCAGCTTGTTTTTCTCTCGCTTGTTTGTGTCTCAATCCTTTGGCCGTAGGAGGATGGGCTGGGAGATGGTCTTGAGGGCCGGTTGGCTGGGTATAATGTCGTGTGGTGTAGGCCTGCTAGCTACTACTACTACTTATAGATATATGATGTGCGGTAATGAACATTTATGGACGAGGAAATTTAAACCTACGCATCTACCAGCATATCATATATCTGATTCATTGTGTATAATTCTAAATAAATCATGTATAGTAAGTAGATTTAATCCGGTGGAATGAGCTGTCGGTAGTTCGGATTAGTGATCCACCATGCATAGAAATACTCACACACTCGTAACTGCCATCATGGACGTTTGCCCCAACCAGCCTGTAGCTGTCCCCTGTTTTTTCGTCTCAGTAGAGGCACAATATTTGTAGATTATCTACCCGATATACTCCCGGCAGCGCAGATCTGTGTGCGGGGAGCAGCCGCTCATCCCCGTATTTATGAGGTTCATGCATGCAGGTAATAAATGTGGAGGATGAATAAACAGATATCTGCCGTTGAAGGACGTAAATTCAAGTTTAGCCGTTATGGAGGCATGTTGGGGGAACGTTTTGCAGTTCAATGCCTCGGCGTACTGGCTAAGGGCTGTGAATCTTTGATATGATGAGTTGTTTGGATTTGATTTTTTTTTTTTTTTTTTTTTGCAATTGCAATTGCAATTGCAAATAGAGGTACCGTATTTGTAAAGATTTGTTACTGAGGTAATCGTTACGGTCTAGGAACCTTTTGATGACAATACTCTTAGGGCCTAAAAATTGTTGCTCATCGTCATTGTTGACTCTGGAATTCGGCTAGGGCTAATAGAGTAGGGGTAAATGGGGGGGCGACCAAAACATCAATCATGTCCCTGACGCCTCTTACCTGACCTGGCTGTCTGCTTATGTCTATCAACGGTCCAGAACTCTTGCCCAAAAACCGTTCTTACAAAACACGTCCTCCGTAGAAGAAAGGAGAAGCTTCACCCGATATATGCCAGGCAATACCTCTAAAAAATTTGCAGAGGAGAGTGAGTACCTACATAGAAAGCGGCGGGCAGCGACCGCAGCATTTACCGCTCGTCGCCGCCCGAAGCTATCTCGCGAGACCGAATCGGGACTAGCGGATTGCGGGGGAAACGTTGGCGCGTTGCCTATTGAGGATGAGCGTGTTAGGATGTGATATCATGCAACGAGATATGGAAAAGTGCCCATTGGGCAGAGCAGGGGGAAGCTCCAAATGCCGTTTTGTATTGTAATTTTTTTTTTAATTGATACAGGTTTTCCGTATTCCGTGGAGATGGTTCGTAACCGGTGCTATCTATCTAATGGCTGAAGGATCACGGAGCTTGACTAAGCTAACGTCGAGGGGTGACTTCTAGCGGCTTCGTGGAGGGTTGTGGAGTGTGCGAGATGTTAATTCTAGACCCCACAACATCTGGTAAGATGTTAAAAGATGGGTGTGTGGATGTTATGTGATGATGCATGTCTGTGTCTTCTTTCTGAAGTCTGTGGGCCCTGCTTGGCGTGCAGAAAGGCAGCAGCTATCCGAAGCTCGACCCTACCCACCCAACCCCATATATATACGTCCCTGCTCGCCCTCGACATCACAACTTCATTTCTCCTCTCATCATAATCCTATCATACCTATCATAACAGCAATTCGATAGACATTGAGACTTCCCCCCCCCCCCCACCATAATACCATACGATACCAATACGAACCTTATTTTTATCTTACCAGCATAAAGACAAACAACAATGGTCCACCACAAGGACGATGATTTCAAGGACTGTCCAGTCTACACCGCCAGCAATGGTTGCCCCGTCATGAACCCTCAGGCGTCTCAGCGCGTCGGCGAGAATGGTCCATTATTGCTTCAGGACTTCCACCTGATCGACCTATTGGCCCACTTTGACCGCGAACGCATTCCCGAGCGAGTTGTCCACGCAAAGGGCGCCGGCGCCTACGGTGAATTCGAAGTCACCGATGATATCTCAGACTTGACCTCCGCTGCCATGTTTCAGGGTATTGGGAAGAAGACCAAAGCCGTCGCACGCTTCTCGACCGTCGGCGGCGAGAAGGGCTCCGCGGACTCGGCCCGTGACCCCCGTGGCTTCTCAGTCAAGTTCTATACGGAGGAGGGGAACTACGACTGGGTGTTTAACAACACGCCAATCTTTTTCCTCCGTGACCCCGCAAAGTTCCCAGTCTTCATTCATACGCAGAAGAGGCACCCCCAGACCAACCTGAAGGATGCAAGCATGTTCTGGGATTATCTGTCGAATAATCAGGAATCAATCCATCAGGTCATGCATCTGTTCTCGGATAGGGGAACCCCATACTCGTATAGACATATGAATGGGTACTCGGGACATACCTTCAAGTTCACGAAGCCGGACGGGACTTACAATTATGTCCAGATTCACCTAAAGAGCGACCAGGGGAATAAAACCATGACAAACGAGGAGGCCAACGCCATGGCTTCCGCGAACCCAGATCACCACACACAGGACCTCTTTGAGGCAATTGCGGGCGGTGATTTCCCGTCTTGGACTGTCTATCTCCAGGTCATGACGCCAGAGCAGGCAGAGAAGTTCAAGTACAGCATCTTCGATCTCACCAAGACGTGGTCGCAGCGCGAGTACCCGCTCCGCAGGTTCGGGAAGTTCACGCTGAACAAGAACCCGGAAAACTACTTTGCTGAAATCGAGCAGGCCGCTTTCTCACCCTCCCATCTGGTTCCTGGTGTCGAGCCGTCGGCAGATCCAGTGCTGCAGTCACGACTCTTTTCTTACCCCGACACCCACCGCCACAGACTCGGCGTCAATTACCAGCAGCTTCCTGTCAATAAGCCGCTCCATGCATTTTGCCCCTTCCAGCGTGATGGGTTAATGGCGTTCGAAAACTACGGCGCAAACCCCAACTACCAATCCTCATTCAGGAAGGTTACATACGCCAATACCCCTACCCACGCGTCACACGAGAAGTGGATAGGCACCGCGACGAACTTTGCCTTCCGTGTTAATGATGGCGACTATGAGCAGGCGAACGATCTGTGGAATGTTCTTGGCCGCACGGATGGGCAGCAGAAGAACTTTGTGCATAACGTCTCTGTGCATCTGTGTGCGGCTCGCAAGGAGGTCAGGGAGAAGACATACGGCATGTTTGATAAGGTTAATAGCGAGCTAGGGCGTAGGATTAGGGAGGAGACGGAGAAGAATGTGCCTGATTCGGGTAAGGTGGAGAGTTTGAGCGCGAGATTGTAGTGCTTGGATTGGCTTTTTATTTTCTCCTTGATAGGACTTGGCTTTTGCTTCTGGGTGTTCCTGTGTTGATGAATTGTTATGAATTTATGGTTTGCTCGAATGATTGTTTTTCTTGTGTGCAGTTAATGTGTTTTGCTATAGGGCTTTTATGTACCTATATCTTGAACAAGATATCTAAAAACATTCAAATAAATCCTTGTAGCCATTGTGTCGTACCGTGAAGTCCGAGTTGTTCGTGTTCGAGTGATACAGGTTCACAATCTCTCACTCGGTTTCTTTATCTTGAGTAGGCAGGCTCAACAATGCACAACTAATCATATAAAAACCAACACGGGTAAGGTTCACCGTCGGGGTAAATCAGTGAGGTTCCAGTTCAACACCTAAGAGCAATATGCACCGCCGTACCAAGCATAGTCTCGTACCCAGCTTTTAGTAGTTCCCGAGACATCAAAATTCAAAGATAAGCGCCTAGGCCTCCCTCCTTGGCCGGAGACCACCGAGTGCGGTCAGTAGTGCAATTTACACGCTGTCGCTTTTTTTTTTTATTAATACTTGCATGTTATCACTTTAGTTTAAGGAGGGTGCGATGGGGACACGCTGATGAAGGGGCAGTGTCAGGGTACAATGTATGTAATAGAGACCCATTCATGCCTATGTAGTCTCCCAGACGTATGAGTGCTAGACTAACCCATGTCTTTTCTTCCCTTCCCCAACATTAGCAAAAGCACCACCGTATAGATAGAATAGTGAATGGGAAGGGGAGGCTTTACTTCATTGTTTATCTCTGCACTCTTCTAGTTATCGGTCTGCACTATCGCACACCAAATGTGAGGGCCATGGATTATCTATCGTTCCTGGGTTTAGCTACATCTGTGGGGTTATGAAGCGGTGGTTGGTGTAGATGGGAGGAGTTTTGTTGTTTTTCTAGCTGTTAGGAAGGGGTGGGTTTGTGATGGGGCCTGAGTTGTGGTGATGTAAGCGCTCTTAAGAGGGGCGGATCGGTTTTGTTTGCTGACAAACAGCAGCAGTAGTGTTTCCTATCTCATTCCCCAACTACATGTAGTCATACTATCCATAAGCAGCTATGTTAAACAGCCACCAACACGCTCGGAGACACCACAGATATCTATTCTCTGGATCTTGATGACGCCGGGAGATTGGTGGGGAGTGCAAGACAAATGCGGGTCCTGGACGACTAGAGTCTTTGAAGGTCGTCTTGAAAAGAGGGTTGGGAGGTGCATATTAGGGGGTTTTTCTTTGTGTTTAGCTGTACGTGTGCGCGTGTGGATCGTACTGAGCCAATTAACCAAACACAGGGTCGACACCTAGATGTCCTGCAGACTCTTTGTTGAAGTCTTGAGGCGGTGCAAGCGTACGTGATGTGAGAGACATCTCCCACGAGCCTGTGCGTTGAGAGACAGATTGTGAAGCGCATTCATGGAGTATCACTCGTGATCAAGCGAGTGATAATTTATGAAAGGGGTTGACGCTAAGAGATCTTAGTTACGTTCAGTGTGAGTGGGATAGCTTGCAACACCATAACTTACGAAAGTGTAAGATACATGTAGATTCCTCATTTTGGCTTCTTACAGAGTTTACGCATGACGATGTACGTCATGCTTCAGACTAGACTGCGTACAAAATGTTCGTTTCAGCCTGGCTATCCAAACTTTGGCCCTTGGGTTCGGTGGGAATAAATGGAAAGCCGTGGGGTTCTTTGATACGTATAAATTGTATTCGGTTCACAGGAAAAAGTCTCCGAGGGATACAAATGATTGAAGCTAGTTGTTAAAGGCCTTGTATTGGCCAAAGATCCCTCACGTTCGTTTGCATGAAGTTTCGGGACGGGAACACAGGTTTCGAGCAAACATTGTGCGACTAAAATATATCAATTGAAGCCAAATTACATCGACACGCTCATCATCTTCATCTGTCCGGGCCACTAACTGCATTTTCCGTTCTAGACCTCTCAACCACACTCATCCACGCACTTACGTAGCTTTTACATAGAGCAATGCAAAACCACACCACAATTTCCATGACGCTATACACTACACACCAACAGCAGTTCTAAATAGATTCGAAACAGGGGCGCTCGCTCCTTATACTCTACTCGCAACTTCATAGCGTTTGTGAACACGACCGATATCGCATTCTACATAAAAAGATAGCCTCGGCGGTTTTTTCTGTGTATGCAATAGCGGTCGTGTTCACAAACGCTATGAAGTTGCGAGTAGTAATTACCTAAGACTAGTCTCTCCTATCTCACCAACGCTGGCATTATTCCCTGCGCTTCTATTCTTAATTCACCACTCCCCATCGTCCATCACAATTCATTCGTGCAACCAACTAAATGCACTTCTAACAGACCCCGATCACTTGCCGCCGAGACCTGCACCGTGGCATGGAATGGAGCACCCAGATCATAAACAAACAATCGAGAAGCAGTACCGTAGGGCCGATGCTCTTCCCATCAAGGTCGACAGCCATCTTGGGTAGTATCGGATTAAACACCCCCCCCCTCCAATTACACAACGAGCTTTCGTGGTGTCTGGAATATCTGGACCTTCTTCTCTTGGATCGATTCGAAACAGCCGTGTTTATGAGATGTGAGATCATATATTTATACGGGGTTGCAGTACCCACATCTGAGACTGGTGCAGCCACCTATTCAATGCTAAGCTTTTGGATCGGTGAAGCAACAGTAGGGGGTTTCATGGTCGAAATCGGCTCGCCGGTTCCTGCAGAAATGAGGGGCCGCTGGGATTGGAATATTGAAATAGGTACGGACGTAACGATCTGCGCGCTTTTGGGTCTCGCCCTATAGTCAGTACCTAGTGGGGAGTTTCCATCCAAATCATTTAATATGTGTACACAACACTCAGGCGGCATGTACCTACAATGTTGAGGCGACAAGAACATAACCAATATACGAGCAGATGTTATACTGCCAAATCCGTATGTGCAGCTTGCACTTGCAGTAAGATGCAGCGCCATCATCGCTCCCGCTGATCATTGACCTCCTGAGCCAAGCGGCTCGATGCGGTTAGATCGGGCCACCGGTGCCGGAAAAATAATTCGCCGTATTACCTCATTCTCCACTAACAGAGGGAAAGAGAGAGAAAAAAAAAAGGTTCCCTGGTTGGTAAAGAGGCAATTCACCACACAAAACACAATGTTTGCAGTTACGCGAATAGCTCTGCGATGTCGACCGAGACAATTGCTACCGCTGGCGCCTGTGAGATTGCCGAGGACGCCACTGCCACTGCGGTGGTGTCTGGGTAGGCGGAGGTTACTTACTACTAATACTGACAGGACTTCTTCAGATGCAAGTGAGATTGGTAGTTCTGAGGGCAGTAATTCTGCTGCGCCTAGTAGTGAGGCCTCTGATAATATTCGTGAGAATGCGGATAATACTCCTGAGAAGCTCAAGGTCAAGCCTGAGAGTTCAGATATCGCTCTCGGGGACCTACCAATTACAATTACAACTATCAATGAAGCTACCAATACTCCTGCATCCGTTTCAATTCCTGAAGGGACAAAAGTACCTCCAATCACTCCTACATCAGTAACAGAAGATGCAACTGATGTTGATGCACCCCCATTCGTCCCACCTCCCTTCTGCCCCGGCTGCGGTGCTCCCAGTCAGCAGACTGCCCCGAACCTGCCTGGCTACTACGATCCCAGCCGCCCCAAATCCGAGCGCTACAGCACCCCCAAGATCAAGAACAAGCGCCAACGGCGTGAAGACGAGATCTTCGCCAGAGCACTCGCCCGTTTGGCCGCAGAGCTCGACCCCTCCAATAACAACCTCCACCAGCCCCCTCCCGTCCTCGACGAACCTCCCCCTCCGCTACCGCCAGTAAAGATTCCGCGCTGCGCACGCTGTAAAGCCATGGTACATCACAACACCGCGACGCCGTTACCGTCCTACCCAACACTCGAGACGCTGGCAGGGCTCCTGGCGGCCTCAAGGCACAAGAAGAACCACATATACTTCCTGATCGACGCTGCGGACCTGCCAATGTCGCTGCAACCGCAGCTGCGCAGCTACCTGTGGAAGAATCTTCCTAGCTCCACAACGAAGGAGCTGACGATATCCTATGTGGTCACGCGGATGGACCTGTTGGTGAAGAAAACGCAGCAGGTGGCGAGCCTGATGACCTGGTTAAAGAAGACTGTCAAGGGCGCGCTGCCAGCGGGTGAGAAGGTCGAGGGTCCCCATGGAGGGGACGATGAGCGATTCTGGGCCGTTTCAGCCAAGCGCGGATGGAATATTGGTGATATCAAGAGGGATGCAAAACACCGTGAGGGGGGCATGTGGGTCGTTGGGGCGGTCAACGTGGGCAAGTCACGTCTGGTGAGGGAGGTCTGGCCTGAGGCTGGCAGGGCCGTTATGGGCGGCAAAGAAGAGGCAGAAGAGTTTGATATCCTGCCTCCAATTGAAAACATTCTGAGAGAGCCTGCCTCAAAGAAGGGACAAAAGAAAAAGGGCGCCAATAACCCCCCGACCCCAGTGCCACCCACCACGAGACACATCCCCCCTACAGTCTCTCACATCCCGGGAACCACCGCAGCCCCGATCAGGATCGTCTACAAGACCGCCGGCAAGAACACCACCAGCGAGCTCATCGACCTGCCTGGTCTTGCGCGCTGGATTGGATATGGTCCTACAGGGCTACTGCCGTATATTCGAGAGGATAAGCGCAAGCTCTTCCACATGGAGGGCTACGTCAAGCCGGAGCAGATCACAATCAAGCCTGGTCAGAGCTTGGTCATTGCGGGGGTCATCATGATCACACCCAGGATTGAGGGAGACGATGAGTTGGTGCTATTGGCGTACCCATTCGTGAAGCTACCAGTGCACCTGACGAGCACACAGAAGGCTATTAGGTTGCTTGGAGAGAAAGACCCTGAGAATAAGCTAGGACTGAAGTTGTATCAGAAGCCTGTTCTCGATGAGAAGATGGTCGAGGGGACGACGAGGAGCTCGGATACTCTTGATGGGATGGCGGTGAATCCGGCAGAAAGGCTCGTAGACACTCCGACTGGTGAAGCTACCATTCCTAACATCAAGGAGACCGAATGTACCAGTGCTTCCACTACTGATAACCTTGATGAAGAGCCTGAAGAATCCGAAGAGCTCGAAGACCTCGACCCCGAAGACGAAGACGACACCGAAACTGAACCCTCCACCGAGGAAGCCCACACTGTCGACAGCACCCCTGACGATAAATCCCTCCCCGCCGCCGTCATGCCCGTCCACTTTAAATCCGCCGGTATTTACGCCCTTACCAATGACGTTACCGCCTCCCGCGACATACACCTTGAGAACCGCTCTCCCCAGGCCCTTGAGGCCCTTCCATACCGCATCATCGCCACTGACATCCTTCTCTCTGGCCTCGGCTGGGTTGAAATAGCAGCGCAGGTGAGGAAACGCCACGAGGAGGCGGGGCTAAGTGTTCAGGTTGAGGTATTTACACCGGGTGGCGAGGGCGTCGGCCAGAGGGATACGCTGGACGCGTGGATGATGAGGGAAAAGAATGTCAAGAAAAAGAAAATCATCAGGCAGAGGATGAGTAAGAAGGGGGAGAAGAAGAGGTTAAAGAAAGAGAAGAGGGCTAAGGAAGGAAAGTAGATAGTTGGCCCTTGGTAAATATTTGTATATGGATGGCGATGTCAATGATTGATTGTCATATTCGTTTTATAGCTGCACTAGGTATCGCAGAATTTAAAATACCAGAAACCTCTGTCCGGGTATTATCTCTCTCGCCATTGGCTGGGTTGTGTCGAATCGTATTAGATTAATATGAAAGCACATAAATCTTGATTTTGAGGTGGGTGGTTAATTTTTGTTTTTTGCAGATATTGTAGTTAATTAGTTATCCCCCAAGATGGCCTGAAACTCCACGGCTTTTTCAAGCCACAAGCAAACTGGATACATGTATGTACCGCTCGCTAAAGTATTTTCCCAACCATTCAGAAGATCTCCCAAGACCCTCACTAGTTGAACCCAAAACCAATCAACGGAGTTAAGTGTGGTCATGCACCAAAGACCAATGATCGCTCTGACCATTTTCACGGCAACTATCATAATCCAATTGTTACAACAAAAACACGACGTGTACCGTACCATGCAACCTTAAGCCCCTCCCCGGAGTCAAGACCCGCAGGGTCCAGGGTTTACCAGGATTGGGAAATCGTTCTAGAAGGGTGCCCTGCCTTACGTGTGTAGTGTACTCCTGCGTTAGGAGTACAGCCAGAACGATGCTGAGACCTTAGCGCCGAGGTAAATTTGAGTACCACGGCTTTAACTGCAGTGAATAGCCTAAAATGAGGAAATTGAACAAATTGAATAGATGAAGTGGATTGAAGCACATGCACCCCACTTCGGTAGTGCAGTTATACTTGAAACGGGAAAGTGAGCTAGGGTCAAATTAGAGTATAGGAATGGAACGATCTACTCTATGGTTTGATAGCAAAGTACTATGTACTGCCGGTCATGCTCACAGTACAGCCCCAATGAATATTGAGGGTCTACAATTTCTTAATCACAACCTCGAACAGTCATCTGAGCACATGCAGGGATAAATCATATTCTAGAAACTATTCCACACTCTTAATTTCGGTCTCAGTCTCGCTTTGATGAAAACGTTTATGGGCCTCGAGCGCAAAGATGGGAAACCGCTCGCCGCAGATGCGGCATGGGTCGTGCTGCGAGAAGCCCACGGAGCCGATGCCGCCGTACTCGGCGGAGGTGTCGGAGAGGCCGTCGCCCCATTCGAGCTCCGAGTGCTCCGAGTCATTAGCATCAGCTTCCTCCTCAAGGTCGCCTTTGACTTCCTTAATGGGCCCTGGAGTTGGCTCTGGTTCAGGCTCAAGCTCTGGTAGTGGTGGTTGTGGTTCTGCCTTCTCCGGTGGGTCGTTGTCATCATAGTACTGCTGACCATCATTCGGTGTCCCAAAGTATTCAGTTGGTTCCTCCTTACTTTCACTTTCAAAGATCTCATCCTGCCTTGCTCTGGCCGTGCTAAACATACTCCTAATATCGGCCCCTCCACCACCATCCGCCATATTAACCGCCGCCACATTAACCAGCTGCAACTCCCAGCTTCGCGCCGTGCACAACCCTCTGAACAGTCCCACGACCACCTCCCTCACCAGCCTCGCCGCAACTACGTCCAATGGTGTCGACAGCAAAAACACGTATCCCGGCATCCTCGCACTCCTGCTCATCCTCGCAAAGTCCCTGCTCCTCGTATGGAACCGGATAGACAGTCTAAAATTCTTCGGGTGCGCTAACCACTTCTCACCACCAGGGCCGATCAGATCGGCATGCATACGTCGGAGGAGCTTATGTGTGAGCTGGTGCAGCACGGGGGTCAGTTGCACGAGGCACGTGATATGCCCGGCGCGGAAAGTATCTTCGATACTGATCTGGGTTGGGACTATGGGTGCGGCGACGACCCGGGAAGGGTCAACGCCGTGTAGCAATCGCCATATCTTCTGACCGTTACCACCAGTGATGGGCTCTAGCTGTGCCGGTGTGGTTATTACGGATATTACTGTACCTACTGTGACCTTTTCGGATATCTCTGTAAACTCAATTTCGTCATCATCTTTAGAGACCCTTCCTAGAACTTTGTCTCTGATCTTTTGTGCGCTTTTGAAGCCCACTCCAGGGACTTTTCCGATCTCGTGGCCGGCTAAAAACTCTGCTTCGTAGCCGGGCAAAAGGAGAGTTTGTGCGTCAGGTTTATTAACACTGCCTGCGAGTTTGGCTGTAAGCTTTGTGGTGGAAATACCTGCTGAGCAGGTGTGATTGAAGCTTTTGAGGATCTGGGTTCTTATGAAGGATGCAAGATGTGCGGCGAGAAAGAGGCGCTGGTGGAGTAGCGAGCGGGGTTCATCTGCAGCCCGCGGATATGTGTAACCTGGTAGAGCGTCCCAGTCGAACGGAAAACCCGTGGAGGGGTCGTCACGAGAAAGGCGGAAAAATGAGGGGTCCTTTGAACCGGATCCTCCATTCCTTACTTGTGACATATTGAAATCAATCATTTCCGTTACGTCAATAAAAATCTTGTTTTTGTTTTTTTGGCCGCACTCTTAGTCCAAACGAAAACACAACCAGGAATAGGGGAAAAAAATTGGTTTTGTTGGTTTTGAAAAAAAAAATACCTCGTCAAGACCTAGCCGCTCTGTGAGATTATTCCAAACAAACTCCCGCACGAATAGCCAGATATTTTTGGAAACGATGCGAAACCTGGGTAAGACAAGTTGACGTTGTAGCCATTAGTTATCGATAACACAGAAAGCAGCTTGCAGCAGCTAACCTCGTCAAATCTTCCCCATTCACAATTACCAGATTCTTGCATTGCTTTTTCGCGGCATGGATGAGCTGTAGCTTCTTCACGCCTTGAGCCCTGGCAACATAGTTACAGGTGGCCAGCTTTTTAATTTCTTACTCTCAGCTCTACAGTAAATATATTGAAACCCTTCTGTCCGATGCACGGATGGCATGACAACAAGGATAATTTCTGAAGAAAAACTGGAGCTGCCAACATACGATATTCTTTTGTTGAATTCCTAGAGGGACTGTTTTCAGAGAGGGGTTTTCATTCTCGACGACTGATGCGTAAAAACAATCGAAATCCTAAAAAAAAGGGGGGGGTGTAAGGCGCTCCGTCGTAGGTGGGATGTCAGGTCTCAGACCAAAGCACAGCAAACAATAGTATGATATGAGGAGAGATGAAAATATTATCTATGGGTACTCACGAAATGTAGGATGATAGGCTCCTTGCTTTGTTCCATCTGAAAGCGGGGGATAGGCCACTGAATGAGGGAAATCACCAAGGTACAAATACAAGGCTGTTACGATGGTCTATTGACAAAAAGATGTTCCCACGCGTGGTTGATAAGTCGATGGCACGTGAGCAAAAGACGAAAAAGGAATCTATACGTGGGCTTGGTAGAACTACCCGCCGCCGCCTATCCAGGAAACATGGGATGACCCGTGCACGGACCAAGCGAATAAGGCAGAGCAAACCTCAGATGATGACGGCTCAGTTCAAATAGAATTTCACGGCCGGGTCCGTGGGCTCAACCAGCTGGTATTCTATTGGTGATTCTAGAGACTTGAACTGCAATATCAATCCGGCTGCACTACCCGATTTTGCTTTTTGATCCCAGGAGTTAGGTTTAGTGAGGTTTGGTGAGGTTTTGTTGTACGGATTTTCACAATTTTCCTGCATGCAAATATTCACACAGAATTTACCCCTCCAAGTGGGGCTTTGTAACTCTTCAGAACGATATCACGAAGGGGTCTCCACTGTATAGCCCAGAATGAAAAAGGACTTTAATAGCCCGAATGACCGAATGGGGAAGGGGAAAAGAAAGAGGTAAACCGAAAGATACTTTTTATATCTACCCTAAAATATTTCCGTTTTATACGCTGTTCCTGTCCCTGAATCCTCCGTTCCTCCGTCGAACTACTACGAGATTTTCCGAGGAAACGTGCCGGTAAAAAACACGCTGCCCCTCGGCTGTGAGGCAATTCTCAGGGTAGAGCAGGGGTAAAAAAAAAAAAAAAAAAAAAAAAGGTGAGTGCCGACAAAGGAACTCTGACTGAGTCGTACGGGCTGTTCTCGGGTCATCCGCACGTGCGCTTGCTACCCCACAACCTTCACACACTAGTACTTACGCGAACTGGTTTCTCACATGAACTCTAGTCACTCACTTGCTCGTCCTAGTTCATCATTTACTCAAGTTCTTCCTACCTCCTACCTTTCTGCTTCCTCCCGTTGCAACAAACGTCAGCCTCTCGTTGTTCCCATCAATCGCCTGCTTTCCCTCTATCTCTCATAGCTATTAGAGCTCCACTATCAACTTCCACTTGCAGATCTTAATAGCTCCTGATCTATTTCCCACTAGTACCACCACCGCCGGCGGTGTGCAAGTGCCGCCATGTGGAAACCAACGCAATCATTGATGGAGACCATCACCCACTACAGCCAATTCCCAGCAACCGGTGTGAGTTTACGGCAGATGGTACAGTTTGGACGAAATCCTTCACCAGGTGAGTTATCCAGTCCGAAATTCTGTAAAAGAAAAAAAGAGAAAAAAAAATGTACGAGCTGTGCCAATGAATCTGCCGGTTGACAGGACACCGAGCAGGGACCTTATTCCGGGCTTCCCAATTCCTCAGCGAAGAGCTACCAATCCGATTGGCACACCGAGTAAAGGAGTTGAATCAACTGCCGGATGGTTTAAGTGATATGCCTTCCATCCGAAGAGTTGCGAATTGGTACATGCAGTCGTTTGAGGTTGGTGACTCATCCTAATTCGCCAATTTAAATGGTGGTGGCTTAACTAATCAATCCAAATTATTACATTATTAGGAAATTACTACACTACAAAAGCCAAGTTTATCAAAAGATATAAGGGACAAATTAATAAAAGGGTCGCGGGATAATGGCGTTCCACCTATTCCATTGGAGGTTATTGAAAACCCTGATATCGAGCCTGGAACATATAGAAGCTCGCCATGGCAGCCCACAAATGGGAATGGGAATGGTATCCGGAATGGAAGAAAAGCCCAAAGGTTGGTGGCTATAGAAGCAAATAAATTGGATCTTTTTCATCTAATATCACATTATGTAGGCGGTATTATGCAACTGTAGACGACGATGTGCGGTGGCCCCCAGAAATTGTGGACTACAACAGACGCTTTACAAAGACGCTCCAAAACATCAAGCATCGTCATGACCCTGTTGTCACCACAATGGGTAGGATCCCATTCCCATCCATTGGGCGCCTTGGTGAATTATGAAACTGACTGATCGCGATGATCTTGCATAGCTATGGGAATTAACGAGTACAAGCGCAAGCGGCAAAGGATGCAAATCGATAACTCGATCCAGTCCTTCTTAGACCGGTTTTACATGTCCCGTATTGGTATTCGTATGCTTATTGGTCAGCACGTGGCCCTAAACTCGGCTCCTGAACAGGAAGACTACGTGGGAATTATCTGCACAAAGACGAACGTTCGGGACTTGGCCCAAGAAGCCATTGAGAATGCGAGATTTGTATGCGAAGATTATTACGGCCTATTTGACGCCCCCAAGGTGCAGCTGGTGTGCAAGCCTGATCTAAACTTTATGTATGTGCCAGGCCACTTAAGTCACATGCTTTTCGAAACCTTAAAGAACTCTCTACGAGCCGTGGTAGAAACACATGGAAGTGATTCGGAGGAGTTTCCGCCGGTAAAGCTGATTGTAGCAGAGGGCAAAGAGGTAAATTCCCCACGATTTCCAATTACCGCCCTGCCCTATATTGAATTGCCGGAGCTAGTTAGTTCAGATGATGTTTCAGCCGCATTTATGTTTCATCTTGTTGTTAACGTCGGTGTAGGATATCACTATAAAGATCTCTGACGAAGGTGGCGGGATCCCGCGGAGTGCTATACCTTTGGTATGGACATACATGTATACCACCGTTGAATCAACACCACCAATCGACCCCGACTTCAACAAGAGCGACTTCAAGGCCCCAATGGCCGGATTTGGTTATGGGTTACCGATATCACGGCTGTACGCTCGATACTTTGGCGGAGATCTAAAGTTGATAAGCATGGAAGGGTGAGCTATTTCTCTGATATTGGTGGAGGAATTGATGTTAACATCATTATCTATAGATATGGAACCGATGTCTATTTGCATCTAAACCGCTTGAGTAGTTCTTCGGAGCCCCTGCAATAACTGCCACATTTGGCTTGTAGTTTCTGATTTGTTATGGTTTTTATTTGCTGCATTTCTAGTGAGCCGGCGGTCTTGTATAGGTTACTAAGGTGGTCTTTTTATTTGTTTTTTTGCACGTCCTTTGTAACGTATTTACGACGCTTCTATTATTCGGGACTGGGGGGTATTACGGGATTGGGGGAGAAATGGCTTGGGTTTTTACTAGGATCAATCAGCAGGGTACGATAGGAAAGGCAATTCAAGGCGGTTATCCGTTGGGAGGGCTCATGAGGTCTTTCCACCAAGAACTTCGTTCTCACGCGCGCACACAGAGATCCGCGATTACGCACAATTGCAAGCACCGAGCTATATACACACGCCGGTAGCCCAAATTATATCACAATTGATTTTTAACCACATTGAACTTTTTTTTTATGTACGCAATCCTCGTCCAAACTTCATAGAAAATCAAGAAATTTTCGCATTGATCCTCTAGGGAAGACACAGCTCTAAGTTCCAGCACCGATCCACCCTTATAGATAATGATAATAGTTTCTACATCAAGTTCCACCAAACCCAAGCTTCGAACCCTTGGCCGCACAGAAAAAGCAAATCCCAAGTCGCACCATTCAGAACATATCCCGCCTACCTGGCGCATCCCTCCACTCGCATCAAAGCTCCCCCAGAGATAGAAGTTGCCGTTATCCGTGAAACTTCCCCTTCCTACCTTTCTTTTCGTTTTTTCTTTTTTTTTTTTTCTTTGTGTGGGAATTATTGTCTATTGTCGTACAGTGATCACTGGGGCGCACGGCGCGAAGTAGAGGACGACGACGGCGATGCCGGGGGAGTTTCGGTACCGGAGGGCACACCAGCGAGGGACTTTAGCATGCGAAGACGCACACGAGGGATACTCTATTAATTTTAAAAAACAATGAATTTGATTTTCGTTTTGATCAGTTTTCAGTTTCTTTCTTTTTTTTTTTTTTTTTTTATATTCCTCAAGAACCCTTGATGCCTGACAACCCCAGCATATGCAATGCTGCTTCCAACTCTTATTTTTATCCCCTGTCTTGTTTCACAAGAACTGTAAGGATTATAAAGACGAGCGGACGAATTAACAAACCTCATCGTTAGCAATCGAGTGCATCGCCAAAAGCTCCCAAGACTCGAGGTTGACAGTGATGTTGTAACGGCGCTCGACCGTCTCGTAGTCGGCGGCTCTGCTATCGGCGTCTGAGACGGTACTCGACATTGTGTAACAGTTTCTTTGTTTGGGTGCGAATAAGAAGGAAGAAGCGGTAAGTCCTCTAAAGAATTGAGGAATAGAAGTGTGAGATAATGTGAATGTAAAAAGTTTTTTGATCTGAGGAATGAGAAGATGGTCGTGGTTGTTGCGAGTTTGGTGGGTAAAGAGAAGGGGAGAGTTGGTCTAC
This sequence comes from Morchella rufobrunnea, assembly GCA_024713595.1. Classification (NCBI taxonomy): domain Eukaryota; kingdom Fungi; phylum Ascomycota; class Pezizomycetes; order Pezizales; family Morchellaceae; genus Morchella; species Morchella rufobrunnea. Next base: position 198,123 of record JAMGYT010000002.1, on the reverse strand, counting down.
ATATGTAGTAGTAGACTCCTACGCATTGCAAACAACTCTCTCTCGCTCTACTCTCACAGCACTGACTGAAAATGAATCGTGTGCTGAGGACGAACAAAGTGAAAGCAAAAAAAAAAAAAAAAAAAAAAAAACAAGGGCCCACTATACTGCAAAGGAAACCCCCCGCAATACGATCTAATGTGGGGGGAGGGGTGTGGACTCTTTTGGATCGTAGGACCCGGAGCAAGCAGAACGCCCCTGTTGTCAACCAGCCAATCAGGTGAGTGCAGCTGTAAACAACCGTGACATTATTTACAACATGTACCTACATATTTCCCTAACAATTCGCTCCTACATACCACAGGCATCTGAATTTTCACTTCTATAGTATAGTATACTATACTGAGGCAAAAAAAACGAGGAGCAATTGTGAAGTGTAAAACAGGGGGCACAAGATTCATCAATTAATCCGCCGGTGTGACTAGATGAAGCGAATGAGAAATCATACCAGCTAAGGCATCATATATCAGAGCAATTAAGGCTTACGATAGCTCCCAGTGCCTGAAGGACACGGCGGCGTCGAAGAACTTTCCCAAATTTCAAGTGAGCGCAATGGTATCATGATACAGTCAGTACCTTACATGGTACTATTATACATATGAATAGTTAGTAGCGCTTAAACGAATCCTTATATCAGGTGACATGTTTCTAGGAGGCTTTGTTTTTTCCCCTGTCGGCGGCAATATTTAAAATTGTTATGATTGGGACATAAGCTCTGAAAACCTCCCTTGGAATGGATCTTGCTTTTTATTGCGTCACATCGCAGGGAGATCGAATAAGAGGTGAATCTTGAGAACCGAACCGCGACAAGCGGGGGATGCTTACCTGCCCTGAAGTCTTCTCTACCCTGCTTGCTACATCACCTATTGCCTCTTCACCTATCGGTACTTCTTTACAAATTCTCAAACCAACCTCTCCCTGCTTAGGCCTGAACCCTTAGTCTCTGATAGCTCTGCCCTCTCAAGTTTCGATTCCAAGGCCAAAAACGCACGCTTACTTTACTCTACTCATTCTTTTTTGCGCCGCGGAGCTCTGGAAAGCTACCAGATTACGATTGGCTAGGGTATTTATCTACTGTCTCTGACTAAACTACTGCTTGCTGGCTACCCTATATCTGCTTTCCTGTATAGGTCTGCCCTCGCTCCCACTTTTTCGACAGAAATTTCTTTCACATCCCTTGTCGCTCGCGGCGGTCGTCGGTGACGACATGCTGTTCTGTAAAATAACCTTTACCCCGCTGAGCGTTCTCAGGAATCCACGTGGAATCTTGGGGACGATTAGCAGACCGCTCGCTATTCCTTTTATCCCGAGGGGTTCTCAACTGACTCCAAGGAAGACAAGGCCAGTGGAATACAGAATAATTATAAGGGAATTCTCATCTTCCAGAATAATAATGTCTTCTGATGCGGATTACGCTGCGTTCCTGAAGAAGTCTCAGAAGGATTACTCGCAGTCGTTTGAGGAGGACTCTTCTAGACAAGCAGCTACCACTACGGCGTCGACAGCGCAGTCGGAGGTGCACCCGGCGGTTCGAGCGCTTGGGGAGAGATACTATACTTCTGATGCAGACGAGCCTTTCGAGGGTGTTTCGTTTTCGTGGGGCAAGGGATCGCTTCCTGCTGAAGGTCTGTGAATGAACCACTTTTTCTTTTCTTTCTACCCTTATCTGCGCTTTTTTTTTTGTAATTTATTTTTATTTTATTTTTATTTTTAAACCGCTCTTGGTTTGTCTCTTATTTCATTTTTCCTCTGATTCTCCGATGGCTTATTTCTGGAGACTTCTCCGGGCCACTCCATACAGCGAGTTTCTTTGATTGCGTATGTCTTTGATCTTCATGTCTTGATCTTCACTGACACCTGTCTTCCTCCGCTGCAAACTAGACGAGTTCGGGAATCTGATCGGAGTCCAGAGCGGCCGAGAGATTAAACTGCTGGAACCGAATAAGTGGGACGTTCACGGAGAATACCAGGATGTCATTGAAGCTGTCACCAACGCCTCTAATGGGGCTACAGTTAAGGTTTATCGTGTTGAAGGTGCTGGGAGCCGAGTCGAATATTTTGTTGTCGGTGTGAACAGCGGTGAAGGCAAAATAGTAGGCGTCAAAGTGCTTTCTATCGAATCTTGAATTGAAAAGGTTCCAAAGTTGCAAGGATAGTTTGGGGATTAAGATTCCAGACTGAAGGGGGGGAAGAGCTTAGGATTTTGTAAACTATACTACAACAATACCAGTGCACAACTTTAGCACGTTTCGAGGGGGGGGGGAGTGTTGTTTGTTGTTGTTTGATGTTTTAACTCATACACGAGACAACAGATCGCGATTTCCAACTTTCCCATGCATTCAACTTGTGGGACAAATGCTCCAAGTTCATAGATACATGTAGGTAATCAAGGAAAAAAGATTCAGCCTAGCTAGTTGTCCTTCAGAAGATTTCAGCTGTTGTGTTGATAAGAGAACCTAGCCAGCCGGCCCAGTCGGAGGAACCAAGCAACGAATATGAAGGGCTTGCTCTGCTGTATGGGCGGCGCGGCAGGTACCGCCGCACCTATCAATAATAATAGCTCTACTTATCATAGGGGGAATGGGGACTTGCTTTTTTGTTCCTCGCTTTTCTTGCTTTATCTTGAGGCTCCCTTTCTCTCCATCTTCGGTAAAAGAAGATAGGATCGCTAATCTGTTACCGCTTTTGGAAAGATGCTTACGCGGAGCATGGCGGGAAAGTTCTCTTTTTTTACCACCCGAGATGGTCAAGCGAGGTAAATAGACATCATAACATTTAACCTGAGACTTCAACCTGCTCGATCAAGTAGTAATCTACCCCCCCAGGTCCAGAGAAATGATATTTTCTCCTAGACTCTCCAGACCCCAGAAGTGTCCATAGATGAGTGGATGGACGGATGTTGCGAAGAACGACTTGGGGAGAAGAGAGGCATTTTTCACGGACCCTTTAGATACTATCAACATACTTTATGTATGCATACATACAATGTACTTGCCTCTGTGCAGAAGTCAAGTCTGGGGCTACTTTGGGCGCCTTTTTTTTTTTTTTTTTTTAGCTGCTTTATTATAAAAATTTCAAAAGAGATGCTTACCCCTGGTTCCTGGCTCCTAGCACAGTGCTTGAATTTTGAGGGGGAATTCCCGATGCTTGTGAGATCTCGCAGCTCGTGAAATATGTTTAGGAGAACCCCTGTTGTGATTGGGCGCATCTACAAGCGGGTTTTGTCCCGCTGCCTAATAGGCCCGCCGGGATTTTTCACCTGCCTGCCTTTGATGCCGCCGCCTGGATGGCGTTGTGATCCCGCTAATCATATCCCAGCAGACTTGATGGTTTGTATGTTGCCCCTGGTTGCCCCTTGCGTGAGAAGGGCAACTTTCAACTCAACCTTTGCGATTCTTCACTTTAGAGACGTTCTTTTCCCTCCTAAACACCCTTCCCTACGCGGTACTAGATGTTTGAATTACTATTCTCCATCTCTTTGAAGCCAATCGCTTGAGCCTAGCCTTTCGTCATTCTTTTTACCGTCTCTGCCTGTCTTTCACGTTGTTAAACGCCAATCCTCATAGGTAAATTACACGCACAATCTTTCCCTCCTCCTCCTTCTCTCTCCTGCCTTTTGTCTGTGTGCCGTGTGCTTTAGTAGTATTACTTCTCTCTTCCTCTCCCCCCCCCCCCACCCCCTCAAGCCGCTCGAAAAGAGAGACAGTAGCCACACCCCCCCCTGCTGCTGTTCAAATTTGGATCCGCTCTGAGATCGGCATCCCGTTGTCCTTCATTCATTCCTTCTCGGGAACAATTGAGATCCACTCGTTTCTCGACATTTTTGTCCTGCTTACCAGGATAGGTAGTCAACGTTAGAGATTCTTGAAATCCTCCCGTCCGGATCAAAACAGAGTTTTTCCGCTCTGACGAAATACTTCCTCCCCTTCTCACGAACGTGTTCCCCTTTATTCACTCGCTACCCTTCGCAACCTTCTAGATTCTTATCATTTAGATAGAATCACCCTGTGGCTCCTTGACAGACAGGAATAAGGAGGACGACGACCTAGGGATACACTAGACGCATAGCACCTGTCAACAACAACACACCTCAACTTGGCTTTCGGTTACTGCACTAATTTTTCTCCTAACCTAATTCTTATACCGAATAAGCTCTTGTCTACCAGGGAAGCGGGCAAAGCATAACCAGGTCAAAGTCAAGAACAAGTTGCCGTCAATAATCCGACAATAATGTCGGCGCGTCCGTCCCCACCACCTACGTTAACGCTGAATTCCGGACAGGACCTGATCAATGGAGGTCCTGCGCGACGTGCCAGTGTTGCCAGTCGAAATCTGACACTACAGGTGCCATCACCTACGGTATCACGAAGTCAGAGTCCGTTCTACCAGGGCGACACCCCAATAGAATCCTCGGAATTACTGATTCCACCGCAAAGAAGACCTGGCCAGTATGTCCCATATCAGGACAGTCCAACATCGTCACGGAGGTCGAGTTGGAGTATAGATAACCGAGATTCTCGATACGGACCATTTGTATCGCCTTTTGACGACAATTCTGGAACCGCGTCCCCTGACATTGGTGATGCGCTCAACTCGCAGACTATCAGCGAAAAATACAACATAACACCATCAGCTGGTCTGCTGCTGTTTCCGATGGATAAGGAGGATGACGATGCTATGCACGATCCCACAGAAATAGACGATTTGAGAGAATGCGATATATTCACAAGGCGTGGGTTGGTAAACGTTGGAGGATTAGGGTTCATAGTCCTGGGCATTCTCATGCTGTTCATTGGATATCCTGTCCTGTATGTGCCAATCGATTCCCTATTACCATCAGTTCTTGGTCACTAAGTGATGGGTCCCTTTTTGTAGAACTTTTGTTCGCGACGCTGTCACGGTCCCAGCAAGTGCCTGTGAAGGGCCTCTTTGCCTTGACGTTGGCCCGGTTGCGCTTTTGCAGAACGTTAGACATACTTTGATCGATCCCGATACTCCAGAGAGCGCATTAACGAAGACGTCGGCTGAGGGAAAGACATTCAGACTGGTGGTTAGTAAAATCCCAGTAACTAATCAGCTATTGAGGGCGAGTTCGTGGTTGCTGAGATAAATCGTGGACTACAGTTTTCAGACGAATTCAATCAGGATGGAAGGTCATTTTATCCCAATGATGATCCATACTGGTGAGTGCATTTATTACAACTATGCTTGCTTTTTTGATGCTAACTGTTACACAGGGAAGGGGTCGACATCCACTAGTAAGCAATCGAATACGAGTTTTATTTTGGGTATCTTATCTCGGCTAACGGCTTTTCTTCTTCTTTACAGCGCAGCAACCCAAGATTCTGAATGGTACGACCCTGATGCATTGACGACAAAAGATGGTGTTCTTGAAATCGAGTTCGCTGCTTTCAGGAACCATGACTTGGACTTCAGATCTGGAATGCTTCAAAGCTGGAATAAATTATGCTTTAAGGGCGGGATTATCGAGGGTGAGATCTACCCCACAGCTAACGGTGGGGGTGTTAATGTTCTGACGTTTAATCAGCGAGTATTTCACTACCTGGCGCTGGGAACGTTTCTGGGCTGTGGCCGGGTTTCTGGACCATGGGTAATTTAGGTCGTCCGGGATACCTTTCAACCACTGAGGGCATGTGGCCTTACTCTTATCACGATGAATGCGATGCCGGAATTACAGCAAACCAGTCAAGTCCCGACGGTCTCAGCTTTCTTCCCGGAATGAAGCTTCCCGGCTGCACATGCAGCGGAGAGGACCACCCGAACGCAGGGAAAGCCCGATCATCGCCTGAACTAGATATTCTCGAAGCTACAGTTTCAGTAATCGACACCGACGGAAATATCGTTGGAGCAGTGTCGCAATCTGCCCAGGTCGCGCCCTTTGATATTTGGTACCAGCCAGATTACGATCTGATAGAGGTTTATAACCCAGATATTACGGTTATGAACTCATACCGTGGTGGATACTATCAAGAGGCTATTTCTGGATACTCGACTCTAAACAATGACTGGTACGATGGAAAACAATACCAAACATACGGGTTTGAGTATGAGCCTGGTAATGACGGAATGATTGTATGGAATATTGGCGATGTTAAGACTTGGAAAATGTTGGGCGGAGCTACCGGCCCCAACGGAAATATTGGACAAAGGCCTATCCCACAGGAACCTATGACGATTATTGTAAACGTCGGTATGAGTAGCACATTCGCCTATATCAACTGGGCGGAACTCGCAAAACTATTGCCAGCAAAGATGAGAATTGATTGGTTAGTCCCAGAATTATCTCCAGACATGTGCCTTTTGATTCGCAATACTAACAGCAGAAATAGGATTCGTGTTTGGCAAGACGAAGACTGTGAGGATTGCTCAGTTACATGCGACCCCCCAGACTACCCGACCACTAAGTACATCGAAGACCACCTCGATGCTTATATGAACCCCAACTTGACAAATTGGGCCGCTACTGGTTATGATTGGCCCCAGAACACGCTAGTTGATGGCTGCAGTGCTTAATCTGCCACCTCACTATTTTGCGCCTTTCGCATTAATAATTTCCTTTGTCATTTTGGGGAACCGATAGACAACCAAAAAGGTATAATTCAATTCTTTTGTCTTTTTCTTTTTTCTTTTTTCTTTCTTTTTTTTTTTTTTTTCGCTTTATTCTGGTGGGATTACTTTATGGGTTCATTTCTGTGTATAGCCTATTGAGCGGGGAGGGAAGTTGTGCAGAGAGGCCTGCTGGTTTTTCGTATCTTTTGTCTTGTGTATTGTGAGCGTGCACTTTTGTACTGTCATCTTTACAGTGGAGTTGGCTTGGGACATCTGCCTTTTTACCTTTCCGTCTTCTTTTTATATCCACCTTTCTTCTTCGCGCGGCTCTTTAGCTACGATGGTTTTACCTAATTTACTTCTGAGCGGGAACTTTGATTAGGGGTTTTTCCTGAATGCCTAGTGTGGCATGCAAAGGACAACCCATTATATCAGAGTGAGAACTGTAGGAGTAAGTAGTGTACGTTAACTAATTCTGTAAACGGCTTTTTATGTTTTTTTTATGTTTTTCTTTGGTACGAGGGGGAGCAGTGCTTTGATACCCATAACTGGAATGCATCCGCGCTCGTATGGCATGTCTTGGACGATTTCTTTGTATGATGGTCTTTAGAATGTTTATTCTCTTGTTACGCACCTATAGTTTTTAGTTATGGCAGTTATGACGTTGGTGCGCTAAGGTTTCTCAGATCTTGCCTGCCCCGCGGCCGGGAGCTGTCATAAACTCTGGTCGTCGTTAATTACGCTCTAGGAGTGTTTAATGTGAATTGTTTTTTATGCGCTTGTGAAACTAATTTTCTGTATCTGATTTGATCGATTTCTAAGTCTCTATCAGACAGCTCTGGAGGGCTACGTGGGCGTGGATGGACGTATATACAGCACCAAGTCTCAGTATGTATGCAATAGCTTTGGTTGTCATTGGCTGCAGAGCCACCAGCGAGTGATTGCTTGTGAAGATATCCTTGGCGTGTCTACCACTGCCAAATCTTCTCTATGTGGCTCACCCGAGCCTACTAATTTTCTTGGAAGCGTAGCGTTAACGACAAAAAAAAAAACCGGTTTAGATACATGTACTCGTAGTTTGCTAACGTTTCCAGACGCAACTGCTATTGCATACATAGAAAAAACACGCCAAGACTATCTTTTGTATGGCATGCAATAGCAAGAAAACTATGAGTATGTTTAGATAGGTCCCCAAAACTGTGGACGGCTAAGCAAGCCTTCTAGTACTTATCTACCACGATTAGAACCAGAAAATGCCGTTGTTCAGGGCAGGGATAATTTGTATGAGATATTAGCGCCACTCTATGAGCAGCTGCATTTTCTGGTTCTAATCGTGGTAGATAAGTAAAATCGACCTTTCAACTTACCTTTTGGCCAAAGAATGATCGCCACAATTCCCGATGGGGGTGCTGGTATGTATTTTCGATCTGCAATGCATAATTTCCCGAGCGATGAGAAACAAACAAGTAAATGCAAAAGTACCTGTATACTGTTTCGAATAACTGGTCAGGGTCTTGCGCGAGGATGTTTGGTGGGTATGGGTACCGCTCCAAGACTTCCCCTTTTAAATGTTTGCGTATTTAGACTCGGGCCATGTCCTTGCAGGGTGGGTTGAAGTTCTTTCCCTGAATTGAGGTTGCATATCAGGAAAAGGAACCATAAGCTGCTGATAGGCCGCTGCCTCGACAGAGATTGTACTCCTCCTGGAACTTGTAAGTCTCGCTTCAAACTATTTGATGGTAAACAACTTCTTTGAGAGTCTATTTGAGTGGTATCTACACACTCGCCTTAATGCCGCCTGGGGTTCTTTGTGCCTGAGGCGAATCTCAGTGGTCGTATCCGAGGATAGGCTGACTACTGGAATGACCCAAAGAAGCAAGTAGCTTTATACAGAATGGTAATTATTACCGCCACCATAGTAGAATTAATATCCTAGAGATGAACTTTTTGACTCGGTACGGGGTTGCAGAGTAGTTCGTATGGGCATAGCATCTACAGCCCGCGCAATCCGGAGAAAACCCTGTCGATCACGATTTGTGCGTTTCTATTTACGCGCCTTTTTTTCAGAAGGGGGGGGGAGGAGAGGGTTAAGCGGGGATGCAGTGGGGGCCGAAAATATGCGGAGCTTGGAGCTCTTGGAGCTCATCACAAAGACCACCCCGATGTAGAGATAGTTTCCTTTGACTTTGTCCAGGCGTGTTTATTGGGTCAAGACAACCAGACCAGGCTAGGCTCCGCTAAAAGTTAGCTAGGGAGGTACACAGGTACCTGAATGGCATGTAGAGTAGAGTATTTTTGCGCGAGTTTCGAGTGAGTCCGATATCCTTTTATCTGTCTATATAAAGTGCAATAACACAGATTAAAGACGAAGTCGAAGATATAATAGATAAAACGGTACGTGATGACGTTTACGGGTTAGCAACTTCCAAACTGTGTCTACCTGGTATTAATACTGTGTGTAAGGTAACGTACGACAACTAGCTTTGATACCTATCAGCCCTTTTTGTAAAGTACTGTTGTTGTACCCATTCGCAAAGTCTCACACACCCACCAAGATATCCTTTCTCACTTTCGTGCATCATCTGAAGGATTTCGGTCACGAGCAGATTTCCTTTGGTGTCACTTTTTTCCGACCTTCCATTTTTCATTGCTAGGACCCTCGCCCCCAGATTTGGTCTCTTTCCCGTAACCCCTCCCCTAGGTTCCATCGATAATAGATAACGATCATTCAAAAGGAGTGTCTTTGCCCAGTTTTGTCAAAATGCCCCCCTCGCCGTCTCGTCCACTACCTTCACCTTCTCACGCGGACCAGCTCTCGGTTCCCGAACATCCTCCGTCTCGACCGTCCACCTCGAGATCTCACGGGAGATCACAATCATATTACATATCTTCCGGCAACCCCAACTCGTCTGGCGCATATTTAGAGCCGGGAGGAAACCATACAAACAGTAGAGCAAACGAGAGAGATATGTTGGGACCTCTAGAGCGAGATGGTGCATATGGTGCACACAGCGGTGGTAACAGGAGACACTCGACAGTCCCTACGGACATGATTTCTGGAATGACGATAAATGGAGGACAGGTAAATTTTGTACGTGCTTACCCTTGGCGAACTTTTTTTGCGGCTCTTACTACATACACAGTCTTGGATGTGCACTTCGTGCTGACAAGGATTCTCGGTGCATTTAGACGACAGGTCGTTGCTCATGTTGCGATTCTTGTGTTCGGTGGCCAACCCATTTGACGGTTTTTCGATGCACAGCATGCACGACTATCAACGACCTCGTTCCGGCTGAGCACTGTAATAAGGGTGTGATATATCAAGGCTAATGGGTCTTTGAACTTTTGAGGCTGATAATACTGTTACAGGTATCCCGCCAATCTCTACCGAGAGGACAAGGTCAATTATAAATTTTTGTATAAAAGGGTTTCTGGACCAAAGAGAATGGCTTCACAATATGCCAGAGCACCCGCCGCCTCCCCCGCCGATCCCGATTCCGGTGAGGTCAGGTGAATTGGGTGAGTCGGGGGGTCCTGTACAAGCACCCCCGACCTTTCATCAATTCTCGCCTAATACTGCGGCTGCAATGATGGCATTCCCGGCACATAGAGATCTTGAAGATGCGGCACCATCACGAAGGCCTTCGCTACCTATATTAAGTCTCTCGGAAAGCTTTCCTTCTTCTGAGACTACAACTCCGCCAAGGGACCGTCGATCAATGTACGTGCCCACGGGGAAGGGCTCACTATCCCCGGGCTCAAGGGGAGGTGATAGTAGATCTGATGCTGGGGGGCGACAAAAAACGGAAAGAACTCCCCATGAGGAACTCATGAGAAAATCGTTTAGGCCTTTGGAGAATTACTTGACTACAACTTTTGGAAGCTGCGACTGTCTAAACGCAAGCTTTCTCAAGAGGCGTAGTGAGGGTCTGGAACCAAAATCACCTGAAATAAGGCCTACCTCGCCTAGAAGATCTAAATCCCCAGCAAAATCGTCAAAAGAGATTGATATACCTGTGACGAATAAAATTGGAGAGAAAGAGACAATTTTATTAACGCGAGGTAGGTTTCTAGGTAAAGAGTTAAATTCTAGTAAAAAGGAAAAGGAAAAGATCAAAAGTGCGTCAGAAACTAAGACTACCAGCGTGAGAAGTCCTGGAATTGACTGGGAAAGCGTGGATGAGTTTTACGACATGGTAGTCAATGTTGGCATGGGATACAGAGATGAAAGCAGGGACTCTAGAAGCTGGAATGCCGAGCTTAGAGCAGATATGGAAGATGCTAGAGCTCATATCAACATAGCTCTATTGAAGGCTACAGAAAGTCTCCTCAAACGTCCTGGCAGGCCATTACAGAAACCTGAAGATGTTAGGTTTCTACTTATCATTCTAGCAAATCCTCTTTTCTATCCGGAGTCTTCTCGTCCTGTTTCCAGGATCCATGGTATGTCCTCTTCTTCTAGCCTCTGGCCCTCCCTTAGTACTATGGAGGATTCCCCCCCTTCGCCGGCCAAGCTAAATAGGAAAGCCTCCGGTTTGTCCAACCGGAGTGGAACTTTAGGCGGTCCCGGTCATCATTCCGGAATTATTAAACGAATCATGGGATTGATCGGAAACCTTGATAATACGATACATCACTATCTTGTCTCATGGTTTACCCGAATGCCGGAGGTTCAATTTCGGCGGTTAGTGGAGCTAGTAGGAAGCTTCATTACCTACAGACTTACGAGACAGCCTGCAAGAAAAAAGTCACAACAGACAAACGGAATGATGGGTCAAAGAGACAAGCAGCTTCCATATAATGACGACTGGCAGATAAAGGCCGCGGCAAAGGTTATGGCACTGTTCTTCTCAGCAAATAATAATACAGCTGGTCGTCGTGGCATGGTTCAAAACGTCATAGACGATGGAGAAAATATGAACTCTGCGGCCATGGCAAGGCGGGAAGCAAGGAAGAGAGGCCAAATTATCCTGGCTAGCGAGTTTTACAACATGCTTCTTGACTACCACGATCTTATTGCTGATTTTGATGTCTGGCAATCTCGCTCTTCAAAATTCTGCTTTTGTCAGTACTCGTTCTTATTGTCAATGGGATCCAAGATACAGATCCTTGAACACGATGCCAAGCGGCAGATGGAGGCTCAAGCTCGGCAAGCATTTTTCAATAGTCTATCTACCAGAAGAGCAGTGAATCAATATCTTGTCTTGAAGGTCCGGAGAGAGTGCTTGGTTGAAGATAGTTTGAGAGGAATCAGTGAGGGCGCAGGTGGGATAGACGATATCAAGAAAGGATTAAGGATTGAGTTTGTTGGAGAGGATGGTATAGATGCGGGTGGATTAAAGAAAGAGTGGTTTTTGATGGTTGCTCGAGATGTCTTCGACCCTAACTATGGTAAGTCAATGTTTTTTAAAATATTGTCCCAACGTGAGAAACTCAATGTGAATAGGCATGTTTATCTACGACGAGGATTCTAAGTATTGCTATTTCAACCCTAATTCTTTGGAATCCTCAGAGGAATATTATCTCGTCGGTATGTTATTAGGGCTTGCAATCTATAATTCCACGATATTAGACGTAGCTTTGCCGCCCTACGTATTTAAGAAGCTTTTGCACGTGACGAACAAGCATCAGCTGTCAACTTCCTCTGTCCGGCCCCCTTTAGTTCAGACTTTAGAAGACCTTGCAGTTTTTAGGCCGGCTTTAACAAATGGCCTCGTTAAACTGCTAGAGTTCGAAGGTGATGTCGAATCAACGTTCTGCAGAGACTTTGTCGCCGAGTCTGAGCGGTATGGCGAAGTGGTCATCACACCTCTTTGCCCTGGCGGCGAAAATAGACCTGTTACTAATGCAAACCGGAAAGAATTTGTCGACCTCTACCTGAAATGGATCCTGGATACCTCTGTAGCGAGGCAATTTGAACCTTTCAAGCGCGGATTCTACACTGTCTGCGGAAGTAACGCGCTCTCCCTTTTCCGCCCGGAAGAGATTGAGCTCCTCATTCGAGGCTCCGAGGAGGCGCTTGATGTCTCTACAATGAAAGCCGTTGCAGTATATGACGGCTGGGGGGATACGACACCAGCAGATCATGATCCGGTGGTCAAGTGGTTCTGGAGCTTCTTTGAGAAAATTTCGCCAAAGGAACAGAGGATGCTACTGCATTTCATCACCGGCAGTGACAGAATACCAGCAATGGGTGCAACCAGTCTGATTATCAAAGTGGGCTGCCTGGGGCAAGACTGCAATCGATTTCCCGTGGCCAGGACTTGTTTCAACCAGATTTGCCTCTGGAGATATAAACGGAGGGAGAAGCTTGAGAGCATGCTCTGGCGTGCTGTTACAGAAAGTGAAGGCTTTGGACTGAAGTGATTGTTTTCTTTCAATTGCGAAACGATGGGTATTGGTGTTTCCTTTTTTCTTTTTAATTATTCTCTTGCGCTGTGTTGAGTTCAAGGTGGATTGATGGTAGATGAGAAGTGTGCTGAGATATGTGTTGTGTGCGTGTGGGCTCGAACTTTTTATGGACTGGCTGGACTGAAGGGGTCAAATAACTAATGCAACAACCGGGTTCGGATTTCGGATGTGGGTATGAAGACGATTGGGGATCATCTTCATCATACCACTAACCAAATTATGCAAAGCGGAAGCAGGATACATGTGCGCAATCAGTTTATGCACCCTTGGATTACAGGTGGTATTGATCAGTGGGCTAGTCGGCTAGCAGAACTGACATGCATGCAAGATACAGGGGCACTTGGTAGGGGTGGTGGAATGTCAACTCTGGCTGGCGTAGGAATAGTTAGAGGTAATTCTTGTCAGAATCTCAATAATGACGACGGAGTTACCCTTAATAATACTAGCAGTAGCAGCGGAGGGTCTCGCTCGGTCTTGGGTTTCTTTTATCTCTTGTTTCCTTTTACTCTTTCTTAATTTATGTATATTCCTGAATATTGGAAATGGAAGCTACTGGTAGTTATCATTGTGGTTGGCGGATTTCATCTTGCTTACTCTTAGCGGGGAGATACACCGCTTGGCATTTATGGGGAGTAGGGTTAGGGAGGAAAGAGGTTTATTTAGCTTCCAATAGCTCATATTTCTTTTTCTTTTTCTCCGCCGCTATGTGAAAGGCTGGAAGGTCCACTGGCGAGTAATTTTCTGATATCCGATCCACGGAGAGGGGTTGTTCCCGGCACTTGGTTCAATCTAAGTCTTGGATGCAGGGTCCAGATCCCAGGTTATAGACTGGTATATGTCATGGAACTGACTTTTCTCTTCATGTAGGTACTACATGTAGGTACGTGTACATTGATGATTTCTATATATACGGGAAGACGGCGAAATTTGTTGTGATTTCTCCCCAATTATATTAAATACAATGTTGGGGTCATATATAGATTCCAGGGATCTTCATATATCAGCAATCTATATATAAAATGACTGTTTTTATCATAAGGGTACTCCCATTAAGACAGTTCTAACAAGATCGTTCAATTAATACATGTAGCTATCAAGTACCTACATGTAGCTATCAGTAACATGGTCACGTGAGGTGTGGTAGGCACCCCTTCTACAACTCTTAGTAACATCCACTAGCTATGAGCATCATCAACCACCAGGACACAAGCGGCGCACCGGGTTACAGTCCTTTTGCACCGGAGGGAATTCCGATTTCTGGTTCTACGTAGGATGTTTTTATTCGCTGCCGCCGTATACCCATTCCCCAGATAATCCGACGTATCTGCTCTAGTCTTGGGTACTTGAAAAAAAGGAAGGCTAAGCCCTACACGCATTTGCTGAGTGGGCATCATCTACCCCACCTCACTCATCACTTTAACGAGGCGCAGAAGCTGCTGCCAACAGCACGTATTGGTATGCAATGCAGGCCACCTGCTTTAGAGCATGCAGAGCACTTTAACCCCGCGAAATGAGGCAAGGCTGACGGCCGGATCATCTTTTTGATAAGGGGGCCTGGTACATGGTGTTTCAACAGAGCTCTGGGGGTTCAGAAAATAGCTATTTGTTCAACTGTTTAGGAGCAACAAATGTTATTCGAGTACGCGTACAGTTCGTCCGGACTTTTAAGAGCTGCCGACCGATAATGCCCTGACCACTACCTATTCACGGCATTGATGGGTTATGATTGATCAACAGTCAAGTTGCTCCTTGGTTAAAAGGCCAAGAGTACTAGTAGGTGCAACCTGGAATATCTCGTGCATGCGCGGGTGAAATATTTAAGTAAATCAACCCACATATCTTATGAGATGCCAAGAATGCCAATATACATATGTAGGCCAAACAGATATCATATAATATCTCAGTTTTCGCAAAGAAACATCCTCGTTCCCATTTTTTGCTCTGCATACATTACATTAAATAACTGAGCCTAACATTTTGCAACTCAAAGGGCGGTAACGACTGAGTCTATATACATTATCGGATGATTGAGGGATATTCCTAGACTCAAACCCATGAAAGTTGGTCGTTAGAAGCCATAGGTAGATGACCACCTAACTAGTTTTCCCGCCGGCAGTCAAATGTGCCGACAGCTGCGGGAATTGAGATGGTAAACACAACCAGCTGGGTAAGATGGATTTTCCGAGTCCCAGGCCGGTTTCTTGGTTTTTCGTGTATTATTTAATTAATCAAAAATATGATGTATATACCTTACCTACATACGTAGGAATTTCCTTGTAGAATTGAATTGACTAGGGGTTTTTCGGGAGAAGCGCAGTATTTCACCGTATCAGGTAAAAACGGGATATTCACGGAAGTCGCCCGGATGAACAGGGGTGGGGTGGGTGCAGCGCGGCGAAGAAGTAAGGGTCGTACGAAAGAGGGGTTAGTCGATCACTTGGTGGGGTTTAGTGGGGTTTGGTGGGGTCAACTCGAACGGCTGGCTTGATTCCAATCCCCCGCGGGCCAGGAGGGTAAGGAGAGATACGGGCACGACGAAAGCTATCGATGCTAGGGACAACGCAACAGCGTCAATTAGCGTCCGAATTGAATGCATTAAGTTGGGGCAGAATGACCGGGGGTGGGCAACTAAAAGATGATGAATCCAAAAGATGATGAATGGGGGAGCCCTGAGGAAGTAGAGCAACCACACCAGATCCAATTGATGATGATGAAGCTGTGTCCTTGTTTGGTTCTTTGATCGTTAGTAAGGGATGTAAGAGTTGGAGGGTGCAAAGGGTCTTGACTGATGCCTCCCAATCTATAAAGTCCCACCCTCCCCGCGGCCATTGAGCTTCTCTTTCAAAATCATCATTCCCCACTCTCAGTCTCCTCAATCGAAACCCTCTATCCATCCTCTTTTCTTTAGAAAAACCAACACCAACCTTTATTCAAGATGTCCGGACTTCCTCAGACCATGAAGGCTCTCCGGTAAGTTTTCATTTTTGATAGCTGGTGCTTCTATTGCATGGGGCATTATAGCTAATGTATTGATCTATTAGCTACGACAAGCCGTTGTCGTATGCCGTTGTCGAAGTTCCTCTCCCGACCGTCCGTGATAACGATTGTTTGCGGAACTGTGAGTAGTGTGATAAAGGTTCGGGGTGGGGAAACAAAAAAAACTGATTTATTGTAGGACTTGCACATCCATGAAGGAGAATTCATCGCAAAGGTAATTATCCCATATTCTTTCAATTATATGGGGGAATCCCATCTATATACTTTGGCAGAATTGGTGGACACCTTTCTGGATAGCCAACCCCCTGCAGACACCTCTGTGGTTATTTGATCAGTCGCTGACGTGCTTCCCCGCAGTTCCCTCTCATTCCTGGTAAGCCTCAAATCGATAAGAACCTTTGTTACTTAAACAAATCGATTTGATCTCTGATTTCTAACGTTACATGTCAAGGTCACGAGACTGTTGGTGTCGTTGCTGCTATTGGAAAGGATGTCAAGGGATTCGAGGTTGGCGAGCGTGTCTGCGCAGATAATTCCGAGCTTTGCAACGAGTGCTTCTACTGCCGTCGTGGACAGCTCTTGCTCTGCGAGAAATTTGAGGCTCACGGCGTGACCAGTAAGTAACACATCAAATCAATTCATCTTCGTTCTCGTTACTAACCCGAACACTAGTGGACGGTGGTTTCGCCGAGTACTGCGCATACCCTGCCGGAAAGGTTTTCAAGATCCAGAACCTTTCTGACGTTGATGCCACTCTCCTCGAGCCAGCCTCATGTGCTGCCCACGGTCTTGAGAAAATTGCTCCCAAGTTCGGTTCCTCAGTCCTTATGTTCGGTGCTGGTCCCACAGGTCTCTGTCTTGCACAGCTCCTCCGCCACAACGGTGCTTCTAACGTTGTCATTGCTGCCCCCGAGGGTCTGAAGATGGACTTGGCCAAGAAGTTGGACGCTGCCGATGTCTACGTCGAGCTTTCGCGATCAAACCCAGAGGCTCAATTTGAGCAGATCAAGAAGGACAACCCGTACGGATTCGACATTGTCGTTGAGGCTACTGGTTCCCCCAAGATTCTTGAGGATGCCATCCACTATGTCCGCCGTGGTGGAAAGCTTGTTGTCTACGGTGTCTACAGTGACGCTGCTCGCGTTTCATGGCCACCAAGTAAGATCTTCGGTGATGAAATCACCATCATCGGATCCTTCTCTGAGACCTACATGTTCCCCGCTACCATTGGATACCTCGACAGCGGCAAGGTCAGGGTTGAGGGTATCGTAAACAAGACCTTCAAGCTCGAGCAGTGGGGTGAGTGTTTGGAGGCGATGAAAAATAAGTCTGCTATCAAGGCGGCCATTGTTTTTGACTAAGGGAAAGGAGCAAAACGGGAGTTTTATTAGGTTTCTGGTATAAATATTTGTGTTCGATATCTTTTTACATTTTGGGAAACTTTTTTTTTTTGGTAGCTTGCATACCCAAGGTCTGTTTGGAGAATGCAAAAATAAATAAATAAATATTACTTGATGGTTCATTAACCAAATCAATCATCAAATGTTCCTTTGTACAGTGCGGGAGTTTATTCTAATTCCCCTTCTACTCTAGGTGGGGTGATTAGATAGTCGAATTAAGGTGGCAGACACCATATCTATACACAGCCCATTCCCTCAGTCGATAGGAAAATTAAGACTCTAGCCCTAGTACATAGTAGGCATATGTACTCAATAAGAACACCCCTTTGCTTTAGCCGCGCGGTATCACTATTCTGAGCCAGTAAAAACGGCCATATTCTTTCGGATTCTAACGGAAGAGAAGACCCTTATCACTCAAAAGACCCAGCGAAACCGGTGATTTTTCAACCTTTGGACCCTGAAAATCTCAATCACCTGTTAAGGAAGTTCATCGTCGGACCCTATTCCAAGCTGAATCACATGTCAGGGAGATTTCATCTAGAGTACTTTGTAGATACTTGACAGTGACCATCGGTTCAATCCTGATCATCTCTGAGATGCCGTTTCCCGACGTTCTTTAAAGTGCGATGAAGTCATCTTCGTAGGACTCCTTGAACTCGAACATACGTCATATGAAAAGGGTTGATTTCATTTTGGCGTTTCCGTCGATACTTGGTTTTTAGCTCCTCTCCGTTAGATAACCCCAGTACTCTACGTCAACTTGCCAGGGGGTTGGTTGAGTTGGTTGATACTTGAGCGGGGAGCACCATGACGTTGTGGCTTGGCAAAGCGAACTGGATATATGTACAGTCGTATATAATCCTCAAACTTCTCACCTTTCCTCTCAGTAGTCTATGGACTCTAACCACGCAAAGTCTCAGTGAATGGCAGAAGGTGGAAATGAAGAGAGAATGTCACAGCTACATGTAGCTATGGGATAATTTGCTGATCATATTTTAAGGCATTTTAAATCGTTCTGCTATAACTCTTTCGTTAATGATTCGACTGGCGCCGCGATTCAGAGACGGATATCCATTATACTGTTTGATACTTATACTTTAATTCCATCAGTAAGCTGCGCCCCCCTCTCTCTCTCTCTTTGCTTATTGTATTGACAATACCAAGCCATCGGCGATCCAATTTGAGCGAGCGAGCTCAATCACTCACTGATCTACTCACATTTACGATATTGCCATCAGCGCCTTTTCTCGATCGCCCGCGAAGAAAGAATACGAGAAGCCAGCTTGAGCATGACCGAACTGCAGATTCTTTCTTTACGTCCTCTGACCCTTTTGTCCGTGTCTTGCTGACGCAGATCTCTTTCCTGTGGCCGGGAGAGGTTGCATTTGCGCGCTGCATGCGATGGAAGTTGGTCGTCGTATGTTGTAGATTAGGATCGCTTTGGACGAGACGAGCGAGTGCTTTTTGTTGCTTATTTGAGGGGAGTGTTGGGTTTTGTTGTTTGCTGGAGGCGAAGTTCTGGATGAAGAGGGTTGGGGGTGGAACGGGCATTGCACGCACGAAGAAAGATAGTTGGGGGGGAAGGGATATGGTGGGGTTTTTTTCGGGATAATGGTGAGTTATACCCCTCGCTTTGAATCTGTTTCTCTTATACTATAGGAGGTTTGGGAGACTTTGTGTGTGTTGCCTGTATTATTAAAATTGACATTACAAGACGTTTATCGTTATCAATCATGTTCATCAGTGAAGGAGCGCCTAGAATTTGTTTTTACTTGTTCATATTGATTTTTTTTTGCTGGGCTATAGCTAGTAAGCCGTATCAGAAGATGAAATCGATATGAAATCTTTGAGTGCTCATTGGTCCTAATTAATTTAATAGATCTAATTTGAATACCCAAAACGAAGCGTCTGGGTATCTCTATAGTCATATCGCATACTTTAAATTAGATAAGTATTTGGGCCCTAAAGTGCATCGAGTCGTAGTAGATCTGGGAGGTTTACTATCAGGCATTTTGCATTTCGATTTTACAGTAATGAGTAGAGAATAGATCATATTAGCCACCGACAGTTTTTTAAATTTCAGAGCTCAAATTATATATGAGTTTTTGGCAACTCTACCCCGCTTGCCTTCAGTCTCCAATCACATCCCATCCCATATTCAACTCAAAGCCTGGCTTACAAAACCTCTCTAATACGTTCTAATATAAAACTGTAGCTAAGCACCGCCCAAGCCCAAAACAAAGCTTAGATAGAAGCGGACGTCTAATTAGGCTTTGTTCAAAATTGGATCATAGGTTATCACTCAGATATTATAATCTGACTAGGACGTTTCGAGACACTAGAGTCTAGTTTAGAATCCTGGCCCCCCACCATAATAGTGTCAACCATACTTGGTTTTATAACTTGTATGAGTGGCCCATTTAATCATCTATAGTACCAGCGGCTTCAAGCTCTGAATTGTTATGTTCGGTTCGCACGCCCTTAGCCGCGACTGCATTCCATAGAAAGGACAAACTAGATATAAGGCTATCCACTAATACATACGAGGTCTAAAAACTGCCATGGGTAATTTCTTAAGGAAGAAGCAATGGGAATGGAGAAGCGATATATGCCGGATCAACAACAGCACATTGCTGGTTGGCTGACCTTAAAGATCTGTGGCCAAATTAAAGGCCTCTCTACTAAACATTGTAGTCACACGGAGTTGGTAGTATGTAATAGTTTGCAATCTGATCCATCTAATACAGATTATTTATTCAGATATTCATCGCTTGGAAGCTAGTTCTCCCTGGCTCGGCGGCCGTAAATAATAAGCGCGGGGAGTTAATCCGAAACCGAGTGATATCACATGACCCATCACGCCAACAAAAGACCGGCACCACTGTACCGAGCCACTCGGTACGGCCCACCTTTACTCCGTCTTTAAAGCCCCACGTGTGAATTGGCGGTTAGCAATAGATACATGTGGACATGTGGTTTCTTCACCTTGCATGTCACCGGAAATACCGACCAAGCAATCTAGTAACTATTGCACATTCCTAGCGTTCCCAAGAACCCGCAGACTTTATCGTCCCGTGACCATCGCCATCACCATTCGCCTCATCGCCACAACTATCTAGACGCTTAGACGACTTATGTGAGTGGCCGTCATGAAACTGGGGGGTCTTGGGCCCCCGAAAACAAGGTTTGAACTGTTATAATATTGACCAATCTAGGGTGACTTTACGCAAGCCCAAGCTAAGGCACAGACCCAATATCTTCTATGCCGCAACATATACATATGTATATAAAGTATACTATGAGGGGTTCAGTCTAGTGTTTCGGCTGGTACTTTTTGGTAGGTAGTATTTAGATAAATGTTATCAGCGTCATGTTAAATCACTCGCATACTAAGATCTCTTTAGTCACTTAGCTATGAAATTCCCCTGATATCATTTGGATATAACTTCATATAACTGAAGAGATATTGAAAAGTAAAAAATTTACATTTGAAGAAAAATCATAAAGAAGTTCGCTCAAAATCCCCTAGTCATGGTATCATCAGAAACATAAACCGAAATATCAACCGAAATAGATCTATTCTAAACTTTTTCGGTGGCCTCCTTGTAATCCATTCCGTGGCTATCCTCGTGGTGGGGAGTGTCGGACAAATCCAATAAGATAGGTGCCGGGACATCCTGGCGGAATATATAGCGCTTGATAAAGTAGGGGATTTGTGCCAGACCCCATTTTGCGTGAACGCGTGTGGGAACCTCAAATACGCGATCCAGTTCTTCTAACGTTCGACCCTTAGTTTCAGGTAGGAAGAAGAGGACTAAAAGAAAACCGATCATGTTCCAGCCAGCATAATATCCAAATGCGCCCTGTGGCTTGAAGGCTCGAACGAGGGGTAACCATGTCATGGAGAGTACCCAATTGAATCCCCAAGTTGTTGCAGTTGCAAGCGACATTCCGAGATCTCTGATGTATAGCGGGTAGGCCTCGGCAGAGTAAGTGAATGGGACTGGACCTTCTCCAGGAGAGTACACTATTCCAAAGAGATAGATTCCGAGAGCAACACAACCAACTCTGGCCGTCCCATCCTCGATCCAGAATGAAAAACCCGTGAAGAGAAGGAATATAGCCATGAATGGGAATGTTGTAAGCAGGAGGTTCCGACGACCGAAGGTGTCAATGGTATAGACTGCTGGAATGGCAAACAAAAAGTTGATAATCCCGAAACCCATGGATGCAAGGAGGGCAGAGACATGTGAGAAGCCAGAATTAACGAAAATGACCGAGGAGTAGTAGGCGATGACGTTAACTCCGCAAAACTGCTGCATGAACATGACGATTTCGGAGCCGATCATTGCCCTCCTGTTGCGGCCGATAGTAAACATTTCAACAATCTTATTCTTCTTGGTATGTTCTAATTCCTTCTCTATTTCCAGAAGAGTATGCATGTAGAATAAATCACGGGCAGCCTGAACCTTGGTCCATCGTAGGCGGGCGAGAGAGTTGAAGGCTCTTTGGTGATTACCTTTCATCATTTCATAACGTGGTGACTCGGGCTGTTGAGTATTAGAAGCTGCAATGTGGGTTTTTATTGCCGAGGGTTGGGACTCACACAGAAGTAAACCTGGGCGCAAACAAGCAACGGAGGGACACATGCTGAAGCCAGCATAAGACGCCAGTTCAAGCCAGTGATCTGTGATTATCGGATGATTAGTCGATAATACATTTATGCCTCCGAAGGAACGACTTACATGAGGTGGGTCAGAAACTTTGTAAAAAGCAACATCTGCGATATAACCAACCATGATACCAAAGGCAGTCCACCTATAAGAAGCGATTCCGTTAATGCATATCCTAAAGGAAATTTACGGAAGGAATGTCTTACATTTGCCACATCATGACCAAAGCACCACGAATACCGGGGGGGGAGCATTCGGCAGCATAAACCGGAACAGTGGAACTCTTCGGACCAATACCGAATCCCAGGAAGAAGCGAGCCACAAAAAGATGCTGCCATGAGTTTGTAAAGCCTTGCCAGAGACAAGTCAAAAAGGATACAAGACAGGTGATGAAAATTGTGTGCCGCCGACCAAAGGTCTTGTTAAGCGGGTGCGTCAACCAACAGCCAATGGTAAAGCAGCATAAGTAGGGTGCCGAATTGACAAGGCCGGCAATCCATTCACGGTCCTCAATTCCAAATTGAGGCAAGAAAAAGAGATTTGCCCCGTTGATAACAGTCTCATCTATATCGAGCAATAGCATATCAGCATTGCTGTCTTGAAATAAAATGAGTTATTCGACACCGGAAACATACCCATTCCCTGTGTAGCAGCAGCAAGAGAGCACATAATAACCATATGGTATAGCTCTTTTGGATGGCTCCACTTGTGCGTGACCTCGCGCCTCAACATATTCCTGTCCTCATCCGTCAAGAGTGGAATAGTCTCGAATGCTCCTGGGTCCTGGGCAAGCATGGCTCCTTTGCTGAACTCCTCCTGATATTCTTCCATACCATGATTGCGAGCATATGTTGCTCCCATCTCGATCAAGCGTTCATGGGAATAACCAGCTAGAGGATGCGCCAATCGTGAGTTGACTCTGTGCAGCACCTGTGTATATTCAGGAGTTTCGTGTTCATTCTCGTGGATTGAGGCAGGCTTCTCGGTGCTCGAGCCTGTTGGCGCTGTGGTAGTAGCCATCCTGAGTCAAATAGATTACTCAGATGGATTTAGTGAATAAGCAAAACCTGGGGTAAAGAAAAGTGGAGTGAAGATCGTAGCGGTGATGGAATATTTCTCAATAAAACGCGGGGGCACCAGGGACTAAATACTCCACAGCCGTGCCTTTCTCTCTATACTAGTAGTGTATACTAGAGCTTTTAATTTTGAACACCCGCATTTATTAGATAACGTTCGTTGGTTCTTGGTTACTGGACAGGACACAGGCCCGGAGGCTGACTACATGATAGGTGCAGTATTACCATAGGTTACCAGCCAAGTGACTCCATTGAGCTGCACTCGAACCTCCTTTTCTGGCTTGAAATCTGATGAGCCATGTACCATTAACAGGCATTCATCTCTCATCACCCTCGATTTCTTGCAATAACGACAATATCCGCGATCCGCTCTCCTCTCCGTTCCCTCACCCCCAACTTCTGCCTGTTTTTCCGGCATCCAGTCATTAAATATGACTTCCTATTGCAGTAAATACTCTTCATACAGAATCTGCAAGCGTTTCCAGTACGTCAGTCAGATACAAGTTTAGGGAGATACCAAAGTATAACGGTGGTTGTTTAGTTTGGCCTTGCGCGCTCCAGTACCAGGGCCAAGCCTCGTGTAATTCCAGCTATTTCTCGATATGGATGTGGATGCAAGCCTCGAGCTCGGGAGTGACGATCTACACTGCAAGCGCCTCCCGGAGGCCAAGCGGCGCCATTTCTTGTTTTTTTCTTTTTCCTTGGTATTCCCTTGCAGCCAGCAACCCTACCCAAAGCCTCGTCTCCAAGGGTATCGTAAAAACTCGAAAAATTGGCTACTCCGGCCAGGGATTACCGATTGGTTGAAGTGCATAGATCATGTCTGCTAACAGTAATTTTGATCTCATATGCACAGCAAATTTTTTGAGTTTTTACGGTACTAGAGGGTTTTAGCTACAAAATTTGAACAGGAGCTCTAGCATTTGGACAGAAACTCTAATATATCCACCTTGAGTAATTAATATATCTTTATCTCCTCTCTGACCCGGCGGTTCTATTGATCCTGTCAGCTAACATGTTAGAAGGTGGGCCCAGGTAGCTCGTCACATTCCTGCCAGACAGCTTGCATCTTCAGGATTATTACGGTACATATTGGTCGACAGGAGTACAAACAAGACTTTCGGAGGACCTCGCATGCAGACTTGGTGCTGAGCCGTGGCAAATGCTTGTTAATGATGAATGACCATCAACCTTGACGGTCTGTTACTAACCTGGAGACACACACAACAGCTTGACAAGGTAGTTGTTCCCTTCAAGTCTGCCCTGCACTTATCGGCATTTAACAAATGACGTATATGATTCGGTGATACGTATGATTGTGAGCAATATCCCTTCGTATCAAGTGAGACTGCTCAAGGCAGAGAGGTAACTGAGCTCTGCGCGAAATAAAAGCTACCTTATCATATCATCGAACTTTTTTCAAATTTTACAGCGAAGTCGACCAAATCATTTCAAAAATACAGCCGAGGATCCCCCGACCGTTTCAAATTTTCGGCAGCGTCTGATTTAGGACTAACTGGACGGAGACATCGCCGTGCTGCTGGGGCCAACAACTGGCGTTGAAATAACGACTTGTGGAGAAACCCCGACCCTGCCTCCCCGGAGTTTCTCCACATATTTGGGATGTTTACTAGGCTAGCCCACTAGTAATATTGATTACTTGGGCTAGTAAGCTGTGGAGTCCTTACATAGGGGTGAGTACCTTACACCCGCCGATCAAATTCAATCTGCGGGGTATCATGGTTTTTCCCCCTCAATCCAGCACTACCCACAGGTTACGCGCCTACTTTACAAGGTGATACTCCCGCCTCGATCGAACGGTTTCCTTTTTACCGGTGGGGATAGTAAAAATAAATTATATTATGATAGACACAAGGCAAGGGACAGCCAGCCAGATCTACATGACATCC
Source organism: Morchella rufobrunnea (assembly GCA_024713595.1). Classification (NCBI taxonomy): domain Eukaryota; kingdom Fungi; phylum Ascomycota; class Pezizomycetes; order Pezizales; family Morchellaceae; genus Morchella; species Morchella rufobrunnea. The sequence continues at coordinate 173,047 of JAMGYT010000002.1, read as the reverse complement.
AAAAAGCAAGAGAACCTTCATAATCACCTTATATTCCTAGGTGGGAGCGCGTACATGTGCATGCGTACATAAGTACTCGGAGCAAATAAAGGTGTCCAAATCGATATAACGCAATATCACGAGACCTACCCACATTTAAAACTAACCACATATAGCAGGTATCGATGCCGGAGATATACTCGCAACTTCAGAGCGTTTCTGAACACGACCGCTATTGCATTCCATATAAAAAGGTAGCCTTGGCGGTTTTTTCTGTATATGCAATATCAGTCGTGTTCACAAACGCTGTGAAGTTGCGAGTAGTTACGAGACTAATCAGTGGACTACCGCTTCACCAGTTTTGATCATCGGCGAAAATATGGGATGGTGAAGCTTTTATTTAAGAGAGCCACCGACGTAACTAGCTAGCTAGAGTTGCTGTCGAAGTGAATGCGAAGGCGCGATACCTAAAGAAGAAATAAGACTTCGTATATGATGGGAATATAATCAGGCTGTTCACCACTCGAATTCATCCGCTTTTATCGCCGCCGCCTAGACCTCGCCGACGACACCAACAACGCCGCCGTCGTGAGATAGGTAGGCGAGTCTCGGGATTCTTGAGGACGAGCTGAAGATAATTAACTGCTATAGACAATTGAACGAGAGCGGTTACCTCAAGATGTTAGAGGTTAAACCCTCACGAGTTAAGTAAGAAGTTATTGGGCCAGCTACTGATACACTATACTACAGATTAAATTTTGCAGTGGGATAGATACTCACAAAGGAAGATTACACAATCACCAGAATAAACATTAGGAACCGACGGGCCCTAAGATAAGAAAGCCTTGCTTTGGCGTGCATACTTACATATGCAAAGTACCTACATCTTATCACGCGATTAGGTTTATCCGTTCTCAAGCATTTGCAGCCTTTTTCCTGGTAGGAAATAAAGTACATGTATGTATATGCATTCTTGTTCTGAAACACTCTATCCCATAGTCCGTTGCTTAAGTGCTGCCTATCACCCCAGTCGCTTAGATGGAGGCAGCTTTACCAGACTATGGGATACCTCAGGCCATTGCAAAATTTTCTTGTAAAATGGATATCAACACTCATTGAGTGGATTGCTCATTCTTTGATTAAACAAGTAAGACCCTGGCGTGGTGTACATATTTACATACACGAAGCTTTTAAATCTCTCAGAACGTGTAAAAGCTACCCAACCCCTACATATCTTAAATAGGGATTCTGTTCTTCACCGAATAGGACTCCAATTACATCTTCCGTTTATCACTCAGCACCAAAATCTCGATGGTTTTTGCGTATTGCTCATGCTCATTGTGTAATCATATCTTTAAATATATATAACAAAGAATTATGAGGAGGCGCTGTAGAACATAGAGCATTAGGCTTTTTAAGAATATTCCGCTCTGTGTCGGCCTCTTGATATAGGGCCGCGGCCTTAATAAATGATGGATACGATGCGTTCTGTCTCCGGATATCAGATCTATATACATATAGATGTGATAAAAAGCGTCCATCTGCAGTTTCCATAGGATATTGTAATCAGATCTGGCAGTATTTCAATCTTCGTATCTGAGAACTGGTTGGGGTGACTCTCACGTGGCATAGGGCATAGCTAGTTCGTAGCCTTATCATTTTTCTAACCCATCCAGCTAACTACATGTAGCCTATCTAATAATTCAATTCGTAATACATGCGCATACATATACACCATATACATCTTACAATTATTAGCCCCTCGAATACAGGTTACATAATTACGGATTGGCTTGGATAATTACAGTCACCGTTATACAGTACCAAAAAGGGGTATGGATTCGCTACCATATCCACTGGAATACGGTATCAAGACGGGATTTAAGGTTTATTTCGGTATTCTAGATCAATTACCATAGTACAATAGGAGTGATTGCAGCCCGTTTTTTCGTACTGTAGTTGTGATGCTGAGCTTCCATAGCACGTGATTATCTTTTGTTAAACAACTTAGATGAAGTGACTTTGACCCCCTATGGCCAATCGCTAAGCTTCGCGGCGGGTTGGTTGGTCCGAGCTTCATGAGTCAGGCATCCAACCAAGGTGACACAGTCTTCACACGAAATGAGAATTTTCTCTCCCGATCTCCGGTGGGGTGCCTGAAGAATGATCGTGGATGCCTGAAGAAAAAATGCTGTTCACAAAGAGTTGTATTCTCTGAATGGTAATTCAACTTGTAGACTTCCGCGTCGGTTTAGGAATGTGTTACCCCGCACGTGTCATTCTAGCTAGGGATAAAAGAACAACTTCTCCGTACTTTCATTGATATCCTCAACGCGTGTACGTGTGCTCCCCCATCGTCGAGTACTAGAATCCAAATCGTCCCCGTCCAGCTCAACACCAAACACCAAGTCTTACATGGCAAACAAGAATGGCGACCCCGGCGCTTTCAGAGATTGGAGTGTCAATGGGGTCGAGCCAGGAGCCGATTTGGTGAGTAGCCTGGAGCAGACAAGGGGCTACCAGATGGAAATGTTTCAAGAAAGCTTGAAAAGGAATATCATTGTCGCGGTATGACGGAGAGAGAAAAGCCGAATTCTATCCAGGTTCTAACATGGTGTAGATGGATACCGGATCTGGAAAGACGCATATGTAACGAGCAGAATTGCTTCCTTCCAACATTCCCGAAATGCCATTTGAATTTTTGGCTTCTGTATGCATATTAGCTTGGAAGAATTAATTTTGACTGAATGGTTTTCTTATAGCGCTGTACTTCGGATTAAGGCTGAGTTGGAGAAAGGAAACGGCAAGGTATGTACGATAAAATTGTAATGGCCATTATCAAACTTGGAGTTGTCTGTTAATGAGTTTAGCTGTGCTGGTTCCTGGTACCAAACGTCGCTCTTGGAATACAGCAACATGATGTTCTGAAAAGTTCATTACCACCCGTGAAAATAGAATTTCTGAGTGGAAACGACAAAGTTGAAAAATGGAGTGATAAGGAAATCTGGGATGGTGTCTTAGGAGTAAACGACGATGGGCAAAGTGCAGTAATAATTAGTACTCACCAGGTATGTAGCCATCAAGATATCCTTAGCAAAAAAAAAAAAAAATTACCTACACAGTATCGCCTTTACTAGATAAGGGATAATACGAGTCCAGGTACTGATAGTTAACGGGTAGGTACTGCTGGATGCCTTGAGCCACGGTTTCGTGAACCTTGAGAATATCGGGTTGATAATTTTTGACGAAGGTTTGTGGCTCAGCACTTGATTGGCTTTACATGGAATTTACCGCTAGAGAATTTTTTAACACGGGAGTATGATTTTTACCTCACCTGGACTTTGCTGACCGATATCCCTTTTCATATATAGCACACCATTGCGTTGGTTCTCACCCAGCAAACCGAATCATGCAAGATTTCTACCATCCTCAACTTGGTGGACCATCAAATTTGCCTGCAATTCTTGGCCTTACGGCAAGTCCCGTGGTAAAATCAAAGCCTGACCAGCTTCGGTATATATTCGTTGATTTGCCTTATTGTTTACTATAATACTAATTATCTCTTCAGACAAATAGAAACGAATCTTAACGCGATTGCTCGGACGCCTGTAATGAATCGGGGCGAACTTCTCAAACATGTTTACCCACCACGGCTCAGAAGAATTATATATAGAGCTCCGAATTTGGGATTATCCACACCGCCTATTGGAGTGACAGAGAACACTTCCCCCGCTAGTATAACAGAAAAGGTCTTAGATGTCGATTCGGACTATTCAAATGAGAGCGCAAATAATACTTTTAATATGAAGCAGTTAGAGAAGGCAATAATTGGCACAGAGAAAGATTCTGATAATGAAAGCTGTAGTGGAGAGAGTGTTTACTACTCCGATGGCGATATCCACGAGAGCGCTCCATCAGACAGGGTCGAGGCCGAAGTACTTGAGGGCGATTATGAAAGCATAGACCCAAGGACAGGCGAGCCTTTTGTGAAGGATGAGGAAAAATATGAGATTATTGATCCAAGGACAGGGGAAGTCCATATCCCTGGAAGATCTCAAACACCGGATTACGAGGTGATTGACCCAAGGACAGGTGAGACTATTACCCTTTCTCGGCGCGGGTCGCCTTCACCCTCAAGGTCACCAACGCCGCCCATTACATCAAGGAGCTCGTCCCGGCCGGCTGTATCATCCTCGAATCTCTTGCCGGTAATGGTATCTCAGGAAAACTGTTCAGCATTCGATTCACTCAAAGATGCGTACATGAAAATGGATATTGGGGAAGATCCATTTATTGTTTCTTTGCGCCAATCTCCTGTTCCTAATCAGCGCAGAATCCAGAACTTGATAACGGGTAGGACCACATACTGCCAAAATCAAATGAGAGGTCTCATTAATAAAGCATCTCATATCCGGAAGGAATACGGAATATGGGCCACGGAATGGTACATCAAGGAGGCATTGTCAAAAACTCTACAAGTTACCGACGAACTAGAAGGAGAAGGGGCGCTGATAGATTGGAATGGGGATGAGAAGACGTATCTAAAATCAATATTAAGAAATGTTACGGTACCCAGAGATATAGGGTCTGTCGAGGGAAGGCTCACAGATAAGATGGAAAAATTGATCGAGGTCCTATTGGATGAGTACCACGGCGAGGAAGACGGGGAAGCGTTTGCCGGACTCATATTTGTTGAGCAACGAGTCGAAGTAACGCTTATGCAGCATATCCTCAGGACGCACAAGAGTACGAAAGATCTTTTCCGATGCGGTACGATAGTTGGCGGCGCGCAGAACTCTGCAAGAACAGGAAAGGGGATCTATGAACTAATCTCCACAAAGGATCAAGCTAGAGTGATTGAGCTGTTCAGGACAGGAAAAGTGAATCTACTAATATCTACCAGTGTAGTGGAGGAAGGACTTGATATTCCAGCTTGCCATCTTGTTGTGTGCTTCTCGCTACCACCGAACTTGAAGAGTTTTATACAGCGCAGAGGCCGTGCTCGTAGGGCCAAGAGTACCTATGTTTTGATGTTCGAGGAAGGGGATAAGGATGGGAGTGTGGAATTTTTTGAGAAGCGGGAAAGAGATATGATTGAAGAGTATTTGGATGAGACCAGAGAATTGACCGAGACAGTGGCGCGGGAGGAAGATTTTGAGGATGAGGACAATAAGGGCATCTGGGGCGTGAGAGAAAAGCGAAAATTTCTTATTCCGAGTACCGGGTATTTCCTCCCCCTTCTATATTTTTTTTCCCCTAGGGAATATGCGGGCTCGTCGACCATCATCTTCCCCTACCCCCTGGCTTTCAAGCTTGGTACTATTAGCTACACATGAGACTACTTATTATTAATTTCCCTATACCCATGATTTTATATAATGAAGTAAAGTCATGTGCTAATTAATAGTAATCATTAGGGCCTCTTTAAACTTGGAATCATCAATTCAACACCTATACCATTTCTGCGCCTGCTTGCCCCAGGGCCAATATATGAATATCAACCCAACTTTTACGTGCGAGGTCGATCCGGATCCCCGCAATGAGGGTGGAACTAAAACCTCAGCTACGTTCTTTAGTGCCGAGGTCTTACTCCCCAATTGTATTCCTCCTAAGGGACGTCACGCAAAAAGCAAGTATTCCTGGCCCACCGAAAAGCTAGCAAAGCGGGATGCTGCACTCGAGGCATATATTGCTCTATATCGACTCAAGCTTGTTGATGATCATTTGATGCCACTATTGCGGACGGATGCAGATATTGATGCCATGAAGGATGTTGAGAAAAGGCCTTCCAAGGTTCCGGTCGAGACTACCATGAACCCTTGGGCTGATATGAAGTGGGATGACAATACCGTCGTTTACTCGACGAAGATTTGCCTGCGCATGCCAAAATCAGATAGAGACGTAGAGATTAATATGCTGACATCCGTCGAATGCCCTCCCATAGAGGACATTCGAGTATTTTGGACAAACGATGATGTTGGGAAGATTACCGTCGGGGATACAAGATGTCTGGGCGTGAACCCGGAGATCGTGGAGTGGGGGAGACAGCAGACCTTTGAGCTACTCTATAATATCTTCGGGAGCAGGATGAAGATGGGGGTTATGGAATTCCCGTATCTTTTCGTTCCTCTTCAACCTGGTGACTGGGACTGCTCCAATCTTGGGCAGGTTACGAATGTACTAGATTTCTACAATAAGTTCGGGCCATCCCGCGATATCGTGATAAACGACGGTCTACAGAGCAACTCACGCCTTGTCATCAAAAGATGGCGAACAGATATGTTGCCCCTTGATGTACCTGCACTCGTCGAAAAATATGGCAGAAAGAGCATCAAACAGGACCAGCCAATTATTGAAGCTGTTAAAGTCACCCGCCGCCGAGACTTTCTTCATGAGGAGGCGAATCAATCCAGCTTTGAAAATACGATATATGTGCTTCCACAGTACTGCACTCTTGAGAGGGTTCCATGGCGCTTCTTCCAGCTGGGGCTATTTATTCCTGGCATCATCCGCCGGATTGAGATACATCTCATTGCGGCAGATCTACAGCGGACGCTACTGGCACCTGTCGGTATCAATGACCTGTCTCTCATTGTCACTTCAATATGTGCATCTGCTGCCCGAGAAGCAATAGACTATCAAAGATTCGAGTTCCTGGGTGATTCCGTCCTCAAGTTCCTCACTAGTGTCAATCTTGTCGATGAGCACCCGCTATGGCACGAAGGCTACCTCGCCCGAAAAAAGGACCAGCTAGTTTCGAATGCCCGATTAGCCAAGGCGGCACAGGATAAGCGGCTATCAAGGTGGATCATCACTACAATCTTCACTGGGGTGAAGTGGACGCCGCACTGTATTCGGGATCCCGAAGATCTCAAAGACGCTGATGAAGTGGAAACATCTAGCGGCAAGAATGAATTGTCAACCAAAATCCTGGCTGATGTTGTCGAGTCCCTAATAGGTGCATCTTACCTCGAAGGAGGATACGGAAAGGCGCTGAAGTGCATCAATCTCTTCGTGCCCGAGAACAACCTCAAGCCCCTCCCGCTACGCATTAACAATATGGTTTCCCGCGCGGCCAAACTCCAGCCTAGTACCTCGAACCTCCGGGACCTTGAGAAGCTCCTGGGATATACCTTCCGTCATAAATCACTCCTCGTCGAAGCCATCACGCATCCCTCTTACACCTCCGACATGAGCTCCATCTCCTACCAGCGACTCGAGTTCCTCGGCGACGCCCTGCTCGATATGCTTGTGGTCCCATGGCTTTTTTACCACGAAAAGGTGCTTTCCCACATTAACATGCATCTCTTCAAAGCGTCTGTCGTCAACGCCGACTTCCTTGCCTTCCTCTCTCTCGGCTTCTCAATCAACGTTGGAGATGCAACTGTCGTCGAGTCTACCCACCGCGGCCGCCGCCCCCCAACATTCGAGCTCGTATCAAAGGACCGCAAAATCCAGCTGTGGAAGTTCGTGCGCCACCAGCACCCCGAAATGGCAGCCGCACAGACCAGCGTATGGCACCGCTACGACGCAGAGGGCTTCCGAGAAACTGTCCAGGAGGCTCTCGATAAGAGCAACAACTACCCATGGACAGCGCTGTGCGGACTTGAGGCAGATAAGTTCTTCTCTGACATCGTTGAGGCTCTCCTTGGCGCGATTTTTGTGGACTCAGGCGGGGACTTTGAGCCGGTGACGAAGTTTGCGGGCCGCTTAGGGATATTGAGGACGCTGAAAAGGCTGGTTAAGGATGAAGTGGATGTGACACACCCGATCAAGAAGCTGGGTGAGTTGGTGGCGGCGCATGGACAGGGAACTGTCACGTATTTACCGGGTACGCCGAGAGGGAAGTACCATGCGTGCACGGTCCAGGTCAATTCAAAGACCTTGGTAAAGATTGAGGATGGGACTAGTAGGGCGGTGGCTAGGGTGAGGGCGGCTGAGGCGGGGTATTATACATTGATGTGAGTATCTTATTTGCTCCTGAGTTTTGGTGGTGTAGAACTGACGGTATGTAGGGAGAGGAAGGCGAAATCGAAGGTGGTCCCGGCTTTATAATCGTCGTAATCGCAGGGCATTGGCGATGATTTTATGTCTTGATTTTTATTTATTTATTTATTTTGTTTATCTTGGGGGTTATTTCTTTCTGTTTGAGTTCATTTTATATATGTACGTGTTTTTTGGAATAGGGCTTTGGATGACCCTTAGGGATAGATTGATACAGAATTTTAAAATATTGAGGATAGCACGATGAGGAACAAAGAATTTCTAAACTTATACAATGACTTTGAACAGACCAATCTGTTTGCGAATGGGGTTGAGGAGATCTTGTTTGGGAGCAATTGAGGCGGTTCCCAGTACATTTTATAGTAATTATTTAAGCACCGATAATACCTAAATTACATGATAATCCGCTTCTCAGTAAGTAGCCCATGGAGGATGTTTCAGTAAACATCTCGAACTCCCCGCCAGGCCCTCAGTTTAAATTGCACGGTTGTAAATCTACATGAGCCTCTGTAGATCAATAAAGTCACCGCAATATCAAAATATTTGCTCTCAAATGGCCCAGTACTCCTCTATGGTATATTCATGTGGTTAGTGTCAATCAGCCTTCGTGAGCCAGCCCATATTTTTGTTTGTAGTGTGGTCAATCAATCAATGTGTTAATTCTATGTCTTGTCTGGTACTAATCGAGTAATCGTTCAAGTCACATATTTCTTCCTACTGATGCACTATCACCAGCACCGTGGGAGTGTGAGTTCAAAGATCACTACACCTCGTTACGCACAGTTAACAACGTATAGTTCTTCATAAATCATCGTTGGTGCAACAAAATCGACAGCTCTTCATAATTTGAATTATGCTATAAAGTTCACCAAGCTTTGGGGATAGAGACTTACACTATGAGTGACCACATTTTTTAAAAGAGGAGTTGTATGGGTTTGAATTTCCAAATTTGAGATTTTAGTAGGTTTTGCCAAGACCCCATGCAAATGCGAAGTCTTGGCGTAACATCAACCCAACAAAATATTACAGTGATTTTTTCAAAAAAAATATATAGCCTTGTCGGAATGGAATTCTAGTGATGACATCGTATATGACCAATCCTTGTGAGTTGTATCTCAATACCATGGTTTATATGAATATTCGAGAGGGTGTTTTTTGTTGCGGCAATGATTATTTATGTCTAGGGAGTGTAGATATTATTAATAATAGTAGTTAAGTGGGGGGGGGGGGGGTTACTGTAAGAGACACAATGGATCAACGCTAGCTAGCAGCATAAGACACTGTGTCTACACCAAGCTAGTACTGAGTATAAAACACAGCTTCTGAGCCAGGAAATTTATTTAACTGATCCATAGCTGCCTATCTGCCTATGTCTTTTCTATCATCGGCAACAGATCTTGAGGTATTACTTCTAGTACAGTACCAAACAGTTAAAGACGAGCATGAACATCTATACCCAACGCCAAACAAACAATGCAGGAAACTTGCCGTGCCTCTTTACTAGGCTCCACAGATTTCAGGGCCTAGTGATGAGGGGGGAAGTCTCGAGACTAGGGTCATCGTTGGTAGGGCTATTCATACTTGGTACTGTGTGTAATAATTACTACACTTTTCACTATGTCAAGTACATATAAGTCTCGAGATCTGAAGTTACATGGGACTCATGGTAAGTCTTGGTCTTGTCCATCACCATTTCAGGGGCTGATGCAAGAGATCAAATTCTAGATTACCTGGATACATTGTTATGGATGCCATCCGAGGGACTATAAAGGGCTAAATACGCATATCTTGCAACCTCACTGGTTAGGTTAGATAGATAGGACACGATAGTCTAACCCGGTAAAGCGTCCAGCGAGTGATGGGACGTGAGTATCATGATATGTCACTCGGTTCGGTATCCACAAGAAACATGTGCAACGTTACACAAGAGGGAAACCTCCACGGTGCATATGCAGGTAGCTCTCAAGATGTCCCGCCCCGTATCCCCACTTGGTGCCTCATCTCCCACAACCAAAGCGCCATGTCCACCTCGCCGCCCCCCGCGGAGCTGAATGAAGCTGACGGTAAGTGTTAAACTTATCATCCAGTCCACTATACTCCCATACCAGGCTACAGCTAAAGGGTCTAGATAAACCCCACGAAGCTCAAGCGATCCTAGAGTCCAAGCAAGAGCAGACCGAAGAAGCGAACGAGTCCAAACCCACACGGAGTACCTCTGGTACGACAGCTGATGAAGATGAAGTTGCCCCCTCTCCCAATTCTCCCCCACCTAATAGTAAGATTAATACTGATATTTTAATACCCCTTGTAGAAGCCTAAGCGTCGTCCCCGCCTCTCCGATCTCCAGGCCACCATAACGACTCTCACAAACGAGCGCCGCGACATGCTGACGGATATCGACCTCTACAAGCGCGACATCGCGCTACTCCAGTCCGACCTCTCCCGTCTCCAGGCCCAAGCCCTACCATCCTTCGAGCTCCGTGAAGCGAATGCTCGAATCCTCGAAGAGCTCCGGTCCCACAAGGCTGCCGCAAACGCCGTAGTCGCCGCACGGGATACGGAGATAGAACGTCTCACGGAGGTGGTCAGCGGGCTGAAGCTGTGTATCAGCTCCAGCACGCGCGTGGACGAGGCTGTTGGTGATGATGCAGTGAGAGAGGCGTGGGGGCGGATTGGATATGAGGTAGTGAATTGGTGTTTGGCGAACGGGGCGGTTAAGGGAGGGCAGCTTGATGTCGAGGCTCTGGGAGAGGAGACAAAGGGAGTATTGGAGAGGGTGGTGCCTGGTCATGATGAGTTAATAGGAGACGGGAGAAGGGTGCATGTGGCGGCAGCGGTGATGGCAGAGGTGTTGGCGAGGGAGGTGTTTAGTGGGTGGTTTTTAGGCTTGGAGAAGGAGCAAGAGGGAGTTTTGAGGGGATTGGAGGGGCGGTTTAATGATACTGGTAATCAATACTTGGCTCAATACTTCTCCCATATAGGCCTAGCTTGACTGATGTTCACAGCGTCGCCCTCGTCTCTAACCTCCTGGCGCTCCACCACGCAAGCACTCCTCCGCACACACCTCCTCTCCACACCCCTCCTAGCACAGCTCACATCCCGCATCACAACCGCCCTCCTATCCCACATCACACCACTCCTCCTCTCGCCACCCAGTGCGTCTAGAGAAAAGGCACTGGCGGCCATCGTAGACAGTACAATCCGCATCGCAACGCTGATGCGGTGTCAGCGCGCACGATTCCGGGTTAAAGATACGCCGGTGGGGAGTAAGTGGGATGCCGAGAGTATGGAGGACCTGACGGGCGAGGAGGAAGAGGGACATGTTGTTGGGTGTGTAGCGTGGCCGGGGGTGGAGAAGGTTGGGGATGAAATGGGGGAGGGAAGAGAGGTGAGAGTTGTGGTGAAGGCGAGGGTGGTGTGTGTGGAGGGGGTGGAGGCCGAGGATGAAGAGGGGAGGGAGGGCAATAATGTAAAGTAGATAGGGCCTAGAAATAGAGTAGAGTGGGATACCCATAGTATTTTTAACGGTAAGGTATTGTAGTTCTGCTTTTCTTTAGTTTGGAGTGTGAGCGCGTTTGTTTAGTGAAGGTGAATTGAGTGGGGCAGAGCAAATCTATGCCCAAGAGGAAAAAAACGGAGTGATGCCCGTGCTATTCATTCTATTTGGCACTGGCGAAACTACACTACAGCAAAAACGCTTATCAAGTCAATATTTTTCGTTGAGTGAGGGGCAAAAAAGCAAAATCACCCATAAAACCACCGACCAAATCTCCCCAATAACAAGTTTGGGAGTCCATGTTTTTTTTTTTTTCTTTTTTGTTTTTTTTTATGTGCATGCAACCTCACGGCTATGGCACTGGGAGTCCATGTTTTGTTACAGGGAGATATCCCGATATCAGAATGTTTGTTGGATCCCGATAGCTTTTTTGCTGCACCAAAGATCATTGGCCCTGGTCGAGACGAGAAGAGACGATCAGGTAAGCAGGTCCCCAACCTGCCACCATAGATTGAACTAGGGCGCTAACGAGGTATTAGAGAAGAGTACATAAGAAGAAATATCTACTGAAGGAGAATTCACAGGGCTAAGAGATGAATATCAGTTTTGAAGATCTTCACGCTTGCTGTATAAGTATCTACTTTGTAAATTGGGTTTTTCTTACGCATATGGAGACTGATAGGTTTAGGTACAGATACTAATATCTATATCCATAGTTACAAGGTTCTAGGTCCTCAAGCAGCCGCGGTTTCAGTCCTTCATGGAGTAGCAGAGACTTGTGCTCTTTGATTGACTACCAACACTGGACAAGAACTAGCCTCGTACCCATCCCCTGCTTGGTACAGGAGGGCTGGGAACGAGCCTAGATAAGAACATATTTATTTGTTGCTCGGAGATGGTTCCCCTGACAGGGCACCGAGTTATCCAGTTCTAAGGAAACAACAGCAAGCTACCAACAACCAAAAACCAGGTTCAAAGGCATGGAAGGGCTCGATCAGCGAATCTTGGGGTCACAGGGCATGCAAAAGCTATTGGCTATTGATAAGGATATACATAGAGGTGTAGGTATCCGTTAAAATGGTTATAATGCTGGGAAAGTTCCGATCCATGGCTATTGCGTTCGAGCTTCAGGCTCTGAACATAGAGCCAAATTGTGTGAGGTTCTGGTGGTTGGATTATTTTCTCTGCCGCTTGATGACCCAGTCCACTGGACAATCGGATAAGATAGTTTTTGGTTGTCTAAACGGGTCCTAGATTCCCTGTCAGCAAGTTTGACTTGATTTCTCTTGAAACTTCGTTCAGTTTCCTTCGAAAAACACCAAAGCCTGACCAAAAAGGTGTTTTATATTCTGCTGGTTGCAGCGGGCCCTGAAAATAGACTCGAGTATAGATGTCCCTATATGCATTCGTCTCTGTCATCTTATCCATATCGTATAACATTAATAATGTTCCTTCGTCTCCATCTCATGATAACTAGTCAGCGAATCGAACTGTAAAATCCCATCACAGCCACTAACACCATATATATTGCGATCAGCGAGTCTTTAACTAGAACAAGATCGCTCATATCGGCGTCCCCGTACGTTCTACAGCACAACACGTGAGTCGATATTCAAGTGTGTACCACATCAGCACATAACAGGCAAACTTATGCCCAGTGCACTCAGCCGCAAACATGCAGTATTATGCACAACCGAGCCTCCATAAAGGCTCCCTATGACATGTCACCTCCCGGATGGTTAAAACTACACTTCCGGACAGTAATGAGTGCCCACATCTTACAAGTGCTGTCTATCATAGGACTTTGGAGACGAAGAAAAAGTTTATTTATGACGGAAAACGCGTAACGGTGCTACTACCGCTGGCTTCTGATAGCACGCCTTGGAGTAGGTAGTCTTTAGTGACGTGTCAATCATTGGTCTTGGCCTTGAATCGTCTGACAGATAATATTACGAGAAGAAATCATACTGACTGTGCTCGATAGCAGTAGTGTTCTTAACATCACCGCTCTGGCCGTCGATTCCCATGGATTTTTGTTCGATCTCCACAACTTAGAGGCCATACTTACAGGCCCCTAGAGTATAGATGTACCTACCTACTTTATATCAATTATTAACGAATAATTTACTCTCAATGACACCCGGAACGATGAGTCAAGGAGTCTGAAGCTAACAACAGGCGATTCAGCCCCTTTCTCTGCCTTGAGGCTCTTAAAAGAGACATCGTGCAACCCAGCTCAGGACTGCTAATTGGATGAAGTGCGGTTAAGCTTAAACCGTCTAGCCCTTAGTTCGTCTATTTAGGTAATATTAATCGAGGACTCTGGCTATGCAGGGGTTAATACGGAGTATCCTGGCATGCCAAGGTGGCGGTTTCATGGAGAGTTGAAGAATATCCTTCTACGGCCATGTTGTGCGATATCCTCACCACAAATCTGCCTCGGAGGCCTCTAGGAGACTGTATTTAGGGAGTAGAAGCTCTTCATAGCAGCCACTAGGGGATTATGTATTAAATTGAGCAGTATGTACTGCATACTGATGCTTGAAAAAACCGAGAGCCTGGACTGGGTCTTGGATGAATACCTGCAGTCGATACATACTCACATTCCTGTACGAGTGTGTGTAAGTGGGTACATAGAACCGGTGTCACCTCCGAGGCTGCACCAATTACATTGCCAAGAGCAGCAATTGTTGCACAAAGATGGCTTGCAATTAACTCGATACGAGTGTAACATTCAGCGGTATTCTTTTCTTTTTGCACGATGGGACTGGCTGAGAAAAGAGTGGGGCAGGATTCCTATTACATCAGTATAAATACACCGCATCCTCCTGTCCACTTGGTGGATAGGTTATAGGTCATTGTACTTGAGTACTTGCAATCGTCGTCTACCCATATATATCTCCATCATGAAATATCATGCCCCCCTCCTCGCTCTTTTCGCCTTGGCAACCGCAGCATACGCTAGCGAAGATACCATCAACATAACTCACCCCTCCAAGGTCGACCTTAATGCCAAATCGCCCGCCGACTTCACCCCCTTTGGCCGAACTACCCCCTCAAGCCTAATCAAACGACAGGAATGTGCAACATCAGACAGTTATGAGTGCCCCAACGACACCATGTGCTGTCCCAATGGTTACACCTGCGGTGGTGACGGCGTGAACAGCTGGTGCTGCCGTGAGGGTCAGATCTGTAGTGGTGACGGAATTCTGTACTGCGACTCTGGGAACACGGATTGTAGATTCGTGAATGGTGGGCCAGGATGCTGCCCAACCGCAACATCGTACTGCTATCAGACAATTGCTGGCGAGTATGGATGTATGAAGAGGGAAGGCGGTAGTGGTAGTAGTGGTACAGGACAGCCCGTTTGCAGACAGACCAACTACTTTGTGTGTGAAGACCTGTCTGGCTGCTGCTTGAACGGCACAACGTGTGTACCTGGCCAGAACTACTGCCAGCTCAAGTGCGATACAGGATACACAGAGTGTGTTGGTGGGTGCTGTCCTCCTGGATACCAATGCGACGCTGCGCGTGAGAGCTGCAGAAAGACCATTGGCAGTGGAGGTGTCCTTGAGAGCAGCACCACCGCTCTCACGTCAAGCCGTACAATAAAGACTTCGGCGACGAATATCGATGATGTGACCCCTACGGCAGATGCGACGTTCGAGATGGAGACGCCAATATCAACGGATGAGTCGTCCAGCAGCAGCAGTAGTAGAAATATAATCACGCCCACGTTAAGGGCATCCACTACACCGACTCAGACCCAGGAAACGGCGACAGCACTGGGCGTAAACGGAGCGGGGCGGGTGAAGGTTCCAGAGGTGTTTGGGCTGGTTGCTGGGCTGTTGGTGGCGGCGTTGTAGAGCAAGTGGGATACTGTAGAATCTTATGGGGTGCAGTAGTAATTTTTTGTATTAATGTTGATATTGAGATCATGGTGTTGTTATGAATCTAATGGATGTAATTTGGAGTGTTCTACATACGTAGATGATATCGTGGAAATTTGAAAGTCACACGGCTTGCCACGGAGCCCATCATGTGTTGATTGATCCTTTTGATCTTCTGGTTTCCCTGTTATAAGAACAATGAAGCTAGTATTGCATCTAATCGATTCTTAACTCCTCCCCTAATAGGACTTTAAGCGCTACACTCTAGCCGTCTCCAATAGTCAAGCTTTTTCTAAATACTAGCGTAGCACGTGACTTAATAACCCCTCCCTTATCCCTGCAATTCAGGCCCTCCATCCCACTACCTCCACCCCCACACCGACCAAATAAATCCAACCTTCCTCCTATCAACATCAAAATATCAACATAATAACCCTTGACGGTATTTCTCGCTTCACACTCCGGTTTCAACAATTGATTAGCTGAACTGACCCATTGTAGCTCCCGGGCTCTTGGACTCTAAGAAACTCTCGTAAGAAGTAAGAACAGTGAATATGGGAGGTAAAGGAGGAGGTGTCCCACTTCCCCCCGGGGGGAAATTCGAAAAGAAGCCCGGCAGTGCAGCTCGCGCGAATAGGTTTGTCTCCCCCATCCTCTCCCATCCAATTCTATAGATTCAGGCAAAATATGAAGATATCAGTTTATGAGTTCGTAAATAGATGATGGCTAACCCGCATACCTATAGCGGCGGCGGCGCCCCATCTCAGATCATGTGCAGTATCTGCAAGAAACCCAAGAATAGAGAGGAATTCTCGAAGCGCCAGCTACTCAAGTTCAGCACTTATGGTAACGGCGGGCGCACCTGTATGTCTTTGCTTCCCTTTCTACGTCATATTATTCCAGAATATTAATGCCATCTCCGTCTACTAGTCAACAAGAATCCCAGCTCTGTTCATGTCACCTGCACCACGTGCACCGCCGGTCAGACCTGCGAGCTCAAGTGCTGTGTTTGTGACAAGATCAAGGGCCTTGATAAATTCGCAAAGAACCAGCGCAAGGACCCTGACAATGCCCGCTGCATCAATTGTGTCAATTACGACATCAATGTCGATCCAGATCTCTCGCCGGGGAACGAAGACGAAAGGGATAGTACAGACGATGATGATGACGAGCATAATGTACATCTCTTCCCCCCGGTCCCGTGTTGAATGCTTAGTAGCTTTGTGGTGTGTGGATAACTGACTATTTGTGCACTCAACAGTGGGATACCAAAACTAGGAACCCACCTACCAATAATGTCAATAGCTTCCAACGCCCCAACCCCAAGGGAACCTCCTGGGCGCAATCTTCTTCTGCTGGCGGCGATAATGATTATGATTACGAGGATGAGTACGAGGATGCCACCTCTATTTCCGGCTCCCAATCCGCTGCCTTTCAGCCGCGAGCGAGCCAGGCACCAAGCACAACATCCGGCCGCTATGACGCTGCCGAAGAGGAGGATGATCAATGGGAGACTGTGGCTAGTGGCCCTTCGAAGCCGGCCGCTAACGGTTCAGTTGCAGGCTCGTATAGGTCTGGTTCCGGATATGGATCTCCGGCATCTCGGCCGGCTGTCAGGAAGAATGGGTGGGCGAAGACGTCGAAGAGTGCTAATGCCGGTTGGGAGGACGATGAACTCTGGGCAAATTATGGAAAAGGAAAGAAGAAGTAGAAGTCCCTTCTTGCTTCCGAGCTCGGCAGCTCCGAGGGGCGGATAGGCTAGGTACTAGGCTTTCCAGAAGACATAGTTTCGGCACAGCATGGGAAATATGGGCTAAGATGTTCTGTTCCTTCTCTTCATTTTCCGTTTCTCTGTTTCTTCCTTCCTTATGTTCTTCATCTCCTCCTGGAAACTATACCCAAGCCTTCTCAATATCTATTGGGTCCATTTTCATTTTTTTTGCTCAAGTTTTTTGCTTTTCCCTCCACCTTTTCAGCTCGATTTCTTACGCGGGAGTAACAGATGCGCCAAATAAACGTACGGTAAAGAGCGTGAGTCCCTTTTGTATGTAGAATAGAGTTGATTCTCCTGGAAAGATGACTTGTCTTTACTTGTTAGTGCTTTGTGAAGTCGGTCATGACTTATCACTCGGCTTGGAACGACATTGCTCCAGTCCTAGACAGTAGAATCCCATCCGCCCTCGATGATACTTAGGTCCAGGAATACTGAGGCGCCTGGCAAAAGACCGTGATAGAGATCGTTGTGATCGCCTGTTGCAACGCCAATTTTACGACCTTTTACTGAACGACTAAGTAATAGAGCGAGTTTAATGGATTCTAGACAAATACCCCCACTTCCCAAGATATATACCTGCCCGGCCAATACTCTATACAAACAGACAAATTTGTCCCTACACATAACGAACATCCCAAGGTTATCATCGACGAAAGCGAGTCTTAACAATATAAACTATTACACTGCAAGCTATCCATTTGACTCTATATCTCTATATCTCTGTGTGCACAGTGCGCAGCCTAGCCTAGCTGATGGCCTCTCTTTTTGTTCCATAATTAGATTTTAGCTCTACCAGAGATACTCGTGATTTCACAGCGTTTGTGAACACGACCGTTATTGATTACCATACAAAAACGTTGTCTTGGTGTTTTTTTGTGTGTATGCAATAGCGGTCGTGTTCACAAACGCTGTGAAATCACGAGTATTTACCTTGAGATCAGTACTTAGCTTACAGTGGAATGTTAATACTACTAAGACTCTAGCTCGCCAATTATGTGTTGAGAGGGGGGGGGGGCGTATTTATAGGGGAACGACCCCTCAATTATACTTTATCCTGCCCCTCCCCTGCACACCCACCCATAGTAGTACAGCGAGCGGAATGATCTATGGAAAAGCAGGGCCATGCGATTTCACCCCACCCGTTTTTTCCATAGATCATTCCAATCACTGTATATGCCTACAAACGCGACATGGGGGGACGTTACACCGGGGAAATAACCACCAACGCCTCGATAACCCCGCATGAACTTGTGACGTGCGCTCCGGCTTCTAGAAGACCTTTTTTTAAAAACTTGGGGAATGCCTGACTGCATAGAATAGACCATAGGGCCGGCAGGGTGTTGCGGCAGATTGTTGATTGAGTACATACATACATACATACATACATACATACATACATGTACTTACAACCCCTCCCCCCCCCCCCCCCCCCCCAACGTTCATTTACACATGCATGGTTCTGACATTGTGGATATAGGTGCGGGATCTTTTGGAAGGCTCTCCTTGTGGGATGATCTAGAGCTCCTGAGACTCTGACTTCTTACATGGCCTTGTTACGGAGGTCAGGACTATCCGCCTTGTGTTGTTGACTACATTGGTGGTTTTTGGATCCAGGATCTCTACTGCCGGTCCTTGAAAGAACAGCCCGGGTCTAAATGTCAAATATAAACCGTCTAATCGGTTGCTTTGCGTCTCGCCATCGCCTACTGCTCTGCTCTTGTTTCGAGACTTGATGGTATACCGAGAATTGCACATAGATGTCCATACAAAGTGTGGAAAAAATATATTACCGAGAGTAGCAGCAAATATCAGTTTCCGCCACTCGCTGCCATGATATGTAAGTAGTATTTCCTCTAGGTGCAGTTCTCGCTGTCGCAGTACTCGTAGACGAGTATATGGCAGAAGGTAGCCCCCAGATACGGCTTACGGAGCAGAATTGTACTTAAGAATACTCTAGTTATCCCCCCTTAGCGGCCGTCACGATGTCCTACCTCCCCCCCCCTCACCTATAATGCCGTCAATAGAGACTTTACGTAAATGGAGCCGGCTCCATATTCTGGCTATCTGATTGGCAGATGGTGGGATCTGCACCAATCATGCTACCAGAAAATAAAGCCGGCTTTTTTTTTTGCGAAAAGTCTAATAGGCCCTTTGCGCGCAGAGACTCCAGTATCTTTCTCCGGTAATCTAACCGGTGCCGATCATATCCCATCTCCCAATCATATAAGTAGAAAAAGACTTAGGAGTCTTTTGCGCAAATGGCCTAATATCATACTCATGTTATCCACTCTACTCGTAAACTCATGACGTTTCCGAAAACGACTACTATTGCATACCATACAAAAAAGCGCCAAATCCACCTTTTTGTATGTCATGCAATATTGGTTGTGTTCGGAAACGCTATGAGATTACGAGTACTCTATTTAGATGTCATATATAACAGAACCTATCAAACGCACTGCCAGCCTTATGAAGGCCTGAGGGTCTGGCCTGCATAGAGGGGTAGCTGCCTCCTAGCGGGGTGTGCGTGCAGTGATGACAGGATCTGGTTCGGGAGTTGCAGGCCGTGCGGCGTGTGGATATGATATCGATGAGGGTGGGTGGATGGATGGATGGATGGTGGGTATATGTTCGTGGATTATTAAAGTAGGTATGATAGGTATGATAGGTATGATAGATCAACTTATCTTGAACATTTGGCTGGCCGCTATGCCCTCGAGGTTGATATCCCTCACCCTCTCGAGTAAGGAGGAGGGACTGCACCTGGCATATGCGGTCCCAGGTATCTTATCTAGCTTGAGTAGATGCATGCACTACATGATGTCATCACAGATACCATTTTCTACCATGTTTGAATCTATCCAACAGAGATGTAACTAGCCATCCGAGCTTGAGTATGCGGAACTCTACAGCTCTATGTCAAGTTAATCCATCTTTATGAAAAATTTATATACAACAAGACTAGCCTATAATTTCTTTTACGCGGTGTATCTCTAAAATACTACATATCGACAATACACCACGAGAGCGTGGGGGGGGGGGGGGTTTCCCTTCATACCCTTAAGCTTCTAGAGAGTAAATCGGTGAGCTGTTGGCTCAAATATTTATGCGGTTTGGCCAGCAGTATTGTGTATTGTGATATAAAAGACATCTAACTACATATAAAAAAAAGTTATCTAGCCTCTCTTGCCAACTTCGCGTGTCAGTCGTAAAGTAAATATCGATAAAATATTATATACTCATCTGGCCTGCCTGGACACTCTCAACATGAATTGTATGCACATACAACGATACTCTACCTATATGCGGCCCAGAAGCTAACAGCATATAACCACAGATGGATGAAATAGCGGTGATCCCATATATCCATCCCAACCACCTCTACGCCGCTGACCAGATAATTGCAATCCTCACAAACCCACAAACCCCACACCACACCACACCATCCAGCTGCGCACGCACATGTCAAACCTCCCATTCCCCGCGGGGGGGGACAAACACCCCTCTCGCCACCGGCACGCAACTATCTATGCGCGCGCTCGCCGCTCACCTGCACCACCGCGCAGATCATGGACCCTACCAAGAACCAAAATCGATATCTCGCTGCAGCAGCAGCTGCAGCAAGTGGGCGCTTAAGGGTATTGCCGATCCCTATACTCTATGGACCGAAAAAAGCACAGTGGCCATACATAGTTATCAGGCCTGGAAAAAGCAAAAAACTGAAAGTGCAAGATACCCGCCGACCTCTGGCATACCTGCATTCGTAGCACTCCCTACTTCCTCCCTGCACTACTCCCTAGCTCTATCGCTTTATTTGTCTACATACTTCTTATACACCCCCCACCCCCCCATTAGAGTACTAGTAAAGTGCAGGCAGAACTCTTCCTACATGCAGTCATCGGGGCCATGCACAACCGCCGCACCTCGCCTCCTTCGCTGGCGCCGTGAGTTTGTGGCTGGGGAACAGTACCCGAGTCCCAAGTCCCAAGTGTTGGGACTGCATGCCGTATCCATGCAGCGCGTCATAGCTTACAGCTTACAGAAGTGGGGCTGGTAGTCGATGGTATTTGGAATTGTAACATGGTGCGAGTGATAGATTGTGAAGATGATGAAAGTATTTGCATATTTCCCATCATGTGGTTATATGTATATATATACGGCCCCCTACATCCTCGGTCTATGGAAAGGGTTGGGGCTCTTTAAGTTCTAGAAGGCCCTTTCAACGGGTGATGGCTAGCTAGGCGCTGTTTGTGCTGGATTATAGCTTCAAGATGTATTATTTGGGCAGTGACAGCAAGCTCGATTAGTGTAGAGGTTATCACTCCGGATTTTGACGCAAGAAGATTTCCGGCAACCCCGGTTCGAATCCGGGATTGAGCTTTTGTATACTTTTGTATACTTTTGTATACTTTTGTATACTTTTGTATCTATCCTTATCATCATTTTAAGCTTTTAGTTCCATACTACGGCCACGATGCCCCATGCCAAGCCTAACCCAATCTACAAAAGCCATCATACGGGTAGATATCTTTACTCTGTGATATAAACAACATCTACCACTATACTCTGCTATACTTTCCACCCTCACACGTGCATCGATGCCTCATACCCATCTTTCATCTACCGCCGTACTGCAAGTACCCGGCGGTGTATACACATACTGCGTGGAATCCCCCCCAGACGCACTCTGTTCGTGGCACAGCGTCATGTTGCAGCTATGTACATGTATCTATGCGTATGCAGGTGTTTATTTAGTATTTGTCTAAATATGTGCGTCCTGCGCGAACACTGAATGAGAGTCAGCCCTATTCTGCTACTATAGGGACTTGATGGGGTTTGGGGGGGGCACATGGGTGTATATGTTTCCCGGGGCCGTAATGATGTCTGCTGTGCTCTTTCTCCCTCCCTCACTCCCTCCCTCCCTCCCTTCCTTCCGCAGACTGCAGTCAGTCAGACACGGATCTCGTATCGAGCCAAACCAAACCTAAAATCCTGGTACTACCATCCCCCACTCAGATCTCATCTACAGTCAGAGCCCACCATACTCACAGAGACATCACACCCTCGACGCCGTCAAAAGCTGTAACGATCACATACTATCACTCGCCGGGCGGCCCCGCCGATCGCCTCCCTCCTCGGTAGCTCCGTCACGCGCGTGGAAAGTTCCGATCTCCGTCTCGATCCATTGGCCCGTGCAGCTGGCCAGCATCCTGACCGACCTATCAATCGGAAGATTTGTGGTTCGAGCGATGATGGATGGGCCCTGCTCGCTGCGATTTGCATACGGGCCGATGATTCCTATCCTATCAGCTCCAGCCGTACCTTCACCGCTGCTTTGATTGGAGGATCGGGGAATGGCGAGTGCATCAGTGAATTAGGGTGGCAGGCAGGCGGGCGGGCAGGAGGATCCAGAGCAGAAGCAACCTTAATGGGCGTAAAGTATGATACTTTGGCCTTGTTTGGAATACAAACAGATCTACCCGTCTTGCGAGGACGCGGGATTTGAGAATGTAAAATGCGGGAAGCTGGGCTTACGAGTCCGAAGAGTTGACAATAGGCGGCAAGGCCTGGTTCGGTCTTGAGACATGGTAGACTGGTTAATAGGAACCTACGTGTTTTTGTTTTCCCCCGTTCCTTCGCATCCTATTTCATCCTATGACATAGTTACGGACAGCGCAGCCAAGTGGTCCGCAAGTTCAGCAAGGAAAGACCAGCGGACCAGCAGCTGTAGAAGCGGCACTGTACATACGCTGGATGGGATGAAGGGTTGTAGAGCAACTCTAGTAGGTAGGTATGTATCAAGTCCCAAAATACCTTGTACCATGGGAGTGGGAATAAGCCAGACTTTCCCGGGGTCGGGCATTGAGACCTCCTACAGTCTGACCGCAGATGATCTTGGGTTATTCTAGAATAAAGTGATATTGGGTTATAGTTTCGCCACCCAGGGGGGCAGGCACGTTTTTTGCGAAATGAACTTGTGCGAGCACAGCCTCACCCCTGATCTCAATTCCTATCGTGAAACAGCCCAATCAAAGTTTTTGAGTGTGCTTTACCAATCACCGGTTGGCCAGAAGGTCAGTTGTTGGGGTCTGTCCGAATTGAATTGGGATTGCCCGGCGATCTCCTTATTGGAGGTAAACTCATTACCCAACCGGACAGGATGAGGGTGTGCGGTTTCTAAAAGGTGCTCTATCTGATTTGATCTGGAGAAGAGCGTTTTTCGTCCCCCAACGTTGGGCTCAGCAACACGAGCCTCTAAACATGGAGAGTTCAAGTGCTGCCCCATCTCTTTCTTACTGTCCTGTCCTGTCCTCTCCGCTATGTCTCTGTCTGTGCACCATATTGGCCTCTGCCAATCCCAACAGGGGACGAAGCCACGGTTTATGAACTAATTTCACTCCCGCACAGCTGGTACATATCGATAGAATTTCATGCGTTATATGTGTGGCATGGCAAGGCAGAAAACTCTGTTGTTTTCCTCTGGCCCTTCCAAAAATGTGCTGCATCTACAATAAATGCTGTCTACCGATATTCTCCGACGTCATCTGTTCCGTCGTCCCACAACCGAGGTCATAGACACAGTTCTGGAAACCGAATTAAGAAGATAAATGAGAGTTCTGTGAACCCAAGCGGAAGGCGGTTGCCCCTGGGGATTTTCGTTCGTCGCGAGGTATTAGTTCTTCAGTGGGGCTCATGGGTGAAGGTAGATATCATATATTGGTTTCCTGACATATATAGCCAGGTAGAAGGCAACATAGAGATTGCAACTTGTGCCAGGTACAATCCGGTTTGTATTTACTTACAACTCCGAGCCTCTAACTCTACAAGAGAGCCCATTTCCACGGGCTAATGTTTGTAATGATGCTCATAATACTCAAGCTCAAGCTTCACTCTACTTTGACGTCCTGGAGAGATTTCCATGAAACGATCCGGGTAATTATTAATTACCGGGAACCAGGTGTTGTCTATGAGGAGAGATGGCTGCCACGATGATGCTAGCTCAGCAAGAAAAAAAAAAGCAGCAGAACATCATGCATGCATTTCCTTTCCTTTCTTTTCCCGGGAGATTCTGAAACGCTGGGACCCTATGTACGGCATGCTTGTGCGACGCGTTGTGTCCCTTTCTTTTTTAAGTCCATCCCATCTGAGCGCTTTGTGGCTCATCTCGTATGCCCGACGACAGTTGTAGCAGGTAACATCTATATATGTGGAGATGTATATTATGTAGGGAAGCCAAACCAGCCGACAACGAACTCGTTGTGACGGTGAGATATATATATAAGAGAAAGGGCCGTAGAGCATATGTGTCAGAGTGGATATAGACATGTTTCGGGTACCGATAGTTTGGAACTAGGATTGCTACTTACATGTGCGTCTGCATAAAGCATTAGCTTACATATATATCACTTTGTGAGGATCATCCACGACATAAGCGATTACATTACATGTACAGTATGTAATGGTGCTTTGTCGGATTCCCCACAGGGCGGCAGGTGGATGTTTGGTGGCTGACCCCTATTAAACGTTCATCTCGAGGTTTGAGGTTTGAGGTTTGAGGTTGGTTGGGTTGGGTTGGATAAACGAAAGAGGGCATCTCAAGTCTCAGGGTTCAAGGAAAGACCCGTTCTCACCGAGATGAGGAAGCAAGCATACTGGAGATCTTGCTCTACCCGAGATCCCGGTTGGCCTGATAAGAGGGTTATGAATTCGTAGCATTGAGGGGATGAGGAAAACAGTAAGGTCGCTCAAATGTGGCGTCAAGAGGTGAGCCGTTTACGGAATGATGTTGGAAGAAGGATATCACCGTTCGGTTAGAGAGAGCAAGTCAGAAGCTTGGTTGTTTGGCTGAATGTGGTGTCGGCAGATAATTACATGTAACATCTCGTGTGATCATAAAGCAATATTGGCTTTTTTCCCCCCCCCTTTCAGAGAAACACCGTGTAGAGGCGAGACTGTGTATAAAAAAAAATAATAAAAAAAAATTGTATCCAATCGGTTGGGGGCGGGTTGTGTACGATAAAAGATCTCTCACTGAGGAATTCTAATTCTTTGATGCTGTACAGCGCTGAGGATATGTTCTACAACAACAACAGCAAAGTTAACTGCACAACTGACTTGGAGTAATGTTGTGATCACCATGCAAGTTGATATTTTAAAATTTTATATTTCACACTTGCAAGACAAGGGATTTCCTTCACGTTGTCGCCATCTCACCTACGCAGCCAAGACGAATAATTATGCAGGAAGTCCATAATCTAGCGTGACAGCCCTAAACCCTGGCCTATCATCGTTCTCTAAAAACTGTTCTGTTCTGTTTGTTCTGACTCAACCGCTTTTTTTTTTCTCTTTGAGTGATTGCCAAGGCTTCACAGCTTTTTCTAAACACGGCATGTTGTGAACGTAGCCAAAACATGACCTGTCACTTCGTTCGTCCCACGGATTCTCGGCGCCGCAGGAGCCTAATTTTTTTCATAGCGGTTGGATGCCTGCAACGGAGGTTCAAGCTTAAGCTGGGGGGGGGGGGGGGGTGGTGAAGGAGTGTGGTAGGAGGAGGTCCCTGCACTGCAAGAGAACAGGAATGGTTCGCATTCACTGGATCGATGCTAAGGGCTTTTTTCGTACTCCACGTGAGTGTTGATACTTGTGGATCGTTTGAGGGATGGAGACAAAATAGGCGCGATAGAGAGACAAAGCGGACAACCTTACACACAAGGAAACATTTCGAGCGCATGCAGTTGTCCGAGAGATAGATACATACATACATGATCATGATTCTGTCCGTAGTTAGCTGTCTGTCTACTCTTCTCAGAGGGGAAATTCAAAATCCAGATTCAAGTGTTTTAAAAAAAAATTGTTGATTCTGTTCCCCACCTCCTCTCTCCATATGCCCAATATCGGCGGAGATTGCAGGCGTATTTTTCTTCCCTGTTCGCCGTTAGTCCCATTACAGTAAAGCTCCTAAAAAGAAACGAAGGAAACCATCTGGAAGGGATTGGCCCTTAGGACAGTCCTAAGACTTCAGGGATCATATCCGACGACAAGCCAACCCGTTTCGGTAGACACGGCCACTTCTCCCCTGGTGCGGTTCGGACATGGAAAAGGCTTTGACAGCCCAACAGCTGCATGTCCACAGCCCTGCCCCCCCTGCAAGAATCCAGCCAACACAACAAACCGCAAATCACCACACACCCAATACTCTTCCCCCAAAAGAGGGTTGGTTTGGGGCCACTCTGCCCTGCTGCCTTCTGCACGCTACTGCTACTGTTGCTGATGGTGTTACTCGTAACTGCGCTGGACGGAACTAAGAGGGACTGATTTTTATTCTGTAAGTGGGGAGAAATTCCTTGAAGGTGGTGGTGGTGGTGGTGGTGGTGATGATGATTATGGTAATGAAAACAGGATAGAGAGAAAAAAACTTATGACTTTAGAGTGAATGTTCAGGGAAGCCGCTGTCTCAAAATAGTCTTTCGTGCGACAAGGTCTGCAAAAAATCGAGCAGGACGTCGACTATCGCACCCCCCTCTCACACTCTCCCTCTCCCATCAACGGTCCTCCCCACCGCGCATAGATACATCATATGTACCATGCGTCTAGGTACGGCTCTACGTTCATATCAATAGGAAGCAAAAGAAACAGGAGGGTCATATAATTATCATCATCTGTAAGAGTGAAATAGGAAACGTAACAGCCCCTCTCCTCTGCTCCAACAGCTACCTCCCCCCCCCCCCCTCCCCCAGTCATTTGATAGACTCATTTCTGACCCCTCCATATCATTTATTTCCATCTCTTACCTTACCGTGTTTACCTAAGTCTTGCTTTGCAGAATACACTCTCTACCTATCCTTTCCCAACGTCCTAAAGTAGAGTGCCTACATTCATGTATCTCTCCCTGTCTGATATTCAGCCCCCCGAGAGACATACGGTCCAGTGATACCACCCACCGCCACAACCGCAAAATCCTCCGGTCGACGGTAGATCTCGCCATCTGGTTTGCGCACGCTTTACAGTCGAATCACCCCAATAATCATTGCATTGATTACTCCTTTCACTTACGATCAATCATCCGGAGAACCATCTCATCACCCTTTTTCGGAACAATTTCCACGCACGACCCACACAGCCATACAGGAAACGCGTAAATATTGGTTGAGATTTGGCCAAGGTGCAGAAGGTTCTGTGCGCGCCTACATTCGGGGAAGGGCTCATCTCGTCAAAGACGTACGCTCCACCACTCTATTCAGAGAGAGTGGAGAGTGAGTAGTGAGAGAGATTCTCGCCATCCCGCTCTTTTTTTGTCCATCCAATTCAAGCTTGATATCAGGCATTGTTACATACTGTCATCCATCTCTACTCCCGCTCATTCGCCTATCGCGAAAGGTAGCGCGGCTGCAGCTGATTCCACACACATACATAAACTACCCTGGGTACCTACTCGGATACATTTGTTCTAGAGTGTACTACCAATTCCTACCTCACAGGATACGCAAGCAAGAAGTATTGCCACAGGGCTTTACTTCTTTTGGTAATACTTTAGGCCAACTTCTACTGCTGAGAATACCACTCGTGCTCATCATACTTGTCCATCCAAGTAGGCAATTCGTCTTGGACAAATAATTAGGAATTAGAAATAAGTTGAAAACCTCTGAAATCAAAGGACCTCTCCCTTCCTTGCTAGTACTATCATCTTCCTTCTTTCTTTCTTTCTTTGCCTAAAAATACTCCGATAATTACACCCGTAAACGCGCTTCTTAAAATTCAAAGGGCAAGTAGGAAGTTACAAGAGAAAACGGGACGCAGGGGTTCATAGCGGATCATCCTTCTTGGGTCTTGACCTGACCAGTTCTCAGGCCTTTCGACCCGCCGTTCTGCAACACTGCAACACCATAAGCACAATCCCACGAGACAGGCGCAACCACCACCAACGCACCTACCGTTCGCTGCACACGCTCACTCGCAGCATTCACTCCCTTCTCGCAGCCAAAAAAATATCTCCCCACCCACTCACCCTCTTTCTCCACCCCACGCTCTCTTTCAGTCTATTGTTGCCTGTTTCCTGTTCACTCACTCTCTCTCTTTCCTTCCTTACCTTCGAGTAGTCCTATCCAGCTGTTCGGTTCCACCCAATCCCAGTCGAAAACACCCCTATTGGTCCTGTTGGTTTTCATTGGTTCCATCGCACTTTCTTCTCCCCCTTCTGCTTCTGTGTTCCTATTCCTGCTCCCCCTCCCCGCTCCCCCCTTCACATCCTCCTCTATCTTCTTGGTCTTCAGTCTGCAACGTCGTCAAAGCTGGCCCCTGCAACCCATTTCCAGCTCTGCACCTCTGCTGCTTCTACCGTCTCCCGACTAAAGGAAGCATCATCAAGTACTTGGGTGCCGAGTCTGAGTCGCTGTCAACAGAAAACACATCATACATCTACTAGGACATACTCCATTCGTTTCAACATTCCAGCAACATAACAGGCATATACCAGCCTCCGTGAAGATCATACGTTCAAAATCAAATCCCCCAAAGTTGAAACCTTAATTTTTAGTTGACATCTCTTTTTTTTTTTTGTACCGGCGCGAACTTTTATTGTTTATTTATACTCTTCCGTGGTTTAGCGGGTACATTTGTTGAATTTATACTTGTGGTACCTAATTAGTTGAGTTGCTTGCCTCCTATTTTCTTTAGGTATATATGCTTCCCACACACCCCCCCGGCGCACTTCTATTTACGCCAAATGCTAACGTTCAGGTCCCACATTCAAGACAAAATACCTAATCAACCACAATGGTCAGCGGAACCTCATCAAACATGGCACTGACGGATCGATTCGAGATCATTAAGGATATTGGTGATGGAAGTTTTGGTAGTGTCGTACTTGCCAAGGTGCGGTCTGCTGGTGCTGGTGTAGCAAGGCGAGGCAGTGTGGTGCGTATTTTCATTACTTGTATTACTCTTTGGGTACAACCT
Source organism: Morchella rufobrunnea (assembly GCA_024713595.1). NCBI lineage: Eukaryota > Fungi > Ascomycota > Pezizomycetes > Pezizales > Morchellaceae > Morchella > Morchella rufobrunnea. The sequence goes on along the minus strand of JAMGYT010000002.1, from coordinate 143,949 downwards.
TCTAATCCCCCCCCCCCCTCAGGTTGCTATCAAAACCATGAAGAAAACCTTCGACTCTTTCGCGCCTTGCCTGGAGCTCCGAGAGGTCATCTTCCTACGACAGCTGCCAGCGCACCAGCACTTGGTTCCTGCCTTGGATATCTTCTTGGATCCCCACACAAAGCGGCTACATATCTGCATGGAGTACATGGATGGGAATCTCTATCAGCTGATGAAGGCGCGAGAGGGCAAACTACTCGAGGGAAGTGTAGTAAAGAGTGTACTGTATGTTTACCGCATGAGAACACTACTTTGGCTCAGATATTGACCCACCGGATAGGTTTCAAATCTTGTCTGGATTAGAGCACATTCATGCGCACGGATTCTTCCACAGAGACATCAAACCTGAGAACATCCTCGTTTCCACATCTGCCCAAAACCCTCACGATTCTACAGGCTCCTTCCGCCGATACTCCAACCTCGTGACACCACCAGCGACACCTCCCACTTACACCGTCAAAATCGCAGATTTTGGGCTTGCGCGTGAGACATCGTCCAAACTTCCGTACACAACATACGTCTCAACAAGATGGTACCGAGCACCTGAAGTACTGTTGCGAGCTGGCGAGTACAGCGCGCCAGTGGATATCTGGGCAGTTGGTGCAATGGCCGTAGAGGTTGCAACATTGAAGCCTTTATTCCCAGGCGGCAATGAGGTTGATCAGGTTTGGAGGGTATGTGAGGTTATGGGGTCTCCCGGGCAGTGGATTGGACGAAATGGAAAGAAGATGGGCGGTGGCGAATGGAAAGAGGGCTCAAGATTAGCAGGAAGACTTGGTTTTAGCTTTCCAAGGGTGCGTTAACTTCTTTATACATATACAGACTACGAGAATTCACTCTCATAGTCTACGTGCATACATGCCTACCCCTTACCTTAATTATTAGGATTTCAATGCTAACCATAAATAGATGGCACCTCAACCGATGGAGACCATTCTTCAATCACCTACATGGCCTGCTTCATTGGCAACTTTTGTTACACAATGTTTGATGTGGGATCCACGTAACCGTCCTACATCCATCCAGGCTCTTCAACACGAGTACTTCAAAGATGCAGTTGACCCTCTCCTTCCTCGATCAAACACGCCATCACGAATGCTCCGAAAGCAGTCTGACCTTACAACAAAACAATCGAGGGACTCAATCACAGAGGTTCAGCCTGCACTCGAAAAGAAGAACTCATGGTTCAGGAAGTCATTCATTGGTACAGTAAGAGGCGACGGTGTTGTTTCCCCACCCCCCACAACAACAATCGATCGTGATTTCAAGCCAAAATCTGAGAAGAGAAGTACATGGCATGCTCAGAAGGTTCCAGCACCTGGTGCATCTACCAGTGCAGCCCCTATGATGATACTGCCTACAATCAGACCAGTATCCCCATTGAGTGACACTGTATCTGTCGAGGCTGCCAGGCAGCGAAGGGAGAACCAATCACCTTCTATGGAGAAGGAGAGGAGGAAAATGGAGGAAAAGACAGTAAAGAAACTTGGACGTCAATTGTCGGTGGCTTCAACGAATTCACAAAATAACAATGGTTATACAAACGTGCATGTTGCAATGGCAGCTGAAAGGTTGAATGGCAATGCAAATGCAAATGGAGGTTTGGCAAGCCCACCCTCGGCGGGTGCACATAAGGAAAGTTTTTTTTCTCACCTAAGAAAGCGCGCACGACGACTATCTGGCAAAAATGGTGGACCTCCTGGAAGTCCCGGCGATGAGGACCTAGAGGCAGGGATTGGCTGCGGCATTGCTTGGGGCGGCAATGCAGGAAGTGGAAGCAACAGGAGCAGCATGTTAGTGGAGAGCCCCAGCGAGACTGGTGCATTTGATAGGGCAATTAGGGATGTTGATGGTGTGTTGGACGATTCAAACAGCTCTACATACTCTGGCAACAAAGGCTCCATTCGACGGAATTCGAGTTTCCCGCCTACTCCAGGTGGCTCACGAGGAGAGGCTGTACCAAGCAGCGGCGGGGTTGTGGCGGCACCGATCAGTTCTAGGACGCGACGAAGTGTACGCAATGCCAGACAGCGATATGAGACTCCGGATGAGAACGATGAACTTGTCGATGAGGTACTTGCCGCTTCCCGAATAGAGAATGAAACCCCCAGGCGAACATCAGCTCGCGATGTTAGAGCATCAAGCGGTGTTCATGCCCCTAATGGATACCCAACACCAAACCCACATGCGGGAAATCGGGCTAACAGTTATTCTAAGGCGGTTGATGTGCTGGTCCGAAGGAGTAGGAAAGACGATGATTTGCAACAACCAAAATGGCCCACGCCACCAAGCGAAGGTGATGGATGGGGTGCATATACGGAGGCCGTCGCTGCAGGGCGGTAGGATGGTTTAGGCTCCACGTTTGGCAAGACGCTTTCAACAATTAATTTCATTTGTATTCTTGACTTGTTCTTGTTCTTTTCATTTCTTGTTTTTTGACTTGCAAATTGGTATCAGGTTTCGTCATTATTTCAACCAAAAGCGGTGAAAAAGCTGAAAATATTACTGAAAAGAAGTTGCTGGGCATATGGAGTTTTGTTTTCCTTTTTTTTTTTTTTTTTTATTCGCTGTGTATTTTCCCTTTCGGATTCCGTTGTGCTGGTGGGGGGTTTTTTTTTTTTTTTTTATTGGATGCATCATCAAGTCGGTTTTTCATCGGTCTATCTTTGCATTTACTTACTTATTATTACATTTTTTCTAGCTTCTTTTTTTTATACCTTTAAGGCGACTAGTATCTATACTTTCTCAACTTTCTCTACTGGCGGGTTTGGTCTTCTATGCCCTTTCTCCCCTTTTTTTTTCTTTTGTTTGGTCAACACTTTGTGTATTTTTGATAGTTTAGTAGCTGTGGTGGTCGCGCGCGATCAATCAGCCTAGTTTTGCTTTGGAGTCATTATATTGTTTTTTTTCTTTTTTTTCTTTTTTTTCCCCTCGCGGTTTTTCCTGTGTTTTGTTTTATACCTCTCCTTTGTTCTGCGTGTGCGTATGTGAAATTTCTAGCTATCTCTCCCTACTTTTTTTCTTCCTTTTTCTATATATATTGTCCTCCTCTCTACCCTACTCATACCCTACCAGGCTCCGATACCAGCCGACCTTAAATAACCATAGTTCACTTCATTACCCTCCCCCATATGCCAGAGGTCGGGTATGAGGCAAAATTTCAATGCAAAATACTCATTCAGCAGTGGAACGTCACGATTTTGGTTTCATCCGTAGTTTTTAGTTTTTTCTTTTTTTGTGTGTCTACTTTCCAACCAATTGAAACGTGAGGGAAAGTAAATAAACAGATAGAGTCCGTGTCTTTACCATTCTCGTTCAGTCCAGTCCCGTGCACTCCAGTCCTGCACAAAATGCTTGGTTCGTGTCGGCGACGGTGTAGAGTACGGAGGTGAAGCCCGGGGCCAGAAGTTCGTAAAAGTCAAAACACCAGCCTCCTTTACAAATTACCCCCGTGTCGTCGGTCATCCCCCACCGGTGGACAGAAAAAGCAAAGTGTCTAACGACTCGGCTCGGCTCGCACATGGAGAGGGGCGAGGAACGGTAAGTGTAGCTCCAAATTGTTATAGTCCCTTTTTGAGATGTCACGATGTCATTCATTTCCTGATTTCCTGGTGTTGCTTTTTTTAGATTGGGTCCTTGTTTGAAATTTTTATTGTATAGCCTTGGAACACCTTAGGAGGTTATTGGGTAGATGTGGGCTTGTGGCCCAATTGATACTGCAGCTGAGATTGATGTACGTAAACATTGCCCCAAGGATGGGGACGGACTCAATGTGAGGTGAGGAGGTTCTGTGACTCTTTAACCCTACTACATGATGGGACGAACTTGACTTTGTCTTTTGCGATTCGGTGGAACTGGCCGGCGAGTCAAAAGTAAAGTCAAATTGCCCCCTCCACCTCTCACACAGCGGCTGGTATGTTGTAATTATACATGGCTGGCTGACAACCTACATTCAGCACAACCTCTACTCTAGAGACTTCTAGGTCCTCTAGAGTCTTCACTACATACATACATACATACATGTAGATTTGAAGCTGACCACTTTGCCCCAAGCGCCCCGACGAGAACCGATAATGGGGATGGAAATGCCTATTGAAGTACTAACCCCCCCCCCCCCCCCTCACCCCTCTCTCGTTCTCGCTCTCGATACTCTAGCTCTCCTCAGTGCTCTCTACTTTAGCGAAGAGAGGGGTGAAAGTGAAGAGAGCAAGCAAGCAGAGTCATGTCATGTCACTTTACATATACTCGTAGCTTCCTGACGTTTTTGAACTGGGCCACTATTGCATACACCCAAAATCAGGATCTTGGCGTATTCTTGTATGATATGCAATATTAGTCGCGTCCAAAAACGCTAGGAAGCTACGAGTACATGCAGTAGTGGTATGTAATGTACCATTAGGGCAGCAGACGCGTGACAGGAGCGAAATAGAACGAGAGGGAAAAAAACATCTTTGTTCCTTGCAGTCCTGTTTGGAGGGATTTATCGGCAATCTGGTATGTATGTAGTAGGGTCCGGGCACCACCCCCTCCCCCCCTCCCTACATGGCTGGCTTCCTTTCCCATCCTTGGTTTCTCTTGCCTGAGTTTTCCGTCTCGGGGGTGGTTTACTCTTTTTATTTTATTTTTATTTTCTTATTCCGCGATGAGAGGCGAGGAGGATCGGGGGAGACGAGGTGTGAGGGAAAGGAGAGGCTCGATGTATCGATGGAAAGGGGCTTCTTCATTTTAAGTTGGGTGAGCGAGCTGATAAGATCGTCGATATATGTATCTGTCAAGTGAGAGCGTGAGAGCGGTTCAATCTATTTTATCCAACCTACCATAGACCTACATAAATGTAAACCTACACTTTTTTTTCTTCTTTTTTTTTTTTTTTTCTTTCCTTCCTTTCCCTTCGTAAATGTATACATGTATGTATGTAGTAATCCACCGACGAACCGACAGACAGCACTGCATGCGTGCACGTGAATCAGCCAGTCTGCAGGCAGTGGGGTGGTTTTAGCGTTTTGCGGGGAAACAAGAAGGGGGGAAGGTGCTTCCGTTTCCAGGATTGTGGGGCGCCTTCTTACTTTTTTGTTTTTTTGGACAAGAGGAAAAAATGAGCAAACATCATACTACGTGGAGTGCTTACACAAAATCAAAAGGTAGAGTGGTGGGGAGGGTGACGATGCATTTTTACTTTTTAATTCTCCGTTGTGTGTGGGGAAAGAGAGAAGCTTCGAAGGAAGGAGAGGAAGCGAGAGAATGGGTGGAATGTTTCCATGTCACGTCAGGCAGGCAGCCAGGCGGGTTCGCAAACAAGGCAAGGCAAGGCAAGGGAAGGGCAAGGGAAGGGCAAGGGAAGGGTGTTATTGTTTCTTATGCCAATTCTCCCCATCCAGCCAAACGGACAGTCAGCTATGTAACCTAGGTATGTGGAGTACATGTCAAATTCTTAGATTGGCGGATATCGACATTCATCAAACGCGATTCTTCATCTCTCTAGTGGCATTTCCAACTCTACCACAACCACTAACACAACCCACCCACCCACCCACCCCCAATTCCTCTCGATGAGAGCTTTTTTTCTTTTTGGCAGGACAAACACAGGGATTCACCACACCCCAGGCAGTCATTTGTGGTCTTTGCGCGGTTATCTCGGTGAAGATTCTCTGCAGCGAGATTCACTTTGAGCCTCTTGCGGGTAGATTACCCAGGGTGTGTCCTGTATGTATGGCGGCGGTTCAGTAGAGTTGAGGGAGAGAAAGAAAAAAAAAATTTCGTGGGTACGTAGGTTAGGTTGTCCCTAAGTAGCTGGTGTTTCAGTTGAGATGCAGAGGAGGGGCAAATCCATCCATACGCAGACATATCAGCAGCATCGTGATGGGTGATCCTCATAAAAACTGGCCAATGGAATAACCAACCGAAATCCTTTCCAACGCACGTTTCAAACGAGTTTTATGTCACGACTGTTTGCATATCGCTCACCGCATATTTTTTCTTTTTTTTCTCTAGAAAATAATTCACTCACGGTCGCGCGTGACTCCTTTAAAGTCTAAACCATCTGCCAAATCTACCGCACCCACATAAGCACGGCTGCTGTATTCTAGGAACTCCCAAGGTGGGGCGCATCTTCTAGCGCAACGAGTGAGCACATATGAAGCGAAACTTAACCCTAACCCTTAAATAACCCCAATATAACTGCGCTTATGCTCAACATGGGTATTAGGACACTGTGGTGGAGTGGTTAACACGTTCGCCTGCTATTCCTTGGAAAGTGTAAGCGGATGCCTTCGGGCGCGCGAGTTCGAATCTCGTCGGTGTCGTCCTCTTTTTGTTTCCGTTTTTTGTTTGGGATCTGTAAGGGTGCAATGGGATATTCACGTGGAAGGTGCAGGCGGTGGGTGGTAAAGGAGGCTCCAGTGGTGTTGTTGTTTGGTGATACAGTTTTTTTTTTTTTAGTGGGTGATTCTCACGGGATGCCAAGAGCTGCGAGGATGGATGAAAATTGTGGAACCACCAACCACCGATCTAGAATCATACCAACACCGGCAATCCGATGCAATTGAATCGGAGAATCACTACAGACTTGCGTGATAGCCGAAGGAAGAACCCGTTCCCCGCGGAATGTGGCCGGTCCGAGTGAGATCGTGTGATTTTGGCTCAGTTAATTAAACGCTTACACGTGATCCATCGGTTGCGTGGTGTAGTGGTTATCACATCTGTCTCACACACAGAAGGTCCCCGGTTCAAGCCCGGGCGCAATCAATAACTCGCTTCTTCTTTTCCTGCTTTGGGATCTGGGGTGGCTGGATCGTGAGGGAGAAGAGTGGGGAGGGTTAGTTTTGTTGGTTTTGTTTTGAGATTGCGGTGGTGAATCGGTGGTGATGGGGCAGCTGGAGAGTTAGGATGGAGATCGAGTGATGGGGGAAGGGCTGGGAATTGGAGGGTCACGGATGGTAGATACTATAAGGAGATAAGGGGGGTTGGAGAAATCGAATTCATAGCTTTGAATTCTGTGGGATATCCGTATCTTTATCAAAACTAGGGCCCATGATCGAAGGCTGGCTATAGTCCTATCAACGGTGCCAAAATTGAGTTTTTATGAGCGTTATCAACGGCCTTTAATGCCTGTGCATCACCTGCTCTTCCAAACCGACCAATTATGAGAGCCGTGGAGCCCCTGTCAAGCAATATATAGCCTTCACTGGATCAAACGGCTTTTGAGGTTGGATCTTTAGGGCTAGACAGGTTGGGGGGGGGGGGGGATGTGGTTTGGAGTGAGTGGCTGTAGGATATCGAATCAGGCCCATAGATTATATGATCTGCGTGGGTTGGAGGGGTGGAGCGGTTTTAGGGGTACGGGAACGAGAGTTAGGGAGGATGGGAAATAGAGGTGTGTATTGGTTTGGAAATTGTGGAGATCAATAAGATCGGCAGAGAGACTTGGAGGTTGGGGTTGGGATGGTAGGTGGTAGGTGGTAGGTGGGTATATTAGTGGAGATATAATATATATGCCAAGGGCGGTTGTGTATTGTCCATACGGCTATAAGGATATGTGGTAATGGGGGTATTTGGGTATCCACCCCCAATTTCGAGAGTGGTCTGTCTGTATTATGTCTGGTCATAGGTACGACGGGACCGGGGTCGTGCCGTATATCTAGGTTTCAGGAAATGTCAAGTATTGATGCTGAGATTGGTAGGCGAGGATCCGAGTTATATCATTGGGGTAAGCAGTCTGCATAGGGGGGGGGGGGGGATAGCCGTTTTATATGCTTGGTATCGATAAGTTACTCTAGCTCACCTATCAAATCAAGGCGAGACCGTTATCGATTGGCTTGACCCAACCTAGACTACTAATAGGGGTGAAGTTAACAGATTGGTCCATGTGTATTATGAAGCTTTTATGAGGGGCGTATTGGACCACTGTCTAAGCGGTGAGTTGGGTGGTAGGGGATGTACTTGGGGTGTCGTTTCGGCTTTGTATTCATGGGATATCACTCGGTTTTGGGCGCGAGTGATGCGGGGCGCGTACATAAGAGACATTTAGTAGAAGCAATATGCACTAGAATCGAATCATTCACCCCCTCTATAAATGCTTAAAGGCTGAATATATAGTCTTGGGATATCTGGGGAGGTTTACTAGTCCCTCAATGCCTTCGTGCTTAGGCCCTACACACATCAATATTTTCTTTGTATATTACTGATTCAACCAACAATCATAACTCTCCTTCCTTCCTATCCAAGTCCAATCCATTCTACCTCGGACCTATTGAACTCTATTTCAGCGTCCTGGACTCAAATCCACGTCCAGACATCCCATCCTCTCCCCTGGTCCGGCAATAACCTCGGCGAACTCCGCCAAGTTTTCAGACCTTCCCGGACTGGTTAGAAACCTCACTAGCACCTTGATAAAGTCCAAATATGCACCGGGAGAACAACGAGCAGCTGGTTTCGTGGTGTAGTTGGTTATCACACAAGTCTAACACACTTGTGGTCCCCGGTTCGAGCCCGGGCGAAATCATCTTTTGGCTCCTGGTTCGTGCTGAGGAACCAGAATTTGATATCTACTAGTATTGACGCTGGGTGGAGATGTTCTACGAACCCCTGTGGTGTGCCGTAGAACTTTTTGAGTTCTCATGCCGGTAAGTGTTGTCGTTGCTAGATAAAGATCACTCCCGATATCATGATACTTGTATGCAGGGACAATTGCATGCGAAACTGTGTTATCCCTTAAAAAATTTCAATCGGTGCCGATACCACAGCCGATACCGATTACCGCCATCACTACCGTTATCAGACCAAAGACCAAAGCCTCTGCCCGTACGGACGGAACGGACGATCGGGAAAATCCATACCGAGCCGGTATCAAATTAGGTTTTGGCTACAGGCTAATATGGTCGAACCAATTGGGCGTATTGTGTGATTTTGTAGGATTTCTGCCTACATTACATTTGTGGTTTGCCAGTGAAGTGAAGGTTTGGGGAAAGGGGGGGCTCGTGAATACCGTTTTTTTTTTGGTTGTGGGGGTGGCTCACCGGGTGGGGGTTGGTGTCAATGATTGGGGTGCAGAATGGCTTTGGGAGTACTACTCTCGGCAGGTAACAAGTACCCGAAAATGCAGCTGCATCGTTTTGGTGTATTCTTGACTTCTACTCCAATGGTAATTGCAGATTAGGGCGTGCATTTTCGGGTACTTGTTGCCTGCCGCGAGTACATATATCTACGACCTACTGCTATGAGAAATATGTTCAAATATTTGATTGGAGAATAGTTTCTGCCCTTACCTGAACACTCAGATTCGAATTCAACCACAATTCCGTTCAATAAGCAAAATATTAACCTTAAGTCGCCATCAATATTGGAATAGCCAATGACACCGATAACTACTCTCGCACACTATCGCGGCCAAAATAAAATAGAGTAGATTATCCTCATCGCATCTATATATATGCCAGGGCTAGGGTTAACTTACATACATTACACGTGACCTCATCCCTCGAAACGTCACTCCAGCTCTCGAAAGCTTTGGGCCTCCATTTACAACCCCCCGATACTTATCAGTGATCACGAGAGCCAAAAAAATCTCAAGATGACGCCTTTTCTCACGAACCTCCTCCTATTCTCACCACTACTCGCTCTGGCAGCACTAATCCTCTATGTACTCGACCGCGCTGACCACCTCCGCCGTGGTTCAGGCCTCCTCCCGCCAGAGCCACAGCCAGTTGTTACTGAGGAGCCAGAAGAGACCGAACCTCTCCTTAACGAAAGCCAAGACCCCCCGGAGCTTATAGACAGTGAGGAGTCTGATGGTGATCTTGACCTCGACGAGGACTTTGACGACTATGCCGCCGTGCACCCCAATGCTGAGTTTCCTCCTCCATACGCAGAGCTAGACGCCGGCGCCGACGCCGACACCGGTGCCAACCCCAATCCTACGGGCCTCGAACCGCCCATTGCTCCAATCCAGCCTATCCCTACTACTGCGCGTACTCGGACAGTCGGCGCAAAGAAAGCCCGTTCCTTGGCCCGCCGTGACCAGCGCCGCGCCTACCACGAATTCCTGCGGTCCCAGCAAGATGAGCGTACGCGCACTGCCGCCGCCGAGGCCGAAGAGCATGATGAGCGTATCTTCGCCGAGAAGCGGCGGCGCGCGCTGGTTGAAGAGGAGATTGCGGAGCGGCAGCGTGCAGAGCGCGCCGAGAGGTTGGAGAAGGAGCGGTTGGCGGAGGCGAAGAGGAGAGCTGATGCTAAGACTTTACGGGGAATTGTGTCGGGCGGTGGGGAGAGGGGTAGGTGTTGGAGGTTGGGGGAGTTGGCGGGGAAGCTGGGGAGGAGTGAGGAGTGGGTTGGGAGTACATTGAGGAAGGAGGGTATGGTGGGGGTGAAAGAGGGAGTGTGGGGCATGTTGACAGAGGAGGGGTGGTATGTCAGGGTGGGGAAGAGGGAGATGGGGATTTTGTATGAGGAGTTGGAGAGGAGGGGGAAGATGGAGTGGGGGGAAATGGCAGAGGTCATTGAGGCGGCGGTCAGGGATTGATACCGGCCGTTATAAAAACCTAAAGGTCTGTAGGTAGTGTTTTCTTTTTTTTAAAAAAAAGTTCGTTTTCGGTGTTTGGGTGTTTGGGGGGAAATAAAATAGATTTACCATTGCTTTAGTTAGGATATCTGTTTCTGTAGTATTGAGTATTTTTGCGTTGCTTTAAACAACTGTTCGCTCTTTTCGGTTTCAGTCCTATTGTTTTGTCGATATATTTTGGATTGTCGATTGATGTGAGATAGAAACTGAGTGATATTGAAAAACCATAGGCCCTAAACCCGAGTGAGAATCAAATATTCAAAAATTCTACCCATCAATATCACTACCATCATTTGCTGCATAATAGCGCAAATAACCCAAGACCGTGGACGCTCTCGAGCCCATACATTATGTAGAACCTCCCGCGTAAATAGAGTATGAAAAATATGGGGTAAAGTCTGTGCCATAATATCGCGGTGTTTAGTCGGGAGGACAGAATTAAGCCATGGTACCAACATTATAGCCGAATACCGTATCAAAACCTCTTTTTTGCATATAGATATCAAGGAACCCAAGAATCTATACCCATTTTTGATACTGTATTTAACAACAGGGTCTGATGCAGTACTGCAAGAATCTGTTGGGGCAGGCCACGGCTAAAAGCTAGCTTACGGCGTAAGCCACATTATTTTTCTGTGGCTTATGCCGTGAATCCGTCAGAACGGTCCGGTCTTTTCCAACGAGTTTTTGCGGGTACGGATACGTAGATGGATTCGATCTGCGCTGTGCCGCTGTTTTCTCATGCAATATCACTCGCCACTTATATGTACTACGCATGCCAGGGTAAGTCTGTTGACAGTGAGAGCTGTTGGAACCACAGCCACTGTCAACAGACTTATCCTGGCATGCGTAGTACGTCATTGTGAGATTCACAGGCAGCAAAAATCTGGTTTGATGCTCTCGGGGTTTTGTGCATAGGATTTTTTATTCGACTGTGGGTATACGCGCTCACGGGGGTGTGGCGACCATGGGGGTATGGGGATTTTTCAAATCTCATGCGCTATTCCGAATTTACCTGTTTTTATAGAATTAGCTGTCTTGCGGAAGGAGACAAAACATAAATCCCCATACCCCCGTGATCCCCATGAGAGCGTCTAGTTCCGCTCCTAGTTTGGCTAATCTTTGATATCCGTTTTCATCAAGTATCACTCGCAAAAGAGATGCATGACATGCCTAGGGATAATCCAGATAGTGGAGCTTGATTTTGCCAAAGTCTCTAGGCAATCACAGTCTAACGTTCAAATGATACCCCATGATGCTTAGGCCAATTACTGCGAGTCAACCTGTACCAGGTTTACTCTATAGCTATCGTTCTGTGACTTCCTTGATCAAGAGAGTCCACTTTCACGGCAAAATCTTCACGGGAGTCCAGAAGGCAGGTCTCGTTGTTGCCTGAAGTCCCCAGACGATTAAAAATAGCTGTTCATGGCCAATTTAATCTAGGCAAGTGCTCCACAGTGACAAAATCCTAGATCACAGATACACTGTCCCCTTTACCCGTCGGTTCTGCTGGACCCTTCTCACCCCACGTAATCATAAGATCTGACCGCCACGTGATAGTGTGATTCATTCACTCTGGTCCGGGAAAGAACGAAGATTCTTTTCGAAAGAAAAATTTGTTCCATGGAGTCTCTGACAAGAAAGAGTCCCCCCGTAGAATAGAATATGTAACTGCCACGGAAGTTCTCGAGTGCGGCTCGGCCCTACGTCGGCAACCAGCGGGGGTTCCGATGGATTGATTGCCCTATGTTCTTGGCAGGCAGGCAGTCCAGATAAAGATGGGATTTAGTCGGGTACCGGTGGTGGTGAGATGCAGCTAGTTTTCTCAGCCTCAAGGTGTGGAACGAAAACCGGTGCTCCTTCTGGCTTCTTTGATATGTAATCGTCATTATTTGCGCGATGCCGCACCGTTTCAGGGGCCTTTATCCCATCAGGAAAATTCGCGCAGTATGATCTGAGTGATCCGAGTCCACAAAGAATACTCCTGTGGCGGTGATAGGTACGGCAAAATGGGTGCTAGGGTACATCTCATCACGCCGTAGGCCTGCGCTGGAAGGTGGTGTCCGGGTGATCTCGGATACGGGTCGCCAAAGGAGTGTCTCACAAATACTCTCGTTGTCATTGGTTTATGGTCTGACAAGGCTGTGGCTGGGGCCGCCACTTCTGCGCCTAGTTCCTTGTTTGTCGAGCTCAAACGGTAAAAAAAAAAAAAAAAAATCTTTTTCGTCGTGGCCGCTTCTCCGAGCTGGCTTTTTTAACCTCCGCTTCCGTCCCTGATCCTGAATTTGTTCTCTCGTCTCTTGTTCTCATCACACAACTTCATACCACATCAACCAACTTCTCATCTCAAACAATAATCACAATGGGTTTTGCTGAAGGTTTGTTGCACTCTCTCTTTTGTGGCGCTTTTTCACGATATCTCGCTGCTTCTTTTCTTTTTCGCTGTGCTGTTGTCGTCATCGGTTACGGTGGATTTCGATGATGCTGGGCTCAGTCAATTGGATTAGGCCGGGGATGATGATCAACACACGATATTTAATTTGGATCTATCACTAACACATCTGCTCTCTAGGTAACGATGCTAAGGGTGCGAACTTGTTCAAGACCCGCTGTGCTCAGTGCCACACTCTCGAAGCTGGTGGTGCCAACAAGGTCGGACCTAACCTCCACGGTCTCTTTGGACGTAAGTCCGGAACCGTTGAGGGCTTCCAGTACACCGATGCCAACAAGCAGAAGGGTGTTATCTGGAACGAGGACACTTTGGTATGTTTTGGCTCTGCGACGATGAAAGCATGGGGATAGTTTGCTGACGGATATGGTATTTAGTTCGAGTACCTCGAGAACCCCAAGAAGTACATTCCCGGAACCAAGATGGCTTTCGGTGGTTTGAAGAAGGACAAGGACAGGAACGACTTGGTCACGTATGTTTCCCTTCTGGTATCATGTATGGCTTTTAGAGCTCCCGCTGACCTTTGGATAGCCACTTGCGCAACGCTACCAAATAAACTCCCTAAAATCTTCCTCGAAAATCATCTCTTAACGGTTGCTCTTTCATATCTCCTTAAAATATACATAGAACCCCTCTCTACTCTTTTATTGTCTCTGGTGGCCACGGGGTCTAGACAGTTTGCTCGTTTTAGATAGCAACTGGTCCTTTGGTATGCTGGCGATACACGGTTCTCTGTAATAAGCATTGTTTTGGCGGATATTTTTCTTACTTCTTGTAAAAAGTTTTACATCTTGATTCCTTTTCAGAGACGGTGGGGAATTAATAGAAAGGCGTATTTGTCGAGAAGAATTATTTGTGGTTCATGTTCCATATCTAGGGTGATTGTGATATTTTGATTTCTCCGGGTTTTTTTCAGGTCATGCATTCCAATGTCTTACCGGTGTTCTGCTCCTCGGAAGATCTCATCTTTCCATTTTCCCGGCAGAAGACGCCGTGAGAGCCTCAAGGTGGAGCACTAGAGCACCAAACCGAGGGCTGCTGTCCCTGGAAGTCCCTGGCGCTGTCATGCACTTGGCTCTATAAATTGCCTCAAGAGGAGGTTCGATAGCTTGGGATTAGTAGATTCAAGATTATGTCATAGTAATATTGTTGATAAAACCTCCGGTATTTACGCGGAGTAACATATCTATCTATCTATCTGTTGCACCGGAAATCACTCACTGCCGATCGTCACGTTACCTCGATCACCAGCGTTGCTAATTCAAGAACCATAAATGATAATTGAGCGGGATAATAGTAGGAAGTAGGATATATGAGTAGATGATTGAGGCTATTATTGAATCGAGTACTCGATATTCACAAAGGAGAGTGATTACTTGAGTAGGAATAAGAAGTTGTACTCACAACAACATCAGATATAGCTAGGCTATCTCTTAAGGTAATTATCATCGTGGGTTTCTCCGGCGCCCCGATGAATTATGGAGATGGTCAGGTATGCCACCACTCGCAGAGTATTTAAATGAGCTCATTTGCCCACTCACGAACGCCCTCCATCCAGAGTTTGTCGATCAGAGTTGTGCCCATAGTTCCTCCATCATAGACCGGATTGTCTCGAAAAATTACATTTTCCATAAAAATTTTGCGATGATGGCTCCGCCTCCAAATTATCAGGGCATTGCTAGCTCTTCTATGGAGAATCTAACACCTGATAATAATAGATTTTCCGTCGATCCATCAGTCATGCCTCCCCCTGAGGCAACACATTTTCTTTGTATCCCAATGGGTTACATTAATGATGCTCCCGAGTTCATTAACAACGTCATCGCCCATGTAGGGGGGAGTATGCGTGTCAGTATCACCCCTTCTCATAATCAACATGACGTGAAGGCCGTCGTTGGGTACATGTTCCTTCCCACCATGGAAGCGGAGCAGGAGGTTGTGGACTTCCTCGCTAGAATGAACCTTGGAGCCATCGCAAATATTATTCCGGGAATAAAGTATGATAGATCCATTGCCGCAGTCGACTGCGAAACGAACTGGAGGGGGCGTGTGGGCAATGTATGCTCTAGAAAGTTGGGCTTCAATGACTTGGAAGGTACTCTCCTGGGAGCATTTGCAGATCATGTAAAGTTCCAATTCTTGAATGCAGGGTTTATGATTCCGGATCCCAGGGACAGCGTTTATCGTTCGAAGGCCCCGGAATGGGAGCATCCAGGAGGACTAAGGGGGTGGCTATGGGAGCAAATTCAATCTGGTTCGAATGAAGTGGTTGGGGATTATGGGACATTGAAATCTACAAAGGAGGAGCTCGAGGATCCATCAAATTATGAGCCAGAGAAAGAGAAGGGGATGTCGAAGCTTCAGAATAAGAGGTCGAGGCCGAGATGGATATATTCGAAGGAGGTGATGAAGAGGTGTGGATTGCTTGAATACGCGGGAGCGGGGGGTAACCTGGGTCTAGCGATATGTAGGCTGAATAAGGGGAGGTCCCTGAAAAGGGTGAATTCAGTGAAGGAGGAGACGAAGGTTTGGGCGCAGTGGTCTAGTTTGAATGAGCCAGTGGTTGAGAAGTATGGGACGTTTGGGCATGTGGAGATTAGGTGGGTTGAGAAGCTCTCGGATTGTAGGCCGGAGGAGAAAGAGAAGGGGATATCGACGGGTGGGCGGGAGCCTGTCAGGATAATGTGTTTTGTAAGGAGTGAGGGTTTGTGGCGGGGTATTGTGAAGTGGTGTCTCAAACTTTTATGCTTATTGTTATGGTTAATAGCAAGGTGCTCGCTGTGGAAATTACAGTGCGGTTTGGCGTACGCTGTGCTGGCTGAGATTGACGATGTAGCTGATTGATAGTGGGACGTACTGTAAGACTTTCTTTTCTTTCAAATGTATATAGCTGTTGTATTTAGTTTCTGTCGGGAGACGTGGTATTTTGAGGCAATTGGAGTATTATAAAACTTACCGTTTTTTCTTGGGCCGGTGATGTAAGTTAGATACATGGAATAATTCGATGGTGTAGATTCATTAAACAATATCAAACGCACCTGATCACACAACTGGACTGCGATATAATACTTTCTCGATGGCGCCCCTTTAACCCCCGTATGCTTAAGCTTATGAAGTAGATAACGATATATTTCGCAATGTCTGGATCATGGAGCTTTACAGATAATTTATATCCCTAGTGGCATCCGTTTGTCTGTTATAAGATCATCGAACCCTTTTAGATGCACTAGATTCGTTAAAACTAATTTTTGCTATCGGTGATAACGCAGTGAAATTCAGCATGCGCATAATCTCGGAGGCGCACGTTTGCCGTCAAAGGCATGTAGTGATACACACTTCCAATTATACGTAGGATCTTAATTCCATTTCTATCTTTTGGGGAGGAGGAGGAGGAGGAGGA
Organism: Morchella rufobrunnea; assembly: GCA_024713595.1. Taxonomy (NCBI): domain Eukaryota; kingdom Fungi; phylum Ascomycota; class Pezizomycetes; order Pezizales; family Morchellaceae; genus Morchella; species Morchella rufobrunnea. The sequence continues at coordinate 127,506 of JAMGYT010000002.1, read as the reverse complement.
GGAGGAGGAGGAGGGAGAGAGGGGGGGGGGGGCTGCGGATCTTTGGATAGAGATCTTTAGCCACGAACAAGAAATTATTGGCACAAAAGGCTTCTAAAATATTTAGGTAAAGCATTACCGATAGTAAGATCTAGAAATATGCCTAGGAGTAGATACGTATGTATAGTACTAATCTGTAGTCGAAGAACCAAAAAGAAAGTTTTGACCACATACTTACAAGTACTGGTGAACAAAACTCACAAATTGAGAACTACCTTCGTGTTCGGTCATAGAACGATGAAAACTAGGCATCCCGTCCGCTCTGCCATCTATAAAAATCGTATCGCCAGGTTAGTACTGCACTGGGTGACCATGCGGGAATCCCTGGTACCGAACTCTAGTTGCTTTTGTTTATATTTTTTGGGTTATGGGGTGCTGGTCGTGGCTCGCGATTTTGGCGGCGAGGTGGGCGAGCAACAGAGTGTTTGGCAATAGTATAGACAGACACAGGTAGATATCTTCTTTGAATACCGATAATTTTCTGCAGGCGATGAATAACCCTTCGATAGTGAGTAGATGCGGCCGGGGACGAAAAAATCTGTCAGTCTAAACACAGACAGGGATCTCTTGACTGAATACTAACTATGTATAACTAGCTCGTTAAAAATTCAACCCGTCGTGTCCAGCTCGCAGGCTTTAGCCATGAAACTAAGTGAGCGAATGATCTTCCTACTTGGATGTATGTCAATAGGTCCAGTTGTGGCCTCCTGATGTTGTAAAAAATTTTGGTAAGTAGTAACGTACAAGTCAAAACCCACAGATCGATCATTACCCACGTGTTCGGTCATAGAATGTTGAAAGTTGGGCATCCCGTCCGCTCTGCCATACACACACAACATATCGCCTAGTTAGTACTGCAGTGGGAGACCATGCGGGAATCTTGGGTACCGAACTCAAACCCAGTTTTTTCTTTTGGTGCAGGGAGAAATTTTATTGCCGTGTTGGGTGGTTTCCGCTGACAACGATGCAGTTATCTAGAAAGCGCATGAAGAACACAAAGACCCCTGACCTTTTGCAGAAGGTAAAGGGACATTGCATTTTTGCTGGCATATTCAGTGAGTAGAGGTCCTGGGTCGAATTCGTTTTCTTTTTGGTTATGGCGCCCACCGGATCAGCGATGATACTGAGTTTTGATGGTAGTGCGATTGAAAAATATAAAGAGATACTGGTATATATTCTTCATAGCTATGGTTTGCTATTACGGGGTAACTCTATATGGGGGAGTCTAGTCTCGATATCGCTATAGCTCACGGAATGAATTCACGGCTTGCGCACTATGCACCAAGACTTATGCTTCTATATATAGGGTCCCGTGGATATTTTCAAAGATTTCTAGGTGTTCAGATATAGTCTGTAGGCACACTCAGGAGTGTCTACAAAGATCAAGGCGGACCGTTGCGTAAAACCTGTAATTTATCGAATTTTGGACCTCTTCAGAATATCCAGGGGCCGGGGGTGTCTTCCGTTGCCGCAACTACTCTATTCGATCGTCAAGATGGATTGACTAACACACTAACTGCAGCTGTGATAAGAGGAGGCTATCTCCGCCATAGGTTAAATCTTCCTGCCATTCTGGTGATTTTCTATGGCCGGTAGTTATAAGTCATCAGTACGTAGTGGGGCTTTGGTTTAGGTGAGCGTATATGGTCCTTATGTCGAATGTTTCGGACCGACCACTTTTTAGAAAACTATTGATCGCCATGATTCATCTGCCGCTTGCATGATACACAATCGAGTGACCATGTATGCTCCATAAAGGCATCCTTTTTCGCAGATTTAGTGTATTTGTGTAGTGTATAATGTATCCAGTGTGGTCCAGTACAATACTCAAGACAATGGTCAAGTTTGTGCTCTAGGATTCTCTACCTCTTTGGGGGTCTCTTCGGGGTCCACCCTTACCTGTAGGCCTACGGGCTCATCGGGGACAACATGCATATATAGACGTAATAGAGTTGGGTTGTATTAGCTATAACCTGACAACAAGTGATTTTATTAATGGTACTTAGTCTTTAATTTTAACGAGGCGAGTGAGAATAGGGACGCCAAATATTCTAAGAAATGTCATTGTAGAGGCAAGAACAGACACTGCCTGATCTAGATTCATTGTCCTTGCGTATGTCTGTCCTTTTTCGTTCTCGAAGTCGTCCTCGAGGCGAGAACACAAAGACCTTCACCCCCGTGGTCTATACTACATAATTGTGTCTCCGTCAGTTTGTGTATATTCGTTGATGCAGCCTGGCCTGTAAAGAGATGTATGTGGCCAACTGAAAGCATGGCTTTTCTATACATAAATGGCCGAGGCCGACCCATTCACCACGATCAATACGTGTGTCTTCAGGACTCCAGTCAGCCACAGTATACAATATCCAAACTGAAACGTCACCCATTTTGAACTCTCTTTGCCTATAAAAACCCCTCGCATCACCTCACTTTGACCCCACCGTCTAAAAGGCTATCACCGATTTCTCAGAACCTCAACCCCTATTCAATCACTCAAATTAACATCCATTCCTCTAAATCAGTCACAATGTCCTCCATCTCAGAACCAGAAACTACCCCATACTTTCTCTGGGCGTACCCGGTGGAAACCAACTCGCTATTCATAGCTCTTGTTGCCTATTCTGCGCTCCTGACCCCACTCACTCACTTCCGCCTTTGTCATAAATACGGCGCGACCACACTGGGCGCCCCATCCTCCCCATCCTCCCCATCCTCCCTTCCCTCTTTAAACTGCCTTCCTCAATCAGTTATATCAAATATCCAGGAGTATCTCACCGCGTTATATCGCAATCGGGCAGATAAGCATTGGGAAACCGCAATCGAGTTGATAGGAAGGTGCGCTAGCTGCGACGCCAAATTCAAGGCCCATAACCTAAAGGACGCTCTCATCCTCAGAAAACTGTGCCAATGTTATGCTGAATTTTTGGAGGAGTCCCAAGCACAGCTTGTGGAGACTCTCAGAACCGGGAAAGAAACCTGGGCATTTGGTACAGAGGACGACCAGAGGATGTCTACCGCCACTTTCTTGAAGAAGTTCTTTGGGCTGGGTGCATTTATCGAGCCGGGTAAAATAGACACTGTTTGGTTGGTTTTGCCTGTGGAGATGAGTGACAAAACCCAGAAGTTTGTTCATAAGGAGAAAGGTGAAGTTGTTAAAGAATCGACTTCTACCGGGATGGACTATGTCGAGCTGGACCAAGTCAAGATGCAAAGATTCAAGTACGCTGTTGAGACTATGAGGATGGACCAGGCAGCAATCAACCACAACATGACCTGGATGTACCTGGATGTTGAGAATCGAGACAGAGTCTTGGGTACAGGAAGTGTCAGGTTGATAATGTTTCAAAAGGGGATCATGGGAGTTGAATAAGTGTTTTCCTTTGTTGGAAAGACGCTTCGTTCTATTTATTTCTTTTTCAAGATTTGTTTCAAGATGCATAGATTTGAGATACCACAAGTTGTGGAAATATTGTTGCAGTGGTGCAGAATTGGCGTATTTGTTGCCTTATCACCCCGCTGATCCCTCATTCGTTGATTCTTCATTTCGTAGAATGGATTGGTTTGATATCATTTCTTCTGCTTTTTTGTGATGGGAGAATAACTCTAGTTTTCGTGGCTAAAAACAAGCTTGTTAATAAATGGCATACTGTTATTATTGCATTTAAAAATACATGTAACGAATAACTAAAGGGGTGCGCGAGATATTGATACTTGCTCGAGTGACTGATTATGATTAAGACTTGTCTCTAAGAGATACTTTTCCCCAGGACCGTTCCTAAAGGGAGTATAAATGTTACTAGTACGAATATACTAATGTTTGTTCTGGTTAGATGGTTGTTTGGTTTGTAGCCGCGCCCTTGCACCGCGAGAAAAAGCCGAGTGGTCCAAGCCGTTCACCGTGATAAAGCAGTGTATGATCCACGATTCCAGTTGAGGTCAATCCATGTTCCTCTCCAATGGGAAGGAATACTCAATAGGGATAACAAAGCGTTCATTATGTTTTATCTCAGAGCCCAGGCACACGCAACGCATTTCCAATACCCAGAAAAATTGGGAACTAATCATGGACTGAATAGCGTACATTCTTGAGGTACGTTTTGGTGAGCTGTTGGAGTACATGTTGATTGGACTGGTGACTATGTATAGATCAGTTATGAAATTTTCTTTTTGGTGATATGAAGATAAGACATTGAGACATGTAGCTCTTTAAAGTGGGGGGTGGAGGGATGAAGATGGAAAGGTGGCGGGGTTGGTAGACGGAGCTGGTAGACGGAGCTGGTAGACGGGGTTGGTAGACCGGGCGGGGCACTTTAATGGCAGAAGTTTCCACGAATGTTAACTAAGGTGGCCTTCAGGTTATTGCCCTAAAGCAAACAATTAACTTGTGTATGTTTTACCTACGGCTCGGAGAACGTGGAAAGAAAAAGGAATGGCGGGACCCTTAGGGAATTACATAACGGATGGGGTTGGGGAATTCGAGCGATTTGGTCATGGACCGGGATGTAGAAATAGAAGTGTCCCGTACGGGACTCAAACTGCTGGGTAACCACATTGTTCTCTCTATTGTCATGTCCCTTCGGTACTGACTAAATTTACAAATACAGACTGTGGTGCATATTGACTGATGTTGATAGGTTTCGGGGAACTCGTACAACTAAGTATGTATGCCGTCATAGTTTTAATAATTAACTAATAAGGCAAGGAGTAGATTAATACCGTTCACAGCTCTACTTGTCAAAGTTTATCCTGGTGCGGGAGGATTCCAGCGTCTATGTTTTTTATGATTCTTTATATTTAGTAGTTGTAGCTTTAATTCGTGAATAACGGACAGTTGATAAAATTTACTGAAAAGATTGGGTAGATAAAAAGTTCCGGAAGTACTTGCGGCCTGTTAGGCTTTATATGCGAAGATTTCCATTGCCTTAGACACCCCTGGCATTAGCAATAACGGGAGTCTCGAGAATATCTCGTGGGGTCTTTAAGGGACTTTGTGGGTGCAATGATCAAGCGAACAGGCTTGCCTGTGGGTCTACATATCCCAGAAATTCAACTCATGAATCAATTAATGTTTGCTCAATCACAGCGTGGGCGTATTGTGAGAACTGAAGTAGAATAATCCTCAAATTTATGGTAGATCATATGCATTGCTCAACGCACAAAGCGGTTACAGTGAGTAAGGGTTCATGTCAATTGAAAAGGCCTGACTCTGAAGCAATCAGTCCTGGTATTATTGGAGGAGATTGGGGGGGGGGGGGTGTATATTCTTTTTTAGATAAGGTTGAAGCTTCCAATATTCTTAGCCTTTGAAGCTTCGTCTGGTCTGCAGCTTTTTTTGATTTAAAGGCCCCACCATGCATGCAGTGCACACTGCATCCCAGGGCCAATATGGGACGAACATATCTGATATACAGACAGCATGATCATCTGGTTGACTGATCTGCCTTTTGAATTACTTTCTACTTCATGCAGCTCTAGCGGCGGCAGCACCCCAGTTTTCCCCCGGAAACGGGTCTTGCCGGATCCATGCAACCAAGGACGCCCGACGTCAGCACACGCATAGCACGGTGAGTGGCCTAAAAGTTATTTGCGCAGCGAGCTCACCACCTCACCACATTCATAAATTCTTTCGTTCAGTCAAACTCGCGTGAAAGAAGGCGTTAAAAAACATCTATAAAAACACACTCCACACTACACAGCAGGAAGGGGATCGAAACTCCAATCAAACACTCAAGCATCATGTCGAATACCCACGGTATCTTCAATTCCAACCCCTTCAGCAGCTTCACCGCCTCCCCTCCGCCTGACGCCCCCCCCGCTCCCCCCCTCGATATAGAATACCACACCTGTCGTATCTGCCTCGACCAAGTTCCACCCCCTTATGCCCCTGACCCAGAGCTTGGCCGCCTCATCTCCCCCTGCGTCTGCAAGGGCTCCTCTCGTTTCGTCCATCAGGGCTGCCTCCAGCAATGGCGTCTTCTCTCCGCCAACCAAACCAATTTCTACCAATGCCCAACGTGCCATTACCGCTACCGCTTCCGGCGCCTTAAGCTGGCCGCCGTCGTTGGCTCCCCTGGAGTACGTATCGGCATCACAAGCGGAATCATGTTCCTCACAGTCTACCTCCTTGGCTTCGTCGCAGAGCCTATAATTAATACGTATCTTGACCCGCCGGCGCTGTTCAGAGGTCAGGTAGTCTCGCAGCAACCGTTATCGCTTACAGGATGGCGCACAGGTGGATTCGCACTGTGGACAGAGCACATGCTGAAGGGGTTCGCGTCATTGGGACTTCTCGGCTTCCTGAAGGTACTATACCTTCTAGGGCCGAACTCGCTTTGGAATCTGCGCCAGAGTGGGCTAGGATCTGGGATTGGGCGCTCTGGGAGGGATAGGGCTGCGCAGATCAGCTGGCTGGTGGTCATAATTGGGGTCGTGAACTTCTTTATCTTCACGTGGGGCCAAGTGGGTGGGCTGGTGAGAAAGTGGATGGAGAAGGCCGCTGATGAGATTCTGGAGGTTCCTCAAGAGGCCGAGGGACTCAAGGAGGAGTGATGGGTAGTTTCCAGCTGGCTGGTCGGTGTGGTTTGATTTGCTCTTCCTTTTCCTTTTCGCTTTTTATTTCTCCCTCTTTTCTCTACTTTCCTTCATTTCACTTCTATTCCGCGTCTTAAAAGGATCCTGGGTATTTCGGCCTCAGTTTTGACCTACACTGGCGTTATTTTGTTCAGTTGATGAGACATGTCAAGAACGTCTCTCAGTGGTGGTTTTTCAGTGCCTATAACTAGATTAGGGCTCTAATAATCTACTATTTGTCAAACAAAATACAGCCCTTAGAACCAACGATAAGAAAAGCGTAAATATCCAACAACTAGCGGTGGTTGTTAGCCACCAAGCCGTGAAATTGAATTCTTAGGGCACGGCTCTACTGTTATCTAAGTTTAATCTGGGGAGCCATGCACAGCTGTAGGTACTTGTACGGTCGTCTGGTGCCTGAGTCTACTAGTAGAAAACTGGTAAATACAGATGTCAGTTTTTTTTTCTATTAGAGATGAGGGAGTTATTAAGGGCGATCTAATTATCTCGTAAAGCTGGTATATATCGCGGTTGTTGGAGCTGTTTAAGAATTGTTATGTTGACCAAGTTGTCGACTAGCAATGACGCTAGTAAGATTAACTTCCCCCTGTCCTGCGCTACTAGTATCGGGCTTCTCGTCTCCAAATTTCAAAACTCCCAAACTCCCGCCTCGCCTAAATCCCAAGCTAAATGTCCTTTCTTGCATTAGGAAAACCATATCGAGGACCCGTTCATCTAGCCGCCGAAACCACCCTCGACCAGCAGAAGCAAAAAATAAAGATAGAGTTCGGTACCCAGGATTCCCGCATGGTCACCCACTGCAGTACTAACTAGGCGATATGATGTTTGGGTATGGCAGAGCGGACGGGATGCCCCATTTTCATCATTCTATGACCGAACACGTTGAGGTCATTGATGCACGAATTTTATTTCAAGGCAGCACTTTGCTGAAATGAACATGTCCGAGATCCCCCCCCCCCCCCGCTCGACTAGTCTAAGAAGTTTGCTTCTGACAGTGAGGGAATTATTTGTTTGGCCTCTTATCCTATCTCCGACTGTGTTTTCGGTCACCAGTGCTATTGTATATACCTATGTGTGCCGAGGGTAGTAACATTAATATATGTATTCTCCGCTAATATACACTGAGCGCTAACGTATTCCGCGGGGACTTTATTTTAATTAGTGATAATGTTTCATAGAACGAACTAATATCAGGCTAAGAGACCTACTATGTTGGTGTGCGTGGGCGGTTTTGCAGATCGGCAAATCTCTCTGGCCGGCCTTAATTCATAGCTTATCACTCGTATCTCGTTCTCTAATTGGACTCAGAATATTTTCCCCCTCTTGATCCATTATAGGGTACTGTGTTGTGCACAAGCACTTGCATATACGTACATCTCTGGATATCACTCAACTCTCGTACCTCTTGATAAATATGGATTTAGGATTTGAATGGTTTGTATTGACACATTATAAATGCGCAGGAATGAATTCATATTTATTTAATCAACTCATATTATATATGTAAACATAAAATGTGTGTGCAATCTATTTATATATGTGTCCTTGAAATACTTAAACTTTTCGATGGATGACTATGGTCGGTAGACTTTTATGCCATGATCATTCAATCATCCTTCTTTTTCTTGAATACGGAAGCAACCCTATCCCAAGCCATCTTGCACCAGTCGAGGAACTTTTGCCACCCTAAACTTCACACACTATTCATTAGCAAGCCCACACCATAAAACTAAATAATATCGCGGGAAGGGTGTCCTTCAAACCCACCTGAACGCTTCTCCGCGGTCGGTTGTGTATACCAAGCATCCTGGTCCTGCGCCGACTCATTCTTGGCCAAAGACTTCTCCAAGAACTCCTCGTTGAGCTTCTCAGAAGTCTCTTGGACCCCCTTAACCGTAGTCAAACCATCCCAGAAACTAGCCTCGATTTCCTCCTCTAGCTTACCATCAGGCATATACTTCTCGCTCCATGGGGGCGCATACGTGCCGCTGGGCCCTGCCTCAAGCTCACTATCGAACGAGCCAGCATAGTATTCTGGGGGGCCATCCCTCCAGGCGATGATTTCCTCGTCGTCTTCGAAGGAGACATGCTTCTCGGGGACATCTTCGGCCGTGGTGTCGGTGTCGCGGATGGGCTCACGGGCTCTGCCCTTACCTTTGTCTTGCTTCTTGGCGGTAGTGCCGCTACCACTACCGAAGAGGCCGAGGAGGGCATTACCGGTAGAGGTGAGAGCTTTGGTGAAGGTTCTTGGGGCCGTTGAGGGGGGCTCAACGGGGGCAGGAGCGCCAAAGTTGCTGGCCCAGCGGTCGAGGAATTTCTCGTTTTCTGTGAAATTGTTAGTATTTATATTTGGAGGAGTAGATTGTGGTTGGATCATTGCTAATCATACCAGACTTGACACCAGGTCCAGAGGCCAGAGGGGAGTGGAGCAACTCAGAAAGCCTATGATCCAGCAATATGGACCCGAGCTGCACCTCGGGATACTGCGCAAATGGTAGAGCTGCCCCAAAGTTGATGGCAGGTATGAGCGAAAAGAGCGATAATTTGCTCAGTTTCATTTTTGCGAGAGCTTGATCTGTAGTAATTTGTAAAAAGCTTTTCGAATTTCAGGTCTGGAAATATTTTTCTAGAGAGAAACCTCATGCAAGAGTGGGGAGGGGGGGGGGAGCAACTTTTATAGCGATAGCAGCATATACTAGTTCCATTGAGACCTACGAGCAAGAGCGCACAAATTCTCCTATGTTTCCTTGCGAGATATCTCACTAATCTCCGTAGCTCCAAAATTTCGTACTTGCCATGACAATTACCCAAACAGGTCAATGATAAGTTTCACATGATTATGTTATCCATGGATCAACTGATTTAAAAAAAAAAAAAAAGAAAAAACGCCACTAGTACATGTAATTACTGCATTTGTCAACCATAAACCACACCAAGGGTTCCTTAACTCCCTAATGGAATATAGCTGTCACAGATCCATATGAGATCTGAAATCTCTCAGTTAGTAATGATCGATTCATAGGAAAGAATAGAAAGGAAGAGAAAGGAAGAGAAAAAAAATAAAAGTAAAAGTAAAAATAAGATAAGATGACACTCACCCCCTTTACTTTCAACTCAAACATCAAGCTCGCTGAATCCACTCTCAACTCCAAGACAAAATCCAAATTCATGAAAACTCTCCCATCACTCGTTTCTAGCCTTGTAAATTCTTTCTTCGGCACAGCCGAAAGATCCGTTTTCAGTGTACAAAGAGGGCGAACAGTCTCATTCTTCCGGGTCGTTGGCGCTACCTCAGACTCGCAAATCATCAATTCTTCCTCGACGATGAGTGAGTCTTGGAAATTACGTGTGTACTGAAATCTTACTGGTCTACTTTCAGAGACAGACTGGCCGCGATGTATATCTACGCTTGTCAGTATGAAAAACTGAATCATGATTAGGCCGGAGATAGTTACGCCATTCCATTCGATCATCAACCATCCAGCGTTCCCACAAAGGGCTCCAGTAACGTTCTTCTTCCGAATGTTTACTTTCTTCCCATGCTGTTGCATAGCTGGTCCCGTAATGATATCGAGCCTTCCGCGATGCTACCACAGCCCCTTCCAACCCTCTAAGGACTGCACCCCGGACTACGGCAGTCCACGCATATAGAGGCTGCATGACTTCAACCTTCGGTAACGGGGCAATTGATATTGAAGTTTCATATGGTGGTGGCGAATTAAAGTGAGAATTGAGACGATTATACAAGTAATTACTTTGACCAAACCCACCAACTAGAACGATACCCTATCCGATTTATACCGCCTATTAGCGTTGGTCGTCACGATTAACCGGAATTGTGAGGTAAACGTACCTTGACTCTTCCACCCTTTCTTCTGATAGTTTCAACTTGGTCTTCGCACAAATCCACAACTTGTTCCACAACTGGTTCAAAAATCTCTTTTACCTCCTCCCTTTTCATCATTAAAAATCCACCCTCTACCCGTTTTCCCTCATCATCTGGAAGTCCCGGAAACGGTACAGAGATCTCATCTTCGTCTTCGCCATCCTCACTCTCATCGCTGGCCGCAGAACTTACGAATTTGAAATTCCGCTTAACATACTCATCCCAATACTTGATGGCCATAGATCTAGTCTTCGGTTTCAAACCATTATAAACCTCTCTTCCTAACCTCTTCCTACAGTGCTCCTCAAATGCGTAATTCAATAGAACCGATCCACAAAGCCCACCGGTCCCAATCGACGACTCTGCCAGTTTCAGATCCGGTACCAATGCCACAATCTCGTATGATATCAGATCTGCTGTTCCCCCTCCCGCGTCACAAACCACAAAGTGATCTCCGACACTCAATGTATTGGGCTGGATAGCCTTTAGCGTGTATACTGCTGCGGCCTCCGGCTCGCTGATGAGTCGTGGTGATTTCATTCCTGCCCGCTCGGCGGCATGGCGTGTAGCAGTTTTTGCCGCATCGCTCCAAACTGCAGGAACTGTGAGCACCCAGGTAACTGGTGTTACTGCCATGAAACTGGTTCCATAACGGCGAGTTAGAGTTGTGATTGTGTGGGCATGGAGAGCGCTGAGATAGTCGCTGATGGCGTCCAAAACGGATTTATTGACACTACGGAGCCGTGTCGCAGTTTCTAGAGGAGATACATAGCTCGGTATTTTTTGCTTGCGATCCAGAAAGAGTTTGAGACAGCTTAGTCGTGGTGATGCAGCAGTGGGTTGAAAACCCCAGCGATAGTTGGGAGCATTGCCTGAGGATGGAGCGTAGGATATCTCAGTGGGGACCTTGTCAGAGGTGATACCATTCCCACCGGGCCAGGTCTTGATTCTGTCAAATATTAGTAATATATGAGAAAAATGGGCAATACAGATCATTGACATACACTTCAATATCTTCTGGAGTGCCGCTGTAGACAGCTGCGACACTGAAGATAGCGTTAGTACAAGAGTTGACATGATCCCTGATTGCCTGATAAAAGTCTTCAACGCATCTTTACGTAAATTATTCTCAAAGAAGACAATAATAAAAAGCAACACCCCTAGACAATACTAATCCAACTACTAGAATAGAAATATTTATTTGAATAAAAGGAAAACGTACCCGCTATACGTAGTTCCGAAATCCACACCGACAACCAACCGATCAGTAGAAGTAGCGGTAGTAATCGCAGTAGGAACATCCCCCACCAGTCCCAGCGTTGTAGACGAAGCAACACTGGAGCCGGACGAACAGGCTGGAGGTGATGTAGGCACACTGATTCCTAGATTCGCAAAGGCTTCTGTGGGTGGTTGGTACATCTTTATTCTTTCCTTTGAAGTATCTTCTATGGAGGAATTTAAGACTAGAGGTTGGGCTGGTGATTCTTCTTTCTCTCCTCCTCCTCCTCCTCATCTCAGCACGGCATTTCTTGTGCGACGAGGCATTCCTAGCTACGCGGCAATTCATAGAAGATATTGGGCGCTGTGCAGGGTCATATGCGGCTCTAGAGAGACCTGAGTAGGTAGTTACTCCATGCAACCGCTCAATAGTTTGGTGTAACTCGAAAGGCGGTTGGTTACCCCGGACGCTTTGAGAATCGGACGAAATAATTATAACCGAGCTAGACTTTTTCGGTTAAGTATATAAATCCGATACAACTAAGGCACAAAATGCGTTGTATGTAGCCTCATGCTGGTTAAGGCTCCGTTTGGATTCGGTTCTAAACGTGTTTTACCTCAATTTGAGGTGGGTAAAATATTGTTGCGACACAAACCCGTTTAGGGAGGATTCTGGTTGTTTGGATGAGCAGATTTGCAGCCGGCCTAAATGTATTTTGTAAAACTTAGAAATGCAAAACACGTTTCCTAACAACGCATGTTCTCTCTGCATGTGTCATCAATGTTCGCTTCACAGATCCTACCACTTCTTATCACAACAATATTTTTAAACATTAACCATCACCATTAAACGTATCAGCAAAATGCCACCCGGAATAGAGAAAGAGAGAGCGGAATGGGATGATTTGAAAGATAAGCAAATTCTTAAACTCCTACTTACAGCAAGTCCACCTCGGGAAGCGATCAGACAGTGGTTTCAAGAAGGAAGTTTAGACAACTATTACTGAAAGTTTCAACGAAATCTTCTCTCCCTCCTACGAGCGTGATCAAATCAAAACACGCGTACAGGCAGTAAGTGATAATTCCAATTATTCCTCTATGTATTCTAATAATTTGACAGTTGAAACGCAAGTTTGATGTTTTTCAAAGAGTTTGTGAGAATTCGGGTTTTGGTTGGGATGAGGCACAACAAATACCAGCTGCTTCAGATTCAGTATGGGAGGCCTACCTTATAAAGCATAAGGAAGCGAAGTCATTTTGATTCAACAAACAAGACTATTTCTATTATGAACGAAACAAATAACGTTATTCGACTTGAAACCGCCACTGTACCGAAAGATATAGATTTAGAACCAGGGTCCAATAACACAACCAATCAAAAATCTTCAACTACAAAGCATCATATCGCCCGACGTCGTATAAGAGCAGAAAGCGAAGACAATATCCAATCCTCCATTACTAAGAAACCGAAAACCATGGCATTTACAGCTGCGGAAAGCCTAAACAGATTAGCAACAGTATTTATGGAATCAAAACAGCTTCGAGCTCTGCCCCCCATTACTAAATTGGAAGAAGCTCTAAATGTCATGTCAAAACTCCTAGAAAATCGAGAGTGTGGTGATGAGACATATCTCAACGCATACGACCTTATGTTGGAAGATGATAGACACGCAATTTCTTTTGCAATAGTCCGGAACATATTAGGAAGAAATGGTAGAAACATTGTTGAGCAAAAGGAAGGATTCAGCGGAAATAATACCTTGAAAATAAACTAGATATCATTACCGGTATAGTTTTTATAATCTCTCCACGTCCTTTCAGCGATCCCATCTCGCATCAGTTTGGCCTCTGATTTTTCTTCCCGAAAGATTGTTGCAACACCATATGATGAAATATAATCCTGCCTGTTCACTCCATTTTCTCCTACTGACTCATTCTCTTGTAACAGTATTTCGAGGCTGGTATTGTCACCCTGCTGTATTATATAATTATGCAAACAACACAACGCCTTTATAAGTTTAACCTGTTTTTCAATACTGTACTCCGACTGTATTTTTAGTATCGGAAATCTCTTTTTAAGTACCCCAAAGACTCGTTCAATGACACTGCGTAACGATGCATGTCTAAGATTAAACAATTCTTTCGCATTTTGTAGTTTTTGTGTACCTTGTCCGTATTCCTTTAAATGATATCTGACACCGCGGTACGGAGTAAGAATATTGACTGTCAAACCGTAACCTGCATCAGCTAAATAGTATTTATTTGCAGGAATCGTAAATCCTTGCTCAGATAGTGCATCCTCCAAAACACGGCTATCATTAACTGAACCTTCCCAACCTGCAAGTACGTATTGGAATGTGAAGTCAAATGATATAACTGCCAATATATTTTGAGCCAGGAAGCCTTTCCTACAACGATATGCAGCTTGAGCACTGTTTTTCTTAGAAACTCTCGCAGGGATCAAGGATCCATCCAATGCACCAATACAGTCCTTAAAGTAAGGGTAAAACTTTGGGTTCCGAGTGATTTCAAGTGGAGTTAATGTTCTTCCGGGTATTGGGAGGGTAATGTAATCCAAGCTCAGTACTTCAAGTGCATCAAGAACACTACTAAAATGTCGTGTAATCGTCTCTCCGGAATGTTGGAACCGATCCTGTATCCTTCTGTTTGTGGCACTGTTGGATATGATATATAGAAATATATGAACTTGCTGTTCAACCGATATTTTCTTCCGTGTATCTGCTAACAATTTTCTGTCTCTTAATTCCTTGCAAAGTTTGTTGAAAACAGCTCTATCCAACCGTATACTTGTAGGTACTACCCGAGGATTTATTGCATTGAGGATCTCGCTAGTGTATGTCTCTCCAGATAGTATCGAACTATAGAACTGTTGCTTCATACCCATTCGGCATTATCGCACCATAAAAACTGCCTCCAAAAAGAAGCATATCCTCTTCATCTATTTTTATTAACATCAAGGACCAACCAATATTTAAGGCCGACCGATATTGAACACGACCAAAAGCCAGTGGGCGTACAAGTAGGTATTGACTGAGTCCGGATGTTGAGTACAATATAATCTATCAGGCCTATATATCGGGTGTCAGTCATGCTAAAACATCCCTAACTCATAGGCTGTGTCCATCTCGCATAACTAATATGTAGGGGCGCATCATCTAGTAAGAGATCATGACGCCCCTACAACTCTATGTGTAGAGAGAGCACATACAGTCCTATAGGTAAAGGAAACACTCATTTTGTAGTAGAGAGCAAGACTACCTGATAGATAGAGGATGCATCTACCTCTAGGTATAGGGCAGGCAGATCTGGTAGGGTAGAGGGCGAGCTTTGATCACCTGATAGAGTAGGTTCACCTAAGCGAATTTATCTACTGGAAATAGATAGTAGTAGTTGGATCTATCAGTAGTTAGCTCTATCTCTGTAGTGGGGGCTGCTGACTTCACTTACAATTATATTCACGATGGGGTTGATGATTGATGGTTGATTGTTGATCGTTGATAGTAGCAGTGGCATGCCGATGGAGTCCGGGTCGTTGCTTGTGTTTGGGTTGACAAGTACAATTTCACCCGAACATATTTTTCGGCTAGGCAAATGTATTTGGTAAGAAATGCGTTCACAAACCGCGAAAACATCCAAAAAGAGCCTAAATGAAAAAGATCACACAGTTTAATTGGTGCCGCTGCGTTATCAGATTTATTAGATGACGATCTTGTTCTTTCTCGCCGTGACTGGCTGGCCCCACATTTCGGACAAGTAAGCAGAATACCAATCTAGTTTTCCTTTCTAGTTTTATGCTCGTTATTACGACGACGTTAGCGGTCAAGATCGAATCAGCTAGCTTGACTTCTGCCACATAGGAAAGCAATTAAGAAATTGAAGGCACGAGATCTATTTCACGGAATTATCTCATCTTTGATATAACCAACCATATCTCGCAACCTTTGCTACGTAGCAGTCAAGAAAGCAGTTATCATGGTATCTAGTGGACCTGCGGTACTGGGATGTCCAAGAAAGGAATTCCTTGTGGAAGAACTCGACTCTTAGGTTTCTATAGTTTTACGTTCCAGCGTGCCAGTGTGCCAAATCTTACCGCCTATAGTAAATTTCGGTGCTTACAGAACTAAGCCTATGGGAGATGGCGCCTTTCTATGCTAGTGACCTTTCTAGGCCAGTGATCATCAGCTCATCACATCCACCCTATGTCATTTGCCTTGCCTCTAATTTAAATGATCGTTTTGCTAACCGCAGGACGTATGTACATATTTATTCAAAACTCAACATACAAAACTGTTGAGACTATTACGCAGATAAGAAATAATATGATTGTGACTAGGGTACCTACAAGTTTAAAAAAGCTCGGGTGTCTAAGAAGATATATAGGGGCATGAGGACCAAGTATATACCTGTGGATCAGATAATTTTCTAGTCAATCAAACGATTCAAGAACGAACCCAGAATTTGTTATTCATAGCGACTAACTCTAGCCTTCAATTGATGCCATGGGTGATGAAGGCACCTTAGTGGAGCTGCACACGCCTGATCGCGCTCGCAGGGCAGAGCTATCGAGAAGAATCTAGCTAGTTATACGTAGATCCAACAAAGATAAAGAGTGACAGTACTATCTATCACTGTGATATTCCAATAATCCTAGTAACTATGTGTAGTAATTACATGTAAGTAAGTACAGTAAGTAGCGAGTCTTCATGTCGTATCCGTTTATTCGCATGGCTCTCTCACGAATAGTTAACGTTGAGCCAGTCAAAAGTGGCAAGCCGATTATTACCTTCGTGTTCGGTCATAGAATGTTGAAAATGGGGCATCCCGTCCGCTCTGCCATACCCAATCAACATATCGCCTAGTTAGTACTGCAGTGGGTGACCATGCGGGAATCCTGGGTACCGAACTCATACCAAATCTTTTTTGGGTCTTTTGCACTCACCATAGTTATCCCGCTAACTTCAAAACATAGTGCAGACTATGGGCGAAATTTACAGATGCCTTGTCCATTTTTGCTCCTCCTAAAGGAGAGGGGCAGTCCTGTACTGGCGCACCCTTATACTTATGTCTAGATTAAAAAACCGATTATCCGCAAGCGATAGGAAATATATCATGGTCTGGATGAATGCTTTGAAAGCTTCATTCATCGTTATATACATATACAAATTGATATCAATATCATCTCCCTTAACAGCTCGCATTTTAAACGCCAAGATGTAAATCAAAACCCATTCACCTACTCTAGTCCACTCTGGTTTACTGCAGCTTTGCCTTAACCCATCCCTCTAGACCACCTTTGACAAACACCTCCTGGACACCCGGTGGGAGCTCTCCCACGGGTACTGACCACTCTTTGGCACCCGCGCCGCCCTCTTTGATAATTACGCACCTTCGTGCTACGTCCCATGTCAGAAACCATCCGGTCCTTCTGGTAGCTATAGCCTTCTCCCCGCCAAAGTTTTCTCGCAGTCGCTCAATGAGCTTGGGGACCTCGACGGTGATCAAGGCGTTGTTGATGCTGTTACGCATAAACACGTTTCCGAAGCTGCCGGCAACAACCATCTTCATGTCCCTGGCCAGAATGGCAGTGGCAGCCTGCTCACGACTGGAACCGGTACCGAAATTGAAGCCGGACACGAGAATGTCGCCGGCCTTGGTCAGAGAACCAAAGTTGGGGTCATAGTTCTCCATGCAGACCTCGGCCATCTGAGAGAGCGGGATGTTATCCTGGTAGGTGTACTTTCCGGGGTAGATACCGTCTGTGTTAATGTTGTCTGCGTCGCAGAAGACAATCTCGCCGGTAATCTTAGAGGGGAAACCATCGAGAATCTCGGTCTCTGCTTGTGCTTCTGAGGTAACTGCGGATGCGGAAGAGCTGGAGGGGGGGGCAGCAATCTGGGAACGGGTCACAGCTGCGCCAGGACCAGTGTAGTTTCCAGGACCGGAGATGTAACCATTAAGTGCGCTGGCGGCTACGACCTCGGGGGAGGCAAGGTAGGCAAGTGCGTCTCTTGAACCCATTCTACCCTTGAAGTTGCGGTTGGTGGCGGAGATTCCCACTTCTCCGTCTTTGAGAAGGCCAGTTCCAAGCCCAATGCATGGTCCGCATCCGGCGGGGAGGGGCTTTGCACCAGCATTAATAAGCGTATCCCAATCACCAGCCTTTGTAGCAACTTCCTGCTCGAGGGTTGAGGCGGCTGCGATGTAAAATTCTACACCATTGGCGATTTTGGCAGTGGGGTTGGCTTTGAATACAGCGGCGGCGGCAGCGATATCAGAAGCACGGGAGTTGGTGCAAGAGACAAGATAGGCCTTCTGAATGGCGACTTTCTGGGCTTCAAGTTCGCGGAGGGGCGTGGCTATCTTAACAGAGTTTGGCCCTGCAACATAGGGAGAAAGAGTCCCTAGGTCGAGGGAGAGCGTTTTTGCGTATGCGGCGTCTGGATGAGCGGTGAGCTTCTTGTTCTCAAAGAGATCTGCAATCTTCTCGTTTGTGAGACGTGGGTGAGTTGCGCCCTTGAGGCGAGCGGAATGTTCGCGGGCCTTCTGGAGCATCCAGTTCTTGAGGACAGAGTCCGTTGGGAAGAGCCCACTAAGAGCGCCCCACTCGGTAGTCATGTTTGCGATTGCAAGACGGTCATCAATTGGGAGGGATTGGAGGGTTTCTTCGGATCCCGTGAACTCAATGGCGTGGTTAAGAACATCGTCCTTATTAAAGAGTCCACAGAGGGCCACAATCACATCCTTTCCGGTAACACCTTTGGGAAGTACACCTTGAAGCTTCACATTTGCAACCGGCGGGATCTGCCACCATGTCTGTCCAGTAGCCCAGATCGATGCGGCGTCGGTACGGACAATTGGGGTTCCAAGGCATGAAATCCCTCCGTACATGTTGCTGTGGGAATCACTCGCAACAGTAAGGGTTCCGGGCCAAGCATAACCTTCTTCGGTCATAATCTGGTGACCAATACCCCTTCCAGCCGGGTAGAAATCTACACCCTGCTTCTTTGCCAATTCTTCAATGTTCTTGTATTTCCTCAGGTTTGCTTCCGACGAATTTTGGACATCATGGTCGAGTGTCATAACAACCTGCTTAGGGTTGTGAATTGATGTAGCGCCAATTGAGAAGAATTTCTGAGCAACGGGCCATGAGTTGTCGTGAGTCATACAGTGGTGGGGACGGATCGTAACGTAGTCGCCAGAGTGCACGGCTTTGCCTGGTGGGAGGTTGACGGCATAATCTTGCACAATTTGTTCTGTAAGGTTCTGAACTGGTGATGATACCGGGACATTGGATGATGTTGCAAGTGAACGGACCAGGTGAAAAGATGTTGCAGGCTGAAAGAAGATAGGAAAGGCGCGATGCCGTGGGAGGCGGAGCCTGGCGCTGGTAGGAAGTCGCAGCTATGTAGCATATAAATTAGTCCGAATTTTTCCAAATAGAAGTTTGGGGGAAGCTCACAAGACGCATTGAAGACATAATACCTCACCTTCTTGTTGTTCACAGTCGAGGTGTGAAGGAGCAATTGCTGTTTGCAGAGCGAGATTTTGAGTTCCGGCTGTGAAAAAATCAATGTGGGGCGGTGCCAAGAATCTGGGGTCCCAGGGTTTGTTTGAGGCTTTAAGGGTTGTGGGTCGCCGTTGCCAATCAAAGCCCGCGGATTAGCAAATTATATCATTAAGCAAAGGATGGTGACGCTTACGGGGTGAAGACGGACACTGGGTGTTGACGGACAGGGATTCTAACTATAGTGATAAACAGCCAAGCTCTAGATCTGGCGCTCTTTAATTGTTCTTATTCGTTGAAATCCCTCTGGTCCGTCAACACCAAGTGAACGGCTGTACTCTATATATTCGAGAGATTAAATTAGATAAGGCAAAAATATTCCTGATTTGTCTTCGTATTGATATGATTAACCTCTATTTCTTTTCAGAACCATCACACATGCACGGTCAGCCAACCAGCTCTTTATTAGGATTGGAGATACATCAATTTTTTCATGGCTGTGTATTACTTCGTAACAAAATATTAACTCCGCAGTAACCGCGTAGGATGCTACTCCCATGCTTATATACAATTCAAGATGGAGTATATATAACCAGATATATATATATAGGACTGAGTGAGAATTCTTGACTTGGAGGTTCGTATAATATGGCAAAACATTATATTCCCAAGAATTAGTACTGCAGTTGCGCCATATACCTACCTGATCGATGCCTTACTCAGAGGTCTGACTAAAGCTGAAAATTACCCCTTTCCGGCGAGTATGGTATAATGGATACCAATATTGAGCTGACTAGTCGAGTCTCCTAAAAGGCTATTATATATGTCGAGGTTCGGACATGCAATCGCATCAAGAACCGCCAGACCATTAGGATTTGGAACTTCGGTCGGCTAGGTCTCGGGGGGTGGGAGGCGCAGGAATCTCTTCATTCTATTCCATAAACCCATTAACTAAGAGAAGTGGTATTTGCGTTACGGGCATGTGTCTCAGGCGGATAGCTATTAAAACCATTAGCATTGAGAATTTTAAGATATGGCATTAGGTAGAGATAGGATAGCCACATTCACAAGCAATCTTTGAAAAAGGTATCTCAACCTACACCCCCACAGCAGAGGGACAAACTTTCTCAAGGCTTGCGTCTGGCATGCGCGTTTTCGATTTTCTGGTAGGTGTTCGCGCATAGATACGTGACTGCAGCTGAACCGTGATATGGGTATTATGCGCTAACAAGCGCACCTGCTACTTAAGGACTGTGAGAGTAAGACCAAATAGTTAGGTCGAAAATCTCGCTTTCTCCTGAGTATTCTCGAATATAAGAAACCAGAGGTTCACAGGAATTAATTAGCTACCTACATGTAGTCCTCATGAGACTGATACAAGAAAGGTCCTATGCACGTAACCTCATCGGAATTAGTCATATTGTGTATTCAATTTTTGAAACACCGACTGGAAAGATAGCAGATACGATACGGGTTTGGGGGTTATTTCTTTTTTTCCCGAGTACTTTACCGCTCTTGAGGAAAGATCAATTAATACATGTAATCAAATTCGGATGATGATGTATACTACGTAGCAGAAAGTGAGGTTAAATTCCGATGGGATATGGTATGTGTGGATATTTATGTTATGGCATTATGTAACGAATCCGAGATAGTGGGACAATAAACTTACATCATGGGAGCGTGTTACTCTTTTCTAATAAGTCGGTCGTGGTGCATCGCGACTTTCTATTTACAGTAACATTCTCCTTGCTGTGCATTACGTTAGCGTGTTTAGGGAACAAAATAGCGAAGCCAAGATATTACATTTGTATAAGTATTATTTTTGTCGTGAGCTACAGCATACCCTTGTGACGCAGTGGTTAGCGTGTCGTTCTTATACTAAGTAATATACTTGTATGCAATGCGAAAGCCGTCAGTTCGACCCTGACCTGGGGTATCATATTTTTTTTTCTATCCCATAGAAAATATCATCATTCGCTTCTACCCGCTTGGCTCCATCACACTTACATGTATTTTTTGTTTTTTACCGAGATGACAAGGCAAGACACCCACGAAAGCCTATTATGTAATGTGATGAGATATACGCCTCTTTCACCGGCCATCACTCAGCTTCTACCCCAACCTTGAAAGAAACATTTTGAACACTTTGCGAGTGATATTTCATGACACAGCAAGGCCCAGACGCTTCGGGTTTGCAAGATACTTCTGCAGTAATTCAATCGTTCAAAAATCTTGGACATATCGATATCGACACCAAAAAAAAAGCACTCCAGATACAGCTGCCCTCGCTACACAGCACAATGATACAGGGTTACATCAACTCTTGAGCTAATAAATCCTTAAGGAGGCAGATAGTGTTTGGTATTCGGGCGTGCGCGTGCTGTTTTTATGGTGTGCTTAAGTAATCCGCGGGGTAGATACAGCAGATTGCCGCTTGTTGCGTTGAGCTAGAAAAAATGACAAGGATGCTACATCATGTGTGGTATTCGCCTGTTTAACTTTGTAATTGTTTGCTTCTCTATATACATACAGTCGAGCACTATTTATAGACTGGTGAATAGAGTAGACACATACTGGAACCAGGAACTGTGAGTGCGTGAGAGAAGTGAACTGTCTGTGGTCATGAATCTATCCCTTTAGACTTTGGTGGACTCGGTCGAGTCTACTGTCACCCTCTCTGCCCTAAACACATATTCCAAAACCCTTAGGTTCATACCCTTTCCTAGTGCCCTACCACACATGCCAGGATTCGTGATCATGAGACAAGAGAAGCATACATGATGTATATAGGTATTATTCGATGGATTGCCTTTCGAACTCTTGTAATCACAAAAACTGATATCTTATGGTCTATTTAGTGTAAAATTGTATAGGAGTGCACTTTGTGCAACAGGCGAACGTACGTAACTGATACATAATTAAAAGGGGACTTCATGAATAGGACGCGGCCCGTTCAGGACCTATCGTAGCCTTCCTAAAAGTATCGTGAAAGAACCGTTCCAGTTCATGTTTCAAAACTTTGATGCGAGGGACCCGGAACTATTTACTCGGGTTCAACTATCTCATTTAATATGGGTATGACGCAAGCGACCTGATCGATCCCGAAAAGGGAACCGATATTCTCTATCAAAAGGAAAGAGGCCAAGGGGTATATTATAAGCAAGAGCTAGTCATGTGGAGAAGGGAATTTAAATTGAGATAGAGGGTTTGAATACTCAGAATGATAGGCATAGCTCTTTATAGACAGTTGTCATGCAGTCAATGGGCTGCATAATAGAGGACTATCACCTAAATTATATTATATACATACATTTGTACCCGGGGGTGCCGGAAAGCGATGCAACACTTGACCTAGCAACGCCGAAAGGTACTCGGAATTTCCACTTTTAAAATAATATAATGCTTGAGCAGGGTAGATATCTTTGTCATATAAATGATAAATGAGTTTCTAGAATAGAGTCTGCAGTTTTTCAGGTCATTGATATGGGATTTTTAGCCCATAGAAGGACAACTTGTGATAAGAGACAGTAATAAAAGGAGAAGTGATAGTCAACAACATCAACTCTTATCATAACTATGATCCTCAGCTTATACAGTACCATAGATTCCCTCCACATTTTGTTCTCTAGTTTGGTTGTTGAGAGGTATGGACTATTTGATCGTTGCATCACTTTCCGGCACCCCCGGGTACATGTATTACTTACTTAAGCGTGTTTAAATTATGGACAAGACCATACATGATGTACAGCGGTAGATAAAAAGTTATGGAACGTAACAGAGACATCCAACCGCAAATATTTCCAACCGCAAATCTTCCCAACCGCGTTGTATGACTTTTTACCATCACTATATATATACTTAGACTTAGTGACTCTGGCGCGGTAACTGAGAAATATATTTATAAGTATGTCATGTATACGCTGTAAACATATAGTATTTATGAGCACTATAACTCGGAAATCAGACGTGAGTAGTGGATTGAAATTTATTTCTTGAATCCCAAACCTCATCTATCTCATGAGGCTACTCATAGATCTATGAGATCTCAAAAAACCCTAACCCTATCTTACATCGAGTGATGATCCGTGAGGAAACATTCATTTTAAAACCAAGATTGACAATACAGTCTCGTACCCAGGCTAAACAGTCCGGGAACGTGACTATTGGGGATACATAAATCTGACAAACAAAGTTTCAGTAGCTGATCTTGCTTATGAGATGAAGAAACTTCAAAGCACCCGACACTTATCTGAAGCAGTAATATCACTCAAACACTAACTATAGCTCAAGCTCTCTGACAATACCCCCCCGATAGGATCGCTTGTGGCCCGCGATGTAGATGAACCGCCCATCATGCAATCATCGGAAGCCTTGATATATCCTTCAAGAAACATTGCGAGTTCAGGATCTTTCTCCCGAGTCGCCCAAATAAATTGTTCCCAAGCATCCCACCAAATATCATGTGTACGCTGGAACCTGCCCTCACATCTGCCGGTATTCCATGGCTTTTCACAAATATAGTGGATATTCTTTACTGAAAAGTCATCCCACATATCCGCATGCTCATAAATCATTGTTTTGAGTGCATTGTATTGCCAACCTATTGGCTTGAATTTGTCCTTGAAAAACACAGAAATGAGATCTTGGTCTGGAAATCCAAATGTTGGAACACGTGGGTCGGTTCGGAGGAACTCTAGCATGGCACCATAAAGTAATGTGGAGGGATGGAACACAACGAGACCAGAATTCAAAAGATGATAAGTTCTGATGGAGTTCGGTGTAACTTCCCTCGGTTCTGTGAGAGCTTCGGGGTGCTTTTGGCCTGTATATGCACAATTCTCGGGGATCCTACGGAGGAGTAATTAGAGAAGAGGACGAAAATACAATTATTTAGGCTTGAGAACTCACCAATCATCATCTGCCCAGGGGTCCTTTGCGAGATTACACACGCATGCATGGTTTGCAGCAACAAAATCAAGCGGAAGATCCATATCAAAAAGTTCGTCCATATTGCGGACAACCAGCATATCGCTATCGAGCAGGACCAGTCTCTATAAAATTTGGTACATTAATATTTGAGACGAAACAAAGTGATTGTAACTGACCTCCATAGGCACAAGGCCAAAGACTACCAGTTTGGTCCATGTGGTCTCAAACCGATCTGCCACGACATCTACCTTTACATTTGGCTTTAATGGTTCAATTTCCATCAACTCACACCCTGATTCCTTGAGCGCGTTCTGCTCAGCCCTACTCACCGAGGGCGTAACACAAACTAGGAGAGGATAATTTGATTTGACCCTCCTGAGTGAGTCAGCAAGAATCACAGTTCCTGGTAGATAGGCTGATCCTGTCAGGACGGTGACCCATGCACGAGTTATACTAGGTTGAAGTGATGCGGCCGATCCATCGGGTTTCCTAACTGTTGGTATTGGTATCTTTGTCGATGATGGAAGGGGTCTCTCAAGCGCCGGTTTGCCGATATCGTCATCCATTTCAAATTGCGGTTCTTCAGGTATAGAGTTAAACGTCGGGAGCAGTCCCTCTATGGTGCACACTCTTCTAAGACCTACCATACACCCCACAACCGGGAAGCAGATATTTTAGTATTGATAAGCAACTTTGAGGGGGCAAGGATATTTAGGTGCTTGATTTGAGAAAGGGCGTTAGTAAGAGGTTATGAATGAATGTGTCTTTGGGAGGAGGTGTATGTAGTGGAGTAGCATTGTGACTTAAGTAGCTCGTCAAGGACAGGTCACAAGCCAGTGTGGTTGCTAGACGAGCCAGTTAACAACGAGTCTAGTTGTGGATTTAGCAATAGAAAACCATGCTAGAAGGAAAGACAGGTTTTCAACACGGGTATCTAACGGAGAAGACCCCTTTCAAAAACTTAGAAAGTAAAACGCCACTTACATACATAGAGCAAACTATAGGGTAGAGTCTTCAGAAAAGTGATGCAATCTCGCAGAATTAGTGAACCAAGCAAGACATGGATGCAAAACGGCTGGCTGCCCCGCTGATATGCATGTACTTACCAAGATCTTTCTGCCTTTTACCCCATAATTGAAAGCTTTTCTCTATTATCGATTGGGAGGCCACAAAAGTCTGTTCCTCATGTTCACGATATGTGGCGAGAAGTGAATAAATGTACTTCAGTTATATACATGTATACAACAACACTCAATGATAGGAATTAGATTCGGGAAGAGAATGAAGACTTACCTCCAAGCTCAGATATCCTAAAGGCTCAAAAGATCATTTGCTAGTTATTAAGCCAAATCATTTGCCAAGGCAGACTAAGAGGTGTGCAGATAGGTCAAGCATTCCCCAATTACCTACGATATGTAGTACATACCGCGCGCGCAGCATCTACATGACCAAAATAGCTATCCCCACATGACATCTCCACTCCTCGACTGGAAAATGTTTAGGAAAGGTTATGTACCCAGATATGGCACTTCCTAGTCTTTCTCGATGTATTTATATAGTTTCTCTGCTACCTGCGTTGGGGCCCATCATTACAACCCCAACTCTGCATACATCGACTCCTCGGAAAATGAAATCAGCAATGTCACGAAGCAACCCCAAAAATCCTTCCATACGAGGCAACGCCCCCCAGAAACCCCCACTAAACCGTATCCACGATTCAACCTCTAGAATCCTTCCACGCCAATCCTCCAGTAACGGCAAAGACATCAAACCAGCGTATAACACCTTCTCACAGAAAAGTAGAACAGAGTCTCAGATGTACATGGACCGACGAAAGACGTTATTCCTCTTTTCAGTGTCTGCTTTATTGTCCTTTTCATTTTGGATGTTTGGTACTCTCGTGACAATGCAATTTGGGTATATTCCCCCAACCCTATTATATTTTTCGACTGAAAGGACTGCAATCGACTAACATTAGGTGTGCAGTGTTGTCCTAACTGCTGCTAATGAGTAAGTAACTAAAAGGCTGCTTTTGACTTTTGAGTAAATGAGTTTAACATCTCTCCAGTCTTGTCGGGAAGAGTGCGCCACCAGGGCTAATTCTCTTCGCATATACCCTCCCATCGGTGCTTGTTCGTACCTTCGTCCCATATATCAAATTCCCAAAGATCTCTGATCTTATTTCATACTTTTATTCGCCACAAGCATCTGACTACTGGAGAGCCCACACACCAGGGGGAGTCTACACCCCTGGTGCCCCAGGCCTTGGTCTTAAGAAGGGAGGCAAAGTGTCCCAAGAGATAAATTATGCGGCTCGACTCTCCATCTGCGCAGCATCCTCGTTTCTTGGGCTACAGATGCTAGCGTGGGCTGACAATGTTGGGGTCCGAATGCTTGGTATCGCTTTTGCTAGCCTGAGTAGCAATCTAGGAGATATGTGAGTCCCCTCCTTATTAGGACTATGGCTTGGTTCCATTCTAATAGAACGAAAGGTCGTTCTATCAACTCGCAACTCGCTATCCGTCAATGATTTCTCGCTCCTTCGGCGGATACGCAGCCGGTAGTGGAGCAGCCGGGCTAATTGGATCGTTTATCTATACACTACTCACGAGCTCCTTTGGGGTAACGCCGTCAGCAGTGTTGTCCGGTATTGGGGTTGTTCCCAGTATAATGCTCATGACTTATTTCTTTATTTTGCCTTCGCCCGATGAATGTGACGAAGCTGCATTGGTTAATGGGAGGGACATTGATGAAATCCAAATGGAGGAAGTTGGAGGCGCTGACAATGGGGAGATTATCAGTGGCTTGAAATTGGGTGACAAGCTACGACTAGTCAGGCCGATGATAATTGGCTATATGGCACCTCTAGCAATCTTGATGTTTTTGGAGAATATCACCACTCAGGTACGCCTACACCAGAAAAACGTTATGCGCTATCCGACTAACAAGGCATTAGGGAATCTTACCTACAATAATATACTATCTTCCATTCCAATCCGTGTTCACCTCATTTGCTTCTCTTCTAAACACGATATTCACCTCCACCCGTTCCTTTTATCCTTTCTTCTTCACCACCTACCAGTTTGCGATTTTTTTCGGACGCGCCTCTATTACTCTCTTCCGCCTCCCCGGCGGAAATTCTGGTTCCAGCTTTGCCTACTGGACCCTCTGTTGCATTGAGTTGGTCATCTTTGTCACAATGCTAAATCAATCATGGTCCATGCTCCCTTCCTCGTCCCCCAATAATCCCGACGGAAACGTTCTTTACTCTCCATTTGTTGTGATGGCATTGGTATTTGCAATGGGCCTATGCGGAGGCCTCGGTATGAGTAATACATACTGGCGAGTTTCAAAAAAACCACTTCCCGAGGCGGTATGGAGTGCGCTCGATAAGGCTCACTCCAAGAGGTTACGGAGAAAGGAGAGGAGTTTCGACACACAGGAGGATGGAGTTTCAACACCTATTGATGGTGAGCTAGACGGCTATTTTGCGCCGAGGCCGAGGTTGAGGAAATTAGTCTCAATGCGGGGAAGTGCGGGAGAAAGACTACTAAGTGAAGGAATGGGGGATGCCGGTGGCGAGGGAAATGGGAACATTAAAAGATCCCAAGAGGAGGAGACGGCAGTTAGAGAATTCCTAATTTCAACAATTGCATTGCCAGACACTTTCGCGATCATGGTGGCTAGCATTGTGAGTATGTGGCTGCAGCCAGAGTTGTGTAGATGGCAGGTACAAGGCGGAAGGGATCTTTGTAATGTAGGATGAGGTGATTGTTTTTGTTTTTCGGTCATGTCAAGTGGCGGGATTTTGTATTATATCCGTTTCTCCTTTGATACATACATACGTGCAAATATGCATATTATATTTATATATATATATATAATATACCTTTTTGCGCCGAGACGGATAGTGCCAGTAGATTGTTACAGGGACTAGAGTAGTAGAGACTTTTGATAATCAACAACCATATCCAAAAAAATCCCTAATTTGATCTTCTATGCAGTGAGTGACTCCTCATGATTACACACACCACCACCCCGAGCATAGTGCAAAGTAACCGTAACCGATGCTGCAGGCGGCCGCGCGGTAGCACCAAGGCAATGAATGTTCGACTTCAGACATTGTATCACGTAGTACGGCGCCGTGTAAGAAGGAGGGCAAATCTCCCTCACACCCTCAAACCTTCACATCCTCGACACTCGCAAGGCCAGACAGGGTCCCCCGCGGTCTACCCTCTCGAACTCGGATTCCAAACCCTTGGTAGCGATATGCGGCAAAGATCCCCGTGCTTTCATATAATGGCGTTCTGCCAATTAATCGGGACTCGAGGATGGTGTGGTCGGTAGTTGCACTCTGCGCCATGGTTGAGAAGAGTAGGACTCCAACGTGTAGGTATGGCTCGAAAACTCAAAAACCCACACCGGCATCTGAAGCAACCGGTCTTTGTGAGGGCGAAACTCAACAACCTCCCCTAGAAAAGAATTGGTTCTGATAGAATTGTGCACATACCGTTAATTCTCAAATCCCTTAAGCTGTCAATGCTGACCCCCTATAATAAAGGAATTAAATTTGTGTGGGAGATCTACTATTTGATAAGGGAGATAATAGGGTCTGTTAGTAAAGCCACGCAAAATTTGCTTCTTCTTGGGGGGTCAGCATTTTACTGACAGACTAAGGGATAATCCTATCCCCGTATTTATATGTAGTAAGTCCAAGCCAGGGCGAATTAGTGAATCAAGCTTCACGGATTCATACTTCTTCCCACCCGGAACTAAGATTTAGCGAGGCGGAGATAGTGGATTCCTAGAGAAATAACGGTAGCTTGTTTGGACAAAGTTGCCAGAGCGGATTTCCTAATCAATATTGTGCTTCAATTTTAGTTTCACATTGTTGTTTTTAAGTATCCTCTCTGCCGCTTTTTAAAAAGCGTGAAAGTAGTTACAACCAGCCCCAGGTGCAACACCTCAGGTGCTGTGACTTGAAGGAGCTCTGAGGGAGTAGCTTTCTACCGTGAGACCAATTGACCATCACCTAAACTGAAAATCAGAAGAGAGGGTGATGGTATGCAACAAAAGATTCAGAGTGGTAGCTTTCTTCTGGGCGCCGTCACTTTGTGACGTTAGTGTTTTCTAATGACGGTATCTAGATAGAGTAGATACTCTGGTTCCGGTCGTAACACAATGACTGATTTCTCCCAGTTCAACGAAAAACCCCCACTCCCTTCGATAATATTACGGGATCAACGCGCGTCATTAACGTTAACGCTCCTGTTTCCAAACATCACAACCCCGTGTTCCTTAATGCCAATAGTGCTGGTGTGGACCTGGCAGTTTCAGTAACTCGTCGTGGTCAGTCCCTTGATGGGTTAGTTTAAACTTCAAATTATTTACCCTGGAGCTCGGTTGGCTGAATTGGTTGGTGGAGTTTGTAGTCCAGTGTCATTAAATAGACAGATATGCATATGCTTAGAGTTGAGGAGAGATAAAACGCGGTCCATACAGTTGAAAATAGCACTAAAAACTGTGTCTGAGCCGTTATGGGTGCGACAGATGGGCAACCAATCACCCTCGGTTTTTATGACCCTAACTGGTTTACGTACTATGAGGAAAAAGGAATCAAGAACTTTTCCTAGCCCTAGCCTTCATCTGAATATCAAAATCCCCCTCTGTTGGTTGTTATTTTGCAAAAGTTGGGTCAGTCAGTGTCGAATTGAGTGTTCGGAGGTTGTGTATTAAAGTGCTTGATTGTCACTAGGCATCACTTCAACTCTCTGAATTGGTAAGATAGAGTACTTTCTACCGTTTGTTCCGAGGGTGTGAAGTGGAATTTTTCCGAGAGGGAAAGATGTAGCGGCTGGGCGGGGGACGCAGGATGAAAAAGAGCGCTACTCTACATGTATGTACATGTACCGTTAAGTCTCGAGCAAGAGGTGGTGGCAAGATGCAAAGCAACCAATCACACGGCTTAGATCCGACCTTTGAACCCGGGCTGTTCTTTTGAGAACTGACGGTATGTTGTTTTGCGGCTGATAGACACGGCCCGTTTCGGCGTCCTGTGTCAGATCACCAACCACATGTATCCAACTGTAACTAGCAGCAGAGCCTCAATAAATTATTAACACGCCTGCCTTGCCCCGCCCAGTCACAAACCAAATCGCCGGGGAGTTTCGGTCGCAGAATTTTGTCTCTTCTAATAGGTGAAGTTTAGCCAATTGTGAAAATTGACATAATGGAGGGCCGGACGTAGGATGAAAGTCTGAGGTGGGATTTGAAAAAAAGTGATACTCTAGCAAATCTGCGACTTTACAAATGGAGAGGATGTTACAGTACTTACTCGTCCTAGTGGAGTAAGGAACTCTACCGAGTAGGGATGGAGCAATAGTAAGTATGGTAGATATTGCTACGGCTGCACAGTGATGTTTGTGAATATCTTTTGCGCGGCCCAGAGATCTGGCCAATGTGAAAAGCAACCTGACCGGTTGATTATTTTCTCCTCGTCCCGACTGGACCACGCAACCTTAAAGAAAAACAAAGGAAATCAACACCGAATGACGACATTCAAGGCGCATACGAAATTTCTTTTTTTTTTCTTTTTTTTCTTTTTTTTTCTTTTTTTTTTTTTGGTGCTTTTAGAGTGCTGGGTGTGGTTGATTTCAGCGTCCCAATTTTTTATTATATACTCGTAGGTTCATGACGTTTCCGAAAACGACTGCTATTGCATACCATACAAAAAAGTGTCAAATCCACCTCTTTGTATGTCATGCAATATTATTGGTCGTGTTCGGAAACGCTATGAGATTACGAGTAATCTGCGAATACTAGTTTGGTTGTGGGTGTTTCTAACAATACTGTAGCGTAACTATCGAGTGATAGAACATGAGTTTGCGGCCACTCAATGAAAAACATTCATAGTTAGATCAAGAATTCGTATATTATTGCCTTTGATAATTCTTGATGATATTTCGGCGATACTTTCATAACGTTCAAGATCGAATACGGTCACTCGAAATCGTGTAGCTTATATTATAATTAATACTACCCTATCAAAATACTTGGTGGGGCGGTGTGTAGGGTTATAAAAAAAATGGTTGGTTACTCTATTGCCCCGCGTTCGGGACTTACCATTTAGATGTTTGGCAAATCAGCTATTATTTGGGAACGACCGGCGAGTGGTACCATACTCGACTGGCCAATCAAATACTGTGTGTATGATTTCGTCTCCTCGTTTCCCCCTTCCTTTTTCTTAGTGATATATTGTTATTGCATTTAGATGACTTTCCCTATCCATTCATTCTCATTGCCGAAAATCCGCCCAGCCCTTATCGATCGCCGAACCAACTCACTTGGTCTAGGTAGGCTCAGAAGCTACGATCTGGCAATTAAATCTGATTTTGAGCCAGCGTACCTTTTCTCCCTGCGTTTTGAAACGAGGAATGTAATGCCACGAACGACTTATTTGTGTAATGATGTGCTTCTGAAGAGGAAAAACTTCAGAAGGAGCCCTGGAGTAGAGATGACTTCGAAACCCCCACACATCACTAATAGGCATCTTATGCATGCCTACGCAATACTCTCTCTACTCAAGAGCATTTCGTTGTTCTCTCAGTTGTAATAATTTCCGTTAGGTATGTACTGTCCCTGTGTAGAGGACGACCGACCGCGTACCCATGTGTGTTCCTTGAAACACATCCGCGTAGTATTAGGCGCGTGGGGGAAGAAGGAATGCGTATGTTCCATGAAGCCTCGGCCACGTCGAATTATGGCCTTTACCCCACCCACCCGGTAAGAGCACTGCGATTTTGGGCAACACCTCTGATGTGGGTGTGAACGCGAAAACTTGCTCCCAATTGCCAAGCACCCAGTAAAATATATTAGATCACCTGCAGGATGTATGTATGTAGGGCCCTCCTGATTGGCGCTAAGGAACGAATTTTGAGCCTCAAGATTGGATCTTTCATAAAGCCATCCGGCCGGAATCATAGAAACAGTCGAAGAGAGGCATAAACAGTCATTTTTTTCGGAATTTGTCCTTTCATCTTGGAATTGTCTAGATAGCCCGAAAGACCACAATAAAGTCTACCTAGAACCCGATCGTTTAGATAGGCATGGCCCAGTTCCCGGATCAGAGGCCACGAACAAGGCGAAACTCTGATGCTGGCTCGCAGTATTCTACGCAATCTGACTTTTCATGTGAGTATATAGAATCCATCCCAACCATCCATTCCAAGTTTTCGAAAGAAGAGTGAACCCCCGTTCGCAATAGGTATTTGGGTCACTGATAGTGCTTCCCGTAATAAATAGGGAAGGGACTGATTCGACCACAAACTCGATTTCTTGAGGATACGATGACAACTTTCCTAGAAGACGACACCCTCAATCCTCTTTTCGCTTTGAAGACCGACGACAGTTCTAGCGGCGACGACGGAGAACCTTCTGGAATGCCAGTTTTTGAGAGACGATGGGGCTACCTCTCCTCTCCAGTTCCCGACGTATGCGGTAGCAGCATCACCACGTGCACCCCTAGAAGCTCTAAGCTTTATTATAAAATGCAATCAGACCAGATGTACGGCCTCGAGGAGCAGGATGGTGTTTTGTATACCAGGCGTCATATTGCCCCGGCAAGAGTCAATCTTCCAAACAATGGACCCGCTTCTTATCGCTGCTTGTTTGCATTCGACAGTTGCAATAAACTTTGCACCGCTGGGACCTGGGTCAGTCATGTTGAATCCCATCTCAGTAACGTTGACCCGCCAATATTTTGCACATGTACTATATGCGGAGACAGAGTCGAGACTCCCAACCCAGCCATTACTTGGAATCGATTTTTAGTCCATGTGATAAATCATAAGGATCCGAGGCGTTTTCAGCCTGATAAAGAGTTCCTAGAATATTGCTTAATCAACAATATTATTTCCGAGTACACCATGCATCGAGCAGACCCTTCTTCTCGAAATACGCGTAGAACGAGAACGAGGCCACAAGAGCCGGCCGTATATAAGGGATGCACCCCTAAAATATTTATGACTGGAGTATCTGGTGTGGAGATGGTGGACTATCCCGATTTTGCTGCGCAGCCAGCTAGAGGCGAACAGGCGTCGGAGTGTGTGGTCATGGTGCCGGCAAGGTCACAACGTATCAGGCATCAAAGGAATAACAAATCATAAGATACTATGGTTGGCTTGATTGTAAGTTATTTTTGAAGCTCGGTATCTGGTATTTCGGGGGGTGGTGTTCGGACTTCGTTTTTGTCTTGTTAGCTTCTTTATTGGATGCTTGGCGTTCAGCTTATCCTTTGGTTTCTTGCAAATATTTTTGGTTTTCCATTGTTGTATCTAATCTTGTTGGGGGAAATCTCCTTGAAATCATGTTTTCTGTGATGAATATTATGGCTCTCTTGGCTATCTGGAGTGTTGGTCGGTGAACTATTATCTATGATCTTATTCAAGTTAGCTTAGCAATCTCAGTTCAGGAATTGTGTATGCTCTTCTTACCTTCGGATCAGCCCCATGGATGATAGTGAATGAGAGAAAGACGGAATTGGGCTCTGCCTTATGTATCGGACAATCAAGAGGTTAGTAACGTCGGGCAAGGCTGTGCTTCACAGTACTTCGCACAAGAATTCGCACAGCCTCTGTTTGGACCTCCCCTGCCTAGTCCCTTAACCACCCCTAGATTTTCAAGTGGATTGGGCCATATTAAATAAATGTGCGTTGAGGGTTGCCTGAGTGATCATGAGCTGAACTTTCGAAGAGTTGAGTGAGGCGGAGATTTTTTTTCTTTTACCCCTGCAGTGGGGGGTTGCACCGATCATCGTTAGTCGAGTCATACTCAAGAATGAAGCTTTCTTGGGTAAGACTCATAGGCGAAAAGTCCTGCATGCGTGGAGTTTATCTCCAAAACCTTATTTTAAACTTATAACTGGCACAACCATCCCCCATCAACTGCATGTCTACTCCATTTTACACGCCATGCCTAAAACCACATGCAACTACATCTACACTCTATATAGGCGGTCATTAACTTGGTACAATTGTCACAGGGGACGCGGGAGGGAATCTTTGTTCCGTCTTTTCTCCAGTCTTTCTTTTTCTCCAGCTAGTCTTTCTTTTTCTCCAGATAGTCTTTCTTTTTCTCCAGCTAGCCTTTCTTTTTCTCTAGCCTTTCTTTTTTGATTGACAGTGGGTGGGCCGTGGCTATGTCAAATTGCAAAGCAGACAGAAGCAGAACCGGATCCCACGGGCCCATCAAAAGACGCATGCGTATCTTAACCTCTCCGGATAAAAAGAAAAACCAATATATGTAGGAGGAACTTTAGTGGTAGGTTAACTACATCATCTCAGAATTCGGGCAACATCGAATCGAATCGGGACAGTATCCCTGATTCTATAATCGATACGTTACATGTAAGTACAAACATACATGTAGGAATCTCGCCTGAGGCAGTTTACCCACCGGATTCCATCCAATGATTCCCCTTCGGGTGGATTTAGAGGATCAAAACATAGAGATACTCTCTTGTATCGGAGACTCCAAAGACAGATGTTTATATTATCTTATGTGGAGTAATGTTCTCTAAAATGAGATTTTCGAGAAGCAATGAATTGGAAACCCAGCTGTCGTGATATCATCGAGCAGTCTAGTGAGAAATAAAACCTAATTTGACGATTCGTTTATTATTGCCCTATCTCCGTACAACAGGGAGCTGTGGTATATGTGAGAAGATTTAACCCAAGGTGTCTTACCCTTATCAATTTTTATTTCTATCGATTCTGGGGAAGGGTGACTTTGTAAGTGCTCCCTTAAGCTTAATATAAAGCGCGGGCGTGCTTACCTCGGCAACATGGCCTAGTTTCCTGAAGTCCAGCTACTTAGTAGAATCATCATCTTGAGCTGACATTTACAATATGTACGACGTGTCTACTGATGCTCAGCAGCCGCCCAAATTTGAATGGCCTTGAGTCAAAGGCAGGTGGAGCTAGTTGATCTAGCTGTTGCACTTCAATAACGGGCGGCTTAATAAACTTGCAATATAAATTACAATGCATGTGAGTATAAAGGATAGAGCAGGCCTTGTCACAAAAGATCCATGAAATTTGATGTTATGAATTGTTTCAAGTATTAAAGATGTGCACAGACTAGTCAATATAAATGTTGGAAGTGCTCGGATTAGCTGTTCGTTTTTACTTGTGGGGCCGGGGAAGGTCTCATATCATGAATAGGTTGTGGTTGCTTATATAATGGAGGACTTCCCGTAGAAAATTTAGAACCCAGATTTTCTGGCCAGTGTGGCAACCAACCAATCATAATTCTGCTTTCCAGGTTTTTGATGTTTAGAAATCTGAACCAACCCCCCTCCCCCCTCTGTTCAGATTTAGATTCTGGAATCTAAATTTTCACGGGAAGTCATCCAATAAATTATAAAGAACAAGATTACTCAAGATTCACAGGTCGTATAATTTTCATAATGACTTAAATTCTAATTCTGATGATTAACTCCGATGACTTAGTGCAATCCGGTAGGTTCTCGGAAATTATTCTGTGTTGTATGTTTTTGGTCATTGCCCCTGTACTTTTGTTCAAGAACTGTTAGGATATTCTATCCGTTCTGGGCAATAACTAACTGTCAACATATGATCAGCTTCTTAGCTCTCAATAATAGAAAAATTGTTAGTTTTAGTAGAAGCACGGGCTAGGTCACGAATTTGACCATTTCAACCTCCTAATAATATATAGGTAGAATACTATGTTACCTTCTAGTTTTCTGACTAGACCTTGACTAGAACATACGTGGGTATGAGTACGATATCGATCTGGTGTTCGGTATCATCCCTGCAGGTGTGTTCCAGACCTCCACACCCAAGAAACCCTAACCCCATGATAAGCATCCCGTCCTGCATGAGATCTCCACCAAGCCTTAAGTGAGATTAATCCAGTGGTTCTATTAACCGCCAACAATTGGCTAAATTCCTCACGTCAAGACGACCTATCGTCACACAACAAGCTCCCCCACAACATACCAAAACAACAAAAAATGATGAAAGCGGACGAAGAAGATGTTGGAACGAGTTTGCTTTCGGATCAGGTGGAGTATGGGGCATTATCAAGATCAAGATCCAGATCTAGACGACGCTCAGAAGAAGCGGATGATGCTGCCTTAGCGCTGTTTCAAGACGAACAAGAATTACATGAGCTTATCGACCCTGAAAAGGAGGGAAAACTGGTCAGAAAGATCGATGTTATGATCTTACCATAGTGAGTACCCCGATACCGTGAAACCGATAGGGTTTATGGCGCCCTTAAGCTTACACTGCCCAGTTTAGCAGTTTGCTATTGCTTCTTTTATATCGATGTTCGTAATTGCAATTGGCCTTATTGAGTGGATACTCGAGCTAATCCGTGGGAATAGAAAACCACCTTGTCCTACGCGGCTTTATTTGGTATTGGAGAAGACTTGAATCTTCACGGAAACCAGTATAATTGGCTCTCTGCTGTTTTTTATATCGGGTTCCTGATGTAATCTTACCAGATTATCTTTTTTTTTTTTTTTTTTTTTTGCGCAAGTTGCTGATGACTTATATAGGTGGGCTTTCCCTACGAACTTTCTACTACAGAGATTACCGGTATATCATGATGCATCAGATAAACAAACAAATAAATCAGATATTAATAGAACATGTGCGATTCTAGGTTGGAAAGTATCTAGGCATAAACATCTTCATGTGGGGATTTTTCTTGAGTAGGTTCTGATATGAGCTACTTTTGGTGTGATAATGGCGTAATAATAACTTCCCTTAATAGTGTGGCAGGCAGCATGTAAGAACTTTGAGAGTTTGGCTGTTCTTAGAATTTTAGGAGGAGCTGCAGAAGCATGCGCAGATCCAGCATTTATGTTAATAACTTCAATGTGGTGTAAGGGTTTTCTCCACTTAGCAGAGAATGCACTGTACTAAGGTCTGAAACATTAAAGATACGCGGAGACAGCAACCAATTCGTATCGGACTCTGGTACTCGGCAAATGGACTTGGAATTGCTGGAGGCGGACTCTTGGGGTACTCAATTGGCCACATCAAGGGTTCTCTTCCATCCTGGAAATACGAGTTTCTGATTATTGGGTAACGAGTTCCCGTCAATCCCGTCCTTGCGTCCTCGTTTCTGATTTAATAGCGCATTGTGTTCAATCTGGGGCATAGTTATCTTCATTCTCCTACCTGACTCACCTGTCACTGCGAGATTCTTATCGAAGGATGAGCGGAAGCTGGCTGTCGAACGCCTTCGAACAGATCAAACCGGGATCGAAAACAAAACGTTGAAGCCGTATCAGGTGCTGGAGGCCTTTAAGGACTACAAAACATATTTCTTCTTTGCTTTGGCAACTGTAGCGAATATCCCGAATGGAGGGATAAGTAATTTTGGTATGCCCTTCCTTTTAGGGAATAATACTTCAATGAACAAGATTACAATTATCTAACCTTTATATTTTCGGGCAGGGACGCTAATTATCAAAGGCTTTGAATTCTCAACCTGTAAGTTCCTGCATGTAGTCACGGAATTTCTAGTTACCTCATATTCTCTTTACTGATAAGTGCTCCGGTCAAAGTGGTCACAACACTTCTACAGATTCCCTACGGGATTGTCATATCTGTCTCGATTTTATCCTGTGTTTACATCAACGATCGTCTTCCCCCTAATAGCCGTTGCAAAATGGTAGCTTTATTTATGATTCCCAACATCATAGGTTCTATTGGGCTATTTTTTGTCCCTCTACATTACCATGTTTCTCGGTTGATGTGTTATTATGTAGGTCTCCAAGTATATGGAATTTAGTATTTATGTTTACTCATTGAAATTCTTTTAGATGACCGGCCCTTACAATGCGGCTTTCGTATTAATCTTATCATTACAGATTGGAAACGTTTCTGGGTAAAACCCCATCAAACCCCCTTTCGGCCACTTGAGAGAAAATTTATAACAAACCTCCTACGAGTAGTCATACCAAAAAGGTTGTTTCGAACGCTGTCACGTTCCTCGGATACTGTTTCGGCAACCTCATTGGTCCCTTTTTCTATAGAAGCAGTCAAAGTCCTACTTACCCGCTTGGAATCGCTACTATGATAATCTGTAATATTGCGGAAGTTATAATTATTCTGATGCTCGGCCTTCTATTATCAAGAGAGAATAAAAAGAGAGATGAGCTGCAAAAGGGTCAAGAAAGGGATCTCGACTCTACAGCATTTTCAGACATGACGGATAGAGAAAACGTAAGCATATTTTAATCTAAAGAGGGCTATGTACTAAAGACTGACTGGTGGGCACAGATTAACTTTAGATATGTATATTGATATTCCGAGTAGCTGAAGGTACGGACGATGGAGATAGAGCAGGTGGAGGACAAGGGGGAGGGAATAGATGAAATAGTCGAACTGATCCTGATAGAGACATTATTCATTATTTACAAATCATAGCTTCATAAAACACACTCGACCCTGTCAACTAAGTATTACAAGTTTTTGCGCGGCCTGCACATAGGTAGGCATCCTCTTAGCTCCAATCATGTCCCGCTAGATATAGATTCAGACGCCACAAAAAAAGAAACAAATACAACCTCTAAACTCCCATGCTTAATATAATAATCCAGTAATAAAATATTGTAAAAGTCGAGCCCCCAAAAAGACAATAAGGGTAGAGACAAAAAAAGGAAAGTTTACAAAGAATAGAAATATATAACAACAGCGCACCAGCCCACTCTTACTGCCAGGAAAATCGTGTATCTGACGTCCTGCTTTCAGCTTTTGATGAAAATTCAGAGTCTCTCCTACTTGCGCTCTGGGAGATATCGATCATCATACTCCAATCCATGGATGTTCTCGAACTCGATCTCGTCGAGTTTGGACGAAACCCCTGCCGAACCTCCAAGAACGCCCTTTGTAGCTCCGAATCCATCGTCTGGAATGTCCCTATATCTCCAGCTGGCGACACCACCTCCGAAACTTCTGATATTGTGGTAATAGGGCGATGCTGTGACATTGGAGGTACTTCCGGGAGTGTCTTCTTCGATGGGACGGTTTTGGCCGCAATCGACGGTGGTCTTAGGACTTGTGCTGGGAATGTCGGTGGTTTCGGGAATAAGCTCAATCGCCCTCCGGATACTCGAACCTGGTCTGTAACCCGTGGCGGGAAAGGTTGTTCCTCATCTCCAACGACCTTGGGCTGTGCTAAAGCTACTGAGCTTCGATTCCAACCGCTCACGCCTGCAAAACTTGTTATCGATCGGCGGGCATGCTTGCGTCTTCGGATTACCATGAAGAGGGCGACAAGTATCAGCACTATGCTAACTGGTGCCAAAACGAAAACTGCAATCAGAGCGCGCTGTTTTAGACTAGGTCCATTGGTGTCTTGGTTTTCGGGTGTTTCGGAGGCTTGGGGTCCAGAGGAAGCGGAGGTTTGGGTATTGACAATATCGTTAGTTACAGAAATGGGGATTGATGTTGATGTCGGGAAACGTGATAACTCTGTAGGATAAGGCGGTGTGGTCGTGGGTACTCGCATAATATTGGTTATGGTGGTAGTTGTTCCTGAAGTAGTAGTGGGAGTTGTAGCTAAAGAGCTAGAAATTATGGAGCTTGATATTGGTCTTTGGGTTGAGGATGAGGCCAAAAGCGCACTGCACTCTTGATTTAGGCTCGCATATGAGCTGTCTTCGCTGCATGAGCCTTGAGCGCAAACCTTCAACCCCGAGGTGGTGGTGGTATCTAACACTGATTTGCAGACGCAACTCGACTCGAGATT
The DNA here is from genome assembly GCA_024713595.1 of Morchella rufobrunnea. Classification (NCBI taxonomy): domain Eukaryota; kingdom Fungi; phylum Ascomycota; class Pezizomycetes; order Pezizales; family Morchellaceae; genus Morchella; species Morchella rufobrunnea. Next base: position 87,529 of record JAMGYT010000002.1, on the reverse strand, counting down.
TGAGCATGATGGGATGAAGCATCGCTGAAGACAAGTGGCTTTAGCCAGCGTTATTAAAGTAGCTGCTGCAGTGATCTGAAAAAATATGAAGATTAAAAGAAGAGAATGACGAAACCAGCCGCCGAAATTTAGAACCATCATCGCGATGGTTTGTATAAATAAAAAAAAAAAGATTCAAGAAAAAGACGAATGGGAATTTAAAAAAAAAAAAAAAAAAAAAAAAAAAAAGAAGAAGATGAAGATATAATGCCTCACAGAGGTCTTGAACTCTTCAATTAAGAAGATTAAACTTAAGGAACCTCGCTCATCTAGATAGGCGAAGGGAGATCCTATATAAGCCCTGTTTGAGTATGAGTTCCATGACCATACAATTCCCTTCTCCTGCATGAAAGGAAAAAAAAAAAAAAAAAAAGGCTCCTGATCAAGCGAGACCCGCAGCCGTGCATACCTTCTTGAGCAGCGTAGGCCTTCCCTAAGCATCAAACCTACCTTGCATCACCTTCAGAGGTGATCTTTCTATTCTCGTTGCGTAAATTCCTACTGCTGCGAAATTTCCCATCTGGGCTTGAAAATTAAGCGCCCGCGTTATGCAGGTACGATTTGGGCGTATAGGCTAGGTATTTCTGGAAATACCCACATTCAACCATCCATAGCTTAGCTAGTACGCAAGCCCGATATGTTCGATACCGTACTAAATTTATTTCTTAAAATGGGTAGAAGTTTTACATATTCCTCCTCCCCCATATGATACACCAGCTTAGCGGGCGCGTCGGGTCTTTTCACGCCCTAAATTGAAAAGTTAGCTGAGAGCTATACATACAGGACTATTCCCCACAACGTATATAGATAGAGAACATTCCATGAATACATACATACATGTATCTACGTATTACTCCTCCAGAAGATGATCTTCTTCCATTGTTCATCATGAATTAATAGTTTTGATCATTTTCTCCAACCGCCTAACTAGCGTCAAACAGCTGGCTGTAGCAACAAGGGTTAGGGGACACACAGCCTTTAAAAAGGCGAATATGGTGGGAGAATCCTTGACGCGGAGTAGTTTGAACACCTCAAGTTTGACCGGTTATAGCTCATCAACCACAATACATATCATTATATAGATCAACTCAGTTTTCCCTGCTCTATCATTCTATCTGCTTAAATTTTGAAAAATCATTTGTTATTGTTGATCATGAGTTATAAAAATTTTTGGAGCTGGGACAATGTCGCTTGTATGTTCAAAAAAAGTGCTTTTCCTGGTCCTGGAGCGAAATTTGTATGTATTAGTAAGCAAATTCAATGTCGCTTTCCTCCATCTCAAGGGTTCCCCCACCATATACCATGTAGCCATATTTTTTCTCTCGCGTTTTGGCGTGTAGCGTTTACTCTCCAGTGTGTAATCATATGAATATACGCTGTGGCTCATCTTCCTTCCCTTCATCCATCCAGGACCCCATCGATCCGCCAACGGTTGGTGCTAAGAGTGTCGGCAAAAACAGCACTAGCTTCATGCTCAGTCTCGGGTGGTATTCCTATTTGCAAGTTAGGCAGAAGTGGCAAAGTTTGTTGGCATGATAAACCTAATAATTGTCACCCACTTTGAAATGTTCAAATGTAGTTACATCAACATACTAATCGAAAGTATTTAGATACCGAGATACCCCGCAAATCAACGTCCATGCTATACGCAATCCCATCATTCGGATAGGAAATCCGTCCAACTCTTCCATGTCTGACTTCAGCACAGGAGTACCTAGAGCTGCAGTCATCCATGGTCACTCAAGAAGTACACATTCTATATACTCCATGTTCATAAACATACAAGGCATAGAGTAGGCTGCATTACAATTATCATAAAAGGTCACAACATACAAGATGTATGATCACCAGATCCGCTTAATTTTGATTGGACGGAAAACCTCCGTCCGTCCTTTAAGGATAGCGTTCGTCGAGTTACCGCCAAACACAAAAACCGCCCCCGCACCGCGACAGCGGGGCGATAAGCTAGTCATGATCACCGCGAATTGGAACGATGAAGGAAATATGGTAATAAAACTATCCCAAAGGGACAAAGGGACCCAAAGGGATAAAGAACCCCCAACGATAAAACATACATGTATACACCCCCCCCCCCCCGGCGGTAAAGTTGTAACTGATATGTGACGAGTAAGGAACAAGCCAACATTGCTTTTATTCCCCTTTGAAACGAAACGAAACGAAATGGATATACGTGTGAATCACGTGCGTGTAAAAAAACAAAAATGTTGCTGACATTCCTAGTGCTGTAGTTAATACATGTAGGTACATGTACTTACTCTTTGTACTAAGCTAGCTGCGGCGCGGTGCCTATAGTCGACTAATTGTGTGTGAAGGTACATAAAGTCGTTCTTCTCGTGCAGCTTTCATAACGTAACACGTCAAAAACATGCATTTACTGCGGTCCCAGGGTTTACCATGTACCAATGGAATCACCTCTCTCCCGACCTTTTATCATTCAAATCGATATTCCAAAAAGACGTTAGAGTATTTCTCAACCACGGGGTAAGATACAACTCCCCAGGCTCGATTGGGGTAGCTACATGTAGACATACATTATATATATGTATCGTACCGGATCACGGAGACTCAAGAGCGGGGCACTGGCAGCCCCAACCTTTTGAGGAAAAATAAAATTTTCTTGGTATTTGATCCTATCCACGAGTGATTCCTTATGAGGCAAAGAAGTTGGTAGGGTTAGGGTTGCATATTCGTACGATCGATCTGGAGGGCTGTGTGAATATCTAGGAAAGATTCAGCGGAAGCAAGGTCAATATTCACTATCGTTAAACGGACCCAGGAACCGGAGTTCAACGAGCAGCGCCCACCCGGTTTTGAATTTCTGAGACTACCTGGTAAGAAACATGTATCTGTGTCCCTACGGCCCCCATTCATCCCTACACAATGCGGAAGTGCGAATGCATGTGAGTATTACGATTTATATGGACGTTAAATACGACGCAGATATTTCAGTAAGACATTCTGTATCAGCCTCAGGCTGATCATGTTCGCGTGTGTTACAGTATCTTGGCGGTTTTGGAATTTTTTGATTCTCCTTAGGTAGTTATCATTTTCTAATACCTTCCCAGACCATCCTTGCTTCACGTCTCGTTTCAGAAGACCCAGCAAATGGGGGGAGATAAACACCAGTGTGGGTACCACGAAATCGCACGAAACCCAACTGCAGTACATAAAGTGCCTTACGGAAAAAAAAAACAAAAAACAAAATCACCCCATGTACAGCGAAAACAACCAGCCTAGGCACCTCCAAAGAGCATGCAGTACCCCGCTTCTAGCCTGACTTGAAAGTTCTTTTTTCATGATTCAGTTTATACTAATAGGATTATTGCTGTTCAGAGCCCAGATCTATCACTACATACATTGCGTATGGGTGATTATGAATTGCAGACAACAGCTTACTTATATGCGGGAAATCATTCTCCGAGATGTAATGATGACAGTATCGGAACCGAATGGATCAATGGAGGACGATAAGGGAAGCCTTATATCGAGGGAGGAAAGAGAAAAAAAAAAAAAAAGGACATCGTTTCCAATGATTTCTTAGCACCGGACGCCTTGTCTGTCCCTTCTTGATATGATACGTCCAAGTGGCCGGAAGACCGCAATGTGTTAATTTTCGTGTAAGTACAGGCCTGACTATTCATCCCGTTAATACATGTAAGTTGATCAAAGTCCTAGAAGTATCCCAGCCAATGATACGAAAGACCATTTCGGTAATATCGGTGAGTGGTGCATTTCACTTTGTGGCTTTATCGATTTTTTTGTATTGCGACATTTATTCTTTCAAATAACCAATCTAACCGCACAATCACAATACATACGTTGATGATTATACAGATTCCCGAATAAGAGGCGAGTTAAAGTCCGCTCTCAGCCCAGTAGAATATGCTTGCCAGATTCCGGACTGACTCTTAAATCTGGGTAATTGAGTGCTCCTACATACACTAAGCCATTTCTGAAGAAAAAAAAGGAAAGAAAGAACTAAAGTAAAAACACAATGCAGGCACTTGGGATAATGATAGAGTTCTAGCAGCTCATAATGGGTGAGTACATGTGTCCAGCTTGCTATAATCTATTTTATTTTTCTTCTTTTCTTTTCTCCTTCCCCCCCCCCCCCCCTTTTCTAAGTAACCAGTCAGAAAAAGTGGTTATCCACTCTACTACATACATAACCTCAGGGGTTTAAACAAATTTCATCCTTGGACTGACAAGAAGCTACTATGGACCCACGTTCCAGGATACCGGATCCACTTTGAATGTGTCTCCGAGACAATCGACCGGTTAACCACCTTAACCTATCTATCTATATATGCACGCCCTGTCGGTCATAACTATCGCCGATCCTATCAATTCATCAAACCAGTAAACCCTTCAGGCGAAACAATTCGCTCAAGCGAGCATAGATATCTTTATCTACACTGGGAGGCGAGTACTGTGAGCATTGAAAGCAGATATATAAAGTTGCCTAATTGTAACCTCGTATACATATGGCGCACGTTTTTATAACGTTAACACTTGGCCTAGGTTAGTTGTCAAATATGGGGACAACGATGAACTGAGAATTGTTCACGTGCCTCGTTCCCAAAAAGGTTTAGCAGCGGAACAATCTCTGCCATCCGAGAGAGAAAGAGTAGCAGTGCACATATTAGTGGTGGAAAGGTGATCTAAGTGGATACATGTAGCTACTGGCGGTTTAAGGTTACGTAGGATGGCATCAATTACACGTTTCTAGGTGTAATTGACAATTCTCCGAGTTTTTAGGTAGGTAGAGAGCTAGTGAGGTACATATTCTATACCATGCTTCAACTGAATGAAACTAATCTGGACCTGGTTATCCAATGGCCCAGTCAACCGGCCTGGATATCAAAAAGTTGGTCCATGCATATGTGCGAATGCGAACCAGTCGTAATCAGAACGATTCACCTTAGGCAAGTGTTCCGCAGATTCATTTAACTACACGTGGTTGTGTACTGATTACCTATAGATACCTTGTCGTCAAAAGTCTTAAGGCAAGTGATCCCTGTGGAGAAACCTACGGGTAGTGGGTAGCTGTGGGTAGTGGGTAGCTTAGCTGTGGGCAGTGGGTAGTGTAATGTAGGTACTTTAGGTGTTCGTCCCTGTTTGACAATGACGACCATTTGTAGATCTTTGGGGTGAGTTATGTGCGCCTAAAAATAATATTGCCGTAAGGGTTATTAATGCACACAAATCGACTGACGGGGACCACCATACCTGACTGAACCCATACATGTGCCTATTCACACAGAGTAGGTACATGTACGGATGGTTCGGTATAATATGCACCTATAGTTTTCTTAACTAGCTATGTACATAGCTCAGGCAGGGTCTAGTTAGCGATGTATTCCTCGAGAAAGGGTCACTGCCTGCCTGGTCTGTAGCTGTAGGCATATGCACACTTTACCGTAAGTTGTGGCAGCGATATCTGTAAGATAGCTTAGAGGCATCCACTTACCAACATAGCTAGTAGCTAGGGGCAAAGGTCCAGCCAGGTCCAGGGATAAAAAAAAAGACTATACGCCATGAAAGGAGATAGAGTTACTTTTATCCCCCCCCCCCCCCCCCGTGGGGTACAACAATGCGCTTCATCCCACCTGAATCTACCTCCCCCATCTACTTGCATAAATACTCTCCCCAAAATTCACATCTCTCTCGCTTTATACCTTCCCTCTCTCTCCCCACGCTCCTGCTATCCATATCTGCGAAAACAGCGCCATTGTTAGAGAGTCATGGAACAACAAAGCAACCCAGACCATACTCCTGATCAGGAAACAGGGGTGGAGGCCTTTGGATCAAACATTCAAATTGACCCCTCGTTTGTCAGTCCTACAGTTATGCATTCTCTATTCCGCCCAGCTGATTCGATTTGGTAACAGATTTCCCAGGGCTTATGGAGTGGCGAAAGCTTGTACTACGTAAGGTGGGTGCATGCAGTGAATATCATAACAGCTGATATATATGGGGGATGAAGGTTATTGATGGGGATTCTGTAATAGAAACGGCGAATATTCGGATGATTCATTGAGGTCCTCAATTTATGAGTGAGTGAAACAGAAAGAGTTTAGACCTGCAGCTTCAATCTACCATCTCCTCCCCCCCCCCCTCCCTCCCCCCCGTTATCATAGCCAGATTTCGGGGCTAATGATTGCGATGAATACAGATATCGATTTGAAAACGGACGGCGCTATCATGCATATAAAGATGGGTAGGCGTAATCCAACCGTCCCGTGCTTGCTCCCCGCATCTATAATTATCCTATAAACTAAAAAGCGGATTTCCTAGAAAATATGCGATCCCGAACGATGAGGCGGAACAGGATCGATTGGATACCATTCATCACATCTACACACTAATGCTTGAGGATCGACTTCATCTTTCACCTATTGCGCAAAACCCAACAATGATCTTGGATGTTGGAACGGGGACAGGAATATGGGCAATCGATGCGGCAGAGTGGGTATTTCTCCAAGATAAGCGAGAGTAAAATATCCTAATGAGATTTGGTAGACGATATCCTACGGCACAAGTCATAGGGACTGATCTCAGCCCTATCCAACCTAGCTGGTATGATACCCTGATTGATCTCCGCTCCTTGTAATTAATTTTGTCCTAATGCTGCCTGCACTACAGGGTGCCGCCGAATGTGCAATTTCAAATTGATGATGCAGAGACGGAGTGGACATTCGGAGAGAACACATTTGATCTCGTGCACATCAGACATTTGATCGGGGGTATCTCGGATTGGGACAAATTTCTGAAGGAGGCCTACAGGTAAGTGGGAGAGAAATTTCAAAGTATATTTGAAGTAGTAATTAAACAGTTCCGTACAGAGCGACAAAGCCTGGTGGATGGCTCGATCTTTCAGAGTACGAATTTTGGCTATTTACTGATGACAATAGCCTTCATGAAAGCTCTCCGATATATAAATATTATGAGGCTGTCAACAGGGCCGCTTCATCTAGTGGTACTGAAGCCCCCCTACATGCACCTATCCGTCAGAAGAATCCAGTTTCTAATTTCTGCCCTCTTCTAGGTCGAGAGTTCCACAGAGCTGCTTACCTATACCAGCATATCGCCAATGCAGGTTTTATCAATATCAACCATGTCCGGTACAAACTCCCCTACGGTACATGGCCCGCAGACCGTCGGCAGAAGGAAATGGGTGCATATCTTATGCTAACGGGAGAGAACGCGTTTGAGGCGTTTGCATTGGCCCCGCTGACGAGGGACGGGGCCATGTCGCTGGAGGAGGTGGAGGAGCTGGTTAGGTTGGCGAAGAGGGATAGTAAGAATAGGAAGATGCATTCTTATTCGTTGCAGTGAGTTTTTCTTCTATTTTTATGAGCAACCATGAGCTGACATGAGAGTGGGGTGTACCCGGATAGACATCTATATTATGCGCAGAAGCCAGAAACGGAGAATTCTTGAGGATATGATGTATGAAATTGATGCTTATTGGTGGTTATTGGCTATAAGACTTTATTGTGTTAGGTGGAAAATCACGACGGGCTCTGAGACTTGACAAATACACACACTGATGTTACCAACGCACCTACTTTACAAACTTTTTAAAACTATCCATTCATATATAGAGCGGTGGAGGGTTGGGCAAGAGGGAGGCATGGCGAGGCTTGGCTCACGAAACTAAAAGATCTACATCAATTTGGTACCAAGCCCCGCCATGCCCTCCCTCACGCCCAACCCTCCACTGCTATATAGGATTTTGTAGAATTTCATAAAATGCCGTGTAACACTACACTTGAGTGGCGTGATAAATGAACGGAGTACTCGATACTGAGCATACGAATGAGAAAGCAAACCAGGTTTGTTGTGTGGTGACCGTTGCCTCAGAATCGAGTAATTTAGGCAAGGTATGATGTATGTATGTACCTGTACGGAGCCCAATTACCTGGTTCGTGGGCACGCATCCACATTCGATCTCTCGATACAACTGAATGTGAATCATTGGAAGGGCTGCATAGTGATCCGAGCGTCTAGGAGTGTCGGAACTTTGTATTTCTCTTTTGAAAATCTCGGCGAAACAATAACTTATGCATACGTCGGCCCAGTAGCAACATTACATTGTTTTCTTTTTCTCTCTCATAGATAGCTCGCATTCAGCTGCGTACATTCAATTCTTTAAAATGAACAAAACAGGATACCCTCGTTACATGCCTTCCAAAAATTCCAAGGAAAAAAGGAAAAAAAGGAAAAAAAAGGAAAAAAAGGAAAAAAAGGAAAAAAAAAAAAAAAAAAAGGACATAATGAGGACTTCCCGTAAGCTATAGAAGCTGTCCTATTCCTTAGGATAGAAGCGACCAAAAACAATAGTCACTAGCCCAGTTGTGGAAGGTGTAGGGATTAGATTCATTGCAACAAGCAATAAAAATCATATAGAACCAGCAAAACAGATAGAACCCCCCCCCTCAGGAGGGTGTTCCTAACGATAGACAACAAGTCGCATGTTCTCCGTTGCAACCTCGAATAGAACCTAAATAGCAATAGAACAGCTTCTATTGCCTACGGGAAGTCCTCCATTCCAGATCACATCTTAAACTTCTGTTTCCACATCGGGTTCCCTTCCTGTAAGTTTTGTTTTTGCCTTCAATTTCCGTCCTGCGAACTTCATCTCGTCCTTGGCGAACGCAATACTCCTCATCGGTTTCCACTGCATTAAACCTCTATGCTTTCTATGCGTGGTTCTTTGGTTCTCCCGGTATGATTTTATGGACTTGATGGGATTCATGGAGCCTGGATTTGCGGGTCCCTCCTCTGCTGAGGGCGGACTCACGGTTGTGACGTGGTGGTAAGAGGAGTCGGATGCTCCTTCCGAGTCACCACTGCCTGAGTCTGTATCAGAATCGGAGGAGTCGGAAGAATTAGTGATGAGGGAGGAGTATGGTTGTACATCACGCTGATTGGGGTTGTTTTCTTTGAAATCAGTCGTATGGTATTGACTATCTGGGGCTAAATCCCTTTTCCCAGCTTCGAAAACGCCGGTCCAATCTTTACCATACCGGTCCGTGAGGCGCTTGTTTTCGTCAATGTTCTTTGGGCCTTTGTCAAAGTCTGCAAGATCACCTCGCATTTGAGAGATACTATGGTCGTGAAGTTCGTCAATTATGGGGTTTGTCTCCGTATGCACTATTGTACTCCTAACCCCCTCGCCCCTGCAAGCTGACCAACTCTCGAAAGTCTCTCTGGAGTCGTTATCTGTGGCAAAGTGTTCATGGTCTTCATCCATCCCTGCCTTGAAGCGTCCCGAAAACACCAGTGTTCCGACTTGCTCCAAGTCAAGACTTGGGTCATCTTCTACGCCTTCAATGCGATTTTGCGTGAATCTTTGGGAATTTGATGTCCTAAAGATAGGGATGCGAATTGGTGTAGGTTCATTATCAACGAGTTTATCAAGCCAGATGGTGGCATGCGCATCCGGGCCTCGTGAAGTCGGATTGTGTGAGGAGTCGTAAAAGTCGAAGGTAATGGGTGACATGTATCTGTGTTTAACTGGGAGGCGGATGGGGTGCTGCTTTCCCTTCTTTCCTCTGACAAGGGCCCACTCAATATTACCAGTTTCTCCTTTAACTCCATTCTTGCGTGGAATCGAACCAGTAGATCCGCCTGTCCGAAGTTTAATTTTAGAGACCACAGGATATGATTCTGCGATGAGCTTTTCCGAGGTAAACTCAAAAGTGCCAACATCCCAACCAGTAAGCTGCGGTGGGAGAGATAGCTCGACACTTCTGAACAGAAGAGATAGACGAATGCGACCGAAACCGATACCACCGTCGAGAGGAAACCAACGAGTGACCTCGGAGCTTGTTCGAAGGACATCAGAGAGTTTTAATGGGACTACACCAAGAATGGGATCATGTTCACGGTAACGTTGGTCGCGGACTGTGACAGTGATGATCGCGGAGCGCCAATCACGTACAAAACGTTCAGTGCCTGCGTTAAAGATCGGTTTACTACTAACTACCTTGCTACGAGTACGATAAACCTAATTGAACTGTTAGCTTGTGACAGAAAATTCTTTGGAGGATGAGTTACAAGTTGATCATTGATAGCGATCGTGCAATAGGCGCTTGGCAACTTGCCCCCTTCCTCCTGCTTTATCTCGCCAGTTTCCATTCCAGGTGAATATTCCTTCCCATTTTTCCTATTACTATAGTTTCCAGTTAAATCTCTGATCTCAAGGTTGACAATTTGGTGAACAACAAGAGATACAATCCCGGAAGGAAACAGCGGGTCCGGAGGTGTATGCATCACAGCATCCTCCAAGGAGTTTTCTATAACACCTTGATCCTCCTGCAGCTCTGGGCGATCTTTGAGCTTGTCCGGAAGGCTCACGTCTTTCCCCGATGTTCTCAGTGCAGGACGGAAGCTAGGCTTGCCAAAGAAGCCGACCTCCCAATAGAGATTACCAGGCATACTTGTGCCAGACTCAGCGCCAGTCAATGTTGAGACTTGTTCATGCATTCTTCCAGGATTGAGCATAAGCTCGTGAAGCGGTATCTCGACCTTTCCGACCATGTCATCGGCAGTTACTTGGGTGTGTTAGACTCCCACGACTATTCGAAGATGGGAATAGATACTCACGTCTATCCGAGTCCCAAAGTTCCACCGAAAGAGCTTCGTTGGCCTTGACGTGATCCGCATTTACGAGTAACCTAATCGAACGTTAGTAGATTTCTTTCGGAAGGGAAAAAAAAAAAAAAAAAAAAAGGGATGACATACGCCGTGCTTTCCTCCCAAATAGGGTTGAGATCGTCGACGATCACTCGTGTCGAGTACATAGGCTTCTCATACTGAAGAATGTGTCAGTCAAAGCTAATGTTATTGCCTCGCGAACTAATACCTTGCTATATGCCAATGTGATATAGGCATCACTACTGCCTCTCTTGTCTTGCTTGCTCAATCCTACAGCTTTTTTGATTCGAACCCACAATACGCCAACCGTATCAACCTCTTTCTTAACATCATCTCCCAGTAGCATCTTCCCAACCTCAAGAGACATACTCTTTGGCGCAACGTACTCGTTTGCGGCAGTCGCGATGGAAGCATTGACAAACTGAGATATGAGTGGAAGGTTCAAGACGTTGATACCCCATTCAACCATTGGTATACATGCTACAGCGACCTGCGGAGTCCCCATGAGTGTAAATGTGAGTGTCCTCAAGAACGGAGGATCGGGGGTCAACTGTAATCGCAAGCGAACAGTTCCAACAAGACTCTTGAGCTCAACCCAGATAGCTGTTAGATCGTCAGTACCTGCCTGCATAACAGAGCCCTGTTTAAGGAGTTACATACGCAAAGGGACACCAAATAGTCCTTTGATACCGAGATAAAACTCCACTTGTAAATGCATATTCTTTGCTTTCTTGCTCACCCCTCTTCCCTCTGTTGGTGCCGCGTGATATGCAAACGAAGCCTCGAGATTATACACCTCTCCACCCTCCTCCTCAGCCAACCGTTGTTGTTCATCTTCTCCATCCCTTGCCGATGTTGCAGCTTTCTTCAGGTGCCTCACCTCAACCTCGGGTAGCGCCCTCAACGAGAGAATCCTCAATGGATTCGACCCTTGAGAAATATCCGCTACTCTCACATTTTCGATTATCCCCGGGACAGAGGCCTGCATAACATCTTCCAACAAATCTGCTACGCCATTAAACATGTCTGGGTTCACTAGGTTCCACCCAAGTCCCAGGAGTGTATTCATCCACTCCACAGACTCTGGTATCAGATTCGCCGCTGCTGTCTGGCCTCGACGCTTCTCAGCCTCCCAGTCGACGTTTGCAGTCTCATCCGCGAGGTTCTTGGCCCAATAGTAGATGTACGAACTAACACCTGAGGCAACAACCAAAAGACCTACTATAGATCCCTGGGTCAAAATACGCCCGAGAACAAGAATTGAGACGAAGAGTGCTCCACAAAGGGTTGTTGCGCGCTTCTCGAGATCGTGAAAGACAGTTCCTTGTAGGGATAGTGACGGGGTTGGGTGGAAGAGAATGTTTGTCTTCTCGCCCTGAATTGGGACATCACTGGTTGTTCCTGGAGCTATCGGTGCAGGAGGCGCTGTAACGTCCTGTGTTTTTGCATATTCCTCTTGCGGTTGTGTCGGCGAAGAGTATTTTGCCTGAAGAGTTTAGTAACACTCAAACAAAGACCTAGCGCCAAAAGAAAAACCAACCTGTGGATCACCAATGTCCTTCCTATCCGTCAAATTCGTATTCGGAACCACGACATCATTTCTTTTCGCCTCCTTTATAAACTTCTCGTTGGCATCCTCTACGACCACCTCGTTTCCCGTGGTTGGGTCTGTGACCGTTCTTCTGTTCCCCTGAGATCCATCGCCGTGCTCTACTCCCTTGCGCTCGCTGGCGATTTGGGCTTTCTCTTCTCTACTCTGGCCTTCAACCCTTTCGGCGGTTTCGCGAAGGAAATCGGAGACTTTGGGTATAGGATTTGACCCCGAGTAAGGTTTGTTCGACTGCATATTGAGTAATCGGAAGTGGACTCTGACCCTTGAAATTATCCAAAGAGGTTGTGGTCACAACTGAATATATACAATATACAATATCTACTGTAGATTTATTGGGAGTTGGCAATGACGTCAGTAAAAGTAGAGGTACTCGTCACAGTTACCTCAGGGACCCATGTACCTAAATAGCTCTTTACAGCTTGTCTTTGGGCCTTTCCTTGTTCTTGATCTGATCTTTATCTTTATGCACTCTCCGTAGGCGGTTGGCCGAGTAAGTTTGTCTGCATGATGCCACAGTAAATTATGGCCCTTTAAGGAACGATTTTAAGATGGCCATCCCACAGCTTCAGATGTTCAGTGTTATTTTCCAAAGCTAGAATTCCTGGTTGTGGGTGTGTGGGTAGAAGACTGGAGACATGTCTATCCCGCTGGGGACAGTAACCAAGAGAGCGACTATCAGCCGCCACTCCACCGAATGGACTCTTTGCCGTGTAGGTAAGCAAGGGTAGTGTAGGAACATACTCTCGAGCAGGTAGAGTAGGGGTGCCGAGCAAATCAGTCAAATCAAGGCTGTTTCAATTCTGACGTCAGGCAAGCTTGGGTTGCGTGTGCCAAGACATGGGTCAGGGTTTGAGTCATAGATTATCACTCTTTCTCTTGAGAGTTTCCCCCCCCCCCCCCAGCCTTTATTGTATGACTCTCCTGAGGGCTGGAGACCTTCACCATGAGAATGAAAATTTGTGAAATAAAGAATCATATTCTTTTTTTGGGCCGGTACTGATAGAATAAAACTAAAGTGCTATTAGGTGTACGCCGAGCCCGTGAATAGGCCAAATGCAAAGGTCCTAGGGCAGTGCATTCATAATTCAAGATTAAGATTTATAACATTGCCAACCGGCCACCAAGGTGAGCCCTCTCATGATTAGAGTTATACCAATAAACATGAGACCACAACATATCTATGCACAACAGCAAGGCTTCAAGGGCCCGGACATCCTTCTATGCAAAAGACTGAATCCGAATGACCGATATAGTCTACGGAGGATCGGTGCAACCCGAGCTTTGTATCAATTGGGAAATAAGCTGCAGATCTGTAGTCAATTTGCAATAGAATAGAATACTTTGGCTATTATCATGCTTGATTTGATTCATCGGCGTGGAAGAAATTACAAGTGCCCGTGCTTTGAGACTTGTACTCGATCATACGTGTGAGCCATCGTTGTAGAAAGGTTGAATTGCGAGTTGCAAAGATGTCATTATCTACCCAAAAGATTTTGAAAGGGCTCATAGAAGTTACGGACACGAATGTGAGTGGCTTCAGAAACGTATATTGGGAACGTTCTGTGCACCTCCAACTTGCCTGGTCTACGTTCTCTTACGCAGGTCCCCTTTACTCTTGGATGGACAATGAAACATTCATTTGACAAGGTCAACTTTGAATTGCCCCTGAATTCTATATTTCAGCTACCTGTAATAAGGCTTTCATGTTGTTCAAAGCATGTCTCTCGTCAGAACCTTCCACAATACGATTTACGTGCTTACCCCCACAATTCTACATGATGAATTCTTAGATTTAGATTGAAAAGAAACGTACAGCCTATATCATTATCAGGCTATCTTTAAGAATAGTCGAGTTAGCTATTTAAGTGCGCAGCTGCCAGACTATCAGTCGGTGCTAAGCCCAGAAGCACTACTTAACCATCAAATCCAACGCTTCCCTAGCAAGAGCTACCCTGCAAAGAACAGCATCAACCACCATAAAAACCAGTCGTTCCCGAACCGTTCATATCTCTTCATCTTGCGATCTCTTGGTTCCTCAACGCTTATATTCACTATCCTCTCATATTTCCATCATTTCCAGGATTTCCATTTTTTTTTTCCGAGCTCGTAAGAAGACAATCAAAGTTGCAAGTCAAACAATAGCAACCACCGCCAACAACTAATAAAAAATGAAGATGCCTAAAACTTATTATTCGACCCGCTCTACTAGCGCTGCCCCGCCAAGAGATAGTGCTAATATGTCAGCTTGCCACAGTGGATCCGGAGCTAACCATCATTTATCAACTCCTTCGAGAGCCATTTCTCATGGTAGCCCAACAATGGCTACAACACAGTCTCATCAATACCAAAACATTGAAACTTCTGAAAACCCCCATTCTCTCTCAGTGAGCGGCGACCAACACTTTACAGCCGCTCCCTCTTATCCTTACCCCAGCTCTCCGCCCCGAACCACAAAGACGGTGCGGTGGAAATACGATTTGACGAGCTCGATAGTGATTCCAAACAAGGAGCAGATGCGGGAGCTCGAAAGGAGGTATCAGCCGGCCGAACAGCTTCCTCGAAGCCGCCACAGTAGAAGACGCAGTCATACACCTCCCCCTCTTGTTGTGGAGGAACCCCCAAGATTCAATAAAGGTCAGGGACGCATGAGAGATGCAAGGTTCGATCCGCAGGCACCGGTTGAGAGCATGCTCGACCGTAACGGCGATCCATATTGGCATTAGGAGGACTTTTTTTTTTTTTTCTTTTTTTTTTTTGATTTTTGAGCAAGAGTGCGAAGATTGTTTCTGTTTTCTATTTACAGAATTTCCCTTGAGTGCCTCTAGCTCTGCATATGTGATGCGGATGCGTATACGACATTAAGGTTTCTATTTCTTATTATGTAGTGCGCCTTGCTTCTACGTATTTTTTCTTTTTTTAATCGTTCCCTTGACCAACGGCCGTACGTACTCACGGGCAAGCCGCCCATGTTCTTTTGTTGAGTTTCTCTATTTGGCACGAGCAGCTGCCACTGCCTTCATTATCGGAGATTTCTATCTTTCTTTTGTTACTTTTGGTTAGGGTGTTGATCATCGACCGGGGATAATAAGGTTTCCCTTACACGCTCTCTTTTGTCATGCATCTTTGGTTTGCATTGTCGATCTCTTTAATTTTGTCTAGGCAGCAATCCCATACAAACACACTTTTCAAGCATTCTATATATTCGATTCTCTGTGACCATTCTCGTGACTCTAGATCTGTAATCTACTGCCGGCGGTTTCCGCATCAATCCCTCGTGTGAGACTGTAACCGTCGAGAAATCAGCCCAGCAAGCGAAATGAGAATATGTAATTAAAAGCAACATGTGTGCATAGTATAGAAGGCTAA
Source organism: Morchella rufobrunnea (assembly GCA_024713595.1). Lineage (NCBI taxonomy): Eukaryota > Fungi > Ascomycota > Pezizomycetes > Pezizales > Morchellaceae > Morchella > Morchella rufobrunnea. The sequence goes on along the minus strand of JAMGYT010000002.1, from coordinate 71,826 downwards.
TACTAGGCTAGACCGATAATTGGTTTGATTTCCATTAAGCTTTCCTGGATTGAACAACCTGGACAGCGATCTCGGACGAGAAATTTGCGTGAAGGAGAGGCGGTAGATTTCTCACCGTACTGATGACGGTGGTACCTATATACACATACAATCGAAAGATCTCCAGCTATAGATAACTATACTAGGAAACATGTAAGGCTTGCGTGTACTGATATGCCTAGCTAGGTAAGAACATACACGTATCCGTGGTATTGACTACATACATGAGCGACATTGAACGCGTAGATATTATTAAGGTTTGATATGTGTGACAAACTCTGGACGCAGCCACTTGGTATTCTAGCCTTCTTTCGGCGACCAAGGTTTCCCCGACGCTGCCTTGGATGGGCTGTGCATTGTATATAATTTCAGGAGAATGGGATATATATGCGTTCAAGACCCTGGCTGTCTAGAGATTGCTATGGTGGGTGAAGAGTATTTGCGTGGTTGAGCTTGGGCTCTCGGGAGTGCGGCTGGAGTGCGGCTGGAGTGCGGCTGGAGTGCACCTGATATGTAAATAGTCGCGTGAGGAGGATTGGAGGGTGGAGGGGGAAGGACTTTGAAGCGATTCAAGTGGGTTCATTTATATCCGTAGTAGAGCGCAAAGAATGCAATGGTTTCCTTCACAACACTAGTATCCAGGACCGAGACCAATGTTGAGGTTATCAGCTAGATGTAGAGTACACGTGAGGTATTAGATTTTCTTGCAGCATGTCCGGTAATTCCTGGACATTGGTTTTGCAATGAATGACCGGGTATAAAACTGTATGATGTATCATTGACCCCCGTATAATCAAGACGTAGATATACCAGGGGTTACTTTGGAGTTTGACGGCCTCCATGGCCACTCGGACGCCCCATGCACTCACTCGGACAGTCAATCATGATTGGTTGAAAAGAGGTACTGAAGCCACTTGAAATGATGATCCTTTCTTTTCCACGTCCACTGTCCGAGTGAGGGGTGTCCGAATGGCCCAGGAAGGCGTCTATTGGTTTGGTGAAACCCTACTACAGGCCAACATCCCATTCGCAACCTACATTTCCAATTGGCAAAATTAGGACCTTCACTGTAGACCTGACACACTGAGGCTGTAATATCTTCCTACGAGTCAACTGCTCCAGACCAGACATGCAATATCACTCGTAAACATGCGCGATAACCCATGCATGACGTCTCTAGCACCCCTCTGGGCGTCCACTGCACCTGTGGTTTCCGTGCCTTTTGATACGAAAACCAGCTGAAACATTCACTATCCATTGCGCACATCCGGGGGGCTCTATAGATGAGCCATGATTCGCGCGCATCTACTATAAAATGAAGTGCACCTTGGGGGTCAGGCGAGATGTCATACCAGCATATAGGGTGATGGATGAGGCTCAACGACGTGGCTGTGGCTACAACTGCGGATAAGGAAGGGTGAAAAGATAAGGGAAAGCTTGTTTGGGGCATGTTGACAACGAGCGTCCCAAAGGATAATGTTTTCATTCGCTTTAATCGTAGCCGTTGATAAATCCAGTGAATATCATGATATTTGGGTGCACCGGACCCAAAGATGTCCGTATTCAAATGAGATCCTCGGGAGAACTTAGTACATGGAGAGGTCACTCCGTCACACCTTGTCACGTCACTGTATGTATCTTTTTCTCATATGTATCTTATAGTACTGTGGCTGACTTTCTTTCCCTCCGTCTAGCGCTTCCCGCGGCACCCTACCTCATGTCCTTTCTTTCTCAAGTCACATGCAGCTAGAAGCCTATATGTATCTCATTCCTAAGGGTCTGCAGCTGATGGGATAAGTAATCTACTCTTGTAACCCGTTCTTTCAAACCCTAACCCTAACCCTCCAATATCGATCAGAGGCGTAAGGAACAAGGCCAGACGCACCCCTACTGATGATATGCCTATAGATGTCTGCTGCAGGGTCTATTACGTCTGGTGGCCTTGCTGGGCTGGCCGTTCATATGTTTATACTTGTTGTCCTGATGGGTCTTTTTTTTTTCTTTTTTTCCCCCCCATATCTACTGGTCCATGGCCGTGCGGTGCGCTGCTCATCTTTGGATGTGGGGTATTGGAGGGGGTTGTTGTTCTACTAGAGATTACTAGCCGCTGGTCTGGCACAAGTTATGTAGGATACACATCGCAAAACATAGCGCCATCGATCAGGACATTTTAACGAAACCTGAGGCTTGATGACGATGGACAACAGATGTTGAGAGCGGGACGGCCGAGAAGAAAGCCGTACGATGGATGGTCCCTTATGGGAATCCATCCTTTGATCACAGCTCTCGTGTTATCCAATCACTTCACAAGCCATCACTCGTTCATTGCTGCTTATATACACATCCGTGGAGGTAGAGGATCGCCCCCAACTCCCCACATATTCCCCTCTCGGGCTGATCGGCCCACGAGACAACCGTGATCAGCACCTGTCTGTCGGCTGACATTGCAGCAAGTAGCTGGCTACATATCACAGGAATTCCCCGGCGTTTGCAGTGTTGCGCCTCCCACTGATTGGGTCGTGTCCCTGCCAGTAGAAACGTGCTGCAGGAATGTGAGGCACGAATCTCACTTGTCGGAGAGATGAGTGCGAGTTTATGCGTTGGATGCGGGGGGTGGACAGTGGGTGGGTTGGGTGGGATGCCTTGCAAGGTTTTGTTTTTTAATTTTTTGGTCTGAGGAAGAGGGATATATAAATTGGCGGGTGCACGACACGGACCCGACTCGCTGATGGCTTTTGCCAGTCGAGTCGCCATCTCTGCCGTTCCATTCTGTTCTCTTCTTTTCTCATCAGATGGGGCCAGAACTGGGCAAAAAAGAGAAAAGTCTATCCCCCCACAGTACTCGGATGGTTTCCTCATTCAACAACTACATACGGGATATCGATGAGCAGTTTTCTATTTGGTTATTTAGCATCACGTTGCATCTCGCATTTGTGATTTGGTTTGGTTTGGGCTGACCTATGAGCTAGAGATCTAGAGCAGACGAGGCTGAGAGAGAGGGGGTGGGGGGGGGGGGAATAGAAAAGAGAAACAAAGATATGTAGGTAGAGAGACATTTTGGGTACTCCGCTTCACATGCAACTGACTAAGCCCCCCTCGAGTGATACCGCATGACCACCACTACCCATAGTTCTAAGTTCTACAAACCTCAGCAGTGCCCTATGCAGTGTGTGTGCTGTTCCGAAAGCAGCACTTTTTACGTGAGGGCCTCGATTTGAAAAAAAGAGTTCAGTCATAGCCTTGATATGTGTACCTACATAAGCTAACCCGCCAGATGAGTTTGATGCCGCAGAGCTACCTACTCTAGAGATGCGTCTACCGTGTCTATCCATGATGGTCAGAGTCTTGGAGTTTGTGGTGTGCGCGCGGGTAAAAAAAATCAAAATCATCGCTTCAGCCACCCACGGAACCCTATTCCACCCACAGCAGACGAGCAAGTTTAGTTCACAGTTCTACTCTACAGAGAGAGAGAGAGAGACAAACAGGATCATAATTGCACAAGAACAGAGTACTTAGTACACACACACACACACACACACACACACACACACACACACCAACAAAAAAGCAGAGAAGCTTACATATGACGTTTCTGCCCCATGCCTGCCACGCACCGTGTGTTGAGTCGAGCGAGTGGGCTCTTTTTTTATTTTTTTTTTTATTTTTTTTTTTTATTTTTTTTATTTTTTTACGTGCTGCAGTGTGGATCTGGCGAGAAGTGGGTTAGTGAGGTTTAGAGAAGAGGGGGGGGGGGTGGGTTGTTGTTGGTTGGTTGCGGTTGGCTGCTTGGTTGGGCTGTGACTGGGGGGGGGGGGGTGATGGGCATAGATAGACTGGGTAGTGGGCATTGCTAGATAGTAGAAGGAATAAATTGAAGTGGGTTTGGGTTATTTCCCCATGTATTCCGGGCAGAAATGGATGCGTTACAGCCTGCATGTATGTACCCAAATAAAGAGAGAGAGAGAGGGAGAGAGAGAGGGAGAGAGCGAGGGATGGAAATAAATGGGGCGTGAAACTCTCTGCATAGGTAGGTATTATCCAAACAAGAAAAGAAAAAAGATGCGGCTCTGCTACCCTCTCGATAAAAAAGTCAAGAGTCAACAGGCAGAAGGCTATTTCTGTCGCACCCAAACGGAAGGGCCAGCGCCCGGCTGAAACCAGCCCATAGAGAATGCAGAAAAATAGAGCTACCACGTCACGCATGCGAGAGAAAGAAAGAAAGAAAAAAAAAAAAAAAAAAAACAAAGTGTGAGTCTATCTATGGGCCAGGGTGAGGGATGTGAGTGAGGGGTCGTCGGTTCTGCTGTTTGGTTTGGGGAGAGCGAGGGGTGGGGGCTGGTTACATTGTGTAGTAGGGTAGAAAATGAGAATGGATTGCTTGTTCTCTGTGATTCCTTCCTACCATCACTGAATGTTGATGCTTTGTCGTGCAGTAACGTATTTTGCAGTACATACGGTTTGGTTGATCCATCTGTATTAACGTTTGCCTACATATCCATCTTGAGAGAGAAGGTTGTGAAGAGAAAAAGGCTGTGAGAGAGTGTATCTAACAAAGGAAGTCAAGGGAAACAACCAAAAGTGGAGGATAAATGAAATAAGCTGTGAGTACCACTTCATTATATCCATCCATCCCATCCATCCCATCCATCCCTCTATACATATCCTCCATACAAACAACAAAAATACAGTATTTGTATCGTTTTCCCCACTCATCTGGCTGGTGATACCTCCCCCCCCCCCCCCCAATCTGTACTCCTCACCTCACCGGGAGTTATCAGGATAAGCTCTGCTCTCTACAGTACACAAACCACAACAAACACCATACCCACACACACACACACACACACACATATACACACACACACACTCAATCTCTCACTCTCTCACTCTCTCACTCTCTCACTCTCTTGTTAAATAGCCCAGACACACTGAAATAATTTCCCCCTCACTACATATTAGATTGTAGCAGTCAGTCGTGATTATTACATTAGCCATAATCCCCCCCCCCCCCTAATCATTCATATCCCCCTTGAAATAAAATAACAGTTACCCCCTTCAGTACATCCCCAACAGTCAGGCTGCTGCTCCCCACCACCAGCTCCGTCGCCTCCGACAGCGGCATCCCAGAGCAAGAATCTCCCCCTCACGAGTCTGATCCAAATTCAAACTATTATAACGCTCTCCCCACTATCGCCGCATCACAACAGGAAACGACAAACGACGCTATCCACGCCTACCTCATGTCCTCCCACGGCCATTACTACGGTGGGCCTCCCACAGGATCCTCAGGACAATCACAATCTCAATCCCCATTCTACGCCGCTCAGCATCCTCAGCAAGGAACACAGTATGCGCCAAACACGGCGACAAGTCCGGTGAGTAGTTATTCAAACAGCCCGCCCCTACCTCCGCAGCAGCAACAGCAGCAGCAGCAGCAACCACCGATGAGATCCCATACGGCCGCCCCATATTCATCGGGTGGGTATGCCCCACCTCCTTCGGCAAAGAGTCAAGGTCCTCCTGAAGGTTACTACGCTCAAGCACCGCCATCTGGACCTCAAAACTCATCATCAGGTCCATACCGCGCACAACAGGGCGGTTTGAGACCAGACTTTTCCCCACCTCAGCAGAGTACACAGCCACTACCCCGAACGGGATATGCCCCACCCCAAGGGGCGGCAGGTGGATATTCCCAGGCCTTGCCGGCAATAATAGCAAATACTCATGGTCTCCCACCAGAAGTTGTCCAACGCCTCGCGGAGGACCTCCTCAGGAGTATACATCTCGGGGGAGGGGCTGACTCTATCGGAGGGGGGGGTGGGGCTGGTGTGGCGCAGAGCGGGGCACCGCCATTGTTACCGCCACATGGACAGCATCCCCATCATCAGAGACAAGGAAGTCCGGCGGTTGCACAGGTCCCTGCACCGCCGCCACCACAGCCACCAATGTTGCCACAGGGACATTACGGTATGCCGGGTACGGCCTCTGGACAGTTTGGTGGATATGGTGGGCCGGAGAGAGATAGAGAGAGGGAGAGAGACATGGAACGAGAGACTGCTCCAGCGCCTGGACCACCGCCACCACATCATGGCACTACTAAACAGCAGAACCAGTATGGTCCGCCAACGGGGCAGAGTGGTTACTTTCCCCAGCAGCCGCCAAACATGAGCCCCAAGGGTGCTGGACCGGCAGCCATGGCGCTCCGGGAACGGGAACGTGAGGAAGGGCTGGGAAGGAAGGCGAGCCATAGAAGTGTCAAGTCGGGGTCGGCAGCGGCCTATGCGGCGGCGGCGACATCGTCGTCACCAGTGAGTGCGGTGAAAAAGACGGGGATGGATGATGGGGCAATCTTTTACGAGTTGTGGGGGGAGCTGGTGGATTTGGAGACGGGGCCGTCGGGGGAGCCGAGGCCGAAGGATAAGCTGGTGGGGTTGTTGAGGGAGACGGCGAATTATATGGTATGTTTTATTTGTTTTTCGGATATCACAACCTTTTTTTTTTTTTTTTATTTATTTATTGGCGTTTTCATTACGGTTGTCGGCAAAAGGTTGTGGGAATATGGGGTGTGATGCCGGTTTCACAACCTTTTACTAGACAAACCATTCAGTAAGAGGTTGTGAGTTATAGTTATGGCTTTTCACATTATCCTTATGCTGGACAAACCAAATAAGCCAGTCAGTAAGAGGTTGTGAGTTATAGTTGTGTCTTTTCACATCCTTCTACTGAACGGCATACTCTATTTCATTACGGTTGTCAGTATTAAAAAAAAAGGATGCACGGCTTACAACTCTATAGATCAAGGAGCGCCCCGTCAAGGAGAGCATCGTCATCACCCCCGAAAAGATGGTCGACTTTTACACCTGTAACGCCGTGGAAAAGGAGCCCCTCGACTGGAAGGCCTTCTTCACCAGCCGCTCATATCCATCATTGTCGTCAATCTACCGTGCCCTCAATTGCGAGCACTTTTACATTCCACCGGCCTCGGACCAGAAGCCATGCATTCCCGCCCTCACGCTCCGCGGCTTCGAGACCTGGATGTTTACGCAGCTCATGTCCGACCCAAGCCGCGAATCTCAGCGCCTTCAAAAGGTGGTCTCAAACTGGAACATTGTCAATACAAAGACCGGCCATCCCTTTCCGAAATCGATCCCTCGCCGGTGCTTCCCGGACAAGGGAGATAAAATCATTGCCGACGGCTGGTGGCGTGTCTGGGAAGAGTTTCCACCCGACTACAGCGAAGAATCAGAGGAAGAGACTCTCGCCCTCCCCGCGCCCGGCAGCCATCGATACCCGCCTCAGATGACTCCCCCAGAGGGTGGTGTGGGCATGGACGGTTCGTTTCTCCCCCTGTCGGGCCCTCCCCACAGGGGCGCCGCAAACAAGAAGATACCAATGACAATGCCAATGTCCGCATACCCGCCCGACGATGACTCGGACGATCGCCGCCACAGCGGCAGCGCCGGCCCACCATCGAAAGCAAAGTCCAAAGCGACACCTCGAAAGCCCGACCCGCATTGGCGCGAGAACGAGCTCAACCCCCGCCCGACGCTTGGCGACGACGGGCGTGCAAACCCGCCCGCCCGCCCACATACATCGCATGGTCACCACCAGAGCGTTGACAATATCGAGGCGCCACGGTCATCGCGGCAGCGCGACCGCTCAGAGTACGGGCATCGCCGACACCAGTCGAGACACCAGTCGAGGCACCGCCGAAGTGACCGTGACCGTTCGCCGAGTCCGGATGATGGTGACTGGTCGGCCAGTTCGGGCATCAGTGCGCGGACACCGGGAAGTGGCGATGGCCCACCGCTCGAGGCGCCGGTGCCACCCGCGCCGAAGAGGGAGGAGACGAGGCGCTTTGATGCCGCTGGGCCGGGTGCGGGCCCGGCGGGCCCGGCGGGCCAACCGCCGCGCGGCTATGTGGATGTGGCGTATCCGGATGAGTTTGTTTCCCCCTTCCCCTCCTCCTCCTGTCGTGTGTGTTGCGCTGCTGACATGTGTGACTGTGGTGAAGCTTCGAGGAGTATCAGCGGCACTCGAGGGATCGGGATAGGGATGATAGAAGGGTCGCCGAGTACGCATACCAAGATGAGTTTGAGAGGGATAGAAGGACAAGTACGGCCGGACCGGGGAGCGACGGGGGGAGGAGGAGTCATCATGGTGGTGGGAGGAGGGAAGGCGGTGGGTTCTATAGGTGAGAGAGGGGGGGAGATTGTGAGGTTTAGGGAGTGGAGGGGATCAGTGGAGGAGGGGTTCTTTTATAGGTGTTGCGGGGTGGAATAGTAGTTGAGGTTTCCTTTTTTTTTTCTTTTTTTTTTTTAGGAATGATTACTTTTATGACTATATAGGGTGGGATTGGCTGGTTATGTCTTTCGTTGGTGGTTGTGTTTTTATTTTTGTTCTGGGGGTGAGCGGTGAGGAATGAGAAAAGTCCTTTGCAATGAATGTTACGATGTCATGACCAATAAAGAGTTTACGACTATATCAGCTGTGGATTAGAGTAGATTAGTATGGACGGTGATACGGTGGCTATGATGTTTTATGGCTGGCTAGATGTGAAGTGAAGCGAAAGTGAAGTCGAAGCCGTGGGTGAGTAGGGGAGGGATGGGTAGGAGGTGCTTGGGGTGGAGCGGAGTGGGTTGATACTGTAGACTGGACATGGGGTCTTGGAAGAAGGGGCACATGTTCTTGTAAGATGAAATCTTGGGAAATGGTAGTGGTGGGAAGGGGTGATGTGATACTTGCTATGTGTAATATGGAGGTATTGGAAGTATGGTATGGGAGTTGTTGGGTCGTGGATATGGATATGGATATAGGGTGGTGGCGGATGGCGGCGACGGAGAAGGGCGAAGGGTCAATGGTTGTGGTGGAAGTATTATGTAGAGGGAGGGTAGGAATGAATCTCCTGGAGTATGCATGGGCCTGGGATTTTTTTGTTTGTAATGGGATAGTATTTTCGCTGGGGTGGTTGGGACGAGTGATGGCTTGTGATGCGGTGCTTTCCCCCCACCTCCTTTTTTGTCCGTTATGTGCATGCAACCTTACGTGGTGGGGTTGCTGGAATTGTGGGGTGGAATGGAATGGGATTGGGTGCTAGAGGTAGAAATGGACTTTTAGGTGGGCCGGGGTGTAGTCGTAGTTTGGCTTTGGGTGTACATGTGTGGGAGTTGTGAAATTCAATGTATGCTTTCGAGGGTTTGTAATTGTTTCCTGCCCGTCTCAGAATTGATAGTAGCCTCCACACTCTCTTGAGTATCAGAGGTCTTTTGCCGCTTAGGGGCTTTCTGTATACAGTACACTCTCGCTATCACTTATGCTGTCGGTGCTGCCCCCCTATGATAGAGACTGGGGATTTGTATGGGAGATCAATTGTTTGATAAGGGGGATAATAAGATCTGTTAGCAGAAGATAGCAACTTATGCCTTTTTGCTGGTTTTACTGACAGCTTGAGGGATAAGGGTGCGGTCGGGGCCAGAAATATGTATCCTTTCTTTATAGGGAATTATCCTTGTGCAGAGTGAGAAGATCGATACCAGCACAATGACACTTGCGGGCCGGCAAATTCTACCATTATAGCGGGAGTATCACTATATGTCTATATCGGATATCCTTATATCGAGGGTCTGCTGTACTCTAAATGAACCTCGATATCCTGGGCTTCTGGTAGTATCGTGAACTCGTACTCATGCACTGATGATACTGGTATTGATTTCCTCCTCGCTTCGAAAACGATGAGCTTCATTAGGATCCTTTTAAATGCTTGTTTGAAACCTTAGACACCACCCGGTGGCGCCGCACAGTCCAAGTACCGTCTTATTCCACTGGAAGAGACAGATCTCTTCTGATGGACACAGAGAAGATTCTTGGCTTACGCCGTGAAGCGAGTGGTCTGGAATAAGACGGTAGGTAGGTACTCCAAAAAGGCGATCTATAAGAGCCCTACTATAGCCCTCTGCATGACTGGCTGGCAATTGCCGCCGACGCCACAATATCGCTGCCGCTCGACGGTGAACTTGATGTCCTTGGGGATCTCATTGTTAAAATTAGGGCTTGGCATTGCGACATCGGTTATGTGGAATAATAATCATGTAATGTGGAATGAGTCATAGATGGAACAAGGATATGGTTATGTAATCAGGGATCACGTGTTAGTAAAATATCTGTATATATAGGGCGACTAAAATCCCCTCTCACCCTGAATAATTCAGCGGCACAATTGGAAAACTCTTCACTTTCTAGTAACATCACTACCTCCACAAAAGGTCACGTGTTTCAAACCTTACTCAAATCACTTCGTTTTCTCTCCTACACATTATAACTTCAGGTTATGAGGGTTCTGCACAATAAATCCGCATTACCTTCACACTCTATCGCTAACTCTATACACTTCATACAACACCACTGTCCACCTCTCCAATTGCAGAATCTTAAGACATAAGAACTTGTGAGATTGAAACCTCAGAAAGAAGGTCCACCAAGACATCTCAGGCAGTCAAATTTGATGGTTTGCCCAAACCACGGGGTCAAACAAACTATCAAACCTGCAGATCCTGGAGAAGAAAGATTAAGAGTCAGTGGTGGTGGGAAGTTTATAGGCAAAAAATCCCAACCCCAGACGAAGACGAAGACTACGGCGAATAGAGGATCGATGATACCGTCAGAATCTCCTCACCACCGCCAGAATCAAGACCTCCAAGACGCTGGTAGCTCATGCGAAAATGCTGAAGCGTGGACGGTACTGAAACCAAATCGGCAAGTTTCTCCACATTAGCGTTAGTGAACGGTCAAGCTTTCACGAAGATTCAGATGGAGGAAGGAGACAACCTGTCCTCTTTCCTGACACCTTCGATGAATCATGAAACAACTGGCTAAAGGTCGCAGGCTGCCGATAACGGTAGCAAAAACCTTCCAATCACTTACTAACTCCGATGAAACCATGGCAGTAATGCTCCTATCCTCACTACCAAAATCGATGGACAACGTCGTGACAACCTTCAGACGAAGGGCGCCACTTTCTGAGCGTGCGCCGGAGACTCTCGCCTTTACACGAGGATGAACCCGAACCAACGAATGGGAAAGCGTACTACACCAAGACGCCCACCACCACCACCATCGAGCGAGAAGGAATGCGTGCAAAAAGCGAACCTCTCTACAAAGGCCACGACTACACCAACTGTCGGAGGCTCCAAGAGCAAAACAAAAGAAAGGAAACAAAAAGGGAAAAAATAAGGAATCAGCATCGGCAGTCATAAACGACTCAGCCACTACAATCTGCGTAGTGCCATGACCACTCCTTCCCTTCGCGGATCTTTGACTCTGGAGCAACCTCTCATTCTGTTACGCTGAAGACCAATTACACAACGTCGACCTCTACTCTGGAACTGTCCACACAGCTGGTGATGGAACCAGGCGTAGGATCATGGACTGAAGCGCTTAGTTTCGACTGCTACCTTCCCGATGGAACTAGATCCTCCATCATCCTCACCGAACAATGGTCCTCACACAGGAACGATTGGTCTCAGAACTCACCGATAAAAAGTTTAGAACTGAGCAGGAGGAGGAAATAGCAAAAAAGCGGGTAAAAAGATAATCTGGGCAAAATTGGAAAAGTCTGCGGAATGTACAGTTAGCTAGTAATACAATTCGATTGGTTTCTACTATGATTGGCATCAAGCGTTAGGACATCCCGCCACACTCGAAAACCTATACGACATCCAGAAACTACCTCCCAAACCAGATAACTTCCACTGCAAGGACTGTGCCTCCAAGAGTACGCATCAGAAACCAACACCAACAAGTCTAGATCCCAACGACCATTCGAGTTAATCCACTCAGATCTGTGCGGACAATTCGGTGATTGAATCGCTAGGTAAATCTAGGTACTATATGTCCTTCATTGATGACTACACTCGGTTCTCCTGGATATACTTCCTCAAACGAAAGGATGATGCGAAGATAGCCATACGAGTCGTCACCAGAATGGAAAAACAGTATGACACCACCAGACTAAGATTCCGGACTGACAATGGCGGCGAGTATGTCAACAAAGACATAACCAAGACTTTCCAACAACAAATAATAGTACACGAGCTAACACCCCCTACAACCATGAATCAAATGGGATTGCAGAGCGCTTTAATCAGACGATAACAACCATGGTCGTGATCATGGACTATCCGGCGTTATGGGAGAAGCTTATGCAACAGCTGTCTACCTTAAAAATCGACTCCAACACAGTACGCTAAAAGGGATAACACCCCACGAAGCCCGAAAGGAAAGACGACCGAGTATTCAACACCTACAACCTTCGGTAAGAAGTGCTATGTCCACATCCCGGAAGAAGCCAGGAAGCAAACTAATGCGGTAGAAGGAATGATAGACACAGACAGTAACTAAATATATCGTATATGGGTCGGATCAAAACATAAGGTAATTGAATCACGAGACGCCACGTTCCTCCTGAATCAGAAGTAACTGTGAAACCGGATCCATCCCTATCCTAACACCTAATACGATTGCACCAACAGACGACGGTTACGAATCACAAGACAGGTCTGAAGACGAACCAGAATCTACCACCGAAAAACCACACATGAGGAACTATCCAGATCCCCCAAAAACACCTGAGAGACCTAAACAATCTCCACCGGTAACACCTAACAAGGGGAAGCAACCTGAGATAGCACCACCTCCAGCTCCTCAACGAAGATCAACTCGCATCCGCCAAAGAACGGAAAAACAATCAGAGCTAGAAAATGAGAGTAGGAAAGTAGAAATACAGAAGAAGATGAAGGAACTCGGAAAGAATATGACCAAGAATGTCAAAGGCAAATTACCGACGACACATTGGAAGAGGATGAGAACCGACTCGAAATGGAAGCACTAATGGATGACCATAAAAGCCAGAAGTGCATTACAATCAGAATACGAATTCCCTCAACACACCAAGAGTGAGATACCTAGTCAACGAACCTTCAACCTACAATCAAGCTATGAAAAGCGAAGATCGTACCTATGGAAAAAAGGCTATACAGACTGAAAGACGCCAGACAAGGCCCATACCTGGGACATTGTCGACAGACCAACAAATCGTGCAATGGTGAAAGGAAAGTGGGTATTCAAAATCAAACACAACTCGGAAACCATCGAACGGTATAAAGCTCGATGCGTTGCCAAAGGCTTCAGCCAAGTACAATACCAAGACTACGATGAAACCTTCGCCCCAGTCACCCGATATGATTCACTCAGACTACTCCTAGCACTAGCTGCTCACAATGGTTGGATACTACAACAAATGGACGTCAAGTCAGCCTTCCTATACGGGATACTCACAGGAGATTTACGTGGAACTACCTGATGGCTACAGGCAGGACAACAAGGTGTGTAAACTTCGGAAATGCATATACGGACTAAAACAATCACCCCGTGAATGGTATGCTTGCCTAGCAGACTCTCTCCAACGGAAAGGATTCGGCCCCAGCCAAATTCGACCCATGCGTGTTCATACATACTAAACAACAACGACTATACATATCGGTGTATGTAGACGACATCATGATATTCGGACCCGACACCCCATTCAGAAAAGAAGACAACAACTGCTAAAGGCAGACTTGAATGTCACGGATCTCGTAACTCAAATTCATACTGGGAATTGGAATAAAGGTAACCAAGGTTGGTATTGAGCTATCACAACATGCATACATCAACAAAATCCTAGAGAAGTTTGGGATGGCAGACTCTAAACCAGTCGGCACTCCACTAACCTAACCTCACCCTTCAGAAGGAGAACCAGAGGACATCATCGAGAACCAAACCCAATACCAATCGATAATAGGATCACTCATGTATGCCAGATAGCTACAAGACCAGATATCACCCATACCGTTACTGCCCTCTCAGTTCTCCTCATGTCCAACTGAGGAACATATGCGAAGAGAAAAGCGAGTCCTCCGATACTCAACGGAACCAAGGACTGACACTGTTCTACCCGAAAGGGAATTCTAGAACACTTGACGGATTCTCAGACAGTTCCTACGCTTCAAACTTTGATGATCGAAAATCCTTCTCTGGATACGTCTTCAGACTAGGAAATCAGCAATAAGTTGGAGAAGCGGAAGCAGAAATCAGTCGCAGTCTCAACAACAGAAGCCGAATACATGGCCCTGTCACCGCAGCTCGTCAACTAGTATGGTTAAAGACTGCCCTAACGGAACTTCAACGAACCTACCAATACTTCCTACACGCCGACAATACAGGATCAATAGACGCGAGTGAAACCCTAGGATTCACGATCGATCGAAACACATCGACGTACACTATCACTACACGCCGAGAGCAACTTGAAGTCCGAACCTTCGAACTCCTCTGCGTTCCTACCGGCGAGACAATGTAGCAGACGCCATGACTAAAGGCGCCAAACCCGCACACCATGTAGGCATTCAGAAAGGATACGATGTGGCAAGTGAGGGGAAGTGTTAAAATTAGGGCTTGGCATTGCGACATCGGTTATGTGGAATAATAATCATGTAATGTGGAATGAGTCATAGATGGAACAAGGATATGGTTATGTAATCAGGGATCACGTGTTAGTAAAATATCTGTATATATAGGGCGACTAAAATCCCCTCTCACCCTGAATAATTCAGCGGCACAATTGGAAAACTCTTCACTTTCTAGTAACATCACTACCTCCACAAAAGGTCACGTGTTCAAACCTTACTCAAATCACTTCGTTCTTCTTCTCTCCTACACATTATAACTTCACTCATGACGTTGGGGCGTGCTCTACCCCGCTCAGTCTCGATCTGTTTATGATTTCAATTGATTCGAGAGGGTCCATCTAGCACGTTTGTGGGTGGCTTTACTCGTGGTGGCAGCTCAGCGATCTGATGGCCGATTCAAAGAGATCCGCAGCTAGAGGTGAATCGATCTGGTATTGGTTCGATGGTGGGTGGGTAGGCGTTTAGCATGTGATTTCCAAAGTAGAGTTCTGATGTGTAGTGCATGCCTATCCAGGGAGGTCAATTGTCCCGGGAGGTGGTTTTCAGAAAGCCGAGATTGATGCAAAAAAACTCAAGATTGGCTATCTCCGGGGGTTGCCTCCTTAACGGTTGATTGAAGGTGTGGATCGTGTAATTTTGATCTCATACGCACACCCAATTTTTGCGGGTACGGGTACTGGACAGATGGAAGGGTTGGGTAATGAAGGGACACATGAGATTTTTGGTGGCAGGATATTGCAATTGGCCATGATATAAAGTTTCAACCAGGAACTGTGTCAGGCCTAGAGAAGCAAGTCAAATAGCAACCAGCGCCAAAACTAAGTATAGACCGCTTGAAAACCGATGGGAAGAATGATATGAGCTTTGAGAATTATACTCAATAAAATTACCTATATATAGAATCCACTTTCTGAAAGCCCCAGTGATTCTCATGGAGTTGTTGGCCCTGCTAGACCGCAGTAATCCCCATACAGGTTTGTATGGAGGTGGCCCATTTCCCAGTCTGACGCGGTTCCTGGTCAAAGACGTTAACTGCAATGAGACCTAGACAGTGGCTCTGATAGTCCGGTTTGGAGCAGTTTGAACAAAAACTCATGCACGTTGCAACTAATAGGAAGTGCAGGAGTTCCTGTCCAAATGCTTCAAATTGTGTAGCTGAAACCCTCTGATGCGTGTTATCCATGTTGAAGTATACTTGTGCATGGTTCACTGCACAAGCATTTTTGACGTTGATGTTACGTGAGGTTGAGTTCTCGGTAAAGAGGTTTAGGGGATCCCACATCCTTGAGAATGTCAAATCTTTGAATAACTGACACCAATATATGATTAGAGTGCGCTTTAAGCTCCCAATGATTAAAAAGCTACTAGCGGCTCCCCTAACCCTGGCAACAACCATCCCTGGATAGGAAACTGACGGGATCTTTCGCTCTAAACAATAATGAAATGCATTTGGGCATGATAAAAACGTGGTTTCATGGTGTAGTTGGTTATCACACAAGTCTAACACACTTGTGGTCCCCGGTTCGAGCCCGGGTGAAATCATATCTTTTTTGCTGACCTTCTGATGTTTGATTACCGGTTTTGGTATAAGATAATATTAGCTCTCAGCCGGAAAATTCGTATAGGATAGGGCTATGTAGATTCACTCCCATAAAATGGGGCCCTTTCTCCTCTTTTCTTTCTTTCTTTTTCTTTTTTTTCTTTTTTTTTTCTTTTTTCTATTTTTTCTTTTTTGTTTGGTCTCTGATAGACCGCGGTTACCGTGAGCCTACAACGCAAAGGGTTTGGGGGAGACGTTACTTTGTCGGGGGCCGTTTGCTGTTTGGCAATGGACCGGCCCGTAAATGAGCAATCATGGCAGTTAACCAAGCGCTTGAAGACTAGCAAGGTAGGCAATCCAGCGGTTGACATATCTTGATTATATACCAAGGTTGAACGAAATACATGGGCAACATCTCCGGTGGATGCCACTGGACAACAAACTTTGGTACTATTCCGAGAGCCTTGACACAGCCCGTCAAGATGTATTGAAGTCTTGAGTTTTACAAAAAAAGAAACGTTTTCTTGGACCTCAGAGATCGAATAAGGCATTGGTCCGGTGCTGTTCCAGGGTTAGATCATCCCAGAATACCATCTAAACCCTCTGATATTTTCCCGATTTGAGACCAAGATAGGGCTTTAGGCCCGGAGTCCCGGGAGGTTAGACTGTCCATGGTATGCGTGTGTGTCTCATCGTAGGAGGCTCGAGACGAACACGAAAACGAGCTAGAGTACCGCAAAATCTCGAAAAGAAGAGCACAGGTTCAAGACTAAAAGTACTTATAAGCGAGATATTGGTGGCAACTCTTGCAGTTAAGACACTAAAAATCAACCAACCAAGTATATACCTGGCAGTCCTTCATTCGAGGCTATGCGGTGACTTAGGCCTCCTCGATCCTAGGCTGGGACCAGGCGACCAGAGAGTGAGACTCGGGATTTTGGCTCGGACAAAGATCTTCTTATTGCAACCATGCAAAGGGACGTGCTTTATATGTATACCTTCTCTAAATAACTTGTATGGAGGGTACCTACTCTAGTTGCGCGGACTTTGGTTGGGGAGACGATCGCACCAGATGGGAGCGCATAGTAGCTCCGTGTAATCTATACAATTTGCACATCACTGGTTGGAATTATTCTCTATTTAACCCATCATGAATCAATGCTTCTTCCTAAATTGGGGGTGTACGTTAGCATCCGGATGCCTCATGAAGGGGCTGGCTGAGTCGCCACCGCGAGATTCCAGGCTTAGCAAATCCTTACATAAGTTTTATATTTAATTGATTAACCTGATAATTGATTAATTACTAAAATATCTGGGTGACTTTCTTCGGAGCAATCAATACATTTGGGGTTCTGACTTATCTAGTTGGAGATAAATCCCATGTCTAGATCAACCAAGGGGACCCAGAAAGTGCCACCTTTGTTCCACCTCCTTAATCGCCTCTATGGGGTGATCTGTCTAGAGATGGTGATGATGCTTTGACTGAGGGAAGACTTGGCATGATATTTGAGGGGCCACAGCTGTGGATAGATATGAAGTGCACAGGCCATGAAATAACTTTAAATGTCCCAGCGACCCGTAGGTCTGGGGCCTGGGACCTAGATGAGGTTTAGTGGACTGGAGATTGCTTTGTTCCTCTTTCTTGGGGAACACCCAGCTGTGCAGATGTGAATTTTTCCCCATTCTCCAAATATTAGCGTTGTGCAGCCCGGGGCCTCGTACCAGGGTTGACTCCCTCTATTTTACCCTAGTTACCGTTAGATTAAATCGTATGTATCCCAATAATAATAATAATAATAATAATAATAATAATAATAATAATAATAATAATAATAATAATGATGATGATGATGATGATAGGTGGTGATATGAATACACTTAATATACACCATTGCATCCACGGGAGTTTTGTGGCTTCCATGTAGGGCTAGCCAAGGGCATTCTCTCCACTCTTGGGTCGCCCCGGGCACTACCTTCTTGGGTACATGTAGTTATCACCGAAAAACTCCTTTGTGTCTCGATCCAGAGGTCATGTTGAAGATGAGGAGGGGTTTATCCAGATCGAGGGGTTGAATATCTGGTATGATGGTATTGGTTTCTGAGGGTTTATTGAGGTTAGATGTATGCATGTACTACGGGGGCCATGGTAAGTCTCTGGCACCCGTAATACTTTGGTAAGTGAGAAGACGCCACACTGCCAAGATTGTGTGAAGGGTGTCTTCTCACTTACCATTGATACCAAAGTACAGCCAGCACCCGAGACTCTCCGAATCACAAAGACATCTGGGCAGGTGTCCAAATTCCTCAACACAAAATACTCGCTGGGTGGACTTTTCAAGTATATATTCTCTGTCCTATGGGGGTAGGAGTAAGTCTGTAGACAGTAGTCGTAGTTGCAACAGTAGTCACTGTCTACAGATCACTTACCACTACACGCGTAGTACTATTGCCCAGTATGTGTTTAGAGGCGTGTTTGGATAAAAGGTGTTTGCTTCATATGGAAGAAGTCACTTTGAGGTAGGAAAAATGAGCCCCAAAGGCCCCCGGAAGGGGGGTTGGTACCAGGCGCTATTTTTTAGCCGCTGCTTATAGAAAGAACCCAAATGCTCATGTTGATCTGAAATAATCTTCTATGGCAGATAACTGTATGATGGTTGAGATATCATCTTTTTCCGACACCCTGGGTACACATGTATTAGATATGTATTGTAGATGTTAATATATATATATACAAATAAATATTTACGTCTCATCTGTATAAATGTGACTCTAATTTAGTACCATGTACCATTGTTTGATTTAGAATTACATTGATCCGCCCTACCGTCTTTTTTTTTTAAAACCAAATATCGCTAGAATTGTATTTACAGAAAGATAAAACAAAACAAAATGAGAATAAAAGCAAAGATAGACATCAATCGTTCGTCGTGAGTTAGCATTTTGAGCTACTGCCAACATATGCGCTACTACTGCTCAAAACCTCCAAACGTATACCACCATCTGTCTCTTGTAATGTATCCCTTGACCTAGTCAAGTCTAACTCGCTCTGGGTTTCTACCGTCATGACCACATCTGTCCTTTTCATAATACCCATTCCCATCTCCTCCTGGATGATCCTCTCCTCACTATCGCATTCCCCATAAAAGCTTCTATCTTTGGATGAGGTGATATGAGTGGTGGCTTGATGTCCAACCGGTAAAGGTGCTATTACCCCTTCTACGAATCTCCGGCCAACCCGGTGCGTGGTACCATTACTCCCTGGTCCTGAATAAACGCCTGAACCCTCGGGGCTTTTGGATCCTAGAAGACCCGGCGCGTATTTTCGAATCAGAGGCTTTAATGTTGGTCCACAGGCCGCTATGATGATGAGGTTACTTTCGACGTAGTACCAAACAATTGCATCTGTTATATCCCCTGTTTGAAACGTAAACAAGAGCACAGCAGCAATTGACAGGTAAGCAGATACGTACAGGTGATATCCTTGCTTTTGTTGAGTGCAGGCAACTTTGCAATCCTTACCAAACTTATTATGCATACACTATGATTTCTAGATTAGCAACTAGTTAGGTTTTCCTGGAGGAATTGCCAACTCACAATCCTCCTAGTGAAAACAACGTACATAATCCAACCTTTTGCCTCCGAGGTAACTCACTACAAAGAGGAATGAGTTTCGAGTTGAAGTCAATTCAGTCAGGGAAACTCACAGAGATATAAGTAGCGGCATTGGAAGTATGGTGATGGCTACGTCAAAAAAGACATGCACACCTGCGTGGATGAAATAGAATACAATGAGGTCCCAGCACTTTCCTTCGGGATCCGCGTCTGGAAATAATTGATTCCATTGATGGTTTGTTGGTTTGCACTGGAAAATGACAATGATTTCACTAGCAACTCCCACACCGACAACAAGGGTGATGAGAATGATCGTTGAGATCCGGAACCAGTTCGGCAGGCCACCGCAGCGAGGGCCTCCGATTCGAAGGTAAAAGAATAGCAGCGAAAGTTTGGCAAACATTACCTGCATGGTGTAACTCTTTACAAGGATGGGCGTTAGACATCTTGAAGTTTTGAGGATTAATAAGATGTCTACTAACCAGACTACTTCCCCAAGTCGCCTAGTTCGGTGTTAGTTATTTTCGTTGGAATTCCTTGTCTTTGAGGTCTGGTGGGTTACCTGTACAGTCCCTTTGATATTCTCGGGAGTAATATCTTTGAGATGCAATCCCAAACCCCGGCGTACACCTAACATGGAGACTATGTTAACTAAGATAAATTCATGGCAGCAATATTGAATATAGGAATTTAATCACTACATACCCATAAGCATACAAACAAGAAATGTTATTGTCAATATCTATTCCAACCATCAACAAGTCGTAATTTTAGACTGCCCTACTGGTTTCAAGGGAAATGGGTAGTCGGATTTCTATGAGAGATTGTGTACCCACTTCGGCAATTACAATCAAAACTTATTAATTCTCAGCATGATTCGATGTTTGAGGTAGGGAATTGCGGGGGAAGCTTACTGTCATCGGTACCGAAAGATTTTATTATCCTAGCCCGAGTGTACACTCTCAATGATGTTGCTATGAAGCTGATGATACCAAGCACTGGGGCCGCCACCCATACTATGTGTTGTTTGCTTTCAACCATCTCTCCACAAGCTTCTCCAGGTTAGATGGGAAGCAAATCGGGTACTAAGGTACTTACTTATGAGGATATTTCTAGCGCCTCCGCCACCAAGTGACTTGGGGCCTGACACCCTCTATATAAGTATCAACCTCACTAAGGTTGAAGTCTCTTAAAGCACACGGACGCAATGAAAGCGCCAAGATAATGTCAGCGGTATATATGTAGTCATAAGGTCCTACCATAAAATCAATAGGTCAAGCGAAAACAACAAATCAGGGCCTTATCTCACTGCATGCATGTAGCAACGATCCCCCAGATTCTTGACGTTAACCTGCGAGGGTGAAGAATTTCCTCGCATCCCCTGACCAAAATTACAGCGGATCCCCCTATTCTGGAACGACGATCGTTAATCATTGTGTTTTAATGTGACCAATGCTAGACACGAGTAATCAAATCAAAAAGCAGAGTTCAAGACTGAGTTTGCGTTGAGACCAACCATAACCAATGTTAATAGTAAAGCCACACGATGGGGAAAGGAGAGCTTAACCAAAACGAGCTAGTAAAACCGCAATGAATAGAGGACTCAGGGATAGAAAAGCATGGAATATTACGCGAGAGGCATCAGACGCATTTATGAGCTCTCCCCACCATAGAGAAGTACTTGCACCCCGGGACATTTAGGAAGCGCATGGAGAATAAGGTTACTTGGCTCTTGATGCAAGGCAATTGTCAGTTATTGCTGTTGAACTTTTTGGAACAATTTTCGATCGATGGATTCTATAGCTAGAGTAGGTACGTAGTTAATGTTAACTATGTGATCAGTCTCTGGAAATAGAGGGTATTACTACATATTAGTGTAGCCGGGAGACCAATGGGTACTTACATACGTACGCCTAGCTGTATCATATACATATCTAGAGTATATTATTTCAGCCAAATGTGTTTGTGGTTCAATAGAATATTCCCAGCCGGATATTTGCGTGGTTCTACCCCTAGAGTGGGTTAATTAGGAGAGAGTCAGATCCGCATGGAGATTTCCGTATCTCTCAAATTTATTTGGCACCATGGCCACGAATCACGATATGTCTCGAGAGGAAGCTTGTAATTTTAAGCATCAGAGACCTTACATATGGAGTCCTTATTTGACATGTGTGATACCACTTACTACTTCCATTTCAAGTAAGCCCGTGGTGCACACCCAAATGTCCAGTAGATCAACGTCACAGCTGCGCACTGGGCTAGATATTCGAATTGGTAACTGTTCTTTATGGTAGGCGCCTGTATAGTTGTCCAACTTCTGGTCTTGGATATTGACTTGTACTAAATAAGCCTTCACATAACCTTGATCAAATTGGTCGCTGGTCGCAATTTGCTTAGAATCCGTGCCGGGGCGAGACTGTCCTGAGATTATACTATGCACATACATATATGTAGTATGCTGTGTCACTCGGGTAGTGATGCCCACCCGTCAATAAGCCACAGACACAAGCTAAAGAATTAGCGTATTCATCTGACGGACAAGCTTTACGTATCATCATCGTTATCAATCCCGCTATGTATAACTTGATTAGTCTGTCGGTGCCTCTCCTACACCTTTTCCATGCGCAGCGCAGGTCCAGCCTTGACAATATTCCCATAGAAATTCTTCACAGAGGCACAGACAAGAAGATATCTTAGGTCTATTCCAGTTATACTTGCCTTCAGAATATAGAGCTAGATAACTCGAGTGACAAAGCAGGGGGTGATTTGTATGGAGTGGAGCTTGCCTGCCATGCAAAATCACCCTTTTGCATTGTCTGGTTCTGCACTCTAGGCGAGTATCCAGAGCTTGGATCGGCAGGCCACCTAACAGGGATGTCCTTGCGGTTCCAGGTTTCGGCTCCCCCGCAAATCACTTACGAGTTCAGTCCTCAAGTATTGCTGTATTAAAAATTCATGGCTAGTCGAGGAAGAAGAATCTTGAATAGGTATTCCAGTACTTACCGGTCATATTTTGGCCAGTAATACCGACGGAATATAGGTTATGCACTTTATTGGCTGGAATAAGAGTCTGATCTGACGTTCGGAGAAGGGAACTCTAAGTATGCAATAGGTCTGTGTGCGTCCAATATATCAAAAGCAGTGGCGGCCATATAACCCAATGATAATTCCCTCTTCAAAGACATTGAGCCATGAATGTGTCGAACTGGAGATTTGTATATTTGGAGAAGCAAAAAAGCACACTCGGAGATTTAAACAAGGCTAAATCAAATCCCTTAAGGCCTCTATAGCGTGTAGAGCCTAAAAATGGGTATTCCGGTAGTTCTGATATCTCCAAAGTAATGTTAGTTTGTAGGAGTGCGGTTCAGGTGTTTTGTTTATCCGCTTTAACTTTAGAATCTGGATTCTTGAAGATCAACCGATTACCTTCCGCTAAGGATAGGAAGAAAACCAATTCGTAAAACAGGCCAATGGATTGTTTATCTCCCGCATGGGGAATGCAGTTTGAAGATTGAATGATTCGCTAGGCCTGCCGAGACGGGAGACATATCCTGGAATTTCGGAGAGAGACACAGGGTACGCCCGTTGTGATATTCAGTCGCACTTTGTTACGTCGTTATAGTATTCTGGTAGCCCAACCCGTACGAGATAGCAAATATACCTAGATATACTAGGCAGTGAATAAATTTTGGTGGAGGAAGACAGTACCTGTCCCACCCATACGAGACAACAAGAGATCCAAGATATCAAATTATGATAGTGAGGTGCGACTGTACTTGGGGGGGGGGGGGGAGAGACATTACTTTTCCTTGGCAACCAAGAGTAAAGGACCCTTCTGATCGATCGGAGGCGAGCACGTGGCTTTCCAAGACCTGTCCGCACAAAATCTTTTTGTCTTTGAAGCCACATGGGGAGCGAGCACATGTTGGGCAAGACAAAACCAATGAAAGATTCTGTGATCACTTTAACGGCTTCCCTAATTAGCGTCCTAGAATTTATAATTCGGAGGTCCAAGTTGTCTTCATCCCGCATGTTACGCAAGTATTTCATGCAATATATCTTGTTTCAAATTTTGACCCCATGGTGAAAGTTATTTGAAGAATCAATCAAGGATGGATAATAAAGATCAGTTCATATCATTCAATTCCTACCTCCTCCACACAGTGTATAAAAACATGCGCGGGTAATATGTTTTATACCTCGTTACTAAGTATATCCAACCAATTACCCAAAGGTTCACTAAACCCGAAACTCTAGGCTTCAGGATCAAAGCCGGGGCTTCTGATTTCTCGTCAACAAGCTTGTAATTAATAGATTTGGGCCTATACTCCTGTATATAGCGTATAGGGAGACATAGGAAGGAATTGGGATACCATAGTAAATCTCACGAAGCTCTATGTCGCAATGAATATCGACAAGACACCTATCGGCGTGGATGGCTGTTCGTTTCAACGCTGACTAGATACCCGGAGGGGAATAATTTTAAACGCCTATTCTCTATTGAATTA
This sequence comes from Morchella rufobrunnea, assembly GCA_024713595.1. Lineage (NCBI taxonomy): Eukaryota > Fungi > Ascomycota > Pezizomycetes > Pezizales > Morchellaceae > Morchella > Morchella rufobrunnea. Next base: position 47,623 of record JAMGYT010000002.1, on the reverse strand, counting down.
ACGGCCTTGGAGATGGCATCGATAGGGTCATGTCCAGGGTTGATAGTATCCCAACGTTTAGTCGTCATAGGTTAAGGGCGTTTGAAGTAAGGTTTATGCAGACAACCGCAAAGACTGCGAGTTTTGAAAAGCTCCAACATGAGAGTAGTGTGTTGCTTAGCTGATATTCTTTCCCAATTAATCCCATTTCCGAATCCCGGGATTCCGGCATACTCGGGTCAGATTCGGCTAGCTGGGGCGCGTAACGTACCCCCGCAATGTCGCTCCGAGGCAGATAGTGTGTTATCGGCATAGGGTGTGGCTGGCAAGTGAGTATGGAAGTGGGAGGGAGTGAGTAGTTCAGGAACCTTAATGTTGCAAATTGCCCAGAGAAAACAACTAGAAGAGTGTACGTGCACGTGTATCTCTCCAATCAATGATATTATGCCACAAAACATAATACCCCAAGGCTGGTGGCTTACAGAAGCCTGGTCAATGTAGCCGCCTGCCTCCCTCCCTCCGCTGCGCAATTCTAGCAGTCAAGGTCAACTGCAACATATACGTACCTCCCCCTGCATGAAATTGTTTTCTATATTCAGAGAATATGAGAATATAGTGTTGTTGTAGTTATGATCATATGCTGCCTGACCAACAGATGCCCTGAATTTGGGGTCAATGGTTGAGGATTATCAAGAGGTGCGAGAGTACTTACAGCGTTATGGGGGTATCGTATTGGAGCTATAATATGTATAATATGGTTTTTTGAGGTTGTCAAGGTGATGGATCGGGTGTTTGCTACACATAGATCATGAGAAGGAACGTGGAATCTTTCTTAGGTGAGCCTGAGCGGCAGTACTCTAGCTTGCCGTATGGCTCAGTGTGTAGCTAGGGCGTGGAGTGTTGCCCTAAGAAGGGGGGGGGGGGGCTGAGGCGCGCTAGATAGTGAAGTACCTAGGAAGTGATGTTTGTATTGAGTTAGACCCCCGAATAGAGGGGGACTGAGTAACAATACGTATGTTAAATGGACCTATGCATATGGGAGAGTGGTTGACAGCGGGTGTAACGGATCGGGATTCCCGGGATCACGTGGTCTAAGCAAGATGGGTTCTCAACATTCTTACTCTCTTTCAGGAATATGGCAGATACTCGTACATACTTACTCCTGTAGAACTGAGCCTGGATAACTTCACGGGCGTTTTTTTACTATATGACATGTGGTAGATATGAAATCCTTTTCTAAGAGGGATAAGTACGTATATCTGGGTATCTACCGGCGATGATTTATCAATATAAAATCGCGCCAATAGTTTGAACTCTACTACTCTATTGATGATCAGTCTTCACACAGGGAAGTGGGATCTCCAGACACCCAGCCATTACTGTCACGGTAATTTTCTGGTGTTTTGATACCGATACTCCGTAGGAATACGGTAATGTACAAAGTTGCAATGCACTGGGATCGGTTGCGGATGGGTTCATTTCCAAGAATTTCAATGTAAGTTGGGATAGTAGGTATCTTATGAAGCGTCGAAGATTGTCTCAACCAGAGCTATCTCCACTAAGGCTTTTTCTAGCCGGATCCTGTGGTGTACGACTGACCTCAAGGCTGTATTAGATTTTCGCAAAACTGCTTTTGCAGACAGAGTTCCAAGATGGACTAAATGTTCTGCTATAAAAGAATTTACAGTGATGCCTTGTGAGTGAGGGGTCCTTGAGCTGTCGACTCTGACCCCCTATAATACAAAGTCAAAGTTTGTATGGAGATCGATTATTGAATGGGTGACTTTGCTAGCAAACGCCAGCAAATGTTTACTTTTTCTTGGGGTGTCTGCATTTATCGACAGCTTAAGGGATAGAGAGAGGCCATATATGTACTTTCCTGTTGATATTGTCTCAGAGAATATTTCTTACCAGGGTTCAATTGATCAAAGATATACCAAAGGTTTTGGTTGTTGGTTGAATAAATGACGATACTCATGCATGGCAGGACTATGTTACCGCATGGCAGGGCTATAATACGCCAAATTCTCAGCTCATCCGGGAGGTTGCCAAGAGCGGTGTTGGCCTTTGATCTGCAGCTATTGTAAATGGCTCTGATAACTTCCTTTAAGGGAGATATTTTTTAGCTCCTCTGAAAGCAACCGTCCTAATGAACTGAGATCTTGCAGTATTAGGTTGTTGGGTGTATCATAAAAGAACATTTATACTTATAGATGATTGTTTATGGTCACCTTCTAAGTATAGGTGTCAAAAGTAACCTCACAATCAAGAAAACCGGCTACAAAGACCTAATTTTGAAAGTACCGCCATTGGGCCCGTATTGAAATCCTAGACAATATATCTATAGAGGATCACAGAACCGAAATCGCTTGTGTATTTCTCCTATTGTTGTGGTGTAAGGTGAAGATGAGGTTGCAGTCAGACAAATTTCGGTTTCAGTGAAAATTCTCGCGATATACTTGTCCAGTTACATCATGGGTATTGAACAATTTAGTAGGACACGGTTCGAGTAGCTCATCCTAAGCCGTAGACTATTGAATGGTCGATTAGCCTGGAGTACTCTTAGTTGATCGGAATAAGCTAGGGAGCATAGAGATGCCACAGGCCCATGAAGATGAATAGTTCAGTTTCGGGATATTAGGGTAGTGGAGCGTGATCCTACTTGACTAATATCTTGGCAGATGAACTGCTTAATAGAAATTTAGGCCAACCGTCAATTTTGAAATGTTGAAAAATGCTAGTTGCAAAATTGATGTTTGCGGGTAGCAAAATCGATGCTTCCATGTCGATCCCCATACAAAAATGGGTTTAAAGTTACTAATTGCGGGAACCGTTTTGCTTGGTGGTAGATACCATTTTTCAAAATTGATCGTTGGCCCAAAGCCTCTAATCCCCATGAACAAGCTGAGATCAAACTAAAAGAGTGAACCAAAGGCTCTTAGTAAATGGGAATTATCCCAGGATAGGTGTAAGGGAATATTCCCTTTATGTATCTATCTACGAGCGTTATAATTGGATGTGATTGGTTCATATTAGTAAAGCATGTACATACCAGAGAGCGTCTGGTAAGCTTATAGGATATAATCCGATTAGAGTTTCATGCTTTACATAGGATAAGAAGGTCATGGGCTGTTGAACTATTAAAAAGTATCCAGGATAGCACAAGATGCCTTCTATGGCTAACTCTCTTCCTCCAGCTCGCTGGGGCGAGAGTTCAGCTATACCAATGATTTCAAGAAATTATGGACCAGTACTAATACAGAGAAACCTACCCTGATCAACGTAGTTGAGTGCTTATCAAATTCATAAGGTCGTCAAGTATCTACGATAGAGGGATGCATATCATACTGAACTTCAATTAGCGCAATATAAGAAAGAATTGTCCAACTCGAAGGCTCTACTTTTGAGTGCTTGAAATAATGTATATGAGATATCATAAGTATTTCGAAAGGTTATAGGGTTTGACATTGATGTTCTCGAGACATCATATCATCCACTACATCTGACGAAAGACCGCTCATCAGTAGAAGCGTTTCGACATACGAATCACTTGCGCCCCTTTCCTCGCAAGACAGAGAGTCAAGGGGGAGCTTAGGGCTGGAGTCAGCTGTAACGGTAGATTGCAGAACAGAGGTTAAGCTTTCAGGCACTTGTACTGGGTCCCTTTGCGCATGATATAAAGGCTCACGGACGAATGTCGAAGCTGGAGACACTCGGGTTGATCCAGTACCTTCTTCGATGTAGCTGGACTGTTCATGGACAGATACTGTAACCGGTTTTAGCGTTATTGATTCTATACACGAATTGTATTGATCAGCTCATCGAGCCCAGAATAACTGTCAGATGACGGTCACCATCAACTCACCTAAAAGTTCGTCGGAGGAGCCATTTTCACAATGCTTTTTCTTGGCTCGTCGTTTACATAGCATGGAAGCATCAGGAAGTCCATCAATCTCTTCCCCTCGGTCTCTTAAGATTCTTTTACTCCTGGATATATAAACAGGGCCCATGCGATTAGAATTATCCGTAAGGGTTTTGGATCCCGTGATAAAATCATCTAGCGCGCCGATTAAGCGCTTTGTTTGACCATTTCTAGAGCCCCTAAAACCATAGACCGTGGTGGGACATTGAGCCTCCTGCGATATAGGAGAGTGCGAGCCCACTTGGACTTGATTTGCTGGATACTCTTCTTGGTTGATGTCCATCAAATGGGGTTTCGGACTAGGTTTCCTAGTTATGGATGCATCAATCTTTCGGGTAGATAGCCTTCGGGTAGATTGCCTTCGAGTAGATTGCCTTCGGGTAGATGCTATGGTTAAAACCTCATTTACACCTCTATCACTATGTTGATGAGCTATGGTAGTTGGAGTCTCAGAATATAAAGACGAAGGAGTCCCCAAATAGTTGGAAGCGGCTTGAACATCCCAGGGAGCCCCAGAGGGACTGCGATCACTCTCAGATAGACATGGCCCTGACGTGCCTTTGAGTTCAGGAGGTGGAGTACCCAAAGGAGATGCTCCATTCCTGCTCTCTGGGCTACCAGATCCTGGAGATTTTGATTCTGGGGGCGATTTCGCGACAGGGCTGGAACCCAGTATCTTGCGTCTCTTTGTACCATCTGAGATATTCCTCGGTGTCAGACTTCCTCGAAATCGATTTAAAAGCATGGAAACATAAAACAGAGAAGAGGCTCTCAGAGAACATACTCTCTGAACTTCTAGCTCCAGTCTGGCTTTCAGAATGCAGCTTCAATTCCTGTTGAGCAAGTGGAGCTCTTTGAGTTCATTAGTATATTATAACCCAGGTTTTTAAGCTTAAAGAGCTGTTGTTGAGGATGGATGAAAATCTGTTTTTCAAGGCTCATTTCACAGAAGAGATTTTTCATCTAAGAATAACAACTCCGACTGTTATATTAGAAGGATTGGTGGGTTGCTAACCGTACAACAATACACTCAAGAATATCTTCATCGCTATCCACATCCCGCTTTAAAACCGCTACACGAGCGGTTTTTTTATTCGTCTGGGGGTGTGGAATAAGCGGTTTTGTGGCAGACAAAGAACGGTTTCTGAGTACAACCATTGTAGGCCGAGGATGATTCAGTCGAGGTAAGCTAATTATTAACAAGGTGACTGTTCGACAATAGGATTGCAGCCTTTTTCCCTTAAGTTAAGCAAGTTCCTGCATAGAAATTCTAGCCCCGAAGAATGCGGCAGTAGCAGGAAAATGGAGTGAAAGGAAGAGGGATGAGATGGAAGAAGAACGAGATGGAAGAGGAATGGGATGGAAGAGGAATGGTGATGAAGAGGAAAGAGAAGAGAAGAGAAGGAAGAGAGCAAGTGGAGGATAGATTGAACGAAGATATGGAATACGTGTCCGGCAGGAATCTATTTTTTAGTGGAGTTAAGCACGGGGGAAATAGCTGGAAAGTGTTTGTATCTCGCCACAAAAAGGAACCGCCTAGCCGTATCGGGTAGCTCCTTGGCGCTCTTTCTCCCCTAGTCCCTCTTGGCATCCAACCTGTCATACGGAATAAATTAAATAGGCAATGGCCCATCCATCCATACGACTCTGTGTAGGCCGATAAATGTATAAATATTAATATAAATATACGCGCATACTGGAAGATATCCCGTGGATATTTTCAAGGATTTATAGGCGTTCAAATATAGTTTGTAGGCACCCCCAGGGGGGTCTATAGGTATCAAAACAGGCCGTTTCTATGCGCAAGCTGTAATTTATCACCAAATTTTCAAATTCGGACCCTTCAGAATATCCACGGGATGTCTGCCACTTATGTGATACACAACTGACAATCATTACTAGGTGTAGATCGGAGACATTGTTTCCCGCGATTCCCCAGGCACTAATTAACAATTAAACCTGCATTCCCATAAACCTTTTTTCCGGCGGGGAAGTTGTTAATTGATCGCTATCCACAGAAAGACTTTCAGCTTATGGCCGAGGTTTAATTGTAAGCTGGGATAGAGTTGGGGTTGGTGGGGAAATTCGAAAGCGCCAACTACATTCTCAATTAGGACAAGAATCATGACAATCGTCCATCACGAGCTAGGCCCTCTGCTTGGATTATCGGAAAGCTTAGGCGATATTAACGTTCGCGTGGGCTGAAATATCTCATTGATCAAAGATATTACATCACGGGAACAGATCCAGACCATATGTATCCGGGGCTGCCGGGAAGTGATGCAACGCTTGACCTGGCAATGCCGAAAGGTACTCATAATTTCCACTTTTAACATAACATAATGCTTGAGCAGGATAGATATCTTAGTGGTACGGGTATGCATGATAAATGAGTCTCTAGATCGAATAGAGACTGGGGTTTTTCAGGTCATTGATCTGGGATTTTTAGCCTGTAGAAGAACAACTTGAGACAAGAGACAGTAATAAAAGGAGGAGCAACAGTCAAGTACAACAACTATTACCATAGCTATGATCTCTAGCTTCTAAAGTACCATAGATTTGCTCCACATTCGGTTCGCTAGTTTGGTTGTTGAGAAGGGTGGGCTATTTGATCGTTGCATCACTTGACGGCACCCACGGGTACATACTACTCTCAATACTAGGAGTGGTAGTTACTGGGCAAGTACTGTTAGCCCGGCCCGGTCCCTAAGGAGGCTTTGGCTGACACATACATTGCCAAGTGCGAGTCCTCTAACATATATTGGCCTGTTCGGAAAGAAACGTTGCTCGACGAAAGATAAATTACTGGAACGCATTTGCAAATACTATGGGACAATTTTTATGAGGATGAGATAGTAAGATGGGGTCATCTAGTTGGAAAGCAGTACTGTTTTCGATCTTTAAGCTTTCTTCGTCTTGTCTAAATTTCCAGAATCACCACACTACGAAACAGTGCTCAGTAATCAAGGCCAGGTGCGGCATCATATATCATGTTCTGTTGATATTTGCCACCTTATCCGAAGGTGGAGTTCCCAGAAGCATGTATGAGCAATGAGACCGGTAAATCTGTTTGTACCAGGTTTTGACCACTGTTATATTGCAGTTGACAGGGCTATGTCAATATGCAACAGCGATAGAAAAGGGTGCTGGAAAATTTGCCTTCATCAACTCGTTTGACCAGATTGTCTTGCCCTCTGCTAGAATTTTCGAGTACTTGGGAAGTCATTTCCCAACTCGGTAGATGGCTGGCGCGGTATGGTATCATACGAACAGAACATAACGTATGATGCGGATATTTTAGATCCAATTTATTTGTTCCAAGTATATACTTAATTATTGGTGTAGATGTTCTCAAGCTCTGGTGATATTTCCCACCTTGATGCGAAGATGCCGTACCCAAGTATCTTATATAAGATAAAGAGATCTAAGGGGATCAAGGAGTAAAATAGGGATCCGGGAAATGTACCTACGAGAGACGATATTACAGCCGCGTGAACGGCCTTACCTGGTACATGGTTGAGACAGAAGGGCTGAGTAGATCTAATAAATATAGAGATATGGATATATACTCGTAATGAGAAAGATTGCTTTTAGTTAGCACTAGCTATTACTGATGACGATTGTGATATTTCCAATATATTAATAGAATTACTTTTTGTTAGTATTTGAGAATTGCTTTTTAATAGCCATTGTATTATATCTCTATTGGCTCTTAACAAAACGGAGTTTCAAAGGATCAAGGGCTAACAAAAAGATTGTTGAAACCGAGTTTACAGGGGTGAAAACTCCGTTTTGACCTGTTGCCAAACGGCCCTTAATTTTTTGTATTGGCTACAATTGGGTTATGTTTCAATTGATTGCCGACGTTTAGAACATGTACAAAGCACCCTTCTAATCCATAGCCCTATACCCTACAGAGAGTCCGTTGCTAAATAAATATGACAACTGCAAAGTCCCTCCTATCATCGTGCTGTTTGCCGCCACCTCCAGTCGAAACTATAGCTAACGCCACACCGGCCGAGGCTGGTAACTACTTGTAATGAACAACCTGTGATATATAAACTGAGATTGTCTCAGGATTGAGGTATGTACTCACCAGTCACATCGAATAGCTATTCGACACTTGCTAAGGCTCGCCATTGCCACAAAAAAAACCGTACTGAGAAGGTTTTTTTATTTATATATATATATATATGTATATATGTATTTGATTCATGTCAATTTATCTCTACTCGTATACATAGCTTCCTGATGTTTTTGAACTGGGCCGCTATTGCATACATACACCCAAAATCAGGATCTTGGCGTATTTCTGCAATATTAGTCGCGTCTAAAAACGCCAGGAAGCAATGAGTACGTATAAAACAGTTTTACTGGCAACATAAGGCCCGAGAGCACTTATCCCCCATGGTTGTCAACCATTCACAGCGCGCGCCGCGCCGCTGCAGGCCTGTTTCAGCAGGATTCAGGCAAGCAATGTGTCCTGGTACAACGGCGAACCCCACCAAACCAACAACCAGCTCCTCCGCTTCACATCGTACCTAAACTCCCTCTCAACCTCTCAACCATGGAGAATAGCGAAGCCGAAGGTTTTACTGATTACGTCCCAAATAAATATCTAATTGCAACTTCGCACTTTGGAGCTCCGGAGCTTATTTCCCTATATACAGGTCTACCACCCACCAATCTTCTCACGTAGAAAACAGAGTTTTCAGTATGCTGACACTCGGGCGCTCGCCATGTATCTAGACTTCTTGCAGAACCTCAACCATGTAAGGGCTGTGCCGCACTTGGTTTTCGAACGGCTGTTTGGGAACGTATGTCAGCTGAAATTCCCTTGCAAAAGATCTTTCATGGCTAATTGACTTCGCGACTCGCAGATCAGTGTGGTCTATAAATCTGTGATGGATAAAGAGCGACAAGATTTCGACGCTAGTCTACAGTCCTACCAGGCGGCGCTTGATACTCTCCAGAAAGAAAATGATCAATTGAGAGAAGAGCTTGCACAACTACGAGTTGTCTCAAGTGAGTCAAAAGAACCACCGTTATTGGATTTGGTTATTGGGTCCTTTCATACCGATGATGTGCGTGATCTGAAGGCTCGTCCACACATGGGAGCCTCGAAAGAAATAACCTTTGCAACACCTTTCCCCGAAAAACCCCCTAGTATACTTGTGGGGTTCACTGCTTTAGATGTTGGAATTGCAATGGGCGAGAGAGTACGGGTTAGATCGTTTGCTAGTGATATACGGAGGGAAGGATTTAAAGTTAATTTAGAAACTTGGGGAGTGCCCAGCTTGTACGGTTGTGGTTGCGAGTGGTTGGAAGTTGGGGCAGGTGATATTTCAGATCTAAGTTTCGGGACAGTGGGATGGGATCGGCCTTGGGTACACGCAAAGGAGCGTTTCGCGCAGAGGGTTTCTTTCAAGAGGCGATATGCCTCCCCTCCCGTGGTAGTTGTGTGGCTTGGGGCTTTTGAAATGGATAACAGGAGGAACTCTCGAATAAAAACATATGCGTCTGAAGTCACCCCAGATGGTTTCACAATTCATATCGACAGTTGGGCTGATACTCTTCTCTTTGGTGCCGAATCCACATGGGTCGCTTACTCGGCGAATCGACCGGGGATCTTGAGCGGAGTTTTCAATTCTATAGCTGTACGAGGCTCGAGGCCCCCGCAAGAAAAGATCAGCGGGGTAGTGAGCTTTATCAATGCTTTCAAGACCACTCCTCGCATTTTTATGGCTCTCAATCATCTCGATATTGATTGTAGCGCTAGCTTACGGGTTTCTATGAAAAACTCTGCCAAAAAGGACGGGTTCACCTGGAGCGTTGATACGTGGCTTGATAGTGTCTTGCACGCAGCAGGAGGTTGTTATATTGCTATGGTCTAGTTATATTATATATCGTGGGATGTATGGACATTCGCTCTTACCTATTTATTAGAAAATGCCTGTATAATCACATCTTTTTCTTCTTTCTTTTTCTTTTAATGAAAAATCATGTCAATTTTGTTTCTAGGTACTCGCTCGTACACATGTAGAATGGTCGCTTGTAGTTATGAACTGTCGTACTACGTTGTTAAGGGTAAGTGAGTTTGTGTTGTTGTGTTCGATCCACTCACTTACCCTTGATACCGTAGTCCAGTACATACTCTAGCTATGACCTCGCACCGTATAGGCACCTGATACCTCAATTAGTTAATATAAGAATACAAGCTACATCTAATTGTTTTGTCCGCGACCTGGAGTTACTCTGATATGAAGGACTGTTAGCTGCAAAAATCTTTTCTAGTAATTTCCCCAGGATGTAGCAGTGTGAGCGCTAGCCTCCAGGCTTGGTTGCTATGCAGGGTTAGGGTTCGGGAAATTCGCTCGGTGTTTTGATAGCTATATAGACGACTCACCACTCGCCAGGACACCCCCCTCACCAGGACAGTAGACATAATAACGAGAAGATCTATGTGGTAACCGACTTCCATACCCCCTCCTTAACCAGTCAAGGTTAACTATCCGGGCGAGGGGGATGTCCTGGGGAGTGGTGAAATCGTCTAAAACTTGACTGGAAAACTCCACTGGAGACTGCGCTTGGAGCGTCACTGGGAACCTTAATAAAACTTTGGCTGTAAACTTTGCTGGAAGTATTATTGAGGCTCCGGAGTGGAAGGGTGGAGGAAGTATCTGGATAAGATAGTCTACGCCGTGCGCTTCTGATATATCGGCCGACTCGTTTTTAGGTATTGTAACATATTTCAAAGATATATATGTGATGAAGAATTTAGATCTCAAGGATCCTCTACTAAAGTTTAATGTCCTAGAGCCCGATATAATACATACTACGTATGTATGGATTAAATTATAGAAGGTTCCTAACAATTGTATGTACCCCGCAGCCAGGAGTCTTCACGTCAGGGGATTTAAGGCCTCAGCAGTACTCTGGCGTTGCAACCACTCCCGAACTCAGGACCAAGAACCCCTAGAGGGGGGGAGCCTCCGGGAGTCTATCAATCAGGTGATCGTCTTCTGTTGATTCCCAAGACCAGAGTTCTCTAGGCCATAATTCGGCGGTACTACATACGCATAGAGTATTTGAGATATCTATTAGATGTTATGGCAGATATGATGGATGGTCAAATCATAGTAGTTACCCACCAATAGAGTTGTTGTGAAGTGGCTCTTTCCGCATAATGTTCATATTTAGGGGGTCTATTCGCATCAGCAAAGTCTATTCCCCGGTTAGCCTGGCTTCAACAATAATTCCGGAGGAAATCGTATAGGTATCCAATGTACCCAATGAAGAGCTATCATGTGAGCTCCTACCCCATATAGTGTCCGTATGCGTTGTATTATAGGTAGTATGTTGCACAAAGTTATAAAGGGAAGAGTCAATTGACCAAAGAATGCTGTCAATAGTTACATTGATACAATCAATGAGGGAAAGCAGTCCCGCCCATAACTTCATTACAATGCTGTCTAACTCTCACTGATTCTTAAACATCTAGAGTATTCAACCTACATGGAGTTGCTACGTTGAGTGTATATTATACCACTTATGAATGGGACAAAGAGGGTGTTCTTTTTTTGAAACTCGATGGCCGAGTGATAATCGATGAAGGAAATTCTAATTATGGTTCGAATTCAATCAATTTGATTTGCAAAACCCTAGGATAAACTCTGAGAAGTATCTTTACTAAGCTTCCGATCTTGAAAGCCATAGAGGGCAAAAGTTCCTCGTGTTTGGATGCTGGGATACGTGATAACTACATGGCAGCGCCGTTCGCGCACACTAGCTAGGTGCGACAAATCAAATTACTTCCTCCATTGGCTATCACTGATAAAGACTCGTTTGGCCGTAGAGATTGGTTAGATGTTGGCGCTTAGGGAATGAGGTCACTATCCTTATATGATTATATATAAGCTGGAATCATGATTTGTATGTGTACTCGACCAATAACATTAGAAGATTAGATCTGACCATAGACTTGTATGGCTACACATGGAGATATGATATATCTTAGATTCCACTTGAGTGGCCCCGAAGCCACCAGCAATTACGAAAGTATCTCTGATTCCACATGATAGCTTCTCACTAGCTTGAGCAATGGTTGGGCATATATTTGGATGAATCAGACGCGGGTGAATCTCCCCAAACTGGAGTACGACCCTCTTACATTTTATATATGTAGAGAAATCCTCATCATAGAAAAAAGATAAACATAAGGCTTAGACTGAAGAAATTATATAAAGCTTGGAGGATGGTTGCGGAGAGTTTCTCGCCTACAGGCCTTGTAGAGCAGTTAACCACGTACCTCATTAAAATAAACCCGGCTGTCTGAATGTATATTCATGTTTAAAACAAAGTAAAGACTTTGACATATTTTAACAAAGAATTTACTTGAATGGTCAAAGAGAAAACCGCCTCTTCATTTGTTCGATTGAGCGAACATTTCCCCCACATGTGCACTTTGAAGTGTATATATGATTACACATGTACAAGAAGTGCGCTAAAATTGATCACAAGGCTGGTAAAGTCCTCACTTCCACTTCTTTCGTTTTTTTTTTTTTTTTTTTCGTGAAAAGATCCATGCTTCGTGTGAGTACATATCTTCACAGCTGCACACAAACTGTCAAACCCGACTGCAGCTAACTTCCGCCCCTTGGCCATCGGGGAGCTATGCATGCGCGATGGGCGTCGTGAAACTACTACTGCAGATATTATCAAATTTTGTTTCGCAAAAAAGAGAGACACACTCTAGTCAGATGTACGGATTTTCCACTTCCGAGGCAAATTTCCGTTAGCGCCAAGAATTTCTGCTCCTGTGGGTTTGAGGTCAGAGATGCGATCGTTTGTGTAATACATACACCAATCATGCAGGGCGCACAAGGGTATTGCCCTTACAGAAACCTTCCAGGAAAAGGGTGCCTAGTGCTTGGGGGGAGAGTTTACCTTAGGAACGGAACATATAAATAAGCTCCCGTAAGAGATAGTGGTTAGCATTGGAGCTGATTAACGCTTTAAAATTCGTACCTTTTCCAGCTGAATTTTATAGTTTGCGCTGGGCGAAAACACATTTGAATCACCCAGCTCCCAGGACCCTTTTTCTTTCTTTTCTTCCTTTATTCATATGTGCATGCAACCCAGCTCCCAAAAACCCGAGCGGTAAGAAGATTCCAACCCACGAAGGAAATAGTTATGATGAGTGAAAAGACATAAAGCATGTGTCATAGATCAATATAGTTGTGAATTTATGGCTGTAGGTACATGTCGCCGATACCTAACTTGGCAGGTTTCCCAATTCAAGTTAGGTGATGGCGAGTGATACCTTATGACTAGTGTAGACGGCCTTTAATTACACCGCGGTAGCGCTTTGTGAACTAGGCAGCTGATACCTAGCCCCCCGTTCCCGTTTTCTTGTTGAGCCAATGGTACGCTTACGAACTCGAGCCAGCTCCATTTTCAGATAACATGATTGGTGCCGATCCTCCACCTGCCAACCAGATAATCAAAATATATAGAGCCGGCTCCATTTGTGCAAGGTTTCTTGTTAAACGGCCAGAGATTCTGCACAATAATCGCGGACTATCCCCGATCCCCGGCCTTGTAGCGCAAACAGGTTGGGAGCCCCCAAGGTTTGGTGATGTCGTTGCCTGGAAGGGATAAGATTTGACCGTTATCATTGCAACATTGAATATCGAATACCTTGTGGCAAAATCTTTTTTGGGCGTTGTACTCTCCATTCAGACCAAACCTGCTTGTATCACCAAGCCAGGAGATTTGCTCGAACCTCAACCTTATCTTGACGAATTCATGCAATGTTACGCAAGAACTCAGAAGTCAACATTCATGTACTCTAGAAAAGACTGGGTTGGGAAAAGTATGATGAGTCATCTAATAATATTATAGTAAGTGAATAACTAATACTGATGCCCGCATCCATCAAAAGTCGGCATGCATCCCCTCTGACTCAGTATATTTTGCACTAAAGATCTAGACGTTTTTAATTTATTCCCCACCTACCGCAATTGGGTTTCACTATGAGTGGGTTCTCTCGGCAAGGATCTAAAACGGTTAGAGATGTCCACCCGGCCCTTCGGGGGCATATCCGAGATGATAAGATAACGGGATCAGCCAGGCAGGACGCGTATATACAGCAGGAGCAGGAATTATTGTAGAAACAGGGTCTAAAAACGGGGTTTGTATGGCTTGTTGATCAATTGAGCCTATAGGACTCCTCCCATATCTCTCTCTACAATAACCTTACGGCAAGCTGCACCAACCATCTCTCATATGGTATATATTCTAGCGGCAGGTTGAGGTGTATGATCTGAAGGCCCCAAGACCCAATACATAAATTGCCAGGTCTTTAAAAGTTTATATGAGGAGAAGCTGTCTCATAGCAGGCGGATACTAATTCTATAAACATTTGCTTTTTATAAATGAGTGACGTGGTGTATATTAATATTAGCTTGCAATAGTCTTGAGGCGTGTTCACTCATCCTATAAATGTGTTAATATCAGTGACAGAAAGGTCCAATTGTGCACGCTTGATGCAGTCTGAAAAAAATCCTTATAGTGATTGAATGTCTGGGGTTATAGTGGTAGTTGGTGGCGGCATGTGTGTGTGTGCATACCTGTAGGGTGTGGTGGGTGCTTAAAACAAGATGAGCGGGGTCTGTCTGCAACTTTACTGCAGGATGAATGCCACATAACGCGCAGCACACTTGCAATGGTAATGAAATATAATTCTCGCATGCATACCAAGCCTCGTAAAGATCTTGGATCCCCTTTTAACGCCCGAGGTCAGGTGTGATGGACTGGAATGCGTCATATAGTTTCGATTACTTTCGATTACTTTACGAGAAGCAATCCCACTCACTGCTGAAGAAAGTGCACCCCGGACGTGACGGTAATATATTAATTAGGGACTGCGCAAAGTCTCGGACACTGGAAATTTAGTTTATAGGATGTACCTACATTAGGTATACGTATGTATATGTAGTTTCTCCGCGTGTATTAATGTAAGTATATACCTAGATTTAGGTTTTTAAACTTGATACTTATATACTAGGAATGATGCCGGCGGAGAAATAGGGAATATCACAGTATTGCCACTCTCTCAGCTTACACGCGACTTATACTATATTCTCGGGGTATTACTAGTACTCTCTGGGCAATGGGTTTACGGGAGATCCACCATCCGAACTTGGGTGTATCCACTTATTCCTTTATAAATTTATCCTCACCGCGCACCTCTACCAAGGAGAATCAGAAGCAGTCAACAAAACCGTTCGGGGGGCGGTAAATGAGGAAAGAAAACCTAACCCAGATTTTGCTACTAACATGGGCTAGTTTGCCGTCGCGCAGGGGCTGCTAAGCGAGAAGTATGGAAAACAGAAAAAGGGACGGCTGATCTGCAAAGTCGGAGATCGGCACCCACAAGAAACGAAAACTGCCGACCGTTGAGGTGAGTTAATAATGAAAAGTTGACATCAATGTCGTCCAGGGTATGCGTTTCGGGTCCTGAACTATCTGATATTTCGTATTCGTTCTATATAGGTACCTTGTTCGCTCTAAGAACTTGTGATGTGCGTTGCTACTTACTTTGGCTGGCGATGGTTATGAGGGTTTGTATGGCGGGTTAAGCCAATTGGACTCCTCCAATCATTCTCGCTGTATAATTTAGCCCCTTGTAATCAATTTATCAATCAACTCAACTCGTACGTAGGAACACAACCTTCTGTATCCCTTTCTGCCTGCAACGGAATTCCTGGCCAGCCCTGCCCCCCCAAAAGATTGCCCGCCTCCGCCTCCGGCACTTACGGATGTACAAGGATATTTAATCTATGAGTGCTTCGGACTCATAGAGCTCGTAACTAGGCCTTCACGGAGTAGTTAGCTTTGGGATAAGTCAACCTTGCAATTGGCGCTACTCTGAAGAATATAATATTATCATCTTCCTAGGCTGGGGATAAAAAAGGGTGTGTAGGGGGGTGGGGGGACAAGAGTTCATTGTGGTAACCAGTGCAAATAGCTTTAATATGTACTCAATTTAGCAGATATTGTCGATCTAACGACCGATCTGCTGAGTGTGTGATTTCGATTATCGTTTCTAAATCCTTTCTCGTAACTAATAGCATGTTCTCGTAAATTAAAGATTCGTGTTTATTTTCTTTCGTTTCTTTTTTTTTTTTTTTTAAGCCAGACCCAGTCCTCTTCGCACGATAAGGGCTACAACTCCTCCCAGCTTTGTCCAATGGAGAGTTTAGGGTTGCAATAAGACTCACCGCCTAAAACTTCAGCAGGTCATTACTAAACCGGGATCAACGATGATATATAAATGATCATATATATGATCTATAGACCGCCAAAGCGCTAAAGAATATCTTAGCTAGATATAACGGCACGGCTACTTAAGATCCGTAACTTTATTTTCGCCCTGCTATCTAGAAGCCGTCACCCGGAACGGTAAATTGAGCTCGCATGCTGTATCAATTATCCACATTCGGAATTGAGTGATCGTGGAATATTCAGGTATCATATATGATGGAATATGACTCAGTTGGCATCGTTATCGCCGTATCCAACGTTGATTATTGGTCCGAAGCGATTGCCGCCCCGGTCATACCAAGAATGTTATTGCAATTGCACTTTTCTCCTGGGGATCTCTGATCAATATTACACCATATATATCAGGAATACCTTCCCAATACTAGAATATAAATCCTACCAGGCCCCTGCTGATTTACAAACACTCATCCTAACAGTATCATCTCGTTCTTGACTTTCTTCGATCTAGAAAGAGCAGTACTAAGGTTTGCCGTCTTAACATTTTGCGACTTTTATCCAGTATGGGTTCAGCACTATCACGTCCAGAGGACTTTACTCCCTACCTCACATCTACAAATCTACTCATATTAACAGCAGCATATGTACGTTGCCTCCATGACAGGCTTTTTTTTCTCCAAGGATATTGGGCAAAGCTGATTGAAGAGCGATAGTGTGCAATTTACTTTGTCGTAGAGGCTTTCTACAACCTTTACATTAATCCAAACTCAAAGTTCCCGGGTCCTAAACTTGCGGCGATCTCAAAGGTGGGCTAAGCTAGAAGACCAACTAATGTGCAATCCCTAGATACTAACATATATTCAGCATTGGATTTCTGTTCACTGGGTAGGCAAGGATTATCCCCACATTATCAAGGCACTCCACGACAAGTATGGCCCTGTCGTTCGTGTCGGGCCCAATGAATTATCCTACAGCTCTGCAAATTCCTGGAAAGACATTTACGGACATTTCAGTGGCCGCAAGACATTTCTCAAGAGCAAGCTCTACCAGGATGGAACTGAACCGTCAATCGTTAGTGAGATTGACCCTCACAGGCACGGAAAAGTCCGCCGTATGCTGAGCAATGGTTTCTCGGCAAGATCATTGGCGGAGCAGGAGCCGCTGGTCCACGAATATATCGACAAATTAATCTCGCAAATAAACGTCTACGCTACGGGACCCCAAGGAGACGATATGGTCAAGTGGTATACATATCTTACTTTTGATATCATTGGTGACTTGGCTTTTGGAGACCCTTTCGGCTGTCTGGACGATGGTAGGTTTTAAATCTTCCGAGGAAGCATAGTATATATATCGATTATAGCTAAGAGTCATTATTAACATGTGAATTGATTTATAGGGAAACCGCATTTCTGGGTAGAGAATGTATCCAAAGGCGTAGCGGCAGGCAAATGGATTTACGCTTTCCAGAAGAACTGGATTCTCAGCCAACTTATCCCTCAACTAGTACCAAAAAGGCTCAAGGAAGCCAGAGATAAGCACCTTGGGTATAGTCAGGATAAAATCGATAAGTATGTACACAAATTTCTAGCCTATCAACCAGTTAAAAGAAAATCCCGGACATGGGCCATACTAATGGCTTCTTGTTTACAGACGTGTTGGGCAGAAGAACCCCAAGAAAGATCTATTATCAGTTCTTATTTCGAAGCACAACGCTGGGGAGCGTTTCACCCCTGGTGAAATGCTGAGTAATTCTCATGTTTTAATGTTTGTTATCAAAAGCTTCCCTGCGTTTTTGCCCTCAATTTCGATACTCACACTATACCGCATAATTTTAGTGTTGCTGGTTCCGAGACAACCGCCACTTTCCTTGCTGGGTTCTCGTTCTGGCTTTGCCGCAACCCGGCCACTTATAAAAAGCTAGCCGACGAGATCCGTGGGACCTTTACAAGCTATGAGCAGATCACCGGGTCTTCCACTGAACGCTTAACATATCTTAAGGCCGTCATCGATGAGACACTGAGAATGTACCCACCAGTTGGTTTGGGCTTGCCACGAGTGAGCCCTGGCGAGACGGTAGATGGCCAATACGTTCCTGAAGGAGTATGTCTCATGATACCATGAATGACCCCAAAAATTAGGCTCTCCCATCTTGATGGACAAACACTGATAAAAGGATCGCTAGACTGTGGTGATGACATCATCATACGCCGCTACACATTCGGAAGCCAACTTTCACCGTCCGAACGACTTTCTACCAGAGAGATGGCTCGATCCTAACTGCACGGATAAGAAGGAGGCCAGTCAGCCCTTCCTCCTTGGTGCCCGCGTCTGCTTGGGTCGAAAGTAAGTATATGATCTACTAGCCTGCCGCCATGACCTCACAAGAGTTACTAACGTTGTAAATAGCTTGGCTCTTCTGGAGATGCGCGTGATTGTTTGCAAGATGCTTTGGTGTTATGACATGCAGATGGTAAACCCCGAGCAAGAATGGTTTAAAGATAACACATTTGGCATGCTCTGGGAAAAGCCAGAGCTCCCTATGAGATACACTAGACGGGAGGGCATCGTCATACCTCCAATAGATTGTTAGGCTTGTCCTTTAGTTTATTTTATGTATTTCTAGCTATGGGGACAAAGGATTTATGGTTATAAAATGTCTTCATTCATAAATTGAATCGGTGGTTTGATGATTCGAAGCTATGAAATTATGAAAACAACCATGATAAGTTGAAATTCCAGGATTTAATTTCATCGGCGTGCGTAAATCAGTTATTGCGGTAGAGTTGCAGTCGATATGTTACTGGCAGGTCATTAATCAATTGAAGCTAATATGTATAGCTTCAAAGTGATATATGCCCGAGCCATTGGTGCTGGAGCCGAGTCGCTTAGGGTGATACAAAGGCTATCCCTTATACCGTCAGTGGATCCATATGGACCTGTTGATATCATACCGTGACTACCTTTCCCGTGAATACCTCGGAACATACCTAGCACAGAGTGGGAAGTTTTCCTTGGTGATGGTCTTAAACCCTTGAAGGAGAATTTGGAATACAGAGGGAAAGGCGAATCGGTAGATTCCCGTGTGAGGGGTGGGTTTCAATTTCAACAGCTGACGGGTCAGGCGGTAAATGGGAGAATTCTTGAGTACCGCATTAATTCGTACGTCTTAGCGGCCGGCAACACAAGACGTCAAGATTTCCCTGTTTGGCTATTGCCTTGAGTATGGGGCGAGCTTTTGAGGATGAACTTGTAATCCCTGTGCACACTAGTTTAGTAGCCATTATAGCCGTGAGATAGAGTTAAGGGTGAGGCTCCTCAATTTTGCTTCCTAGTAGAGCCAATGAAAGGATTCACTGAAGTGGTGTGTGTATACGTAGGGTTGATAATATCGCCCTCTACTTCCACTTGTATTATGACTGTTAAGCTCCATCATAGTTGCATGAAAATTAAGGCAACTTCGACGACTTGTGTGACCGGTCGCTGACCCCAGTTAATGCGGTAATAATATAATATGGTTCTATATTATCACTTGTCTGGTCAGATCTAGACATACACATGGAATTGATTGATATCTCTAGCTCTTCCACTGATTCTCGTAACTTTGACCATAGCAGTTATACTTCAATTCACTGATGTTTATTATGTATCTCATTCATTTTAGACTAAGACAACGAGCCATAGGTACCAACACCCATAAAATATAATACTATTTCAAGGCTTGATTGAAATGCAACTTATACCTAGCATAGAAGTTGACCCGTGGAGTTCAGAAGGTTCGCCCAGCAGGATTCGATTCACAGGCGATCACTTGATCTTAGTGAGTTGGACGTTTTGGAATATGACTTTTGGAGTACGAGGCAGACATTAGAGAACTTGCTGACTGCAAGGATTTTGACATGCCTTATATACAGGTTTTATGGTCCTTCAGGTGTGGCGAGTATACTGTACAATGCGCTAGGGTACGATAAGAAACATGACTGACTTTCCCATGCCTCAGAAGTAGGTGGTCAACATAACAGCAGTCGGTTTATATATTTCTTTTTAAACTACCATATATATCTAGCCTCCCAGCAGTAAGAGGAGCATATCAGTTGGTCAGCCGGTGCATGTGTTTAGTATATTTCTTCAACCCCGCAGTCATCGAGGAGGCTATACGTATATACTTGTGCTAGAGATTATAAATGGTGCGACATTAATTGTTGCTTTGCTAAACTCTGAGTTGGGGAACGAGAGCCAAGCATGAGTGATAGTCTCTGAATTTATTCATCATTCAGTACTCAGCGACTAAGGGTATGCCAACTTGCGACTGCAAATTATTAAATAATATAATGTAATAATATCAATGACCTTCTACACTCTATCTTGCTCCCCTTGCAATGTAGAGATTCCATTCCTGCCCTAGGTTTTGGTGGGGACTGGTTGCTATGTGGTTAGGGTTCCTCTCTCTGCAGCCAATCAGATCGATAGATCGGCGTACAGCTGCATCTAAAAAGACTTAACACCCCTGGTTTTCTCCTCTTTCTAATTCTCTTATAATGGTGAATATAAGAAAAGAGAGCGATAATATCTTCATTACGATCATATCTATCAGTTGTTAAGTCTGTGCGGGATCAATGGCTGTTGGTGAGCTACAATTCATGAACGGACTCAATATAGCACTGCAGGGTGACGGACTTTTCGGACGGAGACGGGGCTGTACTCCGTCGTTAATTAAAAAGTCGGAGTTTTTAGTAAGCGTTTGGTTGCAGCGAAATCCGACTACTTACTTAACGCGTGAGTATATCAGACAATTGTCCAATCCAGCACTTGGTGTTGAAGGATTTGTGGCAGTCAGCAACGGTTTCAGGAGGTCGAACGTAGTAAGTACAGTACGAAAAAGCGGGCTGCAATCATTCCCATAGTACTACGGTAATTAATCCAAAATACCGTACTAAACCAATATTATAAGTTGCATACCGTATTGATACCATATTCCTACCGTATTTCTAGCATATTTCAGGGAATATGGTAGTGAATAAATATTATTTTTTGGTACTGTAGGTAAAGGTGGGATAAGACGTGGAAGACCAAGCTATGGGCTTAAATAATTTGTGCACAACTCCAATCAAAGATATTTAAAAGTTAATACATAACTCGTTAATTCTCATGTATAGAGACCCCATAAACTATATATAAACCAGGCCCCTTCCAGCTTCCAAACCACAATTCACCCATTACACCCCAACACTTAAAATCAATACTAGGCGATTGTGCGGCTTAGCGTTCTGCTTCTGCAGACCGGAACTCCCAGTTGAACTTGGGATCACCATTTCTCTCCATAGCTACTACAGGCATTCCGGGACCTAGCCTTGAAAAGGGGGAGCCATTGAGCGCGGCTGCCATACACAGGCGCGGCATATCCAGATCTGCGTTGCAAATATGCATACTAAATTGGCCGGCACAACGATTAGCTTCACTCTCGGCAACTGAAATAGAGTATAAGCAGTTGGGAATCCCACCTATTGTCTTCTGTGGGTTCTATAGTCCACAGCTGGTGAGCGGAGGGCGATTCTTGTATTTTACTAAGTATAACATCTGCCATCCCGCCCTGGGGCACGCGAGGGCCGAGCGATATAGCGGAACCTTGGCCCTCAGAGATAATTATGTAGGTGTTGCCCCCCATGCGATTGACTCTCCACAAAGGCTGACCAAGGACCGGGCCGCCCATCATTGTAACGAGCGGTCGTTGGTCCATAGCGTTCACTAGGAGAGTACCTGTCAGGGGATATGAAATGTAGGACGGACCGAGTTGACTAGCCATTTGAGACGATTGTAAGGGTATTGAGGAGGAGGTTATCGGGAGGTGTTCTGTAGTGTTGTCGGTACGGATCGTGCTGAGGGCAAAGTAATGTGGGAGTATCAAGAGGTTTATATATGTGGATAGGGCGTGCTAGTTGAGCTCACAATCTAGTCGCAAGCCAATATGATATGTAGTCATGTGGAGATGTAGAGCTGAAAGCACCTGGCCATGGGCGCAGCTCTCGAATCGAGCTTGCGCTCCGGTTATCTTTCGGCCTTTGTTAGTATATGGAACATGTTGTATATGGTCTCACCATTCTTCATACGGATGTCACCGCCGAGCTCAAGGAGGCTTCAAGGAAAGGGAAAAAAAAGAAAAAGAACCCTATCATCGACTATCAAGTAAGCCCACTAGATTAGCTGAGAATGGAAGAGTAGATTACACACAATTCAGATGCCATAGTGTGAAAGGTACACTTTCTCTGAATGATCGTATATCAGGGCAGGGGAGTTTGTTGAGAACTTGGTAGAGGATGGCAGTTTATGTAGATACTTTGATATTAGAGACTTTTCGCAAAATATTCCAGGGCCTTTCAGTGATAATCCCACCAAATACCGATCCTCCTGCCGTGCATACATCACTGATTACCAATCATATATACCGGTGTAAAAAGTTGGAGTCTTTTACTCAAAGTTTCTTGAGTGGGTTGGGTGTCTGAGGTACCTATCACGTTGGTTATCGCAAGGATTGTGGCAATTGCTAAGCATGAAAGGTAGTCTTGGATCGTGAGTACCTACACGTAGGTAAATTTACTTAATGTGGGCCGGAAGCCAGTGCGGCGGACTGAGACATCATGAGTTTGGCGCCAAGCTTCCAGGGCATGATATTTGGTACTCTACGCAGGGACTTGCATACTTCATGATCATACCTAAAAGTCTTAAGCTTACCCTATATCCGGATCTTATTACCCTTTAAAACATAATATGGGTGGATGACCTTTACAATGGTATATATGTACATGTGTTTATCCAGTTTTGACGAAATGTGAGTTTTATGGCAATGGAAGGCTCTCTTAATATAATAGCAGAGAGATTCAGTGAAGATCTTAAGAGTAAAGCGATGAACACCATGTCGCGATATAACCCCTCTTATGTAACTCATCCAAACCCCTAACGCACATGAGAGTATTTCCCCGAGCTGAGGGGCCCCGATTCCATCACTAGAAAATTAATAGCCACGTTGGTAGATAGCTCTTTCTCATTCCCTATAATTAAGCGATACATTTGGAGCTGGAGTCGTCGTTGGATCTACACTACGAATTTAGCTCATGGAGCTGCTGGTTTGAGTACTCGGTTGAGATACGGCATCTGGTAAGTGCGTTTTTGGCTCGTCACGACCCGCGCCGATCAGGAACCAACCCTGCCAAACCATTGGATGACTTCCCGTGAAAATTTAGATTCCAGAATCTGAATCTGAGGGGGTTGATTCAGATTTCTAAACATCAAAAACCTGGGAAGCAGAATTATGATTGGTTGGTTGCCACACTGGCCAGAAAATCTGGGTTCTGAACTTTCTACGGGAAGTCCTCCATTATTTACACAAGGTACGAGGCTGTGGCCAAAAGAATCCGGTAACGCACCAGCTAGCAACGGGAAAACTCCTCCAATGCCGACCTCGATATCTCAACAACATGATGAGATAT
Organism: Morchella rufobrunnea; assembly: GCA_024713595.1. NCBI lineage: Eukaryota > Fungi > Ascomycota > Pezizomycetes > Pezizales > Morchellaceae > Morchella > Morchella rufobrunnea. The sequence continues at coordinate 23,953 of JAMGYT010000002.1, read as the reverse complement.
TTACCTCTCGTTGATGATATATAAAGCTTGAAAACAGGTAAATAAATCCTTTATTTAATATTGAGTTATTAGGCCCATTGTTAGTGGGGGTGGGGCTCATCGTCGGTATGTGTTACAGTTGCAACATGAGCTCTACTGGATTCTTTTGGCCATAACCTCGTACATATTACACTTCGCTTAATGAACACATAGATCCCACCCCTTGGTTTTAGTACAAAATTGACGTCGTCTCAATTCGTGTTCCACTGTTATGCTTTTGCGCCCTGAGCTTAGTTCAACATGATACTTGCCAAATTGGTTTCTTGTCCCGGATGGGGTCAAGAGATCCGATGGGGGGGTGGGTTACCGTAGGTATCTCCAGTTCTGGCTTAAAGCAAGGTGGTAGTTGGTATCTGCGCGTCCTCGTGATGGGATTGGAGCCAACCAACGGCATCTATCAACTCTATTCATTCTGCTTCTTCGCTAGAGGGTACATTTTCTGGTATCACGTTCCCCTGTGTACCTTAAAGGAATGTAGCTGTACCTCATTGCAACCAAGTTGTTGTCGAAATACCTCTACTTTCTCGCGACGAATTCAATAAAATAGGTACGTCTCTAAAACTCATATGGATTTGACAAATACCAGGTGGCCAATACGCTCACTGTCATATATTGGGCAGGTATTTTTGGAGATTTAAAATTCGGGGGTGGGCGCTATTTCAAGCGATATTTCCATCGGCTATTCACTCTTTGGCAAATCTAGCAGGAAAGAAAGCCTAATGTAGTGCTTAGATTTCTTAGGCACTCCGTTTTAAGCTGGCAAGGGACTCACTCTATCATCCTCCGCATGAATGTGAAATTAAATTGTGCAGCTCCCTCGAAAACAACGGAAAACGCACCACTCCTAGAAAGAGTGTGAGAAGAAGAAATATATTTATGTTTGGAGAGAAACGACAAACAAAGTTAACCGTTAAACCGCTAGTCAGTGACGATGGGGACTCACTTGACGAGAGACCAGTAGAGCGAGGATGGCAGGGACCTTCATAGGCACAGGGTAAGGTTCAAATAGGCGGTCGTCAGGCCCTTGGAAAGGGCAACTTGAAATAGTAAAAGTCCCAGACTTCATTATAGTTTACGTAGTCACAGGAGGGAGCCTTTTCAAGGAGAATAGCCAGAACTGTAACATCTGGAGCCAGATACCGTGACAGTCTTCCTCAAAAGACATTTACACTGGAGAGTTTATTAACCGAATCATACCGAGAGCCCTAGAGAAAGTGTGGTGGAGTTTAAGATTGGTATTGTTATGGGCGTTATTGGTGATGTTTCGGATGAGAATTTGTGACAAATGTTGTGGCAGGCGAGAAATTGGATTTAATCGCAGCATCTGTAGGACAAATTGAAACAGTAATCTCCAATAGTGCCGTATCATTTTCGTGTGTTCTATATCGCTTTGCCATATTTCACATTATCAACACGTACCCTGCTAAGAGCCTTGTTTTACAACTCTGAACTCTGTGTAGCAAGAGGCACATGTATACACAAACTATCACTCGAGGAGCCATGTGCCAAGCCTCACCGAAGCGGGCTCATGCCAATCTGTACCAACCCATCTCAACCGTATACGTATCGAACCTTAACAAGTACCCTTCATCTGGCCTTATCAAGTATTGTCTGTCTGCCAAACATACCTTCTCCCTCCTCTTTCCAAGAAGATTCTAAAGTTTCGAACCCCGAGGTCATAGTCGCTTAACTTGCATGTGCCCTATTTTGTGATCCTACTTTCACATATAAACGTTCCAAGCCCGTGGATATTACTGGGTTTTGGTTTATGATTATGTATACTAGCACTTGTTCTCTAAGCCTCGTTCTCACGCTACTCGGCACGGGTCTGCACTATAATTTCTTGCATCTGAAGATATCGATGAGGTGGAGCAACTGCCCGTACATAGGGTGAATAGAGAGGGCATGGTATGTGCTGGCCATGAATGAGGTGGATCGTGCAAGAACGAAGGGTACGGATGCATATGACGAAAGACTGGCATCGAACATCAAGTAAGAGCTTCACGAGCATAATATGGTTGTTTGGTTCTATCCTGTATTATATTTTCAAGGCTCAATATATAGCAGCGCAGCTTGGAATTATTATGAAAAGGACCCACCGAGATATAGAGACGGAAATGATGCTGTTACTGCGCCGCCAGTTGCTTTAGGCAATTACATGATTAGGTTGATTACTTTCGATTCTCAGTTTGAATTTGTGTCGGCGTGTGAGTTTACCAGTCATTCATTAGTCTCAATATCTGGCCTTAAATTAAGAGCCTCCCTCAGCCTCGCATAAAGTAAGGCGCCGATTAATTAGTCTCGAAACAAGGCTACAAGACGGACTAGGCGACGCTTGCACAAGACTTCATTACTTGATATCATATCGAAGCTTTTCGGACTCTGCTCACGTTACGCAGGGCCTCTCTACTACGGGGGGTTAATGCATCAAATGATGCATTTACCGTTGAGGCTTGTGGTAAATAGATCAGCTGATGCATTTCATGATGCATTTCATGATGCATTTCATGATTAAATCTTGTGATGCATTTCTATCAATATTTGCCAGATATATAGTACTCTATGAGGGCAAATATATAACAAATGTTATATGGCTGATATGGCGAATTGTTAGCTAAGCCATAAGGATTAGGAATTTCACAGGTTCCGATCTATTTTAAGCCAAAGCAAGCTTTTTTTGGGGGGGGATGAGATTTATTTGACATATTACTGAAGCCTTGCTGAAGCATTTCCTATCCATCCGCTTATCCCTTAGTCTGTCAAGAAAATGCTGACCCCAAGAAGAAGCAAATTATGTGTGGCTTTACTAACAGATACCGTTATCTCCCTTATCAAATAGTAGATCTCCCATACAAATTTAATTCCTCTATTATAGGGGGGTCAGCATTTGACAGCTTAAGGGATATGCATTGCCCTATACATTGCCTCCCATTGCCCTCCCATTGCCTCCCATTGCCTCCCATTGCCTCCCATTGCCTCCCATTGCTGATGCGAGCAGGGAACGGCTCCGTCGCGGCGCATTTCTGCTGACGTGACACAATCCACATGCATTTCTCTCTGGTGGAAGAGCCTCCTCGCCTATTTTAAGTTTTATTGCGTACGATCTATGGGATGATTTATGATTTAATATTCGGCAAGAACGCATATCTAGATGTATATATATATAAGATCCCCATACTTGAATATTATATTGTATGCAATAGCGGTAATTCTTTTAAAAAGGTAAGTGCGATTTAATTTTCCATATCATATATCTGTACCCGGGGATGCCGGAAAGTGATGCAACGCTTGACCTAGCAACGCCGAAAGGTACTAAGAATTTCCACCCTTCAACACAATATAATGCTTGAGCAGGACGGATATCTTTGTCATATTCATGGTAAATGAGTCTCCAGGATAGAGTCTGCAAGTTTTCAGATCATTGATCCGGGATTTTTAGCCTGTAGAAGGACAACTTGTGACAAAAGACAGTGATAAAGGGAGAAGCTACAGTCAACCGCATGAACTCTTGCCATAACTATGATCTTCAGCTTCTAAAGTACCACAGATTCGCTCCACATTCTGTTCGCTGGTTTGGTTGTTGAAACGGATGGACTATTTGATCGTTGCATCACTTTCCGGCACTCTCAGGTACAGCCTGATATGATGAGGTCAGCTGGGCTGCCTTTGAATGGGGACACCTGATCATAATTATCATGATCGTTCAGTGCAGATACCAACCAAACTCTCCAGATATAGCTACGTCATCTTCTCTCTGCAGACCTGATTGAAGATCAAAGTGCCGCTGCATAATATAATCTATCGGGACCGGCGTTGCATTATATTATAACCGCCGGCGGCAGATTCGGCTACCCGGCATGTACAGCATTAATTCCTCTCAGCGGTCGGGAACACAAGAGGTTGAATTTATAGCTTTTCAAGCGAGGGAAGGAGGCGTATTCAAGAGAATAACCAGACAGGGGGATTTTGACGGGTTGTGTGACTGGATTCTTCGAGGAATTAGTGCGGTATTTGAGATATTGAGTTAGGTAGGATGGTCCCATTCGTACGGACTAGCACACGCTGGAAATGGTTATGTGGGGCCGCGGGGAGTTGAGTTGATACCTTGATGATATGACGGCGTGTGGGGGTAAATGGTCTTAGCTTTCCGGAGGCCTCAAAGTACGGATTTTAGATCCGTGGTTGCCCCGCTAGGGATTTTGGAATCCATGTAGCGCATAGTGGGTCTCGCGATTATGAAGTGCTTCAGTGATGTGACACATGAAAATTCTTTGGTAGTGTCATTGCAAAGTCTCAAAACCTTAGGTCAAGAGATTCAACATGTCTGAAACACATATCCCAACAATTGCCAACTATCGCGTGTGATGATTGTTGGTCAGGGTGAGGGTTTCCCTAAAAGCTTTCAAATGACTCTGACAGACAAGATGATAGCTGTTGATATAAATAGCTAATTAGACGTTTTTCGCTGATAGTTCCGAGTGATTAGCCATGACCGGGTGAGAATGTATGAACTATTTCTGCCAGTTCGTGATTGGTTCAAATCTCAAGCCGTGTAGCACTAGGGTTCGTAGTGATAATCTCAAACGTCTACCTGTGAGGAATGTAGATCAAATGCTAGGGTGGAGGAGGAAAATGTTTTTGAGCGTGCAACCCTAATCCAGAACAGCCCTAACCCTTACTTGCGGTCTGGCGAGATATCAAGAGACTCCAGGCAGGCATTGGAAACCCATAAATCCTTGAGATTATGACCGCTTCTTTGTGCCACTGGCTTGCATCTTTCCAGGTGATTCATGACACTCGGCAGAAAAGTAAACACGAGTGATGATCCATGAAGAGAATAGTCTCGGTCGATTTAGAAATGAGATGATTACTGTTACAACCCGAATCATGTCTAAAGATATAGAGAGTAGATAGAGATGTTGATTGAACTTTTTGATACAGGAGAAGGGGAAACCGCCCCTTATTTATACATAAATGTCGTTACCCAGAACCCATAAGAAAGACATAATAAGATGACTCATAGGAAAGTATGACAAATACAAATGAAACATTCCGCCACAATAGTATTATGACTCACGGGAGAGCGTACTATTTCAAGACTTCCCCTCGTGGTCCACAGTGAACCATAGACGAAAAAAGATTGTGTTTTCCCTTATCCAAACCCTTTGTAAACAGATCCGCGATGTTGTCATTTATAGAAACATACTCCAAAGAAAAAACATTTTCGTTAAACCTTTCCCTAACATAATGGTAGTGCACCTCGATGTGTTTAGACTTTTTGTGAAAAACAGGATTGCGAACCAATGAAAGAGAGCCGTTGTTATCCCCACGAAGAATAAAAGAAATATTTGAACTGCTCCAATTCAGAAAGAGCGTTAACCAAACTAATTGCCGACAGGTTTCGAGAGTGCCATGTATTCCGACTCAGTTGTGGAGGTGGCGACAGACTTTGCTTGCAGGAGCGCCAGGAGATAAGAGCTTCCCCAGCATGAAACAGTGGTGAATGATCGGTGTCGTTGATGTCTGATGCATAGCTTGCGTCGCTGTAACCGATGAGTGCGGTAGGTGCTGTTTTGTTGTAGTGTAAGCACCAATGGATGGTTCCCTTGAGGTAACGGAGTACGCGTTTGACGGCAGTGAGGTGGACTTCTGTAGGGCAGGAGGAGAATTGTGAGAGCATGGTGATGGTGTAGGCAAGGTCGGGTCGGGTGCCCATGACTGCGCATATTGGATCCGATGATCGACTGATAAAGTGTTGGATCGTCGATTTGCTCTTCAGGGTACCTTTTTTGAAGGTGACGCGTTGTGATCTAGTGGTGTTGCGACAGGTCTTGACTCGTTGAATCCGTACTTGATGAGTACACGCTTTGAGGTGAGGCTTCCTGTGATAGGATGATGCCAGTCTTAGTGTGGATCAGGTGGATTCCGAGTGCCCTAACTGGTAGTTCCAGCCTCGGTCATTTCGAATTCGGCGTGGAGGGACAAGCTGATACGGTTTTTAAGTTCAGCTGACCAGTAAAAGATGAGTATGTCGTCAACATAGATTGCGATTATTACTTCTGTTGAGTGGATAAAGACACAAGAGTCGAATTCTGCCCTGTGAAATCCCATTGAGAGTAGCGCTTTGGAGGCGGGCATACCATTCCCAGACGATTGCTTCAAGCCGTAAATACACTTGATTAGTTTACATGCTTGTCCGGGTCGGCGGTAGCCGGAGGAGGTTTCATATAGATGTTCTCCTGGAGTTCTCCGTATAGAAATGCACTAGTGACGTCCATTTGGTCGCATTTGCCACCTGTTTGCAGGCAGCGAGCGAGGAGGAGTCGGATGGTCTCATAGCGGGTGACAGGTGCAAAGGTTTGGTCGAAGTCTTGGCCTGGTATTTGTGAGAATCCTTTGGCGACGAGTCGGGCTTTATACCGAGTTGGTTTGCCATCTGGTCCGAGTTTGATTTTGTATACCCATTTGGAGTCAACCAGTTTGCGATTATCGGGGATGTCGACCAGTTTCCATGTGTTGTTGCGAGCCAAGGAGTCAAGTTCAATTTCCATAGCCGTCGCCATTGTGCAGAGTTTGGGCCGCCCATTGCTTCCTGAAGGTGGTTGGTTCGTTGAGAATTTCTGTGGCGCTGACATGGTATCCGTATTTGGCAGGTGGTTTTCGGTTCCGTGCGGGTTGCGTCTCGAGAGTTGGTTCATTAGCTTCTGATTCTTCTTCTTCTTCTTTCGGGGGACGTTCAGTGTCGGGCCTCGAATAGCCGGCCCCCACTATACTTGCGTGAGTTTCATCTTCCGATGCATCTCCAGATCGGGGTTCCATCATTTCTCGTAGAAGTTGTTGTTGTAATTCGTCGTCGTCATCATGTTCATTATCGTTAGCATTGGGATCAAAGTCATTAACCGGGGTACGTTCAGGAGTGGGCCTCGCTAAGCCGGCCCCACTATACTTGCTTCATTCCTTTTTGAACTACTTGGTAGTGGGTCCTGAGGTTCGGTTTTGATTCTGATTTGCTTTGAGGGTGCTTCAGGTATGACTGGCAAGGGTGTGTCTTCCCCTACTGATGGACCTTTGAAGCGAAAGTGACGAGATAAAACAACTTTCTTTTGAGAGGGTATGTAAACCCGGCAGATTTTGGTAAATATCTTCGTATCCGCAGAATTGTCCAGTGAGAGCTCTTGCATCCAATTTGGTTCCAGGAGGGCGTGCCTCGACCGGGATGTGGACGAACATTGTTTCACCGAAGGTGCGGAGGTGACCGATGCCTGGTTTGTGACCTGTGATGGCCTCGTATGGTGTTTTGTCCGGGAGCGCTTTGTGTGGTAGACGATTTTTGATGTGGGCCATGGTGTTGATTGCCTCACCCCAGAGGTTTTTTGGAAGGTTGTATTCCAGGAGGGCAGTGCGGGCCATGGTAGTAATCGTTCTGTTAAAGCGCTCGGCTATGCCGTTGGACTCATGTGAGTAGGGGACGGTGAACTCATGTTTGATACCTTTTGAGGTGAAGAATTGTTTGAGTTCCTGGGCAATGTATTCGCCACCATTGTCGCTCCTAAACCGTTTTACCTTTCGTTCCAGCTGGTTCTCGACTAGTGTGATGTAGGCTTTGGTTGCTGCTGCTGTGTCGGACTTCTTTTTCAAAAAGTAAACGTGCGCATACCTAGAGTAGTCATCGATGAACGTCATGTAGTAACTATAGCCGCCCAGAGAAGGAGTGGAGAATTTTCCGCTCAGATCTGAGTGGATAAGTTCTAACGGCTTGGTGGAACATGGTTCGGTGAGGAGAGAAGGTTGGTTTTGATGGATTTTGCCAGCTCACATGTGTTGCAAGTGGACATTTGCCCTGAGGTTGGGAGAGATTTGGGGTCAGCGACTATTTTCCGAAGTTTGTTTAAGGAGGAGGCAGTCATGTGTCCACGGCACTGATGCCAATCGAAGAATGTAGTTGCAATGGAGTCGTGTGCAGTTGTATCCTTGAGTTTGAAGATATACAAGCCTGCAGAGTTCACATTAGCAATACCGACGATGTCCTTGTTGTTCGGTTTGTAAATGGTAAAGCCGGTTTCATCCCCGGTGACGGTGAATCCCTTTTTGGCGATGCATGACCATGATATTAGGTTAACATTACCAAGTTCGGGAATTACGAACACGTCTTGCAGGGTGATAACGCCATGTGATCCGTTGATGGTTACACTACCTATTCCGGTTACCTGTAGCTTGTGTCCCCCGCCAACTGTGACTGTGCCACTGTATGGTCTGGGTTCCAAAACTTGGGTTCCGGTCATATGGTTGGTTGCACCAGGGTCGAAGATCCATGCCTTTGGGTCAGATTGAGGGGTGCCAGAGACAAATGCGAACGCGTCGGTCATGTCAACATCAGGAGGATTGGTGTACTCAGCTAGGTCCAGGGCAATCACTTCGGAGGGTATTGGATTTGCAAACAAGTGTGCCAGGAATGCTGTGCCGGATCCTGATGCGACGTTGAGGTTGCCTTTTGCAGCGGACTTCTCTTTATCCTTGTAAGTTTTGAGTTTGCGGCAATCCTTGTGAGTGTGTCCCTTCGCGTATTCGCCGTTCTTGGTGCACCATGTGCAGGTCAAGTCTGACTGTTTTTTGGCAGTTGGGCGTTTCCTTCTGTTGTTGTTGTTGTTGGGTGCTCCGTGTCCTCGCCTGATGCTGTAGGCAGCTCCTGACTCGGAAGAATCCTGGTTGCGTCTGGCGTCAAGGTCCAAGAGCTTGTCATGTATATCTTCGAAAGTGACATTTGGCTTCGATTGGAGGTTGTCGACTACTGACTCAAGTGATTCATGTCTGAGTGAGAGAAGGAGGAAGGAGGCTTTTACTTCTGATACGGACGCAAGCTGATGGAGGTGATACCCGAGTGGTCCTTTCCCTTGTCGGTGCAGTTGCTTGTTCTGGTAAGCAGTGATGACCAGAGGGTGGTGAACTCGGTAACGTGGTCCTTCATGCTCTTATCAGGAGTGTATTGGTGTGTGGTGATGTTCGCTAACAGTGAGTGTAGCGAGGCCACAGTCTTCCGATCGAATTTGTCCTCAAGTTGAGTCCAAAGGTGGTACGCAGAGTCCGGTGGGGTGAGAGTGAGGATGATGTCGAACTCAATGTTGCTTTGTAGGAAAACAATGGCGATGTTATCCTTTCTGTCCCAGGTGGAGATTTCGTCTGCGTTGTCGGAAGTTTCGGGTTCATCTTCTTCTTGATCACCGGTGGAGGGTCCTCCAGTGGTGTCGATCCCTTACCCTTTGAGGAGGTCGTAATGGTGGTTTCCTCATAGACGGGACGCTTGCTTGATCCTGACAATGTTCCAGAGATCATAGACCTTTAACATTCTCATGGACAGATCCCGCCAAACTGTGTAATGGGCCTGCCCACCAAGTTTGCACGGAGGGCTGGAATCTTGAAAGACTCTTGAGACATGTTTGTAGGTGGTAATGATAAAATGTACTAATTGTGGAAGTGGATTTGAAGCTGGAAGCGTTTGGGAGATTGTTCAGGCTTAAGCCGGGCTCATAACCTAAAGATATAGAGAGTAGATAGAGATGTTGATTGAACTTTTTGATACAGGAGAAGGGGAAACCGCCCCTTATTTATACATAAATGTCGTTACCCAGAACCCATAAGAAAGACATAATAAGATGACTCATAGGAAAGTATGACAAATACAAATGAAACATTCCGCCACAATAGTATTATGACTCACGGGAGAGCGTACTATTTCAAGAATGTCTTGCCTATCAAAGTCTCTAGAGAAATGTCGTATGACCCATTTCTTCACTCGGTACTAGATGATACCTGTCTAGGACAGAGTCTACTCAATTCCTCATTCATTTGAATATTAATCATAATCAATAAATATATGTCCAATACCACTTTAGGCTAAAGAGTTGAACGAGGAGCAGGGATTTGTCCTGTTACCATCACGCCTAACTCCCACACTGATCTGGGTGTACTTTCCCTTTCTTGGAATTTTAATTAATTCTGCGTGTCTCTTGCATAGCGATAACCTGGTTCGCACTTTGTCCTGCAGATATTTCATTTTCTATGTCCCCGGTATAAAGGAGCTCATTTCCCCCAGATCTTATTTCTCGACTTTAAATCCCAATTATCGCCAAAGATGTTGTGGCGCGAGCTCTCTTTGCTATCGATATCAATCGTCGCCTCCACGGCCTCCGCATATGTGCCCATACACCGGCGTGAGGACCTGCGCGATAGCTACGACTATATTATTGTCGGGGGCGGCCTCTCGGGTCTCGTTGTTGCAAACAGGCTATCTGAGGACTTGACCAGTATGTTTTCATTTTTTATTCTCGGGGGTTGATTACGGATCTCGATACTGACGGATTCATCCAGCAACGGTTCTCGTAATTGAAGCCGGCACTCTGTACTCCCCTCAATTGCGCACTTTCTTTCTGTCACTGAGTAACTAACAAACTCACAGCGACAGCCATGAAGACAGTATCTATGTCCCCGGCGACGTCGGCCTCACCATGGGGACATTGTACGACTGGCAGGTACCATCGCTGCCGCAAGAAGTATTGAAAAACGGGAATATTACGATTCCGCTCGGCAAAGTGGTGGGCGGAAGTAGTGCTTTGAACGGGATGCTGTTTATGAGGGGTGCTCCGGCGGATTACGGGGTTTGGGGGAGTGTGGTAGGGGACGAGGGGTGGGGTTGGGAGGGGATGCTGCCTTATTTTAAAAAGGTTGGTAGCTGTTTATTCCCAGATATTGTGTTGATTCTTGAATATGGGGATATGAAGGCTGATATGGTTCCGTGAAGAGTGAGACGTTCACACCGCCGAGCAAGGAGCTGGTTGAGCAGTTTGGGATTACTTATAATGAGAGTGTCCATGGATTCAACGGCAGCGTGAACGCCAGTTATCCGCCGTTTATCTATAACCAGACCAGTACTTCCCATCCTCCCTTCCCCACATAAAAACCCCAGACATTGCCATAATTAACACTCAGTATAGAAAACTTCATCTCAGCATTAAACCAGTTTGGCGTGCCCACCTCCCACGATCAGGCCGAGAGCGCAGTGGGTGTCTTCTACCTCCCAAACTCGCTGAACCCAACCACAATGACGCGCTCCTTCACACGCCCTGACGATCACGATGTTGCTGTGCAGCGTGATAATTATCATCTATTGGCGGGTAACCAAGTTACAAAGATACTTACGGAGCATAAAGGCGCTTATGGGGTTGAAGTATGTTTGGCTTTCTGGGCTTTGGGGGTGTCTGCTAATAAGTTAATGTGGGGGGTGATGTAGTATACCGCGGGAGGGAATGAAACACGCTACAGAGTGAACGCAACAGTGGAGGTGATTGTGGCTGCGGGAGCGGTGCATACGCCACAGTTGCTGCAGTTATCAGGAATTGGACCGAAAAATCTTCTTGAGGAATTAGAAATCAATGTTGTTGCTGACCTACCAGGTGTGGGTAGCAATTTTCAGGATCATCCAAGTCTGGTGGTGCCGTATAGTTGTGAGTTTTATATTCTCTTTATTTTGGATATATTATATTTATATATGTCTCTCGGTACTTGGGGGCGTAAATTAATTATTGGGAATAATAGTCTCAAATTTAAGTTTCTCCCCCACAAACCTCACCAGCAATGCCACCCTCGCCGCCCTCTACCGCGCCCAATACGAAAACTCTAAAACAGGTCCATACACCGTCTCCGCTGGCAACGCGCTCTCCTTCGCCCCCGTCTCCCTCATATCCAACCGCACACTCTCCCTCACCTCCGCCGGCCGCGCACAGAACTCAACCTACCTCCTCGCCGACACCGACCCCACCGTCGTAGAGGGATATACCAAGCAGCGTGATTTAGTTCTAGATCTCTGGGAATCTGATGCTGCAGGGACCATAGAGTACAGTGTTGGGGCCGCGGGCCCCCTCGTAATAAGCCTCTCGCATCCACTTTCAAGGGGAAGGGTCTATGCGGCCAGCACCGATCCGTTCGATCCCCCAGCGGTCGACTGGAGGGCATTTACCAACCCACTGGATATGGAGCTCATGATTGATGCGTTCTACGCGGGGAGAGGGATCATGAAGACTCAGGCGATGGTGGAGTTGGGGGCAGAGGAGGGCGAGACGAAGGGTTTGGTCGCGGAGGAAGAGGTGAGGGAGTGGTTGGAGAGGGCGTTGAGTCCGAGTTTCAGTCATGTTTGTTGTACGGCGCCGATGGGAATGAAGGAAGAGGGCGGTGTGGTGAATGGGAATTTGGAGGTGCATGGGGTGGAGAGGTTGAGGGTGGTGGATGCTGGGGTGATTCCGGTGGTTGTTGGGGCACATTTGCAGGGGACGGTTTATGGCATCGCGGAGAAGGTGAGTGGAATAATATTAATTCATAACCTAGAAGGAGAAGGGGAGAAAGAAGAAAGTACTAATCTCTGGTAATATAGGCGGCGGATTTGATCAAGAATGGAAGATCCCGTAGGTAATATGTTTGGATATTGTGTCTAAAACGCGAACAAAAATGGGGAGAGAGATGCTGGAGTCACAGGAAAGGAGTAATTGAGTATATACAATCCCATTCCCGTTACCCGTCTCAATGGTGTTATTTCTATGGTGGATTCAGCCCAGTAGCGATGATTGATAAATCCTCGAATGAAAATGGAATAAATAAGCAAATGTTGCCTGCTGTACCGGAACCGGCCCCTCTATTCGTATAGGAATACTGCCGAGAGCCACTGCCTTACCGACTTACATACCGCTCCATTACCTTTCCAACGTATTTAATGGTTTTCCACGATGTGATATCACTCGGATTTCAAGGACAAGTATATCAATGAATGAACCGAGGAAACAAGATCTAGAGTATTATAAATGACCTATCTCTGGATGAAATGGTACGGGATATACCAGCCCAAATAATGGAAAATCTTTGCGTATTTTGTCGAAAATAACCTATCAGCGCCGAGATTGGAGAGTCCACTGCCCCCTAACGGCACCATTGAAGGCGATGCCTACCGATAAACCAGGGTTCTATTTGCACTGTTGGATTATTCAAAACTCGCGTTACGTACTCCGACGCTACTATTTCTCTTCAACAACACACACAAGTAAATACCTCAGGGTTAGGGTTCCACCGTGAACGGCCATCGAGGACGCTGAATTCATGAAAGGACAGCCCTCGCTAGGCTTAGAGTCAACAGGCACTGCAACTGTACACTAGATAAGCCTTCCGATGTTCCTTCTCATTTTACATACAAATGCGCTCTCATTGGCCAAATTCACCATGAACGACCGCCGCCCCGCAATGGCCACATAGAGTCTGAAATAAATTGCAAGGAAATTAAAAACGGCCCATCTCCCAGGTCTAAGCTCCTGTATGGATGAAAGACGCCCAATAAAGAGGCTCCCTCAAGTTCTGCTTCCTCACCTTCTGCACTGCGCCGTGAAATGCCGTACTCACTGCCAGATGCCCGCCATCATTCATACGCCTGCTCGCCTTGGTTTTTTTCTCGCTGAAAAGGGTCCTGTAAAATTCCTCAGATACCTCTCTACAGATATCATCGTTCGCTACCCACTGGGTAGCAAGCACATGACTGAAGCCAGCAAGCTGGAAGGCGCTGGCAATGTAGATCGACTCGTCCGGGATCTTTTCCGATGTATTCTCTGCTGTGGAACAGGCTGATAAGTAGGCAATCTGAGCGTTTTTAAGGTTGATTTTGGAGATTGTTTCAACAGACAACTTATCAAGCAGGCCTTTGTCGCCCCGAAGAAGAAGATGGCTCCCGGAAGGGTTAATGGGGTTAGAAACACCATGGCAGGAGAAGTGGACGGCATGGGCGGATAGAAGACTCTGGAGAATCTGATTGGCGCTAGGATGCTCCAGATAAGTTACATCAACCTTTCCGTTGGTAGCTGCAGTAATGCTTTCAATCTCTTCTTTTGCTACATAGAGTGGCTGGTAGCCTGGGGTTTCAGGCATGCTGACTAGAAGAAGACGAGAATCCGGCTTGGAGAGTAGCTCCAGGGGCCTTTGCCTTGCGTATGATAGCGCTTTGATGGTTGGGATATATGAAGAAATCACATGGCTGAATGTATTCTTTGTCGAACCCTTTCTGTGGTTTCCAGCGGCATGGAATGGAGCATTTGCCAAGAGCCCAACACCAATCCACCAAATATGGGGTAATTTGCTATGAGGAATCTTTGCAAGGGGGGGCTCTATGTTCAATGCTTTCAGGATGGGTTCGACGGCCACCTCCCACAGCCACAGCAGTATCTCCTCCAATTGCTTGTTTCGAGAATGAAACGTTTTCCGGGGGCCTTGAGTAAGCCGTGGCAATAGGTTCATCTTCTCTTGAACGGCCGCGAAAAGCATTGCCGAGAGAGGTAAGATCTTGATATCAGTGGTGGTGACAATAAAGGCGTCGCTCCTGAGGTTTGTGCTCGTGACGACCACTATAGGTCCCCGATCGGCCATTGCCTTGAGCTTAGCCGTATGAGGCGGACGCTGAAATGTCTCATATCCCCGAATTTCGCGGATCAAGTCAACAACCTGTTCCAGTTCATTCGCGGCTTCCTCGCGTCGACGTGCTCTACCCATTAAATTTGAATCCCCGATCTCTAAGGTCTGTTTTCCGCCGTCCAGAGTATCAATCTCCGTTCGAATGCGGTTGTACCTCTCAAATAGTTCCGGATGTTGATCCCGAAGTTCAGAGAGTTCACTCCTCCGGTCGATCACATGACCTGATATTACTCCCCGACCGAGTTCCAGAAGCCCAAGAGTGTACGATTCCTCCTCCCTAGCCTGAATTGAGACTGCGGCGGCTTCCGCAGAGATTTGGGCAAAGTCGGAGAGAAGATATTCCTGATCGCCTCGTGCAAACGACCTGTAGCCAATACTGGGGAGCATTCTCAGGGCGTCTCTGAAGACTGAACTCGCCATTTGCCAGCGTTTCCGCGTGACAAGTAACCTCCCAGCATTCCGGGCGGCTATGATACGGTTATCAGGTCTTGAGGCGTGGGAGTTCCGGGCGTCATTCAGGATTTGAAGCACATGAGAGAAGTCCTGGGTCGAGTTTGTCTCTAGATATCTGCGAGCAATTGGTGCGCTTTGAGCAATCAAGACAGATGCTCTATCAGGATCGTGAATTTCGGTCGCTGCCGCCGCATCGCCAGAGTACTTGATGGCCCTCTCCAGGTCCTGGGGGTCCTCAAGGCATAAATATCTTGCTTCATATAAAGCCGCGAGATGTAGTAGTGAGGTTCCCATGGTTCCTCGACCCTTGCCAGATGACTTTGAAATGCCACGGGAAGCATAATCAATGCCTTTTTCGAGATCCTCGAGATTCCCGGACCACTCATATCTCGTCCGCAGATAGCCTCCAAGCATGACAACCATTCGGGAATCATCCTGGCTATTGCGCTGAGCGGCCGCAAGTGCCTCCTCAATATAGTCAATAGCTCGTGCAAGATCCTTCTCGCGTTTTAGCCTCCGACTCCTCACACACAGCCACATTGACAGATTCGACAGATAGGTGGGTATGTTTGGGTTGCCGGCAGGTGATTCCCTCATGGCCCTCTCTGACCAATTGATCGATTGCTCGATATCCTCTAACGCTTTTGTAAGAAAATACCTCGTGTAAAAGACCCGTCCTATGATGTTGAATAGCTCTGTCCTCATAAATCCTTCTGTCGGCATTTCCTCCGGACGCAAGAATTCCTTAAGGCATACCATAGCTTGGTTGAAGTCATTCGTATCTCCGAACCGCTGGTACCTCATCTCATACAGCTCGGCCAGAATTACAGCAGTGCCTGCCCATGCTGGAGAAGTTACTGGTGTAGCATCGACTGCCTTCTTGCTCCAGTGAATAGCCTGGTCCAAGTAGGATCCATCATTTGAGGAGCATAAACCACCCTTAAGAGAATTCCTCAGCTGCTTCAACGCAAAATCTCTGGTAGAGCCACCGGAATCGGGGGTGCTACTTTCTATGCTACTTTCTATACCCCACGTCTCGGGCGTCCCCAACACTTTATCCAGGTAACTCGTGTCACAGTTGTGATAAAGTCTCAACTCTATGAATTCAGCCAGACCCAATGATATATGAGGGCAAGGATGACGGCGTGGGATTATCTCTGTAATCGCTCGTTCCTCAGTCTGGACGGCGCCGACTTGGCGCTCCGGTGCCTCGGCAATTTGATCTGTCTTATGTGTGGGGATCCAGATTCCATTTCTGTCTTTTCGATACCTGTCCGAGATTAGCAATTATCAATGGCAGTGTTGGAAACGGTGCAAATAGCCTACAAATCTTTGCATTCTTCATTACCCCGATTCGATTCTCCTACGTCAAACATGAATAATTCGTTCAAATCCCTTGGTACGCCCAAGGTTGCTGAGGAGAACTTCTCTAGATCTAGGGGCAGCAACGTTTTCGCAATCTTTTCAGCATCCATATTTTGAGGGTTCTGGTGTATATCACTATCTATTACTGTTACCATATATATTTATTGATCTCTATCTTCGAATGATGCCCGTCTAGATCTAATTTAGATATCTTGGCATCTCATCTGAAAATCTTCAGACCAGCGGCTAATCTTTTAATTACTATAAATAGTGAACCCCCGCTAACGCGCTTCAAACCCCGAGCATACATAAATTGGAGAATAGCATGGGTATGTACTCTAGTATACTACTAGTTCCATGACGTTTCCGAACAAAACCAATATTGCATACCATATGAAAAGGGGGGGGGAATTTGGCATTTTTTGTGTGTATGCAATATTGGTTGTGTTCGGAAACGTCATGGAGGGACGAGTAACTTGGGGTTGCAAGTACAGCCAATCCCAACATGCAGCATTTCACAACTCTAGCTAGCGGTTCACCTCCGCGTCTAGTGAAACACGGTGTCACTTGAGGCCTAATTTAACACCGATAATCTCTCGGGAACACGATCTCAACCCGATATCAATTATGTGCTTGGCATTATGTATGGAGGTACTGCTTGCATTAAGAATTGCGTACACCATGCAATGGAAGCGCGCGCACGATTGAGAATGGTCTTATCTACTATTCCCAGCGCGGCAAGGGTATAACTATTTAAAACATCAAAGACGCAGTCTCTGCGTCTAGATAATAGATATATTTAGGTGGACTTTGTATTATTCGCTCTTCTAGTCCCATACCTCCCATAATCGCTTTCTAGCACTTGGATCCCACGGAATAATTACTACATATCTTCGAATTTGCGCTGTTGGTCCGCTTACGGAGATACCGTTCTACTTTTATATGATAGGGATACTTACTTTCAAACATTACAAGACATAAACCTACTGAAGTCCCGACAGTATTACCGCAAACCGGGCATATACTCCACTCATAAATATCACAACCTCAGAAATGACCACCGCACATCTCCTGGGGACTTTGTTGCCCACTTCCTCTGTCAAGCTTGGCCGTCTAGTCACCAACGCAAACAGGCCGCACCAGGACTTTCATGACCCCCTCCTACCCCGCCCCACTCTCTCCGAATGCCATTTCGCCCATCATCAAAACTTTTCGGAAACGCGGTCGTTCACAAAGCGCTCTCGTCTCACCCTCGGCTTAGGAGATCTACTCGCCCTTCGCCTAAGCACCTCGACCAACGGCATGACAACCCTGACCGCACAGAACACCACTACACAAGATCTTGAAAACACGGATGTGTGGTTTGACACTGTCTGTCGCGATGACAAGACACGCCGCTGGCTCGAGAAATCAGTCGATAAGGGCCACTCTGTGTACCTTGTTGTTGGCATCCGCAGCGCTTTAAATGCCACAATTATATCTTTTGCCAGTGGGGCGAGGACCTTCTCTGGGCTAGGGACGGTTCCACAGGGAGGACCACCGCAGACCGCAATGGCACAGCCATCGGCGAGTGGCTCGGGGGGTAAGACGGCGAGTGGCGAGTTGGTGCTGCAGGCGCCAGGTGAGCAGGTCTTCGCTGTGCTCTACAGGAAAATTAAGTTTAATTGGTTAAGCAGCAAGAAGGTTGGGAATATGATGCTCGAAGAGGGAAATCGATGGAAGTCTGTCTGGAATTGGCGGGGTCCTAATGTGGAGGACGAGGAGGATGTGCTGGAGGCAGTACTTGGGACAGAGAGTGATTTCGATCTATCTGATGATGAAGACGAGGAGCAAGATAACGGGGAGGAAGAAGATAGTGAGGAAGAAGAAGAAGAAGAAGAAGAAGAAGAAGAAGAAGAAGAAGATGGAGAGGAGAAGTAGTAGTATTAGTACAGCGAGGGCAAACATTGGAGCGAGCAAGCGCTAGTGCTTGCCAAGTTAAAAAAGCCCTAGAATCAGAGACATATCACTGCGACTGTCGGGGAACCTTTAGAGAATAAGAGCACGCGTGGTGCAGACGAAAATCTCCGAATCACACAAGACAGCTAGAACAGGCCAGGTCTCAGATTCTCGGAACTTTATCAATATGGGGGCATAATTGCCGGCTAGGATTTGTTTATATAGGGGCTTACCTTTGCAAATAAATATCAATATAGTTTTTCTTGAACCAGATAGAGGCGATCACACGCTGTACTTAGTTTGAGGGTAGATTTGATGGGATTGTGCTGGGACAATATTGTAGTCTGATCACGGGGGAGTAACAACCTCTCCATGATATACGTATATACATCTAATATTTTATTACCTTAACCCCCTGAAACATATCTAGCTTGGAGGTCCTAAAGCCAGCATAAAACATCTCATGAGGCCCACTCAGCTACCAGGAGGCTTTACATCAAGATGTTGAAATAGATAGCCTTAACATGCTGAGTGAAGAAACAGATCCGTCGCCCTAGCAAAGCCATTGAATTACCGTATGTGAGGCTGGGCGACCGCATATTGTTTTATCCTTGGAACCTTGTTCTACCTAGTTGAGGGGATGGTTGGCCCTTTCACAAAAACTTTTGGTAGGGACTTTACAAAGATCAAGATATTATAAATGCGCTAAGCTAGATCTAGATATCTAAGGGCAAAAGTGAATAACAAATAAATAAAGATACCACGGAAAATCCCAATATATATATAATAAATAAAAGTAAGAAGAAAAGAAAAATAAAAATATGAGAGAGAATGCTTTTGAAGATATCGAGGCCTTGCAGCGGGATGTGTTTTTATCATACCTACAGCATAGTACAGTTAGGAGAGGGCTTACTGGCACTTTTATAACAACAAATCCCTGGGCAAGAGGCAGCAATGACATAATACAACGGTGGTCTAGACCTTTACCAGAAGTACTAATAACCAGGGGTTGGCCCGCCGCCTTGCAAGCGAGGGAAGGCTTTGGGAGAGGTTTTCTTTTTAATTTATTTATCTTAATTATAATTTTTTTTTAATACTTGTTGTATCTTTGTACCCTTGCAATTACCGTTATCATTCCTCAATTTAGACCTTAGTGCCAAGCTAGGTGCCTATAAAGAAACAATAAAACATAATGTAGAGGCATGTACTGAGCATGATTTGAATTGATACTAGCGAAGTGTTCATTGGGGGTGGGATTTCTATAGGTAAAAATTATATTCCTAAACCCAAACTTCCAGTATGTATCTGTATAAACTTCGATAGTCAGTGGCAATCGAAGATTTAAAATCACTCCAACTTCTTCATCCTGTGATGGAATAGTAGTATAATGTTTTTTGGCCGTTTAATAAATAGTGGAAGATATCCCGTGGATATTCTGAAGGGTTCAAATTTGAAATTTGGTGATAAATTACAGATTGTGTTAAAATTAGGGCTTGGCATTGCGACATCGGTTATGTGGTATAATAATCATGTATTATGGAATGAGTCATAGATGGAACAAGAATATGGTAATGTAATCAGGGATCACATGTTAGTAAAATATCTGTATATATAGAGCGGCCAAAATCCTCTCTCACCCTGAAATATTTAGCGGCACAATTGGAAAAGTATTCACTTTCTAGTAATATCACTACCTCAACCAAAGGTCATGTGTTCAAACCACACCTCAATCACTTTGCTCTTCTTTCTCCCACACAATATAACTTCAGGTTATGAGCCCGGGTTCTGTACAATAAATCTGCATTACTTCTACACTCTATCGCTTAACTCTATACACTTCATACAACATCATGTCCACCTCTCCAATTGCAGAACCTTCTAAAATCTCTGGCAAACTGCCAGCTGAGATTGAAACCTCAGAAAAGAAGGTTATCAGTACATCTGTAAACCCAGTTCAATTTGATGGTTTGCCCAAACTACGGGGTCAAACAAACTAGCAAACTTGACCCAGATCTTGGAGAAGAGCATTAAGAGTGAATGGCTGGTGGGAAACTATAGACGGCAAAATGCCCAAACAAGACGAAGACGAAGATTACAGCGAATGACAAAGGATCGATGATACCGTCGTAACCCTCATCACCATTGCTGTAATTGAAGACCTGCAAGACCTGGTAGCTCATGCCGAAAATGCCCAGGAAGCATGGACAGTGATGAAAACCAAATTCGATTGAGTTAGCACCTCCACATTAGTGAACTTGCTCAAGCACTTCACGAAGATTCCAATGGAGGAAGAAGACAACCTGTCCTCTTTCTTGCATAGCTTCGACAAATACCGCAAACAACTGGCCCAACTGTGTCAGGCTGCCGATAACGAGGTAGCAATAACCTTCCAATCGCTCACCACCTCAGATGAACTCAGGGCAGTAGTGCTTATATCCTGGCTACCCAAATCGATGGAAAACATCGTAAACAACCTTCAGACAAAGAAGGACCTCACCCATGAAGATATGTGTTGGGACTCCTCGCCCTACACAAGGACGAACCCGAAGCCACAAATGGGAAAGCGTTCTACACCAAGACGCCCCCTCCACCACCACTATCGACCGAGGAGGAATGCACATGGTGCAAAAAGTGAAATCTCTACTACAAAGGCCACAACTATACCAACTGTCGGAGGCTCCAAGAGTGAAACAAAAAGGGAAAGGCCACAAGAAAGGGAAAAAACAAGGAATCAGCTTCCGCGGTATCATGGACGGTCGCCGGAAGACTAGGTCTAGGCCTCTACCATTACCAAGAAAGCAATTGCGAAGCAGGACTATGTGAGATATGGGTGTTAGGATTTCCTATTCGGTTCTCACTTGCATAAGGCGTTGTGGCAGTACGGTTTATTCCTTGTATATTTTATCTCTTCCCTGTAATTTTCTATTCAAAATAGTGTGATGATAAATCAGTGGGGTTTCCATGGTTTTCTTCGGAGTTCAATTGAGTGAAGGTTCTTTGTATATATAGCCGTTGGTGTCTTTGCTTCCTCTCTTTGCTTCCTCCTTCACGCAACGTTTTCTTTTCGCTAGTTAATTTTAGTTTGAATATATTTGAATATTTTGGTTTCCATCTTCATCTGTAATTAGCCCGGTCTCTTAGTCCCTAGCAGTCCGAACTTCGACGGTAATAAGTCCATTTCTATGTTGTTGAATTTTTACGAGGTGTATCCCGAGTCATTCCTTCTATCTAGTTACCACGTCATCCATTAGACTACGTTAGGTGCGATTTACATCGACTCCTGGTACGTTCAAGATCATTTCTACCTCCGTCCTCGATCTAACGGCGTTCGTGTCTTTGGTTCGGATTGCGGAGGAAGGAGATCGTTTGGGTTTCGGTGCATTGCTTTCGGGTGTTCAATTCTCCTTTAGGTTCTTCTTTCGGGGTCTCGTGTAACGATTCTTTCTCTTCCCTGTAATTTTCTCTGATGTGCTTCCGTGAGTTTCCATCGCACGGATTATTCATCATGTCTCAGCGTCTCGGCGTCACTTGTATATATATGGCTCTACCTTCCCTTTGTCTTCCTTTCCTTTTCTCCCCACTCAATCTTCCTGTTGTATTGGGGTTCATTTCGTTTGGGCTTTATTTCTCTACGGGTTGTTCCTTTGATCTTGGGTGTTAAGAATATATTACGTTAAACCTTCTAAACATCGTTCGCTTCGCGTAACGTGTCCGAGTTCCCGAAATCTTCCCGATCGGTATCAAGCCCTATCGCTCCAGAACCTTGCCATCGGTTATAGTCCGGCTCTCCTGAATACATTCCGTCGTGTCGTGCCTCTTGGTTTGGTTTATGACAGCCGCACGAGTCCTCTATTGGTACCTCCGTGTTCACTACTTCGTACGCGAGATAATCTATCTTATCGCTCCCGCACTCTGAAGAGTTACCCTGTCCTCCTAGTACCCCTCTGTCTCCCTCCGGTTCAGCGCGTAACATTAAGATTGCGTCTCAACCAACCGGCACGTTCAGCATGTCCTCGCCTGCCGTCGCCGCCCTCCTGGGTCGGCTGTCGGCCTTCATCCAGACAACTCCCCTCCCAGTCCCTGAAGATGGTGAGGATTGGAATGAGGTTTACGACCTCATCGAGGACTCTCTCACAGCCCTCACTCTCCTCTCCTCCTCCACCCCAACAAGCGAGCCCGAGCTGACCCCCTCAGCAGAGGAGAAGGTCGAATCCACACCTGCCTCTGCTCCGGTCTCCTCCATCCCAGAGGAAACCTACATTGAGATCATCAACGATCTCAACACAGAACTTGAGGCCTCCAAGGCCTCCCTCCAGACAACCACCTCCGACCTCGCCGCCTGCCAACGGTCCCTCGCCACTTCCGACTCCCTCCTCGAGGAAGTCGAAGGAGAATTCAATCTTGCCCTTGCTGCGGCCACCTCGGCCCAATCTGAAGTCGTCCGCCTCTCTGCTGCCCTCCGCTCCGCGAACACCCACTCCCAACAGCTCCATCGGTCTTTTCAGGCACACATGAACTTGGCGGGCCAGTGGTACCAGTTTGGCTCCAGCCTCCATGCCCGCTTCTGTCCCCGTGCCCCAACCCCACCTCGCTCCATCACTCCTGCCCCAGCCCCAGCCCCAACTCCCCGTCCAGATCCCCGTACCATTAACAACTGGAGAGTCCCACCAATTGCACCCGTATCCTCACAGCAGCAGTTAAAAGGTCAGCCCCTGTGGTAAACCCTGACACACCACAGGGGCCTGCCCTGTCACCAACTACTGCTCCTGCCCCCTCCCTGGTCTCTGCTTCTGGTCCTGCCTTTGCTTTGTCTGCCTTGCCCCTGTCGAAGTATGACTTGTCAGATGACCAATTGGTTGTCAACTGCAAGATTTCCGTAGAACTCAATGCTCTAGTTCCTGTCCCCTCTTTCCTCAGCGGCACCTTACGCTCAAGACGCCTTCATCGACGCGACCTTCGCCTACCTCACGCTTCTGCCCCCTTCGCGTCTCCGTGAACTACAGGTGATCGACAGCCGCTCCATCGCGTCTGGCCGAATCACCCACCTGACAAAGCTGGCACTCGATATCGATGGCTACCGCGAATATGTTCCCTTCCTCGTCACCAAGTTGGGCCACTACCCAGTGGTAATGGGGATCCCATGGATGCGCCAACACGACTTCACCCTCCGGCCCAGACAGAACCAGGTACACTTCGGTTCCCCCTACTGCCTCCAACAATGCCTTGCCTCACGACATCTATTAACTGTCCAAGGCATCACCTCTCGGTCCCATTCCCCCTCGGCCCCCATCCACGTCGCCTGCATTGGCCCTGCCTCCTTCACCCGGTTTGTCCGAAAGCGTCAAGGAATGCTCTTCGCAACATCCCTCACCGCGATAGACGACGAGTTCAGGAGGAGGAAGAACGACCCCATGGTCTCTATTCTCGAGGAGCACCGCGGTGAGTATGCGGTCCTGTCAGGGTTAGGGTCAGTTAGGGCTAGTTAGGGTTAATCAGGGTTAATCAGGTTGCTAGGGGCTAGCTTAGGTTAGTTAGGCTAGCTAGGTTAGTTAGGTTAGTTAGCTAGTTAGGTTAGTTAGGCTAGCTAGGTTAGTTAGGTTAGTTAGGTTAGGTTAGTTAGGCTAGCTAGGTTAGTTAGGTTAGTTAGGTTAGTTAGGTTAGTTAG